>CM042408.1:13958040-15333040 GCA_023634145.1 Thymallus thymallus
AGAAAAAAATAATAAATAAAACTGCAGTTTGTTTAGTGAATGATTACTGTGAGTATGAATGGAGTTTAGGCCATTAAACTGTGCGTATGCTAATTTAGAAAGGTTGACTTAATCAGATAAGAGGAAATTGCCTAGGATCAGAGGAGCAGGATCAGGCCCAGGACAATGAAGATGGACGGGTGTGATTCTGACATCTAGCTGAACAAGGAGAGGACCATGGACATTCCACAGGGGAGATAAATGTAACACATACAAGAGGGTGGCGACTAAAAGAACGGAAGAGTATAAGATGTGTTGGGAACTTTCTAAATGTATGCACTCAGCTGACGGCATCCTTGGTATTAAACACTTGAAACTTCTCTTGAGCGTTTGGTCTCGATTCCTTATTGCAAAGAGGTGGCAATAGCATTTTTTTTTTTACAATAGCTAATGATGTTGTGAGAACAGGGATGCCCCCCTCACCCTCACAGACATATATTTCCAGGGCCTGTTGCTCATCTGACGGAGACGTTTACCAGGAGTCTGTCCAGAGGATACCAGCCATCTACCAAGTATTTCTGAGGTTGCATGTACAGTAATGTAATGATCTATTTCAAGACCAGGCACTTCCTACCACCTTTTCTGACTACTATGGCGCCATCAAAGATTATCGTTGACTGGAAAAGGTTGGACCATGCTACCATGAAGTAAACTCTTATTGGTTTATGTATAGGATGATGAAACAGGCAGTAGCTCTTTTTTTTCACACAGGAAATGGGACAGGATATGACAATGGGAAGTCGGGGCCCCCATCAAGGTTTGAGCAAGGGACACATCTTTTAGGAATTACAGTTTTGAAATAAATATTGTTTAAAGTCACAGAGGGCTATTGCAAGAAACAACATAAGATAATGCTTCAGTTAATATCCATTATTGGCAGTTTTTAGAATCTTTTTGGGAGGCGTTTGAAATTGAGATCCTTTGCTCCAGACAAGGGCATTTCCAGGCATAGAGCCGACATGGAAGTGAATAATATAGAATATATTTTGACATTTTCAAATTTAAATTTTAAGCTTAAGTAATGCAACAAAATAAAAACTACATTTTCCCTGCGCTAATTTCCTGCTGTTCTACACATTTTTGCCAAGAGGCTGAGAGAAAATGTTGCAGTTTTAAAGATAATTTCCTGTAATACATGGTTTATGACGTGTTCATATGCTTTCTGGGGTGCACGACCTCCGAGGGGACCCCAACCCCCCCAGGGGCTGTGCTACGCCACTGAACGTCATCAGAAGTTTTGCTATTGGTGTTACACAATACATTCACAGCTATATACTGTCTGTACACAATACATTCACAGCTATATACTGTCTGTACACAATACATTCACAGCTATATACTGTCTGTGAACAATACATTCACAGCTATATACTGTCTGTACACAATACATTCACAGCTATATACTGTCTGTACACAATACATTCACAGCTATATACTGTCTGTACACAATACATTCACAGCTATATACTGTCTGTGAACAATAGTCTGCTGTTGAACAGAGCTACAAGGTGTGCAGGGTTTTATTACAGCCCAGCACGAATACATTTGACTCAGATAAACAAGGTCTAATTTGTTGCAAACGTGCACACCCTGTGGGTACCCTGGACCAGAGTTGGTGATCATTTATGTTGAGCTAGATTCGTTCAGCAGTCATTCTGTATCTGCAGTGCTGTATAGTACTGTATATGAATAAGAATTTGTTCTTAACTGACTTGCCTAGTTAAATAAAGATTAAATATAGGACTGGAGTTAAGGAGAATCCATGTGGCGCTCTTACTTAAGGAGAATCCATGTGGCGCTCTTACTTAAGGAGAATCCATGTGGCGCTCTTACTTAAGGAGAATCCATGTGGCGCTCTTACTTAAGGAGAATCCATGTGGCGCTCTTACTTGACTTTGTGGTGAAAAAAATAAATAATGCGCACAACTCGGTGGGAAAATGTCAGGCTCCAACAAACCCAAAACCAATGTTCAATAAACATCCGTCAAACTGGAGTAACGCCTGGTCAGCATCAATAGGACACACGCACACATGCACACGCACACATGCACACACACAAACACACACACACACAGGGTTGGGTAGGTTACTTTCTAAATGTAATTTGTTACAGTTACTAGTTACCTGTCCAAAACTGTTATCAGTAACGCAACTGACTTGCCTAATATTTTGGACTACCCAAACTCAGTAATGTAATCTGATTACTTTTGGGTTACTTTCCCCTTAAGAGGTATTAGAAGAAGACGAAAAGGACCCATCAAACACATTTGGTGTGTCATCATAGTGGTCTCTGACTTGTGGTCAGACTCGTGTCAGGTGGAACAAAGTTCAAATTGAGCCTTTTTTCAATGCTGAATTGAATGTCATTGAGAAAACAAACAGTTGTAAGTACTTGAATTTAAAAGTAATCCAAGATGTAATCATACATTTTTTCAAAAGTATCTAATCTGATGACAATATTTTTGCTGGTAACATAACTGAATACAGTTCAAACTAATTGTAATCAGTAAGCCAGTTATTCCCCAAACCTGCATATACACGGCTGATGTGACAGATTTATTTTCAGTTCAATGAATTTACTCTAAATAATGTCAAAATTAGGAATAAGAGAGCAAGTCTTCTGGATGTATATGCTGTCAGTCCTTAGAGCCATGTTGTCTCAGTGTGTATTTATGTGTGTGTTTATGCATGTATGTGTTTATCTTTGTGTGTTTGTGTGCGTGTGTGTATATCTGTGTGTGTGTGTGTGTGTGTGTGTGTGTGTGTGTGTGTGTGTGTGTGTGTGTGTGTGTGTGTGTGTGTGTGTGTGTGCGTGTGTGTGTGTGTGTGTGTGTGTGTGTGTGTGTGTGTGTGTTGGCTGGACAGGATACAGTGACTGTGAAACCGAAGCAGGCCCAGCCCACTCCCACAGTGGAAAGAATTATGGTTATTCTGTAAACGAAACTATTGACCAGGACAGTTGCTTCTTGAGGTAAAGTGGTGGTAATGTCTCTGTATGGGTATGCTTGTGTATATCTGAAAGCTATTTTGTAGTAATGCAACGTCTAGCTTACTTACGTCTCCTCGCGTCTCCATGTTTGCAACAACACCTTGTACCTAGGAAGCAGGAAGAAGGCCCGATGCAGTCGGTGCTTCTTCACCAGACAGTTTATTAGGTACCCTATTCACGAAAATTGATATATTCTACAGACAGTGAGTCAAGTGGCCCTGACTTGCTATATAAAGCAGGCAGACAGGCATTGAGGTATTCAGTTACTGTTCTATTGAACATGAGAATAGGCAAAACAAGTGACCTAAAAGACTTTAAACGTGGTATGATCGTCGGTGTCAGACACGCCAAATCCAGTATCTCAGAAATGGCCGCCCTCCTGGGCTTTTCACACACAACTTTTCACATACGACAGTGTTTATAATTTACCGCAAATGGTACGACTGAAAAAAACCATCCAGTCAGTGACAGTACTCTGGGTGAAAGGCAAAGCGGGGTCTAATAAACTGTCCACAAATATACTGACTGTATATTTCCACACTATGTAGTTGTAATAATACTGTGAAATTGTGAAAATTATGATTATGTCCTTTTACTGTGAGAGCCAGAAATTTAGTTTTGGCTTGCCTGGTGACGGTAAATTAGTTCTAAACCTCTCTGCTAATAACCGCTTTCCCCACCCCACTCCCAAGCAGTCGTAGCAAAATCTTGCATGAGAAATTGCTCTCTAAGAAACTATTATTGTTTATTTTTGACCATTTTAATTTAAAACAATCACAGTAAGGTACTTAATAGTTAAGCAGAAATTATTTGATATTGAGATAAAAAAAAACCCAGCTACATTGGACCTTTAAATGCTGGACAAGGGTAGTGCTCACTTGCTAGATCATATCAGAGCCTCACATCTGCTCCATGTGAATGCAGTAGATATGTGAGTGGGTGCTGAGGGCTCTGACAGGTATGTTTTATAATGACAGGTAGGGTTTATAATGGCCTAGTCACTAGGTCTCCAACTGTGTGCTTAGTTTAGCCAGCTCCTGTGTTGTGGTTCTAACTATGTGTGTCCTGCAGAAGGGCTAGGAAACTGTATGTGTCATGTAGGTACAGTGAGGGGGCTAGGAATGCCTTTCAACTCTACTGGCTACTCTCTATAATCAGCTGTACCTCAAAGTAAATTGTTTGTTTGTTTGTGTATTTGTGTGTGTGTGTGTGTGTGTGTGTGTGTGTGCGTGAGTCTATGCGTGTGTGTGTGTGTGTACGTGTGTGTGTGTGTGTGTGTGTGTGTGTGTGTGTGTGTGTGTGTGTGTGTGTGTGTGTGTGTGTGTGTGTGTGTGTGTGTGTGTGTGTGTGTGTGTGTGTGTGTGCATGCGTCCATGCGTGTGTGTGTGTGTACGTGTGGTGTGTGTGTGTGTGTGTGCATGCATCCATGCGTGTGTGTGTGCGTGCGTCCATGCATGTGTGCGTGTGTGTGCATGTGGTCTCTGAGTCTTGGAGTGGTTAACGTAATTGGTTTTACAGTAAATTTACTGCCTACATCTGTCTCTCTTTAGAACAAAGAATTACCAAACACATGAGGTGCATTTATACGTACAAGAATCAGTCAGTGCTCTTTTCAAATTTTTCAAAAATATTTGTTCTCAGACATCTTCATTGTTTGTGATTCTATACAAGACCTGAGAGGCTGAGACAGTGTCCTCTTGAGATCATATCTAATGTTCAAATTCAAGTTCAAGTTTTATTTGTCACAGGCACAAGTGCAGTAAAATGCTTAGCTTGCAAGTTGTTACTGATAACATCTGATGTAGTGGCGCCTTGTGTCTTCTCCTTCACATAACATGTTTCATGTTTCTGTGCGTCTGTTCTGTCTCAGCCATATAGCTTCTGTCTCCCAATGTTTCCCAGTGTTATGTTCTGCCTGTGTCACCCTTCCCTGCTGGTCTCATCCAACCCTGCTAGCTAATCCTCCTAATGTAAACACACTTTCTGGATGGCTGTAGTGTTGGAACCCTTCATACACACAGCGCTGCCTTGGACCAGCAGCTAATGGAACTCTCAGTGCCAGACCTGTAACTGTAGAACCGGCTGTGTGTGTGAGGTTTCTCCATCAGTCTCTCCTTAGACAGACAGAAGGATGTCAGTCCGTCCAATAGAAAGAGGAGAGAATGGAGAACAGGTCCCTCAAATTCTCCCACTCCTAATTTTGGGGATTTAGTGGTGTGACGATGAGATACTGTGGGTGTATTTTTGCGTGCATGCATCCTATGCTTTTTCCATTCCTCTCACGGTTCTGCAGTGCTTCTGCTAGTGTTGCCTTGTAAACCAGACAGAAAAGCGGATGGCTTGAGTGAGGAAACATAGATTCAATTTCTTATTCTAGTCAGACATGGATTAACTATAGAAACATCTGTAGATTACATGTTTAATTTGAATCAATGGGAGGATTAACTGAGATTAGCCTTTTGTCCTCTATAGAATCTAATCTCTGCCAGGTGATCTGTCTCCCCTGACACACACATAATCTCCCTCATAAATATCATCTGACTCTTTTCTAATCCAACTATTAGTACTGGAGTCAGAGTTGAGCCCTGCCCAGGGTTTAGAGACTGGTAAAAGTATGTTTGGCAGATGTTTGTCTGTGTGTGTGGCCAGAGGTTTCATTATCTGTGTGTCATGATTTGGAGATTTAGTTTCCCAAACCGTGGGTCAGGACCTACTTATCTATCGGTGCCAAATCCCACTGGGTCAGGGCTTTGGACAGTGCTGTGGCTGGAAATATTGGGTCAATGGAACATCTGAAAAACCTTAGGTGGAGCATGTCATAACAAAAAGGTTGGGAACCATGGTTATGGTGAAGTTTGGTATGGGAAACAGAAATGCTGCATGACAGTGGGAGCCAACCTGGTCTCAGAGCATTTCGTATTATTGTGTAGGTAAATCTGTAACACTCCATTTAGGATGATATGTTACGTTTCGTATCGTATATTATTAATATGTGGATGTCCATCACCCATTTAGTAAGATATGTTATGAATTACAATTCATATAATATGTTACGGATTTGCAAAACATACAATATGTTACACATTTTCAAAACATATGATATGTTATGAACGTTAAGGTTAGGGTTAAGTTTAGGAGTTATGTTAAAGGGTTAAAGTTAGGGTTGGGGAAGGGTAAGCTAACAAGTAGCTGCAAAGTAGCAAAAAAAATGTGTAAGTAGTTGAAAAGTACCTAATTAGCTACAATGCTAAAGTTGTCCATGATGAGATTCAAACTCACAACCTTCGGGTTGCTAGACATTCATGTTAGGGTTAGGGTAAGTTAGCTAACATGCTAGTAGTTGCAAGTAGCTAAACAATAGTAAGTAGTTGAAAAGTACCTAATTAGCTAAAATGCTAAAGTTGTCTGTGATGAGATTCAAACTAACAAAACTTTGTGTTGCTAGATGTTCACGTTATACGGCCACCCGTCCACCCCAATCAACCACCCTACTTTAGTTTCTGTCTTATGTAACCATACCCAACGTAACATACTGGGGCCTCCCGAGTGGCGCAGCGGTTTAAGGCAAGGCATTGCCGTGCTAGAGGCGTCACTACAAACCCTGGTTCATTCCCACTCTGGAGTGCCATTCTCACAACCAGCCGTGATCGGGAGAGCCATAGGTTGGTGCACAATTGTCCGGGTTAGGCCGGGGCGGTAGGTCCGTCATTGTAAATAAGAATTTGTTCTTAACTGACTTGCCTAGTTAAATAAATACTAACAATTTCAGTGTCCCGGATTTACATTAACTATGTTACGTGTAGCACGTAGGAGGTTTGATTTTAATATTGATATGATATGATTATTAATTCTGTTTCAATAGAACTTCAATCAACTCAGAGCTATTGTAATGATGTAGTCACACCCTGCTTAGATCAATGTGGAAAACCACAAATGACTGCAATGTGCACATGCACACAAACTGATGCAGTCTGACTGTACTTACTGGCACAGAGACACGCACAAACTATTTCTACTGTATATAAAAGTTTAAATGTTATTCAAGGATAGGGAAGGTCATTGGATAGTATAGTTTGAAGAAAAAAGAAATGTACAGTAATGAAAATGACAGACTATTTTTGTTGAAAAGGAAAATAATAGATATATACAGCGGGTGAAATAAGTATTGAACACGTCCCCATTTTTCTCAGTAAATATATTTCCAAAGGTGCTATTGACATTACATTTTCACCAGATGTTGGTAACAACCCAAGTAATCCATACATACATAAATTTGCCTGGTCGAGGCAAATTTATGGTGAAATTATTGTCTTTCCACTTCCGTATTATGGCCCCAACAGTGCTCACTGGAATATTCAGAAGCTTAGAAATGCGCCTATAACCAATGCCATCATTATGTTTTGCAACAATTAGATTGCGAATGTCAGAGACAGCTCTTTGCTTTTACCCATCATGAGATGTATCTTTTGTGACACCTTGGCAATGAGACCTTTTTGTAGGCCATCAGTTGGGACTGAACCAGCTGATATTAATTTGCACTGACAGGGGGCTGGATTGCTTTTTAATTACTGATAGTTTTCAGCTGTTGTCTTGGCTTTCCATGCCTTTTTTAACCTCCCTTTCTTCATGTGTTCAATACTTTTTCCCTGTGTCATTTCACATTATTACACATAACTTAATTTCTGAATGTATTTGTTTTGGTTTCTTTGTATGTATGGATTAATTGGGTTGTTACCAACATCTGGTGAAAATGTCATGTCAATAGCACCTTTGGAAATATATTTACTGAGAAAAATGGTGACATGTTCAATACTTATTTCACCCGCTGTATATGATATTTCACCAGCAAAAACAGAGGACAATTCTATTTTTTATGACATACTGGAATAATCTACCATGCGGAAAGAGAGAGACGTATGTGGTTTTGAGGAGCTGGTTTTCGGCAAATGGATGACAGCCAGTAGGTGATTGGATGTCTGGTGTCTGCTGACCTTACCTCACAGGATGTGAGAGAGGTCGTCTGTGCCAATGAGGTCATCTGTATCACCACATCATTAAATGGCTACGTTTAGCAACCCTCCATCACTACCCCACTGTCTCCAAGATGGCCCGGGACCTACTGGTGGGTCTCCTCAGACTCCCTCAAGGCAGTAGCTACAGAGTGTGTTCTCACTCAGTAGAGTCTTTCCTGTCATATGGGCAGTGAACATCATGATGTGTCATTCAGTTGGGGGAGGCTATTCTAGCGATCCTCAGACACATCTTTGGCACCATGTTGTGGTGAATATCAAGGCTGTGCTGCATGGGCTGGGTTGAGAGGAATCTACTGTTGAACTGCTAGACTGTGTGTTCCATTTTGCATATTTTGCTTGGAGCAATTAAAAACATCAGGATAGCTTGCCTATATGTATATATAACACATAGTTACTGTAAGTTACACATTGTATATGGCAGTCTTAAAGTCTCCATAGTTATTAAGGGGAAACAGATTAGGGGACTTAAAAAGCCAGTGTTTTCAGTGGGTAGCTGACTGTGCAAGCAAATACCAAGCTGGAGAGGAGCCATCCCTACTCTGGATCCAACAATCTCTCTCCTCACTCCGCATAGGATGGAAAGAGAGGAGGGATGGAGGGATGGAGGGAGGGGGGAAATCAGCATCACATGAATGACATTCCTGGTACTCTGGCTGGGCGTGTAGCTTGTTGTTGGTGGTTTGGGAAGTCTGGGAGCTGCTGGTTTGGGTCTCAGATGTTGACATTGTCCTGGCAGAACCCTTCACTGAGTCACTGCCATTGCTGCAGTACGTCACACAGGTCACAATGTAAACACAAGCACACACGCGCATATGTGCACACTCACAAACTGATGCAGTCTGACTGCACTTACTGACACAGAGACACACACTGACAGCTAGTAAATACTGTCCCGACTTTTTTGATATGCTTATCTGATAGATTTATTTTTGTCTCTCTTTAGTCTTGTTCTGCATGCAGAAGGACTGTACACACTGCCAAGCCTCAATAAACCCACCAGAGTATCCATCACTAGAGACATGTCTGTTGGCCACTGACTCCATCCTGCATGCACATTCACCAATGTTCCTCAGCATATGTACTCATCATCATCATCATCATCACCACCATCATCATCATCATCATCAATACCATGATCATCATCACCATCATCACCTACACATTACCTACACTGCACTGTTCGTGGAGATACCCTTTTTACAGTTTGTGTAGTTGTAGTAAATCAAACAGGTGTTTATTGTTGAACTTTTTGTGACCTCTGCATGGTTTACCTAAGTGAGTGAATCAAGCAGCTAAATATAAAGGATCTTTGTTACCTCCTAGAACCAAGCGCTGATGTGTTTCCTGAAATGTGAACGTGTTCTTGTTTGAAGTGCCAGGCCTCCCCTGAGATAAGAGTTAGCATTTGAGACACACAGCAGGGATTTATGGGTAACTACAGTACGGGAGAGAGTGGCAAGTTGAGCCATTTTTTTTTACATCCAGCATCACTATGTCAAGGGAAATATAGTATTCTTTCTAACAAAGATATATACACTACTGTTCAAACGTTTGGGGTCACTTAGAAATGTCCTTGTTTTTTAAAGAAAAGCATTAAAAGAACATCAAATTGATCAGAAATACAGTGTAGACATTGTTAATGCTGTAAATGACTATTGTAGCTGGAAACGGCTGATTTTGTTCTGAGAAATGAAGACTATTCTATGCGAAAAATGGCCAAGAAACTGAAGATCTCGTACAATGCTGTGTACTACTCCCTCCAAGAACAGCGCAAACTGGCTTTAACCAGAATGGAAAGAGGAGTGGGAGGACCCGGTGCACAACTGAGCAAGAGGACAAGTACATTAGAGTGTCTAGTTTGAGAAACAGACGCCTCACATGTCCTCAACTGGCAGCTTCATTAAATAGTACCTGCAAAACACCAGTCTCAACGTCAACAGTGAAGAGGCGACTCCGGGATGCTGGCCTTCTAGGCAGAGTTGCAAAGAAAAAGTAATATCTTCCTCTGTCCAGTGTCTGTGTTATTTTGCCCATCTTAATCTTTTATTTTTATTGGCCAGTCTGAGATATGGCTTTTTCTTTGCAACTCTGCCTAGAAGGCCAGCATCTAGGCAGAGTTGCCTCTTCACTGTTGACGTTGAGACTGGTATTTTGCCACCAACAACCAAGCCAGGCTACCAAGAGCTCAACTCATACAACGCTCTCTATAGAACTACCAAAGGAAAGTGCTTATTTCCAGCGTATGAGTGTGACTCCAATGGCTGGCCAGTACATGCTGTAATTGTATGTTTTGTGTCCCCCACGACTACAGACACTGGGAACACGCCCGACACAGCTGTGAGAGGCTACACCAACTAACGCTACAACGGAGCCGGTGCGTAGCGAGGAACAGCCAACCCAGCCATTGACTACCGGACCAGCCATTGACTAACGACCCCTGCTCAGGAGGAAGTGTCGAACCATGTTCAGGTAGAGCAGAACAAACAAACCCTGCTTGGGCAGAGCTGAACGAACATTGGCCACCGCTCCGTGAGTGAATCAACTGCTGTGTTAGTTTGACCCAGTGCTTATAGTTAGCCTATTGCCCTAAATCCCACGCTTTTTATACATTTCTAATGTGGCTGTAGTGATACTGTGTATTGTCATTTTTGGAAAAGCTGAGTTTATAAAGAACCTTTGATCGTACTTGGGCCTGTCTCTGTGGTTGTTTGCCGTGGGATTTTAAAACTCTGCTTTCGACATAAACCTTGTGTGTCAGGCTCTGGCCATAGAGAAGCAATAGGCTTCTCTATGTAGCTTGGTCAGAGTCTGACAGTGTCGTTCTTTTCTGTTTCTTTGTGGGTTTTGGGTGGATCTCTAATTAGAGGCAGCTGCTACCCGTTGTCTCTAATTAGGGATCCAATATATGTTGAGTCTGTCCTTCACTTGGGGTGGGTTGTTATCGATGTATGTCGCAGTCACGGTGAGAAGTAAGTGTGCCTTTTTTTATGTCCGTTCATTTCGTGTGTTTTTGGTGAACGTGACGGTAGTTTATAGTGTGTTTGTGTCTTGTAGTTCGCCATTTGTTCTATTATATATAGTACAAATAAATATCAATGTCGAACTACTATCCCTGCGCTGCGTCTTGGTCTCTCTCTGCACCCTCTCGTGACAGAACAACCCACCACGATGAGACCAAGCAGCGTAACTGGGGAGAGAGGGAGAGAGAGGTGGTGCCGCCGCGTTATGCGCGACGCGCAAGACGAGGCAACGCCCGCAAACAACCCCAAGGTAATCTTGGGGGGGGGCTATGGGGCTGGTCAGGAGTGGAAGAGGAGGCACCAGTCCCACTTTCCAGGTGGCATTCGCCAGACACTGAGTACGTGGGGGAATACCGACGGAGGGAGGAGTACGAGAGGATCATGGAGCTATGTTGGCTAAATATGGAGGAGTGTGAGAGCGAGAGGAGGGAGCTGGCTCTAAAGGTGCCCAAGAGGAGCATCCCCAGTCCAGGTCCGGTTGTCTACTCCACCCTCATGCCAGAGCAGTCCGCTCCACCGGTACCCAGTCCGGGTCCGGTAATCTACTCCTCCTCCCTACCAGAGCCATCCGCTCCTCCGGTGCCCAGTCTGGGTCCGATCGTCTACTCCACCTCCATGCCAGAGCAATCCGCTTCTCCGATGTCCAGTCCGGGTCCGGACCTCTGCTCTACTACCCGCACCCGAGCTCCAGTGCGTGTGCCTAGCCAGGTGCTTCCTGTGCCTGCTCCACGCACACGACCTCCAGTGCGCCTCCCCAGTCCGGTACGACCCGTGCCGGCTCCCCGCACCCAACCTCCAGCGAAGGTCAGCCGCCCTGAGCCTCCAGCCAAGGTCAGCCGCCCTGAGCCTCCAGCCAAGGTCAGCCGCCCTGAGCCTCCAGCCAAGGTCAGCCGCCCTGAGCCTCCAGCCAAGGTCAGCCGCCCTGAGCCTCCAGCCAAGGTCAGCCGCCCTGAGCCTCCAGCCAAGGTCAGCCGCCCTGAGCCTCCAGCGAAGGTCAGCGCCCCTAAACCTCCTGCGAAGGTCAGCGCCCCTAAACCTCCTGCGAAGGTCAGCGCCCCTAAACCTCCTGCGAAGGTCAGCGCCCCTAAACCTCCTGCGAAGGTCAGCAGCCCGGAGCCTCCAGCCACAGCTCAAGGCCTGGAGCTTCCTCCACCGGTACCCAGTCCGGGTCCAGCCGTCTGCTCCGCCTCAGTTCCAGAGCAGTCCGCTCCACCGGTACCCAATCCGGGTCCAGCCTTCTGCTCCGCCTCAGTGCCAGAGCAGTCCGCTCCACCGGTGCCCATTCCGGGTCCAGCCTTCTGCTCCGCCCCAGTGCCAGAGCAGTCCGCTCCACCGGTACCCAATCCGGGTCCAGCCGTCTGCTCCGCCCCAGTGCCAGAGCAGTCCGCTCCACCGGTACCCAATCCGGGTCCAGCCGTCTGCTCCGCCTCAGTGCCAGAGCAGTCCGCTCCACCGGTACCCAATCCGGGTCCAGCCGTCTGCTCCGCCTCAGTGCCAGAGCAGTCCGCTCCACCGGTACCCAATCCGGGTCCAGCCGTCTGCTCCGCCTCAGTGCCAGAGCAGTCCGCTCCACCGGTACCCATTCTGGGTCCAGCCGTCTGCTCCGCCCCAGTGCCAGAGCAGTCCGCTCCACCGGTACCCATTCCGGGTCCAGCCGTCTGCTCCGCCTCAGTGCCAGAGCAGTCCGCTCCACCCGGTGGTTTTCCCCGCTCCATGGCCGGAGCCGTTTACCCCACCGGTGCCCAATCCGGGCCCGGTTAATTGCCCAGCTCCACGGCCGGAGCCGTCTGCCCCACTGGTGCCCAGTCCGGGCCCGGTTGTTTTCCCCGCTCCATGGCCGGAGCCGTTTGCCCCACCGGTGCACAGTCCGGGCCCGGTTAATTGCCCAGCTCCACGGCCGGAGCCGTCTGCCCCACTGGTGCCCAGTCCGGGCCCGGTGGTTTTCCCCGCTCCATGGCCGGAGCCGTTTACCCCACCGGTGCCCAATCCGGGCCCGGTTGTTTTACCCGCTCCATGGCCGGAGCCGTTTGCCCCACCGGTGCCCAGTCCGGGCCCGGTTGTTTTCCCCGCTCCATGGCCGGAGCCGTTGGCCCCACCGGTGCCCAGTCCGGGCCCAGCGATAAGGAGGGGCCATGGAAAAAAACTGTCCACGTCGCCGGAGCCAGAGCCGCCCCCAAAGGACTAGTTTTTCCCTCCCAAATTAACCCCCCCATGTTATTGTGTGCCTTTTTTTTTGGCGTCCGGGAGTCCGTGCCTTGGGGGGGCGGTACTGTCAGGCTCTGGCCATAGAGAAGCAATAGGCTTCTCTATGTAGCTTGGTCAGAGTCTGACAGTGTCGTTCTTTTCTGTTTCTTTGTGGGTTTTGGGTGGATCTCTAATTAGAGGCAGCTGCTACCCGTTGTCTCTAATTAGGGATCCAATATATGTTGAGTCTGTCCTTCACTTGGGGTGGGTTGTTATCGATGTATGTCGCAGTCACGGTGAGAAGTAAGTGTGCCTTTTTTAACGTCTGTTCATTTCGTGTGTTTTTGGTGAACGTGACGGTAGTTTATAGTGTGTTTGTGTCTTGTAGTTCGCCATTTGTTCTATTATATATAGTACAAATAAATATCAATGTCGAACTACTATCCCTGCGCTGCGTCTTGGTCTCTTTCTGCACCCTCTCGTGACATTGTGTGCCTCTGTAGGTACATGTTTGATTCCTCAGTGTCATTAAGTCTATGTTTTCATTCCTGCTCAAATGGACTTCTTCTCTCTCTCTTCCTTGGCTCTCAAGAACCTCAAGGGTGCTAAGTCCCCTGCTTGTTTAACATTTGTATACACGGGGCATGATATCTGCTCTGTAACAGTAATGCATCGAGTTCATGACACGTTGCAAAAATATTATGCATTAAACTGACCAAATGTAATCATTTGTATGGGGTACAGGGGCTATTGGCTCAACTTACACACAGCTACAAGGATGCACTTTCATGCTACAGTAGGTTAAAGACCTCACATTGTAGCTTATAGAGAACCCAACTGATGTATAAAACAATCTATAACTTATAATACACATATGAAATCAGTTTTGTTTGACCTAACTTGCTTACTGCTTTTTTTATTTGGTTTCTTCTTTCATGATGAAATGATGACCTCTTCCAAAATGTTTGGTCACATGATTCATTTTGTGTATGTTTTCCTAGAAACAAGGGGTGGCTCCACTAAGCCTTTGGCTCAACTTACCCCACTCTCCCTTAACTGCTTCCTGGAGAGCATAGCAGCATCACACCCTCAGGTGTTTACACCAACACACTATTTACTATAAGAGTTCCTCTCATCATTTGTACAATAATTGAGCTGTTTGATAGTAAAAGGAAGTACATCACCATTCAATCTGGACCCACCATCACCCACACTCAACCTTTTACAGCCCCCGGCCTTTCGTTCACACAATGCTGAGATCATAGACCTACAAGTAACTGCCAAAATAAAGGAATCACCAACAAAGTGTCTTAATAAGGGGTTGGGCCACCACAAACCAGAACCGCTTCAATGCACCTTGGCATAAATTCTACAAGTATATGCAACTCTATTGGAGGGATGTGACACCATTCTTCCATAAGAAATTCCATTATTTGGTGTTTTGTTGATGGTGGTGGAAAACGCTGTCAGAATCGGTTGGGCTGAGATCTAGTGACTGAGACGGCCATGGCATATGGTTTACATCTTTTTCATGGTCATCAAACCATTCAGTGACCACTCGTGACCTGTGGATGGGAGCATTGTCATCCTATTGTAGTCAAAACAGTGGCCTGCCCGCCATTTTTATACATGACCCTAAGCATGATTGGATGTTAATTGATTAATTAACTGAGGAACCACACCTGCGTGGAAGCACACGCTTTCAATATACTTTGTATCCCTCATTTACTCAAGTGTTAACATTATTTTGTCAGTTACCTGTAGGTTGAAATGCAGATGAGCTCATGGAGTGTCTGACTGACTAATTGACTGTTTTAGTCACCGGTTGCTATTTAATCTGAGCGGAGCTCACCTGATCTATCTGATCCAGGGATTACAGTGAGATTAATGCTACATGTTTGTGTGTGACTCAACTGGGGATTCCCGCTCTCTGGCTTTGTGTGTGTGTATGTGTGTGTGTGAACCACAAGCCTTCCTGTTTTGACATTATTAAAATTCCCTTGACTTCTGGGTATAATTTCCTGTTGTATTTCCGTGTCTGTGGGCTAGCGAATGATCACAAAAAGTAGGACAAGGGGTTTTCAGGGACTTGTTTGTGGAATTTATTCAATGAAAATGTGGTAATTTAAACAAATATTGAGGTTGTAAACAATTCTTTGGTGATAAATGTAAACAAAAAAAACAAGTAACCACCTTGATCCAAGCTAAACAGATTGTGATGGAGACATACAGTTGAAGTCGGAAGTTTACATACACTTAGGTTGAAGTCATTAATACTCATTTTTCAACGACTCCACAGATTTCATGTTAACAAACTATAGTTTTGGTAAGTCGGTTAGGACATCTACTTTGTTAATGACACAAGTAATTCTTCCAACAATTGTTTACAGACAGATTATTTCACTTATAATTCACAATATCACAATTCCAGTGGGTCAGAAGTTTACATACACTAAATTGACTGTGTCTTTAAACAGCTTGGAAAATTCCAGAAAATGATGTCATGGCTTTAGAAGCTTCTGGTAGGCTAATTGACATAATTTGAGTCAATTGGAGGGGTACCTGTGAATGTATTTCAAGGCCTACCTTCAAACTCAGTGCCTCTTTGCTCGACATCATAGGACAATCAAAAGAAATCAGCCAAGACCTCAGAAAAAAAAATCGTAGACCTCCACAAGTCTGGTTCATCCTTGGGAGCAATTTCCAAATGGCTGAAGGTACCACGTTCATCTGTACAAACAATAGTATGCAAGTATAAACACCATGGGACCACGCAGCCGTCATACCGCTCAGGAAGGAGACGCGTTCTGTCTCCTAGACATTAACATACTTTGGTGCGAAAAGCACAAATCAATCCCAGAACAACAGCAAAGGACCTTGTGAAGATGCTGGAGGAAACAGGTACAAAAGTATCTATATCCACAGTAAAACGAGTCCTATATCGACATAACCTGAAAGGCCACTCAGCAAAGAAGAAACCAGTGCTCCAAAACCGCCATAAAAAAGCCAGACTACAGTTTGCAACTGACATGGGGACAAAGTCTCATGAAACACAAATATAACTGTTTGGCCATAATGACCATTGTTATGTTTGGAGGAAAAAGGGGGAGGCTTGCAATCTGAAGAACACCATCCCAACCGTGAAGCATGGGGGTGGCAGCATCATGTTGTGAGGGTGCTTTGCTGCAGGAGGGACTGGGGCACTTCACAAAATAGATGGCATCATCAGGAAGGAAAATTATGTGGATATATTGAAGCAACATCTCCAGACATCAGTCAGGAAGTTAAAGCTTGGTCGCAAATGGGTCTTCCAAATGGACAATGACCCCAAGCATACTTCCAAAGTTATGGCATAAGGACAACAAAGTCAAGGTATTGGAGTGGCCATTACAAAGCCCTGACCTCAATCCTATAGAACATTTGTGGGCAGTACTGAAAAAGTGTGTGCGAGCAAGGAGACCTACAAACCTGACTCAGTTACACCAGTTCTGTCAGGAGGAATGGGCCAAAATTCACCCAACTTATTGTGCGTAGCTTGTGGAAGACTACCCGAAACGTTTGACCCAAGTTAAACAATTTAAAGGCAATGCTACCAAATACTAATTTAGTGTATGTAAACTTCTGACTCACTGGAAATGTGATGAATGAAATAAAATCTCAAATAAATCATTCTCTCTACTATTATTCTGACATTTCACATTCTTAAAATAAAGTGGTGATCCTAACTGACCTAAAACAGGGATTTTTTTGCTAGGATTAAATGTCAGGAATTGTGAAAAACTGAGTTTAAATGTATTTGGCTAAGGTGTATGTAAACTTCCGACTTCAACTGTATGCCATGTTGACCTGTTGCTCTGCAGTGTGGCGCCATAACTAATGCTACTGACATGTCTGTAAGATTTACAGGAACATAGATGAGGACCGATGTAGGTATGATCTCACCAGGCTGACTGACAACCACACAGGCTCCTGCTAAGCCCAACAGGTGGTTAGGAGAGGACACACATATTGTAAACCCCTCTTTAATATCTTGTACGGATTTATCAGCTCTGATATATTGATGCATTTTTCTAATGTAGTCCGGCCATCTAATGAGTAACTTTAATTCAATACGACTTTATTAATCCCCAAGGGGCATCTAAGGAGTCTTCCAACTGGAGCTCCATGGTCCACAACTCACCCAGGCTCTGACAAGGGCCCTTAATAGTCCTCTTATAATCACTGTTATATAATAACAGTCCTCTTATAATCACTGTTATATAGTAACAGTCCTCTTATTACAATATTATTGTTTTAATTGTACTAATTTTAGTATTATCACAGTGGTAAAAACATCAGTTTCAAACAGCCAACTATGTCTGGGCTCTACTGGGGCAAATACAAAACCAGAGAGCATAGCTTTTGAAAATAGCTGGCCACGCTGATTCAATGCCGGAGGAGTGTGTGTGTGTGTGTGTCGGTGTGTGTTGTGTGTGTATGCGTGCAAACTGCTAAAGAACCTGACGGTGCATAACAAGCTGCCCAGCTGCTTTGTAAATCATCTATTTCCCCCAAACCACAGAACCTCATGAAGTCAAGCACCCATAGTTCGCTAACGGCACGAGGAGAAGCTGTATCAATACCTCTGATATTTACTGAGGAAAACACCCCTGTAGGTACAAAACACCACTGGTTGTTTCAAACCTACTCCACCTCTCAGCTGAGACATTATTCTCTTCAATAGAGGAGCCATTAAAATCATGTCTGTGACCTGAAATAACTAACAGTTATCTGGAATAGAGTCACAAGTCAAGTTAAATACGTCTTTGGTCTGTATTTAGCAGATTGTTACGGAACAGTCAACTCTCTCACACTGGAGACGTAGAAAAAATACTAGTCAGCATTAATGCTTCTCTCAAAAAACTACTTAAGGTTTTATGTCTTGTAGTGTAGGTTCAACTCCATATTAACATTGACATGCTTTGGTTTGGCAAATTACCCTTCATTTCTGTGGAGCTTTGTACTTTTCCATACGGTATGTAAACAATAAAGTGAGACACAATTCTTCAGCTTTGCCAAATGTGGATATTTGATGTATTTGATCTGTGTGTGTGTGTGTGTGTGTGTGTGTGCCCACACACACGTTTTGGGCAAGCCTGGCACCATGTTTACTGACACAACATATTTGAATGGTTTCTTGTCAGTTCCAGACATTGGGAAATCAAGTGACTTCAAAATACAATGAATCACTGCGGAAGTGTATCCTGTATACTCAGTCTATTTAAAATAAAAATGAAATACCCTTGTGAAATGCACATTTAAAGTGTGCAGAGAGATGAAGGTACTCTAGCTGCCAAACATTGTGAAACATTGTACGCATTGTTCATGAAGTGCATGGTTTGTCTAAAAGTGTTTGACCATTTCTGAACAACAGTCTCTTGGTGCCAAAGTACCTTTTCCGACATATTAAATATGAGAAGAGTGGGACCATTTTGGAGCAGAATACATAATCAGATATCTCTCTGAGAGCAATGTTGTAATTCAACCTCTACAACTACATATACACCTCACCCACATTTTCCATTACAAATCACTCCCAAGGACGGCATTGTTTAGCAATGTGCTGCAAGCCTTTGAGGTCCCTCCATATGGAAGTTTAAAGGAAGGAGCGTCATCTCCAGACCATATATGCTTGTTAATACACACACTACACATACAGTATATTCCATACACACACTACACATACAGTATATCCATACACATACATTATATTTCATATCCCAAACACACCCATGTAATAAACATAATGAATGTGAGTCATTTTCATTGTCTCCAATCTGGTTCTGTTTACTCCCCAGGTCCCTTGTGGTTCAGAAATATACATTGAGTTATTGGGAGAGTGGGTTACACCATATGACAATAGTTATAGGGTAAAGATGAAAGATACAACATATGGCAATAGATGTGGGTTACACTATATGACAGCAGACAAGGGTTAAACCATATGACAATAGCTGTAGGGTAAAGACGAGGGTTTAACCATATGACAATAGCTGTAGTGTATAGAGATGGTTACACCACACTGACTGACTGACTGACTGACAGTGTTTGTTAAATTGGTTAACCTTTATCTGTCAATAGTGTTGAAGTGAAGATTACATATCCATCTGTCCAAATATGTAAAAAAAGAGAACTTTCCAGGGGGTGTACTTACTTTTTCACATGACTGTACTTTAAAAAAAACTCTGCACTGTTGGTTAAGGGCTTGTAAGTACGCATTTCATGGTAAGGTCTACACCTTTTGTATTCGCCGCATGTGACACATAGATTTAGATTTTATTATAAAAAATTTAACAAACGTCAAACCTATATAGAAAAGTAATGATTTTATTAGTTAAACTGACATAAATAAACGTCACATTTTTTAAAAGAATGTACAAGATTACGATTTTTTTTTTTACTTTAAATTTGCTACAATCTTATGATGGACAGTATATTCTGCTTCGGCTAGGCAAGTGCACACCGAATTGTCGATATAAAAAATACATAAATACATAATTCAACATTGAGCCCATGTTTGAAAAAAAATAAGCGCATCTACTGATAAACTAACTACTGCCTACTGTAATACAGATAAAATATACATGAATTTAAAGCAGACAAATCATTTAACCAATGGTCCATACAGTGGGGACAACAAGTATTTGATACACTGCCGATTTTGCAGGTTTTCCCACTTACAAAGCATGTAGAAGTCTGTAATTTTTATCATAGGTACTCTTCAACTGTGAGTGACGGAATCTAAAACAAAAATCCAGAAAATCACATTGTATGATTTTTTAATAATTAATTTGCATTTTATTGCATGACATAAGTATTTGATACATCAGAAAAGCTTAACATTTGGTACAGAAACCTTTGTTTGCAATTACAGAGATCATACGTTTCCTGTAGTTCTTGACCAGGTTTGCACACACTGCAGCAGGGATTTTGGCCCACTCCTCCATACAGACCTTCTCCAGATCCTTCAGGTTTCGGGGCTGTCGCTGGGCAATACGGACTTTCAGCTCCCTCCAAAGATTTTCTATTGGGTTCAGGTCTGGAGACTGGCTAGGCACTCCAGGACCTTGAGATGCTTCTTACGGAGCCACTCCTTAGTTGCCCTGGCTGTGTGTTTCAGGTAGTTGTCATGCTGGAAGACCCAGCCACGACCCATCTTCAATGCTCTTACTGAGGGAAGGAGGTTGTTGGCCAAGATCTTGCGATACATGGCCCCATCCATCCTCCCCTCAATACGGTGCAGTCGTCCTGTCCCCTTTGCAGAAAAGCATCCCCAAAGAATGATGTTTCCACCTCCATGCTTCATGGTTGGGATGGTGTTCTTGGGTTTGTACTCATCCTTCTTCTTCCTCCAAACACGGCGAGTGGAGTTTAGACCAAAAAGCTCTATTTTTGTCTCATCAGACCATATGACCTTCTCCCATTCCTCCTCTGGATCATCCAGATGGTCATTGGCAAACTTCAGACGGGCCTGGACATGCGCTGGCTTGAGCAGGGGGACCTTGCGTGTTCTGCAGGATTTTAATCCATCACGGCGTAGTGTGTTACTAATGGTTTTCTTCGAGAATGTGGTCCCAGCTCTCTTCAGGTCATTGACCAGGTCCTGCCATGTAGTTCTGGGCTGATCCCTCACCTTCCTCATGATCATTGATGCCCCACGAGGTGAGATCTTGCATGGTGCCCCAGACCGAGGGAGATTGACCGTCATCTTGAACTTCTTCCATTTTCTAATAATTGCGCCAACAGTTGTTGCCTTCTCACCAAGCTGCTTGCCTATTGTCCTGTAGCCCATCCCAGCCTTGTGCAGGTCTACAATTTTATCCCTGATGTCCTTACACAGCCCACTGGTCTTGGCCATTGTGGAGAGGTTGGAGTCTGTTTGATTGAGTGTGTGGACAGGTGTCTTTTATACAGGTAATGAGTTCAAACAGGTGCCGTTAATACAGGTAATGAGTGGAGAACAGGAGGGCTTCTTAAAGAAAAACTAACAGGTCTGTGAGAGCCGGAATTCTTACTGGTTGGTAGGTGATCAAATACTTATGTCATGCAATAAAATGCAAATTAATGATTTAAAAATCATACAATGTGATTTTCTGTATTTTTGTTTTAGATTCCGTCTCTCACAGCTGAAGTGTACCTATGATAAAAATTACAGACCTCTACATGCTTTGTAAGTAGGAAAACCTGCAAAATCGGCAGTGCATCAAATACTTGTTCTCCCCACTGTATCTGCATGGTTTTGTCTAATAAATAAATACATTTAGTGCATATTCCCATTTACCTCTTTGAAGAGTAAAATGAAAAAAAAAGAAACTATAAATTAAAGGTGGACCAAAGTCAATTTGGATCCGCTAGTTTCAGACAATAATCTTTACTCTCGTCCCCTACGGTAAGACAGGCCAGCTATCTTCAGTTTGCGTCTTTACATCAGTTGATTTGGATTATTATTACTCGTATAAACCACCAAAGACAAGGCAAGGAGAGTTCAATAATGTGTAGTTTGGGGAAAAACTAATCAATATAAGAAAACATAACCTTTTGATCCAAACCACAACCATGTTCCCCTCAGCTACTGGTATGAGTGATTACAGCAAGTCTCTCCTGGATAAACAACGTAAATGCCACCATTAGCTACCACTTCTGTACTAACTTTTCTGTATTTTCTTGGAAAACAAAAATGAACAGTTGTGTATCACTGTTCTTCCACAGCACATTATGTAATGTGAAATGTTGCCTCTCTCTCTATGGGCCTGAAGGGACAGTATTACTGCGTTCACTACTGAATAACATCCTAGTCACCCTCTGACCTCCACTTCATCCTTTCCCAAGAGAGACAGAGGAGCATTATTGGTTAAAAAAAAAACAGTACACCAGCTGTGCTTCTGTTCAAGACGATGACAATGTTTAGTAAACTTTGAGGGGCCAGGCTAGGGATGAAGAATGACTTTGTAAAAACATTGAACAAAAAGTGGTTGATAACTATCAGCTGTATCAAATGTTATAGGTCTACTAAAAAGCATCCCGTGCAGTTTTGGACAATAAGGAACATGGTTAAGTCTTGTCTAAAGTATGTGTGAACAGTCATTTCACATACATTAAGTGCTCTGTGGTTGTTTGGCAGTCTACAGAACGTCCAGTAGCACATCCTCCTTCTCCTCTGTATGTGGGTTCAGTTCCCCATCTTGATCGCCCCAAAGTACGTCTTCTCCGGTTCAGGGTCCAGCATCCAGGCGTTGGACACGTTAACAAACAGCCCGTCCCCATGCTGTAGCATCACCCCCCTGCCCTGCTGGGCACAGTACATGTTATACTGAGAGTTATTCCAGCGCATGGTGCTGCCTGTCTTCATCAGCGCCACAGACTTGCTGGGCGAGGACGTGTGTTTTTCATGGGAGATGTACTGGATGAGCTGGGCTTTGTTCATGTCCACGGTCTGAGGCATGGCGAGGGTGTGTCCAGGGGTGTCGCCGGGCTCTGTCTCAGGTTCCAGGTCGTAGTAGCGGAAACAAGTCTTGGCGTAGACGTAGTACAGGCCTGACTCGTCCACTAGGAGACGGCCGTCATGGTAACGCATCTTCTTCAGGTGGCCCTGCTCCTTGTCCCAATGGATCATAGCTGCTCTCAGCTCCACCTCTGGAACAATAATAATACATCAGTCAGTCAATCAGTTGATCAACTAATCAGCAAAGAAATCAATCAGTCAATCTATCTATCAGTGAGTCAGTCAGTCAAAAATCTGTCACAGAGTTTTACCATTGTACTGTATATGAATATTGGTCGCAGTAGACTAGATTTAATCTAGCTGTAAGCCATGGCTTACTGTTGGCTATGTTTATGAGCTTACTCTTCACGTAGTCGATGGTCACTTTGATTGGTAGATGAGCTGATGGAAATCCCTCCCTCCCCTGGTTTTTACAGCGTTGTCTGCCGTTTCTCGGGTCCCTCAGGGCATCAGCAATGATCGGTTCTGTCTGCACTTCCTGTGGAAATAGAAAGGAAATGGTCATCAACGGAACGTTATACACGTCTGAGCAGGGTGGAACTGTAAGGGCTTGGGAACTCTGGTATTAACAGCTGTTTTAAAAAAGTAGTCACTGAGAGGAGGGTTGGATACTACAGGTGCATTTGTAGTGTAGCTTGTACAGTAGTTTGACAAATTCTTCCCTCGAAGTCAGAGAGAGTGAGTGACAGCCCAGCCGCAAACCTCTATCTAGAAGTGATTTATCATTAACCCAATTATAATACTTTCTAAGCAGTTGCCACAAGTTTCAACCAATGCTTATTTCATTGTCTATTTTAATGTGTATGTGTGTGTGTGTGTGTGTGTGTGTGTGTGTGTGTGTGTGTGTGTGTGTGTGTGTGTGTGTGTGTGTGTGTGTGCTTGCATGTGTTTCCCACACACTTCTTTCAGTAGTTCTGCCAAGTGAACCTCTAAGCCTGGAGCTCTGAGTTGTGAGCAGCACCAGTAATTGTGGTGTGGTTCTGTAACCCTAAGGCTGCTGGTTAATGTCACCTATCATACGGACGTTCCTATCACAGGTCTGGCACCACTTCTAACTCTGATTAGATTCACCCCTGGAGTGGTGCGATGACATATCCCCAGTCTGAGCTATAGTACACAGACTGGAGACAAGACGCAGCACATAGAACAA
The DNA here is from genome assembly GCA_023634145.1 of Thymallus thymallus. Lineage (NCBI taxonomy): Eukaryota > Metazoa > Chordata > Actinopteri > Salmoniformes > Salmonidae > Thymallus > Thymallus thymallus. The sequence goes on from CM042408.1 coordinate 13,981,997, forward strand.
AACACAGTCTCTATGCAGGTAAACAATAAGACAGTTACCCAGCCTGTCTGATTGAACGGGTACCGTGTAAAGACCTACTGTCTGCTAGAGACACTTACTTCCAGAACAGAGACATCCTGTGTTTCAACTTGTTTTATAATTTCCTACATTTTGATCAGCCCTGGTACGCCTGAAATGTCATCTCCCCTCCACCTCCAGCCAAGAAGTAAAATGAAATACCAAAAACAAAAGTGTTGATGTGAACGCTGTTGAAATGAAAGATTGCTCTTAAATTACCTGAAAACCACACACAACACCTCTGAATAGAGATGGCGCGGAACATTAAATATAAAACAGACTATTGCCCTGGAATGATCATCACTGTGCTTTGCAGCACCATTATTGCCCCTGAATGACACTAATATCAAGCCTTGTATATTTACTCAGAAAACAGGAGCAGACAGACCTGTAGACATTGAGTCCAAGATAAGTACTGTCTTTCTTCCAAAAACCATTTGCGTGTAAACATGTTTATAGAAAAGTGGTTTAGAAACAAGTCTGGCCAAGGCTACTGAGAAATAACGATCTAACTCCTGCCTGGCCCAACACTGTGGCGTTTGGCCTTGATTCGTGGTGAGACACTGAACCACCATACCTCCCTCCCAGGAAGAGAGGATTACGTTAGCTGGAGAGATACAGAGCTGGGATGGTTACTGGTCTTCTAGATAACTTATTACTGCAGTGGATTCAGACCCAGACTTAGAGGTCCACAATAGATCTACAGTTGGTTATCTGATTCATTAATGTCATTTATTAGCCAAAGAGTCCCCTCACCTGGTGTCCCAGGTCTGAATCAGTCCCTGGTTAGAGGGGAAGGGCCATCCAGGACTATAGTTATCCACTCCAGTGTTGCACTATACTGTTTTACTCTATTGTATCACCTTTCACACAGTTCAGTCCACTGTGCAATAGAAGACTACAGCCCAGCACTGTACAATAGACTACAGCCATGAGTCATCCATTCCAACCCGTTGAGCTCTGAGTATCCTCTGCTCTCTGACCCTCCAGCCATGAGGCTGACCACAGGTCCCACTGTAGGCCCAGCCTGGCTGGATCCTGCCTCAAAGGAAAGAGCACTTAACAAAGGCAAAGATGAGACATGGCAGCTCTTATTAATGCCTGGTCTTTAACAAACCCACTCATTTATCGGCAAAGTAACACTGGTCCCAGGGAAGACTATCACAACACACGCGCATGCACGCACACACACACGCACACACAGACACACACACACACACAGACTCTATGATAACACACTGGGAGCCAAACGGACCTGTCAGCCTCACACCTCATAAAGCCAATAGCAGGGTACACTCTGCAGCCTGGAGGCTGGAGCAGGGTTGAGACTACAGCATGGGAACTGTCCAAGATGCCAGTCTGACGACACAAAGGCCTCCTCAGTCCAAGGCAGAGCAGAGTGGTGGCTTGTCTAAGCACTCTTTTGGGGCAACGAGAGCAAATACAAAATACATACTTTATTTTGAAATTATAGTATTATGGGAAACTAAACACAGATAAGCAAAGCAGAGCTGCTCTCTTTCTTTGTTTTACTTCCTGGAAAGATTATGCTGTTGCTGGTGGAAACCTTTTTACAGAGAGATGGCAGAACATTCCAAGAAGAAATGACAGAAAACCCCCCGTCAGACCTCAACAATGGTGCATTCCGCCACGACCACCGCTCTATGCCACTGTTACTGATGAGCAAAGGTTTACTCAAGACAGACAAACAGACAGACCCCCCTCAGGACACTTTGCAACTGCCTCTGCCAAAACATGATATCATTTGATTGGTGCCCCACTAAAGTACAGTAAACTACAGGCCAACCTGACTCTAGCACTACCCCCCAGTCCTCACCTTTTTAGGGTGATGACTGGCTTGACCTCTCTAAAGGCTCCTAACCACACTGGTGTTAGGGTTTGAAGCTGGGTTTGGGTTAGGGTGTAAAGCTGCTGGGGTATGCACAACAAGCTTTCTGCTCCTCACTTTAAAAACAAAAGCATGAGAACAGCACAACTAAGCACAAATTTGAGAATGGGTAACCATGTTTTTGTTTTAATATAATATAGGTTTTAAAGTTTTAAATACTGAACTGTACAGCACCCCATGCTGAAAATACTGCTCCTTCCTGGTTGCAACTTATAGGAGGAGGAAATGCCTTGCATCAAAACATTGTTGAAATGCCTTTTACTTATTAACCTATGAGGTGTAATGTGTTGTAACACCTTTTTTTCCCCTTAGTGAAATCCAATGGCTGAATAGACACACCAAGGCGGTTACCCAGTAGTTTCCCCCAGCTATTAGTGATATTCTGGTATGACCAAACAGGACTGCCATAGGCTAACTCACACACAGGACAAGGCTGTTTCGTGTCAGAGAATCAATGAATGAAGCCAAAAAGCAAACAGAGCTTTGGAATTGATAGATCAGGGATCATCAGCTAGATTCAACCGCGGGCCGATTTTCTTATTGAGTGGATGGTCAGGGGCCCAGAACATAATATACAAATAATTTGTAGAACGCAAATTGACCGCAAGAACCACAAACAGATATAATATTTGACTAAAACATAATAATTTCAAACCTTGCTTACATTTGTACACAATCACATACCGTATATATCTCCCTATTATGCGTGGGAATACTTTGGAACAGATTTCCAAAATTACAATTCCTTGGAGCTGATTTGCTGGTGCTTTTACAGTCTTATATGTCCACCCAATAAATAATAATACACTACATGACCAAAAGTATGTGGACATCTACTCATCGAACATCTCATTCCAAAATCATGGGCATTAATATGGAGTTGGTCCCCCCTTCACTGCTATAACAGCCTCCACTCTTCTGGGAAGGATTTCTACTAGATGTTGGAACATCGCTGAGGGAACTTGCTTCCATTCAGTCACAAGAGCTTTAGTGAGGTCGTGCACTGATGTTGGCATGGCTCACAGTCAGTGTTCCAATTCATCCCAAAGGTGTTTGATGGGGTTGAGGTCAAGGTTCTGTGCAGGCCAGTCAAGTTCTTCCACACCGATCTCGACAAATCATTTCTGTATGGACCTCGCTTTGAGCACGGGGGCATTGTCATGCTGAAACAGCAATGGGATTTCCCCAAACCGTTGTCACAAAGTTTGAAGCACAGAATCGTATAGAATGTCATTGTATGCTCTAGCGTTAAGATTTACCTTCACTGGAACTAAGGGGCCTAGCCCGAAACTATGAAAAACAGCCCAAGACCATTATTCCTCCTCCACCAAACTTTACAGTTGGCACTATGCATTGGGGCAGGTAGTGTTTCTCCTGGCATCTGCCAAACCTAGATTTGTCCGTCGGACTGCCAGATGGTGAAGCGTGATTCATCACTCTAGAGAACGCGTTTCAACTGCTCCAGAGTCCAATGGCGGCGAGTTTTACACCACTCCAGCCAACGCTTGTGCATTGTGATTTTAGCCTTGTGGACAGACGATCAATGGTCCTGTTCTGTGAGCTTGAGTAGCCTATCACTTTGCGGCTGACATCCACTTCACAATAACAGCACTTACAGTTGACGGGCAGCTCAAGCGGGGCAGAATTTTAATGAACTGACTTGTTAGAAAGGTGGCATCCTATGACTTTGCCAAGTTGAAAGTCACTGAGCTCTTCAGTAAGGCCATTCTACTGACAATGTTTGTCTATGGAGATTGCATGGCGTTGTGCTTGATTTTATATACCTGTCAGCAACGGGTGTGGCTAAAATAGCTGAATCCACTAATTTAAAGGGCTGTCCACATACATTTTTAAATATAAAACGTATATATAAGTTGTGGAATCCTGCTGTAGATACTGTAATCAGATAAACATGTAGTAATTAACAGTAATTAACCTATTCATCTGGTATTTCCTCCAAAACAGCAATTACCTTTTTAATTACATTACCAGATAAATACCATCTGATATAAGATTATAAAATAAAGTGTCACCCGATGATCTCCTCTGAGCTTTAATGACAAACATAGGTCTATTCATTGTACCTTACAAGGAAGTAAAGAACAACATTACAGTAAAAACCCTCTTTGGACCAATGAGAGGGCTGGTTATTATGATCAGACACGGGTCGACTCACCTCTATTGGCTGCTGTGAGGCGGAGGAGATGTCTACCTGGAAACAGAAACAAACACTGGTGTCACAATTCATTGACTGAAACCTGGAAAACCATGTGAATTGACTCTCTGACCAATCATTGATGACATTAATTGATCAAATAGTTAAAGAGGACATATTGTAAGAACTGAACTTTATAACCACAACTTCCATCCCTGCCATTATTGCCCTTTCTAGCATGGACACCTAGTCTAGTGACTTCTGTGCAGGCACTGTATCCCTAGGTTAGAGGTGCCATTTCTCTGTACTGGACATCACCAGACCTCTTCAACCATTACCTATAATACCCATACCCATTCCCATACTGATTCCAATCCCTACACCCCTATCTAGAAACAGATGTCCTGTACATCCTGGTCGCTCAGACCCTCAGAGTCTGATGAGTGTTTAGAAACAGCCTACAGCAGCACATTCCTCCTGAGGCACGGTGCTGTGCTGCTCCTGCTCCCCCATCAGATACAGTAACTCCTACAGGTGTTCAGACAGGGAGATTGGTGTAGTACCAATATCTGGGCCCTCCTATATCATGAGTCACCTTAAAGTGCTACCCTATGGGGCTGTCGTCGGGAGGACTGTTTATTCAGAGAACTCAGTGTCTCTTTTTTCTCTTCGCTAAGTGGAAAGCTAATTCAGCCCAATCAGACGTTTTTTAACTGCAGGACCAGGACAGGGCAGTCTGAATGGGAAAACTTAAATAGGAGATTTGGTTGTTCACAGCAGAGATTTTCACTCTGCATCCATTTCCTAACACAATCTGGTCCTCGTGCCAAATACAACTCTAACATACTCTCTTGTTTCCTACTCTGGCTCGTCTCCAGGATTTAACAAGCTACCGGCACACACCACTTTGTTTATGCCAAAAGACGAGTCAAACAAACATTTACATTATTCTGCAGCATGCTCACTCTCTCTCCAAACATACACACCACATGCTGGACTTCATTAGGCCTATGTGTGAAGACTGATGGAGCATCATGATGGAACTGAAATGTTTTCTTGTTGTTTGGCTTGTTGAAACATGAAAAGCAATAATAACAACCCAGAAAGAATGTTAATGCTGTGTTATACAAGATTGTGATTGTGCAGGGTGACAGGGGTAGCTGACAGGTTAGCCTCCTGACTGGCACTGAAGCACATAAATATTACTGAAAAGTTATTATGTCTCTCTGTATGCTGAGGGCTCAATGGCTTGACTGGAGAAGACCTGGAGATAAGAGAGGACTGATACATGTTAATTTTGTATATTGTTGCTTTGGCAATACGAATTTACTGTTTTATTTAGCCAATAAAGCATTTTTGAATTTGGTTTTTAATTTCAGAACAGTTAAAAATCTTTAGGAGAGATTGTTGGTGAGTTTCTGAATCCTCTTGGCTATAAACAGTTGCAGCCCACCTTCCCAAACTACATAATAAACTTTAAGAAACATCTGTTTATTCTCAGTATTCAACGGATACATTTTTGACAGAAACCTCTAAATAACACAGTGTAAACACCCCCAAAAAGGCTGCAATAAGTAAAAACAGCTGTATTTTACAAACAAGATTGCTTGAAAGACATGTTTACAGTGTGTTCACTATCCCCATTTGCCTGACATTCGCTGTTGAGATGTATTGTTGTGAGAACGGTAGATTGCTTTGATAATGTCTGTAACAAATGGAAAATACTTTCTTATCGAAATAACTGTTACCTCCCTATAATATGGGCAGAAAATCTAATCAGTAGAGAGATGTTAGCCTGTTTTACTGTAGGGAACAAGTTCACAGAACTACCGTCACTTGTTGCCGAGAGCACAGATTGTTCTAAGGGAAAGTGCTCACACTCATCAGCCGCAAGTTTCTCTAGAAGTGGCGAGCCGGAACTGTATACGCAAACCTGCAAGGTTCAAACCTGTGCGCTTCAAACTGCAATATGATTTGGTAGCCTATTTCAGGAAAACAATGCGAAACTGACAACTATTTAATAAACGACAATGTTGCAAATTGATATTGTTTAGTTATTGTCAGATTGCTTGTTTAAAATCGAACTGAAAGCAGGCAACAACCCGCAGCTCCACGTTAAAATGTTGACGCGCACTAGTGTCGCAACTCGCATGTGTGTTGCATAGGCCTAGTTCTATTATCAATCGTTGTGCACCTTGAAAAGTGTCTTACCTCTTGGAGATAACCTGTCAAGTGTAACAAGATCGCCACACTCGATGCAATCTGCAGCAATCCCATAATAGCAAGAGTTCCGAATATAAGCGGTCTATAGGTGGGTTCCGAGCCATGGGACGGGTGGTATCGGGGCTGAGCGCCCTCCATATCGGAGTGGTTCCTCAGGTAGCCTCGGTAATCATTAGCTGCCATGGTGAGTCCTGGTGCTCTGGATGAACAGACTACTCTCAGTGGAAGGAAGGAAATTCTGACTGAGGAGAGCTATAAACAGTGGGTGGGCAGAAGACTAGCGGCTCCCTTTGTAGAGAGACAGCCAATCACAATCAGACGAACGTGATATTATAGTGTGTGTGTGTGTGTGTGTGTGTGTGTATGTGTGTGGACAGGTTAAACTAGACCGTTTTTTTTTTTTATAACACACAGCTGTGGCTGTAGCCAAAGATCACTCCTGCTGCGGTGATGGAATGATTGGTACGGGGACATTTGCTGGATTAAAAAGAAATATGGCAGTTATACACGCTTTATGAAGGTTTCATAACCATAGTAGTCTGGCAAAGTCATTTTTACTCTAAAGGTTTTCTTTGCAGAGTAAATGTTACCTAGTTGATGCATTATGTCATTAGAGAAGTAATTCCCAACCCTAATATAAATGTTTGGTGATTCACCCTGTAACACCGGTTATAACACCAGATGTGTGTTTGTGTGTACCTCTGTGCACCCACATACTGTCTTCCACTCATCGCATGTGAAAACTGACACAATAATAACCACAAATTGGAGCAGTCACTGTGTCATTGCCAATCATAGCCTGTACACAACCACAGACAGACAGACCTTATTACCCATCTGATCAGACAGATAAACAGATCACAGCTTATTTTGAAATAGACACAAGTTACTTATTCAAAATTTGTGACAGGCACACACCTTTTTTTGTGTGTATTACACCATTTTTCTTTCTTCATAACCCATTGTGCATTACACACAATGCACAACAAAATTTCAATTTGTTGTGGCTAATGTTAGCTAGGCTAGCTAGGTGGCTAACGTCAGCTAGGATAGGGGTGAAGTTTAGGGGTTAAGATTAGGGTTAGGTTTAGGGGTTATGGTTAGGTAACATGCTAGCTAAGTAGTTCATGGGTTTGATTTTATTTTTAGACATTGTAGACATTGTTAATGTTGTAAATTATTATTGTAGCAGGAAACAGCAGATTTTTTATGGAATATCTACATAGGCGTACAGAGGCCCATTATCAGAAACCATCACTCCTGTGTTCCAATGGCACGTTGTGTTAGCTAATCCAAGATTATCATTTTACAAGGCTAATTGATCATTAGAAAACCCTTTTGCAATTATGTTAGCACAGCTAAAAACTGTGCTGATTAAAGAAGCAATAAAACTGGCCTTCTTTAGACTAGCATAAGCATTTGTGGGTTCGATTACAGGCTCAAAATGGCCAGAAACAAAGAACTTTCTTCTGAAACTCGTCAGTCTATTCTTGTTCTGAGAAATGAAGGCTATTCCATGCGAGAAATTGCCAAGAAACTGAAGATCTCGTACAATGCTGTGTACTACTCCCTTTACAGAAAAGCGCAAAAACAAGGACATTTCTAAGTGACCCCAAACTTTTGAACGGTAGTGTATTTAAAAACATTAACATGTAGTGTGCGTGTGTGTGCATCTATCAGTTACACATAGGCTATGTGTCAGTACATACACACAACAAGTAGGTTAAGGTTAGGAGTTAGATTAAAGGATTAAGGTTAGGGCTAGCTAACATGATGAGTAGATGCAAGTAGTAAGTAGTTGCAAAGTTGCTAATTAGCTAAAATGCTAAATTGTCCATGGTGACATTTAAACACGCAACCTTTGGGTTATTTTTAGTGATTGAATTTCAATGATGAGTATGAACTTGTTTAGCAGAATGCATGCTATTGGGCTGTTAAAGTCAATAAACTTTACAATCCAGTAATGCTGCCTCAGCTTCTTCAGTGTGAGTACTACAGGGTCTAAACTGTATATAATATCAACATCCCAATGGTCCTCCTCAGGCCAGGAGAATTATACTGGAATAACCTCCCTGCTCTACTCTGTTTTCTGATGACAGCAAAATAAACAATAGAAAGGGTAGGTTGGTGAATTTGCGAAATCCAAGTGAATCTCTGGGTGCCAGTGGAGTTCATGGGAGAAATTTGGCTTTTTTACGTCTTTATCCCTAAACCAGCAAACCTCATGGCGCTAGAAACATGTAATACTCCATCATTATGGGCTTTTTGATTTCACAAAACCACACACACATGATTTCAGTTATGTGTTGTAGAACTATATTTCATTTGTATGCAATGGATGTCTCCCTGGCCTTATAGGCTACATGCTTTACAAACCTACCTCCATCTACTGACAGATGCCAAGGTCACTATCATTGTAGGTGAGCAAAATACATCCTACTTCAATGACCTTCTGACCTTAGGTTTGACCTCCCTGACATGGTTTGCAAACCTGCCTCCCATTGGCAGACATTTACCTGCATTCATCTGATAGGAGAGGCAAACACAAGGTCAGAGTCCAGCCAACACCCCTTCCCCTTCCCCTTCCCTTCCTCAATGACCTCTTAAACTTGGTTGCCCGTGCCCTGTCCCTGGCCCTGTGCCTCTGGCTATGCCTCTTTCTGTGGCTCTACCCCTGGCTCTGTCTCTAGCTGCGGTCCTGTTCACTGTGGTCCTGTTAGCTCCTCTCCCGGTCAGGGGTGCTTAATACACCGTGAGAACCTGTGTTTAGCTGTGGCTTTTCTGCTGTACCCTCAGCTATTTCCCCCCAGCCCAGGAACCTGGACTAGTGGCTTGCGGCACAGCAAAGGTCTGGGTGGTGTTGTGTTTGTGTGTGTGGTATTCCTCTGTGTTTTGCTATGTGAGCTGTTCTGGTCTCTGCCAGAGGGGAGTGGGACGGACCGAACCCAACGCTCCTTCCCAGCCTGAAGCTGGAGAGAAAGAATGATGTGTTAAATAGACCCCCTAGTGTTCTATTATGGTCTATTAGGGAGATTGGCTGGAGTGGATATACGTACAGACCTCCATAACCACTCTTACGATTTTAACAACTCATCAGCAACCACTAAGCCTCGTCCTAACTTTAACCCCAAAGAATACATATATAAAGATGTTCTACTTGCTCATCAATTCTGACAATATCACCACTGACCTTTCTACCATGGCCATATAGTGACCATCTGATTACTAGCCCTCCCCATATAGCACAGTCTGAAGTAAGAGGTGAGGGGTTAGAGGTCAGAACCACGTCCCTAGTATGTCAGACTGTTAAGTCACAGTGAGAAGAGAAGGTTCGGTCGAGTCTAGACTTCTCATGGCTATTTCAGTTTCAAAACAACCAGCGTGATTTCACTGGATTCAGGTTATTTTGAAGCTCACAAGTGGGCAGAGATTTTAAATTAGAATGGCCAAATATTGTACAATAAGGAAGTGGATGTGTATGCACAATTTGGGAGTTTTGGTATTTGTAACCTCGTCCCCAGGCTCAATTGCGACCACGTATAGAGAGCCATCTGGGTGGACTGGATTATATTTGTGACATGCATTTTTTTGTGCAATTGCTAATGCAGTAGTTTGTCCTTGATCTGATTGAGTGGTCTAGAAAATTATGTGTCATTTAAGGGTTTTTGCTAACCAGGTTATTTGCAGGTAAACAGTTTTGTGTACCAAAGGTATAATACTGTAGATGTGTGTCCTCAGTTAATTTAGTCCAAGTCTGAATTAGAGACTGAATTATAATTATAAAAGTCTCAAGACATGCAGAGTTGTGTATTGTCTGTCTCTCCCCTCTCTGTAGCATCACACACACACACACACACACACACACACACACACACACACACACACACACACACACACACACACACACACACAAACACTTGTGCACGAAAACCTTTCAGAGAGCATACCACAGTAGACGGACCCCACCAAAGGTCTCAGTCTTCTGTCTCCTGGATTATTACATAGCAACCTGCTTAGCAACTACACTCTTAGAAACAAAGGTGCTATCCCCATAGGAGAACCCTTTGAAGAACCTTTTTTGGTTCCAGGTAGAACCCTTTTGGTGCCAGATAGAACATTCGTCTAAAGGGTTCTCCTATGGGGACAGTCGGAGAACCCTTTTGGAACCCTTTTTTCTAAGCGTGTAGGATATATACAGTGAAGTTGAACCCCCACTCCTTCAACACACACACACACACTCTCTCCGTCCACATCTCACATCATATTGGTCAGTGGTTTTACTAAAACTAAATGTTTAAAAATAACATTTGAGAAATTGTAGTGTAAGTAGGGATATTCCTGTTTACTAGACCGTTGGACCCATACCATAACCCTACCACCACGATGGAGCACTCTGTTCGCAACATTGACATCAGCAAACCATTTGCCCACACAACGCCATACACACTGTCTGTCATCTGCCCGGTACAGTTGAAACTGGGATTGAGCTGTGAAGAGCACACATCTTCAGCGTGCCAGTGGCCATTGAAGGTGAGCATTGGGCCATTGAAGTCAGTTACGACGCCGGACTGCAGTCAGGTCAAGACCATGGTGAGGACGATGAACACGCAGATGAGCTTCACTGAGACGGTTTCTGACAGTTTGTGCAGTAAATTATTTGGTTGTGCAAACCCACAGTTTCATCAGCAGCCGGATGTGGAGGTCTTGGGCAGGTGTGGTTACACGTGGTCTGCGGTTGTGAGACCGGTTGGACATACTGCCAAATTCTCTAAAACGATATTGGAGGTGGCTTATGGTAGTGAAATGAACATTACATTCTCTGGCAACAGCTTTGGTGGACATCCCTCAAAACATGAGACATCTGTGGCATTGTGTAGTGTGGCCTTTTATTGTCTTCTTGATATGCCACACTTGTCAGGTGTATGGATTATCTTGGCAAAGGAGAAATGCTCACTAACAGGGATGTAAACAAACGTGTGCACACAATTTGAGAGAAATAAGCTTTTTGTGCGTATGGAACATTTCTGGGATCTTTTATTTCAGCTCATGAAACATGGGACCAACACTTTACATGTTGCGTTTATATATTTTTTCAGTATAGTTTTAGTTTGTGGGTGGGTTTCTGAGTGGGTGAGTTGGGGTGTTGAACACAGCACATTATTAGAGCAGACAGTGGGTTGTGGATGGAAACACAGTTACCTGGTGGGAGACACAAACATGGCAGCAGAATCACATTCACTGTTTATGTACTAATGGTGTTTCAGTATTAATGCTGTTGCTTGGATTTCCTAGTGGCATAAAACGTTTAAAGACAGCAGTACCACGCCATGACCATGACTCCCATCAGGGTGTGTATGTGTGTGGAGAGAGAGAAAGAAAGTGTGTGTGTGTGTGTGTGTGTGTGTAGGGGGAGGGGGGGTGTGGCAGCAGTCTACTGCCCTCTGAATGACCTCTGGTTGAGAAAGCTGAATGTCTACAACACACACACAGTCGACTGCAAACAAAAAAAACACGAACACACACCAAGAGAAATGCATCTCAGCTGAAGCATGCTGTGGGTCTGAGGGCTGCCCAGCCTCTAATTATCCCACTGATGTAGTGGTGTCCATGTGTGTGTGTATGGTAAACATTATGCCTGTCAACTTGACATAAACACAGGCTGTCTCTGCTTCACCAGGACCCCTGCATTACATCACTTTCATCTGCCTCTTTATCTTTCAATTTTACTACCACCTCATCCCTCTCTCCCCTCTGATGGTTTCCTGCCTGTGCTTCCAATAGTGAACCCATAAGCCAGCTACAGCAAACATTAATCTAAACTACTGCCTGTGTCACCATGTGTTCGACCAGTTGTCATAACCTGCCATAGGATATTGTGACTGCTTATGGCAAGTGACAGAACACCCGTTGCTCTATGTGAACTGTGAGAGAGAAAACAGAAACGGAGAGAGACAGAGAAAGATATGTGAGAGCCTGTTACTGACTGGAGGGATGTGTGGAGGCATGTTCTGTGCGTTTGTAGTGTTTGATTTTTTCGATGACCTCCTGTGTGCCGTTCATCTCCAAACCACATCTCTCTGGTCAAACATTTATTCCGACAATAGGACGTCTGCTGCCAGGCCAGTTCCAGCTCCACTGCAGCAGCCTGCTCTTCAGAATCTGGGAGGTAAAAGACTGGGGCAGGATCAACAATGACATCAATCTCTCCCAAAACCTCAACCTAACCTCTCCTTCCTCTCTGTGGTCACTTCAAACACCACAGCCCAGGAGATATGATACGACCGTGATGTGTGTGTAATGCACAAGGTTTGGTGTGTGTATGTGGGATGTGCAGGGAATGTGATGGTGCCCTGAAGTCATGGAAAAAGGTGAGGTGTTGAGGTGTATCACTTTTTTAAAACAAAAACACACATTTACCAAGCACACATGGATGCACACACACACACACACTGAGTCAGGCTCTCCATCTGCTGTTTTCAATCACCCTAGTCAAAACATGGGCTTCACAGGCACTGGTCGAGGAAAACAAGAGATATTTCCCCTTCCGCCAAAGGTCTTCTCTTTCTCATCTCATCCGTTCATACGGCGATAAACTATTTTTCTCGTCATTACCTCCTTTTAACATAAAAAAAGCCAGCTGCTCCTCTAACCAGACCTCTTATTTCCCTGTTTTCTTTCTCTCATCTCTCTCCCCTAGTGTTGGCGGTTTCCATAGTAACCAGTGTCAGGTCATGTTGTGACTCGGGGGTCTCTCATTAGGATGTTTAATCTCTGCTCCATCAGTCATTAAGTCAACATGATTAAAGGAGACTCATGTTACTATGTATGACGTAATTTATCACAGCATCAATAAACCTTTTTTATAGAAACGTTTAGATGACCCTGTAAGAACAGAGAAGTTCCAAAAATGTGGCCCCAGCAAAACAGGGCTATGATGCTGTTAAATAAGTCAAGTGGTCTGTTTACCATAAAACCTTCATAGATGTATTAAAGGTCCCACAGTTGACAGTTAATGTCAGAGCAAAAACCAAGACATGAAGTCAAATGAATTGTCCGTAGAGCTCCGAAACAGGATTGTGTCAAGGCACAGATATGGGGAAGGGTACCAAAAAATGTCTGTAGCATTGAAGGTCCCCAAGAACACAGTGGACTCCATCATTATAAAATGGAACAAGTTTGGAACCACCAAGACTCTTACTGGAGCTGGCCACCCGGCCAAACTGAGCAATCGGGGGCGAAGGGCTTTGGTCAGGAAGGTGACCAAAACCTGATGGTCACTCTAACAGAGCTCCAGAGTTAATCTGTGGAGATGGGAGAACCTTCCAGAAGGACAACCATCTCTTCAGCACTCCAACAATCAGGCCTTCATGGTAAAGTGGCCAGACGGAAGCCACTCCTCAGTAAAAGGAACATGACAGCCATGTATACACACACACACACACACACACACACACAATATATATATACACACACATACATATATATATATACACACATACAGTGGGGAGAACAAGTATTTGATACACTGCCGATTTTGCAGGTTTTCCTACTTACAAAGCATGTAGAGGTCTGTAATTTTTATCATAGGTACACTTCAACTGTGAGAGACGGAATCTAAAACAAAAACCCAGAAAATCACATTGTATGATTTTTAAATAATTAATTTGCATTTTATTGCATGACATAAGTATTTGATCACCTACCAACCAGGAAGAATTCCGGCTCTCACAGACCTGTTAGTTTTTCTTTAAGAAGCCCTCCTGTTCTCCACTCATTACCTGTATTAACTGCACCTGTTTGAACTCGTTACCTGTATAAAAGACACCTGTCCACACACTCAATCAAACAGACTCCAACCTCTCCACAATGGCCAAGGCCAGAGAACTGTGTAAGGACATCAGGGATAAAATTGTAGACCTGCACAAGGCTGGGATGGGCTACAGGACAATAGGCAAGCAGCTTGGTGAGAAGGCAACAACTGTTGGCGCAATTATTAGAAAATGGAAGAAGTTCAAGATGACGGTCAATCTCCCTCGGTCTGGGGCACCATGCAAGATCTCACCTCGTGGGGCATCAATGATCATGAGGAAGGTGAGGGATCAGCCCAGAACTACACGGCAGGACCTGGTCAATGACCTGAAGAGAGCTGGGACCACAGTCTCAAAGAAAACCATTAGTAACACACTACGCCGTCATGGATTAAAATCCTGCAGCGCACGCAAGGTCCCCCTGCTCAAGCCAGCGCATGTCCAGGCCCGTCTGAAGTTTGCCAATGACCATCTGGATGATCCAGAGGAGGAATGGGAGAAGGTCATGTGGTCTGATGAGACAAAAATAGAGCTTTTTGGTCTAAACTCCACTCGCCGTGTTTGGAGGAAGAAGAAGGATGAGTACAACCCCAAGAACACCATCCCAACCGTGAAGCATGGAGGTGGAAACATAATTCTTTGTTGATGCTTTTATGCAAAGGGGACAGGACGACGGCACCGTATTGAGGGGAGGATGGATGGGGCCATGTATTGCGAGATCTTGGCCAACAACCTCCTTCCCTCAGTAAGAGCATTGAAGATGGGTCATGGCTGGGTCTTCCACCATGACAACGACCCGAAACACACAGCCAGGGAAACTAAGGAGTGGCTCCGTAAGAAGCATCTCAAGGTCCTGGAGTGGCCTAGCCAGTCTCCAGACCTGAACCCAATAGAAAATCTTTGGAGGGAGCTGAAAGTCCATATTGCCAAGCGACAGCCCCGAAACCTGAAGGATCTGTATGGAGGAGTGGGCCAAAATCCCTGCTGCAGTGTGTGCAAACCTGGTGAAGAACTACAGTAAACGTATGATCTCTGTAATTGCAAACAAAGGTTTCTGTACCAAATATTAAGTTCTGCTTTTCTGATGTATCAAATACTTATGTCATGCAATAAAATGCAAATTAATTACTTAAAAATCATACAATGTGATTTTCTGGATTTTTGTTTTAGATTCCGTCTCTCACAGTTGAAGAGTACCTATGATAAAAATTACAGACTTCTACATGTTTTGTAAGTGGGAAAACCTGCAAAATGGGCAGTGTATCAAATACTTGTTCTTCCCACTGTATATATATATATACAGTATATATATATATATATATATAAGAAGCAAGTGGAAGGGGGAAAATGTAAGGAACTTGTCTGTCAGCCCTGCAATAAAGACCAAAATTCGTTAAAGAAAATTGTGATAAATAAAAAAGTACACCAGTTTCATTTAAGGAACAACAAATTGACAGCTGTGCCATATAGGCAGCAAAATAGTTGGGAAGAGATTTTCGATGTACCGATTCCATGGCACATGGTTTATGAAAACGACACTTGATTAAAAAATTCTTGCAAACAATAGAATGTTATATACAGTTGAAGTCGGAAGTTTAAATACACTTAGGTTGAAGTCATTAAAACCCATTTTTCAACTACTCTACATATTTCATGTTAACAAACTATAGTTTTGGCAAGTCGGTTAGGACATCTAATTCTAATTCTTCCAACAATTGTTTACACAAAGATTATTTGACTTATAATTCACTATTTCACAATGCCAGTGGGTCAGAAGTTTACATACACTAAGTTGACTGTGCCTTTAAACAGCTTGAAAAATTCTAGAAAATGATGTCATGGCTTTAGAAGCTTCTGATAGACTAATTTACATCATTTGATTCAATTGGAGGTGTACCTGTGGATGTATTTCAAGGCCTACCTTCAAACTCAGTGCCTCTTTGCTCGACATCATGGTAGACCTCCACAAGTCTGGTTCATCCTTGGGAGCAATTTCCAAATGCCTGAAGGTGCCACGTTCATCTGTACAAACAATAGTACGCAAGTATAAACACCATGGGACCACGCAGCAGTCATATCGCTCAGGAAGGAGACGTGTTCTGTTTCCTAGAGATTAATGTACTTTGGTGCGAAAAGTGCAAATCAATCCCAGGACAACAGCAAAGGACCTTGTGAAGATGCTGGAAGAAACAGGTACAAAAGTATCTATATCCACAGTAAAAGAAGTCCTATATCGACATAACCTGAAAGGCCACTCAGCAAGGAAGAAGCCACTGCTCTAAAACCACCATAAAAAAGCCAGACTACGGTTTGCAACTGCACATGGGGACAAAGATCGTACTTTATGGAGAAATGTCCTCTGGTCTGATGAAACAAAAATAGAACTATTTGGCCATAATGACCATCGTTATGTTTGGAGGAAAAAGGGGGATGCTTGCAAGCCGAAGAACACCATCCCAACCGGTAAGCATGGGGGTGGTAGCATCATGTTGTGGGTTGCTTTGCTGCAGGAGGGACTGGTGCACTTCACAAAATAGATGGCATCATGAGGAAGGAAAATAATGTGGATATATTGAAGTAACATATCAAGACATCAGTCAGGAAGTTAAAGCTTGGTCGCAAATGGGTCTTCCAAATGGACAATGATCCCAAGCATACTTCCAAAGTTGTGGCAAAATGGCTTAAGGA
Source organism: Thymallus thymallus (assembly GCA_023634145.1). NCBI lineage: Eukaryota > Metazoa > Chordata > Actinopteri > Salmoniformes > Salmonidae > Thymallus > Thymallus thymallus. The sequence continues at coordinate 13,998,837 of CM042408.1, forward strand.
CAACAAAGTCAAGGTATTGGAGTGGCCATCACAAAGCCCTGACCTCAATCCTATAGAAAATGTGTGGGCAGAACTGAAAAAGCGTGTGCGAGCAAGGAGGCCTACAAACCTGACTCAGTTACACCAGTTCTGTCAGGAGGAATGGGCCAAAATTCACCCAACTTATTGTGGGAAGCTTGTGGAAGGCTACTCGAAACGTTTGACTAAAGTTAAACAATTTAAAGGCAATGCTACCAAATACTAATTGAGTGTTTGTAAACTTCTGACCCACTGGAAATGTGATGAATGAAATAAAAGCTGAAATAAATCACTCTACACTATTATTCTGACATTTCACATTCTTAAAATAAAGTGCTGACATAAGACAGGGAATTTTTACTAGGATTAAATGTCAGGAATTGTGAAAAACTGAGTTTAAATGTATTTGGCTAAGGTGTATGTAAACTTCGGACTTCAATTGTATATGGGGGATACAACCATTCCAGCTCTGCAGATTTTGCTGTGAAAGACGGAATCATTAGATAATTTGTTTTGGTACTGTCCATATGTAGCTTGTTTTTGGTCGCAGGTCCAGGAATGGCTGAAGAATTGCAACATTTACCTGGAGCTAACTCTGCAGATAGCACAACTCAATAGTCATTGTCACTCAATCAATAGCAAAAAATGTCATCTGATGTTACAATCTGTAGAAACTATGACAATAGAAAGGTTCAGAGCTCAGTTGAAAAATATATGGCAAATAGAAATCCAACATGGATGGTGTTAAGAGATAGATCGGAGCGGTTGAATGGAGCTGAAGGGTGGGACTGATAACAAGATATCTAATGTAAAATATACTGTGTCCATAAAATGTATATAGGTTCAGAACTTTTGGGAGGGGGGGTTGATGGATAGGAGTAAAAACAAACAAAATATTACTATTGTCAAATAGATTGTGTCCGAAAAATGTATATAGTGTGTTCATTCGTTTACTCCAATTCGGGGTGTAGTGGTGGTAAATAAATAAAATGTAAATTGAGGTAGAGTTACTGGAAAATAATATTGGAAAATATATTTTAAGATGATGAATAGATGATGTAGCTGGAGTTCCCCACTCAGACACAAAGCCCTGAGCCTGAATGGAATGGATTCCATAGGCCTGACTTAAACCCCCCTCCTCCTCTCCAGTAGTCTCTCCCCACAACCTTGCCGTTTGTTGGTGTAGGGAGGGAAGTGATGTCACTGGGCTGTTGAATCACGGCCGACCCAGGGGTGGATTCCAGGCCGGTGACCAGCCTGTCTGATGTCAGAGGCAGACCACATCAGTCGCAGCCTGATAACGAGTCAGATGTCAATAATATACTGTAAATAACAGAATACTAAACACGCACCCGAGAGGGTTAGGTGATGACGAACAGAACTTTCTGGTTCCAATTGCTCAGTTGGCTACACATGTGCCGCTCAGGACCTGAGAGGGAGTCGGATGCCCATGATCAAATAACAATTGTGCACACCCTAAAACATGAGGTGCTGACCAAATACTATGATAAAGATAGGGAAGTCCCCATTGCAGCAGGAGTTCATTCACTTGGTTCCACTTGAAAATCCAGGCTTCTCTGACTGGCAGAGATTAGAGATGTGCCTCTGTCACATTCCAAAGCTTGTGTATCACAGTGATAAGCCTGCAATTAGCTTTCTCCCCCACCTCCGGTCAGAAAGACAAGACACTAGCTACCATTCATCTCAGGCAGAACAGTACACTGACAGGCCCTCAGCACTGTGCTGTAACACTAGTGCCTAATTACAGATGTATGGATGGGAGGGAAACCATGTGTAATGACATGCAGTACCAACAATGGCTGTCTGTGTGGCAGCACAGAGGAATAACCACATACGAAACACTGTTGTCAGGAACAGAAGGGTTTGTCTTTGTTAAGTAATCTGGTACAACCGTTGGCATGACAAGTGAAGTGACTGCTTGTTCGAAAGGCAGTCCCCCCAAAAGCAGCCCAAAACACCTTGACCAGGTGTACGCTAGACTAAAAGCAAGTCTTACAGCAAGTAAACTTGATAATGATTTCCAGCATAGCCTATAAGTGACAACATTCTCTACATTACACAAATCGGTATACTAGGTAGATAATTAGGCAGAATCGGAATACCAGAACACATGAAAAAGCTTTATTGTTACACATAGCTTAAACAATGACAAATAGTGCTTCAACGTCAAGCTTAGAATGTGTGAACTTTTTAGCAATATCAGTAGAAGGGGACTAGTAGTAGTGTACTCACTGATTTAACTTACATAAATTAGCATTAAATATCTTATTTGACAAGATTTTACAAAGAAGCAGGAAAAATACAGGATCGCGTAAACACAGGTTGCCTTCCGCTGTGCAACACAGGAGAACCGTAACACTTCAACATTGACAGTAACAAAATAGACGTATACACCTGATAGTACATCTGATACTGTGGAATCAATTCTCTGCAGACATTCAGCTTTACATAACACATTATAGCGGCAGACAGGTGGCCTGTGAAGGAAAACAGGAATGTACAGGTACACTAAATACAGTGATTGATACAGGAGGGCCCGACAGATATGAGCTGTCAATATGTTGACAATCACAACACAAGATTTTACAATCTCCCTTACAGACTCTGGATACTGCGTGTTATTATACTGTGGCGTAGTTGGCCAACTATTATAGGTTCTTTATACTCTCTCGCTCTCCTCCCTACATTTCTCTTTGATTACTTCGATTTTCTTCTATTAATACCTACTTTTCCCCTATACATTTTGGGAATGTGTTTTTAAAGTACTTTTGAGTCTTTCATTTTCAGATACGTTAAGTTTATAAACACCATGTATGTGAAACATTTCTTTCAGATTTCACATGGATCATCAACATTTGGCAGCTCAGAGAATCAGTGTTAATACACAAGACATCAGCAGTGGCCTACTACTGTACGGTATGCTGTCAGGGAGTTTGACAACGTGGAGTCTGTACAGTATGCTGTATGGGAGTTTTAACTGGGGATATTGCACAGCTGAAGTGTCAACGGGGCTTGTTCACAGACAGGCATGTCAATATAATAATATTCAAGTGATGAAGAGCATGTGGATCAGGCCATGCTGCTACTAAACACATAGCACAGTGCAGAAATATAGCATTTAACCATTTGAGCAGTACGTACAGTTGTAATTAATCACAGCACAAAGGCCTGCTAATGCAATCCTGTGAAATTCCATAATATAATACTGAGAGGATTCTAAGTTCTCAGATTTCACTCCTCAAAAGGGTTAAAGAACTAGAATCTGTTACGTTGTTACAGTGATGTCAGAAGCAGAACAGCCATGCAAACTCTACGGTTCAACGTGGGCAGGCAGGCCATGGTATATTTAAGCAATACGGCATGAGGGGTGTGGTATATGGCCAATATACTGTACCACGGCAAAGGGCTGTTCTTATGCACGACGCAACGCAGAGCGCCGGGATACAGTCCTTCGCCGTGGTATATTGGCCATATACCACAAACCAGAGGTGCCTTATTGCTATTATAAATTGGTTACCAACTTAATTAGAGCACTAAAAATACACGTTTTGTCATACCTGTGGTATATACGGTCTGATATACCACAGCTGTCAGCCAATCAGCATTCAGGGCTCCAACCACCCAGTTTATAATACAGCGTTGAGATGCCACAGCATGGTCAATATCCCCATAATTTCACATAGTCTGAAATTCCCTTAACAATACAAATAATCATCACAGCGTGTCACAATAACGCCAGAGATTCCTTTAGGGTCTATGTGTTGGCTACTGTGGTTGACTGACTGTGTGTGACTAAGGTTAACCTTAACAGGATATGGGGCCACTCACTCAGAAGTGTCATTACGTTGTGGTATCATCTATAAGGAGGCAGAGGCCTGGGGCAGCCAGAGTGGAAATGCCCATCCTCACCTCACCTCCCTAAAAAGGGCATTCATAGCAGGAGTAGTGCCGGGTGTGAGTGTTTCTGTGTTTGGGGTAGGAGAGGGAAGTTGCGGGTGGGTCAGATTGCCTAAATCCACACTAAAATGTGAGTAAGGGTGCATGTGTGTGCTGAGCTATAAACCTGTGAGTTGTGGTTGGGAGGTGAAGACTGAGAACATCATAAATTAGGACATCTACTGTGTGTGTGTGTGTGTGTGTGTGTGTGTGTGTGTGTCATAGGATGTTCCCAGCACTGGACAAGGCCTTTCCAGATAACTTGCCCATTACACAGATAGCACACTCGCACTATAGTAGGACGTTTCTACTGTAGCTAATGGCAACATATACAGCTGACTGATAACCAAGTCTTCCTTCATATATTAGAAAAGCTTCTCATGTTAAATTCAAATCTTAAAAAATATAAAAATCTTAGTAACAACCTTTAAAATATCCACAGTACAAACACACACTGCTGCTCATCCAGTGTTGTAATAACAGGAGGTTTGTGTGAGGAAACAGGTCTACAGTGAAAGGTATTCTCTCTCTCTCTCTCTCTCTCTCTCTCTCTCTCTCTCTCTCTCTCTCTCTCTCTCTCTCTCTCTCTCTCTCTCTCTCTCTCTCTCTCTCTCTCTCTCTCTCTCTCTCTCTCTCTCTCTCTCTCTCTCTCTCTCTCTCTCTCTCTCTCTCTCTCTCTCTCTCTCTCCTCTCTCTCTCTCTCTCTCATCTCTCTCTCTCTCTCTCTCTCTCTCTCTCTCTCTCTCTCTCTCTCTCTCTCTCTCTCTCTCTCTCTCTCTCTCTCTCTCTCTCTCTCTCTCTCTCTCTCTCTCCTCTCTCATCTCTCTCTCTCTCTCTCTCTCTCTCTCTCTCTCTCTCTCGAGCGCTTTAGCAAAGGCAGTAGTCAACGATAGCACACTAATCATTACATTTAGCAGACGCTCTTATCCAGAGCGACTTGCATACAATTTTTCATAATATTCCCCCGTGGGAATCGAACCCACAACCCTGGCGATTGCAAGCACCATGCTCTATCAACTGAGCTACACAGGACTCAAAATCAACGCATGTGATATGCAGACTAATACTTTGGATTTTGGCTATGACGAGTCAGATAAAACCAGTGGATACCGTTTTATACCTCTACCGCAGCTTTCTTCAAACAGCACGCAGTGTTAGTGCAATTGCTAACTAGCATTAGCACAATGAGTGGAAGTCTATGGGTAATTGCTAACATCTTATTCTAAGGAAGTACAACATCCCGAAATATCCCTTTAAAAACAACCACAACAAAACCAGAGAAGAGAGAAGAAAATACACAATTGCTTTCAGTGACAGCATGCAATATGCCCAGGCTGTTTCCATAGCGCCCTCTTATAGAGACAGGATCCACAGTACGTGGAGGCTAGATTTGGGGTTTGGCAGGTACACTGCACATCACTGAGAAGTGATGGGAATCTTCATAGGGTTTAGTTTAACAGGTCGTGATCACTGTGTAGCAGGCTTCACATATATACTGTACAGTAAGCAGCGTGGGGGCTGAGGAGGGAGAGGTAAGGGAGAGGGGAGGAAGGAGAGGTGAGGGCAGGTGCAGTCAACCTAAGCGTGCTCCAGGAGCCACTGGAAGAGGGGAGTGTGGTTGGGTGCTCTCCCCGCCTCTCTGGGTTCCGACTGGGGTGGGGTGTGGGTTTGGGTCTCCTCACAGTAACGCAGCAGGGCTTGGAGCAGCTCTCCCACCTTCCACTCCCTCTCCTTCAGCTTCTGGACCACCGCAGGCAGCTGGAAGGGCAGACAGAACACAGCTCAGCAAGCAGGAACCAGTACACACTTCAGTAATGACTAAAGGTACCACTGTGTGTGTGTGTGTGTGTGTGTGATCCTTTGGTCGTGGGTTAAAGTTAAGGTCACTCACCTGCTGCAGCTCCCTGCTGCCACTATGACCCAGTTGAACCATAGGCAGGTCAGCCATGGAGGCCGCCACCCACTGCAGCATGCTTCTGAGCTGGGGGTCAAAGGTCATGTGCTGTTGGTCATGGGTAATCTCCCTGAGCTCAGAGTTGACCACCAGGAGGAGCCTGTAAGCCTGAGCCTGGCACACACGCACTGAACCTGGAGGGGGAGAGAAGTGATAAGCTTCTTCCCCATTCAAGTCTCTGTTTGACAGTCATCCCTATCGTACAGTAATATCCCATCCCAACCAGCTCTCCCTGTGTTTCCTCTCCTCTGGTGATGGGCCAAGCATGTTTCCCACGCTCCCTCCCCCACTTGGCTGGCTGGGCCAGGGTCTGACACAGCCTGGAGCCTTAACCCCTCAGCCCACTGGGGTATCTGGTCTGATAGACAGATACACAGGGAGACTCAGGCAGAGGCTCAGGCATAATAGATGAATGAATGAGTGGCAGTGTGGCTGAATGTGTGGGTGGTGGGTGAATTCCCCTCTTAGGAGCAGACACACACAGCGCCAAGTCTCATAGACTAACCATTCTTAATCTATAGCAGGGAACTTTTACCACACAGGATACATTTTCATGCTGCTCAGATGCATGCTAAGGTGGTTCTGTTTGATGTGTGGCTGTGCAACATGGTTAGATACAGTTGAAGTCGGAAGTTTACATACACTTAGGTTGAAGTCATTAAAACTCATTTTTCAACCACTCCACAGATTTCATGTTAACAATCTATAGTTTTGGCAGGTCAGTCAGGACTACTTTGTGCATGACAAGTAATTCTTCCAACAATTGTTTACAGACAGATTATTTCACTTTTAATTCACTAGATCACAATTCCAGTGGGTCAGAAGTTTACATACACTAAGTTGACTGTGCCTTTAAACAGCTTGGAAAATTCCAGAAAATAATGTCATGGCTTTAGAAGCTTCTGATATGCTAATTGACATAATTTGAGTCAATTGGAGGTGTACCTGTGGATGTATTTCAAAGCCTACCTTCAAACTCAGTCCCTCTTTGCTCGACATCATGGGAAAATCAAAAGAAATCAGCAAAGACCTCAGAAAAAAAGGTAGATCTCCACAAGTCTGGTTCATCCTTGGGAGCAATTTCCAAATGCCTGAAGGTACCACATTCATCTGTACAAACAATAGTACGCATGTATAAACACCATGGGACCACGCAGCCATCATACCGCTCAGGAAGGAGACGCGTTCTGTCTCCTAGATATGAATGTACTTTGGTGCCAAAAGTGCAAATCAATCCCAGAACAACAGCAAAGTAAACAGGCACAAAAGTATCTATATCCACAGTAAAACGAGTCCTATATCGACATAACCTGAAAGGCCGCTCAGCAAGGAAGAAGCCACTGCTCCAAAACCGCCATAAGAAAGCCAGACTACGGTTTGCAACTGCACATGGGGACAAATATCGTACTTTTTGGAGAAATGTCCTCTGGTCTGATGAAACAAAAATAGAACTGTTTGGCCATAATGACCATCATTATGTTTGGAGGAAAAAGGGGGAGGCTTGCAAGCCAAAGAACACCATCCCAACTGTGAAGCACGGGGGTGGCAGCATCATGTTGTGGGGGTGCTTTGCTGCAGGAGGGACTGGTGCACTTCACAAAATAGATGGCATCATGAGGAAATTATATGGATATATTGAATCAACATCTCAAGACATCAGTCAGGAAGTTAAAGCTTGGTCGCAAATGGGTCTTCCAAATGGACAATGACCCCAAGCATACTTCCAAAGTTGTGGCAAAATGGCTTAAGGACAACAAAGTCAAGGTATTGGAGTGGCCATCACAAAATGTGTGGGCAGAACTGAAAAAGCGTGTGCGAGCAAGGAGGCCTACAAACCTGAATCAGTTACACCAGTTCTGTCAGGAGGAATGGGCCAAAATTCATCCAACTTATTGTGGGAAGCTTGTGGAAGGCTACCCGAAACGTTTGACCCAAGTTAAACAATTTAAAGGCAATGCTATCAAATACTAATTGAGTGTACGTAAACTTCTGACCCACTGGGAATGTGATGAAAGAAATAAAAGCTTAAATAAATCACTCTACTATTATTCTGACATTTCACATTCTTAAAATAAAGTGCTGACGTAAGACAGGGAATTTTTACTAGGATTAAATGTCAGGAATTGTGAAAAACTGAGTTTAAATATATTTGGCTAAGGTGTATGTAAGCTTCCGACTTCAACTGTATGTACTGTTTGCAGCTGATAGGGACCAAGTTACTATCAAATGCTTCATGTAGAAATTAGTAAGCGAATATAAAGCAGCCTATTTGCCTTCGATATCCGGTGCAGTTAATGATAGAAGTAACTAGGTCATACCACAGGATTTGTCCTTGGTCTCGAGCTCCTTGTCCTCAGTGCCTTCGCTGTGGGGTGAGAAATATTACACTGGTAAGAGAACTGACCAGCACAGAACCATAGTAGAGAAACATAGAAAAGAGAGGGGGAGAAAGAGACAGAGCAGAGTGAGAGAGAGCAGGCAGACTCTGGAGCCACACAGCATGCAACAGGATACAGCGAGACAGACCACAACTCCCAACATGCAAATGGGCATATAGCAAATCTGAATTCCCTATAGGTTATAGTGTACTATTTTTGTCTAGAGCCCTATTTATTCCCTAGGACTAGGACATTACATTTGTGAACTAGACCCAGGGCCGGCACTGGGCATAAGCAATATAAGGGGTCGCTTAGGGTCCCCAGCCGCTAAAGGGCCCCCAACCCCCCCAAAAAAGCTAGGGCCAGCCCTGACTAGACCTGGGCGATATGGACCAAAATCCATATCGCAATAAATTGCCTGAATTAATGCGATAGCGATAAGTTTATAACATTAATGTGCGCCACAGTTTGTTTTAAATTATCCATTAAACTACTACTACTAGTTTGATGGTTGTAGCAAACTTCGCATTTCTGTAGTATATGCTACTGCTCGTAATGAATGATATCAGCATAATTCATGCAATAAATGATTGGTATGGTCGGTGTCGATAATTTGCTTTATCATCAGCAACTCCCAGCATGCTCATCTTTCCCAGTCGCCTGACTTTAGCTCTCCCCAACTGACCCTTACAGTGGAAATGGTCAGAGTTCCTCTCATAGGCCTACATTCCTACCATAGTGAGTATTGACTCTTCACTATGCTTAATCATTAGAACGAGATGAAACTTAATGCCTAACGACTTCTTAAATCACACATAATGCAAATATTTACAGTGTGATGTGCCAAGCAATTACAGTTGTACGTTTGATTTACACAGCCCAGGGCAACAGAGAACAGACTCCATTACACTTGGATCATTAACCTGTCCCATTGTCTAGCCTATACTGTATGATAAATAATATACTGTATATAGATATGACTTTCATCCTGGAGTAGGGTGGGCTGTCTCATTGTACTGTCTACTGGCTAGATATCCCTTACCGCAGGACTAGGGTGGGAGGTCTAAATGAGTCTGTTGTCATCGGTTTCCACTAGTTGAGGAGAGTCTGAGGAGAGCTCTGGTCAGGGTGTCTGCTTCTCACTCAGCCAGACAGACAGAGAAACCTGCTTCAACCCTTCCCACGCCTACTTCACGGCACATGCAGTAGGCTTACACGTACACACTGACTCCATTCACTAGTGTGCAGACAAAGTGGCGAACACAGTGACAAAGACATGCTCTGTCCTCTATGGCTATCTAGAGGGATCTGTAGAGGGTAGAAGCTGTTGTCTCATACACAGTCACACAGTCACACTACAGCGTTGCTGCTCGCAGCTCTGACATCATGTAGTGATTAGGGGGCGTAGGTAGAAGTTGGCCCTAACTACTGACACAGGGTCAGATTATGGGTTAGGATATGGGGTTAGGATCTGATCCTAGATCTGTGGTTGAGGGCAACTTCTACCTGGAGCTATAAAAGAGGTTAGAATTAGCACTGTTAGCTGTATGCATGCATGTATGGACCGACCTGTCTGAGGGAGAGAAGGACAGGTGCTCTTCATACACCTCTCCCTCTAACCCCAGGCTGCTCCAACTACTGCTGTTGCCATTGCTGCAAGAGACAAGACCACTGCTCAACACTGGGAGCTAGCATTGGACGTACACACTGTCTGAGGCGTTGGAAACACTAAGGTCTTTCGAAGCTTTATCAAGCAAGTCTGTCTTACCGGGCAAAAAACAACAGAGCCATTATTAATTAATCCATCTAAAAATGTGAGGCTTGATATAGGCTTGGTCGTGAAAGAACTTTCAGTCAAAGCAACAACTGATGACTGCTAATGATGTGAGATCATGGCATTCTCCACCGGGACATCCAGACGGCAACTGGAGCACCACATCCATCACAACACACTTCATCACTGTAATTAGTCCTAATTATCAGGCTGGCTGGTACCTGCACTGGTATATATAGAATGATGTGGCAATCTAAAAATAGCGTCACCTTCGTCAATTAGCTCATTAATGACCCAGTTCAAATTAAAGTGCCTCTGGAGCGGTGGTTTGTGAGAGAGGTGTGCTGAAAGGTCGTTAAAGTTTGAATACTTTTATAATGGAGCCTTTCCATTCCTGGGTTTTTTCGTTTATTTGTTGACATATGGGAGACAGTCTTTTGAAGGGAGAGAGAGGATAATTAATTACACATGGATGGACTTTGTTCCTGTGGAAAGGGCCTGGGGCAGAGAGAGAGAGAGAGAGGCTGCTATAGACACACCTTTAGAAAATATTATGATACCTTCACTAGGCCCAGGAGGCCAAAGTAACTAGCTGCTCTCCTCACGCATTCTCCCTTTCAGTATCTGGGGAGAGAAGTGTACAGTGTTGACTGGGTCTGCTTCCATAGAGATAGCAGGCTGAGGCAGGGAACTCTACACCCACACTGAGACTAGAGATACCACGTCACTCGCAAAGCATTACACCAGATTCACACCAACAGACCAGTGTGTGTATGTGTGTGTCTATCAGAATGGAAAAGCCAGTTCTCTTAAAAGCTAGACATTATCCTTATGCAGTTACTGCTGTGCATGACCTAAAGTGTCCTCACATCCTCCAGAGGCCTGCTAACATCAGGCTGACTGACAACATGGAGGAACCGGTCTTCTACCGATCTCAACTCAGTCTCACAGGATCAAACCAGCTAATCACTAAATCACCCTAGTTAGCTTAAAATGACCTGGGGAAACACCATTTGACCTCTTGACTGAAAAAGACATCCATTTCTCATTGTCAGTGCAACCAAAACGGAGATGGCTGACTTGCATTTGTTAGTTTCAGCAATCATTTAAGTCTAGACTGAATGCCACAACCATAGTCTAAAGCGCTACTATATCAATCCATCTGTGGACACTGAACATGGGTTAGTCAATCGCTGGTGTGAGAGAGTGAGAGACAACAGAGAAGTGTTTCAAGAGGTGAATCATTAGTCAGCTAATCTAGACTAGATCTATTTCATTTAGCCTTAAGAGAAACTAAAAAGAACGGAGTACGATAGTTTGAGACTACATGATGTTCGGTGTGTTCTCTACCTGTCGCTGAGGTGCAGGAAGCTGCTGGTCTCGTCGGGGTGTTCGTCCTCAAAGCTGAGGCGGGACCAGCTGCCCAGGCTGTCGTCTCCCACACTCAGACTGAGCTGCTGGGACACCGTGGACTCTGTGGCCTCCCTGCCTGGTAAACTACCACAGTGACAGGGAGAGAGGGAACCAGACATGAATAAAGAATCTTTACACAGAGAAATACAGTTGATAACAGTATCAACATAGGGACTGAGAGAACAATAGTTAGTCATCAAGATGGTGAACCCCTTCTTGGTTCCTTTACAATGGTTGTGTAATCTGGAAATGAAAAATGTTTGGACTCACTCTACAATGAATTGCCCAATATGGTGTGTCACAGGAATTTGCCTTATCCATTATTAACCATCACGGTTAGGAAGTCCATGTGAACAGTCATGGAATCTTACAGGAATTGTTTCAACCATGTGGTTGTACTCTGCAACATTAATGCTAGTCATAGAGTGGTGGTGTTGTGTCTTACACATACTTTGTCACAGTGAATTGGTACCCGAGGTTGGTGGTCTGGCATGTGTTGGATAGCGCTGACGTCATGATCTCGGCGGTCAGGCTCTCGGCAAAGCTGTGCCCGTCGTGTCCGATCCCGCTGTCGGCGTTCAGGCTGGTGTTGCTCAGCTCGCGCTTGGCCCCCTCCATCGCTGTAGTGACCATCTCCTCTGCGAACATGGCCCTGCGGTCCAGATTGATGTGGATCTCAGGGATATCCAGGCCGCACACCCCCACCTCCCCCTCCAGCCTCCTCTGGCCTGCTCCTGCCCCGAGGAGGTGCTGCCTGCTAGGCCGTGAGCAGAACGGACACTCCCTGACCTGGAATAACAAACATGCATACTCAAGGACTGTACCTTTTTTTTTTTTTTTTTTATGGGTGGGTGGGTGCTAGATCCTCATAAGTAATCCCTAGAAAAAAACTTCCTGACCTGGCAGTATCGGCAGGTTGTCTCCCCCAGTGCAGAGCCCACTGCGCGCCCCTCAGAGTGGGAGTGTCTGTCTGGACCCTGCTGGGCTGGGTTTCCGGCCGATGAGAGGCCCATCTCCAACGTGTCGTCCACTATGTTCCTGGCATAGTGCTCCAGGACCTGCAGAGACAAACACTTGGAATCAGAGCAAGCTGATGTGTGATGCAACAATAAAATGATGATAGAATTAATCAAATTCTTCGTCGCCATGTTAACAGTATCTTTCTATAAACCAAACTAACCTCCATGACTCCACTGCTGTAGTCGCCGTCGTACAGGCTGCCTGTGCTGTGGTACTGCCTGCTCTTCCGCTCTTTGGACAGCAGGGAGCATGAGAAGGAGTTCCTGATCAGGTTCTCTGTCATGTCCTCCAGCTTGGACTTCTTATACAGACTCGAGTCAGTCCGGGACTTGGGTAGTCGGACCGACGGAACACAGAGTTTGCGTGTGACGTCACAGGTGATGTTGTACGCCAACGACTCTGCGAAGTTCACCAGCTCCATGTACTCTCTCTGGCTCCCATCATCAATGTCTCTGAAAGGAGATCCCACTCTCCCTGCTTCGTCCCTGGGTACGGATGGCTCGGCGTTGGGCCCCCTGCAGCCATCCTGGTGGAGCCTCCTGGAGGAGTGTTGCCTGGAGGAGGAGGGGCTCTTCATGTTGCGGGCAGCATGGGCCAGGCCTAGTTTGATGGAGCGGTAGGCCAGACGGCTAGCATACTGATCCAGGACCAGCTCCCTGCTGCCTCCCTCTTTCTTCAGCACCCTGATGAGGTAGCCAGCGTACTCATCTGTCACACTCTCACAGCTGGGGTAGTCAGAGGACAGGTCAGAGCTGGGGGTAGAGGTGGATGGGTGGAGGACAGAGGAGAGGAGGTCACTGGACCACTGTTCAGCCAGATGACCCACCCTGCAGTCCCTGCTGTGTTCACTGGGCTGGGGTTGGAGGTGGTGAGGGCATTCCCCTGACTGCTCCTGGCTGCCTTGTTTGAACCCACTGTGGCGACATTGTTCTGACCACATTATCCTTTTTACGTCGCTGATCACCTCTCCCGCCACCTCACCAGCGTATATCCACAGCGTGTTCAGGGTCTGCGCCGAGAACTGGGCCACACTGTCGCCCCTCCCCGCCATCATCCTTCTACCTCCATCTTCCAATCCTCCCAGGGTGTCTATCTCTGTCGCCATGGAGACGATGTGAGACGCCAGACGCTCAGCGTAATGGAGGGCTCCCTTGTCAGCCATCTTGTGTCCTCCAACCGAGAGGTTGAGGTCTGGCTGCATACGGCTTCCTGTCTCAGTTACAGAGTTAACCCCTTCTACTCCACCTTCCTCTTCCTCCTCCTCCTCCTCCTCGTTCCCGTCTGCCTCTTCAGACAGAGACCTCATCAGTTTGAGCATGAAGTCAGCCTTGTCTGTCTCAGAGGGGGATTCTTTGGGCTCGGGCCCTGGCTGGTAGTGGGGGGTGGGAGGAGGGGTGGCAGGAGAGAACTCCTTGGCCAGCTTCCCTTTCAGCTTCTTGGAGAACTGCTTGATCTGTTTCTCCTGGGACACCTCGCTGGGCTGCTGAGGGGTGGATGGGGGTGTACCAGGGGTCCCATTGGACTTGTGACCAGGGCTGAGAACCATCTCCTCGCCGGTGGCCATCTTCCTGCCTCCCCAGCCTCCCATCTCCAACCCTGGCACCTCTAGTGTGTCCTTCATCATCACAGGCCGGGTCTCACCGACTGCTCTGCTGGTCTTGGAGCCTGACTCAAAGGTCACTCCTCCTGGGGTCTGAGAGGGAGGGTGGAGAGTGGAGAGGGAGGTCTGGTCAGTGACACTACCCTCCTGTCCAGATGGAGGTCCCCGACCCACTATGGTCTTAGAAAGGAAGTCGGCACAGTCCTCCACCTTCTTCTTCATCTTCGTGGCAGTCATCAGCTCACATGCTTCACTCACTATCATATCCACCATGTTGCCAGAGAAGTTGAGAAAGGGGGTCTTTGGCAGCAGGTCAGTCTGTGTGGCAGCAGTAGCATCAGAGGAGGCTGTGGTCACCGCTCTGTTCTCTGAGCTGCAGCTCCTCTTGGGGCTGGTCTGGGCCAGGCTAGTCTTACACTGGCAGATCTCCTCTGAGTCGTGGAGGTGGGAGATGGCCTGGCCTGCCTGGGGGACTGGTACACAGCTGGCCATCCCAGACACACAGAACAGCGCCTTCGTCACTGTACAGCCATCCTCCCCTGATGGACCTGGGCCTTCCTCAGCTGGCTTAACGTGGAACGCCTGGTGGCCTGCGGTGGTACTACAGGTGATGTGTGTGTCGACAGCGCTGACGTAGCAGATGTTGTCCAGAGAGACACTGATAGCTGCCTGTGTAGTAAAGGCAACATCAGCCTGGGACAGTTCTATGAAGGCCTCCTGGAGGACAGACTCTGAGAGGTCCGAGGCATAGGAGGACACCACCTCCTCATCGTCCTCCTCTCCCACCCCGAAGGACCAATCGCTGGGGGTGAGAGGGGTGGAGGGGTGGGAGAACTGACACACTTCCATCATCCCCTCAAACACCAGCTCCTCTGCCAGGTCGGCGGCAAACTGAGTCACCGTGCTGTTGAACATCTGCTTCTTCACCATCAGGAAGTCTTTCAGAGCACCTGACACCGCCTCTCCCACCAGGAACCCAGCCAGCCCGTTGATGGCCCGTTCCTTCAGGACATAGGCGTGGCGCATGCCGATCTCCTGGAAGGCCATCTGAAAGACAGAAGAGGTGAGTCTGGCAGCCAGGTGGCAGAGTGTGGTGGTGCAGGAGGACATTCCCTTCTGTAGGTCTCTTAAAGCGCTGCCCAGACTCATCTCTACTAAGTCTGTAGCGAACCTCTGGATGCCGTCTTTCAGAGACTGGGGCTTCTGCTGTAGCTTGGAGAGAGTCACCGTCTCCTGGATCTCAGACAGCTTCATGACGTGTCCAGACTGGTTCTGGAACTCCTTGTGGCAGACACAGCTGAGGTTCTTGTTGTCGTTAATGTCCACGGGAGACTGGTAGCCACACACGGAGCCCAAGATCTCCTTGGACAGACTGCTGGCAAAGTCTGAGTAGGTCTTGTAGAGGGAACACAGGTCTTCGGGTTTCCGTAGTTCTGACTCGTCTCCTACCTCTCCCTCTGTATTCCAGAAGAAATCCAGAGCTCCTCCGTCTCCCAAAGGGCTGAAGGCTGAGGAGCTGACAGGGCTGAAGAGAGGACCTCCACTCTCCTCACAGGAGGTCCGGGCCGGCCGGGGGGAGTCAGGGGACCTGTAGGGAGAGCCAGGGGGAAGGGGGCTTCTGAGCGGGGTGGGTTTCTTCACATCGGCAGGTAGGGTGCGCTGGTCAAACCGGTGGGGGTTCATGGTGCAACAGCTTCGGGACACTTTCTTGGACCCTGACTTGCCAGTACCATCCTCAGAGTATTTCTTCTTCTGGTCTGGGCCGGTGGTGGTAATGGAGGATGTCGGGTCTAGAGGCAGAGTGAGTGTACAGCTCGCTGAGCTCAGCTCGTCTAGGTCGTCAAACTGGTCAAAGCTGTCGAAGAACTCGCTGACCTCAGAGTCAGAGTCCTCCACCCTGTCCGTTGGCCCCCCAGGGATCTGAGGGATGTCCAGTGTCGCTTTGAGACTCTTCTGGTAGCCAACCTCATCTAGAAAGATGATTGGACTAGGGCTTGAGCCGTCCGATTCCTCTGATTCGCTGACAGGGCGGTTGGGGGAGGGGAGCCGGGCTCTTGGGCTGCAGAGAGTCCACTGGGACTCTGCCCCTCTGGAGTGCTGTACGGTAATGGATACCTCTGGGGGAGACCTGCGATTGGTTAAGGACTTCATGGGGGCCGAGCTGATTATGATCCTGGAGCCTGATAGGTCCTTGTCTCTATTGTGGGCGGGGACAGTCTGTGAGGCCACATCACGCTGGTTTCCATGGAGATAAGAGCCATCAGCTAGGGAAAGAGACAAGGGGGATAGAGAGCAGTGGTAAATGAGCTTGTCTTAATTTAATAAACATTTCTATTGAATGTCCCGCTATATAGACTTGATGAACCTACAGTTGTCCTCCGCCTCCTCCTCTAGGTGTTCCAGAGCGGTGACAAAGTCGTCTTCGATGGATGACACAGACTGGTTGGTGTTATCGTCCTCTGCCTGGCAGGGCTCAGCATTGCCCCTGTGGAGGGCCTGGAGCTCCAGGGCATAGCGGACCCCTGCAGCGTAACGCCCTAGCAGTCCCACCAACACACCAACAATGGCCTGGCTGGGGCTGGGTCTCAGGACACACACCACCTTCAGCCAGCACTGCTGCTGTGGAGGAGAGAGAGAAAAAGAGTCAAGTTTGCTGGCTGCCTGGTACAGTTGTTTATTCTTACTGCAAAGAGACAATCAACTCTTTGAGGAATAAAACAACTAGAACACTTGCCACTGGTCTGCAGACTGTCAGCACTGCATCAGACAAAAGCTTGCTAATCATCTGAGAGTTTCTGGATATGTAAACTCACAGGAATTCACACAGGAGTTTTATATTCTTCCGTCTGTGTCTTACATAGAGGGGCTCAACTGGGACAGCCTTGTTATGTCTCCATGTCCTGGAAGGCCACCTCTTCAGTCTTCCAGATGGCCTTACAGGAGATTGTGGTCTAATGTGTTGTTGTATATCCAAAAAAGAACACTCTGCGCCACTTCTGTCTTGGCCACGGTGGGTAGAGGGGCTGAGTTTTAGTTGCACTGCTTTCTGTTTATCTGTCTGTCACACACACTGTAACCACACGTGTCTGCATGTCTGTCAGTTACAAACAATGTAACCACAAAGCTGCAGAGCCAGACTGAACACTAGCAGACACATGGGACAAAGCAGGACAATGTGGCAATCGCTGGTGAGAAAACGAGCAGCCACACTATCCCAGATATTTGTACACCTGGCTCTGTTCAACAGGGTGAAAACACAGAATCTCTCAGGCCTTCGCACACAGCCTAAGGGAGGTCCTATGAATCAGGTTCAAAACTATATCGAACTCTTATTTGCCTGTGAAATACCGTATTTCCTCTGAAGCAGTCTATAGACCTGAGAAACAGTCTCTCCTCTTAACCTATTAGAAACTTCCTCTCCTCTCCTGTCATGTTAACCTGTGTAGCAGAGTCCCTCCTGTCGGCTGATCTCCTGCTGTCCTTCAGCAGCAGCACCTCTTCGTTCCTCAGGTTGGTGACGTGGAGAGACCTCAGCAGGTCCGCCAGGTCCCCCGGGAGAGACGACAGGGCCTGGGGACAGGGACAGAACATCACACAGATAACACATTAATAACATCAGGTAATAACACATTAATTGAACTACAGAAGTCAAGAGCTGGTGCAGTAACTCTCACCTGTAGAGTTAGATCCTCCCCTTCCGAGTGGCCGGGCAAACACACAAAATGGATCTGAGGGAAGAAAGGGACAAGTCAGGGAAATTCTGCATATCATGAAGTCATAATCAAATTGTGTGTGTGTGTGTGTGTGTGTGAGAGAGAGCTGTGACACTTACCTCAGTCAGGCATGGTGCGTCTCTGGTCTGCAGCTCCAGCCCCACGCTGCACAGCTCCTTTCTGCTGCCCAGAAGGCTCTTCATACACGGAGTCCCGCCATCACGCACCGCCTACACCATACACACAACTAGAGGTTAGTTGAGGTTACACACATGAACGGCCTCACACACACACACACAACACCAGGTTATCAATAATTAAATGAAATCAACCAATCAGAAGATGGCAATCTGACTGTAACCTCTTTCCTGATGGAGGCTCTGGTCCTGAGAGGAACTCCTCGGATACGGGCACAGGCGTCCATGGCAACACAGGCTGGGCGTGGCAGACTAGCCACTCACCTGTAGAAGGAGAGAAAGAGGAGAAGGAGAGAGAGAGAGTTGAGAGAGGGAGAGATGACACCAAATACATTTTGATATCATTCAATTCTGAATTACTAATAAGTCTCAGAGATAAGAATGAAAACAGTGATAGGAGCTTTAGAAGGACGGGCTCATTGTAAAGACTGCAATGGCGGCAGGTAGCCCAGTGGTTAGAGTGTTGGGCCCATAACCGAAAGGTTGCTGGATCGAATCCCCGAGCTGACAAGGTAAAACTCTGTCGTTCTGCCCCTGAACAAGGCAGTTAACCCACTGTTCCTAGGCCGTCATTGAAAATAAGAATTTGTTCTTAACTGACTTGCCTAGTAAAATAAAGGTAAAAAAAAAAAAAAAATGGAATGGTATCAAACATACGGCAACCACGTTTGACTCCGTTCCATTGACGTCTTTTTTTATTTTACCTTTATTTTACTAGGCAAGTCAGTTAAGAACAAATTCTTATTTTCAATGACGGCCTAGGAACAGTGGGTTAACTGCCTTGTTCAGGGGCAGAACGACAGATTTTTACCTTGTCAGCTCGGGGATTCGATCCAGCAACCTTTCAGTTATGGGCCCAACACTCTAACCACTGGGCTACCTGCCGCCCCGTCCCGTCTGCACCGTGCTTCTACATCTGCATTGCCAGCGTAGTGGGAATAGTGAGATACTGTATGAGACTGTTCATCAACTCAACACAAAACGGTGAGAGGCCTACTGATGGACGACAAGACTCCGTCTTTATCCAGTCTTAACACAAACCCTGAGAAACACAGTCATAACAGGAAGTCAGCTGTAGAGGTCCAGAGGTGTTAGATGATCAACAACAGCTCAGTCACCTCAATAAGACAAAGACTGGTGGAGATTAACTGAACTGAGGCACAAACAACACTGATTAAGTGAAATAAATTCAAAGATCAGGTTTTGATCAGGTTTCCAGCAGCCTTAGATGTTGACATAGTCACTATGTATGCCTGACACCCTCCTTCAGGCCCAAGGCCTGCATGGATGATCAAACAGCCGTAGAGAGAACTGGGGTGTGGACTGAGAGTCTGAACACTAACCCAGGGCAGGAGAAACACACTATGTAAGCAGCTAAAGACAACAAAAATATTTATAGTGAACGAGGATAAAAAGTTTCCCAAGAAATGTGAGCTGTTCTTTGAGGTCCTGTCCAAAGCAGCTGGTTGAGTATGTGTCTAGACGGCCAGTCTCTGATAGGATACATGTCCTCTATGTATGGGAACCAACCAGCGGAAATACTATACAGCCCCCCGCCCCCCGCCTGCTGTCCCAGGACCTCCTCATGGGCTCTATGTGCTGCTTTGGTGGGGTTTGCAGAAACAATAATGCAAGCTGTTACCAGCTAACCTCAGCTAGGCTATTGTTCTGCTATGCACTGGCCCCAATGCTGTGACCATAGAAATGCAGCTCGAACTAGGAAGTCTGACAGGTGCCTCTGTTACCTCTCCGTTTCTAGGTTGCAAGTTGTATTTTCTCATGATGACAGTTTGATGATACTCAGTTCATGTATCCAATAACATTTTAGTTTTAAAAAACAAATACATTTAGGCAGTTTATGTTTAACATTACCATCTATGAATGGGCTTACAGTGCACAAGAAGCCAACGCATAGCAGCAAAGGGGGGGACTAAGGTTGCAAAATCACAGGAATTTTCAATAAATTTCCTGTTTTTCTGGAAATCCAGATTGGACCATTCCCAGAATAAGGAGAAAATAAGCAGGAAAATCAAGAATCCTCCAACCAGGATTTCTGGGAAACCAGGAAATGTATTGAATTTTGCAACCATAGGGGGGACCAACTATATTAATGGCCATGATTTTAGAATGAGATGGTCGACGAGCAGGTGTCCACATACCTTTAGCGTATATGGTCTACTAAAAAAGGGTTCTCTGAATACTGTCAGCTGTAGTTTCACTCCTGGGTACTGCTGCATTCCTCTTCCCTCTTTACCCATCCGCCCACATAGCCACACATTCATGCTGAAACGCCTCAAAGACTGACCTATTTTAGCTCTTACACAATTCCTGCCATGGCAGATTGTTGTGCTGCTACATCTCCAAAGCTGCTTACAAAGACCCTAAAAACCAGTAGTAGGTCGTTTCTATTTTGCTATATCCCACAGTTTGACATGGTCTCTGTGTTGATAGTGCCAACTAAAGTTTGGTGGTGAAGGAATAATGGTTTGGGGCTGTTTTTCATGGTTCGGGCTAGGCCACTTAGTTCCAGTGAAGGGAAATCTTAACGCTACAGCATACAATGACATTCTAGACTATTCTGTGCTTCCAACTCTGTGGCAACAGTTTGGGGAAGGCCCTTTCCTGTTTCAGCATGACAATGTCCCTGTGCACAAAGCGAGGTCAACACAGAAATGGTTTGTCGAGATAGGTGTGGAAGAACTAGACTGGCCTGCACAGAGCCCTGACCTCAAACACCTTTGGGATGAACTGGAACACCAACTGCGAGCCAGGCCTAATCGCCCAACATCAGTGCCCAACCTCACAAATTCTCTTGTGGCTGAATGGAAGCAAGTCCCCGTAGCAATGTTCCAACATCTAGTGGAAGGTCTTCCCAGAATAGTGGAGGCTATTATCAGCATTGGGGCAAGTAGCATTCTCCTGGCATCCGCCAAACCATAGAATGCATTTCCACTGCTCCAGAGTCTAATGTGGCGGCAAACTTTACCCCACTCCAGCAGACACTTGGCGATCTTAGGCTTGTGTGCTAGACAGGACAATGCAAGATCTGAAGGCCCATGCATGCCAAGCTCCTATTGTACAGCTGTTGTTGGTGTAGCTACAACATAATCTGCTGGGCTGATACTAGGAACTGCATTCAATAAAGCCTACTGAAAATAGGGGGGAGTGGTAGCTAGCAATCTCTAGCTATTGTGTGATGAAGGGGGAGGGAGTATTTACATGGAAGCTCGATTCAAGATCAGGCTGGAAAATAAATAATATTGTATAGCTACAGTTTCCCATTGTATTGGGGGGGCGGTGGTGACAGGCCTGTGTTGCAACCTATGCATGACTAACTACGTGTTATGAAACCATAACCACACATAACTAACCGCCATGGCTGACCACAACAAGCCAACCAGCTGATCAAGCAACAAGCTAGCTAGCTTCATTTGCCGTTAGAATTTGCTCCAAATACGTTTGACTAGTAAACAACTTTTAGTTGTATCTAACGGGTCTTTAATCTGTATCTTTATTCATGATTAACTGTAGCCACATATTGCTAACTGGCAATCAAGTCATCATTTACGGAGTGTCGCATTTTCACACACGATGGAAATGGAAATTAATTATTTGACGTGACATCCCAATACACAGCTGTAGTTGCCACATGTTGTTTCAGCGTCGACGCGGTTCAGATCAATAACTTAGCTAGCTACCTAGTTAGTGTCAACAAGATAGCTTGACTAACTGTCAAACACTTCACCTACTAACGTTAGCTAGCTAGCAATGGGCCTCGGTCCCATCATCATGTCACATTATACTAACGTTAAAACAGCTGGCTAGCTAGCTAGCTGACTGGCGTTAACATATAGCTACAAATCATTGCACAGCTAACATTAGCTACATCCTGAATATACAATCATTTATCTTCAATTCACCACAACATGGTCTTTCAACCTCCCACTCAAGTCCTGTTATTCTCACCGTTTAGCAAGTGTTGTAGCAAGATGATGTTCCAACAAAAGTTAATTCCATGAAAACAAGACTGATTCAGGCAGTAGTAATCACCCACAGCGCACATGTATAAAGCTGGCCACAATAAGTATTAGCCACAATAGTGGAATTTGTGGTTTGCCTTCAAAATAAAAGTCCACCATTGAAAGTAATAAACGGATACAAATAGTGTAATCACGCCATTTTTGGACTAGATAATGGTCAGAATTCTGCTATGTAACTTCAACAAAAGCCAATAATCCGTTAATTTGACTCAAAAAAAGAAATAATCTGTTGAAATTACATTGTGGATGTATTAGACTTTGGAATTGCATTAGGGACATACTTACAGTGAGCTCCAAAAGTATTGGGACAGTGACCATTTTGTTGTTGTTTTGGCTCTGTATTCCAACACTCTGGATTTGAAATGATACAATTACTAAGAGGTTGAAGTGCCGACTGACAGCTTTCATTTGAGAGGGTTTTCATCCATATCTGGTGAACCGTTTAGAAATGACATCACTTTTTGTACATAGTCCCCCATTTTAGGGGACCAAAAGTATTGGAACAAATTCACTTATTAGTTTCTTAAAGTAGTCAAAAGTGTAGTATTTGATTTCTTATTCCTAACACACAATGGTTACATCAAGCTTGGACCTATTTCTGTTTGTTTTGGTTGTGTTTCAGATTATTTTGTGCCCAATAGAATTGAATAGGAAATAATTTATTGTGCCATTTTGGAGTCACTTTTATTGTAAATAAGAATATAATATGTTTCTAAACACACACATGATTATGGATAGTCCTGAATGAATTGTGAATAATGATGAGTGAGAAAGTTACAGACATACAAGTATACCCTCCCCAATAATGCTAACCTCCCGTCAGTGTAATGGTAAGAGGTTAGCATGTCTTGGGGGTATGATATTTGTGCGTCTGTAACTTTCTCACTGATCATTGTTAACGATTCATTCAGGACTATCCATAATCATGTGTGTGTTTAGAAACATATTATATTCTTATTTACAATAAAAGTAACTCCAAAATGACACAATATATTATTTGAAAAGGAGAGCAGCACACTGTAGGAGCTCAGATACAATCATTTTAACCAACGTTTCAACAGCCAAGCTGTCTTCATCAAGGTATAATGACAAACACTGTGGGTCACTAATTTATATATACTGAACAAAAATATAAACACAACATGCAAAAATGTCAAAGATTTTAATGAGTTACAGTTCATATAAGGAAATCAGTCAATTTGAATAAATAAATTAGGCCCTAATCTATCGATTTCACATGACAGGGCAGGGGCGCAGCCATGGGTGGGCCTGGATCCCAAGTATTACAGACAGAAATACTGCTCAGTTTCATTAGCTCTCTGGGTGGCTGGTCTCAGATGAATGGTTGGATGTACTGCCAAATTCTCTAAAACGACGTTGGAGGCGGCTTCTGGTAGAGAAATGAACATTCAATTCTCTGGCAACTGATGGACATTCCTGCAGTCAGTATGCCAATTGCACACTACCTCAAAACTTGAGACATCTGTGGCATTGTGTTGTGTGATAAAACTGCACATTTTAGATTGGCCTGTTATTGTCCCCAGTACAAGGTGCACCTGTGTAATGATCATGATGTTTAATCAGCTTCTTGATATTCCACACCTGTCAGGAGGATGTATTATGTTGGCAAAAGAGAAATGCTCACTAACAGGGATTTAAACAAATTAGTGCACAGCTTTTTGTGCATATGGAACATTTCTGGGCTCTTTTATTTCAGCTCATGACACGGGACCAACACTTTACGTGTTCCATTTATATTTTTGTTTAGTATAGTTTGAAAGGACACACACAGGTGTCTATAATCATAGTCTATGGTCTTCTGTTAACCACTCATGCTTTTATATGTTCTATTTATATCTCTAAATCAACCAATGAAATCAAGCCACAGCAAGCCATGACTACAGACACCTGTGTGTGTCATTTCAAACTATATAAACTAGTGATGGTCAGTGGCTGTGACAGTCATGAAATTTTGTCAGCCGGTTATTGTCATGCAAAAGACTGGTATCACGGTAATTCACCGTAAATTAACATAAACACCTTTATAATCTCCAGGCCTCCAAATCAAATCAAATTGTATTGGTCACATTAACATATTTAGAAGATGTTATTGCGGGTCTAGCAAAATTCCTAGCTCCAACAGTGCAGTAGTATCTAACAATGTGAGTAAGTCCTTTACAGTTTTTTTTATTCGCTTTGGTACTATTATCGCAAGTATGTGGTAAAACCTCACAACTGTTAGTAAAAAACTCAAAGCAGATCATCAAAAAGTCTGTTTTTTCAAACAAGTAATCACATGTTCAATTGACTAAGTACAACGCACAAAATTACACATTCACTTTTTCACCACACCTAATCAGTGTGTCATCAAAGAAATACCTTTCATATGAAGTAATTGTCTTTCACAATGCAATGCTCACAATACTTTTGATATGCTTCTCATCTGATTTGCGTAAATACATTTGACCAACACTTAATCCAACTGATCTTAATGGTTAATCACTGAACCGTTTGGTAAACCTATAGATTTTCATTTCAGCAATATACAGTATATGGATTTTGAGAACTACAGAAATAAAATGTGTGTTTGTACGAACATATAAATTACGCGTAACCACACATGATGAGTACTCGTTATTGCTAATTGATTTCACATAGTGGTAACCACAATTGGTCACTATAAGTGGGGGTGTAAACACTGGCAATTTCTTTCAACATGGAACAGGATAGACAGCAAGGAATAGGAAGAGCTCGTGGACAAGGGATCCGTCAGAGAGGTGGGCATGGGCACCAACAGAGAGGTGGGCATGGGCACCAACAGAGGTGGGCATGGGCACCAACAGAGAGGTGGGCATGGGCACCAACAGAGGTGGGCATGGGCACCAACAGAGAGGTCAGAGAGGTGGGCATGGGCACCAACAGAGGTGGGCATGGGCACCAACAGAGAGGTCAGAGAGGTGGGCATGGGCACCAACAGAGAGGTGGGCATGGGCACCAACAGAGGTGGGCATGGGCACCAACAGAGAGGTGGGCATGGGCACCAACAGAGGTGGGCATGGGCACCAACAGAGAGGTCAGAGAGGTGGGCATGGGCACCAACAGAGGTGGGCATGGGCACCAACAGAGAGGTCAGAGAGGTGGGCATGGGCACCAACAGAGAGGTGGGCATGGGCACCAACAGAGATGTCAGAGAGGTGGGCATGGGGCCCGTCAAAGGGTTGGTCATCAGAGAGAGGGAGGCAGAACTGTTGTCTCTAATGAAGTCCGGGCCATCATCGTTGATCATGTGGTGAACCGAGGCCTTAATATGGCAGAGGCTGCCCGATTAGTTGATCCAAATCTAAAAAGATCAACTGTCAATTCTATCATCCGAACTTTTCGCCAAGAAAACCGGTAAGTGTGGAGGATGTATACTATTACATTTACAGTAAATTGTAATGCATGTAAATTCATCAGACATGTTACAGTATTCGTACAGTATGATATATTGACAGTATACTCTGTTCTATGCTTAGAATTGACAGAAAACCCCATAGTGGTGGCCGTGGCCGTGTGCTGACCGACCAGCAAGAGTGGGCAGTGGTGGAAATGGTGAGGGCCAGGAATGATATACGGCTGTCAGAAATAAAGCAGGCAATTGAGGAGAACAATGACACCTTTGCCAATGTGGCATCCATCAGCCTACCAACAGTAGGCCGCCTTTTAAAGAGGCACCAGGTATCAATGAAACACATTTACCTGGTGCCTTTTGAGAGAAACAATGACCGGGTGAAACAATTAAGGGCTGAGTATGTTCAGGTACAGCACTATATATTGTATTACTGTTACTATTTGATGCATCACTTACGTCATATGCATATTGGAACAACACTGTAAAAAGAACTAACCAAAATATATTTTTTAGAGGGTTATGGTGCTTGACGCTGATGTGAACCATCACAAGTATATTTTTGTTGATGAAGCGGGCTTTAACCTGGCCAAAACTCGTCGCCGTGGACGGAACATCATCGGCCAACGGGCCACTGTCCAAGTGCCTGGACAACGTGGAGGAAACATCTCCATGTGCGCAGCTATCTCTGAAGATGGTGTGGTAGGACGTAGGCTCCTTTAATGCTGCACATCTTACTGAGTTTCTCAATGAAATTGAGCCGGCCTGTCAAGGTGAAGGGGTCATCTATGTAATTGTGTGGGACAATGTCAGGTTCCACCACGCAGAGGTAGTTCAAGCATGGTTTCAGGCCCATCCCCGATTCATGACCCTCTACCTGCCTCCATACTCTCCTTTCCTCAACCCTATTGAGGAATTTTTTTCAGCATGGAGGTGGAAGGTCTATGATCGCCAACCCCTTGAGCGTGCCACCCTCCTTCAGGCCATGGATGATGCATGTGATGACATCAGTGTAGACCAATGTCAAGCATGGATTCGTCACGCCAAAAGGTTTTTTCCAAGGTGCATGAACAATGATAACGTTCATTGTGATGTGGACGAGAATTTATGGCCAAATGCTCAAGACAGGCTTGATCCAAATTAATGTAATGTGTTCTAAATGTTATGTTTTGTTCTCATTTAGTTACATTTCATTATAGAAAGTATACCTATGTTACAATTATATCTGAAAAATAAAAACTAATTTGCCCAAATGATTGTAGAGGATGTCTTCATTGATCCTTCACTTGATTACACATAGGATGGATATTTTGGAAATTATAGATTATGTAAATGTTGGGTAATGTAAGTGTATTGCCTAATGTGAAAACTGTGTAATCTGTCTTTTATAGTACTGTAGCATATTAATTTCAGCACTTCTAAGGCCGATTTGAAACATGTATCTTGCATTGTTTGCTGTTGGATGTACTGATTGTTAAAAGTACTAAACTGAAAGAAGATCATACTGTTGTGTTTCGGTGATTAAACCAAATGTTCTCATTACATATTACAATAATCTTGTGTTTGAAACAATGATTATGTGGACTGAAAACATGGCAACTGACTGAAAGCACTACATCAGGTTTTGAAAGAATGACTAACTGCGTTACAAGTGTGATCAGTTTGGATTTTTGTACTAAGAGTTTTGAAAATGTACACCTTACTTGTGAAAATAGTACCAAAGCGAATAAAAAAAACTGTAAACAGGTTAACATTCACAAGACACAGGGCCAGATAGATAGATAGATAGTTGGATAGATAGATACTTTATTTATCCCAGAGGGGGAAATTTCTTTGTCAAGCAGCTACAACAAAACATAGGGCAGGTGCAAAATGCCATAACGAAAATACACAAAAGACAGTTACACGGTACATGATACACAGAGCGGCAGTATGAAAAAGTATAGAAATACAAGATGTCTGCAGTGCAAAAAAGCTATAAAAAGACATTGCATAGTATGGGTGGTTGGCTGAATATGTACACTATACATTGGTGGATGTTGGATGGTTAACTATACTATACAGGTCGATGGCAGAGAAATACTTCAATAGCTAAAAATGCATATGATATGAGTGAGGGTAATAATAGTTTACTTAATAGATAGACTGGTTAAATGAACAGGTAAGTGAATATTTTGCATGGTTAAATTAACTGTACAGGTTAATGACAGGAAGAGATACTTAAATAGCTAAATGTGTGTATGATATAATTTTGGGTAATAATAGTAATTCCCTTAAAATACAGTCCTTAGTGCGCAGGGTTTAATTACAGATAACTGCACGTATTGCACATTCGATATACTAAAAGCAATGAAAAAAGATACAACTGACAGGATACTAATATGCATTCCTGAGTGAATGACTACATAAGTTAAGTCCAATAATTACTTGCAATATTGCACGTGATATGATATAACAACTGTACATGAGTATGTATATACAGACCTGAATGAATAAATAAGTCCTGAGTGATTACGGACCAGAGTTACTCACGGGTGGATGCACAAATTGTTAAACTAGGTCCCAACACCCCAACAGTTCCAGGTCTGTGTTGCCGAAGGCACGGCACCCCGGTGAGGCATTAAATAGTCTAATAGCCGCCGGCAGGTAATCCTCCAGATGGATTACCAGGGCGCATACCCAAACAATGTGTCTTCACTGACCTTTTCAACCTCTCCTTGACCCCGTCTGTAATACCTACATATTTCAAGCAGACCACCATAGTCCCTGTGCCCAAGAACGCAAAGGTAACCTGTCTAAATAACTATCACCCCGTGGCACTCGTATCTGTAGCCATGAAATGCTTTGAAAGGCTGGTGATTACTCATATCAACACCATCATCCCAGACACCCTGGACCCACTCCAATTCGCATAACGCCCCCAACAGATCCACATATGACTGTAGGTAGGGGTAAAGTGAGGTATTAACATGATCCACACACACAAACACAGTCACGAAGGAAAAAGTTCTACAGCTATACCATTGAGAACATCTTGTCTGGCTTCATCACCGCTTAGTATGCCAACTGTTTGGGATCTGACAGCAAAGCGTTCAAGAGGGTAGTGCGTACGACCCATTTCATCACTGGTACCGAGCTCCCTGCCATCCAGGAACTCTATACCATGTCAGAGGAAGGCCCTAAAAATTGTCTAAGACTCCAGCCACCCAAGTCATAGGGTTCTCTCTGCTACCACACGGCAAGCGGTACCGATGCAACAAGTCTGAAACCAACAGGACCCTGAACAACTTCTACCACCGAGCCATAAGACTGCTAAATAGCTACCTAGACTAACTGCATTATCTATAATGTCGCCTAGTCACGTTACCCCTACCTACAGTATGCGTACATATCTTCCTCAACTACCTTGTACCCTTGCACATTGACTTGGTACTGGTACTCCGTGTATATACTGTAGCTAAGTTATCGTTACTCATTGTGTTAATTATCTTTCTATACATTATTTCTCTGCATTGTTGGGAAGGGCCCGGACCGTAAGTAAGCATTTTACTGTTAGTCTACATCTGTTGTTCACGAAGCATGTGATTGTGGACTACAAGAAACAGAGGGTTCAACCATGGGCGGCAGGTAGCCCAGTGGTTAGAGTGTTGGGCCCATAACTGAAAGGTTGCTGGATCGAATCCCTGAGCTGACAAGGTAAAAATCTGTCATTCTGCCCCTGAACAAGGCAGTTAACCCACTGTTCCTAGGGTGTCATTGAAAATAAGATTTTGTTCTTAACTGACTTGCCTAGTAAAATAAAGGTAATTAAAAAAAAAACTTGCCTCAAAATCCCCTAAGGCAAACATTTTTACTATACTAGCCCACACAACTACAAGAATGCACTTTCATGCTAGGTTTAGAACCTCATATGGAAGCTTATAGAGACCCCAGCTGATGTATAGAACAATCTTAAAATGATCTACTTTTGTTTAGACACAAGCATCACGAAACCTCTAACACAATAAATGCATTTAACTTGGTAAAAATATTTTTTATATTTTTTACCTAACTTGCTTAACTTACCACTTTTTCCATGTGGTTTCTTCCATCACAGACTCCATGAAATGATGACCTCTTCCTAAACATTTGGTCAAATTATACGTTTTGTGTGTGGATTCCTTGAAACAATGGAGGCTCAACTTACCCCTTTGGCTCAACTTACCCCGCTCTCCCCTGCTAGACTTTAGTTGAAAAGCCAACTGCTTCAAAGAGACAATGTAACAAATAATGGACTGGCATAGATGTTAAAGACCTGAAATAATCCTAATGGCGATGTGCCTTTACACATTTAAACCAGCCCGAAGCCCACCTTGACCTGCCTTCGGCTCGTAAAGAGTAGTCAGAGAAGTGTTATTCTTCAATCTACTTTATTCTACATTTTCTTGTAAACAGTTAATTGCTTGATGGTTTGTGTATTTTCCAGGAAAAGAGATCAGGGAATTGTTTAGATTTTCCTAAATTGGCTTAAATTTCGCTTCCCTCTGGAAATGTGTTTCTTTAAATAAATACTGATTAAACATTATTTCTGTTGCAATTTGCCGTTATTGGGTATCTTAAATGCTGTCACCGAGTAGGCTGATACCAATGGATCTTGGGTCCATGAAAGCCTGTTCATTGCAATGTGAATAGTGAGGCGTTAATAGTGAGTTAAAGTTCCCTAAGATGATGACGTTTACGCTAATATTTATCTAAACTTTTTTAGAATGGTAATCGGTTGGTGTCGCTGAGACCCAAGTTCCATAGGTAAGGCTGTAGAGTGCATTTTTTTTTTTTTGCCTTTATTTTACTAGGCAAGTCAGTAAAATAACAAATTCTTATTTACGATGACAGCCTAGGAACAGTGGGTTAACTGCCTTGTTCAGGGGCAGAACGACAGGCAGAACAATACCCCATATTGACAAAGTGAAAACAGGTTTTTAGAAAATGTTGCAAATTTCTTAAAAATAACAAACAGACATCTACATAAGTATTCAGACCCTTTGTTATCAGACTCAAAATTGAGTTCAGGTGAATCCTGTTTCCATTGATTATCCTTGAGATGTTTCTGCAACTTGATTGGAGTCCACCTGTGGTAAATTCAATTGATTGGACATGATTTGGAAAGGCAGACACCTGTCTATATAAGGTCCCACAGTTGACAGTGCATGTCAGAGCAAAAACCAAGCCATGAGGTCGAAGGAATTGTCAGTAGAGCTCCGAGACAGGATTGTGTCGAGGCACAAATCTGGGGAAGGGTACCAAAATGTCCCCAAGAACACAGTGGCCACCATTATTCTTAAATTGAAGAAGTTTGAAAGAGCTAGCCGACCGGCCAAACTGAGCAATCAGGGGAGAAGGGCGTTGGTCAGGGAGGTGACCAAGAACCCGATGGTCACTCTGACAGAGCTCTAGTGTTCCTCTGTAGAGACGGGAGAACCTTCCAGAAGGACAACAAACTCTGCAGCACTCCACCAATCAGGCCTATATGGTAGAGTAGCCAGACGGAAGCCACTCCTCAGTAAAAGACACATGACAGCTCGCTTGGAGTTTGCCAAAAGGCACCTAAAGACTCTCAGACCATGAGAAACAAGATTCTCTGGTCTGATGAAACCAAGATTGAACTCTTTGGCCTGAATGTCAAGCGTCGCATCTGGAGGAAACCTGGCACCATCCCTACAGTGAAGCATGGTGTTGGCAGCATCATGACCTGCGGATGTTTTTCAATGGCAGGGACTGGGAGACTAGTCAGGATCGAGGCAAAAATGAACGGAGAAAAGTACAGAGAGATCCTTAATGAAAACATGCTTCAGAGCGCTCAGGACCTCAGACTGGGGCGAAGTTTTACCTTCCAACAGAACAACAACCCCTAGGACAAGTTTCTGAATGTTCTTGAGTGGCCCAGCCAGAGCACGGACTTGAACCTGATCGAACATCTCTGGAGAGACCTGAAAATAGCTGTGCAGCAACGCTCCCCATCCATCCTGACAGTGCTTGATCTGCAGAGAAGAATGGGGAGAAACTCTCCAAATACAGGTGTTCCAAGCTTGTAGCATCATACCCAAGAATACTTGAGACTGTAATCACTGCCAAAGGTGCTTCAACAAAGGACTGAGTAAAGGGTCTGACTACTTACATAAAAGTGATACTTCCGTTTTTTAATTTGCATAAAATATCAACAAAAAACAAAACAATGTAATCAATTTTAGAATAAGGCTGTAACCTAAAAAATTGGGAAAAGTCAAGGGGTCTGAATACTTTCCTTATGCACTATAAATATGCCCCCAAAGCAATTCTAAATTCTAATGCATTCACAGTGCAATTTCAACAGATTTTCATTTTGTGTCAAATTAACGAATTGCCTTTTGTTGAATTTATATAACATCCCGACCTTATTTAGTATTGTCTAGTGCAAATATGTCACGCTTCCGCTATTTGTATCAGTTTGAATCATTGAATGGGGAACTTTTATTTTGAAGTCGAACTGCTTGTTCTACTATTAATGATGATCTTTAATGTGGCTAATTTCACACAAGTCCAAAGACTGATCGCTTTCTCGGCCAGGGAGAAAGCGCAGCCAGACTAATCGATTGCATGATATGCGTTGAAATAGTTAATACTAATTAATTATATTTCTATGGTCATATCCATGGTGGTTATATCTGAGATATGATGTCATGCCAAACACACAAAATACAGTCAAATAAAGTCGGCCAAGGGCCGAGTGTCAAACGTATTTTTGTCCTCTAGCCATCGTTTTTGGAATTGTCTATGCTCCCTGATTGTCTAGCCTTCATTTCGGTGGTTATTAGCTAGCTGGACACGGTCAATGAACTGTAGGAACATAGGTCCATTGTCATTTCTACACAGTTTCGATTTGGCTTTAGTCATTTTAAAGTACACTGAACAAACACGCAACATGTAAAACGTGCTGGTCCCATGTTTCATGAGCTGAAACAAAAGATCCCAGAAATGTTCCATACGCACGTATTTCTCTCAGAATTTGTGCAAAAATGTGTTACATCCCTGTTAGTGAGCATTTCTCCTTTGCCACGATAATCCATCCACCTGACAGTTGTGGCATATCAAGAAGCTTATTAAACAGCATGATCATTACAATCATGATGGGATGTCCACCAGAGCTGTTGCCAGAGAATTTAATGTTAATTTCTCTACCATAAGCCGCCTCCAATGTCGTTTTTTGGCGTCGTATGGGCGAGCGGTTTGCTGATGTCAACGTTGTGAACGAAGTGCCCCATGGTGGCAGTGGGGTTATGGTATGTGCAGGCATAAGCTACGGACAACGAAGACAATTGCATTTTTTTGTCGATGGCCTGCATACTCACGAGACATGTCACCTATTGAGCTTGTTTGGGATGCTCTGGATCGACGTGTATGACAGAGTGTTCCACCAATATCCAAAAACTTCTCACAGCCATTTAAGAGGAGTGGGACAGCATTCCACAGGCCACAATCAACAGCCTGATCAACTCTATTTGAAGGAGATGTGGTACTTCATGAGGCAAATGGTGGTCACACCAGATACTGACTGGTTTTCTGATCCAAGCCTCTACCTCCTTTTGAAGGTATCTGTGACCAACAGATGCGTATCTGTATTCCCAGTCATGTGAAATCCATAGGTAAGGCCCTAATGAATTCATTTCAATTGACTTGATTTCCTTGTATGAACAATCTTTGAAATTGTTGCATGTTGCGTTTATATTTTTGTTCAGTATATATTAAGTTTGTTTGTTCGTGTTCCCACCCACCCACCCACCCCCCAAAAAAATATATATATATACATTACCAGTCAAAAGTTTGGACACACTTACTCATTCAAGGGTTTTTCTTTATTTTTACTATTTTCTACATTGTAGCATAATAGTGAAGACATCAAAACTATGAAATAACACATATGGAATGACAGCTTTGCACACTCTTGCCATTCTAAGGGAATTTCATATTTTTTTCACCCAACTAAAAATCCAATGACATGGTGAATTTATTTTGTTGATTTCACTTTGAATTCATGTTAGTTGACAACTCAACCAACTTTAAATCAAAACTTTGAACTGAGGTCTGTGCCCAGTGGGAGTAAAGGCAGTGCTGTTTCTAGGCAGAAGTGACATAAGCGCTGCTGCCAGGGGCCACCAACCCCAAAAAGTCTATTGAGGTTTAAATTTAATTGATAGTTAGGGAAGTAGACTGCACAACGTGCTATTTCGAAACGTGGTAGTGCATCAGCAGTTTTCCTTTTGTTTTGTCAGTCACTGACTGTCACTCAATTAGTAAGCCCATTTCAACATTTGATCGATTGCTAGGTAAGTTAGTCTAGCCAGATATCTAAACCTTGTAGAAAGCCAAATTACTGACCGGGCACACAAGGCAAGAGCCCAGGGGGACTCTATTGATTTTGTTAGTGGCTCTCACTCAGATATCATATGAACATGGCATAAGTCATAGCAAAATGTGTAGGATTGCAGGAAATAAGCTTTAAAACTGCAAAATGTTCCCCTCATCCCATCACAAAATGTGAAGAGGATGGCACAATGTGTAGTATTGCAGGAAATTAGCCTTAAAACTGCAAAATGTTCTTTGTGCCCCATGGCAAAACGTGTGGAATTGCAGGACATTAACTTTAAAGCGGCACATTTTTATCTCCGCCGCCAAGAGGGGGCCACTCAAATCCTTTGCTGCGACGTGGGGCCCCCCCCCCAAACCACATCTCGTTTAGGGCCCTCAAAATACTAGAAATGTCCCTGAATAATGGCTCAATCTTTCAAACAATAAGGCTGCTTTTACAAACAATTGTCAGGAGACATGCTGGTATTTAAATTACAGAATGTAAACCGTTAAATGTGCAATAGAGTTAGTGAATAAAACAAGAGCTACAGTGCTACTCCACACTACCCACTACACCTTATTTAAATTGATTTCTACAATTTATTTTAATGTTTTTTTCCTTTCAGCACCTTCAATACTCTGAAATATAAATAAAGACATTTAAAGGCTGTGGTGGTGTAGGTTAGTCTGTGAGGGTAATGCTAGTATTGCACTGTATGTGTGTCTAAAACGCTCCATCAGTAGGTTAGATCTTGTGTCTGATTCCTCCCAATTAGCCAGTTAATCATAGGGTTTCATAGGGTTTGACTATGAGCGAGTGGCTCTCAGCATTCTCATTTAAAACTCCTAGCTTTAGGGAGAGGTGCTAATGAGAACCAACTTCAGCTAATTCCAGTGTTTCCATTCTGGGTGAAATGGCCTGGGTTAGAGTAGTAGTTAGTCCTGATGATGAATGCGCCATACCGCTCCCCTGCAGCCAGGTGCACTTACACTGACAGACCAGCAGGTGGTAGGGTTTCACAGGCGCAGCACTATAAGTGAGGCATATTCTAATGAGGGGCATCATCAGAGAACCTCAGCTTCAGTGGTTCTTGATCACAGGAGGTTGTTGGGACCTTAATTGGGGAGGATGGGCTCATGGTAATGGCTGGAGCAGAATGAGTGGAATAGTATCAAATACATCAACCGCATAGTGCGATGCCATTCCATTCGTTCCGTTCCAGCCATTATTATGAGCCGTCCTCCCCTCAGCAGCCTCCACTGTTGTTGATGTACGACTGGGATAAAAAATAGTCTCTGGAATTTCTAACACACCGGACCATTTTTTTCCTGTCATGCCAAATAGTGTCCCCATGCCAAAAAAGTGTCCCCCTCTGCGTCACAATGGGATTCGATGAGTTCAAGCTTCTGTTGCTAGGGCTGTTGCTAGAACTTGCAAAATTCTGACCGGATTACGTAATGAACCAAAGCGTCCGTTGTTATGCTGTTTGCTTGGCTCTATATTACCTCCTAGCGGCTACACTCTTTCTTTACCATGTTTGTCTTTATATAAGAAAACATTGTTAAATAGGAAGAAATAATTTAAGCTGTTTTTATATTGATTTCAAATTGCCTTGCTAGCTACTTATTTACCTGTCTGCCTAGTCAGCTAGCTAGCTAGCCAGAAAGTTGTATTTAGCTCATGTTATCTAGCTAGCTAACTGTTATTGTAGCTTCTTTCTGTTTGTATGTAGTTTGCACTTTAATGGCATCCCTTTTATTTTATTTTTCTAACCCGGCGAAGTACTATGAAGGCACCACTGATCTCGACAAGAGGCGCAACATTCATGGGCGGCAGATAAATTCAGCAGTTAATTTATATTACTGTTACTGTTAGATAATTGTAAGGATTTATGTACAACAATTTAACAACCATTTTCCACCTAGCTAACGTTAGTCATCTACACGTTGCTAGCTATACAATTAGTTATATGTCAGTCATATTGAGGTATCTAGCTACAAGATAACACTGATCAATCAAATGGATAGGTGTAAGTAATTATGGTAACTCCAACTGCTCTTAACTAGGTGTCTTCGCTAGACAGAGAGAGACCCATACCGAAAGAGAGAGAGGAAGAATCTCAGAAAGAAAGTGACAGAGGGAGAGAGAGAGAGGTGGGAAGAGAGTGAAAGACAGAGAGAGATGGAGAATGAGAAATAAAGCAGTGCAAGTTTACTTAGACTTTAGTATTTAGACAACTCTTGTCTTCCAACTTGTTAGGCAATCACATGTACCTACGAGGGAAGGATGGCCAACCACACAAGAGGGTGATTTTCACTAAGGAGGAGGAGGCCGTGCTGACAGAAATTCATGCAGGACATTTCGGAGTGAAGTGCATGATGGCCAAAATCAACCTATGCTTCTTCTGGCGTGGGATTGTCAAGGATGTGGGCAGCTGGGCAAGTGAAATAACCTTTTATTTATCAATCACATGCTAATACATTTGAAATTATTATGATTTTGATGAATGTCATATCAGAGCACACAGTGTTTCGATTTGTCACGTTGTGCTTTTAGGCCAGTACCTGTCTTGAGAGGGTGAAGACTGTGGCACAGGAGTTGAAGCCCATCAAAGTTGTTTCACCATGGCACATGATCGGTAAGTGTGTCACAATTCAAATTTTGCATTGATAAATTGTGTTTTTAATGGTTGCTTTATTTGACCACAGCAGTATCCATATAAATATGAACACTGCATACTGGTAAGATACTGGTAAGAACAAAGTAATCTTCTCTCTAACACTTTACGTGTTAGGGCTAGACCTCATTGAACCCTTCACAAAATCCAAGAATGGCAACCGCTGGTGTCTGACGGCAACCGATTACTTCACCAAGTGGGTGGAGGCAATACCCATTAAGGTCAGTAAATGAAGAGAATGTGCCTAGCTCTAAATTCTCTTCTGTAACCCATTAAATAGGGTGCTTGGATACCCATCAAGGACAAGACTGGCGAGGCCACCTCCAAGGCGATGATGGACATCTTCAACACCCACGGTGCCCCTGAGGTCATCTTGAGTGACCGAGGTCGTGAACTCTGGAACAAGGTAATAATATTATAGGCTATATTCTGCCACCAACTATATAAATACCCAAGTTTATTTACCATTTGTGCGATTTTCTTTAAACCGACAAAGCCTTGTTCGAGGACTGGGGGGTGAAGCACCGGGTCTCCGCTGCATATCATCCACAGACCAACAGCTTGTTTTTGATTTACAATTAGTTTTTATTGTTTTTCCATGGTACATAATCAGACAGATTTCAATGTCTTACCTTGTCAATAGATACAGTTGGTCCATTCATCCAAGATTTGGATGAATGGACCAACCAGACCCTCAAGACTGCCATGGGCAAGGTAATTCTCTTTGCACACAACATCAGTGTCCAGGATTCTGTTTGTGCACAACAGCAGTGTCCAGGCCTCCACCAAGTACTCACCCTATTGCCTGCTGTACGGACGGGAGGTACAGCTGTTGACTGAGGTAAACAATGCAATGTGTCCAGGCCTCCCAAGGTGTCCACACCCTACACAACAGAGGTCATCGTCCACTGCTTCTGTCAGAAATAAGTGAGAGAAGGTTAGGAGGTGGCCTGGTGCAGGAGATGCGGCAAGCATTTTCATGAGTCTTGTTTGCCTCATGTAGTCAATGTGCGTGAATTTGTCTGTCCATCGTCCGTCATCTGTTTTGTGTGATGTTTTCCCCACCCTTGTTTTCACTGCTTGGCCGGCTCCCCACCTCAAGACAGTCAGTTGGCATTTTACTACATTACATCTTGTTGTAAATTGTATGTTATTGTAAATAACCTTAATCATGTTGTAATATTGTTTTGAATTTGTATAAAGATGTGTTTTCTTGCAGACTTTGGCTGTGAAGTTGTTAAAGTTGGTTGGTAAGTATATACTGTAGCACATCTATCTGTCTTGTATTGCAAGTAACATTTACAAGCATGTAAATATTTGTATATTTTTCCATGTGTTTCTGCTAAATATCTTAAACTTGCTTGAATTTGCTGTAAATGTACACATTTGTATATTAAATGTATTCATTGCAAGTTACATTTTCAATTGACTGAAATGTACTGTTCAGTTTCCCAATTCCTTACTGGTCCTTAACCCCTTCTCCCTCACCATTAATCTTTTGTGCCCAATTCCAAATAACATTTTAGGCCAGGGTTGGTATGGAATTGGACATTGGTTTCTAGTTCGTGTTTGCATATCTGGAGGTTTTAGATGTGTACGTAATATGGCAGAAGTGTCCCGGATTCCATTACACAGCAGGGTTGAGTCATCACCATATTGCTACACCTATCCAAGCCCCATCAGGTCAAACACTAAAAAGATAGAGTAGGGGGTTAAAGGCCTTAATTAAACTGAAAAAATAAAGAAAAATAAGATCTAAAGCTACTGTTATTGTCATGTTGTTATTATCTGCTTATAGAGTTTGCTAGACATATTATACTGGGCACATAATATGCGAGATACACAGATAAACTAAAAACACCAGCATTGCAAACACAAATGGAGCAGTAGTGCATGGACTTCGCAGTCTCCCTCTTCAAGTCCCCCTTCTGAGACTGGCTGCCTGTTAAGAGCAAGTGACAGGCAGAACCTCCCAACCACACAGCACCCACCTCTCTATTCCACACACCACAATTAAGTATGTCAGTCTGATTGCCATGTGTACAAAAACTAATCTGTGAAAATAAATGAATGACACGACTGTACACAAAAAGATAAAATTATATATATAGTTAAATCGTAAATACTGCCAGCTTGGTTTTCACAAGGTGTTCATTGTTTTAAATTGTAATGTATCCATATCCCTAAATCAAATCAAATTTATTTATAAAGCGCTTTTTACATCAGCCGATGTCACAAAGTGCTATACAGAAACCCAGCCTAAAACCCCAAACAGCAAGCAATGCAGATGTAGAAGCGGATGGTATTTGTTAGTTCAACATTATTCATTGTTGTATCCTAGGACCTACAGTCGTGGCCGAAGGTTTTGTGAATGACACAAGTATTGGTCTCCACAAAGTTTGCTGCCTCAGTGTTGATGATGTCAATTTGCATATACTCCAGAATGTCATGAAAAGTAATCAGATGAATTGCAATTAATTTCAAAGTCCCTCTTTGCCATGAAAATGAACTTAATCCCCAAAAAACAATTCCACTGCATTTCAGCCCTGCCACAAAAGGACCAGCTACTATCATGTCAGTGATTGTCTCGTTAACACAGGTGAGAGTGTTGACGAGGACAAGGCTGGAGATCACTCTGTCATGCTGATTGAGTCAGAATAACAGACTGGAAGCTTTAAAAGGAGGGTGTTGCTTGAAATCATTGTTCTTCCTCTGTCAACCATGGTTACCTGCAAGGAAACACGTGCCGTCATCATTGCTTTGCACAAAAAGGGCTTCACAGGCAAGGATATTGTCACGGTGCGTAGTATTTAAGGGACGATATACGGAGCGCTGGTGAAGTGTCATCCTTTTTATTTTAAATGAGATGTTCTCACGAAGCATTCAAAATACAATAAGGAGAGTGAAAACAAAAACAGACTACAAACAAAACACAGTGACTTACTTTGTGGGCTGCTGGCAGTGCAGACAAACACAACGAACAATGATCCACACACAGGTGGAATTGTGTGGAGCCTAAATACTATCCCCAATCAGAGACAACGCTAGACAGCTGTCTCTGATTGGGGATCATAATCTCCCTAGTTAGGGTGTGAGGACTTGATTGTGTGCCTCTCTCCTCCCCTAGGTGGGAGTAAGAGGCCTTACCACAACCAAGCCCTCACAGTACCCCCCCCCTAAGGTGCGGACTCCCGATCGCACAAGATCCCCCCCTCTCCTGAAAGAAAAATGCACCAAAAACTAGGGGGGACATGGCGGGGTACTGTGGTGGTTGCTGGTGGGGGCTCCGGTTCCGGCTCCGGGCGTGGCGCAGGCTGTGAGAGTAGCTTCCCTCCTACATCTCCGTTGCACGCCCGGTCCAGTCCGGACCCCAGCGCGATGATTCCCCCCTCAGTACTCCCGCGTTGCACCAAATCCCCTTTGGACCCTGGTGTGGGAGCCCTCGACCC
Source organism: Thymallus thymallus (assembly GCA_023634145.1). NCBI lineage: Eukaryota > Metazoa > Chordata > Actinopteri > Salmoniformes > Salmonidae > Thymallus > Thymallus thymallus. The sequence continues at coordinate 14,038,777 of CM042408.1, forward strand.
TGGAGAGGGGCTGACCTCAGGTCCCAGACTGGGCACCGGTGGAGCGGACTGCTCCGGCACTGGAGCGACGCAGACGACCGGCCCCGGACTGGGCACCGGTGGAGCGGACTGCTCCGGCACTGGAGCGACGCATGAGACCGGCCCCGGACTGGGCACCGGTGGAGCAGACTGCTCCGGCACTGGAGCGAAGCAGAAGAGCGGCCCCAGACTGGACACCGGTGGAGCGGACCGCTCTGGCGCTGTAGCGGAGCAGACTGCTGGACCCGGATTGGGCTCCGGTGGAGGTTCAGGGCTGCTCACCTTCACCTGAGGTCCCGGGCTGCTGACCCTCACCGGAGGCTTTGGGCTGCTGACCTTCACCGGAGGTCTCGGGCTGCTGACCTTCACCGGAGGTCTCGGGCTGCTGACCTTCACCGGAGGTCTCGGGTTGCTGACCTTCACTGAAGGCTTCGGGCTGCTGACCTTCACCGGAGGCCTCGGGCTGCTGACCTTCTCCGGAGGTCTCGGGCTGCTGACCTTCACCGGAGGCTTCGGGCTGCTGACCTTCACCGGAGGCTTCGGGCTGCTGACCTTCACCGGAGGCTTCGGGCTGCTGACCTTCACCGGAGGTCTCGGGCTGCTGACCTTCCCCGAAGGCTTCGGGCTGCTGACATTCACCGGAGGCCTCGGGCTGCTGACCTTCACCGGAGGTCTCGGGCTGCTGACCTTCAACGGAGGTCTCGGGTTGGACGCCGTGCCCACCCTGGGCACCGACGTAGAGGTGGTCTCCAGCCCTGTAGTTGGCCTGTCTGTCTGCCCCAGGTTGAGCACCGACACGCTACAGAGCTCCTGCTCCATAGCGGGGCTGAACGTCGTGCCCTGCCTGGGCACCGACGCAGAGGTGGCTTCCAGCCCTGTGGTTGGGCTGGCTGTCGGCCCCAGACTGGGCACCGACACGCTATGGAGCTCCTGCTCCACGGCGGGACTGAACGTCGTGCCCACCCTGGGCACCGACGCAGAGATGGTTTCCAGCCCTGTGGTTGGGCTGGCTGTCGGCCCCAGACTGGGCACCGACACGCTATGGAGCTCCTGCTCCACAGCGGGGCTGAACGTCGTGCCCACCCTGGGCACCGACGCAGAGATGGTCTCCAACCACAGAGCTGTGCTGTCGACCGTCGCTGTAGGCTCCGTGCGAGGAGTAGGCACGGGGCGTACTGGACTGGGGGAACGCACCAATGGTCTGATGCGAGGCGCAGGCACGGGCCGTACTGGGCTGGTGGAACGCACCATTGGGTTGGTGCGTTGAGCTGGCACGTGTCGCACCGGGCTGGGGAAACACACCGTTGGGTTGGTGCGTTGAGCTGGTACGGGTCGCACCGGGCTGGAGACACGCACCATAGAGCTGGTGCGCGGAGCAGGCGCGGGCCGTACCGGGCTGGGGAAATGCACCGTTGGGTTGGTGCGTTGAGCTGGCAAGGGTCGCACCGGGCTGGAGACACGCACCATAGAGCTGGTGCGCGGAGCAGGCGCGGGCCGTACCTGGCTCCTCCGTCTCCGACTCTGGACCGGCGCTGGAGGCACCGGACTGGGAACTGGCGCTGGAGCATGACTGTACCTGTCGTCCCTACTCCACCGCCAATCCCCATCCTGTGAGGGTTCCTCCAGGAACCCCCACGAGTGAGGGAACAGAAGCACATCGTCGTCGTCTTCCTCCGACTCCTCTCTGTACTCCTGCTCCCACGGCTGTAGGGGCTCCTCCTGGAACCCCCACGAGTGCAGTGGTCGGGGCTCTTCTCCCTCGATCCCCGACCACCCCCATAGCCCCCCCCCAAAATCAGTTTGAGGGTTTTTCTGGGCTCCAGGCTGGTCCTCAGCTTTAGCCCGGTGACGTGTCCTCCGTCTTCGGCGCCTCTGTTGCTCCGGACCCCAGCCTTCCTCCACCGCACGATAATGGGAGTGTTCCTCCTCTGTAATTTTCCCCATACCGAGGAGGATATCTCCCAAAGTAATCCCCCGTTGCGTCCCAGGGTGGTGGATCATTCTGTCACGGTGCGTAGTATTTAAGGGACGATATACGGAGCGCTGGTGAAGTGTCATCCTTTTTATTTTAAATGAGATGTTCTCACGAAGCATTCAAAATACAATAAGGAGAGTGAAAACAAAAACAGACTACAAACAAAACACAGTGACTTACTTTGTGGGCTGCTGGCAGTGCAGACAAACACAACGAACAATGATCCACACACAGGTGGAATTGTGTGGAGCCTAAATAATATCCCCAATCAGAGACAACGCTAGACAGCTGTCTCTGATTGGGGATCATAATCTCCCTAGTTAGGGTGTGAGGACTTGATTGTGTGCCTCTCTCCTCCCCTAGGTGGGAGTAAGAGGCCTTACCACAACCAAGCCCTCACAGATATTGCTGCTGGTAAGATCGCACCTAAATCAACCATTTATCGGATCATCAAGAACTTTAAGGAGAGAGGTTCAATTGTTGTGAAGAAGGTATCAGGGCGCCCAAGAACGTCCAGCAAGCGCCAGGACTGCTAAAGTTGATTCAGCTGCGGGATCAGGGCACCACCAGTGCAGAGCTTGCTCAGGAATGGCAGCAGGCAGGTGTGAGTGCATCTGCACGCACAGTGAGGCGAAGACTTTTGGAGGATGGCCTGGAGTCAAGAAGGGCAGCAAAGAAGCCACTTCTCTCCAGGAAAAACATCAGGGACAGACTGATATTCTGCAAAAGGTACAGGGATTGGACTGCTGAGGACTGGGGTAGAGTCATTTTCTCTGATGAATCCCCTTTCCGATTGTTTGGGCCATCCGGAAAACACCTTGTCCGGAGAAGACAAGGTGAGCGCTACCATCAGTCCTGTGTCATGCCAACAGTAAAGCATCCTGAGACGATTCATGTGTGGGGTTGCTTCTCAGCCAAGGAAGTGGTCTCACCAACAATTTTGCCTAAGAAAACAGCCATGAATAAAGAATGGTACCAACACATCCTCCGAGAGCAACTTCTCCCAACCATCCAAGAACAGTTTGGTGACGACCAATGCCTTTTCCAGCATGATGGAGCTCCTTGCCATAAGGCAAAAGTGATAACTGAGTGGCTCGGGGAACAAAACATCGACAATTTGGGTCCATGGCCAGGAAACTCCCCAGACCTTAATCCCATTGAGAACTTGTGGTCGATCCTCAAGAGGCGGGTGGACAAACAAAAACCTACAACTTCTGACAAACTCCAAGCATTGATTATGCAAGAATTGACAGCATGCCAGGGCGGATTGCAGAGGTCTTGAAAAAGAAGGGTCAACACTGCAAATATTGACTCTTTGCATAAACTGAATGTCATTGTCAATGAAAGCCTTTGACACTTATGGAATACTTATAATTATACTTCAGTGTACCATAGTGACTACTGACATAAAGATCTAAGAACACTGAAGCAGCAAACTTTGTGGAGACCAATACTTGTGTCATTCTCAAAACGTTTGGCCACGACTGTACAGACTCTGACCTGGGTGTCCAAATGGCAGTAGTACATGCAAAGCAACTATACTGGACACCATAACCCTATAGTGGGGACTGCAAACAATGATAGTGTGATTAGGTTAGGTGTACAATTTTTGTGACGTTTATCTGTTGGTCCTAACTGTGTTGGACTCTTCTATTAAAATATGCTTCCCCATAAAACCACGCCTCCCCTCTTTCTAGCGTTGTAGGCATCACATAGCCTTCCAACGCCAGCTTCTTGGCTCAGTTTCTGTCTGTTTTCAGTTACGCGTTCATAGTTTTTTTCTATGACCCACACCCATTCCTATGCTGTTGTTACTATAAGAAGTGAGTTGTTGGCCATAGCTGGTAGTTTTCCCTCTTTTTGTAGAAGATGGATGCCTCTCTCTGGGTAATTAGTAGGCAGTCACCATTAGAACAATTTTCAGCCAATCCCATTGTCCCTGAGGTTACACATCTAGCAAGTCACTCTAATTGCACAGTTCAGACGACAACTAGATGACAACTACTGACTTAGTCAATTAATTAAAACTGTGAAATTGGAGTGGACTTTCTATCATCAGACAAAGGAGAGTAAATGCATCCCATTCTAGTCTTCCTGACTTGCCCAATAATGTTTGTACCATGTTTTGTGCTGCTACCATGTTGTGTTGCTACCATGCTGTGTTGTCATGTGTTGATGCCTTGCTATGTTGTTGTCTTAGGTCTCTCTTTAGGTAGTGGTGTTGTGTTGTCTCTCTTGTCCTGATTGTGTATTTTTTATTTATTTTTTTTAAATATATTTTTTAATCCCCGCAAGAGGTCTTTTGCCTTTTGGTAGGCCTTCATTGTAAATACGATTTTTTTCTTAACTGACTCGCCTGGTTAAATAAAGTTAACGGTTCTGACTGTACTGTCCAGAAGGGGGCAGTAGTTGCCCACCCAGGACCTGTCATGTCATATCTACCCCTCCTATTTACATAAATGTCCTTTATCTATGTCTTCATCACAGGAGGCTGCTGAGGGGAGAATAGCTCAGAATAATGGATGGAACGGCGCAAATGGAATAGCATCAAACACCTGCAAACCATGTGTTTGATGTATTCGATACCATTCCACTGATTCCGCTCCAGTCATTACCACAATCCCGTTCTCCCCAATTAAGCTACCACCAACAACCTGTGGTCCTTATGCAGGAGTAAACTGCTCCTTCAAGTCTCATTGAGCATTACGGGACAGTATCAAACCATATTCATGTGGAGGGAACATTTGTTACTGTCCTTCAGAACCCTTGCCATTATCTAACATATAAACGTTCTCCTATTGTCGCCCTGATTTGTAGAAAAGCAGGACTGTTTGCAGACTGTAATGTCATATTCACTTTTTAATGTAGCAAGGCCATGCAGAATCCTCTGAGTGTGCTTTCAGCTGACCTACTGCTCAATTGATTCTGGAGCTATGTGTGTGTGTCTGCGTGAGTGTGTGTGGCCAGCAGTTACTGTCTCTACCATCTGTTGTCTGACACACAGCCAGCCTGGGGACATAACCATACAAAAGCAATCAAATCAAATCACTGAATTACCTACATCTTAACATGTTCTACTGCTCAGGCAATTATCTCCTGTCTCCTGGTACAAAGCAATACACACACACACACACAAACTGTGACTCAAACTTTGATGCTAGTGTTCTGCTGTGAAAATGATTGCTTTTAGGTTAGTGGGTCCTGGGAGATGTGTTAAATATGCTAATACAGCTGTAAGGAGGAACAGAGGCTCAGTGAGACTCTGAGCAATTACACTGTTCAGACCAGGGCCAAGAGGAGGGATACCCCCAGAAATCCCATAACCCCTCGCCCCTCCCCCAAATACACATACAGTACATCAAGCCCCTCACCCCCAGAGACTTACGGGGTTTGTAACTCAGACACTTGAGAGCGCAGCAGTCCCCCTAGGGCCTAGCTTACCTCTATCTTAGTGGGTACTACTAGAAGGGCCTTGTTTTACAACCACCTTGCTGTGGAAAATGCTGACGTAGAGTATCACTGGGTACAGAAAGTATAGACCACATGCAGCACAGGACAGGATTTATCCTCACAATAAAGTTGGATTGAAAACAGTTGTAATATCAGTTAGAAAAGCTTTGTCGTGTGTTATTTATGAGATTAATTTAATAAGGTTTAATTGTTGCATGAATATTTAACTGTTTACCTCTAACCCACTGTAGTGTAGCAGCCTCCAGGGATAGAGAGATCAGGAGGGTAGAGTCAACCTGATCGATGTTTTAAACTCTTTAAACTGTTTCGGCAAAAATGTATGAAAATATCTGAATTATTGAATGACCGTAATTTCTAATCAGACTTTTAGATTAGCTGTTTAATATCACATTATAATTATCCTCATGATACCGATACGGGTTTTCAGACAGTACTTTAGTGTACCCATATGTTGTGGTTCTGTATAGTGCATAATGTTATATGTTAGCCTAATCACCACATGGTATTCCCTTTGTATATTTAGGATCCATTATGTAGTCGACATAAATCATAAACGTCTGGAACTTATTTAATTTGTATAAAACCTAACTTTATGACTTCTGCTGGAGATTTCCCTGCCATCCCTCAGCTATAGGAATCGCAGGCACGCACATGCAAGCACGTATACACACACCCACTCTCCTGGAGTAGCATTAAATAAATACGATAATTTAAAAAATGCGACAGGTGTAGACTAACACTGAAATGCTAACTTACTTCCCAATAATGCAGAGAGAAAAATTGAATAATGACAGAACAAATTATAACACAAGGAATAAATACACAATGAGTAACGATAATTTGGCCATACACTCTTAGAAACAAAGGTGCTATCTAGAACCTAAAAGGGCTGTCCTCCATAGGAGAACCCTTTGAAGAACCTCCCCCGATTGCTCAGCTCTAGGAAGAGTTTTGGTGGTTCCAAACTTCTTCCGTTTAAGAATGATGGAGGCCACTGTGTTCTTGGGGACCTTCAATGCTGCAGACATTTTTTGGTACCCTTCCCTTGTCTCGGAGCTCTAAAGACAATTCCTTTAACCTCATGGCATGTTTTTTTTTCTGACATGCACTGTCAACTGTGTGGCCTTATATAGACAGGTGTGTGCCTTTCCAAATCACGTCCAATCAATTGAATTTACCATAGGTGGACTCCAATCAAGTTGTAGAAACATCTCAAGGATGATCAATGTAAACAGCATGCACCTGAACTCATTTTTGAGTCTCATAGGAAAGTGTCTATGAGATATAAATAAGGTATTTCAGTTTTTTTTAAATACATTTGCAAACATTTCTAAAAAACAATTTTCCTTTTGTCATCATGGGGTATTGTGTGTAGATTGATGAGGAAAACAATTCATTTAATCAATTTTAGAATAAGGCTATATCGTAACAAAGCGAAGGGATCTGAGTACTTTCTGATTGCACTGTATGCATCTTTTGGTCACAGATACTTTTGGATAAAAGTTGGGGTGTGGATCAGAAAACCAGGCAGTATCTGGTGTGACTACCATTTGCTTCATGCAGTATGACACATCTCCTTCACAAAGAGTTGATCAGGCTGTTGATAGTGGCCTGTGGAATGTTGTACCACTCCTCTTTAATGGATGTGCAAAGTTGCTGGATATTGGCAGGAACTGGAACATTTTGTAGGTACACGTCGATCCAGAGCATTCCAAACATGCTCAATGGGTGACACGTCTGGTAAGTATGAGGCCATGGAAGAACTGGGTCATTTTCAGCTGTACAGATCATTGCTACATGGGGCCATGCATTATCACGCTGAATCATGAGGTGATGGTGGTGGATGAATGGCACGACAATGGGCCTCAGGATTTCGTCACAGTATTTCTGTGCATTCAAATTAACATTTGCCCACTGAAGTCGGTTAAGAAGCCGAACTGCGGTCAAGACCCTGGTGAGACTGTTTCTGAGTTTGTGCAATTCTTTGGTTGTGCAAACCCACAGTTTCATCAGCTGTTAGGTGGTTGGTCTCAGACGATACCGCAGGTGAAGAAGCCGGATGTGCAGGCCCTGGGCTGGCGTAGTTACACATGGTCTGCGGTTGTGAGGCAGGTTGAACGTACTGCCAAATTCTCTAAAACGACGTTGGGGGAAGCTTATGGTAGAGAAATTAACATTCCATTATCTGGCAACAGCTCTGGTTGACATTCCTGCAGTCAGCATGCCAATTGCATGCTCCCTCAAAACTTTAGATATCTGTGGCATTGTGTTGTGTGACAAAACTACACATTTTAGTAGTGTACAAGGTGCACCTGTGTAATGATCATACTGTTTAATCAGCTTCTTGATATGCCACACCTGTCAGGTGAATGTATTATCTTGGCAGAAATGCTCACTAACAGGGATGTAAACAATTTCTGCGCCAAATTTGAGAGAAAGAAGCTTTTTGTGCAACATTTCTGGGATCTTTTATTTCAACTCATGAAACATGTGACCAACGCATTACATGTGACTAGGCAACAGGGTAGATAATAAACAGCAGCAGCATATGTGGTTAACAATTTAGCTATTTGGTTAACTCTTTAGCAGTCTTATGGCTTGGGTGTAGAAGCTGTTTAGGGTCTTGTTGGTTCCAGACTTGGTGCATCAGTACTGCTTGCCGTGCGGTAGCAGAGAGATCAGTCTATGACTTGGGTGGGTTTGACAATTTTGATGCAGCCAGTCAACCAGAGGAGGTTGGTGCTTAATTGGGGAGGACAGGCTTGTGGTAATGGCTGGAGCGGAATAGGTGGAATAAGTGAAACCCATGGTTTCCATGTGTTTGATACCAATCCATTTATTCCGTTCCAGCCATTATTATGAGCCGTCCTCCCTAAGCATTCTCCACTGCAATGAACATGCTCTCAATGGTGCAGCTGTAGAACGTTTTGAGGATCTGAGGGCCCATGCCAAGTCTTTTCATCTCCTGAGGGGGAATAGGCGTTGTTGTGCCCTCTTCACGACTATGTTGGTGTGTGTGGACCATGTTAATTCCTTAGTGTTGCGGACACCAAGAAACTTGAAGCGCTCAACCTGCTCCACTACAGACCCGTCGATGTGGATGGGGGCGTGCTCAGCCCTCTGTTTCCTGTAGTCCACGATCAGCTCCTTTGTCTTGCTGACGTTGAGGGAGAGGTTGTTGTCCTGGCACCACACTGCCAGGTCTCTGACCTTCTCCCTATAGGCTGTCTCATCGTCGTCGGTTATCAGGCCTACCACAACAAGTCTGTTGTGTCTGGCTCTCCTCTCCTCTCCTCTCATGTTCTCAGTAATTGGCCATGATTGAATTTCATTGTTTTCACAAAGTTGTCAGTGAGAATTAATGAGGAGTGATTTTCTCTTCCGCTGGCAGAGTGAGAGAGAGAGGGAGGCTTCAGGAGAATGATCCATTGTTTGATGTCTCTCTCTCTCTCTCTCTCTCTCTCTCTCTCTCTCTCTCTCTCTCTCTCTCTCTCTCTCTCCCCCCCCTCTCGCACCCTTTCTCACACACACGTAACCCTTAGATGCTGTTCTGAAGTCAGTTAGCATTTCCCCTCCTGATGGTTAAGGTTAGGATATGGGTAATGTAGTACGTAGAGGAACTGTCTATTGTCCTCCCAGCATCATAGCAGTAGAGAGCTGTAGAGATCATACTTAAACTCAGAGACTGGATGATAGACACATGCAGCTCACAGAGAGCCATGCTGTATTGTGCTCTGTAGTGTAGTGCTTGTATCTGCTTTGACCCCAGCTGAGTCATTGCTAATCTCCCATATGAGACCTCGGTTAGGGCTAGAAATTACAGGGATCCAACCATCCTTGAAAAAGTAATTTCAGTTAGCATCAAAGTCCTTTTATGCCCAACTGGCCCTACTGCTGAAATGGTCTCTTTCTGTTTTTACTGTTTAAATAGACTGACTCTATAGGAGGAGAATACATTAACCCACTCACTAGGCTACATACAGTACTACACACTCTCTGTGTGTTCAAAGCCCCATCCCTCTCCCGACCTCTACTCCCACTACAGGACATACACACACACACAGAACCGCTCTAGTTTTCTAGAACATTCCTCTGATTTTGTGTGTGCCTGTGTAAAGCTGTAAAAGGTGTGTGTGTGTGTGTTTGTGTGTGTGTGTGTGTGTGTGTGTGTGTGTGTGTGTGTGTGTGTGTGTGTGTGTGTGTGTGTGTGTGTGTGTGTGTGTGTGTGTGTGTGTGTGTGTGTGTGTGTGTGTGTGTGTGTGTGTGTGTGTGTGTGCGTGTGTGTGTGTGTGGCGTGCGTGTGTTCGAGTGTGTGTGAAACTATGGCAGCTGCCAGGGAAGTGTCAGAAAAGACACAGTGTTGTTCTAAACAGGCGTTAGTCAGAAGCCTGCAGATTTGATTTAGAATCTACTGAGATACACTGACCAATACTGTCACAGACACACACATAGGACCCTGGAGTGTAAGAGCAGGACTGTGTGTGTGTGGGGGGGGGGGGGGGTCTGGTCACTCTGTGTCTCTTTCTGATGGTCTCAGAGCTGTAATTCCTGGCTGGTTGAGTCATGTGGAGCATGCTGGGTAGTTTTGGGCCAAACAGCCTTTTTTGGGAATGTCATGTGAGCGCTCCAATGCTGTCTCCCCTGGAAATCTGGAGTTGTGGAATGTGAGTCGGCTGAAGGCCAGGGTCTGGTTGGGAATAACTGGGCTAAATCTCTGGATTCTCAGGGCCAAACCCCAGAATACCCCTAGACACTGATCTGAGGCCAGTTGATTCGTTTTGCCTCCTAATGGTTAAGGTTAGGAAATGTGTGCGGTAGGCCTAAGATGATCCTAGATCTGAAGGCAACCACCCCACAGCCCAAACTCTCCTCACAGCTCCTTGCTAAGGCCACAGACTACATTCAGAGATTGCATGGTCCACTCCTGATATACAGTAGTTTGGGAGTGTATTTTAATTAGTGCTACTGAACTGCAGTGCACCTGAACAGAGTTTATGCCCATTATCCCATGTGCACTTATCAGGAGAATGTGTCAGTACTCTTTTTTCTGAACTCCTCCATCGCTCTGCTTTATCACTCACAACAGATAATATACAGTCTCGCGTGTTACTGCATATAAAAACTCAGCAGTGCAGAAACAGACAACACACACACACACGCACACGCACACACACACACACACACACAGCACCCATTATACAGTATTCCCAGGTGTGTATGGAATGGTTGATGGCTAATTCATTGTGTTAATGTTATTCCCAGGGCGGTGCTGAAGAGACTGATGGAACGGCTATGAGTCTGCTCCAGGAACATCCCAGGAGACCGTAGGATTTAATTAGCTGTTTGTGTGCGCGTGCATGTTGTTTGATTGCACCAGCCAATAGCCTACATCAGACACAACATACTACAGAAATACATAAAGACTATGAGCTCAGGACATAATACAGCAATTTAGAAGTATATGGTGTGTTTAGGGCGACTGCTGTGAATACCACGGTTTTATTTGTATGCCAATGAAGTCTACGTAATAGATGTAGAGCTACTGATGACTTGCTTTAGGGCAGATCTTTACTGCAGCAGTCTGAAAATAAAATAAGAGTTTTTGTAGTGAGGTGTGTGTGTGCCGTTGTTGCCATGTGAAAGAAAGAGAGTGTTAGGAGATAGAAACATACTAAACAAGAGAAGACTTACTTTACAGCTGCACCAAGCACACCCACTCTCTCTCTCAAACACACGCACACACACAGACACGCTAAGCAATAGCAGAGTCATGTTACAAATGCAACGCCAGGAGATCAAACACTGACTTACAACACCCTGGCACTGAACTGGTACAGCAAAAGCTGTGTGTGTGTAGGTGTGTGCATGCATACGCTCTCGAGCATGTGTATGTGTGTGATGGCTCACATGTGGGCACCATACCCGGCAGGCAGACTCAATGCTGCAGGACTGAGAATACTCATTGGAATGTGTTCAAAGATTCATCCACCCGGGACTCATCCTTTAACATTGACCAAAATACATTGTCAGTTACAGGCTTCATTAGGAAATGTGTTGGCGATGTTGTACCCACTATAACAATCGGGACATACCCCAAACAAAAACCCTGGATGAACGGAGAAATCTGTACCATGCTGAGAGCCTGTGCTGTAGCATTCAATGTCAACAGAACAACCCCCAATGACTTGCGTCCTTAATGGAGCTTTGCAAATCCATTAAGGACGCAAAAAGACCATGCAGACTCAAACTTGAATTGATGTTCGACAACTCAAACTCGTGACATGTGGCAAGGACTACAGACTCAAACTACAAAGGCAAATCCAACAGTGTGATGCTCACCAAAGCCACCCTCTCAGACGAGTTTAAGACATTCTATGCTTGCTTCAAGACAGACAATACTGAGCCATCCAGGAAGATTTTCAACCAGGTACTGTACTTTCGCTCTCCGAGGCTGATGTGAGGAAAACTCTCAAAAGAGTGAATACTCACAAAGCCACCAGCCCAGATGGCATCACTGGCTCATCCTCAGGGTGTGTGCTGATCAGCTGGCGGATGTCTTTTCGGACATCTTCAACCTACCCTTGCCCCAGGTTGTAGTCAAATCAGATTAAATAAATGTGTATTTGTCACATACGCCGAATACAACAGGTGTAGACTTTGCCATGAAATGCTTACTTACAAGCCATTTCCCAACAATACAGAGTAAAAAGGAAGAAGCCTGTACAGAATAAATATATTCCAAAACATGCATCCTGTTTGCAACAAAGCACTAAAGTAATACTGCAAAGTAAATCTGGCAAAGCATTTCACTTTTTGTCCTGAATACAAAGTGCTATGTTTGGGGCAAATCCAATACAACACATTACTGAGTACCACACTCCATATTTTCAAGCATAGTGGTGGCTGCATCATGTTGTGTGTATGGTTGTAATCGTTAAGGACTGGGGAGTTTCTCAGGATTAAAAATAAATGGAATGGAGCTAAGCACAGGCAAACTCCTAGAGGACAATCTGGTTCAGTCAGCTTTCCACCAGACACTGGGAGATTAATTCACCTTTCACCAGGACAATAACCTAAAACACAAGGCCAAACCTACACCAGAGTTGTTTACCAAGAAGACAGTGAATGTTCCTGTCTTACATTTTTGACTTAAATCTAATTGAAAATGGTTTGGTTGTCTAGCAATGATCAACAACCAATTTGACAGAGTTTGAATAATTATGAAAAGAATAATGGGTAAGCGTTGCACAATCCAGGTGTGGAAAGCTCTTAGAGACTGCCAAAGGTGTTTCTAACATGTATTGACTCATGTCTAAATTAATGTTTTCACTTTGTTACTATGGGGTGTTGTGTGTAGAAACAAATATTATTGAATCCATTTTGAATTCAGGCTGTAACACAACAAAAAGTGGAATAAGTCAAGTGGTATGAATACTTTTTGAAGGCACTCTACTGAGTTGTACACAGTAGAGTGAAGGAAACGGATTACAGGAAACGGCCCTCCGTTTCCTGTAATCAGCTTCTTTATCTTGCTGACTTTGATGGAGAGAATGGGTAGGCTGTCTCATCGTCGTTGAGGATCAGGCCTATCACTGTCTTGTCATCGGCAAACTTAATGAGGGTGTTGGAGTTGTGCGCGGCCACACAGTCGTGGGTGAACAGGGGTGGGCCCAGTGTACCCCTGAGGGGCCCCAGTGTTGAGGATCAGCACGGCAGACGTGTTGTTGCCTGCATTAAAGTCCCCGGCCACAAGGAGCGCCGCTTCTGGATGAGCATTTTCTTGTTTTCTTATGGCCTTATACAGCTCGTTGAGTGCCGTCTTAGTGCCAGCATCGTTTGTGGTGGTAAATATATGGCTATGAATAATATAGATGAGAACTCTCTTTGTAGATAGTGTGGTCTACAGCTTATCGTAAGGTACTCAATAGCTTGAGACTTCTTTAATATTAGACATCGCACACCAGCTGTTATTGATAAATAAAGTCCCGCCTCTCGTCTTACCAGACGTAGCTTCTCTGTCCTGCCAATGCATGGAATATCCCGCTAGCTCTATATTATCTGTGTTGTCGTTCAGGCACGACTCGGTGAAACATAAGATATTACAGTTTTTAATGTCCCGTTGGTAGGATAGTCTTGATCACAGATCATACATTTTGTTTTACATTGATTGCACGATGGCCAATAGAACTCACTCACCTACGAATTCTGATAAGGCATCCCGGCCTCCGCCTCCTTTTTCTCTGTCTTTTCTTCACACAAATGACTGGGATTTGTGCCCGTTCCCGAGAAAACAGTATATCCTTTGCGTCAGACTCATTAAATAAATCTTCATCCAGTTCGAGGTTAGTAACCGCTGTTCTGATGTCCAGAAGTTATTTTTGGTCATAAGAGACGGTAGCAGCAATATTATGTACAAAAAAAGAAAAGAAGTTACGAACAACGCAAAAACCGAACAAAATAGCACTATTGGTTAGGAGCCCGTAAAACGACAGCCATCCCCTCCGGCGTCATTGCCATCTGCAAGCCATAAGACTGTTGAACACTTGAACTGGACTGACCACCTGCACTGACTCACCGCACCTTAGCACACATGCACTCACGCACACACCCACACAGATATACACTCATCCACACACACGTGCACACACACACACACACACACACACACACACACACACACACACGTACATTTATGTTACACACACATCACAACTTCAGCTACCAGACTCTTCAAAAACTTGCCCCCCATTCCCATCTTCCCCAAAACACGTGTATAATGTATATTGTACTATACATTTTGCCTTCCTGTATTAAACCTATGCTAAAATGTTAATTATATTCTACTCAGCTATTTACTTTGTTCGTATTCTTATCTTTTATTATTTGTTATTGTTGTTGCATTGTCGAGAAGGAACCTGCAACTAAGCATTTCATTGGACGGTGTATACCATGTGTATCCTAGGCGCAGACAACGTTTGGAATAACATGTTTATTATACCAACAGAGGGCAGGCAAAAGACAGGTCAGGGGCAAGCAGAGTTCGGTAATCCAGAGTAGTGGGACAAAGGTACCAAACGGCGGGCAGGCTCAGGGTCGGGGCAGGCAAGGAAAGGCCGAAACCGGGAAACCAAGAAAACAGGCACTTTAGAGAGAGAGAGAGGAGTAAAGGGGGAAAACGCTGGTAGGCTTGGTGAACACAACGAACTGGCAACAGCCAAACATAGAATACACGGATAAATACACTGGGGATAATGAGGAAGATGGGCGACACCTGGAGGGGGGTGGAGACAATCACAAAGACAGGTGAAACAGATCAGGGTGTGACAGTTGTACAGTATACTGTACATCCGACTAATAAAACTTGAAACTTTGCGTGAGAGAAGAGAGGGGGGAGCAGGGCAGGAATGTTTGTCTTCTCTTGATAAAATCTGTAGTTTTCTGTAGGATGGTAAGGGATAGTATGAGTAGCAGGACAAAGATCCAGTCCCATTCTCCTCCTGTCCCCTAGACTGGATCAGCTGCCCACGATGACAGCTCTGTTAGCCTCATCTTCTCTCTCTACACAATAACTCTTTCTCTATACAATGCATTTTAGTCATTTAGCAGACGCTCTTATCCAGAGCGACTTACAGTTAGTTAGTGCATACATGTTCATACTTTTTTCGTACTGGTCCCCCGTGGGAATCTAACCCACAACCCTGGCGTTGTAAGCGCCATGCTCTACCGTCTGAGCTACACAGGACTACTACACTGTAACACTCTCTCTACACAATACACTAACTCTCTCTCTACACAATACACTAACTCTCTCTCTACACAATACACTAACGCTCTCTCTACACAATACACCGTAACGCTCTCTCTACACAATACACTAACTCTCTCTCTACACAATACACTAACTCTCTCTCTACACAATACACTAACTCTCTCTCTACACAATACACTAACTCTCTCTCTACACAATACACTGTAACTCTCTCTCTACACAATACACCGTAACACTCTCTCTACACAATACACTAACTCTCTCTCTACACAATACACCAACTCTCTCTCTACACAATACACTGTAACTCTCTCTCTCTACACAATACACTGTAACTCTCTCTCTACACAATACACTGTAACTCTCTCTCTACACAATACACCGTAACGCTCTCTCTACACAATACACTAACTCTCTCTCTACACAATACACTAACTCTCTCTCTACACAATACACTGTAACACTCTCTCTCTACACAATACACTGTAACTCTCTCTCTACATAATACCCCGTAACTCTCTCTCTACACAATACACTGTAACTCTCTCTCTACACAATACACCGTAACTCTCTCTCTACACAATACACTAACTCTCTCTCTACACAATACACTAACTCTCTCTCTACACAATACACTAACTCTCTCTCTACACAATACACTGTAACACTCTCTCTACACAATACACTGTAACTCTCTCTACAGAATACACTGTAACTCTCTCTCTACACAATACACTGTAACACTCTCTCTACACAATACACTGTAACACTCTCTCTACACAATACACTGTAACTCTCTCTACAGAATACACTGTAACACTCTCTCTACACAATACACTGTAACTCTCTCTACACAATACACTGTAACTCTCTCTCTCTATACAATACACTGTAACTCTCTCTCTACACAATACACTGTAACTCTCTCTACACAATACACTGTAACTATCTCTCTCTACACAATACACTGTAACACTCTCTCTCTACACAATACACTCTCTCTACACAATACACTGTAACACTCTCTCTACACAATACACTGCAACTCTCTCTACACAATACACTGTAACTCTCTCTCTCTACACAATACACTGTAACTCTCTCTCTCTACACAATACACTGTAACTCTCTCTCTACACAATACACTGTAACTCTCTCTCTCTACACAATACACTGTAACTCTCTCTCTACACAATACACTGTAACTCTCTCTCTCTACACAATACACTGTAACTCTCTCTCTACACAATACACTGTAACTCTCTCTCTCTACACAATACACTGTAACTCTCTCTCTCTACACAATACACTGTAACTCTCTCTCTACACAATACACTGTAACTCTCTCTCTCTACACAATACACTGTAACTCTCTCTCTACACAATACACTGTAACTCTACACAATACACTGTAAATCTCTTTCTCGCTCTCACCCTCCCTTCTCTCTCTCTACTCTCTTTCTCTCTCTCAACTCTCTCTACTCTTTAATCTCTTCCTCTTTTTCTGTCTCTCACTCGCTCTCTCTCTCTCTCTCTCTCTCTCTCTCTTTTTCTCTCTTTCTCGCTCTGCACCCCACATCCCTATTTTCCCTCTCCCCCTCTCTCTCTGTACAAGCAGGGTCAAGTCTCCTTTAGGAAAGAACAGGATTTTAAATGATTCTGGGTTTTCAATCAGGTCTTCTATTGTTGTTCAGCTCAGATGGACTCAGGTTACACTTATTACTTTCTCATACAGGCATTTTATACTATCATCTATCATACAGGTCTTTTAACCTATCATCTCAGAAACAACCCTCAGAGCTCAGAGAGACATTATACTTGTGTTATGCTTGCTTGAATTCCCACTATGTTTTGTCTTCCACTGGTTGTTATGTTATTTTGTCAAGTCCATGTCTACACACGCACACGCACGCACACACACACACACACACACACACACACACACACACACACACACACACACACACACACACACACACACACACACACACACACACACACACACACACACACACACACACACACACACACACACACACACACACACACACACACAGAGAGAGAGACAAAGGCTGAGGGGGTAGAGAAAGGGGAGAAGAATGTGTGATAAGCCTGGAGCCCTGTGCAGGACACGAGAGGGAATGCAATGCCAGCTATGCCAAACATTCACAACACTGTGTGGTGTCACTACCCGCACCCCACAATAGCCCGTTCTCCTGCCTGTCAATGACACCATTGTAGCATCAGGCAAGCAGAGTAGAGCCGCCAAGACCCTTTATCACACACACATTCCACTCACACACTGCCCCCTCACAAAGAATACACACCACTTCCTCCCATTCAACCACTCTTCTCGCCCCATTCTGTCTCTCCAGATTCCTCTCTTTCCCCCTCTTTCTGTCATCTACTGGATGTCTCTCCCTCTTTCTCTGTCTTTCTCCCTGTGAGTGCTGAGTGGCAGGATAGAGACATCCAGAGGAGGCAGGCGTTCCCGGAGTATAGCCCCAGCCACGGACACCTGAGGGGGGAGGCATTCCCGGAGGATAGCCCAAGCCACGGACACCTGAGGGGGGAGGTTGACAACTGATGTGTGTGTGTGTGTGTGTTTTTCTAGCCCTTCCTGTCTCTCTGTGGCGGTGTCCTGGCGTCTCCTGCCACCTGCGCCAGCAGCACAAAGGCCTCATGGGTAGTCTGACATGACAGGGGGGTGGGACTCACATATGTCACATGTCTTCCTGACAGCAGCCCTGCAAACACCTGTCAATCAACGGCAAACTGGAAGTACAGTAGCTGGAGAGAGTGTGTGTATGTCTGTAGAGTTTGTTGCTGTATTTGCTTTTATAGAGAGATTGAGTGTGTGTAGTATGTGTGTAGGGTCGAGAGTGTGTATGTGTGCTCGTCGATAATATGAGTTTGTGAATTTATATGTTTGTAGAGTGTGTGTGAATAGAGTGGAAGGTTATGTGACAAGGGGGGCCGGGCTGGCTGATTCGGGGCTGGCTCTCCTGTCGCTCTGGCAGAGATGGGCCCAGCAGGGTGCCTGCTGTGAGGGGGGGCTCCAAACTCCAGGTCCAGGCTTCAGTGACAGGCCCCAGTGGGTAGGCCTCAGAGAACCCGGCCTAGACAAGCTGCCCTGCTGGGGCTCTCAGAGGGACTTCCCTGGGCTGCAGGGAGCAGGACTGGACAGCAGGACAAAGACTAGCTCAGGGGAGTAAGGAATTAGCTGACAATTAGTGTGATTTCCTCTTTAAGGCTACAGTTAGACACTTGTCATCCTGTCAGGCCTGAGAAGAACTCAGAGGAGAGAGAGGGATGAGAGGGATAAAGGATGTTATCCCTTTATCTTTCCTTTCTCATCCCTCTCTCTCCTCAAAGAGAGTACACTCTCCGCTGGCCGGATCACAGTGTGGGAAGTGTATGATCCCACGGCTAGCCGACACGCACACACACACAAACACAAGCACAAACACACACAGGTTGTGGACAGGGCTTGCTGCCTGTGGTAGGTCCTTATAGGCTTGTGGTATGTATGGTATGGTCAGTATGGAACAGTAGCAGCAAGTACCTGCCTTTTAATAAAATGTATTTGAATGTGTAGGGTAGGAGAGCAGAGCAAGAATGAATGGCAGGTGGCAGATGGAGATTCCTCACTGTAAAGTTATTGTGTTAGGAGGACCAGCCCAGCAAACAGGGGACGTCCTGAGGACATTCAGCGACGTCCCATTAGGTAGCTTGAGGGTTTCGGCACAATGCTATCCCACTGACGTTCTGAGAACATCGCATAATGGTCGAAAGGGAATGTTCTCTCTGGGAACTTTGTCTAGTTCCCTGTAAGTTTCCAGGACGTCACTGAGGACCATGTCATGACATTTTTAGGACGTTCCCAGGACTTTTTTTTACTAGTCCTTAGGATGTTGCGTGATGGTCCCAAAGGGAACATTCTCTGGTGGTCTTTTGTGTAGTTAGTAAGCTGTAAATTACCAGGACGTCATTTGTATTTGGGACTTTATTTGAATGTTGTGTCATGGTCCCCTGGAGCTTTTGTCTAGTTGCCAGTTTGTCCCGTGAACATCCCAAGAATGCCCTAAAAACTTCCTTGGAAACGCACTCTAGACAAACCGGAAACTTGACAAAACCTCCAGGGGACCATGACACAACATCACAACATCACAGTCACACAAGACTGTCCTAAAACGTCCTCGGTGTCCCCGGCACCAACCAGGAACTAGACAAAACCTCCAGGGGACCGACCATGACACAATGTCCTGACGACTTTAGGCGACCATTTCGTGACGTCCTGGGGACGTCCTAGTGACTCATTATTGTTTGCAGGGTTCCTCCTGAAGGAATTCAAACAGCTGCAGAAGCTACACACACTTAGTTACACCTTCGTAAGCAACATTTATGTACTCCAGCAAACATATCCTACCATCTGTCCTGTGCAGTACAGATCGGGAGAAACTCTCTAGCTCTCAGTAACAGTTTGGTCCATGTAGGACCTGCTAAATGTTCAAACCGGCAGTATAATAATTAATGAGGAATAATACATTATTAAATAGATTATTAATGCGTAATATGCCAGGCTTTAGTTAGGAGTACAGAAACGTGACAGGATTGTGACAGATCACTTCCTATATGAACCCCCAGCACTGTTCTAACTCAATTAACTAACAATGGCTTTGTGTGTGACGGGAGGGGTGTGTGTGTGTTTAGGGGGATTCTCCATAGTAGGGGGCTGTCAGAGACCAGCAGAGCAGTGGGATGGGAAGAGGAACACACACACACATACATATTTTATACACAAACAGTATCACATACAGAATGGCCTCTGATAACTTGTCCAGGATGAATTGTGGGACAGTAGAGTAGTGGGACAGAGCAGTCCTCTGCCAGAGACTGAGTCAGAGAAACAGGTGTTGTCTGCCCACTAGGCTGCTATTACAGAGCAGAGGTATGCTAGCTATGTTACTGCTGGGTGGTTATCCAGCTATGTTACTGTTACTGGGTTGTTGGCCTTGGCTCCAGGAAAGAGTTTACAGACAGAACTGTTTTACTAGGGTTTTGTGAATGAAGTACTCTCAACATGGTACAGAAAGCTCTCTCTTTGTTCTGGAATGACAATCATGAACAGTTCAAACCATTTTCACAGGGATAAACTCAAAGATTCCCTCCCATATGCACTGAATGGGAAATATGTTGTGAATACCACCAGACATTTTTGGTTTGGATGAATAGCACCTGTAGGCTGCTGGGAGCTATGACATCACCAGCTTCCCCAGGGAATGAGGAAGTGACCCATGCAGGGAAATAACAATGGTGTTTTGGAGGTCCTGGGGACAGGGATGGGGTCAAGGGGTGGAATGGACACTTGCTGTTTGTGAATGAAATTGGCTGTATTTGTGTATGTTTGTGGAGGTAAGTACAGGTAACTGACAAAATAAAGGAAATACTTGACTAGATTAGAGATACAAAGTATATTGAAAGCAGGCCACCAAATTATGCAATTTCTGGTGGAAGAATGTTGTTGCATCCCACTAATAGAGTTCCAGACACTTCTAGAATCTATGTCAAGGTGCATTGAAGCTGTTCTGGTGGCTCGTGGGTTCCCAACTCCCTATTAAGACCCTTTATGTTAGTGTTTCCTTTATTTTTGCAGGTACCTGTAGGTCTTTACTTTTATGTATAAAGTATTCTAAATGTTTTCAATATTTGTGTCTGTCTACAGGTCTAGTGATAGATTCATTATTTCAGTATGCTCACTCTGTAGGTTTTGGGACTGATAACAAATTGTTACTGTCCTGCCTACAGAGCAGGGTAACAGGGTCTCAGCTGTCCAGGCCTGGTAGGCCTCCTCATGGTTTAGTCTCGTTCACCCCTCCCTGAACCGGTCAAGTTACACTTCACTCAATGCAATTAACTGGCGCATCCCCATTGGTCAGAGGATGATGCGCTTATTGTTGATGATGAACTAATGATGAATAAATGTCTGAGACGGTCACAAACCCTCTACGCCTAACAGACTGTTCCAAGCAGCAGGTGTGTGTGTGTTCCAAGAAGCAGGTGCGTTCCCAGTCAGTCTCTCCGTATGAACCACTGAGACGAGCCCATCAATTTTGTCTCCCTCAATTTTATAAGACATACAAATTGGGAGACCACATTGTGACGCACGCCAGCGTTAGTAATTGTGATTCCATATGTATAATTGGATATTTCTAATTTTTCCATTTGAAGGAGATTGATACATGAGGGGAAGAAACGGGAAGATAACTCATCTGTTTGGCTTGACATTTACGTGATTTAGTTTCTCTCATCATATTCCTCTCCAGGTTGTTTTTCACAGTATCTCTCTTTGCAGCCTGTCACGATGCATCCCATTCTTTACCTCATCCCTCTCTCCTCTATCCCTCTTATACTCTATCCTCCTGCTCCTATTATTTGTCTCTTGGGTAAAAGCCCAATATCCCAATTCACCCTCTTTTTTCTCCTCCACATACAGCTTTGCATTGGCTTAAACACCCCAGTCATACCCCTAACCACAGCCTCTCTACATACCTCATTTCTGGGGGGGGTCTATTTACTTAATCATTAAGGCTTTATTGCTGTGTGTGTGTGTGTGAGAGAGAGAGAGAAATGTATTTTACAGCTGTACGTTTAATGCTGTAGATTGCACTGTATTATTGGTAAAATGTGGAAAAATACTGTTATTAATTGTAATTAGAAGTCTCCTGTAAAATATAACAATGTATTTATTTTCAGTAATAACTTATGCCTACTGATCCGTTTCAGGCACCAACCTTGTGCTGTCTGGTGAGACACATGAAGCGCAGGCTGTTTTAGTAAATACAGTGCATTCAGGAAGTATTCAGAACCCTTGACCTTTTACACATTCTGTTACATTACAGCCTTATTTCCACATCAATGAGACAGTAAATACAGTCTGAAGTCTCACTGTGTATTTAACTTAGATTTAACATCAGTTTCTGTCAGCTGCTAGTTCTGACAGACCTCATGCATGCTACAGTCATTTCACAGCTCCCTGCAAATATTCCTCAGTCTGTGCCACACGCCTTGGCTAGTGTAAACACCAGGCCTGCGGTGGAATATAGAGATACCACCATTTCTTATTGGACATAATTAAACATATTGAAGTGCTACATCTCTCTGAGGGCAGATTCCAATGCGGCGAGGAAATGCAAACACTCAATTAAACACTTGAACAGTGAACAGTGTCAATGGTTGATGGTTGAGATGTGTAAAGCCACATGTCAGATGTCACTCAACTGTGTAATTAGTCTGATCAAATGAATTCACTTGTCAAGCAGGCTGGGTGAGATTTGATAATATGCTCAGAGAAATTTGAGAGAAAGTCAACATGAGTTAAATACTCTCTTTACCTGATCTTGTTAAAAACTTTTAATAACAGCTGCCTGTGTATTCCTAACTATGTGTGTTCCTATGTGTTCCTAACGCTAGGATAAGGTGACACTTTAAACATGAAAAACGACCAATTAGACTAATCGGGGGACATGTGATCTCTACCAGTCCCAGCATGCTTCACTTGAGACGTGTGTTGACAGAGAAAGTACTGCCCTTACCAAGTACCAACCACACCCCTTACACCACCCCTAATACCCCTAATACCCAAACACACACTTAATACCAGCATAACACCCCCTCACAACCACTGTTTCATCTCTGCTGCATTTCATGAGGGCAAGGCAAGGCAAGGCAAGGCAAGGCAAGGCAAGGCAAGGCAAGGCAAGGCAAGGCAAGGCAAGGCAAGGCAAGGCAAGGCAAGGCAAGGCAAGGCAAGGCAAGGCAAGGCAAGTTTATTTATATAGCACATTTCATACACAATGGCAATTCAAAGAAAAAATTAAGATAATAAAAAGAAACAAGAACAAACAATTAGCTCCAATTACTAGAGAGGAGCTGTATGGATGAGAGGGTGCGGTGGTTTGGGGGATGGAGCTTATTTTATGACTGCCATATGGACCATAAGCATGGTTGTATTACGGTACACCTAGACTATAGCCTCCCCCTGCAGGACCCAGCCTGACTAGGATGATACCAGCGCAGGCAGGGCCTTATGAGCCTGAGCCTGGCTCGTTGTCCTCTATTTATGCAGGTTGAGGTTCAGACAGCTGGCATTGTGTTGCTGATTGTAAGACTAATCATCTGCTCAATTACTCTGGAATGTGGAGCGACAGATCAGCGCTCTCGCTCCTCTCTCTCTCTCCCTTTTCTCTCTCTCTCCCCTACTCTCTCTCTGTCCCACTCTCTCTTTCCTCCCTACTCTCTCTATCACTCTCTCTTTCCCCCTACTTTCTCTCTCTGTCTCTCTCCCCCTACTCTCTCTCCCCCTACTCTCTCTCTCCCCCTACTCTCTCTGCCCCTACTCTCTCTCTCCCCTAATCTCTCTGTCCCCCCCCTCTATACTCTCTCTCCACCCCACTCTTTCTTTCTTTCTTTCTTTCTTTCTTTCTTTCTTTCTTTCTTTCTTTCTTTCTTTCTTTCTTTCTTTCTTTCTTTCCTTCTTTACTTCTTTCTTTCTTTCTTTCTCTCTCTCTTTCAATTTAATTACATTCAAGGGGCTTTATTGGCATGGGAAAGGGAGGAGGGAGGAGAAGGTACACCTTTGATCAGTAAGGAGCTACCAGAGCGACCCTCAGAGGAGAGAGAGAGCTTCATTCTGTATGCCTCCATTTCTGGCTGTCCATCTGACATGAAATTTAACAGGCTGTTAAAATCACATCAATAAATCTCACAGTGTTTAGTTGTGGGGTTATTGTTGGCTGTGTGAATGCAGAGTGTTGTATGTTTAACAGACATTCCCACATCCCACTGTCATTAACCCAATCAGACCACACAGCTGTTCTATTCTGGAGGAATAGAACAGCTGTCCTATTTACTGTCCTATTCAGCATGATTAGATCTTTATCTGGAAGTCAATTTCTGTAGCGTTGAGATCACAGTTTCAATGCTGTCAACCCCTGCATCTGACAAGTTCCCCAACTACAGACCCAGAACAGGAAGACCAAACGTAAAATTATTAATTATTATGATTTCTTAATTAATGACAAGTACTGTAATTGGATCAATGTGTCTGATTGAAATGCGTGAAATACAATAACAATTTAATCACGGCTCCACCGTTGGATGCGTGTGACAGAGAGCTGCAGGCTCTCCTCTTCTCTCCTCCTGTCCTCTTCTCTCCTCCTGTCCTCTAATCTTCAAATATATATATATTTTTTTAAATAGTTACTACTGGAAAATCTATAAAGGGCCACAGTTCGGTCAAGTATTGTCAGGCTGTTCAGAGTATACACTGCTCGTTCTGCTCTTGAGACTTTTTTGGATTGAAAACATATAGTTCTCCATTAGGATTGTACGTAAAGGAAAAGAAAATAAGCAATGAAAGACCGCATTTCCACTCATTGAAGAGGACTCAGGTGGAGCAGGTAGAGAGCACAGCAACCTTCCTCCCTCTCTCCCTCTACCCCCCCCTCTCTCAATTAAATTAAATTCAAAGGGCTTCATTGGCATGGGAAACATATGTTTAAATTGCCAAAGCAAGTGAAATAGATAATAAACAAAAGTGAAATAAAATAAAAAATTACACTCACAAAAGTTTCAAATGTCATATTTTTGCTATGTACAGTGTTATAACAATGTGCAAATAGTTAAAATATAAAAGGGAAAATAAATATGGGTTGTATTTAGAATGATGTTTGTGTCACGGTGCGCATTAATGGGACGGTAAACGGAGCGCTGGTGAAGTGTCATCCTTTTATTTAATGAGCTGTTCTCACAAGGCATTAAAATAAAAGGAGAGTATAACACGAAAACACTACTACAAACAAGACACAGTGACTTACGTTGTAAGCTTGCAGTGCAGACAAACGAACAATGATCCACACACAGGTGGATTTGTGCAGATCTTAAATACTATCCCCAATCAGAGACAACGCTAGACAGCTGTCTCTGATTGGGGATGATAATCTCCCTAATCAGTGTGTGAGGACTTGGTTGTGTGCCTCTCTCCTCCCCTAGGTGGGAGTAAGAGGCCTTACCACAACCAAGCCCTCACAGTACCCCCCCCCTAAGGTGCGGACTCCCGATCGCACACAAACAATCCCCCCTCTCCAGAAAAAATGTCCAAAAAACTAGGGGGGACATGGCGGGGTACTGAGGTGGTTGCTGGTGGAGGCTCCGGTTCTGGTTCCGGGCGTGGCACAGGCTGTGAGAGTAGCTTCCCTCCTACCTCTCCGTTGCACGCCCGGTCCAGTCCGGACCCCGGCGCGATGGTTCCCCCCTCAGTACTCCCGCCATCCACCAAGTCCTGTCTGGACCCTGGTGTGGGAGCCCTCGACCCTGGAGAGGGGCTGACCTCAGGTCCCAGACTGGGCACCGGTGGAGCGGACTGCTCCGGCACTGGAGCGACGCAGACGACCGGCCCCGGACTGGGCACCGGTGGAGTGGACTGCTCCGTCACTGGAGCGACGTAGACGACCTGTCCCGGACTGGGCACCGGTGGAGCGGACTGCTCCGGCACTGGAGCGACGCCGACGACCGGCCCCGGACTGGGCACCGGTGGAGCGGACTGCTCCGTCACTGGAGCGACGTAGACGACCGGCCCCGGACTGGGCACCGGTGGAGCGGACTGCTCCGGCACTGGAGCGACGCAGATGACCGGCCCCGGACTGGGCACCGATGGAGCGGACTGCTCCGGCACTGGAGCGACGCAGACGACCGGCCCCGGACTGGGCACCGGTGGAGCGGACTGCTCCGTCACTGGAGCGACGGCGACGACCGGCCCCGGACTGGGCACCGGTGGAGCGTACTGCTCTGGCACTGGAGCGACGCAGATGACCGGCCCCGGACTGGGCACCGGTGGAGCGGACCGCTCTGGCGCTGTAGCAGAGCAGACTGCTGGACCCGGATGTGGCTCTGGTGGAGGTTCAGGGCTGCTCACCTTCACCTGAGGTCCCGGGCTGCTGACCTTCCCCGGAGGTCTCGGGCTGCTGACCTTCCCCGGAGGTCTCGGGCTGCTGACCTTCCCCGGAGGTCTCGGGCTGCTGACCTTCCCCGGAGGTCTCGGGCTGCTGACCTTCCCCGGAGGTCTCGGGCTGCTGACCTTCCCCGGGGGTCTCGGGCTGCTGACCTTCGCCGGGGGTCTCGGGCTGCTGACCTTCGCCGGGGGTCTCGGGCTGCTGACCTTCGCCGGGGGTCTCGGGCTGCTGACCTTCGCCGGGGGTCTCGGGCTGCTGACCTTCGCCGGGGGTTTCGGGCTGCTGACCTTCACCGGGGCCCTCGGGCTGCTGACCTTCACAGGAGGCCTCGGGCTGCTGACCTTCTCCGGAGGTCTCGGGCTGCTGACCTTCTCCGGAGGTCTCGGGCTGCTGACCTTCACCGGAGGCCTCGGGGTGCTGACCTTCACAGGAGGCCTCGGGCTGCTGACCTTCACAGGAGGCCTTGGGCTGCTGACCTTCTCCGGAGGTCTCGGGCTGCTGACCCTCTCCGGAGGTCTCGGGCTGCTGACCTTCACAGGAGGCCTCAGGCTGCTGACCTTCACAGGAGACCTCAGGCTGCTGACCGTCACAGGAGGCCTCGGGCTGCTGACCTTCTCCGGAGACCTCGGACAGCTAACCCTCACCGGAGGTCTCGGGCTGCTGACCTTCACCGGAGACCTAGGGCTGGATGCCGTGCCCACCCTGGGCACCGACGGAGAGGTGGTTTTCAGCCCTGCTGTAGGTCTGGCTGTCTGTCCCAGACTGGGCGCCGACACGCTATGGAGCTCCTGCTCCACAGCGGGACTGAACGTCGTGCCCACCCTGGGCACCGACGCAGAGATGGTTTCCAGCCCTCTGGTGGGGCTGGCTGTCGGCCCCAGACTGGGCACCGACACGCTAAGGAGCTCCTGCTCCACAGCGGGGCTGAACGTCGTGCCCACCCTGGGCACCGACGCAGAGATGGTTTCCAGCCCTCTGGTTGGGCTGGCTGTCGGCCCCAGACTGGGCACCGACGCGCTATGGAGCTCCTGCTCCACAGCGGAACTGAACGTCGTGCCCACCCTGGGCACCGACGCGGAGATGGTTTCCAGCCCTGTGGTTGGGCTGGCCGTCGGCCCCAGACTGGGCACCGACGCGCTATGGAGCTCCTGCTCCACAGCGGGACTGAACGTCGTGCCCACCCTGGGCACCGACGCAGAGATGGTTTCCAGCCCTCTGGTGGGGCTGGCTGTCGGCCCCAGACTGGGCACCGACACGCTATGGAGCTCCTGCTCCACAGCGGGGCTGAACGTCGTGCCCACCCTGGGCACCGACGCAGAGATGGTTTCCAGCCCTGTGGTTGGGCTGGCTGTCGGCCCCAGACTGGGCACCGACACGCTATGGAGCTCCTGCTCCACAGCGGGGCTGAACGTCGTGCCCACCCTGGGCACCGACGCAGAGAGGGTTTCCAGCCCTGTGGTTGGGATGGCTGTCGGCCCCAGACTGGGCACCGACACTCTATGGAGCTCCTGCTCCACAGCGGGGCTGAACGTCGTGCCCACCCTGGGCACCGACGCAGAGATGGTCTCCAACCACAGAGCTGCGCTGACAACCGTCGCTGTAGCCTCCGTGCGAGGAGTAGGCACGGGGCGTACTGGACTGGGGGAACGCACCACTGGTCTGATGCGAGGCGCAGGTACGGGCCGTACCGGGCTGGGGAAACGCACCGTTGTGTTGGTGCGTTTAGCTGGCACGGGTCGCACCGGGCTGGAGACACGCACCATAGGGCTGGTGCGCGGAGCAGGCGCGGGCCGTACCGGGCTGGGGAAACGCACCGTTGGATTGGTGCGTTTAGCTGGTACGGGTCGCACCGGGCTAATGTTGCGCACTGATGGTTTGGTGCGCTGAGTCGGTCTCCTCTTCCTCCGACTCTGGACCGGCGCTGGAGGCACCGGACTGGGAACTGGCGCTGGAGCACGACTGTCCCTGTCGTGCCTACTCCACCGCCAATCCCCATCCTGTGAGGGTTCTTCCGGGAACCCCCACGAGTGAGGGAACAGAAGCACATCGTCGTCGTCTTCCTCCGACTCCTCTCTGTACTCCTGCTCCCACGGCTGTAGGGGCTCCTCCTGGAACCCCCACGAGTGCAGTGGTCGGGGCTCTTCTCCTTCGATCCCCGACCACCCCCATAGCCCCCCCCCAAAATCAGTTTGGGGGTTTTTCTGGGCTCCAGGCTGGTCCTCAACTTTAGCCCGGTGACGTTTCCCCCGTCTTCGGCGCCTCTGCTGCTCCGGACCCCAGCCTTCCTCCACCGCATGATAATGGTAGACATCCTCCCTAGATAATTTCCCCATATCATAGAGGATGTCTACCAGTGTCTGCTCACGCTGCGTCCCAGGGTGGTGGATCATTCTGTCACGGTGTGCATTAATGGGACGGTAAACGGAGCGCTGGTGAAGTGTCATCCTTTTATTTAATGAGCTGTTCTCACAAGGCATTAAAATAAAAGGAGAGTATAACACGAAAACACTACTACAAACAAGACACAGTGACTTACGTTGTCAGCTTGCAGTGCAGACAAACGAACAATGATCCACACACAGGTGGATTTGTGCAGATCTTAAATACTATCCCCAATCAGAGACAACGCTAGACAGCTGTCTCTGATTGGGGATGATAATCTCCCTAATCAGTGTGTGAGGACTTGGTTGTGTGCCTCTCTCCTCCCCTAGGTGGGAGTAAGAGGCCTTACCACAACCAAGCCCTCACAGTTTGTTTTTCCCTGGTTGACCTTTTCTTGTGGCAACAGGTCACAAATATTGCTGCTGTATAGATACGGAGGTTTATCAAAAATATATATAATATATATCTAATTCTGCTCTGCATGCATGATTTTTTGTTTTTTACGTTGTACAGTACACAGAGGATGTTTTTGCACAATTCTGCATGCAGAGTCTCAATTTGGTGTTTGTCCCATTTTGTGAATCCTTGGTTGGTGAGGGGACCTGAGACCTCACAACCATAAAGGGCAATGGGTTCTATAACTGATTCAAGTATTTTTTAGCCAGATCCTAATTCGGATTGGGATTTGGTCAAATTGTATGTTTCTTGATGGCATATAAGGCTGTTCCTGCCTTGCTGATGTTTAGGGCAAGGTATGTATAGTTTTTTGTGTGCTCTAGGGCAACTGTGTCTAGATGGAATATGTATTTGTGGTCCTGGCAACTGGACCTTTTTTGGAACACCATTATTTTTGTCTTCTTGAGATTTACTGTCAGGGCCCAGGTCTGACAGAATCTGTGCAGAAGATCTAGGTGCAGCTGTAGGCCCTCCTTGGTTGGGGACAGAAGCACCAGATCATCAGCAAACAGTAGAAATTTGACTTCAGATTATTGTAGGGTGAGGCCGGGTGCTGCAGACTGTTCTAGTGCCTTTTCCAATTCGTATATGTTGAAGAGGGTGGGGCTCAAGCTTCATCCCTGTCTCACCCCATGGCCCTGTGGAAAGAAATGTGTGTGTTTTTTGCCAATTTTAACTGCACACTTGATGTTTGTGTACTTGGATTTTATCATGTCAATTTGTATAGCAGACCCTCATGCCAAATTGAGTCAAATGCTTTTTTGAAATCAACAAAGCATGAAAATACTTTGCCTTTGTTTTGGTTTGTTTGTCAATTAGGGTGTGCAGGGTGAAGGTCTGTCGTACGGTAATTTGGTAAAAAGACAATCCCGCTGTAGTTAATGGGGTCAAATTTGGCTCCACTTTTGTGGATCAGTCCTTGGTTCCAAATATTGGGGAAGATGCCAGAGCTGAGGATGATATTAAAGAGTTTAAGTATAGACAATCAGATTTAGGAATTTTTGGTCTGTATATTTTATAATTTAATTTAGGATACCAACACCACATGCCTTTTTGGGTAGAAGGGTTTGTATTTTGTCCTGTTGTTAATTCAATGTAATTGGAGAATCTAGTGGGTTCTGATAGTCTTTAATAGCTGTTTCTATGATTTTTAATTGATCATGTATATGTTTTTGCTGTTTGTTCTTTGTTATAGAGCCCAAAAGATTGGAGAAGTGGTTTATCCATACATCTCCATTTTGGATAGATAACGTTGTGGTTAGTGGTTAGATTCTATGGATTCTTCAATTACAATGAGCTGATTTCTGATGTGCTGTGCCTTCTTTTTCCGTAGTGTATTTCTGTATTGTTTTATTGATTCACCATAGTGAAGGCGAAGACTCAGGATTTCTGGGTCTCCGTGTTTTTGGTTGGATAGGTTTCTCAATTTCTTTCTTAGGCTTTTGCATTCTTCATCAAACCATTTGTCATTGTTTTTAGTTTTCTTAGGCTGTCTGTTTGAAATGTTTTTATTTGATAGGGAAGGTGAAAGGTCAAATATACTGTTTAGGTTTTCTACTGCCAAGTTTACACCTTCACTATTACAGTGACATGTTTGGTCCAGCAAGATTGAATTTGTTGTTGCCTAATAGTTCTTTAGTCGTTTTCTACACTACTTTCCTTCCATCTATAGCATTTCTTAATATTGTACAGTTCCTTTGGCTTTGATAACTCATGATTGAGTAATGCTCTGTTCAAGTAGACTGTGATTTTGCTGTGATCTGATAGGAATGTCAGTGGTATAACTGTGAACACTCTGAGAGACTCAGGGTTGAGGTCAGTGATAAAGTAATGTACAATATTACTGCCAAGGGATGAGCTGCAGGAGTTGTGACCCATTTTTGTTGGTTGTTTTGTCATAGTTGTGTCTAGGGGGGGGGGGGGGGCATATTTCGGAAGGAATACTGTCACATCCAGGTAGGCGTTTGTCCCCCTGTGTGCAGTGTCAGGTTCTTGTCCAGTTCTGGCATTTAGGTCGCCAGAGACTAGTACATGTCCCTGGGTCTGGAAATGGTTGATCTCCCCCTCTAGGATGGAGAAGCTGTCATTGTTAAAGTATATTGGGGGGATATAGGTAGCACACATGAGGACATTTTTCTCTGTTCAAATAATTTCCTTATTATTTTCTAGCCAGCTGTAAAATGTTCCTGTTTTAACTAATATAATAGAGTGGGTTAGGTCTGCTCTATACCAAATTTGCATACCCCCGAGTCTCTTCCCTACCAGCTCTCTGTAACCTAGAGGGCAACCAGTGGGTCCGTCACCTTTATACCATGTTTCTTGTAGGGTGACAATGTCTGTATTTCAAAAGTCTGGGTTCCTGCTCTTTAGGCCAAAAGCAGATGACCTCAGACCTTGTATATTCCAGGATTAGATAGTAAAAGCTTTGTGTTCCATAGTGTCTAGTGTTATTTTTGTGTGCTTTAGTACCGGACCATTACAGAAGGTGTGAGCAGAGCATGTTGAGCATCTGATACATACATATATTAGTTCTCTCTCTAATCATATCCAGTAAGCATTCATCCTGGTGCTCTCTCTGCAGCCCCTCACTACACCAGGAGAGGCCTCCGTCTCTCAAACAGAGTGGGACTACAGGGACTCACTGTTGTGATCATCAGTTTTAGTTCTGTTTGTCAGCACATTAAGCAGCAAAGACAACAACATGTTCAAGCCTCATCACAGGGCCTTAGATGATGGTGTAGCTAGATCCTTAAGTTCAGGGTGGGACAGGAATGTTAGGAGAACAAACACACACCACCTGGTTAGATCGCTTACTCACAGACACTAACACACCCCCTGAGACACACACACACACATGCAAACATGCGTGCAAACACACACATACACAAACACTGCACAGCTGTCCGTCATGGATAAGAAGAATAATACCAGTCTTGGCACCAGAGTTACCCTGAAATATTTAAAGCTGCTCTTCTCCAAAATAATGCTGATTTCACACCGGAGCACATAGCTTGCACTCCACACATTCCTAGAGAAGGAGTAGATTAGGGTCGACCTCCAAGAGTCAATACTCCACATTCTGTTTATCTCTGTCTGCATGAAGATCTTTCTGCACTGCAGCGTGTGTGTGTGTGTGTGTACTGTCTGGCCCTCTCACTGGTGGACTTCCTGTCCAGACAGGAAACAGGAAATACATTCCTGGCGTAGAGTATCAGACAGGCAACAGACATGACATGGTATCTACAACAACTGTCTGAGGAATTTACCCCCACATCAGCCTCATATTAGTACCACGTTACAGACATACAGGACTGAGTATGAGACTGAAACCTTGGATAGTATAGGTTAATTTCTATATCTTAGGATTGTGTAGACTTTGTAATGTATACTGAATTATATTTTATATGCAACATGTAAAGTGTTGGTCCCATGTTTCATGAGCTGAAATAAAAGATCCCAGACATTTTCCATACGCGCAAAAAGCTTATTTCTCTCAAAGTGTGTGCACACGTTTGTTTACATCCCTGTTAGTAAGAATTTCTCCTTTGCCAAGATAATCCATCCACCTGACAGGTGTGGCATATCAAGAAGCTGATTCAAGAGCATGATCATTACACGGGTGCATCTTGTGTTGGAGACAATAAAAGGCCACTAGAAAATGTTTTGTCATACAACACAATGCCACAGATATCTCAAGTTTTGAGGAGCAAGCAATTGGCATGCTGTGACTGAAGGAATGTCCACCAGAGCTGTTGCCAGAGAATTGAATGTTAATTTCTCTACCATAAGCCACCTCCAATGTTGTTTTAGAGAATTTGGCAGTCTGTGGAACCGGCAACAGCAGACCACGTGAATGGCGTTGTGTGGGTGAGCAGTTTGCTGAAGTCAACATTGTGAACAGAGTGCCCCATGGCGGTGAGGTTATGGTATGGGAAGGCATCAGCTATAGACAACGAACACAATTGCATTTTATCGATGGAAATTTGAATGCACAGAGACACCATGAAAATATCCTGAGGCCCATTGTCATGGTATTCATCCGCCACCATCACCTCATGTTTTAGCCTGATAATGGTTGGTCCCATGTCGCAAGGATCTGTACACAATTACTGGAAGCTGAAAATGTCCCAGTTCTTGCATGGCCTGCATACTCACCAGACATGTCACCCATTGAGCTTGTTTGGTATGCTCACGTCAATATCCAGCAACTTCGCATAGCCATTAAAGAGGAGTGGGACAACATTCTACAGGCCACAATCAACAGCCTGACCAACTCTATGCGAAGGAGACTGCTTGAGGCAAATGGTGGTCACACCAGATACTGACTGGTTTTCAGATCCACAACCCTGTGATCAACAGATGCATATCTGTATTCCCAGTCATGTGAAATCCATAGATTAGGGCCTAATGAATTTATTTCAATTGACTGATTTCCTTATATGAACTGTAACTCAGTAAAATCTTTGAAATTGTTGCATGTTGCATTTATATATTTGTTCAGTATAGATGGATTTCAGAGTAAATGTTCAAGGCTGTCCTACATATCATTCCTAAATCATACTGGGTGATTACTGGGTGACAAAAAATTACATTTAGCTATGTGTACTTTGAGCAAGCTCTTAAAGATGTAGGCCATGTTGCCAATAGAACTTAGCAATTTATTACACATCAATAATTACATTTCTCCACACATACAGAACACTAGGCAACATGACAACACATGGTTGGTGAAAAACAATTAGCAACAGTCAAACACTTTACGGAAATGACAATCACTTCAGATCACAGTACTATATACAAAATATATTTCAGTCAATTACACACAAACAGCTAGTTACACACATAGCACAATATTCAAATATCAGAAAGAGGCTTGGCTGAGTGGTGTTCCCACAAACTACGTTCTTTAAACAGAACCCTCATGTGGTATACTAGTTCCCAAACAGCCAGCTAATACTTTTGGTACAAATTAATAACAAATATTTTGCCAAAGAGTGATCTGAAGAATCCCTGGTGGATTGTGAGGCATGGAGAGTAGAGGGATTTCTGAGAAACCTAAAACCACCTTGGAGTTCTGAGTTATTCTAGTGAGCGGAGAGTCTTCTAGAGAAGGAGTCCACAAAAAATGTGTTTCCAGGAGGTTCTGTCAGAGCTTATCACAGCTCAGTGGCAGGGTGATGTCACTGTGATGTCATATCCTCTCTCTCAGAACCAAACAGCCTTCACTTTGTCCTGATCCAGACCTGGAGAGAGAGAAACAACATAACATCAACTTTAGATAAAACAACAACGTAGCATGCACGTAGACATGTGAGAGAGAGATTGCATGTGTGTGTGTGTGTGTGCTCCAGGTCAGAGGCTTACCTGAGTCATAGATATCCAGGGGTGTGTGTAGAGCTGCGGGCCAGGCTGAGGGGGTCAGGGTGGGGGGGCTGGGGCTGGCCTGATCCACCTCTGTCTTCACATCACTGTCTATCCCTGGGCTCTGGCTGCTGTGTGTGGTACTGTGTGTGCTGTGTCCCACAGGGCTGTGGGCTAGGGGGCTCTGTGTCTTCAGACCAGGCAGGAGCAGAGGGCTGAACCTGGGGTCTAGGCCTGGGCCATGGGACGGGTGAGAATGTAATACTGGGTGTGTGTGCCGGGTGTGCATGTGTGTGTGAGGGTGCGTGTGTGGGTAGACGTCGTGGACGTGTGTGTAGCTGGCAGAGGTCTGGGGGCTGAGGCTGTATGCCCAGGGGTCAGGGAGAGAGGTTGGTGGAGGATGGCTGGGCTGGGGCAGAGTGTGGCCTGTCCACAGAGCTCTGTCTGGGGCATGGAAGGCTGCAGGGCTGGGGGAGAAGTCTGGGTGAATGGACAGACAGGGGCTGGTCTGGGACTGGTAACCTCCACCCCACAGAGAAGAGGACAGAGAACTACACTGGCCCTCCGAGAGAGATACACTGTCTGAAAGAGAGAAATAGATATAGTCAGTAAACGATACACAGACATTCGTGTAAACATCCTAAAGGTTACCAGTAGTGCTGAGCGATTAGTGTTTTTTGAGATCGGTTCGGTTACAGTTAAATTATTTAAAAAATAATCACGGTTTTCGATTTCGATAAAAAAGAAAATTGACATTAAATGCACTATGCATTATGTGGGTTTAATGCTGTAACAACACAGAAAAAAACAATTAATAAAAACTGCCCATTACTGCTTATCACCTATTAACCGTCATGTATTCACATTACTTTACTTTAATAAAATCTTTCAGTTTTTGTGTATTTTACATTTGTTTTATTTGATGATTATTTCATTCCAAGTGATCATCTCAACTCTATAGAGCTGCTGCCTTTGCTGTCTGACAAAATCACTATTTTAGTAGTAAATAAGGCATACTTTTATGACTGCTGAATACCAACTATCAATCACAATAATGCTTTTAAGCCCATAGTCACTCAAATATCACATTAATGCACATTAAACATGGCAAAATGTATAGAATTGTTAGAAGTTTTCTCTGCACCCCATGACAAAATGTGTAGATTAGCAGGAAATAAGCTTTAAACCTGCAAAATGTTCTCTCCGCCAACAAGAGGTGTTTGACAGTGTCATGAACAGTGCTTGTGCCCATAGAAATAGAGGTGGCGTGCAGGGTGGGTTGTGGGATGTTCCCCAAAACTGAGTAAATTTAATTACCACGTTTTCTGCACTGACTATTTAGAATATTGGCCTGTTGGAAACTACATCCCCCAGCTAAATCTCACAGTTCGGGCTTGATCGGATTTATCTCTAAAGAAACTGAGCATTAAGCTCAGAAAAAAACAGAACGAAGTGCAATTCTAATAATTGAACCGACGTTGGTATAAAAAACTAAAAATACCTGAAATTAATCGCTCAGCACTAATTACCAGTGAAGAATTTCTATCGGAAAAGGTTTTTAGGAACACTAGGTTATTCCACAATTACATTTTTATTATTTTAGATAATTGGGTGTCCCTGTGTTCCTACCTTTCCAAAGTCCAGCCGAGGCAGAGGTGTTTATGGGAGTGCACTTGGAGGTATTGGTCTCTCCAGTGAAGGTGCTGGGTTGGCTCAGAGCCCTGGAAAAATGTTCATCCACCACATCCCCGATGTCGCCGTGAAAATAGGTGAACAGGACACACCTGGAGCTCAGGTACTCTGCCTCAGCCGGTTGGCTGTCCTTCCCAGACCCCCAAGAGCCCCCAAATCCCCCCAGCCCAGAACCCTCCAGGCCCTGTCGGACCCCCTTCTCCCCAGCCAGCCTCCCCCCTCCACCCCCACGCTGCTGTTGCTGTCTTCCCCCTGGACACTGCTGCTCCGCGCTGTCCTGCTGCATCCTACTGTAAACACCCAGCTTCCTCTACAGAGAGAGGTATATAGACCGAGAGAGAGGGAGAGGGAGAGGGAGAGAGAAAAAAGGTTACAGTACGAAACGAAACATGTATGGCACAGATTCAGCCATGAGAGCACCAGCCTGTCTGTCTATTCAGCACCACAACGATCAAAGCAGATGATTCAACGTGTATTCATCAACTGAACAAAATACATCAATGCCCTTTTTAAAAGTCATACTAGCCAGTATAATTACTTAAATTCTCTATGACCTCTATTTTAAGAAAAACAAATCATCTTTACAGACCGAAGTTTATCCAATAAGTTGTAGGATGTTTCTCATCGTGTGTTCTGGTGAAAGTATGACGACTATACAAATGCTCGTGGCCGTTCCAAAAGAACCATCATCATCAACATTCCTGAGTGACAGTGACGAGCTCCCATTACATCACCATTCTGATGGAACTAGGAGTCCGAGTCATTCTGCATGACCTGCGCTAACTAAATACACCACGAGAAATGATCGGTTCAACTTTTCAACTGGTAACTTTTAGAGTTATGTGATACCCAGGACTCTTCGCTGTGAACTGACATCTGCGACGCGCCAAAACATTGCTCACGGAGTGTATTCGTGCGTAAAAGCGCCAGTTATGGGAACACTAAAATAGACTAGAATTAAAAAACAAACAAATACTACAACATTACTATTTCAGAGCAGTTCGTTGGTTCGTCTAGTCTGGACACCCACCTGTTGCTGGTGCTGATGGTGATAGTACGCCGCTTTGTAGGCTGCTGCCGCTGCTGCTGAAGACGCAGGGAGGTAGTGAGCTCCATAACTCTGGTGAAACATCACATCCAAACAACTCATGTCTGGGACGAAGCTGGCAGCGGCTCAAAGAGAAACACAGCCTGGATCAGCGCTCTTCAGACGGATGTAATCCTCAGGTCCACCGCTGCCTCCATATAAACTATGGTGGTGACAATAGACATGCCGTCGGTGAAAGGAGCTGTTTGCATAAAGACAATACCGAGCCAATAGGACCAACACCTCCTACTGAGCCGAACCAAACCCGAGTGAAAGCGAACATAAGGTACCCGACAAACTCCACTTGGCCAAGTTCTTAGAAGCGACGCTGATTGGAGGAAAGTTTTAACGGTACAGTATGGGCTATGGAGAGGAGAGGAGGGATGGGACTGCGCGTACACGCCCACGGAGCGCATACCCGCGGCCCGGAAAATAGAGGTATGAGGTATGAGTGTAGCAAACACTTGAAGATAGAATTGGGAGGCTATCAGTGAATTGTAATTGTGGTCATCGTCAGATAAGTGAATGTAGAAATCCAGTATTGTGTCGTGGACTATGTTTAATTTTATGTAATAATTTTAACCCATTGAATGAGGCATGTCTGTTTGGGGAATTCCATATTATTGTAGAACATTTGGCTTAGTTTTCCAGTAAACTTGGCAGGCTCTGACATGACCAAAAAAGGGGAGAAAGTGGCAGACACAGGTAACTCCCAAAATAAAGGAAACACCAACATAAAGTGTCTATTAGAGTGTTGGGCCACCACGGACCAGAACAGCTTCAATATGCCTTGGCATAGATTTGAAAAGTGTCTGGAACTCTATTGGAGGAATGCAACGCAATTCTTCCACGATAAATTCTATAATTTGGTGTTTTGTTGATGGTGGTGGAAAACGCTGTCTCAGGCGCCACTCCAGAATTTCCCATAAGTGCTCAATTGGGTTGAGATCACATACACGCATACACGCACACACACACACACACACACACACACACACACACACACACACACACACACACACACACACACACACACACACACACACACACACACACACACACACACACACACACACACACACACAGCCTTCCCGGTCTCTGTTTGCTCTTCCTCTGCTGGGGCTGCTATGCTGGGAGACTCCTCATTATTATTAGACTCACTAACACAGAGACTACTGGGATTTTTAGCATGCTCCCCAAAAACACAACTGATGTCCACATTTATTATCTACTCATATAACAATATTCATACTTCACTGAATAAACCAGTGCAACCAACAAACTGTAAAACACTGACTGCATTCACCAGACTAGCCTAGTCTTTGCCCAACTCCATATCAAAATATTTTGAATAGTAATCAGAAATATATTGTTTATCCACACACCCACTCCTTTTAGATCTATTACTTATAATAAGGACATATGTGAAGGGTCCAGGGTTTGGTTTGGAACTGGGCCCCGAGATGTCTTTGGTCCTTTGTGAGGAACTGTCAGTGGAAGATGTCAATGAGTGATCTGCTGCCACCTGCTGGTGACAGCACATAGTTTACAGATCACAGACAGTGCTCTCACCATATAATTACTGTACATATACTGTAGAACTTATATATTAAGATCTCTGTGGGTCACACCACTCCTCTCTGGCCCTGAGTAAACCTAACCGTGTGTTTCTCACATGGCTGGTGCTTCTGTCCAAGATATAGACATATAGACACAAATAAAGGGAGATAAGAGAGAGATGGCTGTGTTCGCTGAGTACACTTTTTTCTCAAGTGAGTTCCATGATAAAGCCTGACCTACACACTGGAGGAGCAGCTGCCCTGCCCACACACACACACACACACACGCACATATGCACAAACACGCACACACACTCAGGGTTGAAGATATCAGTATGTATATTCTGAGGGGCTCATGCCCACTGCTCATCTCATTACAGAAGGACTCGGCGCTTCAGTGTAAAGGGTCTAATTGACCTAACACTGCTGTTTTATAACCTCTGTGATTCACTTCCTTATGTATGCCATGTATAAATCAATGGGATCTTGGTGCTATTTTATTATTGATATCAGTGTGTATTGTTTTGTCCCAGTTTTAGAAAATGGGGTCACACTGTTATGAGATGCAGGAGCAGCATATGCTGTTTCTTTATGATTGGTTACAGGTTACAGGGTTTCTTTATGATTGACTTAAAGAGCTATACAGGTTACGGGGCAAAGCTCGATCTCTCTCTCTCCCTTGTTTATTCCTTTATTTCTCTATTTCGCTTCCTCTCGTTCTCTAGCTCTCTCTTTATCTCTATTTCTCATACACAGTATCACACATTGTGCGTTTGACATTTGCTCCATTCTGATAGGGCGGTAGTTAGGAAAGACATTATGGAGGTTATATTATTGATTTCCTGGTTCAGTCCTATTCCCTGTAGCTGTCAGATATGATGATGCTGTGTGAGGGGCTGAGGCTGAGACAGGCATTAAACTGTTCCATTCACTTTGATGACGCCGCACTCCGCAGATGGAGAGTTAATTATTCAGTCACGTTTTGATGTTGTATTAGTTCCGGATCTGGGGCAGAGTCAGTGGCGGGTTCTGATGATGTGTTGTTGGGCTGTGGAAGTGGGGCAGTTGTCACAGACGGAGATAGACATGCACATGCACACACACACACACACACACACAGAGCTAAAGACCCCAACATATGCTCTGGTCCTCAGGGTCTCTCACTAAACACATTTTTCTAAGGGTCCCAGTCACATCTGGAGCAGCAACTCTCTCCTCTCTCCTCTTCTCGCCTTAATGAGATCCTTATAAGGGGATGTTTAGAAGAGATGAGAGGAGGGCATACAGGGATAAAAGCAGTTGTTTGTTTTTCTGTCCATGTTTTCCTCAAAGAATGAAACTCATCCACTGGGTTAGATCTCAGAGGGATATAGTGATTTGGGTTGAAAGTGTCTGACTTGTCCCTAGACATATTGTATCACATCTCTTCTTTAACCTTGTGGAAAACACAGCTCTGATTCACAACAGAAAACAGAGCTGTGTTTTTAGATGTCTTGGTTACAATCTCTCTTCAGTACAGTAGTTGCCTTTATCACCCGACATAAATACCACCCTAGTCATTATCAGTGAGTAAGAAGCTGCAGGTGTGAGTGTTATAATGAGGAATGAATAACCATCACATCATTCATCATAAGAACTGCAGAGTCTGGAGTTTTTGTAACATGGATGTTGTTCTATTGTAGTCCCTTCTAAAGAACACCTGTCTCTATTGGTCTCTCCAGAGTCTTTCTACAACACCTGATGATAATGATGACGATGGTGACGATGATGACGACGATGATGATGATGACCGTGATGCTCTAATGGTTCATATCTCCTCTTTAATCACCCTGGAACACTACAAACTAGTGTGTTGGTGTGCTAACTGAGGAAAGGAGAGGGGAGCGACAGACATTAATAGCTAATTAAACAGCCATTAGGACAGTGGTTGGGTTACATACTGAAACTGATACTAATACGCAGACAGAAAGACAGACAGACAGACAGACAGACAGGCAGGCAGGCAGGCAGGCAGGCAGGCAGGCAGAGAGACAGACAGACAGACAGACAGACAGACAGACAGACAGACAGACAGACAGACAGACAGACAGACAGACAGACAGGCAGGCAGACAGGCAGACAGGCAGACAGGCAGGCAGGCAGGCAGCCAGACAGCCAGACATCACACACACATTATGTTCCCTGTTAAAAATAATAATATTTGGGGGCTGTTAAAAATAGTAGGTACATACAGGAATGTTATTTGGGTTCTGATTTGAGTCAATAACCTTTATAATAATTTGTGGGTTAATAGTGGGTGGTGGTTTATATTAAATATAATTATTATGTTCAAGCCTCTGTTTTAGATGTATTCCTTTTGTTTCGACAGTGTGTGGATGGGTCGCCCATCTCTTTCAAATGACAAAACCCAACATATTTTTTAACAAAATGCAGGATGAGCATCCTGTCATACCACGAAGTGGATAATATAATCACAATATAATGTAACACAGTCCAAGATAATCACATTTTTAAATGTTCCTGCAGTTTTAGCTATCATACTGCCACGCAGGACTGGAATGTCAATGGGACTTTTAATTGGATCTCACAAAGGGAATCCTGCATGTGCGCGTCCTCCTCCGCGGTGGCGGTCCAGGGCCATACGGGTTTGTAGTGTGTTAATGAAGTGACCAGTGGAGGACTCAGATCTCTCTGGGCTGACAGATCAGGCCTTTATAACCAGATAATTACAATAATAATATAACTCTTGTTCTATTAAAAATCATCAGTTTTCATATGAGATAATAACAGAGACAGGAGTGAATACTGAGAGTTATTTAATGAGGTGTTGGAGACTCAAAGACTGTCTGGATTGATGGAGGAGCCTCCTTGAATGGTCTGACAGGAAGACAAATAGGTAATTGGAAATGGTCAGGCATAGGAGAGAGATAGAAAATAGAAGTAATTTCACAGAATAATGCATTTAGTATGTGTTACAATTCACTTCCATCTTGGTCTACAGACTAATTGTTTCTCTCTGTCTGTGCTGTTATTATTCCCAACATACCAGATCAGCAGATTATCTTCTAATTAAACCACATCATCTAATCACTGTCTGCTCTGCTTTCTCTTTCCTCACCTGTTTAAACTGTATGCCTCCATTAAACCATAGAAAGACTGGATAGAATGTCAATTAGATTTACATTTTCTTGACGGACTAGAACAGTGAAAGGAGGCTGAGTTGTTCTATAAAGTATAGGCATTAAAGGCAACAATGAGAGTGCGTGCAGACAGAGAAAATGTTTCTGCTGTGCCAGCACCTTGAGGAATTAAAGAAAGTATTTAACACACGTCTGACTGTCTGAATAGAATTGCCTACCTTAATATCCTGGGCATCCTGGGCATATGTGTGCATGTGTATGTTTGTGTGCGACTGTGTGGGGTGTGTCTGGCTGTCCCATCTCGTCTCTGACTGCAGGACCCGTCCTCTCTGCCCTTCCCTCCTTAATGAATCGAATTCCCCACGCTAATAATATTCACCAGCCTCCTTCCCTCCCCTACCCTGACTAATACTGTCTCTGTCCGGCCCCAGGGCGGTGGTGGTGGGGTTTGCTGGTGGTGGTAGAAGGGACAGGGGAGACTGGGGAAGTGACTAGAATGGAGGCAGAAGGGTCTGTCATCTGACCCTCAGCGCTGGTGCTTCAGGAGACCAGGATAGAGCAGAGACAGAGAGACCTGATAATACACATGGGATGTATCTGGTAACGGAGATAGAGACCAGGAGGGACAGGAGACCAGGAGGGGACAGGAGACCAAGGGAGGGAAAGGAGACCAGGAGGGACAGGAGACCAGGAGGGACAGTAGACCAGGAGGGACAGGAGACCAAGAGGCAGAGGAGACCAGGAGGGACAGGAGACCAGGAGGGGACAGGAGACCAGGAGGGGACAGGAGACCAGGAGGGGACAGGAGACCAGGAGGGACAGGAGACCAGGAAGGGACAGAAGATCAGGAGGGACAGGAGACCAGGAGGCACAGGAGACCAGGAGGGGCAGGAGACCAGGAGGCACAGGAGACCAGGAGGGTACAGGAGACCAGGAGGGTCAGAAGACCAGGAGGGACAGGAGACCAGGAGGGGACAGGAGACCAGGAGGGGACAGAAGACCAGGAGGGACAGGAGACCAGGAGGCACAGGAGACCAGGAGGCACAGGAGACCAGGAGGCACAGGAGACCAGGAGGGGACAGGAGACCAGGAGGCACGGGAGACCAGGAGGGGACAGGAGACCAGGAGGGACAGGAGACCAGGAGGGGACAGGAGACCAGGAGGGACAGGAGACCAGGAGGGGATAGGAGACCAGGAGGGGACAGGAGACCAGGAGGGGACAGAAGACCAGGAGGGACAGGAGACCAGGAAGGGACAGGAGACCAGGAGACCAGGAGGGACAGGAGACCAGGAAGGGACAGGAGACCGGGAGGGACAGGAGACCAGGAGGGTCAGGAGACCAGGAGGGGACAGGATAAGGGCATGTCATGCAGGGCTGAGAGGTGGGTGGTGTGGAGAGAGAGGACTGATGGGAGAGACTGAGGTAGAGGAGAGGGACCTGATGTTCCATACAAGTTTCAGATTGTCTTCCTCAGGCTAGAGGTACCTGTGGATAACAGCGTGTCATTGGCTGGAATAATGAGTGTCTC
The DNA here is from genome assembly GCA_023634145.1 of Thymallus thymallus. NCBI lineage: Eukaryota > Metazoa > Chordata > Actinopteri > Salmoniformes > Salmonidae > Thymallus > Thymallus thymallus. The sequence continues at coordinate 14,082,228 of CM042408.1, forward strand.
CATTAGTACCCTAACTCCCCAGTGAGATGTCAGCAGAGAAAAGGTTTAAACAATAGTAGAACATCCCATTTTGACCAACTTTACATTATCACTGTAGTCAGTGACTCTGCTGAATGAATGGATTATTGTTCATATTCACAGACAATGTCAATTAGCTTCATTTTCTGTTTGAAAGGTGTGGATGCGTCCCCTGCTCCAGGCTGTTAGTGATGAGCTAACCCACCAGCGAAGATACTCTTGCATTACCCACATTCCCGCTGCTGCCCTGTGCCTGAGAGAAACATGCCTCTCTCTCATTCTTCCCGTGGGCTAAAGTAACTCACTGACTCACTGACTCACTGACTCACTGACCCTCTCCTCCTTTCCTCTTTCCCTGTCACCCACCCTCCACCCTCCCCTCTATCTGTCCCGTTGTAGTCGACAGCATCCATCCATCAACTAGAGTGTCTTGCTGTTTAAATCCCCTGCTAACACTCTGAGTCCTGGGCCTGTCTCTGCCTGTGTCTGAATGTGTTAGCATAGGACCATAACACCATAACTTGCTACATGTCACATATCATACATATTATACCAGCCAGGCATGAACCAAGGACTGGTGGATGATAATGTCAATTAAATCATAATTTACTCCTGCTTGAATAGATGAATATGAACAATGTTAGAGTAATGTAGATCACATCAGATTGTAAATTAAATGGAACCAGTTGACAGATATACCGTACGTATAATAATAGAGAAAAAAAAAATACAAGCCCATCCATGTTCCTATACTAAGTCATCATTCAACCCTTCAGCATTCCTGAAGGGAAAACATATTTTATTATGAATTGCATATGGATTGCACTACAGTGAGTCTAGGTATAGAATGATACCTCAAAGCAAAATGTTTATTTTTGAATTCTCAGTGATTCCCAGTGATTGTACTAGGATCTAATTTTACACATGATATTTCTCTGGCTGGCTGGCTGGCTGGCTGTGTAGTTAGTTAGCAACACGTTAACATTAAACGTCTGTTCGCCTCAGGCAAAAACACCAACCGAGAGCGAGAGAGAGATAGAACAGAGAGATACAATTATTATAAATGCCACAGAAGGAATTCTCTCTTAATGTCCTCAACACGCCCCCCCTCCATTCCCTCTAATATGAGATGTAGATATTTAATATAACTGAAAACAGCCTTCACAGCAAATACAGCAGGCTGTAGTTAGTGTCATTATGAAGGGTGCTGTAGAGCGCCTGTGTGCTGGGGGCTGGCTGGATGGATCACCTCTGGGCCTGTGGTAGTGGTAGTGATGACAGCGTTTAGCGCTGTTCCCTGTAGTCTACTACTGATTAGACCTAACATCTTCCCAATAACCTTAACTAGAACAACGCCCCAGGACGCTGCTCTCCTCCGCTGGGATGGAGAGCGGCTACTCAACCACCTCTCTGTCTTCTCAAAGTCACCCCACTATCCTCTGTCTCCTCTCATCTGTTATCTTCTCTTCTCATCCTGTACTTGGTCCCATCCTCTCATTTTGAAGCAGAACTCCCCCTCTCTTTTGCTGCTATTCTCCTATTCTCTACTCCCTCCTTTCCCACTTTGGGTTACGGTTCAAGTGACCAGACTGCAGAAGTTGCTGCATGAATATGAAGAGAAACCATCCTGTGAATGTATTGCTTTAATATAGCAGATCCCTGACCTCAGTGGTAACATTATCCAGTGAAATTAGGATGAAATGAGAACAAAATAACTGATGGCGGTTTAAAGCTGTAGGCAGCGTTTTTTATGTCTATCCCTCCCTATGTGGTTGTTTTTATGTACGTGGTACTTTACATTTTCATAGCTTCTTAACACACACACAAATACACACATACACAGACACACACATACAAATCCCTAGCATTTTCTATATTTCTATGTGCATAGAAAAGACCTCCAACATATTTTCTAAAGGGCATAATCCAATATGCAAAAATGAAAATCCAAAATGCTAATGCAATGGCCTGCGCTCGACCTACTCTTGCTTTCAAGTGACTGATCCTATTTTTCTCCTCAGTCTCTGCAATTTCAGAGCAGAGTTGATAAAATCAATACTTGTTACTTTTATGGCTTTTATCTACCCCAGTTCTTACAGGATTCACTGTGCGGGTTGATATGAATGGTAAAATACGTACGTTTTGAGTTAGGACAGTACTGCGCTCTAGAGGAGACTATAGGAACTGGGCTGAGTCCCTTGGTGACGTCAGAGAGTCGGCGTCATGTGAGAGTCTGGGGAAACAGTTTGACCAGGATTTCTCAGATTGTTGATAGTGCTACAGTTTAGCTGGTGACCGTCGGGGAGCAGAGAAGTTGTTTTTTAGTCAAGAAAAAGGTTTTAGTTTTCATTTGTGCGCCATGGCATCTCTATTCAAGAAGAAGACAGTCGATGGTAAGTATTATTATTTTTTTTTTTTCGCTGATTGTAGGCTGGTAACAAATGAACTACGTTTGAATTGGTGAGCGCCTGTGCGCCACTAACGAGCATAGGCTACTGAACAAGCCTGTTTTACCAGATTAACTGATACCAGTTTAAAAAGTCAAGATTCATGTTACGAAATCAACATTGGTCAACGTGGAATCCTCTAAAGTTAGATAGTGTGTTAATGAGGATTAGCTGAAATTAACAGGGTATTTATAAACTGGCGGCCTGAAACTAGACATACAATTCCACTTGTCAGTGTATTAGTAAAGGTAAATTAGCTTGTTTGTGCTGTTTGTGTGTCACAATGTATGACCACCGTGCAACTGGTGTAGCTGCAGACATTGTTGATGTGATGATGCTGTCTACAGTATGTTCACGTATTACTTCGTAACTTACCTGCTGACTGCAACAGATGAATTCCATGAGGGACAGCATCTAGCAGTGTAAGTCCTGTAAGAAAGCTTTGTTCAGGTTTAGACAGAGCTATGGAGAGAATCATGTGATCCATAGATACTGATGTTGAATGATTGCTTTTCTTCATTCTGTTCATTAAAAGACAAATGGTTATCGGTTATGTTGACTGCCCCAATCCCCCACACAATGGTTCTTAAATGAAGTGATGATCATGTCAAGATGTCCATTAGGATATGTTTAGGACTGTAAAACACATCTCAGTGTTCTTTTCTCACAGAGTTGTCAAACATGATGCAAGGGGAAACAAAGTGATCAGTCAATACACACGGCAGTGATAATTAGGTGTGTGTGCGCGTGCGTGCGTGCGTGCGTGCGTGTGTGTGTTTGAGAGAGATTGAGTTCAGTGAGTTCGGGCTGCCTTTTAATGCTGCTGACACTTTGAAAATGTAGCAATATTTTGAAAGAAGATCCCCAAAATATAGATTTTCAGGTCTCTTGAAAAATATATTTTATCTCAATGTGCCTTACCTCGATACCTAAGAGTATGAAGAAGACGACGACGAAGAAGAAGAAGAAGAAGATATGTCTCCATCTTATATTGCCTTGAGCCATGGAAATACTGGGCCTAATGCCTATCAGTTAAAATGTCTTGCTTAATGGCCATCAAGCTTACAAGGTCAAAATACAATAACCCTTCGGGCTATTTAGAAAATGCATAATGCATAAATTATATCTAAATCACTAATTACTTTATTAAACAAAAACATATTTGCAAGTTTATCTCATTCATGACTGTGTCATTGATAAAGAATATTATATTCACTTACTGTAATTTTACTGTATCTTTATTCAAGATCAGATAGTTGATAGGATATCTCCTCTTCTCTTTCTCTCTTCTCTCTCTCTGGATGTAGCGTGCCGTGTTTGCCGATATTGAGAAGCAGTGGCATACCATGGTATGGCGTGTAGTGGCGTGCGGGGGTGCGATGGCGGGCGGATGTTAGCTGGTGGACTTTTATATATGATACCCCACCCTCTTTTAGACGTTGTCAATACGTCACCTTGTACGTAGATACTACGCTTCACTCTCACAAGTGGTCCAGCTTTCTCTCTCTGGATTTTGGGGGGAGATGAGGCCACTGGTACCTATAGCAAGGATTTTCACAATTTTAGTAATTTTTTTGTCAACATTTTATACTTTAGGGTAATTTTGTAAGATTTTTGAGAGCCTATTAATCTGCAAAAACATTTCTTAAACTTTTCTGCAGTGGGGGGATATATACTGTATATAATTTCTCTATCACTTTCGCCATGCATTTTTCCTTGACATGCTTTACAACAACACAACTTTCACTGCTGCCATGCTTCAGGTTGGACTTTCACTGCCGTAATGATATTAACAAAAATCTCATATTGTTTTTAAATGTTTTATTTATACTTTTCTTTAGTTAAAAAAAAAACGTATTTTGAGAAAAGTAAGCTATTTTTCTTGAAAATATCTAGCATTTTGATCCAGTAGTGAAACAGAGGGTCAATTTAGAGGTTGTGTTAAAGGCTGGTGGTAGAGCTACTGGTACCCACTCCACTGTAGCGAGAATCTCTGGCAGTCCTCTGGCTCTGGTGAAGGAGTCCAGTGCAGTGATTTAGGGTTTATTGTATCTGCTGGTAGAGTGCCCAGGCTTACTATGTGTCTGCATGTGTGTCTGCGGTAACCCTTGGGCTAATAGCAGTGTAGGGGACCGTGTCCTCTACCCCAATACGGGAGCTGGGATGGCCAGGACACATTCACAGCAGGGTGTGTGTGAGAGAGAGACGGTGTGAGGCAGTTTGCAGGAAATGACTAGGACAGTAGTGCACCTTGCTTCCAGACATGCCTGGTCTCTGGGACTGCTCTCCCTCAAACTCATTATCCACTGCTGGGTGTGTGTCTTAGGGACTGCTACTGTATGAATATCTCTTCATGCATGCCTTCTCTTCTCCACTTCATTTCATATTGTCCTCTTGATACTACACTTCAAGGGTTTTACCCTGCCTTAAACCATTGTTTCTTATTTATTGTTTTCATTGCTGTTGTATGTAGGAAGTCAGGAGCCTGGTACGTTTTTATTGGAAACCGTTGAAACAAGACATACTGCATAGTTTACCCTGCCTACATTTCTAAAACTATACATTTTATGAAGGGTTGTTTTTAGTCTGGGTCTATCTTAAGTATGAAATATCTTGATAAGAGTTGAATGCTGAGCTCTCTTTAGTGTTGGTCCCTCTGTACATTAAGAAAGAATCAAGTTGTATCGTGTACTGTTGAGTCTGTGGTATTTGGAGCATGGTGTGTGTGTCGGACTGTGTTCTACACACGCCCTGTCGGTGGGTAATGGATAGTGTGTGAGGCAGGGATGGTTTAGATTCCAGGCTCAGCCCTGTTAATGACCAATGTCCAGAGCTATTGTCCCTGTCCCTCTACCCGTGTGAACAGAATGGTGCTGTGCTTCCATAGCTTTACAGAAAGAGTAGCTCAATGACCAGCATAACTGTATGAATGAGCTGTATATCATAAATACAATTTTGATTCAATAACCGTGTATGTTCCTAGGGTAAAACATTTTCTCATTTTTTTTCTGTATTCTCTCTCTCTCTCTCTCTCTCTCTCTCTCAGACATCATAAAGGAACAGACTAAGGAGCTTCGCGGTACTCAGAGGCAGATCACTAGAGACCGAGCTGCTCTGGAGAAACAAGAGAAACAAATGGTGAGACACACACACACACACACACACACACAACTCACCCTATGAAGTGCTTTAGGACGGAGGCAGGTTTTAGTTTCTCAGTAGAACCTTTTTCTTTAGATTGCTGCTGATTGCATCAAACGTGTGTAAATGACTGTAGGCTAATCCTGCTCTATCCTACCCATTACCTCCACTCAAATCCCTTTCCTGCGCTGTCTGATAGGCCTACAGGCTGCTTAGCTAACGGCTGGGATAGAAAGGACAGGATTGGACAGGTAGAATAGCTACAGGGGAGAGAGGAGGTAGAAGACGAACCAACACCACTATTCCTTTCATCCTTCTGACATAGGAGGAAATGGAGGGGAAATGTTCTACTCTGCTGTTCCCTATCGTTACGATAGGACAGTGGGAACAGCAGAGTAGAACATTTCCCCTCCATTTCCTCCTATGTCAGAAGGATGAAAGGAATAGTGGTGTCTCACTGTTGTTTTAAGTAAACATCACACAGGCCATAATTACCTCCCAAGGGACCAGCTTTTTATTATTCATTAATATTTCTCCTAATTAATCTAGTTTTTATCTTTTGTTGTTGGTCTGAAAAAGAAGAAAAAAAATCTATTCTCTAAGAAGAGGAAGTGACCTATTTTACAGTTTAGCATAAATGTATTTGTGACACACACACACACACACACACACACACAGCCTTCCCGGTGTTGTTTCGAAAATCTCCCCCTGCCAGAATTCCCACCCCCCTCTAATTTCCTTAATTTTGTCAAATACTTTCTGTGGTACACATCAGAGTCAAATACTTTCTCTAGATGACAGATTTTGGTAAAGAGATTGATTTATATACTAATACACTCAGTAGCAGGGCGGCATTTTGCCGGGGGCGGCACAGGGCATCCCCAGGTGCGGGCGGGGGGGGGGGGGGTCCGCCCAGGTCGTCGCCATACTAGCCTAACGTGATCATTGACAGAGTGGAGTGTGTGCTCGTTCACGCGAGGGGTGGGGGGGAGGGGATTCCGGCAGGGGGTAGATTTTGGGCACAACACCGGTCTCTGTTTCCTCTTCCTCTGCTGGGGCTGCTATGCTGGGAGACTCCTCATTATTATTACACTCACTAACACAGAGACTACTGGGCCTTTCAGCACGCGCCCCAAAAACACAGTTTAGAAAGTCATATTTTATTCTTTCAACCAGATATAGTATCTGTATTATTCAGCACCATGTGTGCAATGACTTGAATGTATAGCCAATTTATTCTATAGAACAACTTGGTTCATTATTCAGATGAAAAGGTGCATGTTTTGTCACTTATCTCGCTGAAATATTGCCCAGGTCTAGTGAACATTAGATCAGTCTGTCTCTATGTACATTGTTACTCTGTGTGATAGCGTCATCTATCTGTCCGTTTTAGCTCTTGCATCTCTCTCTCTCTCTCTCTGGCAGTAGAACATCAGTAATAAGCTCCCATCAGCAACACTCATCATCCTAGTCAGTCAACACTAAAACTCAGCTACATCAGCCTAGATTCCCACTGTTAAATATTTACAGTGTCATTTTTGGTCTATGGCAGATATCAAATAGAAGTATCATTATTAAGATGCTTAGGTCTTCTGTCTATTCTTAACATTAATCTACTTAGCAGTTAGACAGACAGCAGCTGTGTGTGTCTGAGGGTAATGTAATATGCCTACTCAGCTGTTTAGCAGAGCTCTCTACCTGAGGAGGAGACTGGAGCACTTCACAATCAGCTCCTTCACTCAGCTCCGCTCCTCTCTGCCCTACAAAGCACTTATCTGCCTAATGGCAGTTTAACCCTCATACGCACTGGCAAAGGGAGGGGGTGGAGGATTTGGGAGTATTATTCCTGTGAACTGTAATGATGATCATTAATAAATGATTGTTTTCGGGCCTGGCTCTTCGGAACAAGCACACATACACACAGACACGCAGGGCTGCATCTGAATCTGTACGGATTCCCAGGGGACATGGACAGCCTTGCGGTGTGTGTTCCCTCAGAGCGAGAGGCTGTTTTCATGCGTTTACCAAAGCTAAATCACCGCCAAATCATACTGTTTATCCTCTAACCGAGCTCCCTGGGGAACCCGATGTATATCTATTGTCTACAGTATGTCTATGTATTTATGTAACAGTATGTTTGTGTATGAGTGTAGCCAAGTTGCCTGTTTACAGCCAGATTTAAAGCCAGTCAGAAGCTCCCCCTTGATAATCCTGCTCCTATTCCTTCCCTCACCCTGTTGTAGGAGATGGAGATTAAGAAGATGGCTAAGTCTGGGAACCGCGAGGCTTGTAAGATCCTGGCCAAGCAGCTTGTCCAGCTGAGGAAGCAGAAGAACAGGACCTACGCCGTCAGTTCAAAGGTCACCTCCATGTCCACACAGACCAAGGTCATGAACTCCCAGATGAAGATGGCTGGAGCCATGTCTGCTACGGCTAAGGTAAAGAGCACCACGCGCCTGTGTGCATTCACACACACATTCAGACAGCCACGCACACAATCACACATTGGATGTTGGGCCTCCAAAAGTTTGTTTTTTCAATTTTTTTTATATTGTGTAGTAGCTCCACACACACATACGTCTGTGTTTCTGTATGTCCGGGTAAATGAGGCCAAAAGCAGACCCACTAACCCAGTTAAAACATTCAAACAGCTTCTCCAAAAACAGCAGAAGAGTTCAAAGGATTCTTCTCCTCTTCTTCTCCTGATAATTAGTGTCTTTAGTCTGTCTATATTTCTTGTCATCCCCCTCAGGATGGTAATGTTTGTCTGACTGGGTGGAATTCCTCCATCCTACACCTGTTTACAGCTCAGACACACAGATGACTTAGCTGTTATCAATTAGGCTTCCGGTCATGTTTAAAGCAGAGTATCTAATTAGCCCAGTTATAGGACTATGTTTTAGAGCTTGGAACGTGAACTAGTTACAGTCACTAAGTATTTATTAATGTTGTTATTAATTATCAATTAAATCTTTTTTCTTATTCAAAGCTGTCTGTTAATGAATCATAATCAGGATGGTGATTAGCTGTAACAGAGTGATAAAAATGTACGTGTTCAGGGAAAACCGCTCACTGTGTTTGAAGGAGAACAGCACACCATTCTGAGGTGGTAGCATGTAAGTGAATGGGGCTTAAGTGGCCTAAGACGCTGCATCTCAGTGCTAGAGGCGTCACTACAGACAACCGGCCGTGATCGGGAGTCCCATAGGGCGGCGCACAATTGGCCCAGCGTCGTCCGAGTTTGGCCGGTGTAGGCCGTCATTGTAAATAAGAATTTGTTCTTAACTGACTTGCCTAGTTAAATAAATGTTGCAATGTGTGTGCATTGTGAATCCCCCTATGGCTCCTGCTACTCTAGGATAAGGCCCTTCATTGTAGAGGAGAAAATACACAACTTTTCACCAGCCTCATCTATGTATAGACACACACCACTATGCGGCTGTAGAGAGACCCACCATGAACAGGGACACACTCTCAAAAACAGTTTGGGAACAATATGCAAATTACATCTAATTAGAGGCTGTGTGTGGAGCTTGTTTGGCAGTTTTAGGCGCCGGAGTGAAACTAGGCCATGGCTGTGCCAACACACAGGAAGAAGAGGCAGGATCCCTCTGTCTGTTGATGATATGCATACATGCTCTGGGAGTTGTGTGTTGTCCTTGCGGTGTGGTGTAGTGGTATTTGTGTTGTAACTCTTGTGTGTCTGTGTGTTGTCCAGACGATGCAGACGGTGAACAAGAAGATGGATCCACAGAAGACCCTCCAGACCATGCAGGACTTCCAGAAGGAGAACATGAAGATGGGCATGACGGAAGATATGAGTAAGAGCTGCTGTCATTGGCTCCCTAGCTTAGGATTTAAATATTCAAAAGATGCACAATAATAACTGTCAAAAGTCAATACAGATCAATGTGTTTGCTTGGTGTTTCAAATACTTGTTAACTTGCAGATTTTAACAGTAACGTGACTTGTACCTCTCTCTCTCTCCCTCTTTACTCCTCTTTCATCCCTCCAGTCAACGATACGTTAGATGAGATATTTGACGAGTCAGGTGATGAGGAAGAATCTCAGGACATTGTGAACCAGGTTCTGGATGAGATTGGCATCGAGATCTCTGGAAAGGTAAGACCTACTCTCTCTATCTGCCCGAGTGGCGCAGCGGTCTAAGGCACTGCATCTCAGTGCTAGAGGTGTCACTACAGACCCTGGTTCGATCCCGGCTGTATCACAACCGGCCGCGCACAATTTGGCCCAGCGTCGTCCAAGCTAGGGTAGGGTTTGGCCGGGGTAGGCCGTAGGCTGTTCTTAACTGACTTGCCTAGTTAAATTAAAGATTTAAATAAAAATAAAATACTGCCCTATATCATACCCCAGTCACCTCCCTCTGTAAGCAGTCCTCTGTAAAGGTAAGAGATAGTCCTGTACCATCTCAAAGCCGTCTTCCATCTGGATGCTGTGAGGTGTAGCAGACAGACAGACATGCAGCCATATGGACAGACATGCAGGCAGACAGCTGGAGGAGAGGGGGATAGCCCTTAGCCTGTCAGTTCTTATGAGAAAGTAGTCTGTAGATTGTGCCTTCATGTCTGTCAATATGTGCTGTATGGGAAGGTAGCCTGTAGGTTGTGCCTGTAGTCTGCCTGTGTGTGGTGATAAATGAGAGGCCGTTATAGTGGCTGTCTCCATCTGGCAGAGAAACCACTCCCCCTGGGGGACAACATGTGTTACTACACCACCACTGCTCTGAATGCAGAAGAGCTGCTGTACTGTGTGTGTTGTAAGCACGGCCTGCCCGCTAATTAGTCAGGATGAGGCAGCCGCTTATGGTGGCAGATTGACCAGGGCGGTCTTGGCTAAACTGACCAAGACGCACCTCTAACAACACATAAAACCTCACATAATTTCGCCCAAAAACAATGTAAATTTCTCTCAACCAGTGGCTTTTTAGGTGAGGGCTGATGCCGCCCTGTGATAAGCAGTGCCCACTTTGTCAAAAAAATGTAGCTTGTCCATTCCCAGCGTGCCTCTCCAGGGTGCTGTTAGAGAGATGCATCGCTGCGGCTCTCCACCAACGTTCCGTCAATAAAATTATCGAACATAAATCATGTAGCAGGTAGAAAGAGTATGTGGCCTTTTCTGTAGCTCACTGTACAGGCTGGAGATAAAATGCATGGCAATGCAATGAGACAGACACTTTTTACATGTATTTATTTAACCTTTATTTAACTAGGCAAGTCAGTTAAGAACAAATTCTTATTTACAATGACGGCCTACCTACAGGGTCATCCCCTAGAGCAAATTAGGGTTAAGTGCCTTGCTCAAGGACACATCGGCAGGTTTTTCACCTTGTTGGCTCGGGTATTTGAACCAGCGTCGTTTCAGTTACTGGCCCAACGCTCTAACCACTAGGCTACTATGCCTAACCTAAATGCCGCTCAATCAAATGGCGCTCAATCAATAAAAAAATGCGCTCTCATGTTAACAAACAACATATCCCAAAAAAAAAAAGGACAGGTCAAAGTAAAATGAACCGTATGGAATGGACAATCACAACTGTTGTCCAGGAGTTTCACCCCATTGTCATGATCAGTGGTTTCAAGTTTGTATCCGTCAATTTTTGTAATGTAATGTGTGTGTTGTAAGCGCACTGCCAGTGTTAACCTGTTGCAATGTCTGTGTGTGTCTGTGTGTCTGTGTGTGTGTTTCAGATGGTGAGAGCCCCAGCAGCAGGGAAGAATCTCCCCACTGCCTCTCCTAAACGGAAAACACAGATCTCTGACGACGAGATAGAGAGACAGCTCCGAGCACTGGGAGTGGACTAACACATACATACATACATACACACACACACACACACCATGGGCTAGGCCTGTGTACTAGCAGGCTGGTGGTCCATGTGTTGGAGACTGCGAGACTGTGGCTGGTTATGAATATGTAATGACTAAATTATGGAATAATAGAATGTCTTATTATGACCCAAACTGCAATCTGCTGAAGGATGGGATCTTTATGTACATACAGACAGTTGACTCTGGTGACCTCTATGTATACATGATACTTTGGGCATGGCTTCTCCATCCTGGGAGGACCAATCCTGTGGGAGGATGAAGTAACAATGATTATTTTCTGTGCTCTCGCATCTTTATGTACAGTACTAGAGATGCTGGCGATGTCATAGACTACTGACAATGTCTATCTAGTACCATTGACATTGACTCTAGGAGCTACTGACAATACTGACCCCTTAGAATAGGGTAAGGGCTTGACTTTTTCACTAATAAACATTTTGTATGAGAATCTATGGAATCAGCTGGACCAAACTGCATATCAGTTATGGACATAGGTTCAGTTTGACACAATAACTTAAAAAAAAAAAATCTAATGCTTATTCAAACTAATAGTCATAAACCTTTATATATCACGTAATGGTTACTTTTAATTGCTTGTTTTGTTCTACTGAGTTGTACTCTAATTTGAAGATATTGGCTGCGTCTTAGTTGATCTCTGCGTGTCCTGTCTTTCTGATGTGGGATGGAAGCAGCAGTCTGTCTGTCCTCATGGCTCTCTTTTTATCGCAGCTGCTGTGCAGTTACTGTATCTGTTGTTTAAGCTGTTTGATAATACCACACACTCACACACTAGAGTGGACAAGGAGTTTGTGAAGATGACTAAGGGTTTTGTCTTCCTGTACTCTCCACCGTGCTGTAAGAGCAGGTTAGGAGGCAATGACATATTGTGCAATGGCAACTAAACAGCATTTAATGCTGCCAAGAATGTTCTCTCATGGTCCTTTGTGGTTTTCTAATATCGACTGGTATACAGTGGCTTGCGAAAGTATTCACCCCCCTTGGCATTTTTCCTATTTTGTTGCCTTACAACCTGGAATTAAAATGGATTTTTGGGGGGTTTTGTATCATTTGATTTACACAACATGCCTACCACTTTGAAGATGCAAAATATTTTTTATTGTGAAACAAACATGAAATAAGACCAAAAAACATAAAACTTGAGCGTGCATAACTATTTTTCATTTCACTTCACCAATTTGGACTATGTTGTGTATGTCCATTACATGAAATCCAAATAAAAATCCATTTAAATTACAGGTTGTAATGCAACAAAATAGGGCAAACGCCAAGGGGGATGAATACTGTAACACTGGATGCTAAAATGTGTATCTTAATGATTGTTACTGGAAAGCATTGAGACTGGTACACTATATTTTACATTAGTTTCTTTTCAATTCGATTTGTGGTGCAATTCTCTAGACAGGAAATGTAAATGAATGAAGGTTGTTGTCACGTCTTTTATCCACCATGTACAGTATGTCAACTAATGTATGTATCCTCTGTGTTTGTACAGTTCTACTGTTTAGCCTTGATGATGGCTTTTATAATGAATAAAATCGCTTCATGTACTATCTGCTGCTCAAACAATGACCTATGCCAACCCCACCTCCTTCACACTTCACATCAATGGTGTTTTTATTCAGTCATTGAAGGGGACAGTCAACAGTAGAAGTGGCATACATGAAGGCCCAGAGCTGCAACTACACACACAGCCTCCCTCCCACTGGAGAACAGACACTTATAAACCACATGCCGTAAATTAACATGTAGAGCTCTTTACGTAAGGACGCTCTCAATGTCGGTAGTGCCTCAGGGCTCCCATCCTCTGACAGCTCAATCCAGCCTCCCTCCACAACCTACCCAGCCAGCCACCCCAGCCTACCCCTCCACAACCTCCCTAGCCAGCCACCCCAGCCCCCTCCACACCTCGTTACAAAACACAACCTACATCCCCAGCCGCCTGCCACATCCCCCCTACCATATATTACTTATTTTTTATATATCAACCAGGTACTGAAGGATTGTTTGTAAGACAATGACAAGCACTTTTGAGTCCAACTTTACACTTATGCTGCAGTATAACGTCTCTAGTATGCTACAGGGAGACAGGTGATTATCTATCATCCCCTAAATCACCTCCACTCCTCTCCCCACTGTTGGTTTATATGTATTTATTCATGGAAAACACATCAAGAAATCAGTAAGTATGAAAAATGACACATAAAACTGGGAGAGTGGGTTTTGATTTCTTACTAATCAAAATGTCTGCGAATGTCTGTATATAGTCTTCTCTCTCTCTGGGTTTGAAGATACTGTATCTCCAACTCAAAAACACAAATCTGTTAATAAATTAGGTGTTCCCATAGATAGTCACTCAGTTTCATATATTACATTTCAGATAAATAAATAATGATGAAGACATGATGATATATTACTATCATTCGTTTTTACAACTACCAGACATGGAATCATAAATTATTATACAGTGGTTTAGGCACTTCTGGGATAAATATGCTTTTGGTCCAGTAAAGGAATGAGGTCACACCAGAACTCAAGGTATCTTGGCCTTAGAGGATAGATAGTGTTTAGGAGTCAGGGGTTAGGGTTATCTACAGCAGGGTTTCCCAAACTCAGTCCTAGGGCCCCCCCCTGGGGGCATGCTAAGTTTTTTTGCCCTAGCACTACACAGCTGTTTCAAATAACCAACGCATCATCAAGCTTTGATTATTTGAATCAGCTGTGTAATGCTAGGGCAACAACCAAAGCGTGCACCCGGGGAGTTTGGAAACCCTGCTCTACATGTAGGACTGTCCTTGGTCTGGTAGGAGCTGTTGTGGAGGCTGTTCTTGACCTGTTTCTCTCGTTGCCGTGGGTTACAGAACCAGACCACCTCCTTCTCCAGGTGCAGCCCCTCAGCCATGCGGACGATCTCCTGAGAGGAGGGCTTGATCTTCTCCCAGAAACTACACTGTGGCTCAGAGAGCACGACCCCCCCCCCCCCCCCCCCCAACCAGACCATGCTCTGGAAACTTATACAGAGAAGGAACCTGAGACACAGAAACATCAACCATGGTACCATCTAAAGCCACTAGAGGGGAGTGTAGCTGTATTAATGTTGTGCTGCGTGTGCTGCGTGTGCGTGTGTACCTTGCAATGTGTTTTCTTCGTTAACCATGTTGGGTTGCGGGACGCTGCATTTCTGGAGGATTCTGTGACTATATCATCACCATCAGCATTGTCATTAGAGGGGGAGTGAGAGAGACCTTAGAACAGTTAAGACATGGTTTTCATTGTACCCATGTAAGTATATTTTGAGTGTCCATTTGTGCACTTATTTCTGAAAGAAACTGCATTGAGGGATAGTGATAGAACTGTGCTTGGTTTCCATGCTTTGTTGTAGAAGCTGTATTGTTGAATTAGTTAATTACATTCCACATAGTGTGGGTTCATTTTCAATGATGATGATGGACAGAACATTTGATCTCAATCAGCAGGTGATGTGTTCTTCTGGTAAATTATGTTCTCATGGTGAATGTTGACTGTTAATTTAGCTCTCAAACTGGACAGGCTAATTACACTCATTACACATTCTACAGTAAGAATTATCTACAGACAGACACAGCAGGGACAATGAGCTGAATAGACAAATGTATATACTTTAAATACATTAAAAAAAAAAAGACTACTTGTCTTTAGAATTTCTCCTTCCCTGCCTGATGTACTTTGACTCACATTAGATTGGACTGAAACACACTCAGACAGGATGGGTATATTATAGGCCTGTAAGAAAAAACACTTCCAATGCTTCCAAAAGTTCAAATGGGAAGGAGAATACACCATTCCCATCACTGTCTGAATGGAGGCTTCAGTGTGTTCAATGGAAGTAGGCTGTTAATCAGAATACTGACTGAATCTGATAATAAACTGCACTAGCATTACTGTTCAGATGCAGGACGAAATCGTCATCCTCAGCTGTTGAGTAAGATATGCGTGTGCTTACGTATGTGTGTGGTGCATGAGGAGTGACAGGGAGTCTCCTGCCAGGGTGGTGAAGGAGTCTGAGCTGAACGCCTGGCATGACATCACGATGATCACACAACCTCCTTGCTACCTGGACAGGATCAAGTAGATAGACTTTCTCTGGTTCTGCTCTGCTCTCCTCTCATCATCTCTCCTCTCCTCTCCTCTCCTTCTCTCCACTCCACTCCTCTCTTCTTCTTCCCTCTGGTCTCCTCTCCTCTCCTCTGCTCTCCTCTCTTCTCCTCCTCTGCTCTCCTTCTCTCTCCTCCCCTCCCCTCCCCTGCTCTCCTTCTCTCTCCTCTCCTCTCTTCTGCTCCCCTCTCCCCTCCTCGCCTCATAGTCATTTTCAGGTAGGCACTCAGGTGCTGACTTCTCTTTTCTGCCCTGGACAGGTAAAAGCTGCTCTGCTTGGCTGGTCCCCCTCTCCTCTCGGCTGCACGGGTATACGCTCAGGTGGAAAGGTTTCAGGAGGGCTCTCCACATTCTCCAGCCAGCGCAGAGCACAGAGAAATGGCTAACTTAATCTTCTCTCTAGCTGGGTCTCTCTGGGTCTCTACCTCTCCCTTCGCTCTCTCTGTCACTTTGTTTCTCTCTCTTTGGGTCTCGCCCTCTCCTTTCTCTCTCTCTCTCTCAATCACTTTGTTTCTCTCTCTGGGTCTCTCTCTATTTATTTGCTATTTGTATGATATGGATGGATGTTGTGAGTACCAGACTCTATAGGGAACAGCTTTTCCCATCTGATTCCGTTTCAAACTGTGCTAGGGTAACATTTGGAAAGACTGAATAGTCATAAGTGCTACTGTAAAAGAAGGCACACTACATATATCAATAGTATCATAAAACCATAATTTCTAAAACATCCACATATACAGTATAGGTTTTAAACATGAGCTGTTTCATACATATATACTTCTTTATGAGCTTTCTAGCAATGTCCCTCCCTGCAGAACTGAATACTAGAAAACTTTAGAAAACAACAGACATTTCCAGCAATAAATTCGATTTGACCGTGATTGATCTGGTTTGTGGTGAAAGCTGCTGTATGTTCGTAACTGTGTGTGTGTGTGTGTGTGTGTGTGTGTGTGTGAGAGAGAGTGTGTGTGTGTGAGAGAGTGTGTGTGTGTGTGTGTGTGTGTGTGTGTGTGTGTGTGTGTGTGTGTGTGTGTGTGTGTGTGTGTGTGTGTGTGTGTGTGTGTGTGTGTGTGTGTGTGTGTGTGTGTGTGTGTGTGTGTGTGTGTGTGTAAGTATAAGTATGTGTGTTTTTGGGAGGGGACATTTCGCTGGATCCCACAAGGGAAAAGGCTTAGGGTTAGGTTTAGGGTTAGTGTTAGGTTTAGGGTTAAGGTTAGGTTATGGGTTAGGGTTAGGGAAAATAGGATTTTAAATGGGAATCAACTGTTTGGTCACCACAAGGATAGTAAAACAAACGTGTGTGTGTTTGTAAACTCTAACCGTCTGTCCAACAGGATTAGGAAGGGAAGTGGAGATGGTGTGGAGAGGATGTGGCTGGTCTTGTTTTGGCATTGTCTATATTATGTTAGTATTGTGCCAATTATGTGAGTGTGTATTATTTAAGCTCTCTGTATGTTAACTGTGTTTGCATGACATAAGTCATCATCTCTGACTAGTAGTTAATCTTGAATCACTCTGCTGGAGAAAAGATTTAAGTCCAACTTGTGTTTTTGTGACTATTAAAGCGAGAGTTAAAACAGTGAAGTCACACTGTTGTTTAAGAGACAATAAGCTATTGTTGTAGGTGGGCAGCAGGTGAGTTGATGCAGTGTTTCCCCAATATTAATTTAGCAACGGTTCAATTGTTGCCACCAATCCCAAAAATGTGATAAAAAATATATATATAATCGGGATGGTAAAACGTTTTCAGTGTAAACTTAAATGACTAAAACCAGATATAACATATGTATACAGTAAATATTTTTAAATAAGATAATCTTTGTGAGCTAACAATCACCAAAATTAAAACTAGACAGAATCCAAAATGTTAAAAAATTCATGGCATGGGGCCCCGATTTGTCACTCAGATAGCATAGAATGGCTTGAAATGGCCTATAAAACATGATTATTCTCTCAGCCCCATGGCAAAATGTGTAGAATTGCAGGAAATTAGCTTTCAAACAGCAAAGCAGTTTCTATGCAGCCAAGAGGAGGGCTTCCAAAATGTTCAGTCGGAGACCACGCAATTGGCCACGCCACCTACCCCGCCCACCACCTAAGCCCCATTTTGTTCCAGAAAAAATCCTGGAGTGACAAGTTGCAACTTATATTTGTAGCATTTCATGCATTCAGAGTTTTTTGGGGCATTTCTATTAGGTAAATGCAGATGAGCAACCCGATTCAATCCCATGCAACCCCATGCAGATGGGCAACCCCATGCAACATATTTATTTATGAAACTAAATTTCATTTTATGTTGACCAAATTCGACACTCACATTGACCTCCATACAAAAATACATATATTTTCATGGACAGATTTTGGGCGTAGTAAACTCTCCTGCTTCTTTCTCTTCTTCTCTGGTTATAGCCACTGCTAATTCAGTTCATTAACATACAGCTTTTTGAGCTTTGTTTTCCATGGACTGATTTAATTAGTAGCAGTATGTAGCACTATATCACCCATGAGTTTCCTTTGTCCTCTAGACTTCCTCCTAACACCACACTAATTACTATCACAGATTAAGTATAGTGGAGGGGAGGGGAGAGCTTGCGTAATCCCCATGTCACATCCTGACTGCCTGCTGACCATCAAACATGATTCCCATCAGCTTTTGGCCTAGTAGTCACAAACACACACACACGCACAAACTCACTACCTATGCATCAGGATGTTTAGGCCCTGTGCTCATCTCAGTGGGTGGTAGAGAACATTCCCACCACACACACACACACACACACACACACACACGGTATCTCTGTCCACTGATAGAGGTCAGATCACAGCCCAGCTGCAGCCCTCCTTGGTGTTTATTTTCTAAAATATCAGTCTGACTTCGTCTCTTGGTCTCACTAAGGAGGGATTTAGAGTCCCCAGTGTCTGTCTGTCAAATCAAATCAATTTTATTGGTCACATACACATGTTTAGCAGATATTATTGCGGGTGTAGCGAAATGCTTGTGTTTCTAGCTCCAACTGTGCAGTAATAGCTAACAAGTAATATCTAACACATTTACATCAATACACACAATACACACTAATCTAAATTAAAGGAATGGAACTAAGAATATATAAATATTTGGACGAGCCATGTCATAGCGGCATAGACTAAGATACAGTAGAATAGAATACAGTATATACATATGAGATGAGGAATGCAAAATATGTAAACATTATTGAAGTGGCCAGTGATTTCAAGTCTATGTATATAGGGTAGCAGCCTCTAATGTGCTAGTGATGGCTATTTAACTGTCTGATGGCCTTGAGATAAAAGCTGTTTTCAGTCTCTCTGTCCCAGCTTTGATGCACTTGTACTGACCTCGCCTTCTGGATGATAGCGGGGTGAACAGGTAGTGGCTCAGGGGGTTGTTGTCTTTTGATGATCTTTTAGGCCTTCTGTGACATCGGGTGCTGTAGGTGTCCTGGAGGGTAGGTAGTTTGCCCCTGGTGATGCATTGGGCAGACCGCACTACCCTCTGGAGAGCCCTGTGGTTGCAGGCGGTGCAGCTGCCGTACCAGGAGGTGATACAGCCCAACAGGATGCTTTCAATTGTGCATCTGTAAAAGTTTGTGAGGGTTTTAGGTGCCAAGCCAAATTTCTTCAGCCTCCTGACGTTGAAGAGGCGCAACACACTGTCTGTGTAGGTGGCCATTTCAGTTTGTCAGTGATGTGTACATCGAGGAACTTGAAGCTTTCCACCTTCTCCACTGCGGTCCCTTCGATGTGGATAGGGGGGTGCTCCCTCTGCTGTTTCCTGAAGTCCACAATCATCTCCTTTGTTTTGTTTACGTTGAGTGAGAGGTTATTTTCCTGTCACCACACTCCCAGGGCCCTCACCTCCTCCCTGTAGTCTCGTCATTGTTGGTAATCAGGCCTACTACTGTTGTCTGTCCCCAGTGTCTTTTTATCTGTTTAAGCTCCTGTAATGACTCTGTATCTATCTCTTCCACCAGCCCCTGTCTCTGTAAACGTGTTGAACTCTACAAGTCTTAAATATCTCAATTTAACATTCATACACAGTTGAAGTCAGAAGTTTACATACACTTAGGTTGACGTCATTAACTACCACTCCACAGAGTTCATGTTAACAAACAATAGTTGTGGCAAGTCGGTTAGGACATCTACTTTGTGCATGACACAAGTAATTCTTCCAACAATTGTTTACAGACAGATTATTATAAACCAATAATTCCAGTGGGTCAAAAGTTTACATACACTAAGTTGACTTTAAACAGCTTGGAAAGTTCCAGAAAATTATGTCATGGCTTTAGAAGCTTCTGATAGGCTAATGGACATCATTTGAGTCAATTGGAGGTGTACCTGTGGATGTATTTTAAGGCCTACCTTCAAACTCAGTGCCTCTTTGCTCAACATCATGATAAAATCAAAATTTGTAGTCCTCCACAAGTCTGGTTCATCCTTGGGAGCAATTTCCAAATGCCTGAATGGTACCACGTTCATCTGTACAAACAATAGTACACAAGTATAAACCTCATGGGACCACACAGCCGTCATACCGCTGAGGAAGGAGACACGTTCTGTCTCCTAGAGATGAACGTACTTTGGTGCGAAAAGTGCAAATCAATCCCAGAACAACAGTAAAGGACCTTGTGAAGATGCTGGAGGAAACAGGTACAAAAGTATTTATATCCACAGTAAAACAAGTCCTATATCGACATAACCTGAAAGGCCACTCAGCAAGGAAGAAGCCACTGCTCTAAAACCAGCATAAAAAAAGCCAGAATACGGTTTGCAACTGCACATGGGGACAAAGATCGTACTTTTTGGAGAAATGTCCTCTGGTCTGATAGAACTGTTTAGCCATAATGACCATTGTTATGTTTGGAGGAAAAAGGGGGAGGCTTGCAAGCCGAAGAACACCATCCAAAACGTGAAGCACAGGGGTGGCAGCTTCATGTTGTGGGGGTGCTTTGCAGCAGGAGGGACTGGTGCACTTCACAAAATAGATTGCATCATGAGGAAGGAAAATTATGTGGATATATTGAAGCAACATTTCAAGACATCAGTCAGGAAGTTAAAGCTTGGTCGCAAATGGGTCTTCCAAATGAACAATGACTCCAAGCATTCTTCCAAAGTTGTGTCAAAATGGCTTAAGGACAACAAAGTCAAGGTATTGGAGTGGCCATCACAAAGCCCTGACCTCAATCCTATAGAACATTTGTGGACAGAACTGAAAAAGCGTGTGCGAGCAAGGAGGCCTACAAACCTGACTCAGTTACACCAGTTCTGTCAGGAGGAATGGGCCAAATTTCACCCATCTTATTGTGGGAAGCTTGTGGAAGGCTACCCGAAACATTTGACCCAAGTTAAACAATTTAAAGGCAATGCTACCAAATGCTAATTGAGTGTATGTAAACTTCTGAGCCACTGGGAATGTGATGAAAGAAATAAAAGCTGAAATAAATCATTCTCTCTAATATTATTGACATTTCACATTCTTAAAATTAAGTGGCGATCCGAACTGACCTAAGAGAGCAAATTTTTACTAGGATTAAATGTCAGGAATTGTGGAACATTATATTTTGCTAAGGTGTATGTAAAGTTCCGACATCAACTGTAGGTGAGCAGATGAACCACATTACCTATTTGGTAAAAGACTAATGATGGTGTTCCAAACTTACATGGAGGACCATTCTTACCATCCATAGAGTGATGGTGTAGTCAGACGTGAGGGTGAGGTTCCATTCCCCATTATCATGGACCAGCACCAGCTGGTGGAGACAGTTGCCCTGTGAGGAATAAGGGAACAGGAAGTGACCGGGTGCTATGCCGCAGTTCTAAATCCCAAATTATTTCCACCTCAGATGGATAAACCAACTAGCAATTATTTCACTCCAGTAGCAGAATATCTGTTGTTACCAGGCTCCACATCTGCTGCTGCTGGTCTGCTCTGCTCTGCTCTGTCCAGGGAGAGTCGGCGAGTCGGTGAGGAGAGGAGAGGACAGGAGAGGAGAAGATGTCTACTGCTGCAGCTACTGAACTCTGGTAAACTCCTCTATTTCTTAACAATTTGTGCCATTTTGTGCCTCTTGAATGTACCCCTTGCAAATGTTTTAGAAAATACTTCACCTCAGGTAATTCAATGAAAGGCCGCAATAAATAATTTAATCAATTTGTTACGATGAGAATCTAAGCCAAAGGCAGATGGGAGTTTGGCTGGAACTTCAAGGATGTGAGTCAACAACACAAACACACAAACACACAAACAAACGCACACACACACACACACACATACACACACACCCTGACAAAGGCTTCAAATTCATGTGGCTTTGCTAACAATGAGACACTGTATCCAGCAAATAAATCTAATGAGTTGCTGGTAAAACATTCTGTCACATTGTGCATCTTCTTTGTGCATCTTTTTTCCTCATTATCGTTCACCCCCATCATCTGGCTCTGTCTGGTCCATGGTGGTCTGTTCTTGTTGCCTGGGTCTGAGTCTGGCTATGTGAGAGAAGTGGTGTAATGGCCTGGCTTGCTGGGTTCACTGGCGTTGGCCTTCTCTCTGACGCATTTCCCCTTTGACAGAAATGGGTGGATCTGGGTGTTCCTGCGCACTGCCGTGTGTGTGTTTTGGAGTGCAGACTGAGTCAAGCTATTATCCTATTCAGCTACTGCAGCGCGGATTGCAGCGGTAGTGTCTATTTATATCATCATAATATGTTTGTCTCTCTCTGTGGCATGATGATGTGTCCTCAACCACAGATACATCAACACACCTCTACAACATCACCAAGACTTCTGCAGTTTAAAAACATTTATGGATATATACGTTATCAGTTAACATCATTATGAGACTGTATCTCTGCTTATACAGGTTCAGATGAGTCCAGATCAGTCCCATGAAGTTGCCCTAGATCCAAATTAGTTTTTTATTATTATTACCCTTCAGAAATACTTGTAATAGGACTCCAATTATGACAATAACATATACTGTATATATTTTGTTGTTGTAGAAAAGAATTCTGGAATCATTGCCAAAAATGTCACATTGGGCTTTAATGGTAGTAACATTTTGTAGTAAGAAAACTGTGAAATTCTGTAGAAACCACATCAAAATGGAACAAAAGCATTGACATGATAGAAAATATTGTCTAATGGTATGTACTGTAAATCTGAAATGAAGTCATATTTTGCCTGAAATAGCTAAACTGATCAACTTGACCGATCCAAATATTTGTATTTTGCTATCAAAAACATATTTTCTAACAATGGAGAACATCTAACTTACTTTTAGTAATATTTGGTTGTCCTTAACTTGGTCAATTGATGTGTAGTGGGAACATCAACATTACTTTTGAAGTAGGCCTATTTGGTTGTCCCCATTTGCAGAATTTGGAAAGGAAACAATCACTCTAACTTGTCCATGCAAGTACATGACTTAAAATATGTTTTCCTGTCTTCCCTAAGATTAGATGATTACGTAGAAAATAATAAATTGAGAAAAGAACATTGTGAGCCAGAGTTTGAGGTAGTTTTGTAAGTGTTGCAAAAAAAAGCAGCTTTGGGCTTAAAGGGTTGCCAAACTGAGACATAGGGCCACATTCATATATGAATTAACTACTAGGCCAATTTGAAGCCTAAACTGTGATTTTGCTATACTTACAAAACTACCTCAAGCTCTTGCTCACAATGTTCTTTTCTCAATATTTTGTTTCCTACATAATCATTTAATCTTGGGGAAGACAGGAATAAATATTTCAATCATGTACTTGCATGGATGGCTTACAACATATGCTTGTGTAGGGGACTAGCATGGTCTCACACGAGTGGACAAGTTTCCTATGTTTCAGAAGCTACTGATGACACAAGAATCCAACTGACACACAACAAATACTATTAAGAGATACAGTGCCTTCGGAAAGTATTCAAACCCGTTTACTTTTTCGAGAAAAAAAATTACATTACAGCCTTATTCTAAAATGTATTAAATAATACAATTCTGGAGCAATCTATCCACACAATACGCCATAATGACAAATTATTTAAAAATTAAATACAGAAATACCTTATTTACATAAGTATTCAGCCTCTTTGCGATGAGACTAGAAATTGAGCTCAGGTGCATCCTGTTTCCAATGATCACCCTTGAGATGTTTCTACAACTTGATTGGAATCCACCTGTAGTAAATTCAATTGATTTGGACATGATTTGGAAAGGCACACACCTGTCTATATAAGGTCCCACAGTTGACAGTGTATGTCAGATCAAAAACCAATAATGAAATAATAAAATAATGTCAAAGGAAGCTCTGAGACAGGATTGTGTCGAGGCACAGATCTTGGGAAGGGTACCAAAATATTTCTGCAGCATTGAAGGTCCCCAAGAACACAGTGGCCTCCATCATCCTTAAATGGAAGATGTTTGGAACTACCAAGACTCCTCTTAGAGCTGGCCGCGAGCCAAACTGAGCAATCGGTGGAAGAAGAGCCTTGGTCAGGGAAGTGACCAAGAACCTGATGGTCACTCTGACAGAGCTCTATAGTTCCACTGTGGAGATGGAAGAAACTTCCAGAAGGACAACCATCTCTGCAGCACTCCACCAATCAGGCCTTTATAGTAGAGAAGCCAGACAGAAGCCACTCCCCAGTAAAAGGCAGCCTGCATGACTTTCAGACCATGAGAAACAATATGATCTATTCTGATGAAAACAAGACTGAACACTTTGGCCTGAATGCCAATCGTCACGTCTGGAGGAAACCTGGTACCATTCCTATGGTGAAGCATGGTGGTGGCAGCATCATGTTGTGGGAATGTTTTTCAGCGACAGGGACTGGGAGACTAGTCAGAATCAAGGGAAAGATGAACGGAGCAAAGAACAGAGATCCTTGATGAAATCCTTCTCCAGAGTGCTCAGGACCTCAAACTGGGGCGAAGGTTCACCTTCCAACAGGACAACGACCCTAAGCACACAGCCAAGCACACAACGCAGGAGCAGCTTTGGGACAAGTCTCAATGTCCTTGAGTGGCCCAGCCAGAGCCAGGACTTGAACCCGATCAAACATCTCTGGAGAGACCTGAAAATAGCTGTGCAACGACGCTCCCCATCCAACCTGATAGAGCTTGAATGGATCTGCAGAGAAGAATGGGAGAAACTCCATTTTAGAATAAGGCTGTAACGTAACAAAATGTGGAAAAAGTCAAGTGATGTGAATACTTTCTGAATGCACTGTATCCTAAACAAAACAACTCAGATAGCACTCTGATATCTAGAGCTTGTTATTTGATATCAAACGTGTGTTATTTGCATGCTGTAAAGAGTAGACTGGACTAGCAGTGACAGTGCACCATAATAATTATACTCCTTCAGTCCCGTCAGTATCAGACCAGGGATGCCATCTTTCTGACTCATATAGTCAGAAATTATCTCATAATATTAACTCCAGATCTCCAGACTGTTACGAAATACATGAAAAGGAGCTCAGAACACCTATACATTCTGAAGAACTTGAAGCTAACTCGAAAGAGTCTGAGTTTCATTGCAATTCAAGGAAACTTTTGCAGTGTTTGTTGAATGGGAATTTAATTAACTGAATAATCCATCCTTGTATCTCGTCAAAGAGTTCTGAGTCATTGTAGAAGGAGCCCAGAATGTTTTGGTAGACTTCTAGACTTCTGCACTCTCTATGCCCTACTTCGCTATTCTACACCCACTCCTTATTCAATTGGGAGTTATGGAGAGAAAATTTGATATTTAGGAGGAAAAGATGTAACTGCATTGAACCATGGATATTATATTTTAACAGGGGAATTTTTGTATCCAAACCTAGCAAGGGAGTGTTAGCATGTTAGTGTTGACAATGTTCAGACAATTTAAGTCACCTGTCTTTTCTTCAGCCACCTCCATGATCTATGAGTGTAATTGTCTGTACTTTCAGTGGAAGGACTGGCGTTGTGTAGGAGTGACAGTGTGACACCATGCACCTGTCAGAGGACAATGGCCCTTCCCCTGCAAGGTCCACAGTGGCATAGTCAGTGTAGAGGCCATTGGGCAGTGCCTGTGACAGAGCACATGAGAACAGAAGGATGAATCTGTGATGTTCTTGCATTTGCCCTTAACATAGCCCATCTAAATCCACACACCACCCAACCAAGCAGTTTTAAAACCAACTCTGCCTGTTCAAACAGTTTAAAACCAACAGTGCCCATCCAGAGACAGGACAAAAGGTGGCTTCAGCTGGCCCTCGATTCAGTCTCCCCTTCATCATCGTTCACCCAGTCCTTCTGTAGCACAGGAGCTGATATCATCACTGGATAAACATTGTTCTGAAATCAACAGCTAGCACCTGACGTTTTACAGTTTGCAGTGCACTTGTTTGGGATGTGTGTGTGTGGCGAGAATGTTCTCTACCACCCACAGAGATGAGCACTGTGCCTAAACCTCCAGTGTGGGTGTGTACTTGCTTGCGTGTGAGTGTTTTGGAGCATATCTGATTGCAGATCTGAATGGTAAATCTGTATGAATGGCAGTTTCCATTAATTTTGTTGACTTTGACATGTTGCCTAACTTCTCTCTGTTATCTCAGTTTTGCAGAGTTAATGCTCAGGTTCTGCCAGAGGTTAGTCAGAGGTTAACTACAACAGTCTTCATGTTTCCTTCATTTTCATCTGCCCTAACATTTCCACTTAACACACATACCATAATAAACAAGTAGGCCTATTTACTTTCATATTGGTAGGCTATATCTGTAATGGTGGTCTTGTAGAACCATGTGGTGCTAAATGTGACATTGTGATGATGGTTACCCAATTTATATTTATATTATATAAATATATATATATATATATATTGGTCTATGCTTCATAAAGGTGGTCCTGTGTGGTTCAGTTGGTAGAGCATGGCACTTCAACGCTAGGGTTCTGGGTTCGATATTATGCATTCACTACTGTAAATTGCTATGGATAAGAGCTATGACAAATGTAAAATCAAATGCCTACCTGTAGCTGTTTGAATAAGCGTACACACACAGACGGAGGCACTGTTCCGCGCAGACCTGTGTGTAGGTAGCCACAATAGTGGAATTTGCGGTTCGCCATCAAAATAAAAGTCCTCCATTGAAAGTAGTTCATATTGTGGAATCACTCCATATTTGGACTAGATATGGCTAAACAAGATTGTAATGTTGTTATATAAAGACAATTAGTTGAAATTGCAGTGTGGATGTATTAGACTTTAGAATTGCATTGGAGGCATACTTATATGCACTGTACAGCCTATGGATCTTGGTTCCATGAATTGTGGTATCAGCCTACCTGGTGACACCAACAGATTACAGTTCTGAAGAGTTTACACACATATTAGCATCATAGCTCAGATTAGGGAACCGTGGGAAATCACCTCACTATACAGCCTATTGTGGGACTTTGAAACCAGTGTGAAATGAGACACATTAACCCAATGAGTTCCACCGTAACGCTGGTGCGTTTTGGACCTCTAACACCTTTTAAACACTATGTGTTGAGTTACAGATGTTTGGGTTGTACTATTGGATTCATCCATTTTTTCTGCATCCTTAAATACCAACCATTAGTCTGTGTGATTAACGGGGACTGAGCTAGAGTGGTGTTTGTGAGACAAGGGCAGATCCCGAAGGGGCATAGGGATGGGTCTTTTCAGAATGGTTTGAGCTACAAACAATTTAAAGCTATCTATGAAAAACTGAGACTCTCACGAACATGTGCATGTCACATAGCCACCCTTGTTTCTAGGAAACCATAAACAAAATGTAGAATTTAAACTGAAATTAGGTGAACTACTAGAATTTTTGCAACCAGGAAATGGCATTTTGCACCTTTAATGCATGGCGTTATTGCTGGGATATAAGGTAAGGCAGTACATTGCAATATTAATGTTCAATACAGAGCAAGTTGACTGGTAAGCTAACAAAAATCTCCAATAAGAGCTATGACTCTTATATTTGTGTAAACTTTTCAGAATTGTAATCTGTTGGTGTCACTGGGTGGACTGATACACCATTTCATGGACCCAAGATCTATAGGTAAGGCTGTACATTGCAATATGAATGTTCAATACATGGTGGGTTGATAGGTGAGCTTAATGTGTCTCATTTCACACCGGTTTCAAATTCCTCCAATAAGTGCTATGATGCTAATGTTAGTGAAAACTCTTAAAGGGATACTTCAGGATTTTGGCAATGAGGCCCTTTATTTAATTGGATAATGGATAAAATGTCTTTGTGTTCAGTATGAAGGTAGTCCAAGGTAATTTTGCGAGCCAATGCTATGGAAGTCTATGGATATCTGCTAGCATGATAGTTAGCAATTTCGCTAGCGCTCATTAGCAACTTCCCTCAAACAGCACGCAGAGACATAAAAATGGTATACACAAGTTAATCTGACTCTGGGGAAGTAGGTAAAGGGCCTCATTGCCATAATCCCGAAGTATCCCTTTAACAGTTCTAACCTGTGGATGTCACTGAGTAGGCAGATATCCCATTTTATGGACCCTATATACATAGGTAAAGGTGTACATTGCAATATGAATATTCAATACTCACATTAGGCTGTATTCTGAGGTGATTTCTCAAAGTTAAAGTTCCCTAATGTGAGCTAAAACGCAAATATGTTTGTAAAATCTTCATAATTGTAATCTGTTGGTGTCACTGAGTAGGCTGATACGCCATTTCATGAACCCAAGATCTATAGGTAAGGCTGTACATTGCAATATAAATGTTCAATACATGGTGGGTTGATAGGTGAGCTTAATGTGTCTCATTTCACACCGGTTTCAAAGTCCCGCAATAAGTGCTATGACGCTAAAATCTGTGAAAACTCTTCACAGTAGTGTTCTGTGGGTGTCACTGCGTAGGCTGATACCCCATTCCATGGACTCAAGATCCCTAGGCAAGGCTGTTCAATGCATATACAGTGCATTCGGAAAGTACTCAGACCCCTTCACTTTTTCCGAATTTTGTTACATTACAGCCTTATTCTAAAATTAATTCAATAGTTTTTTTTGCTCATCAATCTACACACAATACCCCATAATGACAAAGCAAAAAACATTTTTTGAAATTTTTGCTAATTTATAAAAAAAAACAGAAATATCACATTTACATAAGTATTCAGACCCTTTACTCAGTACATTGTTGAAGCACCTTTGGCAGCGATTACAGCCTTGAGTCATCTTGGGTATGACGCTACAAGCTTGGCACACCTGTATTTGAGGAGTTTCTCCCATTCTTCTCTGCAGATCCTCCCAAGCTCTGTCAGGTTGGATGGGGAGCGTTGCTGCACAGCTATTTTCAGGTCTCTCCAGAGATGTTCAATCAGGTTCAAGTCTGGGCTCTGCTTGGCTACTCAAGGACATGCGTTATCTTGGCTGTGTGCTTAGGGTCATTGTCCTGTTGGAAGGTGAACCTTCACCCCAGTCTAAGGTCCTGAGCACTCTGGAGCAGGTTTTCATCAAGGATCTCTCTGTACTTTGTGTTATCTAAAAAACTATTAATAAAATAAAAATAAATAATTGATCACAAAAAAAAGGATCTCTCTGTACTTTGCTCTGTTCATCTTTCTCTCTATCCTGACTAGTCTCCCAGTCCCTGCTGCTGAAATACATCCCCACAGCATAATGCTGCCACCACCATGCTTCACCGTAAGAATGGTATTGGCCAGGTGATGAGCGGTGCCTGGTTTCCTCCAGACGTGACGCTTGGCATGCAGGCCAAAGAGTTCGATCTTGGTTTCAACCAGGCTGCATCACATCCGGCCGTGATTGGGAGTCCAATACCATACCGTCCCCACAATTGGCCCAGCGTCATCCAGGTTTGGCCATGGTAGGCTGTCATTGTAAATAAGAATTTGTTCTAAACTGACTTGCCTAGTTAAACTAAATGTTACATAAAACAATAAAATCAAGAGACTCTCATGGTCTGAGAGTCCTTCATGTGCCTTTTACTGAGGAGTGGCTTCCGTCTTGCCACTCTACCATAAAGGCCTGATTGGTGGAGTGCTGCAGAGATGGTTGTCCTTCTGTAACGTTCTCCCATCTCCATAGAGGAACTCTGGAGCTCTGTCAGAGTGACCATCGGTTTCTTGGCCGGGCAGCCAGCTCTAGGAATAGTCTTGGTGGTTCCAAACTTATTCCATTTAAGAATAATGGAGGCCACTGTGTTCTTGGGGACCTTCAATGCTGCAGAAATGTTTAGGTACCCTGCCCCAGATCTGCGCCTCGACACAATTCTGTCTCAGAGCTCTACGGACAATTCCTTCAACCTCATGGCTTGGTTTTGACATGCAGTCAACTGTGGGACCTTAAATAGACAGGTGTGTGCCTTTAAAAAAAAATCAGGTGGACTCCAATCAAGTTGTAGAAACATTTCAAGGATGATAAATGGGAACAGGGTGCCCCTGAGCTCAATTCCGAGTGTCATAGCAAAGGGTCTGAATACTTATGTAAATAAGGTATTTCTGTTTTTATTTTTAATACATTTCTAAAACCCTGTTTTCGCTTTGTCATTATGGGATATTGTACGTAGATGTATGAGAAACCCCCCCCCCCCACCAAAAAACAGATCCACAGATGATGCAATTAGGCTGTAACATAACAAAATGTGGAAAAAGTTAAGGGGTCTGAATGATTTTCGAATGCACTGTAAGTATGGCCCCAATGCAATACTAAAGTCTAATATATTCACAGTGAGATTTCAACTGAAATTAACTAATTAGTATTTATTAACATTCCGACACAGTTTCGCATTATCTAGTCCAAATATGGCATGATTCCACTATTTGTATCAGTTTGAAACACTTTCAATGGGGGACTTTTATTTTGAAGACAAACCGCTAGTTCCACTATTGTGGCTATTTTCACACAGGTTCCGCGCAGATACGCTACCTAATTACAAAGCCAGTGCTTAATTTGTAAATCGGAAGGTACCGGAACAAAATTTGAGTGCGAGAGGGGGGTGACATGGGGAGTTCTGAGGCTTTGAGGTACTGGAAAGCATGAGAAAAAATGGCGTAGAGTAGAGGCACTTACAGAAGTTGCACACATGGGGAAAAATTTTAGTAGCCTAGAGTCCCGGAAAAATGTGGCCTTTTATAAACGCATTTCATGCAATTCTACAAAATGTTACATGACTCGAGACTTTGGCGGAATTATAATTAATACCGCAGAAATAAATTATCGAAAGGGCAGGCTACTTTGACACTGACAAACTGAGAATCTGAGTTCAATAAAAACGACCTTGTCTTGAATCCATCAATAGCCGAGTCCTAGGTGTGTCAGAGCAGAGAGGGAGAGAGATCATATAAAGTTAATCTTATTCTAGTTATGTGAGGGATACTGGCATGCTTCTCACACAGCCACGGGCATGCGTTGGTCTCAAAACGTAGGTTGCAATGTTGCTCTAATCATAAACCCGGGCCGGACCACCCCGAATCAACTCTTAGTTTATTAAAATCAACTTTTTCACATTACGTTTTTTTGTGGGGGCAGGATAATTAACGAAGAGGCAACTCGAATGAACTTTGATCGCTTTTGTTAGAAAAACATTTTTCATGCCACGAGAGAGTTACTGTATCCGGCCAAATAGGTTCCGGAACAAAACAATGTCATTTGGCTCAAATTAAGCACTATAGCTCAATTCCCTGGCTATTGAGCGCTGCGGGTGCAATCGCGCATTCGTGGATGGCATGAGGGCGTCAGTAACGGAAGAGGGTCGCTGTGTGGATTAGATCTATCTGATATATTTCCCTTACTCCTCCCCACCTCATCCGCCCCGCTCAATCACCCAAACCCCTGCCAGGGAACGAAACACCGGTACATGAGCGGGAGGACACCATTCAACAGATCAACCAACAACTGACAGCTTTATCGCGGTTGAGAACACAGGTGAGGAAATGCTGCGAGTTTATTCACGGTCGGTCGTTATAATATTGCAAATGATAAATAATTGCACTTTCCGTGAGGTGTGAATTTTTGCAACCGAACAAATAAGTTTAATGTGTGGGAATCCAAATTCATGGCTTTCAGTGCAGGTGGCCTTGGAACCATTTCCTTCCATTCTGCTTCCATTCACAGCATTATGTTTTAGCCAACTGAAATGACTCTTTTTAAGTGTCTTGGAATTGAGAAATGATTATTTGAATGAACCCAAGATAGTAACCTTCTGACTACAGTTTCCCCTGTAATAATGATCTTGTCTCATGGTCCTGTGCATTATGTATTTCATGGTCCTGTGCGTTATGTATTTAATGAAGATAGGGCTGCTGCATCTGTTCCATAGATATTTACATAGGCGGCTAATTAGACTGTCACTGGTTAACTAGCAGGTAGAGGAGAAGCTTCAATCCTCCCTTCCATTTTTCCCTTCATCCATTATCCTCCCCTTCTTATCGCCTGGCTGTGTGTTTCTGATTTCATTATTTATTTTACCCATTCTCTAGTGAGAGCAAACGTTCAGAGCAGTCTTGTAATGCAGGGTTTCCTGGGGCCCCACCTGGGTGCACATTTTGCTTAATGATGAGTTGGTTATTTGAATCAGCTGTGTAGTGCTAGAGAAAATAACAAAACGTGTGTGTGTTTCTAGTTGTTATTGAGTATACTAATCAGCTGATCACATGTATACAATGTGATGGTGATTCCCAAAGTAGAGTGAGTAGGGCACAAGTTGTTTTTGCCCTTAGGCAAAGATCTAGGATCAGTAACCCCTATCAAAAGCAGTTTTGGGGAAGCTACGCTGTAAAACATTTCCCCGTGTCGTGTCTTTACTATGATTAATGTGATGACATGCAATTTTATCAAATTGATTACCTAATGTTTAATTATTTGATGGAATTCTGGGGCACCGCGGAATAGTTTTATAGACCTGCTGTCTCACGAATAAGCTCTTAAAAATGTGAAGATCTTTACGTCAATAGCAGTCAATTATTAATGGTTACCTTCTATCAGTCTCATTCTGATTGTCGTAAGATCTATCTGCACGAACCCTAGTCCTCATGATGAATTAGCAATACACAAATTGGCTTAATCATTTATTTACTAACTAACTAAATAATCACATAGGATAGATTCTACATTGATTACTAATCATGTCATGAAAAGTCCCTAGTAGACTAACCCGATATGACGGCTGGTTACACAAAGGAAGGGGGTGGGGGAATGAAAGAGCGGGAAGACTGAGGATTGGGTCTCTATCGGACCTTGAGAAGCTTTGCTCACGTAAATACAAAATCTTATGCACTCTAATAACCGCCCATTCGGAAAAGGAAATGTAATTTAAATTGGATACGTTGAAGTACCCTGTAGTTCTTAGGAGTAGTCTGTCCTCTTCCTGGGCCACATTCACTGTTGGCCAAAAGTTTGGAATATTACTCATTCAAGAGTTTTTCTTTATTTGCAAAATGTCTTACGTTGTAGAATAAAAGTGAAGACATCAAAACTATGATATAACACATATGGAATCATGTAGTAACCAAAAAAGTGTTAAACAAATCAAAATATATTTTATATTTGAGATTCTTCAAAGTAGCCACCCTTTAACTTGATGACAACTTTGCACACTCATGGCATGGAAACCCATTTCATAAACTCCCAACGAACAGTTATTGTGCTGAAATTGCTTCCAGAGGCAGTTTGGGACAGAGGACAGAATTTTTTTTCACGCTATGCACTTCAGCCCTCGGTGGGCCCATTCTGTGAGCTGGTGTGGCCTACCACGTCGCAGCTGAGCCGTTGTTGCTCCTAGACTTTTCCAATTCACAATAACAGCACTTACAGTTGACCGGGGCAGTCTAGCAGGGTAGAAATTTGACGAACGGACTTGTTGGAAAGGTGGCATCGAATGCCGGTGCCACGTTGAATGTCACTAAGCTCTTCAGTAAGGCAATTCTACTGCCAATGTTTGTCTATGGAGATTGCATAAATGTGTGCTCGATTTTATATACCTGTCAGCAACGGGTGTGGCTGAAGTAGCCTTCCTAGAGCTGGCCGCCCAGCCAAACTGAGCAATTGGGGGAGTAGGGCCTTGGTCAGGGAGGTGACCAAGAACCCAATGGTCACTCTGACAGAGCTCCAGAGTTCCTCTGTGGAGATGGGAAAATCTTCCAGAAGGACAACCGTCTCTGCAGAACTCCACCAATCAGGAATTTATGGTAGAGTGGCCAGATGGTAGCAACTCCTCAGTAAAAGGCACATGACAGCCCGCTTGGAGCTTGCCAAAAGTCACCTAAAAGACTCTCAGACCATGAGAAACAAGATTCTCTGGTCTGATGAAACAAGACTATTCAGGATCGAGGGAAAGATGAACGGAGAAAAGTACAGAGAGATCCTTGATAAAAACCTGCTCCAGACCACTCAGGACCTTAGACTGGGGCGAAGATTCACCTTCCAACAGGACAACAATCCTAAATACACTACAGTAATGTACTGTTAAACAAAAGTTGCTTTGAAATCAATATTTTAAATTGCCCGAACGGCACCAGAACATCAAGATGAAATGTATTTAGAATTTTGTTCCAGCAATAAACCGCATTAAAACAGATTTACCTAGGGTGTAGACCCTAGGAACCTCAAGAGGTAGCCAATCCTGTGAATGGGTTAGGCAACTCAGGTTTCTATACTTAAACAACAAAGTTAGATAAGATGTACATTTATGAAGTAGGGCCTTGTAAACAAAAAGGGAGTAATGTAGAGACTTACGAGTCTTTAGCGAAGTCCAGCCAACCTTTTGATACAGGATGCAGTGATGAGTATCAACACTGTGACCTGTAACAAAACGAAGGGCACTATGGTAGATGGCATTCAAAGGTTTAAGAGTAGTAGCAGCTGCACTTTGATAAATAATATCACCATAATCAAGAACAGATAAAAAGCAGAATAATCTGCTTCCTACTGCTTAGAGAAAGGCACAATCTGTTTCTGTAGAAAAAGCCAATTTTTAAAGAGCACATTTAAAATTGTAGCTTCTTAACCAGCTCATCTACAGTGGGGAGAACAAGTATTTGATACACTGCCGATTTTGCAGGTTTTCCTACTTACAAAGCATGTAGAGGTCTGTAATTTTTATCATTGGTACACTTCAACTGTGAGAGACGGAATCTAAAACAAAAATCCAGAAAATCACATTGTATGATTTTGAAATAATTAATTTGCATTTTATTGCATGACATAAGTATTTGATCACCTACCAACCAGTAAGAATTCCTGCTCTTACAGACCTGTTCGTTTTTCTTTAAGAAGCCCTCCTGTTCTCCACTCATTACCTGTATTAACTGCACCTGTTTGAACTCGTTACCTGTATAAAAGACACCTGTCCACACACTCAATCAAACAGACGCCAACCTCTCCACAATGGCCAAGGCCAGAGAGCTGTGTAAGGACATCAGGGATAAAATTGTAGACCTGCACAAGGCTGGGATGGGCTACAGGACAATAGGCAAGCAGCTTGGTGAGAAGGCAACAACTGTTGGCGCAATTATTAGAAAATGGAAGAAGTTCAAGATGACGGTCAATCTCCCTCGGTCTGGGGCACCATGCAAGATCTCACCTCGTGGGGCATCAATGATCATGAGGAAGGTGAGGGATCAGCCCAGAACTACACGGCAGGACCTGGTCAATGACCTGAAGAGAGCTGGGACCACAGTCTCAAAGAAAACCATTAGTAACACACTACGCCGTCATGGATTAAAATCCTGCAGCGCACGCAAGGTCCCCCTGCTCAAGCCAGCGCATGTCCAGGCCCGTCTGAAGTTTGCTGAAGAACTACAGGGAACGTATGATCTCTGTAATTGCAAACAAAGGTTTCTGTACCAAATATTAAGTTCTGCTTTTCTGATGTATCAAATACTTATGTCATGCAATAAAATGCAAATTAATTACTTAAAAATCATACAATGGGATTTTCTTGATTTTTGTTTTAGATTCCGTCACTCACAGTTGAAGAGTACCTATGATAAAAATTACAGACTTCTACATGCTTTGTAAGTGGGAAAACCTGCAAAATCGTCAGTGTATCAAATACTTGTTCTCCCCACTGTATATGTTTTTAAACGTCAAATCCATATCAATCCAAATGCCTAAGTATTTTATGTGTGAACACATTAGATTGGAGAACCATCTAATGAGTGAACATGTAGTTCATCTGAAACATTCTTATGAGAGTTTGAAAAGAACATGCATTTAGTTTTGCCCATATTAAGCACAAGTTTTAAATCAGCAATGGATTCCTGCATGGCTACAATGTCTGACTGTAGTTTTGACACAGCCAGATCGACAGTCGGGGCAATAGCATAGATAATATAATTTGCATATAGATGAAGTTTACAATTTTTAACAGTTTGACCAATGGTGTTTATATAAATAAAGAGAACAGGTGCCAAAATTGACCCTTCTGGTACACCTTTACATTTTTTGACAGGTTCACAAACAAAGCAGCACATTTGATCTAAGTTTCTAAAGCACTGACACGATCGTTAACAACTAAAGTGATTGCTGTAATAGTGCTATGCCCAGGGCTAAATCCTCATTTGTTTACATTCAAAATACAATTCTCAGATAACAAAATAGCAAAGTTGTACATTTACCAAGGATTCAAGAATCTTAGCTAGACAAGGAAGCCTTGAAATGGTGCGATAATTATTAAGATCACTACTATCCCGTCCTTATAGAGTGGCAGCACAAGAGCTGATTTCTATACTTTTGGAATATTTCCTGATAATGTTAAATACAAACTGTGGGATCTTGAGCTAACAATAATGGGCACTGCACACTTAAGCAGACCGGGATCCAATTGGTCGGCCCCTGTGGATGTCTTGTTGTCTGTTGCTAACAAAGCATCCAGGACTTATTTTTCTGCAAATAGCCTAAAAGAAAAGCTTTGACTATAGTTTCTCTGATCATTCAGCAAGTTTCCCCTATCAGCATCCAGCCCAATATCATTGTGAATTAGAAGTTATTTCAAAGATATTGCCCACTGAAATAAAATGATGATTAAATGCATCAATGATGGCCAGTGTCTGAGAGGAGGAAGGGATTTGACAGTTTTCCAAAATATTGCTGGGTTCCCATTACAACCCGAAAGAGCGGTTACATAATAATCAGATGTAGCCTTTCTGATTTGTCTTACACAATGATTCTTCAGTTGCTTAAAATCTTGCCAGTCCGGGCATAAGCCTATGTTTCTGGTGTCGTGTCTTGCTTTTGATTAATTTGATGACATGCTATTTTATCAAATCAATTATCGAATGTTTAATTTATTACGTGATTTAATTAAATCATGCAAGAATTTAATGATTAATAACCTGGCACACTACTGGAATCTGTCGTTTACAGAGTTACCAATTCCAGAAAATAACTCTTTGGATATTATATATCTTATAACAGTCAATTATTAATCATACCTCTTATCAGTCTCATTATGATGATCGTAAGTTCTAATCTGCACGAATCTTAGTCTGCATGATGAATCAGCAATACACAAATTGGCTTCATTATTTATTTACTAAGTAACTAAATAATCACACAGAATTATATATATACAGTGGGTGAAATAAGTATTGAACACGTCACCATTTTTCTCAGTAAATATATTTCCAAAGGTGCTATTGACATGAAAGTTTCACCAGATGTTGGTAACAACCCAAGTAATCCATACATACAAAACCAAAACAAATAAGTTCAGAAATTAAGTTATGTGTAATAATGTGAAATGACACAGGGAAAAAGTATTGAACACATGAAGAAAGGGAGGTTCAAAAAGGCATGGAAAGCCAAGACAACAGCTGAAAACTATCAGTAATTAAAAAGCAATCCAGCCCCCTGTCAGTGCAAATTAATATCAGCTGGTTCAGTCCCAACTGATGGCCTACAAAAAGGTCTCATTGCCAAGGTGTCACACAAGACACATCTCATGATGGGTAAAAGCAAAGAGCTGTCTCAAGACATTCACAACCTAATTGTTGCAAAACATAATGATGGCATTGGTTATAGGCGCGTTTCTAAGCTTCTGAATGTTCCAGTGAGCACTGTTGGGACCATAATACGGAAGTGGAAAGACAATCATTTCACCATAAATTATGTTTTTGTTAAGAGAGGTGATTTAGAATTGTTCAATTTAAATTATTATACAAAATTCTTGCAACCAATAGAATGTTATTTATATGGACGGTACAACCTTCCCAGCTCTGCAGATTTTGCTGTGAAGAGACAGAATCATTAGATCATTTGTTTTGGTACTGTCCATATGTAGCCTGTTTTTGGTCACAGGTCCAGGAATGGTTAAAGAATTGCAATATTTACCTGGAGCTAACTCTGCAGATAGCACTGCTGGGTGATCAGAAAGTCATGGTCGAACGATCAATAATATAATAATACTTAATTAGCAAAAACATTTATCTTCAATTTACAGTCTGTAGAAACAATAATAATAATAGAAAGGTTCAGAAATGTGAAACATCAAAGTACAGTGTATGGAAAATAGAAATCCAATATGGATGGTGTTAAAAGATAGATGGGAGGAGTTGAATGGAGCTGAAGGTTGGGACTAATAACAACTAATAACAACAAGATAAATAATGTTAAACATACTGTGTCCGTAACACGTGTATAGGTTATAGGTTAAGAACTTTTGTGAAAGAGCACATTTTGAAAGATATGGCATACAGTGGGGAGAACAAGTATTTGATACACTGCCGATTTTGCAGGTTTTCCTACTTACAAAGCATGTAGAGGTCTGTAATTTTTTATCATAGGTACACTTCAACTGTGAGAGACGGAATCTAAAACAAAAATCCAGAAAATCACATTGTATGATTTTTAAATAATTAATTTGCATTTTATTGCATGACATAAGTATTTGATCACCTACCAACCAGTAAGAATTCCGGCTCTTACAGACCTGTTAGTTTTTCTTTAAGAAGCCCTCCTGTTCTCCACTCATTACCTGTATTAACTGCACCTGTTTGAACTCGTTACCTGCATAAAAGACACCTCTCCACACACTCAATCAAACAGACTCCATCCTCTCCACAATGGCCAAGGCCAGAGAGCTGTGTAAGGACATCAGGGATAAAATTGTAGACCTGCACAAGGCTGGGAGGGGCTACAGGACAATAGGCAAGCAGCTTGGTGAGAAGGCAACAACTGTTGGCGCAATTATTAGAAAATGGAAGAAGTTCAAGATGACGGTCGATCTCCCTCGGTCTGGGGCACCATGC
This sequence comes from Thymallus thymallus, assembly GCA_023634145.1. NCBI lineage: Eukaryota > Metazoa > Chordata > Actinopteri > Salmoniformes > Salmonidae > Thymallus > Thymallus thymallus. Next base: position 14,121,077 of record CM042408.1, read on the forward strand.
AAGATCTCACCTCGTGGGGCATCAATGATCATGAGGAAGGTGAGGGATGATCCCAGAATTACACGGCAGGACCTGGTCAATGACCTGAAGAGAGCTGGGACCACAGTCTCAAAGAAAACCATTAGTAACACACTACGCCGTCATGGATTAAAATCCTGCAGCACACGCAAGGTCCCCCTGCTCAAGCCAGCGCATGTCCAGGCCCGTCTGAAGTTTGCCAATGACCATCTGGATGATCCAGAGGAGGAATGGGAGAAGGTCATGTGGTCTGATGAGACAAAAATAGAGCTTTTTGGTCTAAACTCCACTCGCCGTGTTTGGAGGAAAAAGAAGGATGAGTACAACCCCAAGAACACCATCCCAACTGTGAAGCATGGAGGTGGAAACATCATTCTTTGGGGATGCTTTTCTGCAAAGGGGACAGGACGACTGCACCGTATTGAGGGGAGGATGGATGGGGCCATGTATCGCGAGATCTTGGCCAACAACCTCCTTCCCTCAGTAAGAGCATTGAAGATGGGTCGTGGCTGGGTCTTCCAGTATGACAACGACCCGAAACACACAGCCAGGGCAACTAAGGAGTGGCTCCGTAAGAAGCATCTCAAGGTCCTGGAGTGGCCTAGCCAGTCTCCAGACCTGAACCCAATAGAAAATCTTTGGAGGGAGCTGAAAGTCCGTATTGCCCAGCGACAGCCCCGAAACCTGAAGGATCTGTATGGAGGAGTGGGCCAAAATCCCTGCTGCAGTGTGTTCAAACCTGGTCAAGAACTACAGGAAACGTATGATCTCTGTAATTGCAAACAAAGGTTTCTGTACCAAATATTAAGTTCTCCTTTTCTGATGTATCAAATACTTATGTCATGCAATAAAATGCAGATTAATTACTTAAAAATCATACAATGTGATTTTCTGGATTTTTGTTTTAGATTCCGTCACTCACAGTTGAAGAGTACCTATGATAAAAATTACAGACTTCTACATGCTTTGTAAGTGGGAAAACCTGCAAAATCGGCAGTGTATCAAATACTTGTTCTCCCCACTGTATATGAACTGCCCTTTTGTACAAACTGTATAAAATGATGGGTTAAGAATTAATATATGAGACCAGAAAAATGCAAGGCTGCAGCTGCGCGCTTAAAGTGGTTTGAACTCTGAATCGCAACAGGAGGTGGAGAAGAAAACTCCCCTTGCGGACAATCACTGGTATGGCTGATTAGCTGTCCTAAGTATCTTCAAAAGTGAATTTAAGTGGGACCATTCTACCACTCTGTTCAAACCATCCTACTACGCTACTCTCATCACCTTACTGGGAACCATCGAAACAGCTGGCTAGCCTATCTTCAAAGAAGCATCTTCCCTAGTGAATGGAAGGAGAATCAACTCTATAGTTCTGTTCAGGACTACCCAACAAATCACTGGATACCCGACAACTACAGAGGAGAACAACAGTAGGGGACTTGTTGGAACTTTTTGGACAATCAGAGACTTACGAGTGAGCCCGACTCCCTTTCCAGGGCGGCCCAGTTCCGAGAGAGCTACACGGCGGCACCTCACGTAAATACGTTCTTGATTTCTTACTACAAGTGGGCGGTGGTTCGGGTGCAATGTATAGGAGTACTATAAGTGAGAGTAGTTTCTAAATATAACAACGTTAAGTGTTTCTCTCTCTTTCTCTCCCTCTCCATGTCTTTTGTAACAAGTAGCCATATTGTTGTCAGTATGCTAGGGACCAGTTTTTAACGTATTAAGGGTGTATGTTTATCCTGTGTTAGTTAGCTAGTAAATAAATAGTTAAACCAATGTGTGTAGAACTGAGTCATAAGTAAGGCTCAGCTTTTTGCAGATGCAAGGAGGTTACGACGTTCAGAATGATGATATGATATGAGGTTATCGTTAATAAGTTGACTGTTTATAGATGTGATAGGTAAAGACATTTTAGAGTTTAATTCGGGAGATAGTAACTCTTTGAAGAACCACTCTCGTGGTGCCCCAGATCCTAATGAGTTAATTGTTACATGATTAATTTAATCAGGTAACAATTAAACATAGTTAGATAATTAGAGACAACAGTCTTCAGATTAATCTTAAAGTCACGTCACGACAGAGTCATGCACTGATACCTCAGCCCTCAGCATGCCTCACCTGTCAACAGAACTAACACTGAGGGAGAGAAGAGAGTGAACCTGGGGTGGTGGGAAGAGCACTTATTGTGTGTGTATGTGTGTGTGTTTTCATGCTCTGTGAGAATCCTTGGTGAAAGTGCGGCAAATCTCTGCTTCAGAGCCGTCCTCCCAATGACTCTCTCCACAGCTCCTCAGCCCACATCCCAGACTAGTCTTCCCTCACCATGTCGTTTTGACAAACTGTGACTTTTAAAGACTTCATCTCCTCCCTGCCTCTGGTGAAGAGAACCGTTAATCTGAAGTCTCTTCTGTTGTTATTGAGGAGGAAGAAGAGGATAGAAGGAGGGAAAAAGTAAGAAAGTGAGGGAGGGAAAGGGGGAGGGAGGCAGGGAGGGAGGGGAATCTGAAACAGACTTTGGACCATTCATCCATCATAGATCCAGGAATTGACAGGCAGATTTTAATAGCAAAAACTAAAGAGTACAGACGAGCGAGCCTCAAACCTAGAGGCAGTGAGGATATTGAGTTTTTCACAGTGTCTGTCAGAGAGAGAGTGACAGAGACAGAGAGAGAGAGACAACCATGACTAAACAGCATGATTAGGGAGCCGTTGTTGATCAATGCCATGCAGGGTCTGCAGGGTCTTTGATACACCCGAAAGAGAAAGAGAGATGTTTCCTGCCTCGTTTGTGTATACCTTTGATCCTGCAATTAATGATATTATCCACAAACCTCCTCTGTTCCAGTTATCCCAGACAGCAGACATCTTATTTATAAACACTGATGATTAGTCTAAATGTCTGGAAGCAAGACGAAACAGTAAAGGGATTCTTCTTTTGTCAGGTGAGTTAGAGAAAACAGCAAAGATTTCATACCTTGACAGGTTACATCCTCAAACAAATAAAGACTGCTGGAGGAAGATCATGCAGTCAAATTGAAATGTTTGAGCACCTTATCATCATCCCCCTCCTCTCTCCTGGCATCCTACTCTTAAGTTTTTAGTGAAGCACACACCCAGTCATCCCAAAGGCACCTCTACTATTAAGAGACTTAAAAAAAAAATTGTTCTAAATGACTCCTAAGGTCCTGTGGCAGAGAGCAACGTGGTGTGAATACTGATCTCTTCCAGGGCCTTTTCCCCCTAAAGCAGCATTCTGCAGAGAGACTGAAAAACAGCTTCTATCTCAAGGCCATCAGACTGCTAAACATCCATCACTAACACACCAGAGGTGGCTGCCTAAAGACACTGATTAGAAATCACAGGCCACTTTAAGCAATAGAACACTAGCCACTTTAATAATGTATCCCTGTCTGCATCACTCATCTCTATGTATAAACTGCACTCTACACTATTCTACAGTATCTTAGTCACTCAATTTGTGTGTACATATTGCATCACCCATCTCATATGTATATACTGTATTGTACTCTATACTTCGCCACCGACTGCTAAACAACCATCTCTAGCACATCAGAGACTGCTGCCTATAGACATAGATTAGAAATCACTGGCCACTTTAAGGAAATGAAACACTAGTCACTTTAATAATGTTTCAGTTTCTTGCACTACTCATCTCATATGTTTAAACTGTACGCTAGACTATTATTCGGTATCTTAGTCACTTAATCGTGTTTACATACTGCATCACCAATCTCTTATGTGTATACTGCATACTATAAAGCTTACTATGCCACTGTATCTTAGTCCAATGCCGCCCTGACATTTATGTATATATTCTTAATCCATCCTTACTTAGATTTATGTGTATTTGTGTATATGTTGTGAAACTGTTAGCCATTACTTGTTAGATATTACCGCACTGTCAGAGCTAGAAGCACAAGCATTTCGCTACACCCGCAAAAACTTCTGCTAACCACGTTTATGTGACCAATACATTTGATTAGATTTTTTTATTTTGATTTGATGAGCTTAGTTCAACTGTCATATCCCACCATAACCCAAAATATAAGCTTATTTTACTCCAATGTTTGTAAATAAAGTAGAAAAATACTAATACTATAGGCTAAAAACATGGTTAAAACTATCATTTTTATATATTGGATGGTCAGTCTTTGCATCCATCCACCGAATACAGCCACTTTAGACATGGTGCATCATGAGAGGAGTAAGTATGCATGACACACACATACATACACACACACCATCCTAAATGAGTTCATTGCACTGATTATTCAGAGTGAGACAGTCACGGAGATGAGTGTGTAACAGTACAGATCGGTGCCAGTGGTGGAAAAAGTACCCAATTGTCATACTTGAGTAAAGTATAGATACCTTTAATAGAAAGTTACTCAAGTAAAAGTGAAAGTCACCCAGTAAAATACTACTTGAGTAAAATCTAAAAGTATTTGGTTTTAAATAAACTTAAGTATCAAAAGTAAAAGTATAAATCATTTCTAATTTCTTATATTAAGCAAAGCAGACGGCACCATTTTCTTGTTTTAAAGATTTACGGATAGCCAGGGGCACACTCCAACACTCAGACATTATTTCCAAAAGATGCATTTGTGTTTAGTGAGTCCGCCAGAACATAGGCAATAGGGATGACGACGTGTTCTCTTGATAAGTGCGTGAATTAAAAACTGTAATATCTACTTGAGTCGTGGCTCAACGACGACATGGATAACATTCAGCTGGCAGGAAATACGTTGCACCGGCTAGATCGAACAGCAGACTCCGGTAAGACGAAGGGTGGCGGTCTGTGTATATTTGTAAACAACAGCTGGTGCATGAAATCTAAGGAAGTCTCTAGATTTTGCTCACCTCAAGTAGAGTATCTAATGATAAGCTGTAGACCACACTATTTACAGAGAGAGTTTTCATCTATATTTTTTGTAGCTGTCTATTTACCACCACAAACCGATGCTGCACTAAGACCGCAGTCAGTCAGCTATATAAGGCAATAAACAAACAGGAAAACACCCATCCAAAGGTGACGCTCCTAGTGGCTGGGGACGTTAATGCAAGGAAACTTAAATCCGTTCTACCTCATTTCTACTTGCATATTAAATGTGAAACCAGAGGGAAAAAAAACTTTACTCCACACACAGAGACGCGTACAAAGCTCTCCCTCCATTTGCAAAATCTGACCATAATTCCATCCTCCTGATTCCTGCTTACAAGCAAAAACTAAAGCAGGGAGCACCAGTGACTCGGTCAATAAAGAAGTGGTCAAATGACGCAGATGCTAAGCTACAGGACTGTTTTGCTAGCACAGACTGAAATATGTTCAGGGATTCTTCTGATGGCATTGAGTACACCACATCAGTCATTGGCTTCATCAATAAGTGCATCGACGACGTCGTCCCCACAGTGACTGTACTTACATACCCCAACCAGAAATCATGGATTACAGGCAACATCCACACTGAGCTAAAGGATCTAGCTGCTGTTTTCAAGGAGCCGGACTCAACCCGGATGCTTATAAGAAATCCCGCTATGCCCTAAGACGAACCATCAAACAGGTAAAGTGCCAATACAGGACTAAGATTGAATCGTACTACACCGGCTCCGATGCTCGTCAGATGTGACAGGGCCTGCAAACTATTACAGACTACAAAGGGAAGCACAGCCGCGAGCTGCCCAGTGACACGAGCCTACCAGATGAGCTAAATCACTTCTATCCTCGCTTCGAGACAAGCAACACTGATGCATGCATGAGAGCATCAGCTGTTCCGGACGACTGTTTGATAACGCTCTCTGTAGCCGATGTGAGTAAGACCTTTAAACAGGTCAACATTCACAAGGCCGCAGGGCCAGACAGATTACCAGGACGTGTACTCCGAGCATGCTCTGACCAACTGGCAAGTGTCTTCACTGACATTTTCAACCGGTCCCTGATTGTGTCTGTAATACCAACATGTTTCAAGCAGACCACCATAGTCCCTGTGCCCAAGAACACTAAGGTAACCTGCCAAAATGACTACAGACCCGTAGCACTCACGTCTGTAGCCATGAAGTGCTTTGAAAGGCTGGTCATGGCTCACATCAACACCATTATCCCAGAAACCCTAAACCAACTCCAATTTGCATACCGCTCCAACAGATCCACAGATGATGGAATCTCTATTGCACTCCACGCTGCCCTTTCCCACCTGGACAAAAAGAACACCTACGTGAGAATGCTATTCATTGACTACAGCTCAGCGTTCAACACCATAGTGCCCTCAAAGCTCATCACTAAGCTAAGAATCCTGGGACTAAACACCTCCCTCTGCAACTGGATCCTGGACTTCCTGACTGGCCGCCCCCAGGTGGTAAGGGTAGGTAACAACACATCTGCCACGCCGATCCTCAACACTGGGGCCCCTCAGGGGTGCGTGCTCAGTCCCCTCCTGTACTCCCTGTTCACCAATGACTGTATGGCCAGGCTCGACTCCATCATTAAGTTTGCAGACAACACAACAGTGGTAGGCCTGATCACCGACAATGACGAGACAGCCTATAGGGAGGAGGTCAGAGACCTAGCCGTGTGGTGCCAGGACAACAACCTCTCCCTCAACATGATCAAGACAAAGGAGATGATTGTGGACTACAGGAAAAGGAGGACAGAGCACGGCCCCATTATCATCAACGAGGCTGTAGTGGAGCAGGTTGAGAGCTTCAAGTTCCTTGGTGTCCACATCACCAACAAACTATCATGGTCCAAACACACCAAGACAGTCGTGAAGAGGGCACGACAAAGCCTATTCCCCCTCAGGAGACTGAAAAGATTTGGCATGGGTCCTCAGATCCTCAAAAAGTTCTACAGCGGCACCATCGAGAGCATCCTGACTGGTTGCATCATTGCCTTGTATGGCAACTGCTCGGCCTCCGACCGCAAGGCACTACAGGGGGTAGTGCGTACGGCCCAGTACATCACAGGGACCAAGCTTCCTGCCATCCAGGACCTCTAAACTAGGTGTTGTCAGAGGAAGGCCCTAAAAATTGTCAAAGACTCCAGCCACCCTAGTCATAAACTGTTCTCTCTGCTACCGCACGGCAAACGGTACAGGAGGGCCAAGTCTAGGTCCAAAAGGCTTCTCAACAGCTTCTACCCCCAAGCCATAAGACTCCTGAACAGGTAATCAAATGGCTACCTGGACTATTTGCATTGTGTCCCCCCACCCCCCACCCCCTCTTTTATGCTGCTGCTACTCTCTGTTTATCATCTATGCATAGTCACTTTAACTATACCTACATGTACATATTACCTCAATTAGCCCGACTAACTGGTGCCCCCGAACATTGACTCTGTACCTGTACCACCTGTATATTGCCTCGCTACTGTTATTTTTACTGTTATTTTACTGCTTTTATTTCTTTACTTAGAGTATCTATTTTTTACCTAACGCTTATTTTACTTAAAAACTGTAAGTGAGCATTTCACTGTAAGGTCTACACCTCTTGTATTCGGCTCACGTGACAAATACAATTTGATTTGATTTTCATTTCACAATTTTCCTGTTCTGCTAAGCATTCAAAATGTATTGAGTAAAAAGTACAATATTTTCTTTAGTAATGTAGTGAAAGTAAAAGTAAAAGTTGTCCAAAATATAATATTAAAGAAAAGTACAAAATACTCTGTAATGTCAATGTCAAAATGTATGAAGAATAAAACACTATATCTTAATTACATTATTCAACCCCCTGATTCAATACATATTAGAATCACTTTTGGCAGTGATTACAGCTGTGAGTCTTTCTGGGTAAGTCCCTAAGTTTGAGGTTATTTTTATTTTTACAGGGACAGTGCACATTAATCAATGTTTCAGTAAAAGTGCTGGTTTTAATTTTCAACCGCAGTCCCTGGGCAGGTTATTAAAAACAATTACAATACAGACAAACAATGAGCATTGAGCACATGCAGAGCAACATAGAACAAGCAACACGCAGCACACAGACAGAGCAATAGCACAAAAAGCAACAAAACTAAATACATAAGAGCAACAGTGTTTCCACACCTCACAAGCTACAGGCAACACGGAAAGCGGCAATACACCGCTAGGGATTAGGTTCACAAGTCTGATTGGCCTTTAGCCATGTATTAATGTTTTTTGTGAAGGTGCGATAGGTGGTGCAGTTATTTGTGTCTGATGGCAGTGTGTTCCAGACATGGGAAGCTCTCACAGAGAGAGCAGATTGACTTAAAGTGCTTTTCCTTAATGGAACTATACAGCCACCTCTCATGGCAGACATTGTGGATCTGCTACAATGGATTTGGGTGTTTTGTTTAACAAAAGTACTAAGTGGAGGGGGAGCCAGGCCATTTAGGATCTTGAATATAAGACATGCTTTCTGAGGATGTAATAGTGATGATGGCTATTGGGCTTTCTATCAAGCACGTTGAGAGCCTGTTTGTAGACATACTGAATGGGTTTAATGTTGTACAGCAAGCTTGGGCCGAACTAGTCAAGCAATGTTAAGTGGGGGAGTATCATAGATTTGAAGTACAGTTTTGATACCTCTGTAGTCAAACTGTTTTGCATGAATTCTTCAAGCTCTGTCAAGTAGGTTGTTGATCATTGCTAGACAGACATTTTCAAGTCTTGCTATAGATTTTTCGATTTAAGTCAAAACTGTAACTTGGCCACTCAGGAACATTCAATGTTGTCTTAGTAAGATACCTCAATTTATATTTGGCCTTGTGTTTAAGGTTATTGTAGTGCTGAAAAGTGAATTTGTCTCCCAGTGTCTCTTGGAAAGCAGATTGGACCAGGTTTTCCTCTAGGAATTGGCCTGTGCTTAGCGCTATTCTGTTTATTTTAATCCTAAAAAACTCCTTAGTCCTTGCCGATGACAAGCATACCCATAACATGATGCAGCCACCACCATGCTTTAAAATATGTGGTACTCCGTGATGTGTTGTGTTGGATTTGCCCAAAACATAATGCTTTTCATTCAGGACATAAAGTTAACTTCTTTGCCACGTTTTGCAGTTTTACTTTAGTGCCTTGTTGCAAACAGGATGCATGTTTTGGAATATCTTTTATTCTGTACAGGCTTCCTTCTTTTGACTCTGTCATTTAGGTTAGTATTGTGGAGTACCTACAATGTTGTTGATCCATCCTCAGTTTTCTCTTATCATAGCCATCAAACTCTGTATCTGTTTTAAAGTCACCATTGGCCTCATGGTGAAATCCCCGAGCGGTTTTCTTCCTCTGCGGCAATTGAGTTTTTTGAAGGACGCCTGAATCTTTGTAGTGACTGGGTGTATTGATGCAGCATCTAAAATGTAATTAATACTTCACCATGCTCAAATGGATATTCAATGTCTGCTTTTTTCTACCAATAGGTGCCCTTCTTTGAGAGGCATTGCAAAACCTCCCTGGTCTTTGTGGTTGAATCTGTGTTTGAAATTCACTGCTCGACTGAGGGACCTTACAGATTGTATGTAGGGATACAGAGATTTGGTAGTCCTTGCAAAAATCATGTTAAACACTATTATTGCACACAGAGCAAAGTTTTACTCCTGAACTTATTAATGCTTGTCATAACAAAGGGGTTGAATACTTATTGACTCAAGACAGTTCAGCTTTTCATTTTTTTAATAATTTGAAAAAATCTCTAAAAACTTAATTCGACTTTGACATTATGGGGAAATGTGTGTAGGCCAGTCACACAAAATCTCAAAATGAAAAGTCAAGTGGTGTAAATACTTTCTGAAGGCACTGTACATCCCCAAACATACGGTATATATAAATAGATAGACAGACAGACCCCCAGGGCAATCTGAAAAAAATACAAAATATAAAAAAACTAGTGCACTGGGCCTTTACTAGTCCTGTATTAGCGACCGGTATAGTCGTCTGTAGCGCGGACAAAACATTATTACACCACTACATATCTACAATACAATGTGTAGTACCACCATACAATAATATTACAATGTACGTGTGTGTAGACTGCGTGTGCTAGCGCTTGTGTAAATATGCGTGTGCCTGTACCTTTAATCTGATTCTGCTGCTTGCATCAGTTACCTGATGTGGAATAGAGTTCCATGTAGCCATGGCTCTATGTAGTACTGTGAGCCTCCCATAGTCTGTTCTGGACTTGGGGATTGTGAAGAGACCTCTGGTGGCATGTCTTGTGGGGTATGCATGGGTGTCCGAGTTGTGTGCTAGTAGTTTAAACAGACAGCTCGGTGCATTAAGCTTGTCAACATGTCTTACAAAAACAAGTAGTGATGAAGTTAATCTCTCTTCCACTTTGAGCCATGAGAGATTGACATGCATATCATTAATGTTATCTCCCCATGCACTTTTAAGGGCCAGCCATGCTGCCCTGATCTGAGTCTTATTATGGACAGACTTCTCCCCATTATAGCTACTGTTGTATCAATATGTTTTGACAATGACAGTTTACAATCCTGGGTTACTCCAAGCGGTTTAGTCACCTCAAATTGCTTAATTTCCACATTATTCATTACATGATTTAGTTGAGGTTTAGGGTTTAGTGAATGGTTTGTCCCAAATACAATGTTTTCAGTTTTTTAAATATTTAGGACTAACTTTGTTAAGTGTTGCAGTTATTTCAGTCACTTTAGTAGCTGAAGTGCAAGGGTGTTGAGTCATCCGCACACATAGACACTCTGGCTTTACTCAAAGCCAGTGGCATGTCATTAGTAAAGATTTTAAAAAGTAAGGGGCCTTGACAGCTTCACTGGAGAATTCCTGATTCTACCTGGATTATGTTGGAGAGGCTTCCATTAAAGAACGCCCTCTGTGTTCTGTTAGACAGCTAACTCTTTATCCACAATATAGCAGGGGGTGTAAAGCCATAACACATATGTTTTTCCAGAATCAGACTATGAATGATAATGTCAAAAGCCACGCTGAAGCACTGTAAGTGCTATGCTTGTTGAACGTCCTTCCCTATAAGCATGCTGAAAGTCTGTTGTCAATTTGTTTACTGTAAAATAGCATTGTATCTGGTCAAACACTATTTTTTCCAAAAGTTTACTAAGAGTTGGTAACAGGCTGATTGGTCAGCTATTTGAGCCAGTAAAGGGGGCTTTACTATTTTTGGGTAGAGGAATGACTTTTGATTCCCTCCAGGCCTGAGGGCACACACTTTCTAGTAGGCTTAAATTGAAGATATGACAAATAGGAGTGGCATTATTGTCTGCTATTATCCGCAGTAATTTTCCATCCAGGTTGTCAGACCCCGGTGGCTTGTCATTGTCATCCACACTCACTTTACAGAATTCAAAATTACAATGCTTGTTTTATATAATTTGGTCAGATATACTTGGATGTGTAGTGTCAGCATTTGTTGCTGGGATGTCCTGCATAAGTTTGCTAATTTTGCCAATGAAACAAAAATAAAGAAGTTGGAAATATCAGTGGGATTTGTGATGAATGAGCCATCTGATTCATTGAATGATGGAGCAGAGTTTGCCTTTTTGCCCAAAATGTAATTTAAGGTGCTCCAAATCTTTTTACTATCATTCTTTGTCATTTTTTTTGTATAGTTTCTTCTTCTTTTTATTTACTTTAGTGACATGATTTCTCAATTTGCAGTATGTTTGCCAATCGGTTGTGCTGCCAGACCTATTTGCCAAACCTTTTTCCTCATCTCTCTCAACAATACAATTTTTTAAATTCCTCATCATGACTTTAGGTGAGGCAGATGAACCTGTAGCCATATTACATCAACAGTACTTAACATGAGATCCTCTCAAAGCTTTACAGGAATGTGGCTCTGAATATAGACCGCAACACTGCCCCCATTGGCATTTTTGTATTTTCGGTAGATGTTATAACCATGTATTGTTACCACGGTATCATCAAAGGTATTATCTAAGTGAGTTTCAGAGATAGTCAGAATATGAATGCCATCTGTTACAAGCACGTTATTGAATTCATGAACCTTGTTTCTTAAGCTACATACAGTATGTTAATATGGGCAATTGTTTTGCACTTTTCTGGGTTGCTTGATTGTTTTTAATGCTTTTCTGGGAAGTTTATAAGAAGTAGACTTGCTCATGTTATTTATATTGGAGCTGATAGTGGAGGTTAAGCTCCACACCGCCTCAGTGCAAACAGTATTACTCTGGTTCATAGGCACATGATTACTGCATACATTAGCTGTAGGATCAGCAGAGGTAATCAGGGCAGTTATGGGGACATAAATTAAGTTACTTACATTGTGTCTGCCAACGCCCCTGGGATAATGTACATTTGATGCAGCATTATGACAACTCAGCGACACAATGGTAAGGATTAACTGAGCTGATCTTAGGTCATTGATAAGTCATTGTCTCAACGCAGCCTTGAAATGTGTGGTCAGAGTCCAGGAGCCAAGATGATTTGGATGGACTCCGTCATTCAGGCTCCCGAGTGCAAGAGGCCGTCATTGTAAATAAGAATTTGTTCTTAACTGACTTGTTAAATAAAGGTAAAATAAATCAAAAATGATAATGAATAAAATTTCTGTTGAGTATCTTCTGTTTCCAGAAGGTGTCAAAGTTATCTATAAAAGTGATTCCAACCAAGCTACAGTAATCTTTTAGCCAGGTGTGTAATGCTAGTAGCCTGCTGAATCTTTCACACCCACGGCCCAACGATTGTACCGGACCTAAAATGATTGGCCGCTATGGTGTTGAACGCTGAGCTGAGGTCAATGAACATCATTCTCACATAGGTATTCCTCTTGTCCAGGTGGGAGAGGGCATTGTAGGGTGCATTTGAGATTTCATCATCTGTAGATCTGTTGGGGTGGTGTGCAAATTGGAGTGGGTATAGGTCTAGGGTGTCTGGGATGATGGAGGTGATGTGTGCCATGAGCTGCATTTCAAAGCACTTGATGATTACAGATGTTAGTGTTACATGGCAGTAGTCATTGTGGCAGGTAGTATTAGAGTTCTTTGGAACAGGAATGTTTCTGATCAGCTTGAGACATGTGGGGATAACAGACTGGGAGGTTGAAAATGACAGTGAACTGTCCGGTGTCGTGGGCTCGCGAGTGTTGACCAGATAAAAAAAATAAAAAAGGTTGTTCAAGCGTCCAAGAAACAACGTCAAACTCAGAAATCTTTCTAATTCTTTTAACGTGTACTGAACAAATATTTGTGTCATAATTGATGTTCTGAAGTCTGCTAGCAATATGACGTTATTAGATGTAGCTTAGCTCCACTGTTTGTGCTGGCTAATATTAGTTATTCTTGCACCACATAAGCAAGCTGTTAGCACTAAATAAACTATTTGGGTAGAAATTATCATGCATTTGATGTATGAACCACGCTAATGTAATGTTGTGTAAAAGTGTATTGTAAGAGCATTTTTGGTTTGTTTCTCCGGTACCGCATTAAACTTTCATGAACCATCAGTTTGAGAGTTGACCATTCATTCAGCTGGGGATGCTACATGAACCTCATGCAGAATTGTGTCTCTCTCTCTGACTGAGCAATTGATTGCTGTAAGTGAAAGACTTGAATGCAGCATGAGGCATAGGTTATCCCTTTGCTTCTGCTGGAAGATTGCCTCACTAAAGATTGTCAGTCTAACACACACACACACTAACAGACTGAAGCTGAAGGGTTTAAATTAACCACTCTGGTGAGAAACACAACATGCGTAATAAATACAGTGCATTACTATAATACAGTCACAGGAGGTTGGTGGCACCTTAATTGGGGAGGACAGGCTCATAATAATGGCTGGAACGGAATAAATTGAATGGTAATCGAAACACATGGTTTCCTTGTTAGATATCATTCCATTCACTCCATTCCAGCCATTATTATGAGCCGTCCTCCCCTCAGCAGCCTCCTGTGAGTACAGTACATACTGCTCCTTCACTTTAAATGAATATAAGTGTTCTATGTATTGAGTCAACTCTGGAGAAACAGACTCACAGACAGGTGATATGCTGACAGACAGGAAAGGTTTTGGAAAAATCCACCGTTTAGCAATGTTTGCATTTAATGATGTTTGAGGTTTTCTTCAGTCCATCCTTCACAAAAAGAAAGTCAGAGTTACTATGACAACTGTTCTTATTCCTTCCTGCAGAATAAGGGAAGGAATGTATCTGTAATGGCATCACACCTATCACAACCTGAAATGGGCTTCTCACATCTGACTGTAGAAATATATAACTATACAGCATAGAACAGATGTAGGCTCAGTACATGGTCAGACAGTAGACCGCAGAGACTGGATAATTATGTGTGCATTAGTTATCATCTTTCCGGTGTTCTCCGTATCGAAATGTATTATAGTGTACAGTTTTTTTGTGTATTTGTATGCTGGCTTCACAAAATTAATTTCCATGTAAATGAACAATAAAGTATATCGTATTGCACAAGGTGATCAGCATAATGAGTGTCTTCAGGGTCATATGAAAGCTGCTGAATGCACTTAATTTCACTTCTTGACTGATAAACTCAAAAGAAGTGGCAGCTAGAGTGTGATGACCACATGTAGCCAGTCTCACAGCTAAATATCCCTGTCCTTTGCACTTTAACATTAATTTGCACCAAACATTGTCCGATCAAATAATGTTGGGTCACATAGTTTTCAATTCAAATATCAAATAGACACCTTTATTGAATATTGATTTGTATATTGATGTCTATAGTGTATTTTAATGTGTATACAGGGCTCATCTGTAAAATAGACCTTGGTCTCAGCATGACTCATAATGTTAATGATCATATTTATGCTTAAATTCATGTTTATGCTAAAAATGTTTGGAATAGATCCTTGATCATTTCTGTGTATATTTAAAGCTTATCTGCCATTCCCTTTATACTCTGTGTGCTTACCTTATGGCCTGCGTTAACCTGTGGACTGGTGCCTGTTCTGCTGTGTAGACCTCAGTTAAATATTGATGTATGTTTGAGGTGGTAGAACAGTTTTACTTTAATTTACAAACCTTTTAAGTTCTCTTTATGCACTATGGTTTTGATTTCTCTTACTTTATAAACAATCTCAAGTTTGAGAAAATAAAACCCCTAATATTTGCACCTGACTCAGTTGTCTCTTGTTGCCTGCTTGGTTGTCCCTTACATAAGATGACATCCTCAGACAGACAGATAGATGCTTTATGTCTACTCCAGTATTGGACGGTTGGATGGATGGAGGGAGGCAGGGAGAGAGAGGGGAGACATTGTTGAAAGATTGAGGTACTATTGCATTCTCCAAGCCTTGGCTGGAACAGGTCTGTTCAACCTGCAGTCTGTAAAAAATAGTCACACTCATCTCCATAAGAACACGTCAGTGATTCTCCCAGTCCTAGTGCTTCAATCCACAGATTGACGTTTAAATGGGTGCATTCCAATTACACAGCACCGGGTGTCGGCCCCTATAATTTCCTGCTTTGCAAACCTCATGCACAAACATGTATCGCTCTCTGACTGATCAGTACTCCACTGATTGCTGTAAGTGAAAGACTTGAATGCAGCAGGAGGCGCAGGTTCTCCCTTTGCTGTTGCTGGAAGATTGCCTCACCGAAGACTATCAATCAACACACACACACACACACACACACACACACACACTGACAGACTGAAGGTTTAAATTAACAACTCTAGTGAGAAACACTTCATACTGTTGTGGAAATTCTTACACAGGGACACTCAAAGTCAATCTTAAATGAATCATTGTTAATTATCAGCGTGCTGGAGAGGTTCCAACAAACACCATAGTGAATGTCTGTCAGGAGCTCTCCTGGGGCAGTCCCGTTTGTTCCCTTTCAAGACTGTTTCTTCACACAGTCAAATTTCCGTCACATTTAAACGAGGGCTCATCTTTCTGGTGTTTCTTAGTTCTTTTTCAGATAGTGTTTCAGTTCGTCCTCCCACTGGCACATGTTCAAAGTAATGTCTCTCACCTGAGCCTCCACTGTCCTTTACAGTCCAATATTTCTTGTCCATTTTCCTACCAGTACACCAGCAGCAGTTTGAATGGGATCTCTTTCCATGCTCACTCCACCTGGACTCATGCCGCACTCCTGAGAGAAAAGGCAGTTGATAGCTTCGACTGGATGCTGTCTACAGGTTGCTGGCTCGGACTCAGGTCTCACGGTAGAAGTGGTGAAGGACCATACTGAACGCCATTGTCGCCATTGCTTCAGCCGGTTAGGGGGGGGGTTGAGGTTCACACTGTTCATGGTCAAATGATCCCTTCCATGCATCTAGATACCATCTGTGGTCACCTTCTCCATAACCTTGAGAGAGGACAGACCAGAACAACAGTTTAGTTTAGGGCATTTCTGATTCAGGAAATCCAGAAAAATTATTTACTGTATGACAAATTATTACTACTACCTGATTCAGGAAATCCAGACAAATTATTTCACTGTATGACAAATTATTACTACTACCAATATTGTTAATATAGATTTCTAAAACAAATGTCAGAGAATAACAACACACATTTGAAAAAATATTTTTTATACTCCCCTATCATCTTGGCGATCTCACCGCAGAGTTACAGGGTCAGGGAGTTCGAGGGCTAATCCTTAGGGAGAAGCCCCGACCATCCAGCAGACCCAATCTGGTGAGATTTGTTATTGAAGCAAGACAAAAACTAAGAAAACAAAAAAACAGCAATACACATATATCACTCGAGAGTAACTGTCAACCATTACCAACATATATTTATTCCTTTTATTGGCAGGCATGTGAACAATATCAATTTGCATAATTACCAAAGGCCCAGGGACTGAATTTGCATATTTACCAAAGGCCTAGGGGACCGTGATTCATGCGTCCAAAAAAACACTGCCTGTTAAATAAAAAATAAACTAATTAGAATAACAAATCCAATTAGAATTATAACTCTTGATAAGCAGAGAGTATTGTGTGCTTGACTAATTAACTGAACAGGGGTTTAGCCCGGTGTGAGAGTTCGGGGGGGGGGGATACTAGCCCCATGTGCATCTTCAACGATTCTCTGTTGTTACTTCCTATGCACCATATGTATCTTCACTATACATAGAGAATAGCACCTAGTGCACTTCATGCTATTCTATACCAGTGGCTGCAGACCATGTAGACACTTCTCTTATAAATGCCTACAGGCAGCTGTCAGCGGGGCATGGTACCGTTACTTGCCCTCGCTCTAGTCTTCTCTCTAAGACTACCGCTAGCCTTCTTCCACATCATATGTATCTTCTGCGGTTCCTCTATAGTCTCTACAGTCGACATAGTCTCTACAGTATCTATTGTCCCTGAGCATCTGCTGTAGTCCCTGAGCATATATAATCCCAATAGCATCCATAGTCCCTATAGCTACAGCATCTATAGTCCCTCAGCATCCACAGTATCAATAGTTTATATTGTCATAAATGCTATGATCTCTATAGACTCTGAGGGAGTCATTACTTAAGACTAGTGGTACCCTCCTTCTACTCTTCTTCTACATTGGTTTTATAATAAAAACTAATTCATTTAAATGTATTTACTTAAATCAGTTGCCGTCCCTCAATTGTTTGTGGATGATGTGTCTCCTCCTGCGCAGCTCACAGTAAGGGTCTGGTCTGGGCGGGTCCTCGTCCTCTTTTGGTCAGACACTTCATAAAATGCAGCACCGGTTTTCCTCGCAGACCCCCTCTGGAAAGCTCTGCAGGCAGAATCAATCATCCCTTCGTGATGCCAAATTCTTACACAGGGACACTCAAAGTCAATCTTAAATTAATCATTGTTTATTATCAGCGTGATGGAGAGGTTCCAACAAACTTGATGCACCATAGTGAACGTCTGCAAGGAGCTCTCCCGGGGCAGTCTCATTAGTTCCCTTATATGCTGGTTGCAGACACGTTACATAGTTACACTAAATAGTTCATAGGGTTGGTGTCTGGCACCGTCTCCTATCTTAATTTAAAGAATATATACTGGGCATTCTGCCAGATGGTCCTAATGAGAAGGTCATGACCCCCCCCCCCCCCTTGTAGAAGTGTTCTATATTTTTTGTAAACTCTGGAGGAACAGACTCACAGACAGGAAAGAGGTCTCATGCAGCTATGTGTGTGTGTGTGTGTGTGTGTGTGTGTGTGTGTGTGTGTGTGTGTGTGCATGTGTGCATTTTATGATGTGTGTGTTTATCTGACTTGAGTTGAGCTTTTCTTCTTCAGTCCGCCCTTCACAAAAAGAAAGTCAGAGTTGCTATGACAACTGTTCTTATTCCTTCAAGCAGAATGAGAGAAGGAATGTATCTGTAATGGCATCACACCTATCACCCCCTGAAACGGGCTTCTCACAGCTGACTGTACAAATATACAACTATACAAAATAGAACAGATGTAGGCTCAGTACATAGTCAGACAGCAGACTGCAGAGACTGGATAATAACACTGAGTGTACAACACACTCTTTCCATGACATACTGTAGACTGACCAGGTGAATCCAGATGAAAGCTATAATCCCTTATTGATGTCACCTGTTAAATCCACTTCAAGCAGTGTAGATAAAGAGGAGGAGACAAGTAAAGAAGGATTTTTAAGCCTTGAGACAATTGAGACATCAGAGGGTGAATGGGCAAGACAAAATATTTAAGTGCCTTTGAACAGGGTATGGTAGTAGGTGCCAGGTGCACCGGTTTGAGTGTGCCAAGAACTGCAACACTGCTGGGTTTTTCACGCTCAACAGTTTGCCGTGTTTATCAAGAATGGTCCACCACCCAAAGGACATCCAGCCAACTTGACACAACTGTGGGAAGCATTGGACTCAACATGGGGCAGCATCCCTGTGGAATGCTTTTGACACCTTGTAGAGTCCATGCACCGACGTATTGAGGCTGTTTTGAGGGCAAAAGGGGGTGCAACTCAATATTAGGAAGGTGTTCCTAATGTTTTGTGCACTCAGTGTATGTGTGCATTAATTATTACATTTTCAGTGTTTTCCATATTGAATGTACTAAAGTGTATAATTGGTTTGTGTATTTGTATGCTGTCTTCACAAAACGAATTTCAATGTAAATGGACAATAAAGTACAGTATATCGTATTGAACAAGGAAATCAGCATGATGAGGGTCTTTAGGGTCATATGAAAGATGCTGAATTCCCTTTCAATTCTTAATTGATCAACTCAAAAGAAGTGGCCGCTAGAGTACAGAGATACAAGGACAAGTATCCACACACACACACAAAAACACACACAGATGAGCGTCTGCTTTTGTGCAGATTGTACCGCCTTTGATCAGTGATTTCACCTTGTGTATCCTTGTGTGTGTTTGTGTGCGTGCGTGCATGTGAAGATGGTCACGGCTTTGATCAGAAATCGCATCAGGGGTGTGTGTGTGTGTGAGTGGGAGGATGTTATGACTCTCATTGGTGATTATTTTTCCACTGACTGTTTCTTTCTCTTTCTCTATCTCTCTCTCTCTCTCTCTCTCTCTCTCTCTCTCTCTCTCTCTCCCTCCCTTTCTTTTTCCAGTTGTCTGTATGACATATTGGTTGAGTCCAAAGATACCATAAAGAAGCTACTGACACTGAGGTTACTGCTGGAGAGGGCACACCAGTGAACACAAATCACAAAGGTACACACAGCTTATACAGCTATGGAGGATTACGCTTCATTACTCATCTGTCTGGTCTCTCTGATGTCCTTATCTACATGGTTTGAGTGTGAGTACCTTTTGAACTCTTATGCATTGTTCAGTATACTGCTAGTCTTGGTGCAGAACCTTATCTTCCTCTTGTCTCCTCTCTTCTCTAGGATGGACTTGTCTAACTGTACAGAGGTGGTCTTCTCCCTGGGTGGGGGTGGTGGGGGTGAGGGGGGTTCTATAACCCCACCAAGTAAAATCCTCCTCACCCTCACCCTGTCCCTGCTCGCTGCCATGACAACAGCCATCAACTCCCTAGTGATCACAGCCATCATCGTAACCAGGAAGTTACATCACCCGGCCAACTACCTGATCTGTTCTCTGGCGGTGACGGACCTGCTGGTGGCCATTTTGGTCATGCCCTTCAGCATCCTCTACATACAGAGGTACAGTACCAGTCAAAAGTTTGGACACACCTACTCATTCAAGGGTTTTTAAAATGTTCTACATTGTAGAATAATAGTGAAGACATCAAAACTATGAAATAACACACATGGAATCATGTAGTAACCAAAAAAGTGTTAAACAAATCAAAATATATTTTATATTTGAGATTCTTCAAAGTAGCCACCCTTTGTCTTGATGACAGCTTTGCACAATCTTGGTATTCTCTCAACCAGCTTCACCTGTAATGCATAAACAGTCTTGAAGGAGTTTCCACATATGCTGAGCACTTGTTGGCAGATTTTCCTTCATTCTGTGGTCCAACTCATCCCAAACCATCTCAATTAGGATGAGGTCGGGTGATTGTGGAGGCCAGGTCATCTGATGCAGCACTCTCCTTCTTGGTCAAATGATGAGTTGGACCGCAGAGTGAAGGAAAAGCAGCCAACAAGTGCTAAGCATATGTGGGAACTCCTTCAAGACTGTTGGAAAAGCATTCCAGGTGAAGCTGGTTAAGAGAATGCCAAGAGTGTGCAAAGCTGTCATCAATCTAAAATATATAATATATTTTGGTTACTACATGATTCCATATGTGTTATTTCATAGTGTTGATGTCTTCACTCTTATTCTACAATGTAGAAAAATGTAAAAACTAAAGAAAAACCCTTGAATGAGTAGATGTGTTCAAACCTTTGACTGGTACTGTAGCTACAAAGTTTCAATTATATTATTGCACAATTGATTGATTTGGTCTTGCAGCATAAAGTTTCTTAACAGCATTTCAGATGCTCATATAGGCTTAAAAGACTTATGTTGTCACAGTTTACAGTTTGTGATCAAAATAATAATCAAGTGCAGTTACAAACATAATCACTATCAATTTTCTGTCTGAATCCTCAGGGAGAGCTGGGTGATGGGCGAGGCTGTGTGTTACGTGTGGCTGAGTGTTGACATCACCTGCTGCACCTGTTCCATCTTCCACCTGGCAGCCATCGCTCTAGACCGCTACTGGGCCATCACTGATGCAGTGGAGTACTCACGCAAACGCACCGGCCTCCGAGCTGGGATCACTGTCGCCGTCGTCTGGTTCCTGTCCGTCCTCATATCCCTTCCCCCTCTGCTGTGGAGGAACCATGGTGGCAGGCCAGAGGAGGACCAGTGTCTGATAACGCACCACCACATCGCCTTTACCCTCTACTCCACTCTGGGAGCCTTCTATATCCCTCTGCTCCTCATCTTCATCCTCTACTATAAGATCTACAGAGCAGCTCAGACTCTGTACCTCCGCAGGGGGGCCAGCAGAGCCAGCCAACACTCCTCCATGGTCAACGGAATCATCCTCCCCTCCTGCCCCACTGACGGAGACCCCCAGAGCCCCGACACCCTGAACCCCCCGGAAAAGTCCTACTCAGACCCCTCCACAGAGGGCGATCGCGTGCGCATCGCCGTAAAAAGTCCCCAGAGCGAGTCGAGGCGGGAGCGTGAGTGTGCGTTGAGACGGCAGCGTATCTCAGGGACCAGGGAGCGGCGTGCAGCATCTACGTTAGGGCTGATACTGGGGGCCTTTGTGGTCTGCTGGATGCCTTTCTTCCTGAAGGAGGTGATCGTCAACATGTGTGGCTCCTGCAACACCTCCATAGAGCTGGCTGACTTCCTTACCTGGCTGGGGTACCTCAACTCCCTTATCAACCCTCTCATCTACACTATCTTCAACGAAGACTTTAAGAAGGCCTTCCAGAGACTGGTCAGGTGTAATCATCGCCTCTGACATGGACAGAGAGGACACACATTTGTATTTTATTTAACCTTTATTTAGGCAGGGTTAATTGTCTGTAAGGTCCCTAAGACGAGCAGTGAAAATCAAACACAGATTCAACCACAAAGACCAGGGAGGTTTTCCAATGTCTCGCAAAGAAGGGCACCTGTTGGTAGAAAACAACATTGAATATCCATTTGAGCATGGTGAAGTTATTAATTACACTTTGGATGGTGTATCAATACACCCAGTCACTACAAAGATACAGGCGTCCTTCCTAACTCAGTTGCCGGAGAGGAAAGAAACCGGGATTTCACCATGAGGCCAATGGTGACTTTAAAACAGTTACAGAGATTAAAGGTGCAATATGCAGAAATCGCTCCGCCATTTCCTAGTTGCTAGAATTCTAATACTTCACCTAATTTCAGTTTATGCAACAAAACAAGCAATTTATAGTGTAGAGAATCATTGTGGCATCTAAACCGCTGTGAAATATATTTTCAATAACCAAGTTGTTGTATTTTCAACTGTTTGAAGCTGGTGTACAGAACTGAAAGTAAAAGACGCAAAAACAATAATTAAGAACGGGAAGCGTATTGATAGTGCACATAGAACAGATCTACTGCTTCTTAGGCTTGCTTTCAATGAGAATGACAGCTCTATAACCCACATTTATATGTGAATTTGGTTTGGTTGCCCAAAAAGTTACTTATTGCAACTTTAATGGCTGTGATAGGAGAAAACTGAGGATGAATCAACATCATTGTAGTTACTCCACAATACCAAACTAATTTACAAAGTGAAAAGAAGTAAGCCTGTAGAGAATACAAGTATTTCAAAACATGCATCCTGTTTGCAATAAGGCAGTAAAGTAAAACTGCAAAAAATGTGGCAAAGAAATTAACTTTACAAGGCCTTCAGAAAGTTGTTTTGTTGCAGCCTGAATTCAAAATATATTAATTTGTATTTATTTTATTGTCATACATCTACACAAAATACCCCATAATGACAAACTAAGTATTCTACTCCCTGAGTCAATACATGTTAGAATCAACTTTGGCAGCGATTACAGCTGTGAGTCTTCTGGGTAAGTCTCTAAGAGCTTTGCACACCTGGATTGTACAATATTTACACATTCTTAAAAAAATTATTCAACCTCTTGTCATGTTGGTTGTTGGTCATTGCTAGACAGCTTGCTTTGCGGTAGCAAAGAGAACTGTCTATAACTAGGGTGGCTGTAGTCTGACAATTTTAAGGGCCTTCCTCTGACACCCCCTTGTATAGAGGTCCTAAATGGCAGGAAGCTTTGCCCCAGTGATGTACTGGGCCGTACGCACTACCCTCTGTAGGGCCTTGCGGTCGGAGGCCGAGCATTTGCCATAACAGGCAGTGATGCAACAGGTCAGGATGCTCTATATGGTGCAGCTGTAGAACTTTTTGAGCATCTGAGGACCCATGCCAATTCTTGTCAGTCTTTTCAGTCTCCTAAGGGGGAACAAGCTATGTCGTGCCCTCTTCACAACTGTCTTGGTGTGTTTGTACTCATCTACCAATAGATGAGTACAAAGGCATTGAAAAACCTATCTGGTCTCTGTGGTTGAATCTGTGTTTGAAATTCACTGCTCGACTGAGGGATCTTACAGATAATTGTATATGTGTATGTGTGGGGTACAGAGATGAGGTAGACATTCCAAAATCATGTTAAACACTTTATTGCACACAGAGTGAGTCCTACTTATTATGTGACTTGTTAAGCATATTTTTTCTCCTGAACTGATTTCGGCTTGCCATAACAAAGAAGTTAAATACTTATTGACTCAATACAGTTAATCTTTTATGAATTTGTAAAAATGTCTAAAAACATAATTCAACTTTGACATTATGGGGTATTGTGTGTAGGCCACTCACACAAAATCTAATATTAATCCATTTTAAATTCAGGCTGTAAATGTGGGTAGTCAGGGGGTGTGAATACTTTCTGAGGGCACTGTATGTCCTGAAGTTGCTTACCAAGACGACATTTAATGTTCCTGGGTGGCCTAGTTACAGTTTTGATTGAAATCTGCTTGAAAATCTATGGCAAGACTTAAAAATGGCTGTCTAGCATTGATAAACAGCCAACTTGAGAGAGCTTGAAGAATGTTTTAAAGAATAACGTGCAAATATTGTACAATCCAGGTGTGGAAAGCTCTTAAGAGACTTACTCAGAAAGACTCACAGCTGTAATCGCTGGCAAATGTGATTCTAACATGTATTGACTCAGGGGGTTGAATAAGATATATTAGTGTTTTATTTTTTATAAAGTTTTTACAAATGTTAGAATTTTCCTTCCACTTTGACATTACAGAGTATTTTGGGTAGATCGTTTACAAAGAATTACAATGAAATCCATTTGAATCCCACTTTGTAACACATCAAAATGTGGAAAACGTCAAGGGGTGTGAATGCTTTCTGAAGGCACTGTAAATCTGTAGTGATTTCAAGAGTTAGCCATCCCTGTGACTGGGTATGGTATCTCGTACTTCTATAGGTTAGTAACGATGTTGTTGTAATATTACATGCACACACACACACACACACACACACACACTCACACAAGCATGTGCACGCCATTCAGTTATGAGTTGCGTTGGACTGCCTGAGATCTGACTGCCTGAGATCAGAGACTATAGACAGAGTAAAGACAAGAGACTTTAAATCTTTACCCGGAGGAAATTACCTGTAATACTCTGCCAAGACTATGAGACACTCCAGCCAGGTCAGTCTAATGGGACTGGCACATTGCTGAGCTTTGGAGGAAAGTTAAGAGGACCTCAGATCCATAAGAGTCTATTTATAGAGAGCCATGAGGTCATCATCTCCTTGATGTTTGGATGGCTTACTGACTTGGTCGGGATGGTGTTTAATGAAGGGACGATGTTTAAATGAACAGACAGAAACCAGTTAAACTGTAGGATGAAACTCTGGACTTAAACCAACAGCCTCGATCATTCCAAGGTCTTAGAATAGCTGATCATGGTGTTTCTGTCTGCTCTATAACTATCAACCTCCCCAAGCTAGTAGACATATCTGAAATATAACATATAAAACGTTTTGACTTATTTGTTGTGATCATTGTTTTTGTTGAAGCTACAAAAGTAGTGATTAAAGATATTATAATACCCAGTCAATGTTGTTAATAAGCTATATATTCCACTTCTACAGTGCAACTTTTATCTTATATGCCATATGGGTACTTTATGTTATGTGTCTTAATACGGAGACCTCTATAGCTGATTAAAGAGAGCTTAACAAGTTGCTCCACCGTTGTCCTCCTCCAGTAGAGAGCGCTCTGATCCAGAGGCACAGCAGGCTAATGAGTGTGTCATTAAGAGAGGAGGTGCTGGAATACTAATTATTTTACTCCCACTCATAAACTTAGAATAGTGTAGGCCTTCTTACTGTAAGTACAGAGGGCAATGTTTGTTAGGCAAACGTAAGAAGATTTGTTTTTTAAATAAACAACAAAATGACAAGGTTTCAAAATGATAATACAGTGTTTTCTCATGAAAATAATATTACGCCAGAAAGAGAGGAGTCATGGTTTTATGGAACTGTTCCATCAGATGATGCATCCCTAACAGAACGTGCCTCCGCTCTGATGTTTCTGTTACCTCAGACTATGGTTCCCTTCACACCCAGATGGTATTTATGTATCTATATCAGGGTAAAGATGAGGTATGCTATGATTCATACAGTATGAATCATATCTCACCTTTATCCTAGATGCATTTAAATACCATCTGGGTGAATAACTAATACCATTTCATATCATTCTGAGGCAAGGGAGATAGCTGGTCTTAAAAGTATCTTAATAATGTATGCATGTGAGTTTATTTTTACAGGATGTGGAACAGGTTCTTGAACAGGTTGATATATTCATCCCAGCATTGAGCACAGAAGGCTACAACAGCAGTGACCGTCCCACACACTGTAAGCACGAGCACAATGTCAGAATTGTGTAATGGCGCCATCCTCAGGATGACAGCAGATTTGCAGGTTTTCCATTTCCGCTTTAGGAAAAATGCACAGAATTCAAACTGACAACACGTTGACTGTGCTTTTGTAGTTTGTTGAAGAACAATAGATCTGTGTGAAACCTCAAGATGAACAACGAATCGTCAGAGAGCGAGGTGGACGTTACTGTGGAGAGGCTGAAAAGGAAATATCTGGAAAGGAAACGGGTTAGTAATGTGTATAGCTAACAAGCCAACTAACTAACTATTTAGCTAGCTAACAGTAACTAACGTTAGCCAGGTAGATAACCTTACCTAGTAAGTTTGCTTGTTCCCATGGTAACGACCCTGAGCGATCCAGCTTGCTAACTTTCTTGGATCACTCGGAGTCGTTACCAAGAGAACAGGCAAACCAGATAGCTATCTAACGTTATCGACCTAGTTAGTTAGCTAACGTTAGTTAGCTAACGTTAGTTGGCTTGTTATTACTAGTAACGTTACTAGGCTGTGCACGTGCATGCAGTGACTGAACATACATGCTAGCTCATTATTGCCATTTGACAGGTCTCTACAGAGCAGAAAGCAGCTGCGCTTAGTGGAAGACACTACCATGGTGAGCAGCAGAGAGTGGTGAAGTCCCCCAGGTCTAGACGCACCACCACCAGAGAGATGAGAGGTTACAACAGAGCTCTACAGGAGCTGTTCCAGGCTGTCACCAACCCTCCAGACAGGTCAGTCTTAGTCTTTCTCCAGGCATTTATTTCAGACCAACGCCTTGTGTTATAATTGATGGAGGCCTAGCGACTGTATGCCCCTAATGTGAGATGATGTGATGTGTACCTGGCTGCTCACCCAGGTTGGAGGGTAACTGCAGTCGGGGTGACAGTGAGGAGGACCTGAGTGAGAACTATACTTCCTGCCCTCTCCTGGACACACAGATCCAATACACAGAGACAGGTGTGTGTGGAGTTTTCTTATATTCAGCAGGTGTCTCAACAGATGTAGCTAGAGAATGCATTTTTTATGTTGATAATAATGGTATTATATTAATATGAATATTAATCATACCAAAAGTGTTTTCTTCAAACAAAATAAAGAGTGTATGAGTTTTTCTGTTTCAGATGTGACCCTTCCCTCCAGCCTGGCACGTACCTCGGGCTCCCGTGAGACTGAGTCCACCGTAGGGCTGGCCAGAGGAGAGGAGGCAAGGGGGGAGAAGGGGGGGAGAGGGGTGAGGCAGCAGCAGCAGTCTTCCCTTGTCCTCTCCCCCTCCTGTCCCTCAGTGATGGGACAGGTCTACCAGGAGATGCTGCACATCTACCAACAACTACAAGCAGAACGTTTGAGCCAGCAGCAGTGGTCGGCCCAGCTCCAGGACAGAGAGAACAGACTGCTACAGCAAGAGGAGGTACACACACATCATCAGCAATCCCTCAAGGTCGAAGATGATCTCTTCTTCACAGGTTTTTTTAAAGTGCATTGTGTGAGTGGTTCTGATAATGTGTATATTCCGTCAGAGCCGCATTGAGGAAGTGAGGCAGCTACAGGAGCAGCTGAGAGAGAGAACCAGGGAGAACAAGAGGTTAAAGTCCAGCTTCAACTCCATCAAGGAACTCAATGACACCATGAAGAAACAGGCAAGCATCTGCTTCAGCTGGCTTCTTTACTGTTTTTCACCAAATATCACTAGACTCTTTGAAACCCCCCTGATACTATTCTCTGTGAATGATTAGTCTAACTGTAAAGCTATTCTGCCATATTGTACTGTATACTTACATGAGGTTCAGATGTACAGTGCCTCAGAAATTATTCATACCTCTTGACTTATTCCATATTTTGTTGTTAATCTGAATTCAAAATTGATTAAATATATTATTTGTCTCTTGCACTTTATTCCATCTACACACCATAATGATACATGTTTTTATGTTTGCAAATGTATTGAAAATTAATACATAAATATCTAATTTACATAAATATTCACACCCCTGAGCCAATACTTTGTAGAAGCACCTTAGGCAGCGATTACAGCTGTGAGTCTGGGTAAGTAAGAGCTTTCCACACCTGTCTGGTGGAAAGCAGACTGAACCAGGTTTTTCTCTAGGAGTTTGCCTGTGCTTAGCACCATTCAGTTTCTTTTTTATCCTGAAAATCTCCCCAGTCCTTAACGATTACAAGCATACCCATAACATGATGCAGCCACCTCTATGCTTGAATATATGGAGAGTATTGACTGGGTGTATTGATACACCATCCAAAGTGTAATTAATAACTTCACCATGCTCAAAATGATATTCAATATCTGCTTTTTGTTTTACCCATCTACCAATAGGTGCCCTTCTTTGAGAGGCATTGGAAAACCTCTCTGGTCTTTGTGGTTGAATCTGTTTGAAATTCCCTGCTGGACTGAGGGACCTCACATATAATTGCATGTGTGGGGTACAGAGTGATTCAACAATCATGTTAAACACTATTATGAGTCAAATAAGCAAATATTTACTCCTGAACTTATTTAGACTTACCATAACAAAGGGGTTGAATACTTATTGACTCAACTTTAATTCATTTAAAAAAAAAAACATTTAAAAATATATAATTCCACTTTGACATTAAGGAGTAATGTGTGTAAGCCATTGACAAAACATCTGAATTTAATAAATTTTAATGTGGAAAAAGTCGAGGGGTGTGAACTTTTTGAAGGCACTGTATAACTGTCTCAATTGACCACAGGAGGGCGCTGGTTCTGATGGATCGCTTAGAACGTTGTGTAGTGAGTTGCTCTGAATAAAAGTGTTTACTAACTGTTTGTGTTGTATGATTGTATTGTGTTCAGCTGAATGAGCTAAGTGAGCAGAACAAGTGTCTGGAGAACCAGTTCAGGAAGGTCCAGGCTCGGCTAGAGAACCTTCAGGTAGGAATACACAGAACAAGCAAACCTGTATTATTCAGACCCTCAAACCCTATGCATACTGTCTGTTTATTTTCATGTTATTTTCTCTCTCTCTCTAGAGGAAGTATGAATACTCCATGGCACAGAAAGGGAGAGAGAATGTTTGTCAGAAGACCATTGAGTCCAAACCTAAACCCGAGAGAAAAGCCACCTCCAAGCCAGCCAAGGTATGTACATGGTATATGCCCATTTCCACTGGGAGCGGTGGGTACTGACTACTAGTGTTATTAGCTTGTTAACTGTGATTGTAACTAATGCAGCCCTAACCCCACACATACTCCCTGATGAAGACTCATAGCCTGGTACTGTAATTATTCCAATCAACAGTGTTGGTGGTTGTTTCTAACTGCCTTTAAAAGTCAAATTTCCTTTCAATGTGTTTGTTAGGAAAACACACTACTTAGTATGGCCTAACCATACATAATGAGGATGAGGATGATGAGGGTTTCTGGTTGTCTCATTCTGCAGGGCAGTGTAAGTCCCGCCCCTCTCAGGCTGCTGGCTTTGCTATTGGACTGGGTTCTAGACGGACGGGCATTTCCTCCAGTAGCAGGAGACAGCAGAACAGCCCAGGGTCAGCAGCACACGTCACCAGTGGTCTCTCACCACGACAGGTGCTCTAAGGTGGGAGGGGTTGGGGGTTGTTTTGGCTTATTACGCTGTGTGTTTATGTTGTTATGATGTCCCAGGCTTTGTGTTGATCCTGTGCTTTATAATGTTTTGTTTATATTGTGTTGTTTTTTATTGGTGTGTTTATATTGTGTTGTTGTTTGTATTGTGTTGTTGTTGACCTCCTGTCTCTAGGTGTTGCCTCTGTTGGTAGAGCAGCTGCAGCAGTCCTCTGCATCACCAGACCCATCTGGCACCCTGTCCCTGATCAAGTTTATATACTGGAGCCTAAGAGAGATAGACAACAGCACACAGGTAATACACAACACTACACAACAAGACTACACAACACAAACTGAGACGGCATTCTCCTGCCAGCTATGAGAAAAAGCCTTCGGTTTAACATCCAGTAGAGTTGAATTTTGTTTTCACACTGTAAACATTGTGTTATTGAATCCTGTGTGTTAGACTGTGTCCTGTGTTGGCCTGGCCAGTATGTGGTTCATCAAGCTTAATTAGTCGTAGGTAGAACAGGCTGTGTGTGTCTGGGGAACAGACATCTCACTGGCAGAGAGAGGCTCATACCCAGCTGGATAGAATGGACCCCCAGCATCTCTGTCTGGTTCTCAGTGAAAACATGCCCAGCCCAGCGTGTAAACAACAAGCATAGATGCCATCCCGGATCCAACGCAACTCATAACTGAAACGTGTTTGTGAGGTGTTTGTTTGTCTGGCAGTGTTAGGGCAACTATTTGACATGCTTGATGTTTAAACTGGAATCTCATGCTATATTATTACTGCAACATGTTGAGAGTGAACCACAAGGCCAGAAACATAATCTCTGTGGATGTAATCACAACGCTGGACTCCCACTGACTAACTGTGTCTCTGTGTGTGTAGCCTGTGGCCCTGACGTCCACTCTGCGGCGTCTGGGGGAGGAGGTGTCCAGGGGTCCGACCCAGCAGCAGGACCCCAGCGCCCCTCTGAAGACCAGGGGCCCCCCTCCACCTCCCTATCTGTACAGGAGCCTCTGTCCCCATACACGTCTCCTCTCCTCCCTCATCATCCTCAGGACCGTCACCCAGGGTAAAACCCAGCTACACTACATATACACACACTGTATAATGCAAACACTTATCAAATAATTCTATATTCTTACTAAATCCAAGGGTTATCCTTTTATATGTCTGTCAATTCGTTTTTTGGTGTAGTTATGTGATTTCCCAAGCAGAGGGCAGTGTTGTTTTGATTTGTGTATGAATACAGGTTTATATAATTGTCTCTTTCTAGTGAGGGTGAAACTCATACAGTAGGGAAATGCAACTATCAATCAATCAACCAACCAGTGGTGTAAAGTACTTAAGTAAAAATACTTTAAAGTACTACTTAAGTAGTTTTTTGGGGTATCTGTACTTTACTATTTATATTTTTACTTTTATTTCACTACATTTCTAAAGAAAATAATGTACTTTTTACTCCATACATTTTCCCTGCCCCCAAAAGTACTCACCTCTACTGCCTCTGATCTGGCGGACTCACTAAACACAAAAAAATAAAATGGTGCCATCTGGTTTGCTTAATATAAGGAATTTGAAATGATTTATACTTTAAATTTTTCTACTTAAGTATATTTTAGCAATTACATTTACTTTTGATACTTAAGTATATTAAAAGTGGACTTTTACTCAAGTAGTAGCCTATTTTACTGGATGACTTTCACTTTTACTTGAGTCATTTTCTATTAAGGTATCTTTACCTTTACTCAAGTATGACAATTGGGTACTTTTTCCACCAATGCAACCAACCAATCAAATGTTATTTGTTTTGTGTTTTTTCACAAATACATTTTTGAGCAAGTTCTTAACTGCAACCCAGGCCTAAACCCCCAAAGTGCAAGCTCTCTGCCAGGTTGGCTCAGTTCTATCTCTGGATTGACATTAAACTGGGTTGTTCATATAGGAAGAATATTTATTCTTATTTCTTTAATAAGTACCATGTCAGACTGAGGTATCAGGCTACAAAAAGCTTTTAACTGACTACAGAAAAACGTCTGAACTAATAAAACCAGTCTGCATCAGAGCCAAATCTCTGTCTGAAATTATAGGCAGACAGACAGAGAGACAGACAGAAGGGGTTGGAATGAGACACGTAGCTGTTCGTGCTGTGGGTCTGGGTCGTGGAAAGAAAACAAAGCTTTCCTCTTAATGAGTTTGGACCAGAGAGAGAGAGAAGCAGGCAGGCAGGCTTTGGGTGAGAGGGGTTCTAGTGTACCACTCCAGCCCAGTTCCCCACCCCCCTGGCTAGGCCAGTTACAGACTACAGTGCTGTGTATCTTGAGATCATCAGTGACACAGGCCCCAGTTACCAGGATGTCTATCATAGCCACTTTCACTCTGTCTGCTTTTACTTGTTTGTTCGTTATCCACTACTCCTGTCTGTAGGGCTCTGACTGGGGGAGAGAGGAGCAAGCAGACATGCAGGGCAGAACAGCAGTTTGTCAGGGTCACATTCAGAGTGTCAGCTCCTGTGTGATTTATCCCTCGGGCTTTAGACAGACCTGTTAACTGATCTCACATGTCTAGGTGAGCCTCCAGCTGGGATGGGATAAGTGTTGGTAGCAGAGAGATTTGTGTTTCAGTGTCCAGGTTGTCTGTGTGACCTAACTCTCCTTTTTTTCCCCTCCAGCTGACATCCTAGCCCAGGTGTTGGACTCCCTCCACAGTGACCTGGTGTGTGTGGATGTCCGGTGGCTGTTTCTTCAGTACGGGGGAGTGTCTGTCCTCCTAGCCCTACTCCGAGGAGGGAAGGGGGGTCTGCAGACTCCCATAGACATCCTACTGCAGCTCAGCGCAGAGTCACGTACGTTTAGACACACTACTTCTCTCACTATTAATCAAAGGTAACCTGTGTGTGGTGTGAAATGGGAAAGTGTTTTTTTGCACATCCCACTCCCTCTAAGACACAAGCAATTAGGGTTAAGTGCCTTGCTCAAGGGCAGATCGGCAGATTTGACCTATTCTGCTCGGGGATTCGAACTAGCAACCTGTTGGTTACTGACCCAACGCTCTAACCCGTAAGATACTTGCCGCCCTCAGTCAGTGCAGCTCTACGTCCCATGAGTATGGAGACATCCCACGGATACCCATCACAATGTACTGTCTCTCCATAACAGTACAGTTACAGTATGCTCCTATTATGTGTTTTATGTTTGACTAATTTATCACTGCTGCTTGAGGAAAGGAGCCATGTCATTGGCTGATACTTAACAGGGTGTGTGTGTGTGTGTGTGTGTGTGAGAGAGAGAGAGAGAGAGAGACACTGAGCAGAGCTAAGCTCTTGGTCCCCTAAATTCTAGTGTGGCAGGTGGAGATCTCAGCACCCTACTATGATTTATGAGGGAGAGGGGGGGAGAGCTGGTGATTAGCGTGGTTTACAGGGGAGTAATGAGGTGAGTGTGAGTGAGGCCATGAGGGAGAGTTGGGGTTCACACCTGAAGGTCACCATTAAACTGCCTAACACACACACCCCCACACACCTCCGCTGTCTTGTACTACTGCAGGCTTGCTCAGTGTCTGCCTACAAAGCAGCCTCCTCAACCCCCCCTGTACAGTATGGTATCGCTGGGCTCCTTCTTGCAGTTCACACCTGAAGGTCAACTCAATTTCCCCTCTGTGGTTGCCCTGTTAAGGCGCCTGCATACTAAGTTCGGTTTGCTCCTAGCAGAACTCGGCTAGGCGAAGTGAACGTCTGTGCCTTGCATACTCCCTCAAAACACCTTCGTTTGAACAATGAGAAAAAAACGGCAAAGGTACTGTTTGTCCTTCTTGAGACACCATAACCAGTATACTGTACATTTCCTCAAAATTGTCTGAATTAATCTAAGATAACACAAGAAATATGTCCTTAAATTTGGTGTTTTTTAAATTGTACATCTAACAAAGATGTTTGGTGCAGTATTTCTCAAGTAAATGTTTTTGCATGAAAACAAGTTGTCGCTCATTGAATGACACAAACACTTAATTGAAAAACCCCTACTGTTGCCTCAAGAAAACATTTTGTGTACATGAACAGCCCAAAAAATCTGTGCCCGAAGACCAAAACGAACAAAAAAATCACAATATGTCATATGTGCACTAACTGTTTTGGATGGGAAGCATGCGGACGCCTTTATACTGTATGCCTGCATAGTGTCTGTCACTGACACACACACAGACACACACACAGGGGGCTGGTTTACACCTGCAGGTCACCCTCTCCCCAGTGTGTCCTGTCCTAGAGTAGGCCTGCTTAGTGTATGTGCCCAAGTCGAAGCCCCCATATAACTCTCTCAGGCTATATAACAGTAATCCAGTCCATGTGTCCTATAGAGACAAGGGGGAGAACCAAGGCTGAAAGGTCGGAGGTGTGTTTCTGACTCTCTGCTACAGTAACAGGGATGGACCTCTTGGGTCTCTGTGCCAGTCAGCTAAAGTACAGTAGCTACAGTAACACAATGAGGCTGTCTCAAAAGCAGATTGCCTTTTCACGCACAATTACCCCCCAAATTACTCTACTCCTTTATTCCCTATTGAACCTAGCACAGGGAAAAAAACACTGGCAAGAAAAAGTATGTGAACCCTTTGGAATTACCTGGATTTCTGCATAAATTGGTCATAAAATGGGATCTGATCTTCATATAAGTCACAACAATAGACAAACACAGTGTGCTTAAACTATTAACAAACTAATTGTTGTATTTTTCTTGTCTATATTGAATACATCATTTAAAAATTCACAGTGTAGGTTGGAAAAAGTATGTGAACCCCTTGGCAATTGACTTCTCCAAAAGCTAATTGGAGTCAGGAGTCAGCTAACCTGGAGTCCAATCAATGAGAAGAGATTGGAGATATTGGTTAGAGCTGCCCTGCCCTATAAAAAACACTCACACAATTTGAGTTTGCTATTCACAAGAAGAATTGTCTGACGTTGCTACTCTCCCTAGGAGTGGCCGTCCTGTAAAGATGACTGCAAGAGCACAGTGCAGAAGGCTCAATGAGGTTAAGAAGAATCCTAGAGTGTCAGATAAAGACTTACAGAAATCTGGAACATGCTAACATCTGTTGACGAGTCTACGATACGTAAAACACTAAACAAGAATGGTGGTCATGGGACGACACCGCGGAAGAAGCCACTGCTGTCCCAAAAAAAACATTGCTGCAGTCCGCCAAATGACGGTCAAAAGAAGTTGGGTGATGCAACAGGACAACGACCCAAAACACAGAAGTAAATCAACAACAGAATGGCTTCAACAGAAGAAAATACGCCTTCTGGAGTTTCCCAGTCAGAGTCCTGACCTCAAGAGAGCGGTTCACACCAGACATCGCAAACATATTGCTGAACTGAAACAGTTTTGTAAAGAGCAATGGTCCAAAATTCCTCCTGACCATTGTGCAGGTCTGATCCGCAACAACAGAAAACGTTTGATTGAGGTTATTGCTGCCAAAGGAGGGTCAACCAGTTATTAAATCCAAGGGTTCACATACTTTTCCCACCCTGCACTGTGAATGTTTACACAGTGTGTTCAATAAAGACATGAAAGCGTATAATTGTCTCTGTGTTATTAGTTTAAGCACACTGTGTTTGTCTATTGTTGTGACTTACAGTAGATGAAGATCAGATATCATTTTTATGACCAATTTATGCAGAAATCCAGGTCATTCCAAAGGGTTCACATACTTTTTCTTGCCACTGCAAATGTTTGAATTGAATCCCTCAGGTCATTTTTGTACATGTTTTTTTGTGCGAGTATGTGTCCTCAGTCAACTGAACCAATAAAATATGTGTTGATTGTGAAATAGAAATGTGTAGGAATTTTGGGGCACTTGTATGTTGGTTAGGAGAAGTACTGTGTCATGTCGGGTCAATTACTTTGTCATATATTCTACACTTAACGTTGTGATTGTAATCTGTCCAGAATCTTACCATTCTGTCTGACTGGCTCTGATGCTCCAAACACTATGTTTGCTTTTTATTGATTATTTATTTAATTATCCGAGAGAAGCATGCTGAGATCTATGCCTCCCTGTATGCAAAGACAGAGTTAACACTGAGAATATGGACTCTGCTTGAAGTGAAATCATGTAGATTTACTCTCGTTGGCTGAGTGGAATGCGGATTAGCATCTGTACGGCGACTGGAACACTTCAGCTGGGTTCCTGATCCATTCTGCTCACAGCAGAGACTGGTTGTAGAGTTAGGCCAGATGGTGAGATGAGTGGGCAGGTTTACAGGAGTAGACAGGGCTGTGTAGGGTTCTTCATTGGAACTGTCTGTCTGTCTGCCTATGTGTGGCAGTGCCTGTTAACTATCATCGATAATTTGGAAAGCCACGCTAGCTTCACCCTCAATAGCCAATCCACTAGGGCTGGAAGCTATAGTGCGCTTCGATTTGTTCCATCGCGCCATGATATCGCTGAGTATTTGCATAAAGTTCAGCTTTCCCCAACTTAGGTCCCGCCCTGTTCATCCTCTCTCGCCCATGCTCACATCGCCCACCAGTCCCCCCCCCGTCTACATCACTCCCTCCATCAAAAGTAAATAGCTTCTGTTTCATCACCCACTTCGTCTTCAGTTAACACTTACCGTAAGGTTCTTCAGTGGAACTGTCTGTCTGCCTGTGTGTATAGGGTTCTTCAGTGGAACTGTCTGTCCATCTGTCTGTACGTCTCTATACCTCTCTAAGTGTTTCCCTCTACAGGGTATCTGTCTGAGTTCCTGTCTGCGTGCAGCACTGAAGAGTTCTTCCGTTCAGCAGCTCTTCTTGTGAAGAACCCCAGACTAGAACTTCCTCTTCTGGAGAAACTCTCCATCATCCTCCAGAAACTCTCCAAGATCAGGTGAGAAAAACTGATCATGTTCTTCTGTCTGGACTCAGAATCACGATTAGTTAAATCAGGCGTGTTGATGCAAGGTTGGAACAAAAACCTGAACCCCCCCCATTAGCGGTGTTGGAAATTCCTTGGCATTGTGTCGGTAGATGATGTAACGGTTTCCTGTATATGTTGCGACACCATTCTTCATGAGAAATTCCAACATTTGGTATTTTGTTTATGGTGGTTGAAAACTTTCAGGCGCCACTCCAGAATCTCCCATAAGTGTTCAATTGGGCTGAGCTCTAGTGATTGAGACACACACACACACCATGTAAACCCCCTATGCTCCTTTGAGACCCCTCTTTCAAAGTCAGATCTCTTCTTCTAGCCATGGTAGCCAAAATAATGGGCAACTGGGCATTTGTATACATGACCCTAAGCATGATGGGATGTTAATGGGTTAATTAACTCAGGAACCACACCTGTGGTATATTGAAGGCACCTGCTTTCAATATACTTTGTATCCCTCATTTACTCAAGTGTTCCCTTTATTTTGACAGTTACCTGTAGATGAGAGGTGACCCACAGCACCTTCCAACAGAACCCTATGTTTAACCCTCTATAGGACTGAAGAATATCTAATAATATAGTACTGATTATTGCAAGATCCTGTGCATTTTTTTTAACACATATGAGCCAGTGTTACATAACATCTTTTTTTCTGGTTTTCACAGGAAGAACAGACGGCTGTTTGAGCTCTGCTCTCTTCATCTGCTACTGCAGGAGATGCACAGAACTACCGACCCTACACACACCTTCTTATTACTGAACCTTAGCTCTATACTACTCAACCTGAAATAACACACTCACGCATAACCTTATTGTGGTGGTGCTTTTTTGTTTTTGTCACATTTTGTAATAGGTTTTTATATGATCATAAACCTATATATTGTATACAACTCTACAACTACCATCTGCTATGAAATGAGCATCATGTTGGGAGTGGCTGTAATGTTTGTCTCTTGCATTCTGAGGTAAAGATAATTTCTCTAGGAAGCTTTTAACAGCAATAAACAAAGAAATTATGGGAAACAGTGTTTGATTCCTCTGTAATATAGTTATGAGATACATATTTGTGTCACATCCGTTTTTTATAAGCCTGTTTGTTTGTTATGGACTATAGCTAGGAATTGGATCCTGAGTTTTCTAATCCAGTCCAGAATGGTTCTGTTTGGTGACAGTGAAGAGAATATCACACTGACAGAGATGTCATATCTGATCTCTCCTCTGTAAAGAGCCCCGTTAGTCAGTATGTTGAATAAAATCTAATTTGAACTTACTCTGCTGGTTCGTCAGGGTGTTTGTCCTTGTTCACCTTGGAATGTCAGGCAAACTGTTTACAGGAAAGTTGCCCTATTATTATACAGACTTTTCTAAAATATTGGTCTTCTGCTTAGTTTCTTCATCACTTTATCTCACAATATAAAAGTCCTGCATAAGTGTGTGGTGTTGGCAAGCAAGCGCTGTGGAACGGTCTTGTGGGGGTGCGAGTACCACTTAAGTAAGGCTCTATAACAGTTACTGCTTCAGAACCTGTCACTAACTGATTTATTGACTTTCATTACTTCCATTACTAACTATGGGCCCACAGTGGGTCTGCTATATGTCCTCCACACACACAGCCCCTGTGCAGCGTCAGGCCCTGAGCTGCGGTCCCTGTAATTTAATTTAGTGTTTACCAGTGGAGTAGATCTCACTGGAAACTCTGTTAAAGACTCCCTGGCCTCCAATCTGGCCAGTCTACCTCATTAGAACACGATTTACCTGTTTAACGTTAGTGGCTATGCTTTACCACAGATATAAAGTCAGTCAATCATGTTGGAATTTACAAACCACCAAATGTATATTATTATTTCTCTGAGTTGGCTGGGTTCTGAGATGGCAGCAGAGTGGTGTGTGTGATGCAGTTAAAGCATTATGCATCAGTTATGTACCTGACTGTAAATCTAGTCCTGAGAGAGTGTACTGTGAGTGGAACCATGTGGTTGGCAAAGTGCTTGGTGAGAGAGCGAGCATGGGCACAGCAGCCTGTTCGCCTGAGCATTCACTCCTTATTAATGAAGGGGACTGGGTCTTGTCCTGAGCTCTCTGTCTCTCCCTGTACTATTCAGTGCCTCCCTCGAATACTCTACTTTCTTATACACTATACACTACCGTTCCATTTGTTTGTCAATTCAATTAACATCAAATTGATCAGAAATACAGTGTAGACATTGTTTATGTTGTATATTACTATTGTAGCTGGAAACTGCAGATTTTTAATGGAATATCTACGTAGGCGTACAGAGGCCCATTATCAGCAACCATCATTCCTGTGTTGCAATGGCACGTTGTGTTAGCTAATCCAAGTTTATCATTTTAAAAGTCAAATATATCATTAGAAAACCCTTTTGCTATTATGTTAGCACAGCTGAAAACTGTTGTGCTGATTAAAAAAGCAATAAAACTGGCCTTCTTTAGACTAGTTGAGTATCTGGTGCATCAGCATTTGTGGGTTCGATTACAGGCTCAAAATGGCCAGAAACAAAGAACTTTCTTCTGAAACTCGTCAGTCTATTCTTGTTCTGAGAAATGAAGGCTGTTCCATGTGAGAAATTGCCAAGAAACGGAAGATCTCGTACAACGCTGTGTACTACTCCCTTCACAGAACAGCGCAAACTGGCTCTAACCAGAATAGAAAGAGGAGTGGGAGGCCCCGGTGCACAACTGAGCAAGTGGAAAAGTAAGTTAGTGTCTAGTTTGAGAAACAGACACCTCACAAGTCCTTAACTGGCAGCTTTGTTAAATAGTACCCGCAAAACACCAGTTTTGCATGTACTATTTAATGAAGCTGCCAGTTGAGGACAGCATACAATGACATTCTAGACTATTCTGTGCTTCTAACCTTGTGACAACAGTTTGGGGAAGTGCACAAAGCGAGGTCCAGACAGAAATAGTTTGTTGAGATCGGTGTGGAAGAACATGACTTGCCTGCACAGAGCCCTGACCTCAACCCCATCGAACACCTTTCAGATGAATTGGAACACCGACTGCAAGCCAGGTCTAATCGCCCTACATCAGTGCCACAAGAGTGGAGGCTGTTATAGCAGCAACGGGGGGACCTACTATGATATTTATGCCCATGATTTTGGAATGAGATGTTCGACGAGCAGGTGTCCACATACTTTTGGTAATGTAGTGTAGGTCAGAACCAAAGAGACAGACAGTAGCTAGTTAATACAGAACTAGTTTAACACATTAGTCCTCTGCTGCCTTTGCTTCTAATGTAAACTGTCTGTCATTGTGCTGTAGTGTCGGATAAAGGCTCGTTTGGATTATGCAACATGGATGCTAGAAGGCTCTATATCTGGTGAATGAGTGAGTAGTGAGTATGTTTTCCTCCTAGATGTATCTCTATACTGCTGCATACTGTGGTTGGCTGGGGAGAATACATTGTTTCCCATATTTGTCTGAGCGATTAATAATTTTTCCCTGCGTGCTCTGGGATTAGACAGCAACAGGCTTTCATTATATAATCAATGGATACTACTGTACCAACATTAGGATATTGGATGTCACTGTACTAGCAACATAAATATGAAACAGGCTGGAGCCCTGTTTGGGGAATAAGAGTAAGCAGGTATGTAAGGGTGGAAAATGTGTATGTGTGTGTGCATACTTATGTTAAGTGTGTGTGTTTTAGGTGTTAGTGAGCGTTCCACTGTGGTGTTCACAGTGGAAGGAAACTGGTGTGTGTTAGCAGGTACAGTAACTAGCTGAGCTGTATGAAGCTTGACTGTTTGTTGGCACTCCCTGCCCTCAGGAGTCCAGCTCTCTGTCTCACCTCGCTACACTCACACCAAGCCAAGCGCTAATAACTGGCCCTCAGGGGCCTGAAACACACACACCTATGTAGAGAGGATTTTCTCTGGCTGAGCTATTTGAAATCTGATAATCCAAGTCTACTCCAGCCTCGTCACAGCTGACAGTCTATTCTCTGTACACCTCACATCTCAGGCCAGTAGAGAGATGGACGTCGTGATTTATCACAAAAGATGGCTGTGTGATGTCTTGGCAGACAGACCAGCATGGCAGAGCCTGGTTAGTGTAAATATGATGCTTCAAGGTCTGATGTCATGATGTCATACTGAATTAGATATAAAGTAACCAGGTTTCCACCAGTGCCCGGCTATAGTGTAAACCTCTCGAGTAATCTGAGATCTATGGTAATTGGCTGTTCCGCAGAACACATGAAATAATTTATGTAAACTACAAGAGGGAAAAAAAGTGGTATCATTATTGGAATAACTGTTAAAATATCCTGTTACAGTATCTGTTTATATTATTCAAAATAAATAAAAACATGGACTTTTTAAATTGATACTTCTTTATTGATGCATACAGTATGTACAATAATAAGTTATATATACACTTACGTTTGTTTCGATGAAAAATAGTTTGTTTCAATAATCTAATCTGTGGAGCTTTGTGATACTGAGGTAAGAGAACCAGGTTCTGTACAATACAGTCAATCACCTTCTGTCATTAAATGACCTACCTAAAAGACTAGCCATCCGTTGACGCTGTGTTTGGATTGGAATGAACAAGGATAAACTAGAAGAAGCAATTATGGATACCTGCTAAATGATGAGCATTTTACATGCACATTTATGATTCATATACACTACCGGAGTCCAGCCCCTTTTAACGTGGCTAACTTGAAACACCAGAGCAGTGAAAACACACTGCTGGGATTGTGCCTCCCCAGTCACTCAACAGAAACAGTATAAATGGAGGTATAGAAAGTCACCATTTAAACAATATAAACCAAACACACATTTTGTTCCTGAAATGTCTGTAGCTAGGAGCTTATCACCATTAGCTGATATGTGCTGAATGGCACAAAATGGCTGCCGTCCTGTGGCATCACCCAGCATAGCATCAGAGCCAGGCTAACCATAGCATAGTGCAGCGCTGGGTCTCCTGGAGTCCTGTCTTCCTGCAGTTCTTAGGCTGCAGAAGCCCTAGTCTGTAAGCTAATCAGTCTATTTAATGGTCTCTGGCATCTGGTCTTTACTGGTTCATTGGTTTTAGTGGTTAATTAGGTGCTGAAAGTCTTGACTGTAAACCACAACATTATTAGATCAGACTGCCACAAGTCAACCAATTAGAGCCAGCAGTAGCAGCTGACCGCTGGAGGAGCGGTGGGGGCAGGCGGGGTATAAGAGGATCTAGGGCCACGGGATCCTGGCAGAGCAGAGGTCCATTATGCCATTTTCTAAATTTCATATTATAAAAGGTACAAAATGTAATTTATATAAAATATTTTCTTTTTTTCTTTATAAAAAGCTTTTGTCAAGGCATCCAGCGCAAAGTTAATTGCCAGTCCATTTCCAGAGGGAGATAGAGAGACGAGAGAGAAAGAGAAGGAGAGAGATCTGAAATCTAGGAAGGCCTACTGACATTCTTCATGTGGAGGGGTACGTTTGTATGCTTGTTTGTGAATATATGTGTGCGGATACGTGCACATGGGTGTACTGCATCTGTGCATAAACGTGTGTTCATGTGTGTATGAGTGTGTGTGGGAGTCAGACGCTTGCACAGCGCAGTGAGGACAGAGGAACAGTGTGTGTGTCTCCTCCCAGTACATCAGAACACAGTGACTCCACAGCATCCAGTCTCTCTATCTGCACCAGTCTTGTGAGCAGGTCTGGGATGCTGTAGCCGGCGGTACTGATCCTTTCAAACAGCTGCAGGCCGTCACTCATCCCTCCGATCTCATCCCTCTTCAGGCCAAAGCTCTCTGCCAGGTGTCTCCAGGTCTTCACCACGGCTGCCTCGCTACTGTATGAGGAGCTCAGCATACGGCTGGCCTTCTCCAGACAGTCAAATGGTAGTTCTGTAGGACTCAGACCTGGGAGGAGGAAGGGTGAGGGAGGGTTAGGCATGTGTGTGTTGTGGTAAGAGTCCAGCATACAAGTTTCCTTCTCTAGACAGTCAAAGGGTAGTTCTATAGGGCTGAAGCCCGGGGGGGTACTTGTAAGTACTCACCCTCGGCCACACTGCAGGCTCTCGCATACAGATCCAGGATCTTTTTCCTCCGGCTCTGAATCTGTAGGAAGAGAGAGAGCGAAAGGTAGAGTAAGTTATAAAGTAATTACATTGCAATGCATTGTAAAAGTACATAGTTGGATGTGAATGACTGTGATCTCTCTCTCACCCCTGTAGCCTTGTTGTTGTTGTTGTTATTGATGATGTTAGCATGGCCATTGCTAATGTTGTTAGCGTTGATAGGGCTGGTGGGGTTGGATCCATTCTTATCCCTGTCGAGGAGCCCCAGAGAGAGTTGGCAGAGGTCCGGCTTGTTGCCCAGGTTCAGGAGACAGAGGCTGGGGTTGGGATCAGCCGCCCCCTGTCTCTCCAAGGCTGCCTCCTCATCACTGTCCATACTACGACTCAACAGCTGCTCGTTCTCTGACGAAGCATCATTCTCACTGGGGAGGACAGAGAAAACGATGTTGAGTTGACCTCAATATCAGTCAGCATAATAATATTAAGCCTTCATGACCTTTTCAACTGATATTTTGCCGTGTCTAGTTATGCTAATGGGCTGTAGCTTCATCCTTATTGTTATACTGCAAATAGCCTCATGTTTTAGATGACATATTTAGCTTCAGATCCACAGAATGCTATTGACAGTGTGTGTAACACTGGGAAGTTCTCCCAAAAATACCTTGTTGACAAAGATTCTCAGAGATGCGCTCACAATGGCATTGTTTCACAGGCACATGCATGCACACACACGCACACACACACACGCGCACGCGCACGCGCACGCACACGCACACACACACACACACACACACACACACACACACACACACACACACACACAGGCATTGTTTCCTAGTCACCTTACACCCACTCAGGCAGCTAAGACAGTGAGTTAGTACATCCTCTGGCATGCAGCTGGCCACAATGCTAATGTGAATGTGTGTGTAATTGTGTGTGTTGACATGTGAGTAGGTCAGTGTGTGTACATGTGACTTGTGATACTCATCCTCTGTGTCTACCCATGTTTATGTGAATGTATGTATTTTCTCCTTGCAATATCTGTCTGTCTGTCATAAAGAATAAGGCTTCATTGTCTGCTAGTGTGGGGTTGAGACAGACATACAGAAAGGGAGGAGAGAACAGAGGGGAAGGAGAGCGAGGGAAAGGGAAGAGAGGACAGAGAGGGGAAGGAGAGAGAA
This sequence comes from Thymallus thymallus, assembly GCA_023634145.1. Lineage (NCBI taxonomy): Eukaryota > Metazoa > Chordata > Actinopteri > Salmoniformes > Salmonidae > Thymallus > Thymallus thymallus. The sequence continues at coordinate 14,164,587 of CM042408.1, forward strand.
GGAAAAGGAGGAGAGGACAGAGAGGGAAAGAGTTTAGGGTTTGGTTGGGCTATAGAATCATTATCTCTCTATCTCTCTTTACCCCCATCGCTCTTCACTTCTCTTTGCATCTCTCTCTCCTAACCACCTTCCCCTCTCTCTTTCTCTCTCTCTATATATCTCTCCAGGGTCCTCCAGGGTCAATCTGTGCTCACCTAGTTCGCCCTCCAAAGGCAAAATCACTTCAGTGAAAAAAAAAAAAATCCTTAGTTTTTCCATGCCCACACAAGGACGCACACAGACACAGACACACACACACACAGACACAGACACACACTGTCTCCCCAATAAAAGGTCTAGCAGCGATGCTCTGCTGCAGTGACTTGTCCTGTGGTAGTCTAATTATGGGCAGAACCTGAAAAACAGATAAAATAACCTCTCTGTCTCTGAGGCCCCCAGTCAACCCCTACACACACACACACATGCAGACATGCACAATCAAACGCACACCTACATACAGACAGACCCAAACATGATCTGAGCGATATTGGTAACCAATACACATCTTTTGTGTTTGTCTGTTCAGCGTGTGTGTTTGATGTGTCATGTGCGCTGGTGATCAGGAATACCTTACCTTTTCACCGTCTTCGGTGGCGTGGGTTTGAGTTTGTCGAATTCATCCTTTTCAGAGAAAATTACAACGTTGTCTGAAGTAAAGAAAAAATACATTTATGAATTAGGATGCTTAATGAGTGACGAAAAACAACAAATACACTACATGACCAAAAGTATGTGGACTGTCCGTCGAACATCTCATTCCAAAATCCTGGGCATTAATATGAAGTTGATCCTCCCTTTGCTGCTATAACAGCCTCCAATCTTCTGGGAAAGCTTTCCACTACATGTTGGAACATTGCTGCGGGGACTTGCTTAAATTTCATAAAAGCATTGGCTTGTAGTCGGCGTTCCAATTCATCCCTACAGTTGTCCTTATGCATTGGGACAGGTAGCGTTCTCCTGGCATCCGCCAAACCCAGATTTGTCTGTCGGACTGCCAGATGGTGAAGTGTGTTTCATAACAACACAGAACACGTTTCCACTGCTCCAGAATCCAATGGCGGCAAGCTTTACACCACTCCAGCCGATGCTTGGCATTGTGCATGGTGATTATAGGCTTGTGTGCTGCTGCTTGGCCGTGGAAACCCATTTCATGAAGCTCCTGACGAACAATTATTGTGCTGACATTGCTTCCAGAGACAGTTTGGAACTCTGTAGTGAGTGTTGCAACCGAGGACAGACGATTTTTACACGCTTCAGCACTCGCCGGTCCCGTTCTGTGATTATGTGTGGCCTACCACTTCACGGCTTAGCAGTTGTTGCTCCTAGATGTTTCCACTTCACAATAACAACACTTACAGTTGACCGGGGCAGCTCTAGCAGGGCAGAAATTTGACGAACTGACTTGGTGGAAAGGTGGCATCCTATGACGGTGCCACGTTGAATGTCACTGAGCTCTTCAGTACGGGCCATTCTACTGCCAATGTTTGTCTATGGAGATTGCATGGCTGTGTGTTCGATTTTATACACCTGTCAGCAACAGTTGTGGCTGAAATAGCTGAATCCATTAATTTGAAGGTTTGTCCACATACTTTTGTATATATAGTGTATATAAAGATAACTTTATCCCATAACTCAACAATATGAAAGCAGATCTATTTAAATGGAACAATCTTCCCATAACTCTTAAAAAAGCTCTTCAGAATGGCACGGCTCCCAAAGTTTCTACATTTATCCCCGGTAATACCAAAAGTATACTAGGCCATAACAGACTTTATATGGGAAAATAAAACTCATAGAATGAAAAGTCTCAGGGTGGTTTTAACCATCCAGAACTCGCTACCCAAGGTTTTTACTTGCAACATCTTTAAATGCACTAAAGAGTAACAATTGGTACATATTGAAGATGTGCATGCTCATCCCCAGAATCTTTTTAAGTGTCTATTTTCAAAGGATAAAGCTAAGAACATGTATAACTTTATAGTTAAGAACACTATAACAATATGGATGAAAATGAAACTGATTCTACAAGAACCAATATCACTCCCAAAAAACACAACCTAATGGAACAATCCTTGGATAGCTTTTCAGAATTCACCGATAAATTGGTCCACATAGAAAACTAAAGGCATAAAAAAATGTAAATTATATGGTAATTGGAAATAATTTATTTCCATGAAAGAATTAAAAAGCAATTTTAGACTGACCAATGTAGATATTTTCAAATCCATGCAACTTAAAAGTTTTATATCACAAAATTTTGATTTGAAATCCTTTGGACATCAGAGCAATCTTGAGGGAATCCTATTTGAGTCAGCAAAGGATATTCATATGGTAGGTAAGATATACAAAACCTTGCAGAGAGCCTATCCAACTGACAACCTCTTAGAAAAAAATATAAACTATTGGAACCAATAATTAAACAGGATTGATATTGCCACTAGATGGAGGGAATGAACATAACTGACGCAATTACAGTTAACGAAAATGTACGCATAATCCAGTATAAACTAATGTATAAAATGTATTATACAAGAGACAAAATGCACAAATTCTACATCACAACGACATCATGTCTTAAGTGTAAAACAATGACTCAATAATCAATGCTATAAAGTCCAAAAGTTATGGGCGGAGCAAAAAGTTGGCTGTCAGAAGTATTACAATGTAAATGTACTTTTAATCCGCCTGTCTGCATACAGTATTTTAAGACAATCACATCAACGTTTAAAGCCTGTAAGTGTCTGGCACTGCCAGCCTGGATGGTGTATGCCTCAGACACCACAACAGACAGACACTCATAGCTGCCAGCTCTACCGGACATCCTAGAGACGTACAAAACAGCTGCTCAACACACACACACACATGTGCGCACACACACTTTCCCCAATACATAAACACACACACATACAGTATGCTTTCACCAATATACTTAGAAAATGTAAACATACATTCAGTTTCGTGAATAAAACACTTATGTTTGATTCTTATTTTGCAAACCTAAACACACAAGGTTGATTTCTAAACCTAAAGGACTGCATGTGTAACTATTGCCATACCAGAGGTAAAATGGTAGGCCTATGTGAGATTCCAGTAGGCGTATTATTGTGAGGTAGATTAATGACTTGTTAACATTACAGTTAACAACTCAGTCTAATCTAAACATTCCACCATGCTGTGCTCACTCAGTGTCAAACCCACAGACACCGGGCATGACAGACAGCCACCACGTATGAGAATGCCTTTATGTTAGTAATAGACTAGACTATAGATTAAGCCTGAGGGCCCCAGCCGGTACAGTATATTATGTTAGTTGAGTGTTGTGTGGTTTTCTGTTCTCTGAGGTAGCATTTTGTACAGCTGTGTTGTAGTGTCTCACCTGGAACATCTTTCTTGTCCTCCTGTTTGCCGGTCTGAGCCTCCACAGCCTTCACCACCTGACCAGAGCAACACGCTGCACACGGAGAGAGAGACAGGACATGTAGTGATGGTGCACACTGATGTCCTCTCTAACACAGGGAGGGAACCCAACTGAAACTCTGTGTGTATGTGAGGGTGTGTAAGTGTTACCCTGTCCGCTGGGCTTGGCTTTTAGGATGTAGAACATGATGATGAGGACGATGGCGATGGCCATGATGAAGATGGTTGACATGGCGATGATGAGAGCGGTTGCTAGGTGACCCTGTCCTGTGGGGTCTTTGTGACGGTGAGGGAACATGGTGGTACTGCTGGTTGAGACACTGGGGACTTTGCCTAACAACTCAACTTTGGTAAGCATGCCTGGAACACACAGATACTCCACAGTTACTACACAGATACTCCACAGGTAATGCATCTAAGGGAAGCAATGTCCCTCGTGATGCCTTACCCCTCAGGGGTGTGTCCTTATTCCCTCCTGTACTCCCTGTTCACCCAAGACCGCGTGGACGCGCACGACTCCAGCACCATCATTAAGTTTGCAGACAACACGACGGTGGTAGGCCTGATCACTGACAATGATGAGACAGCCTATAGGGAGAAGGTCAGAGACCTGGCAGTGTGGTGCCAGGACAACAACTTATCCCTCACTGTCAGCATGACAAAGGAGCTGATCATGGACTACGGGAAACGGAGAGCCGAGCACGCCCCCATTCACATCGACGGGGCTGTAGTGGAGCAGGTCGGTAGTGTTTACATCACTAAGGATGTATCATGGTCAAAACACACCAACATAGTTGTGAAAAGGGAACGACAACACCTCTTCCCCCTCAGGAGGCTGAAAAGATTTGGCATGGGCCCTCAGATTCTCAAACAGTTCTACAGCTGCACAATTGAGAGCATCTTGACTGGCTGCATCACCGCTTGGTATGGCAACTGCTTGGCATCCGACCGCAAGGCACTACAGAGGGTAATGCAGACGGTACATCCAGGACCTCTATACCAGGCAGTATCAGAGGAAGGCACTAAAAATGGTCAAAGACTCCAGCCACCCAAGTCATAGACTGATCTCTCTGCTACCGCACGGCAAGCGGTACAGATTCACCAAGTCTGGAACCAACAGGACCCTGAACAGCTTCTACCCTCAAGCCATAAGACTGCTAAATAGTTAGTTAAATAGTTGACCAAAATAGCTACCTGGACTATCTGAACTAACTTTTTTGACTCATCACATACGCTGCCGCTGCTATCTGTCACTTTATTCCTAGTTATATGTACATATCTTCCTCAATTACCTCGTACACCTGCACATGGACTCGGTACTGGTAGCCCGTGCATTTAGCCAAGTTATCATTAATCATTGTGTATCTATTATTACTTATTAATTATGTGTGTTATTATTTCTCTCTGCATTGTTGGGAAGGGGCCGTTAGTAAGCATTTCACTGTTAGTCTTTACACCTGTTGTTTACGAAGCATCTGACTAATACAATTTCACTTGACTTGAACATCTCTTACATCTCTGATTTGAACATCTCTTATATCTCTGATTTGAACATCTCTGATTTGATTTGAACATCTCTTACACTAAAATGGCATTATCATAAAATGGCATCTCTCTCTATCGTCCTCTTCCCTCTCTCTCTCTCTCTCTCTCTCTCTCTCTCTTTCTCTCCTCTCTGTTTCTCTGTCTGTTGTACTATTATTGTTTTTAACTTAGCTGTAAACTCCTGACAGATCATAAATCAACCTGTTAGTCCTCTCCTCTCAGGCACTACCCAGGCCCTGTGGTCACACACACACTCTCTCTCTCTGTGTTTAAAATCATGGTCACTATTTTTATAGGACTCCATTGAGTCTCTCTTCTTTCTTACTTGCTCACCCCCCTCTCCCAACCTCTCTCTCTCCCAACCTCTCTCTCTCTCTCTCTCTCTCTCTCTCTCTCTCTCTCTCTACTAGACTGGTCTCATAGACTAGACGTAACATAGTAAAAGCAAAAGGTTGCTGGATCGAATCCCCGAGCTGACAAGGTAAAAAAACACTGTTCCTAGCATGTCATTGTAAATAAGAATTTGTTCTTAACTGACTTGTCTGCCTAGTTAAATAAAGTGGTGCAGCGGTCTAAGGCACTGCATCTCAGTGCAAGAGGTGTCCCTGGTTCGAATCCTGGCTGTATCACATCCGGCCGTGATTGAGAGACCCATAGGGCGACGCACAACATCATCCAGGTTTGGCCGGGGTAGGTCGTCATTGTAAATAAGTATTTGTTCTTAACTAACTAGCCTAGTTTAAATAAAGGTTACATTTTTTTAAATGCACCTAACCCTCACCCCTAGAGCTAACGTTAGCCAGCTAGCTAACATTAGCATTAGTCACATAGTTCACGTTAGCCACAACAGATTAGAATTTGCAACATATCATTCATTTAGAAAATGTGTATCATCATACAAATTGTAATTCGTAAACATATCATGAAGGATTTCCACAAATTAACACATACCGTATGAAACGTAACATACTATATGGAGTGTCTCGGATTTACGTACAGCATATTACACAAAATGCTCTGAGACCACAACATTAGAATAAACCAAGGCCTTCAACCCTACAGGCAGACATCAGAATAGACCAAGGATTTCAGCTTCATCTCCTCTAAAGCTTTTGGACATCTTTATGCTGCTTCAGACTTTGTGTATTTCCTGATCAGATCAGACTGACAAGGTCTATCATTGTATGAGACTGCTGCAGTTACATTAGACAAACCTGGGTTCAAAGTTCAAACCCAGTCTGTTACAGTAGATGGTGGTAAACTGAGGACAGACAGAGGTGGTATAGATATGTATACATGTATATAGCCTGGAGAGGTGGTATGACAGTCTGCTGCTGAAGAGAAGACCCAGTGCATGCGGAAACATGTTAATCATCTTTTTCATGCCCTCCAAACTTTTTAATTATCACACTGCGCCATGCTGGGAGCTAGCCGGGCGCCGCGGTAACACACACACACACACACACACACACATACACACACGCACATTGAGCTTGAAGCCGGAGTTATTTACAGATTACTTGGCGAGTGCTAGCCTGTCTTGACCCTGAGCTAGTAACTCCACGCTTCAACTACATATTTCAAGACTTCATTTAAAACAGTTAATTAAAATGTACCCTCACACATTCCCTCCCTCCCTCCCTCTCTCTCTCTCCCTCCCTCCCTCCCTCCCTCCCTCCCTCCCTCCCTCCCTCCCTCCCTAACTCACTCCCTGCCTGGAAGAAACAATTAAACGCATTGTGTTGGTATACACTCATCTGTCCTCCTCCTTCTCTCTCTCTCTCCCATCCTCCTTCTCTCTCTCTCTCTCTCTCTCTCCCTACCTCCCTTCCCCCCCCCCCCTCCCTCCTTCTCTCTCTCTCTCTCTCTCTCTCTCTCTCCCATCCTCCTTCTCTCTCTCTCTCTCTCCCTACCTCCCTTCCTCCCCCCCTCCCTCCTTCTCTCTCTCTCTCTCTCTCTCTCTCTCTCTCTCTCTCTCTCTCTCTCTCTCTCTCTCTCTCTCTCTCTCTCTCTCTCTCTCTCTCTCTCTCTCTCTCTCTCTCTCTCTCTCTCTCTCTCTCTCTCTCTCTCTCTCTCTCTCTCTCTCTCTCTCTCTCTCTCTCTCTCTCTCTCTCTCTCTCTCTCTCTCTCTCTCTCTCTCTCTCTCTCTCTCTCTCTCTCTCTCTCTCTCTCTCTCTCTCTCTCTCTCTCTCTCTCTCTCTCCCATCCTCCTCACAGCAGGTTCCAGTCTGTTTGAGGTTTTCATATTTCAAAACACAGTCATTAAAATGACACAATAACAATTATATTAATTTCCGGGCAAAACAATGTGTCAGTGAGTGTTGGTTTGAGAGACGGACACAAAAAAACAATTCCTGGGTTTGAGCATTACTATGAGGAAGCAGTTCCAGACCTTGACGAGGTAACATCATGCTGCCTCGCCCTGTGTCTGTCTGTCTGTCTGTCTGTCTGTCTGTCTGTCTGTCTGTCTGTCTGTCTGTCTGTCTGTGTTCATTAACTGGTCACAGCCCTAAACAGCCCTCACTCGCCTGACCTTACAGTGATCGCTCTCTGTCCCTCTCTGACCGTGATTCTGTAAAACAGTGTGTTTGTGTTGTAGAAGTAGTAAGGCATAGTAGAACGTACACTCTTTAGTGTTGCGCGGTGCATTCTGACATGAGTGACAGACCATCCCATACAGGTTCCTTGGCCGGTTCTCCTGGATGTAATACCTGACAGAGAGAAAACACAGAGAGAACCTTTAGAGAAGAATACTGATACAGTACCTATTATTGTCTTCTTATATACAGAGAGATGTTAAGAATATGTACGTATTTGACAGGAGAAGTGTCTCAATAACAGCTGAGGTGAAAAGGCTGAACTGACTCCTGTATTGATGGCTAGAAGGGAGGGAGTGATACTGTATACTATTAGGTTAGATAAGGTGTTATATAGCCGTGAGCTGTGACAGGATGAGAAGGGAAGCTGCTTCAGAGCGTGGCGTCCTCTAGGCATCTAGAGCAGAGGCTATCATTAATCAGAGATGACTATTAAACCAAATTCAATCAAACACGCACACCAGATCTCCAGGTTAGAGCACCGCCAAAGCATTAAACGTGATATTAATAAGCCCATTTTACTTAGAGGAGTTTAGTGAGGAGTTAAATTAAGTATGATTTAATTGAAAAGTATTTAGATTCCATCACAGCAGCAGTCAGACAGTGTTCAGAATCCCCCCCAGTACAGTACAGCTGTCAGGCTCTGGCCATAGAGAAGCCTATTTGCTTCTCTATGTAGCGATGGTCAGAGTCTGACAGTGTCGTTCTTTTCTGTTTCTGTGTGGGGTTTGGGTTGGATCCCTAATTAGAGGCAGCTGCAACGCATTGTCTCTAATTAGGGATCCCATATATGTTGAGTCTGTCCTTCACTCGGGTGTGGGTCGTTGTTGATGTTGTCGTTATATGTCGCAGTCACGGTGAAAGTAAGTGTGTTTTCTGTACGTCCGTTAATTAGTGTGTTTTGTTAACGTGACGTTTTTTCCCTATAGTGTTTGTTTTCGTGTTTTCGTGTTTGTTTATACATTGTATTTATTATTTACATAGTATAATAAAACAATGTCGAACTATTATCCCTGCGCTGCGCCTTGGTCTCTCCACACACACAAGCGTGACAACAGCAGAGCTGAAAGAGAGTGTATATTAAAGCAGCCCATAATGTTGTGCTAAAACACTCCAGTCTGTATATTGACTTTAAACTCAATTGAAACCAGAGAATGCCTTTGAGGTGGTACAGTCACTGAATGATATCATATGGTGGAAAGGGAGGAAAGGTGTAGAGTGAGTGAGAGAGAGAGAGTGAGAGAGAGTGAGAGTGAGAGTGAGAGTGAGAGTGAGAGAGAGAGAGAGAGAGAGAGAGAGAGAGAGGAGCATTAAGTCAGTCCTGTAACAGTTTATATCTTCTCCTGCCTCCATGTTGTTGGGTGACCAGATGGCAGCTGGGTAATTGAGGCTGATAGTTTGGCCAATGGAGGGTTAGACTAGGCTGTGTGTGTGATATGGGGGAATGTGGGGGAGAAATGTCCTATCTTATCAATGACACTCTGATAGTGAGAGTGTGTAGGCTTGTGTGTGTTTGTGTGTGTGTGTCTGAATGTGTGTACATACCCAGGTAAGCAGGGTCCACAGTCTGCATCACTGTCTGGTGTCCCAGGTGTGAGTACTGTAGCGCGGTACAGACCTTCGCAGTCCTTATGTCTCCTGCAGATCTCGTACTTTCCCTTCGAGTACTTCCCCGCCGGACACGACACACACACAAAGTCCTCATCCTTAGTCCCATAGCCACAGTTCTGCAACAAAACACACATTTACAATGTTAGACATGTGTTATACATGTGTTGTGCTCACACACACACACACACACACACACACACACACACACACACACACACACACACACACACACACACACACACACACACACACACACACACAAACACACACACACTGCATTTGAAACGAGTGGTGCTATTCATAGACCAGTGTGTTAGTGTCTATACTAATGCTGCAGTCTGTGTTCTGCTGAACCCAGTCTAGATCTGACAGTCTGTGTCTGAGACTAAAGATGTGAAATGTGATTGGTCACAAGAACAGGAAATGAGCATTCTGAACGTGATCTTTGTGTAGTTTGTAGGATCTTAATTTGATCACCCTGTTGCAGGATAACTTGCAATTCAGGAAATGTAAAAAGTATAGTGTATTTGAGGTTAAAAAAGTCTTATGAAAGTTTGTAATTTCCACGAAAAATGGATCAACCCCTACAAAAATGTATGTTAATTAGAATCCACATAATAATTCAGATTTGCTGTTGCTGCAGGATCATGTTTCTGCTGTAGCAAACTGGCTCAAATTATGTTGGTTCATACAGTAAGAACCTTCTGCAGACTCTCCAGATAAAATAGATTTTCAATAAAAAGCATTTCTGTCCAGTCTCCATAGTTGTGGTAAACCAGCATGTATCACTGCAATAAAACGATCTGCTCTATCAGATCAAATCAGGTCTGTGTGGTAGTTGAAAGAGTGCTGTTTGATGTGTGTGGGTTTTCTTTTTTGGGTGTAGAATTATCCCAGTGATTATAGGGAGGCAGAGGGAAAGCACAGGGCTAGATAACAGACTAACTACTGCTACTGATCACAGATGAGAGATGAAAACAGAGCTGAATGTCTGGTTAGTTATGTTGCTGCTCTGTTTGATAACTCCTTACACAAATAGACAATCATGAGCAATGATAGGCTTACTTGTCAAGGTCACATTATAGTCATTTTCTCTAATTAGATAGGAGAGTTGAATAACTATCACTTAACTTAAGAAGTCTAATGAACAACGGACTATTTCAATAGTTTGAATTGTTCCAATTGTTGTTCAGATTAAGAGGAGAAAGGCGGACTCCTTTTGGAGTTGTTCTATGTAATTGTGTTAAGTAGTCTATCTGTGTGTGTGCATGCGTGAGTGTGTGCATGCGTGTGAGGTGTGTCTCCTCCATATTAAGGCCCAGTGAGGTGCTGCCTGCTGTGCTTTTTGTTTTGACTGGGGGACTGATGACTCATGGCTACTGACAGACTACTGTATCATTCCTACCCACGGGGCTTCAATATTTGGGAAAAAATCTAAATGGAGTGACAAACCGGGAAAAGTGTTAATTCCCCTTTATGAATCTGAACAGGCTTACAGTACTGGGATTTAGGTGGTAACTCTCTCTGAGCTGGGAGGTGTAGGATGTAGGATCTTAATTTGATCTCTCTTAGGTTGCAGAGAATTGTCCGTCAGAACAGGAATCGCAAACTTGTAGTGTATTTTTGTTTTTAAAAGGCTTCTAAAGTTTGTAATTTCCAAATTAGAAATTCCAGACTTTATTTGCCCTAAAGAAAAATGTATCAACTGCTACAAAAATGTCCATTAATTATAATCCACATAATAATTCACATGTACTGTTGCTGCAGGATTATTTTCCTGTTGTAGAAAACTGGCTCAAATTAAGATCCTACATCTGTACCTGTGTGTATACCAGTGAGTTAAGTAAACTACCTGGGTGGTCTGAGCAGACAGGTAGACTAGAGAGTATGGCTGGGAGGTAGGTAGCTGGGGTCAGGGTTCACACGATACTGAAACTCAAGTAATTTCACCCCAGGGAAAGTGTGTGTACAGTATGTGTGTCTCACCATGTGGGGCTCCTGTCCAGGTTGGCATGGGGGGCAAGGCTGGCAGCTACTGAGGGTCTGGTTGTAGAACTCAAACTCTCCACAACTACTGTACTCTGACCTGAGAGAGGGAGGACAGGAAACCTAAGAGAGGGGGGGGGGGGGGGTTGGTTAAAAGAGAAAAGCGTGCAAAGAGTCATAAACTTAAATGTATTTTTTATTCAGGTTGTTGGTTATATAGTAGCCCTTTCCACTCAATGCCCCTGTCATATGCAGTCGTATGCAGGTTGAAAATAGCAGATTTTGTCATTGATAATCACCTAAATTGGAACGCATCGGCTGTACAGTAACATTCTATACATGACGTCAGAGCTCAGGTTCTCCACTTCACAGCGCTGTATGGGTTTTGACTGACAGCCGTTATAAACTTGAGCACCGTGCTTGACAAGATGCACCCATTGTCTCAGTGAGGAAAATGCTGTAAATTGAGAGGAGTCCATGTGTTCTAAAAGATGAGACGCTGAGGATAATAATAAATACTGCTTTGATGTCATACAAGCAAACCACAAACCCAAAAGTCCAAATGTGCACTTCATGTCAAAACTCATGTCATTTACAGTATCAATGTGTAGGATTTCTATATTTGATCCACAAGTTACAAGGATGACATGTGTTATAGCCTGGGCTGTCTTGAACAGAATGAGCCTATGTTTGTCATATTGTGAAGAAAATTAACCGCAGGACACACACTTGAATGCACTCATGATCCCATTCTTTGCGCACCAAAATTACAATCTGTCTATCTGAAGTGCCTTTTGAAAGCCTAACACAATAAGATCATATGCTGTGCTTGCTTCATTTCCTCAATGGCAAAGCTAGAAGCACCTTATAGTTGAATGTTCTTTCCTTTAGTCATAAAAGTGCATTGAAATTATTTAGAAACTTTGCACAGTTTGGAGAGGTGTGTGGCCACTTGGAGACACCAGTTAGACCTCTCACTCAGACCCTTGTAACAGTTTTTTTCCGATCTTGCACCACATTTCAATTTATATTTTTATGTTACTGAATGTATGAGTGTTTTCAGATTTCGTTGTTGACAAATGCTGTGAAAAATGCACATAAAATCAACAGTGTAATGTTTGGATTCAGTCTTGTGTCAGGTGAACTGTTGTGTCCTCACTTTTGGTCTGATAATTTACCCATAATCTCCAAAGTGTTGCTACCATGGTGATGCAGATGCTTTTTATTGTTCTTCTGTTAGAAACATTCACATTTGGCCCTGTCCACATAGGCCCATTTCCATGAGTGTAAAGGGTTAAGACAAATCTTTTTGTTCTGCTTCAACTCACTACAGGATTCTTCAGTACTGCATATACACTTTATTCTTGTAGACTTTATTTACTTCAACTTTCAATAACTAATTCTAATTAAAATCAACGAGACTATATTAATCACCTTGGGAACCATTAAGAGACCAATCAAGCCGTTGTCATTAATGTGGCCCTAAATCTGTCAGCCAGTGAGAGAATGTTACATCACAATCTCTCCCACCATCCAACCCACACAATAACATACAAACCAAACTGCAATCACTGGGTGTCAGAGTGAATTTAGGGACAGGCCATAGTTATTTAAATGTGCACATAATTGATTTATCGAGTGGCTGAAGTGTGTGTGTTTGTGTGGGCATGTGTTCGTGCACTGTAAAGGAAAACTGTAATTTATAGGGTATTTTGGGGTATTATCAACAGTAAAATACTGTGAAATGTTTTTCTGCAGCATACATTAAATTATGGTGCATTGTGGGACATTTTTGTGGGCAGGAGAATAATTCCTGTATTCCGAATTGTACTGTAATTCCATCCCACAGAATACAGTACCGTACCGTCTTTTTGGAGTGCCAAAAACCTTTTGACCACTAGTGGGTGCATGGTGTTGTTGTTTCTGGCTCATTAACATATTCTGAGGTGTGCCTTGTAAAAGGCTATATTTGTTGCAGGTTAGCGTTTTTCCGTCATGAATCTTGTTCTGGAGGCAGCTCTGCAGAGGGCTCACTAGCTGGCATACCCACAAAGTCTTCAAATCTGATTTTAACCCTAACCCTAACCACACTGCTAACCTTAATGCCTCACCCTAACCTTAAATCATGAATTTGTACAATATAATGGTAAATCGCTCGTGACAATAAAGACTCCCCAATAAAGACTATCTAATTACATTAGGTGTACTGTAACATTATATACAGTAACTTACTTACCATTAGCTACCTTCCTGCCTGCCTCTTTGTGTGTGTGTGTGTGTGTGTGTGTGTGTGTGTGTGTGTGTGTGTGTGTGTGTGTGTGTGTGTGTGTGTGTGTGTGTGTGTGTGTGTGTGTGTGTGTGTGTGTGTGCTTGCTTGCTTGCGTGTGTTCCATTGGCTGTTCTCCTCACACAGATCTGCTGTCCAGAACACCCAAATAAAACAAACACAAACTCAACTCTCCCCAGCTCACAGTCAAGAATGTCCTTTTCTAAACACAACAACAAGTTACACACTGCTGTTCAAACACACTGAGACTGAAATGAAACCCAGTTACTGTTTGCAGTTGTGGAAAAAGTACCCAGTTATCATACGTGAGTAAAAGTAAAGATACCTTAATATAAAATGACTCAATTAAAAGGGAAAGTTGCCCAGTAAAATACTACTTGAATCTAAAAGTATTTGGTTTTAAATATACAGTAATTAAGTATCAAAATGTAATTGCGAAAATATACTTAAATAGTATAAAGTATAAATCATTTAAAATTCCCAAACCAGACGTCACCATTTTCTTTTTCTTTTTTATTTACAGATATCCAGAGACACACTCCAACATTCAGACATCATTTACAAATTAAGCATGTGTTTAGTGAGTCCGCCAGATCAGATGCAGTAGGGATGACCAGGGATGTTCTCTTGATAAGTGTGTAAATTTGTCAATTTTCCTGTCCTGCTAAGCATTCAAAATGTAATGAGTACTTTTAGGTGTCAGGGAAAATAAGTACATTATTTAATTTAGGAATGTAGTGAAGTAAAAGTAAAAGGAATGTAGTGAAATATAAATATTTTACTTAAGTACTTTACACAACTGACAACTCTATAACAACAAACACAAGACACACCGAGCAGCAGCTGGGGAGCTGGAGAGAACTGAGACATCTGACATGAAGACATGTGAGTCTGAGGCTGGAATATACTGTGTATGGACGGGGAGGAGGAGGTGGGATGAGGAAGAGGTGGAGGTGGAAGGAGGAAGAGGAGATGGGAGGATGAGGCAGAAGGAGGAAGAGATGGGATGAGATAGGAAGAGGAGGAGGTAGAAGGAAGATGGGGAGATTGGATGAGGTGGGAGGAAAAAGAGGAGATGTGAGGAGGGGGAAGAAGTGGCAGGAGGAGGAGGGAGTATGTGTGATAGGAAAGAGGAGGAGGTGGATGAAGAGGAGATGGGAGGAGGAAGGAGGAGGGATTGTGAGAATGAAGGACTGTGGGATACCAATGAACAACCACTGGACAACCACTGGACAAGCCCTGGACAATCACTGGACAACCACTGGACAACCACTGGACAACCACTGGACAACCACTCAAACCAACAATGTGACAGTAGTTAGGCCGCAGCCTCGCTCTCTCTTGGTTTCTCTCTCTTGCTTTCTCTCTCTCTCTCTCTCTCTCTCTCTCTCCTTCTCTCCCTCTCTGTCTCTCTCTCTCTCTCTCTCTCTCTAATCCGGCCCTCCAGGAGTGGCTTTAGTGGGGATCATTAACTGAGCTCTGAGGGAAGTTAAACTCCTGGGAATACAGCCAACACACACACACACACACACACACACACACACACACACACACACACACACACACACACACAGCCAACAGGTTTAAACATCAGAGGAAGACAGGAGAGATTCAGGCCCAGATTAAAACTACTCTCTTAGAGCTCCAATGAGGAACCTCTGATGTTTCACAACCTCTGGCAAAGACCTGCTAAAGTCTGGCTGTACCACTGCCAGTTTTATGTCTGTACGAGTGTGTGTTTTGCGTGTGTTTTCAGTGTGTTTGTGTTCGCGCATGCATCTGTGTATCTGTTACACTGTTTCATTGCTGAAGATGGGTGAGGATGAGATGAATAGGGGGATGAGGAAAAGGAGAGGGAGGAGGAGAGAGAGGAGTAATGTCATTTGAGAGATACTCACCAACAACAAACAGAGGAAGAGGGACTCTATCTGACTTCCTTTCTGGAACATCTTCACACCTTCCCCTGAGAGAGAGAGAGAGGGGGGGGGGGGGGGGGGGGGTCAGACACTGAGAGTGTGTGTGTGTGTGTGTAGGTGATACTGTTCTCTACTGTAGGTTATTCCTCTGCCCTACTGATGAGATGAGATCATTACTGATCCCCCTATCAGAGCTGCCAGTCACTGAGAAGAGCAGACTGGTGGAAGAGGAAAGGATCAGCTTGCTACCTCTCTGACACAGATGGATTATGGGTAACCAGTCATTAGAGGGACTGTGCTCTGTTTGTTTTAGTTACTGTAGTATTGTCACAAATCTGGCAGCACAAAGTTACTACACTTAAATAGGCACTCACAGGTACAGTACCAGTCAAAAGTCTGGACACATTCAAAAGTCTGGACACATACTCATTCAAGGGTTTTTCTTTATTTTTATTATTGTAGAATAATAGTGAAGACATCAAAACTATGAAATAACACATATTGTAGTAACCAAAAAAGTGTTAAACAAATCAAAATATATTTTATATTTGAAATTCTTCAAAGTAGCCACCCTTTGCCTTGATGACAGCTCTTGGCATTTTCTCAAACAGTTTCACCTGGAATACTTTTCCAACAGTCTTGAAGGAGTTCCCACATATGCTCAACACTTGTTGGCTGTTTTTCCTTCACTCTGCAGTCCAACTCATCCTAAACCATCTCAATTGGGTTGAGGTTGGGTGATTGTGGAGGCTAAGACATATGATGCAGCACTCTCCTTCTTGGTCAAATGGTCCTTACACAGCCTGGAGGTGCGTTGGGTCATTGTCCTGTTGAAAAACAAATGACAGTCCCACTAAACGCAACCAGATAGGATGGCTTAAAGCTGCAGAATGCTATGGTAGCCATGCTGGTTAAGTGTACATAAATAAATCACAGACAGTGTCACCAGCAAAGCACCCCCACACCATCACACCTCCTCCTCCATGCTTCATGGTGGGAACCACACATGCGGAGATAATCCGTTCACCTACTCTGTGTCTCACAAAGACACGGCGGTTGGAACCAAAAGTAGCAAATTTGGACTCATCAGACCAAAGGACAGATTTCCACCGGCGCAAGCAAGTCTCTTATTTTTGTTGGTGTCCTTTAGTAGTGGTTATTTTGCAGCAATTTGACCATGAAGGCCTGATTCACGCAGTCTCCTCTGAACAATTGATGTTGAAATGTGCCTGTTACTTGAACTCTGTGAAGCATTTATTTGGGCTGCAATTTCTGAGGCTGGTAACTCTAATGAACTTATCCTCTGCAGCAGAGGTAACTCTGGGTCTTCCTTTCCTGTGGCGGTCCTCATGAGAGCCATTTTCATCATAATGGTTTTTGTGGCTGCACATGAAGAAACTTTCTTGCCATTTTCCGGATTGACTGACCTTCATGTCTTAAAGTAATTTCTCTTTGATTATTTGACCTGTTATTGCCATAATATGGACTTGGTATTTTACCAAATAGGGCTATCTTCTGCATACCACCCCTACCCTGTCACAACACAACTGATTGTCTCAAATGCATTAAGATGGAAAGAACAGGCACACCTGTTAATTAAAATGCATTCCAGGTGACTACCTTATGGAGCTGGTTGAGAGAATGCCAAGCGTGTGCAAAGCTGTCATCAAGGCAAAGGGTGGCTACTTTGAGGAATTTTGATTTGTTTAACACTTTTTTGGTTACTACATGATTCCATATGTGTTATTTCATAATTTCTACAATGTAGAAAATAGTAAAAATAAAGAAAAACCCTTGAATGAGTAGGTGTGTCCAGACTTTTGACTGGTAGTGTATGTCAGGGGGAGACTCTCTCTGATCTGATCTGTAGTTACTAAGGTATACAAGCACTCACAAGTACAGTACATTGAAGAACACATAAAACTAAAATTAGATCGAACTTCAAACATGATTTTTCCATTTTATTATTGTATTGAAGAGAATAATGTCAATGTAGAGGATTTAATGGATTTATAATTATGTCAACGCTATAGACTGTCTGTGAGAGAGGTGTGTGTGTGTGTGTGTGGGTGAATGCATGCATGCTTACGTACGTGCATGAGTGTGCGTGCGTGCTTATGTGTGTATTGCGTCCGGCTGTGTGTGTGTGTGTGTGTGTATTGCGTCCGTCTGTGTGTGTGTTGCCAGGCCCAGCCCTTACCTACAGGAGACATCATTTTATTGGCCCACTCCCAGCCTTATAATAACAGCCATCTCTTATTTCTCTCAATAAAGGATAAATGAGTGTGCATGCGTGTGTCAGTGAAGTATAAGTAATGTGGTGAGTGTAATTGGAAGGTCTTGGCGAGAGTCTTTTCCTCCAGAAACACCCATTACCTAAAGCTGAGTTAAACCTTTAAACAGAGACATCAACAGCAGGTAAAGTAACTCACTGTCCAGGGAAACTCTGGATCATTACGCACGTTCTTAGATACAGGTTTACTTCAATTATTTTCTCATTCTGTGAGGACCCGTTTTCTGACACACCACAGTAATGACCCGCTCCAGTCTAAAGGGGTTGTGTTATTAGATGTAAACAAACACAGATTTTACTGGAGAGCCTAATTGACCCACCACGGCTAGTGTGCTCTCTCTCCTGCAGAGGGGGGGGGGGGGGGGGGGGGGGGGCAGACAGGCAGTAAGGAGGACTGAGCTGTTGCCTTGTTTGGTTGACTGTTTACCTGCCTGTTTTCCTCCCTTTATAAACTACAGCATGCACATGAACATCAACATGAATAGAACTAACGCTCTAACCTCTGGCTGGGCATATTCAAATTTACTATTGCACAGTAAACATAATATATCAGCTCTCATTGTGCCAGTGTGTACAGTACTGTACGGTGCGCAATCATGACACATGCCAGATGGATCCAGCAAGCAGCCAAGTCTTTAAAGGTGAATCTTAACACTCCAACACACTGTCTCTTTTCTTTGTGGAAATACATTCCCCAAATAATAAAAGCCTTTACACTACATGGAGACACTGCTGATAGTGCTACTGGAAAAGCACCAAGTGTTCAATAGTGTTTTACCTCCTAAACCTTGAATTAGTCCAATACGGTCTTTATACATCACTACATTCTTTTAAAAGAAAGGTGCTACTGTATCTGGAACCTAAAAGGGTTATTCGGCTGTCCCCATAGGAGATCCCTTTGAAGAACCTTTTCTACAGAGGGTTCTACCTGGAACTCAAAAGGGTTCTACCTGGAACTCAAATGGGTTCTCCTATTGGGAGCTGAAGAACCCTTTTGGATCCCTTTTTTCAAAGAGTGTAGTAACATAAGTGTAGCTCACTCTCTTACACAAACACACAGTACATAAAGTCATTTAGACAAACCGGATGGGGAAATTCACATGCAAGACATTCTGACTCAGACCCATAGATCACAGCAACATCTAAGCCTGTCAGCCTGTCTTTAGGGGAAACTATATTCACTGCAAATATCTATTTGAATAGTAACTAAGACAAAAACATTCTCTGAAGCGGAGAGGTTGTGTAAGACACACACACACACACACACACACACACACACACACACACACACACACACACACACACACATTGTAATTATTGTTATCATGTAAATGTCTTATGGAGTCTCTCTGACAGATAATTGCAGTATATGCAAGAAACAACAGGTTGAGAGAGAGTGAGAGAAAGACAGACAGGGAAAAAGAGAGAGAAATAGATAATTAGCTAGTTTCACAGATTGAACAAAGCCTTTATCCAGACATTAAGAGGCAGTAGTGTTGGTGTACTGGCAAGCGTCAGCAACCTTAGGCACGCGTGCCACCATGGGCACGCGGTACCTTAACCAATGGCACGATGCAAATATGTGTTCAAGAGAGTTATTGATGTGTTGAAATCATGGTTGAAATGCTGAAGCACTCTCTCATCCGCATGCCAAATGACAACGTTCACAGTTGCGCAACCTGTGTATATCTACGAGACCCACCCTACTCTGCCTCTGCTCTGATTGGATAGTAGGCTGACGCGTTACTATAGTAACGCTGCTGGCAGAGCGGGCTTGAGAGCGGTATGCCGGCAATGGCAGGCCCGCTAGCTAAGAAAACTACAGTTAATGTTCGGGCATTCCAGCCCTCATGGACAGACGAGTGGGGTTTTGTGTTTCAGAAGGACCGTGCTGTGTGCACATTATACCTTGAAAATGTTGTTTGCCGAACATCGAGTGTTAAACGCCACTTTGAGACCAAGCATGAGAAAACATTCAAGGATGTGGCAGACGAGGCTGAATCGATCAAACGTGTCGTGTCCAGGTATGGGAAGCAAGCTAACACACTTAAAGTCTTCGTCACGGCCAAAGATCATGCTACCGAAGCAAGCTATCACATTGCTAATTGCATTGCAAAACGGGGAAAGCCATTCACTGATGGCGAATATATAAAGGAGGCTTTCATCTGTAGCTCAGATGTTTTGTTGTATGGCTTACCAAACAAAGAGACAATAAAATCAAGAATATAAGACATTCCCATATCTGCCAGAAATATCTGCCAGAAGTGTTGAACGACGCATCGAAGAAATGGCAGAAAACGTAAGAGCGCAGCAGACGGGCGGTTTGAAAGAAGCCATGGTATTTAGCGTTGCACTTGATGAGAGTGTGGATGTAAATGACATACCACGTTTGGCAGTCGTGGCAAGATACGGTGATGTGACTGTAAGAGAGGAACTATGTTGCTTAAAGCCAATGCCTGAAACATCAAAAGGTGAGGACATAGCCAGAGTTTTTCTGGATCATTTTGAGGAGCGAGGGATTGACATTAGCAAGATTTTTGCAGTGACAACAGATGGTGCCCCCGCCATGGTCGGGAAACAGCGGGGAGCAGTCACATTAATCGAGGAACAAGTTGGTCACCCCATCATGAAACTTCACTGCATAATACACCAAGAACATCTTTGTGCAAAAATGTCAAATTCAGATCTTAATGAGGTTATGGCTACAGTGGTGAAAGTTGTTAACTTCATAGTTAAGCGATCTGCTCTAACACACCGACAGTTCACATCTCTGCTCGAGGAAATGAACTGCGCATTCAAAGATATCCCTCTCCACACAGCAGTCAGTTGACTAAGCTGCGGGAAAGTTTTGGTTTGTCAGCTGCTTTGATACTATAAAGGCCTTCCTGGCTGAAAAAGGCCAAGACTATCCCGAACTGCAGGACGAGGAATGGGTTGTGAAACTTATGTTTCTCACGGACATTACGGGACACCTCAACCTCAGCTAAATCTCCGCCTGCAAGGTGCAGGGCAAACAGTATTGGACATGTATGACACATGGGCTGCTTTTGTTGGAAAGCTGACAATTTTTTGACCCTCCTGACTATTCTGAATTCCTGAGTGAACTTCTATTTAATAAACCTTCATTGAACTTGCTATTGCTTCCGTCTTTATTATCATTACACAGCATTATTGTATAGTTCTCATATGTCTGTTACTCTTAATTCTCCTGTTTTGACATTTACTGCCATTATAACTGAGTGAAATTTAAGATGATAAAAAAGATTGGTGTAATGTTGGTAAGGTTAATGATTTCAACTCAGATGTTGATGTTTTTATAAGCATGGCAGCCTTGTATCATACTCTGTTTATAATTACAATGTCCTGATTATGGGAACTAAATGTTATCAAATGTTACTATGGAATAAAACTACAGATTCCCTGGATATTAAACTTTTGATGTGATGTCATAATTAAACTTAATGTTGACATGGCACACTAATAAACAATACATTTTGAAAAGGGCACTTCATATCAAAAAGGTTGCCGAACCCTGGTGTACTGTATGAGGCACCATGCAGTGTGTGTAATAGTTCTATCCATGGAGCTGTTATTGTATCAGATGATCCATAAAGAGAGAACGAGTTTAGCCTGTCTGCTATAGGGGTCCCGCTGTTACCCTAACTCTGCAGGTATCACACACACACATAGCATTGTGCTCCCTCTGACACTCTGACTCTTCTCTCTCTCTCTCTGTGACAGCTCAACTGAAGAGCTGGAGAGACACACTGACGATCACTAACAAAACAACTGATGGTAATCAGAGATAGAGTTACCACTAACTACTACACTATAAATAGTCAGTCAATCAGACACAGATTAGATTGACTACACTACTTTAATTAATCAGAGGGAGATGAAATTCATGCCCTCTTTCTTTCATGGTTTCAGGAGACTGGATGGGGGATTCTGGGCCGGGGGTGGTGGGTAAGTGGAGATGGGAGGGGGTTTAACCTAACAGACCCCCCGTTTATCTGTGTTCCACATCGCGGTTCCTTTGTTTCAGATCACGGTGCTACTGTAACTGGAGAGAAATGTTCACATGTTGAATGAAGCTGATCGTCTAAAAGGGTCACGTCCTTTTCCCTTTGATCCTGTTTAATCACAGCCCCCATGCACACACACACACACACACACACACACACACACACACACACACACACACACACACATACACACAGACATGGCTTCTGAGCTGAAATTAGCTTAATTGTGCGAATCGTTGTGGTGTGTGTGTGTGTGTGTGTGTGCGTGCGTGCGTGCGTGCGTGCGTGCGTGCGTGCGTGCGTGTGTGTGAGTGAGACCCAATGGCGCTGCCGGGCTTTCAGGATAAAAGAAGAAAATGTAACTTTTTGTTTTGATAAAAAGCTTGTCTTCTGAAGAGGAAGTGAGAGCTGCCAAATGACGCTGCCCCGAGCACCTCATTATCATACACACTCACACACCCTGATACTTTCATCAGGCCCCGGCCCAGCTCCTCACACCCCTGCGAGTCCCCTGCACCCTGCACACACACACCAACATCCACACACCCACATCCACACACCCTGCACACACACATCCACACACACACACTCCCTACTCCCCTGGACTGAAATGCATCACTCTATTTCAAGAGCATCTCTCTCTCTCCCTTCTCTCCCCCATTCTCTCTCCAACCCTTACTGTTTCCTATGCCTCTCTCTCCCTCCCTCTCTTTTCCCTGTCCCAGCTCCATCTCACTCTCCCTTTGCTCTCTCTCCCCTTTCCTCTCTCTGCCTCTCACTTATATTTGTCTCCCCATCTGTCCCCCACCTCTCTTCCTGTTTGTCCCTCCTCTCTCCTTCTCTCTCTCCCTTTCTTCCTCCTTCCCTATCCCTCCCTCTCTCTCTCTCCACCCTGTCGGGACATGTCTGTGTTAAAAGCCAACCTCAGTCTCCCCAGGCCCCAGGGTATTAATCTTCAAACGAGAGTTAATCTCACATAAACACACTGACAGTCATTATCTGTGTCATTAACGGCCTGACAGACCCACACCTCAGGCACAAACAAAGACTTTCTAAAGACCCACACCTCGGGCACAAACAAAGACTTTCTACAGACCCACACCTCAGGCATAAACAAAGACTTTCTACAGACCCACACCTCGAGTACAAACAAAGACTTTCTACAGACCCACACCTCGGGCACAAACAAAGACTTTCTACAGACCCACACCTCGAGTACAAACAAAGACTTTCTACAGACCCACACCTCGGGCACAATCGTAGACTTTCTACAGACCCACACCTCGGGCACAAACAAAGACTTTCTACAGACTCACACCTCGGGCACAAACAAAGACTTTCTACAGACCCACACCTCGGGCACAAACAAAGACTTTCTACAGACCCACACCTCGAGCACAAACAAAGACTTTCTACAGACCCACACTTCGGGCACAAACAAAGACGTTCACAGTCGGTTACGATGCCGAACTGCAGTGAGGTCAAGACCCTGGCGAGGATGACGAGCACCCAGATGAGCTTCCCTGTGACGGTATCTGATAGTTTGTGCAGAAATTCTTCGGTTGTGCAAACTGGCTGGTCTCAGACGATCCCGCAGGTGAAGAAGGTGTTACACGTGGTCTGCAGTTGGACGTACTCAAAAAACAACATTGCAGGCGGCTTATGGTAGAGAAATGAACATTCAATTCTCAACAGCTTTGGTGGACATTCCTACAGTCAGCATGCCAATTGCACGCTTCCTCAAAACCCGAGACATCAGTGGAATTGTGCTGTGTGACAAAACTGCACATTTTAGAGTGGCATTTATTTTCCCCAGCACAAGGTGCACCTATTTAATGATCATGCTGTTTAATCAGCTTCTTGACATGCCACACCTGTCATTTGGCTGGATTATTTTGGCAAAGGAGAAAAGCTCACTAACAGGGATGTAAACAAATTTGTGCAGAAAATTGGAGAGAAAAAATGTATTTTGTGCATATGGAACATTTCTGGGATAATTTATTTTAACTCATGAAACATGGGACCAACACTTTACATGTTGCATTTATATTAATATTTAATTATTATTTTTTGAATAAAATGAAAGCTTCTAAATTGCTTTCAACAACTAATGTTTTTATATTTATCAGTACCATGTTGATTGAAGGTGATTTAACGTTCTAGTAACATCCCTGGCACACAGTTTAATTAATTATGTATCCTCAATGAACAATGTAAAACACTTTGAGCATTTTATATTGCATTAGTTATATGCAACAATAGTTTTCCCTTACAGCAGTAAAGCAGAGTGATCTAATAATTTTGATCAACATGTCAGAATTAACTATATCTATTAACTGTTATTAAGTCATTACTGATCCTGTCAGGGTTGTCAGTGTTGGTATACAGACAGACTGATCTATTGGAAAGTCCCCTAGAGACGCAGCAGGGGCAATCATCTACACACACACACACACACACACACACACACACACACACACACACACACACACACACACACACACACACACAGACAAACATACACACACACACACACACACACTAGTGGAAGGTAGGCTCCAAAACAACAGCCCTCTTCAGATGTGGCTGAGAGAGAGACAGATAGCATCCTTCTAGTAGTGTTAGGATGAGGTTTTATCTCTCTGTCTCTCTCTCTCTATATATATATATATATACACAGCGGGTGAAATAAGTATTGAACACGTCATCATTTTTCTCAGTATATATATTTCCAAAGGTGCTAAGTGTGTTCAATACTTTTTCCCTGTGTCATTTCACATTATTACACATTATTAACTTAATTTCTGAACTTATTTGTTTTGGTTTCTTTGTATGTATGGAAACTTTCATGTCAATAGCACCTTACTGAGAAAAATGGTGACGTGTTCAATACTTATTCCACCCACTGTATATCTCTTTCTCTCGCTATCTCTCCTTCCCTCTCTCTCTCTGATTGACAGTTGTGGAGCAATAGATATAGAACCTGATATATTGCCTATGTGTGGATATCCGTGTGTCTTTGTCAGAACAGAGTGACAGCTATGAACTCTATAGGGCATGGTTTTGTTTTTTTGCCTTAGCATACAGCTGATTCAGGACCGAGTTTGGGAAACCTTGCTATATACAGTTGAAGTAGGACGTTTACATACACCTTAGCCAAATACATTTAAACTCAGTTTTTCACAATTCCTGACATTTAATCCTAGTAAAAATTCCCTGTCTTAGGTCAGTTAGGATCACCACTTTATTTGAAGAATGTGAAATCAGAATAATAGTAGAAAGAATGATTTATTTCAGGATTTATTTCTTTCATCACATTCCCAGTACGTATTGACATACACTCAATTAGTATTTGGTAGCATTGCCTTTAAATTGTTTAACTTGGGTCAAACATTTCGGGTAGCCTTCCACAAGCTTCCCACAATATGTTGGGTGAATTTTGGCCCATTCCTCCTGACAGAACTGGTGTAACTGAGTCAGGTTTGTAGGCCTCCTTGCTCGCACACGCTTTTTCAGTTCTGCCCACACATTTTCTATAGGATTGAGGTCAGGGCTTTGTGATGGCCACTCCAATACCTTGACTTTGTTGTCCTTAAGCCATTTTGCCACAACTTTGGAAGTATGCTTGGGATCATTGTCCATTTGGAAGACCCATTTGCGACCAAGCTTTAACTTCCTGACTGATGTCTTGAGATGTTGCTTCAATATATACACATAATTTTCCTTCCTCATGATGCCATCTATTTTGTGAAGTGTACCAGTCCCTCCTGCAGCAAAGCACCCCCACAACATGATGCTGCCACCCCCGTGCTTCACGGTTGGGATGGTGTTCTTCGGCTTGCAAGCCTCCCCCTTTTTCCTCCAAACATAACAATGGTCATTATGGCCAAACAGTTCTGTTTTTGTTTTATCAGACCAGAAGACATTTCTCCAAAAAGTACAATCTTTGTCCCCATGTGCAGTTGCAAACCGTAGTCTTTTGGAGTGGCTTCTTCCTTGCTGAGCGGCCTTTCAGGTTATGTCGATATAGGACTTGTTTTACTGTGGAAATAGATACGTTTGTACCTGTTTCATCCAGCATCTTCACAAGGTCCTTTGCTGTTGTTCTGGGATTGATTTGCACTTTTCGCACCAAAGTACATTCATCTCTAGGAGACAGAACACGTCTCCTTCCTGAGCGGTATGACGGCTGCGTGGTCCCAAGGTGTTTATACTTGCGTACTATTGTTTGTACAGATGAACGTGGTACCTTCAGGCATTTAGAAATTGCTCCCAAGGATTTTTTCTGAGGTCTTGGCTGATTTCTTTTGATTTTCCCATGATGTCGAGCAAAGAGGCACTGAGTTTGAAGGTAGGCCTTGAAATACATCCACAGGTACACCTCCAATTTTCTGGAATTTTCCAAGCTGTTTAAAAGCACAGTCAACTTAGTGTATGTAAACTTCTGACCCACTGGAATTGTGATATAGTGAATTATAAGTGAAATAATCCATCTGTAAACAATTGTTGGAAGAATTACTTGTGTCATGCACAAAGTAGATGTCTTAACTGACTTGCCAAAACTATAGTTTGTCAACATGAAATCTGTGGAGTGGTTGAGAAATGAGTTTTAATGACTTCAACCTAAGTGTATGTAAACTTCCGACTTCAACTGTAGCACAGGATCAGACAGATACTTTCTACGTGATTCCTAATGTTCACTCTTGCAGCAAAATATGTTTTGAAGTTAGTTCTGTAAACCTGGTAAACAGATTTGAATAGGGCCCAAGCTTAGTTTAAATGATGTTTACATCTCTCTGTTCCCCAAACCCCAACCCTCCTCATAAACCTAACCCTGTACTCCTAAGTAGTGGCGATTTTAGCATGTAAATCTTGGTGTGACAAACAAAACAATTTTTTTTAGATGCATGCCAGCAAAGCCACTATACAACACAACACAACACAACACAAAACAATACATGAATTACATTATAACGGTGACATAAAGCTGTCCCATCAGCAGTCCCAACACCTTACCACTGCCTTTAAAAAAAACATAGCTGATATGGCTGACTTGCTTAAACAAATGTTGTTTCTACTGACAATTGAGATGTACAAACTGTGGCATAAGGGTTCGAAAAGCGGATAAGAGGCAATCCGTAATTTCAATTAAGACATTAATGACCGAGCGACAACGGACATAGTCAATATAACTATTTGTTCAGCACTTTTGAAATGTACAGTGACAGAATTCAGAACATGGGCCGTTCTTACAGTGACATCCAAGTCAGAACCGTATGATAAATAAAGGTGGCATATAAAGCAGACAATGAAAGCTCTTACAATATTCAATGATTACTTTTCTCAAAAACAGGTTATGTGCACTACCAAGTTAGAACAGTTGGCAAAATTAAGAGGTGAAAATAGACCTAATTATTAGGGTGAGGCACATGGGCTACTAACAGCTTAGTACACAACATTCACTTAGTATTACTTTCTTAGCTACAGTTTACATATCTCTCTGGCATCCTACATAATTTATGAAGCAGTGTAACAGTTTTGCTTCAGTCCCTCTCCTAGCCCCTACCTGAGCTTGAGCAAGGGACCCTCTGCACACATTGACAACAGTCATCCTCGAAGCATCGTTAACCATCGCTCCACAAAAGCCGTGGACTACTTCAAGGTCTCAGAGCGAGTGACATCACAGATTGAAACACTACTAGCGTGCACCACTAACTAGCTAGCCGATTCACACCGGTTACAGCAGCATAAGACATTTATGGACTCACGTTGTTGTGATGTGCTGGAACGGCGTGGCGGTCCTTCGTGGGCAAATTTTGTCATCAAAAAGAAATATGCCGGATTTACAATTCCGAGTTGAATGACTGTTCAATACGTATTTTCCCAGTTTGAGCTGTTTATTCCCAATTTCCCAGTTGCAATGCTTGCAGGTAGCCACTGTCACCGATTCCTTAAACCACTCATTGTTGAATTTGCGATATCCAAATTGTTGTGTAATGTTTATGTCCAATGGCCGATGAGCACCGATACGTTTTATCTATATTTTCTCTTCATTATTTCCCTTCATATGACAAGGACTAGCCAGTAGACTTGATTCATGATGATGACTGCTAGCTAAGATTGTGAAAGTAAGATGTTGACATGATCAGTCCAATCAAAGCTACTGTACATATAACGTGATTTGACGTCATTTCTGTGGCCAATGACCTTGAGCCTTCTTGAAAGTACTCTTGTAATATAACTCTATGGCTGGACCCAAAGGGCTGAAATGTTGGATATCCACCTTACTAAGGACTTAAAATAGGCGATTGCGCAATGTCCCCATGAGTGACAGAACACTGAGCTAATCACGGCGTAATGCTCCGATTTTCTGCTGGTCCGCCCCACCACCACAGAAAGCACTGAGCTAGGCTGAAACACCTGCATTTTGGAGCTGCCTTACTCAAGAAAATAAAAAAGAGACCATGTTTGTATGCGGCTTTATTAACTCATTTATTTATACATTACCGTTCAAAAGTTTGGGGTCACTTAGAAATGTCCTTGTTTTTGAAAAAAAGCATATTTTTTGTCCATTAAATTAACATCAAATTGATCAGAAATACAGTGTAGACATTGTTAATGTTGTAAATGACTATTGTAGCTGGAAACGGCAGATTTTCTACATAGGCGTACAGAGGCCCATTATCAGCAACCATCACTCCTGTGTTCCAATGGCACGTTGTGTTAGCTAATCCAAGTTTATCATTTTAAAAGGCTAATTGGTCATTATAAAATCCTTTTGCAATTACGTTAGCACAGCTGAACACTGTTGTGCTGATTAAAGAAGCAATAAAACTGGCCTTCTTAAGACTAGTTGATTATCTGGAGCTTCAGCATTTGTGGGTTTGATTACAGGCTCAAAATGGCCAGAAACAAAGAACATTCTTCTGAAACTTGTCAGTCTATTCTTGTTCTGAGAAATTAAGGCTACTCCATGCGAGAAATTGCCAAGAAACTGAAGATCTCGTACAACGCTGTGTACTACTCCCTTCACAGAACAGCGCAAACTGGCTCTAACCAGAATAGAAAGAGGAGTGGGAGGCCCCGGTGCACAACTGTGCAAGAGAACAAGTACATTAGAGTGTCTAGTTTGAGAAACAGACGCCTCACAAGTCCTCAACTGGCAGCTTCATTAAATAGTACCCGCAAAACACCAGTCTCAACATCAACAGTGAAGAGGCTACTCCAGGATGCTGGCCTAGGCAGAGTTGCAAAGAAAAAGCCATGTCTCAGACTGGCCAATAAAAATAAAATATTAAGATGGGCAAAAGAACACAGACATTGGACAGAGGAAGACATGGCTTTTTCTTTGCAACTCTGCCTAGAAGGGCAGAATCCCTTAGTAGCCTCTTCACTGTTGACGTTGAGACTGATGTTTTGTGGGTACTATTTAATGAAGCTGTCACGACCCCGTCCCCGTGAGCCTGTTTTCCTGTCTGTCTGTGTCTGTTTTGTGTGTGTTCTTGAACGTGCCCTGTTCCGGTTGATGAGCAACGAGTGTAAGGCGGAAGTTCCAGGATCACCTGAGTCTGCTTTGACCTGTTCCTCGTCAGTAATCATCACACCTGATCCTGATCATCATTACAACACTACTTAAGCCGAGACCTGACATCCAGTCCCTGCCGGATCGTTAGTCACACTCCGTACGTTTGTGCTTGCGCATCAGACCATAGTTATTTTGCTATCTTCAGTTTGCCTTGTTGTTTTCAGTCTGCCTGCTCATCTGATTTCTTGTCCTCTCTGCCTCAGTACGTTCACCTGGAATTCCCATCTCTCCTGCCTGGCTACCGGACCCGTCTACCATCTGTGGAACACTAAACTACACCTTCAGCTCCCCCATCATCTGTACTCCCCTGTCTGCACATCTGCCGTACCATCCTCATTATTAGATTGTTATCAATAAATACTCACCTTTTTCACCCCCTACCTTGTCCGATCTGCGTTTGGGTTCAGAATCAGGGATAGCCTGACAAAAGCTGGCAGTTGAGGACTTGTGAGGCGTCTGTTTCTCAAACTAGACACTCTAATGTACTTGTCCTCTTGCTCAGTTGTGCCTCCCACTCCTCTTTTTATTCTGGTTAGAACTAGTTTGCGCTGTTCTGTGATGGGAGAAATCTTCAGTTTCCTGGCAATTTCTCGCATGGAATAGCCTTAATTTCTCAGAACAAGAATAGACTGACAAGTTTCAAAAGAAAGCTCTTTGTTTCTGGCCATTTTGAGCCTGTAATCAAACACACAAATGCTGATGCTCCAGATACTCAACTAATCTAAAGAAGGCCAGTTTTATTGCTTCTTTAAATCAGCACAACAGTGTTCAGCTGTGCTAACGTAATTGCAAAATGATTTTCTAATGATCAATTAGCCTTTTAAAATGATAAACTTGGATTAGCTAACACAACGTGCCATTGGAACACAGAAGTGATGGTTGCTGATAATGGGCCTCTGTACACCTATGTAGATAAATCAGCCGTTTCCAGCTACAATAGTCATTTACAACATTAACAATGTCTACACTGTATTTCTGATCTATTTGATGTTCATTTAATGGACAAAAAAGGACATTTCTAAGTGACCCCAAACATTTGAACAGTAGTGTATTTTTATTTTTTTTACATTGTTTGCAAACAATGCCCTGAATGATGGGTTGCCACTGCTCCTATGATATCCCAAGCCCCCTTCCTCTACATTAACAATATCTCTCTCAAACCCTAAAATCTGTTCCCTGATCAGGATCTCAGTGGTAACAGATGGGATCTGTCACCTAAAGGATGTAACGGAAATGAATGTTTAACCCCGTAATGGATATTTACTGTGAGTCGATAATGACTATGTCAGATTAGGAAATGGCTACTCAAACAAATGAATCAGGAAGGGGATACAGCCAAGAACCCAACTTAACACTTTCTCACATACACGTGCACACACACATATAAACACACACTCAAAAAAAACACACACACACATGCACACACCATCCTACTGCTTCCAGTTTGTTAGGAGAGAGAAAGGGGTGGAAGGGATGGAGATATATTTCTCTAGTGAAAGACTATCATCTTTAGCTTCAGATGATTCATGGAGATAAAGCTCAAATCAGATGTTTTCCAAAAACCAGACTTCTTAAACAGGTTCATATTATCACAAGGCTGTACCGACACAACTGTGTGTGTGCATGTGTGTGTGTCTGATGTAGTCTCTTCCGCTCTCTTCATCTTTTGATTGCTTTATTACAGACTGATTGTCAGCTCCACTCTCAGAGAGCAGGAAAAACAAAGTCTTAATGCAAATGAAAAGGAGACACCACACATGCACGCATGCACATACATACATACACACACACACACACACAGACACGCACATACACACACACACACACACACACACACACACACACACACACACAGACACGCACATACACACACACACACACACACACACATATACACACATACACACACACAGACACGCACATACACACACACACACACACACACACAGACACGCACATACACACAGAGACACGCACATACACGCACGCACACACACACACACACACACACACACAGACACGCACATACACACACACAGACACGCACACACACGCACACACACACACACACACACACACACACACACACACACACACAGACACACACACACACTCACTACAGCAGTTGCATTCAGTAGTCCCTTTGATTTCTGTCTGACGGTGAACTGTCTTTCATCGTCTCCTCTCCCTGATCCCTCTCTCCTTCTTTACCTCCACTGGGGCAGAACGTCTCCCTCCATATCTCCTTCGTCTCTCTGTTTGTCTATTGAGCGTTAATTCTGTAGGTGGGCAGGGTAATTTACTGTGTCTCTTTGTCTCTCTTACACATGAGTAGGTGGGCAAAACGGTTTCTGTCTGCTTCTCTCTATTCCTTATTATTTAGCATGACAGCAGAACGACTGACTCTCTGCCTGTCAGTCTATTTGTGTTTAGTCTAGAATGATTACGGCATCTGTAGCCTCGTTATGAACCAGGCTTCCCTAGTACAGTGGTCTGATTGGGGCTGGCTTCGTTATGAACCAGGCTTCCCTAGTACAGTGGTCTGATTGGGGCTGGCCTCGTTATGAACCAGGCTTCCCTAGTACAGTGGTCTGATTGGGTCTGGCCTCGCTATGAACCAGGCTTCCCTATTACAGTGGTCTGATTGGGGCTGGCCTCATGATGAACCAGGCTTCCCTAGTACAGTGGTCTGATTGGGGCTGGCCTCTATTGTGTAAGAGGACTCAGAGCAGTGGGCTATGGGACCTTGGGATTTGGTCTGATGGACTGACAACGTCTCTGTAGCCTTAAACAGACAGACATACAGTAGAAGAGAGAGTGACCTCAGCCTCTCCTCCCTCTTCTCTCCTCAAACACATTAGGTTACAATACAATTACTACTGTAAGTTAATTGATGCATAGAGCATACACTCCTTCATTTACACACTGTGTTAATATATGGTCGTAAGAGCTGCTCAGATTACAGTGTTGTTAGAACAACGTCTGTTACAGGTCAGCTCATATCATTATCCATCTACACATCTACTGATAAGGAGTTCAAAACCCTGCATGATCTGAGTTCAATATATTCAGGAACTCTCTCCTCCTGTGATGATAGTCTACAGTAGGAACTGAGATGAGCGCAGTCATAGAAACGGCTTAAAAGCTTTTTAATATATATTAGGCTACATATTGTTTAAATATTATCTGATATAATATTATACATTTATGCCATGTATCTGGAGAAGGGATACTCCCATCAGCTGATTGCATGTTTGTTCTACTGAAATCTGCATTCATTTGTCAACGTAATATATTAGGCCTATTATATTTAGCACAATGTTGTCACGCACACTTCACCATTATCCTAGACCTTCAGAGAGCATATTATACATTTTTTAAATATAAAAATCTTGCTTATTAAAAAAAAAGACTTTCAGTGATACAGAATGTCAGTGATACAGCTAAATACCTTACTAGTCTATTAAACAAACGGTTAGCCAAATCATTCTGATTTGTTTAGTAGCCTAGTAAGGGATTTAGCTGTATCACTGACATTCTGTGTTTATTAAGCATCATTTTTATATATTTTTTAAAGTATAGGCCTATGGTCTTAATATGACCAATGTTGTGTTTTTTATGTTATTAGGCTTCTGTATCAGTAGGCTATATCCTTTCATCCATTTAATCCCTATGCGCCACACTTGCTTTTGAAGATAATTTACACTTTTTCTTTCCCGTTTCTTCTTCTCTCTTTATTCTTTCTAACTCATACATGAAAGACTGCGGCGGTGTGCTGGGGGGAGAGAGGGACAGAGGAGCAGAGACACAGAGAGAAAAAAGGGATTGATTTCCACCGTGAGCGTTGCAGCAGTAGTTCAAAGCTCCAGACGTGAGAAAGCGGCAGGACTCAACATGTCGAGGCCGGACTAGGCTGCCTGTCTGCGCCCTGGACTTCCCCCAGGGCACGGGGAGGGCGACAGCCAGGCGGCACCGTCAAAACAATTATGAGAGGGATTGAGAGGAGAGGGATTGAGAGGAGAGCAAACCACACACCCGGACTAGTACACGCCGCTGTCACAGAACCCACTGTCTCTCTCCGGAAGATGAGAGGTAAACTATGATCCCAATGCGTGTAACAATTACCTCCAATATGGTAGGCTACAGGTCTAATGGTTCAGTAATAGATCTGGTGTCCTAAACGTTATTACTTTATAACCCACAATTTAACGACCACACACACACTGAGCTCTATTACTACATGGTTTAGCCCAGGCTACTATAAACGGCCATATGAAAAAACAACCAACCTCCAGTTTAGAGCAATTACTAGATTATCAAATCTTTAAAGCAGGAAAAACAGGCCTATTTAAATCTGGAGTTAATTTCGATTTTGTCAATTTGTCTCTTTCCCACAGTGCCAAATTTATCTGACAATTGTCTGCTACATTTTTGACAAACAATGTAACGCATGCAGTTATTTTCGAAAGATAAAAAGTACTGTTAAGTAGGCTACATGTGTCTGTAGCATAAATGCTCCAGGAATTTCCCCAAGTTTTGCAGCAATCCCGTTTTACATTCCAGAGCGCCTTACCTGCGTGTAGAGCGAGTTTGAGACGGGACATGTCTTGCGGAGTGTAGCCTATCTGTGATGGTCGGAGCAGTGCTGTGGTCTCGGCACGGACTACTGTAGCCTAATGATCAGACTGTATTGAGGAGTCTGACAGGCATCACCGATATCTAAAACGCTGTAACAAATCCTCCGTTAATCACTCTGTCTTCAGTCCGCCGTATGAATGCCCGGTGATCCAGAGTAGCTCCTCCTCACAGAGAAAAATATACGTTTTACCCGCCCCAGAATATGAGGATAAACCTGATGCAGGTAAACGAACGGTAGCCTATGTGGCTCCACTACTCCACTACGACATCTAGAGGTGAATCCCAAACAATAAAGCTCCTCTTAGGGTAGCCTATTGAATTCATGTAGGCTATCAGCAGCTACAGTAATGCTACTGATGTGGTGAGACAGAACCATTCAATTAATCTAATCACATTGATCTGAATCTATCCTTTCATCAGTAATCCAACTGAGAGAGAGAGAGAGAGACAGAGACTTGCTTTGGCAATGTTAACATATGTTTCCCATGCCAATAAAGCCCCTTCAATTTAATTGAATTGAATTTAATTGAGAGAGAGATCTAAGAATCAGATTTCAAATGCTCCTTAATGTGATGTTTACTTTTTTGTTTGTTTACCAGTGAGCACGGTTTGGGACGGACCAAACCCTGAACCTGCCCTGAGGGACGAGAACTGACCAAAGAGACTCCACCACTGTCCATCTGTCTGTTTTCTCTCCTATCAACTCTTTGTCTGGTTTCCCTCTTCCCCTTCCTCGACACTCCTCTGCAGGAAAGGGCAGATAAAAGAGGTGCTTAGAGCTTCTGAGGAGAGACGTGTGTTTGAAGAGCTAACTCCTGTAAGTTCTATAATTATACCTTTCTCCCCCTCCCCCCCCCCCTCTCTCTCTCTCTCTCCCTCTCTCTCTCTCTCTCTCTCTCAGCCCGGTGGCCCTCTCATCCTCCAATTCTAATCCTTACAGGAGCTGCATCCTTCCTAACGGACAGACGGGCAGACAGGGAGACCAGCTGAGAGCAACCTTCGCACCATTGGGATGAAAACAGCTATCATATTACTTTACTCCAGATCACTATTACCACAGGACCATAACCAGAGCAAACAGAAATCCAGTCAGCCGCCTTCTAAAACCAACAGCGATAAGGTCAATATCAGCTCTTTCATAAAGGCAGCAGAAATAAGAAGAGGTTATCTAGCTACTGAAGCAGACTTCCTCTCTCTATTTAAAGTTTAAACTGTGTAATTAAGACTTATGGGTAGGTCTACTCTGTAAAGGTGATCATATTCTATCCTCTCTTCTAACTACTTGTCCACACACACACACACACACACACACACACACACACACACACACACACACACACACACACACACACACACACACACACACACACACACACACACACACACACACACACACACACACACACACACACACACACACACACACACACACACTCACACACATGTTTATCCTGTCCTCTAATCACTGTACCCCTCAACAGGAGAGCAGATTACATTACTATGTAGACTGCATCATCAGCTGTCCTAGTTTCCATGGTGAAAGGCCATTGGGTGAAGAGAGGAGGCTAGCCTATACCTATAGGTAACATACAATTACATTCTATATGTCAAGGTACAATAATAATGTATTAATGTAACATTGTTGATGTACAGTAAGCTTTAAATATGGCATTTGTATTTGATAAATGTATACTTTGTCAATGTGAATTGTAAATGTGAAAAAATTTAACTGTTTTCTGTACATGACTCAGAACCAGATTTGCAGTGGAGAATTGCATTTGTGATGGTTTGATGAAACACAACATGTGGGAAGGAGAGAGGGGGGGCACACTGACACACACACACACACACACATCTCTGTGTGTGGTAGAGAACAGTGCCGCCTCTCAGCAGGATGTCAGATCTGTGGAACACAGCCTTCCCCCGGGGCAGGAGTTAAACGTGAGAAAGGGGCAGGTAGAGACAGGCAGAGAGAGACTGTACTGTGCTGCTGACAGACCTTCTGCTCCATGAGGCTCTAACAGCAACAGGAACTGGTGCATCTGAAATCACACTCTATTCACTATAAGGCTCTGGGCAATAGGAATGCACCATGGTGTCGTTTCAGATCAGATTTGCTCATAGTCAGATGCATGGTTTAGATAGAAACTAGGAATGTGTGTGTGTGTGTGTTTAGTCCATGAGCAACCTCTTAGAGCTTACAAGATAGGCTCAAGCAGTTAAAATATGTAATGAGGTCAAAATGAACTGAAACTGAAAATAGATAATATTGTTGATTCATCCAAACATTTGGGTTATCGATTAGTTCAACATTTCACCAGCAGGCGGCGGTAGAACCCCTCTGTTACCAACAATACTAGGCTACCTACCGTCCAGAAAACAAGACAGACACGCTGTTATTTCTCTAGTTGTCCGCGGGGCGGCAGTGTCTTCACACATCTGTCTGCTCTGATCTGATTGATGTCTTTTTTATCGAGCGTCTATCATCGTCCGGCCCAGGGAGCAAAAAAGGGTAAAGGAGCCGGTATTGGTTATTCTGTGGTAGAGTAACCTACTCGCCTAACGGAGTCCACCAAATATCTGATTCAGTTTGGTTATTGACTTTACACATTATCTATAGCACCTAAAGATAAACCTGTGTTTCATCACTACTATTTCTGGAGCTCATCCCAGAAGATGGTGACAGGTTTTGGGGATAATCTGTATTGCATTATGCCGATTGTATGCATTCTCCACTCTGCATTATCAACACACACACACACACACACACACACACACACACACACACACACACACACACACACACACACACACACACACACACACACACACACACACACACACACACACACACACACACACACACACACACACACACACCTTATAACCTCCAACACAGCCTTATAATCACTGGTTGTCACCTCTCTCTGGTTGGCCTCACGGAAGCACCTATAGCCGATACCCATCTGACACCGAATAGTTAGCCTAGCTATGTGAATGAAAAACCGGTCAATTTGATTCACAATTCTCTCGTCCTGCTTCTGGTGTGTGCGTGTGTGTGTGTGCGCGCACGTGTGTATGTGAGAGAGAGAGAGAGAGAGAGAGATGAGAGCGTGACCTCACTGAAATCTGCACAGCTGCGCGAGGCAGAGCAAGGGGGAGAGAGCGAGAAGAGAGAGAGGGGTTGCCTGGTTGCCTGTACGGGCTCCAGTTGGGTGAAATAGCACAGCAGATTGCGCTTTTAAACAGCCTACGCCGATATGTATTCTTCAGTTTCTGGTGCATTAAACGCGCAATCAGAAACCAACACCCACTCGTTTAACGTCAATAATAATCGGTAAGGAATATTCGCAGTGTGAGATGGACGAGTCGTCTCTGTTGGATTTGCTGGAGTGTTCAGTGTGTTTGGAACGGCTGGACACTACAGCTAAAGTCCTGCCTTGCCAACACACCTTCTGTCGCCGCTGCTTGGAGAACATAGTCAGCTCCAGAAACGAACTGAGATGTCCCGAATGTCGCATCCTAGTCGGCTGTGAGGTGGACGACCTCCCCGCGAATATCTTGCTGGTCCGCCTGCTGGACGGGATCAAACAGCGGCCACGGAATGGAGGCGGTACCAGGCAGTCCCAGGTGGGGGGCGGGGAGTCATTGGGTTGTGCAGCCGGGATCAGCGCCTCTCCCCCAGGCAGTGGGATAAGGGAGCTGCCGGTGGCCACACGGAGCTCCCCCGTCAAGGTACTTGGCTCTGCTACGTGGTATTTGGGCTGGTTGGCTGCGAACTTGCTGTACAGAATGTTCCTTGGCTGGAATTCTCCAGAACCGAGTTGCTGTAAACATGTGTGGAGGGTGGTGGTGTTGCATAGCTGGGCAGCTGAGAATCTGTTTGTGAAATCTAATTTGACACCAGGAAGAAATGCAGGAACGCAATGTGTAGTTAAACTTATGTGTTGAAAGACATCCTATGTGTTCTCTACCCCCAGCTCCTGCAGCTAAAGACACAATTAGACAAAATTGAGCTAGGGAGAGAGAGGGAGAGGGCTGGGGGGTGTAGAGAGACAGAAAGTAAGATATATTAATGTTATTGCTAGACAGCCAAGCGAGGTATAGATGCAAGATATGGTTTATTTACCTCAGTGGCATGGCTGTGTCCAGGTAGTCTAGAGCTGCAGCAGGCAGAAGGCTGCATAGGTTTCATAACATAGAGACTGAACAATAACATATAGGTTTATTAACAATATCCTAAGATTTATGGATGTTTTATAGGCAGATGACATACGCTTGTTAATGCTTTCAGCTCCATGTCATAGCATGTCAAGTTTTTGGCCAGTAGGCCACATGATGTCATTAACAGACCAGTGGTTTTTATTCTCTCACGTCTCAGTCCTCTGAAGGGGAGCAGGTTGAATATTGAACATAAGGACAGTCCTGGACTGTGGGAAGCATTGGAGTCAACATGGGCCAGCATCCCTGTAGAAAGCTTTCGACACCTTGTAGAGTCCATGCCCCGATGAACTGATGCTGTTAGGAAGGTGTTCCTCAGTGTATGTGTGTACGTATGTTTTTGAGCTCAGCTTTTCCCCCGCTGAGTTTCAGAGGTGCTTAATGGTGACATCAAATAGGACGTGACATCACCTCCCACAGACCAAGGCTTTGAAGTGTGTACACCTGTATTTACAGGTAGTCCTGAGCCTTGATCTCTGCTGCCATTAGTAACACACCCTGGTGATGACAGGGCAGCGCAGA
The DNA here is from genome assembly GCA_023634145.1 of Thymallus thymallus. Taxonomy (NCBI): domain Eukaryota; kingdom Metazoa; phylum Chordata; class Actinopteri; order Salmoniformes; family Salmonidae; genus Thymallus; species Thymallus thymallus. Next base: position 14,203,269 of record CM042408.1, read on the forward strand.
CCACCACCTTACATTACAACTACACTAATGGCAGCAGAGGGGGTTGGAGTGTGTGTGTGCGGGGGCGTGCGTGTGTGTTTTGTATCTGAGTTCAGGCAGACAGACTGACATTAAAGTTTCATAGAAGTTTTTACTTCTGACAAGAGAGAAGAGAGGAGGATACAACTGCCACTACTGACACCAACACACGCGCACACACACTCTTTTTCTCTCTCTCTTTTTCACTCTTTCTCTCTTTCCAGGTAGCCCCATGTGTAGTTAATGTGCTGCAATCCTTCAGCTCTGTGAGGGATGCTTTCAAGAGTCCTTTTCATGAGTGTGTGACAGAGAGAGAGAGGGAGGGAGGGAGAGAGAGAGAGAGGAGAGATGTCTACAGACTAGACAGCCAGCTGTAGCTGTGCTTTATTCTTCTCAACACTTACACCCTCATCATTTATTAATTAAGGAGCAAGAATCTAATTTAATGTGTGTGTGTGTGTGTGTGTGTGTGTGTGTGTGTGCGCGACTGCTGCTGCTCCAGTTTGAAGCAGTGAATAAAGGGCAGAGAGGATTCAGAGGGGACCTTTTGTCTTTGCTGACACACACAAACACAACACACATATATATACAGTATACACACAACCCAGCGCACGGGGAGAGCCTCTGATATGGAGAGCGCATTGAGGGCAGCCAGACACATGCAGTATTAATGAAGTATTAATGCAGTATTAATGTGGAATTAATGAATTATTAGTAAAGTTAATGTGTAATGTGTGTGTAATGAGTGTCAGGTTGTTGATTTTGGTGATGACTGATCTGCATGGTAATGAACTGACTTACTGGACTTTTATTGCCTCTCAGCCTTTTTTTTTATTCACCATAACAGGAAAATTAATTAATTATTTACAAATGATTTACAAGTATGGTGAGCTGCTGACTTACTGTTGTGAATGTGAAAAAAATGAAAGCAGTGCTTTCACGAGGTTGCTGTCACTCAGGTTACCATGACAGCGATCACAACAACAGGGTCAAAGTTGAATGTGGTACACAATAATTTTTTCAGGCATCATAACGCAAATCTTATGTATTTGGTATTTTAGTTTTTTATTAGGATCCCCATTAGCTGTTGCGAAACCAGCTGCTACTCTTCCTGGGGTCCACTCAAAACGTGAAATATGACATATTACAGAACATTTAATAGACAAGAACATCTCAAGGAAAGAACTACATACATTTAAAACATCACACATAGCCTAAATATCAGTGCATACAGACATTTTCTAGGCCAAATAGGGGAAAGGTGTTGTGCCATGAGGTGATGCTTCATCAGTTTTTTTAAACCAGGTTTGCTGTTCACTTAAGCAATCTGAAATGAAAGGTAGTTTCATGCAATCATGGCTGTATATAATACTGTACTTTTTCTTGAATTTGTTCTGGATTTGGGGGCTGTGAAAAGACCCCTGGTGGCATGTCTGGTGGGGTAAGTGTGTGTGTCAGAGCTGTGTGTAAGTTGACATTGCAAACAATTTGTCATTTTTAACACATTCATGTTTCTTATAAAAATAAGTTATGCATGCCAGTCTCTCCTCTACTTGTAGCCAAGAGAGACTGGCATGCATAGTATTGATATTAGCCTTCTGATTACATTGAAGAGCAAGATGTGCCGCTCTGTTCTGGGCCAGCTGCAGTTTTTCTAGGGCCTTCTTTGCAGCACCTGACCATATAACTGGGCAATAATCAAGATAAGATCAAATAATCAAGATAGAGCCTGCTGGACTTGCTTTGTGTAGTGTGGTGTCAAAAAAGCAGAGCATCTCTTTATCACGGACAGACCTCTCCCCATCTTTTCAAACGTTGAGTCAATATGTTTTGACCATGAAAGTTTACAATCCAAGGTAACACCAAGTAGTCTCCTCAACTTGCTCAAGAGCCACATTATTCATTGTCAGATTCAGCTGGGGTCTAGAACGTAGGGAATGATGTGTACCAAATACAATGCTCTTAGTTTTAGAGATGTTCAGGACTAGTTTATTTCTAGCCACCCATTCTAAAACTGACTGCAACTCTTTGTTTGGGGTTGCAGTTATTTCACTAGCTGTGGTTTCTGACTTGTATAGGGTTGTATCATCAGTATACATAGAAACACCGGCTTTATCTAATGCCAGTGGCAGGTCATTAGTAAAAATAGAGGGCCAAGAGAGCTGCCCTGCAGTACACCACACTTTACATGTTTCATATTAGAGAAGCTTCCATTAAAGAAAACCCTCTGTGTTCTATTAGATAGATAGCTCCAAATCCATGAGGTTGTAAAGCCATAACACATTAGTTTTTTCAACAATAAATTATGGTTTATAATATCAAAAGCTTCACTGAAATCTAACAGTACAGCTCCCACAATCTTCTTACTATCAATGTCTATCAACCAATCATCAGTCATTTGTGTCAGTGCAGTACATGTTGAGTGCCCTTCTCTATAAGTATGCTGAAAGTCTGTTGTTAATTTGTTTACAAAGAAATAGCACTGTATCTGGTCAAACACAATTCTTTCCAAAATGTTGCTAAGAGTAGGCAGCAAGTTGACTGGCTGGCTGTTAGAACCTGTAAAGGGTGCTTTGCCGTTCTTGGGTAGCGGAATTACTTTGGCTTCCCTCCAGGTCTGAGGACAAACATTATTTTCCAGACTCAAATAAAAATATGTAGCAGCTTTCCATCTACATTGTCAATAGCAGCTGGTTTCTCATTATTGATGGACAACAATCATTTTCCCACCTCAACCACATTCATTCAAAATTACAATGCTTTTCTTTCATTATTAGGTATTTTATGCATGAATATGATGGCTCACAGTTTGTTGTTGGCATTTCACGCCTAAGTTTGCCTACTTTTCCAATGAAATAGTAATACGTTTTGTATTACTATTTCCATAGCCATCTGATTTAATGAAAGAGAGTTGAATTAGACTTTCTGCCCATAATTTCATTGAATGTATTCCAAAACTTTTCCATCATACTTTGTAATTTATCTTGGTTTCATATTCATATTTCTTCTTCTTTTTGTTCAGTTAAGTCACATAATTTCTCAATATATGGTAAGTTTGCTAATCAGATGTGCAGCCAGACTTATGCACCACTTTTTTTGCCTCGTCCCTCTCAAACATACAGCTTTTCAATTCCTCATCAATCAACGGGGCCTTAACAGTTCTAACAGTCAGTTTCTTAATAGGTGCATGCTTATCAATAACTGTAAGAAACAATTTCATAAATGGATCAAATGCAGTGTCTGGATGCTCCTCATTACACACATCAGACCAACAAATGTTTGTTGTATCTTCAACATTGGAAGCAGTACAAAACTGTTGTATGATTTTAGGCCCAGACTAGGCTTTTCTATGACATCCACCTCTCCTTGGGAGAACTGCAGACTGTTCTTAATGTCCTGAACCTCTCTGGTCAGATCTTCCATTCAGTATTTGTACAAAGCTCTAGTATTTTCCTGCTGTTGTAACAACTGCTTGTAGAACCCATTTTTTTATTTAAAAGTTCCTTCACCTGTGATAGAGAAACACTGTCCTCTCCATAACTCGCACCTTTGGCTTTGGGTGCCATGGTAGCAACGTAGGCTAACGCTGGTAGTCCCACGCAGTTCCAGACAAGGCAGGTCGCAGGGCAGATTTAAACAGCAACAAACCGCAGGGATTTAGACAGCCACAAGCCCAGACACAAAGGCTAACCGTGTTGCGGGCTGTGTTCAAGCTGTCAACAAAATATTGCTAGCTTGATAGCTAGTTAGCAGCTAGGCTAGCTGTTACACCAAGCAGCTCTTCAAACTTTTGGTTGTCAGGATCCTTAGACATATATAATGGTCTCAGCAACTGATGCTAACTCTGTTCAGCACGCGTTGTCTCTGGATGCACAGCTCAAAGTAATCACTCTGTATGTGGATTAGGTAATAGTATACAAACTGTTCCCAATTTTATTGCTGCCTGGTCTGGTATACATTAATACACACTGTGCTGTCAGTGAGCTGATCAATATGGGATTGATGTACTTGTAGTTGTATGAAGTCTGTTGCAGAGGGAGAGAGAAAGAGGGAGAAGGAGATGCAGATAAAAGAGAGAGAGAAATGGGAGAGTGAGGAAGAGAGCGAGTTTGAAAGAGAGAAGTTGTGTGTAGCTGGGGGTGGAGATGCAGAGCGGCCTAGATGGGGGTGTTGTGGGCATAAACAAGTTTTGAGCTTGCCTTTTATTCCCATGGGGTTAAGGGTTAACTCCTATCCCCCCATGACACACACATACACACACATACACAAGGTTAAAAGGTTAACCCCCTGCCATTGTTAGTATGGAGATGAGGGTGAGAAGTCAGTCAGGTCTGGCGGCTGGCCTAATGTAGGCAAATTAATTCATACACAGAGGAGATGATAATAAGAAATGATCAGTAACCAATGTTTACTGACCAGATCATCGCTCTGTGCAACTCAATAATGTATCAGCCCACTGAGCCAAAGCCTGATGTATTATCACAGAATCTAACTTCAAACCCCAGACATGGTTACTCATCCTCCAGGTCTAAACTGTTATAAACATCACATATTAATGTTTTCCTGTGGAACACTTCTCTGAAGAATTATATCATGGGCATGTGCTCTCTCTCTCTCTCTCTCTCTCTCTCTCTCTCTCTCTCTCTCTCTCTCTCTCTCTCTCTCTCTCTCTCTCTCTCTCTCTCTCTCTCTCTCTCTCTCTCTCTCTCTGTGTCTGTCTGTCTGTCTGTCTGTCTGTCTGTCTGTCTGTCTGTCTGTCTGTCTGTCTGTTCGCATGTGTGATAGTAGTGTGTCACATCCTGTTGCGACCAGGGTCTGCTTTCTCTTTGTTTAGTCTACAGTAGGAGAGTGAAAGAGACAGAGAGACATAGACAACAGGAGATAGCAGGATGGAGAGAAGGAGAGAGAGGAAGAGAGAAAGAGGTGTGAGCTGTAGGTCTTGTCAAACAAAGAGACATTGCCGGAGGAAATGTGGACATCAGTCTGATTAACTCAATGTAGGTGCTACACACACACACACACACACACACACACACACACACACACACACACACACACACACACACACACACACACACACACACACACACACACACACATCTCAGCTCCGATCTCTGTATTGACCAGCTTGCATCAGTTCCACTGTCCTGACAGATAATTTAAAACCCATTCTCTGTATGCTGTCTGCCAGTGCCTGGAATTGTATGTGATGCAGTGTGTGTGTGTAATTGGCTATCTCCTCTGTGATGCAGTGTGTGTGTGTAATTGGCTATCTCCTCTGTGATGCAGTGTGTGTGTGTAATTGTCTATCTCCTCTTTGATGCAGTGTGTGTGTAATTGACTCTCTTTTGTGATGCAGTGTGTGTGTAATTGGCTATCTCCTCTTTGATGCAGTGTGTGTGTAATTGACTATCTCCTCTTTGATGCAGTGTGTGTGTAATTGACTATCTCCTCTTTGATGCAGTGTGTGTGTAATTGACTATCTCCTCTTTGATGCAGTGTGTGTGTAATTGACTATATCTCTGTGGGTGTAAAGGGAAACGGAGAGTCCATCATCTTTAGAGCCTCTCTCTCCCTCTGCCTGGCTGAGTGATGCTGATGATTATTCTGCTGCAAATTACGCCTCTGTTTCATCAGGAGGCCTGGTGATCTCTCTCTCTCTCTCTCTCTCTCTCTCTCTCTCTCTCTCTCTCCATCTCTCTCCATCTCTCTCTCTCTTTCTCTCTCTCCATCTCTCTCTCATTGTGGGGTGAAGTGATATTTATCCTCACGGCAGACGCGTTTAACACTCTTCATTCTGAGGTTCATTCATTCTGATCAGCTTGACAAGAGAGACTAGTGGCCACATACCAAACCCATCTCTCCTACCCTATCCTCACATCCTTACTGACTGGCCACATGCCAAACCCATCTCTCCTACCCTATCCTCAAATCCTTACTGACTGGCCACATACCAAACCCATCTCTCCTACCCTATCCTCACATCCTTACTGACTGGCCACATACCAAACCCATCTCTCCTACCCTATCCTCACATCCTTACTGACTGTCCACATACCAAACCCATCTCTCCTACCCTATCCTCACCCCCTGACTGACTGGTCACATACCAAACCAGCCTCTCCTACCCTATCCTCAACCCCTTACTGACGGGTCACATACCAAACCAGCCTCCCTTACCCTATCCTCAAGTTCACATGGTTTGGATATATCTTATTCAATTTGGAGATGCTGGATGGAAAAAACTATTTATGTGCACAATACTATGTTAGCCCACTGAGCTAAAGCCTAGGCGTTTAATCAAGTCTTCAGGTCTCAGACAAGGTTACCCATTACATGAGCGTGGTTTACTGAACCACCTCCACTACACAGACTCAGAGCTGCTATAATAGAGAGCTACTGTAGAAGGCAGAGGGAAACTAGGACAAGCGAACCCCCGCAGCGACACTTGTCTCCAAAATACACTTTTCTCTTCTACCTCATTTACACCAATTCTCTAATTCACCGCTCTCTGCTTTTTCTCTCTCAACCACTCTCCCGCTCTCTCTCTCTTTCTCCCTCTCTTCCTCTTTCTCTATCTCTCTCTGCTTCTCTTTGTCTCTCTCTCAGCCTCATGCTGGTATGAGTGGCATCATAATGCCTATCTGCTGAAACAGCTGCCAGCGCTCTCTCTCTCTCTCTCTCTCTCTCTCTCTCTCTCTTTCTCTCTTTCTCTCTCTCTGTCTTTAAAAATAAAACAAAGCATCGTCAGGAAAGGTTTCTCTCCTTTCTGTTCACACCTTGGTTAAAGGAAATCATTAGATCCCACTGTACCTGTCTTCTAAGGAAATAGTGAAATGGAATTGTTCATGTGATGTTTAGTTCCAAATAAGTCACTCATATTCACTGAGACAGAAGCACAGTCACCCACACTGTGTGTGTTTGTGTGTGTGTGTGTGCGTGCGTGCGTATGTGTGTGCGTATGTGTGTGCGTGCAACTACAGCTTCAGGGACTGTACTACTTTTCTCTCTCTCTCCCTCTCTCTCTCTCCTGCTGATCTCTCTCTTGTCACATACTGTCTTTCATGTCCTCTTTTGTTTTCTGTATCTCATTACCATTATAAAGCATGTTTTTAAACATCACGCTCTCGTTCTCTACTGTAGCTCAGTCTACTGTTCTGTCTAGTCTATTCTGAGAGTCAGGTTGGAGAGAAAGGTTCTGTGGAACTGAAGACCTGATCCTCACAGCCAGAGGGCAATAAAGGTGTGTGAGCTATGATCATCACGGGCTATACCTAGATACATTCAATCTATCAGATCTACAGAACCGCCTAGAAGGTGTAGGGGTTGATTTGGGATGCTCACACACAGACGCAGTAGCCATTGGTGGTCTACGGACAGACAGGTGGGACAGACTGGTGTCTGCTGGTGGTCTTTGGACAGACAGGTGGGACAGACTGGTGTCTGCTGGTGGTCTGTGAACAGGTGTGTCTGGGTGCATGCATGACAGGTGGTTCAGCCGGCAATATTAGTGTCTATTTCTCTGTTTTAAATCAGTGGTGTGGACTAGTAACATGAAGGGTATAGAACTGGACCACATATCTCTCTCTCTTTCTCTCTCTCATTCGCACACTTTCTCTCACTCTTTTTCTCTCCCATGGGCAGGTTAGGGTTAACCCACAGGACCGACAGAGAGAAGAAGGGAGGGAGGGTATCTGTCTGTCTGAGTTGTGGCTGTGTTTCAGATGTCAGTGTGGTTTCCCCAGACTACACAGTGGTATGGACTCCTGCCCAGACTGGATACACACACACACACACACACACACACACACACACACACACCACACCACACCACACCACACCACACCACACCACACCACACATACACATACACATACACATACAAACACACACACAGCACCACTGTCTGCTTTATTCTACCACTGAAAATATTATATTTAGCACCAGAGCTAGATCAGTGTGTATGTGTGTGTGCGTGGTGTTTGTGAAGAGGAAGTGGTTTTCCTGAGTCAGTCTGGAGTCACTCTCAGGTCCAGCCAGGTCACCCGTGATACAAGTCAGTATTCAACTCCATCCATGTCTGAGGAAGTCGGGATGACAGGGAAAACGGCCACGAGCGGCAAAAATGAACGCTGTTACCTTCAAGTAGCTTTCTGTTTTGATAGGGCGTTGTGGACGTGGCGTGGACGGCGTAAGTATCTACCTCTGTTGCGAAAGGTTGTATGCGATAGAACGTTTTTTATAGATTTTTGTTTTAAGCCTATCCCAAACCTTAACCCTTACCTTAACCATTCGGAGTTAATGCCTAACCTTAAAAATTTGGAGATAATGCCTAAAACACTTCCAAATTTGACGTTTGGAACAACTTTGAAACTTGAAGTTTGAGAAACATGGATAAAGTTTAATTCTGATGTGAGACTGTGAGAACTTGTTGCTCAGGTCAGTCTAGCCTGGCTAAAGATAGGGACTTATGTATTTTGTGTGTGAGTGAGTGAGTGAGTGAGTGTGTGAGAAAGACAGATATTTTCATCCCTCCCCCTCCTCTCTCATCCTTCTTTCTATCAGACAGTCATTCATAAATCCTAGTCTTCCTGTTATGGGAGAGTTGCTCCAGTCTCATTTAAAGATGTAATCCGCAGGAGGGGAAACAGCGCCACCGTCGTTGTTATTGTTATTCTTTTGTTGACAAAACGGAGTTGAGGAGCGTTGTGCAACATGGTCAAAGTCATTACATTTTCTGCTGTTCTGTTGCAGGTGCAATGATGTCCGAGGGAAGGAACAGTGTTCGTTGTTTGCAGTAACTTCTTTGTTGTTGTAATATCGCATGACTGGAATGACAGATTTCCTATTTTTGCCACATGAAATCTGTGGCTTTATGCGTGCGTGCATTCGGGTGTGTACGTTTGTGTGTGGGGACGTGTGATATGATGACCTGATCTCCCCTCTTAGTTCTCAGCTGCTCTCAGCTGTCCCGTGCTAGTGATGTCACCAGACAGCTGCAGCACAGTGATGACATCACTACATCAGCACTCAATATCAGCCAAGTCACAGAACGACGTCAGCTGTGACAGCGGTCTCCATTGTGACTGAAAAGGGAAGAGGGGTGAGGCTCCTTTTTAAGCCCAGGACATGAGCTGGGGAGGTCTGGGTCCTCTGGATGGGGCATGAGGAGGGAGCTTTATGGGCCTAAATGGATTTGTAAGGCTTTGTGTGTGTGTGTGCGTGTGCGTGTGCTTGTTTGCGTGTGTGTCCATTCTGTGGAGGCTCACCCTACCACTGTGGTGACTGGAGATGTACTCTTTCTCTCCCCCTCCCCTATGGTTAAACGCATTTCATACACTACATGACCAAAAGTATGTGGACACCTGCTCGTCGAACATCTCTTTCCAAAATCATGGTTATTAATGGAGGCTGCTATAACAGCCTCCACTCTTCTGGGAAGGCTTTCCACTAGATGTTGGAACATTGCTGCGGAGATTTCCTTCCATTCAGCCACAAGAGCATTAGTGAGGTCGGGCACTGATGTTGGGCGATTAGGTCCGGCTCGCAGTCGGCGTTCCAATTCATCCCAAAGGTGTTTGATGGGGTTGAGGTTAAGGGCTTGTGCAGGCCAGTCAAGTTCTTCCACACCGATCTCAACAAACCATTTCTGTAAAGGGCCTCGCTTTGTGCACAGGGGCATTGTCATGCTGAAACAGGAAAGGGCCTTCCCCAAACTGTTGCCACAAAGTTGAAAGCAAAGAATTGTCTAGAATGTCATTGTATGCTGTAGCGTTAAGATTTCCCTCCACTGGAACTAAGGTGCCTAGCACGAACCATGAAAAACAGCCCAGACCATTATTCCTCCTCCACCAAACTTAACAGTTAGCACTATGCATTGGGGCAGGTAGCGTTGGCATTGCGCATGGTGATCTTAGGCTTGTGTGCAGCTGCTCGGCTATGGAAACCCATTTCATGAAGCTTGCGACAAACAGTTCTTGTGCTGACATTACTTCCAGAGGCAGTTTGGAACTCGGTAGTGAGGACAGACGATTTTTACGCACGGTCCCGTTCTGTGAGCTTGTGTGGCTACCACTTCGCGGCTGAGCCGTTGTTGCTCCTAGTTGTTTCCACTTCACAATAACAGCACTTACAGTCAGTGGCAGTTCTAGCTTGTATATCACCCTGGGTGAACCACCCCCCTCCCGCCAACAAAAAAACCATTTTGCGGGCGCCCCATGCCGCCCCCGGCAAGATGCCGCCCATGTCGCCTATACCTAAATCCGCTACTGCTTACAGTTAACCGGGCAGCTGTAGCAGTGAAGAAATTTGATTTGAACTGACTTGTTGAAAAGGTGGCATCCTATGAAGGTGCCACATTGAAAGTCACTGAGCTCTTCAGTAAGGCCATTCTACTGCCAATGTTTGTCTATGGAGATCGCATGGCTGTGTGCTTGATTTTATACATCTGTCAGCCATGGCTGTGGCTGAAATAGCCAAATCCACTAATTTGAAGGAATGTCCACATAATTTTGTATATGTAGTGTAAGTAGATTGTCAGTTTGAACCAGAAGGAACTAAGGTGTTGTGGTGAGGTTAGATTTAGGACTTTGTTTTATGGCAGTAAGGTGTGGAATTAGATTGCTGTAGGCTTGTGTTCCACTTCCAGTTATGTACTATAGTAATACAATGCATTCCAGGTTTGTATTACAGTTGTAGTGTTACAGTAATGAGCCTGTCTGAGCAGGTCCGAGTGTATAGGAGAGAGAGAGAGAGAGAGAGAGCGAGAGCTAGCTGCCAACAGCTGCATTCTCTGCTGCAAGACTCACTGCTTCCACTGCAAATTGTGCGTTAGACTCAGTGGCTTCTTAATGCTGTGTGTGTGTGTGTGTGTGTGTGTGTGTGTGTGTGTGTGTGTGTGTGTGTGTGTGTGTGTGTGTGTGTGTGTGTGTGTGTGTGTGTGTGTGTGTGTGTGTTGTGTGTTTTACTCTGAAGTCTGCGTGGTTACCTGGCAGTGGTGTGAGGAAGATGTGTTGGAGTTTCCTCCTCTCTGTCTCACTCTGTCTCCACTCATGCGTTCTCTCTCTCCCCTGAGAGAGAGAAACAGTGAAAGACAGATCAAGTTTCTCTCTCTCCCTCAGAGATATGTTATCTGACCCACTGGCCCTGTTTCACTCCCTCCCTCTCCCTCTCCCTCTCCCTCTCCCTCTCCCTCTCCCTCCCTCCTTCTCTCGCTCTTTCTCTCTTTTTCACACTCTCTCTCCTTATTTATCTCTCTCTCTCTCTTGTCTTGTATTAGCTATGTCATCCCGTTACGTCTGTGGTGTAGGGGATTGGGTACTGTGTCAGCACAAAGACATGCTTCCTTTGTAAAATAGATCAATTAAAAGCTATTATTTTTCTGGACTCCCTATAGAAAATCTATTCTATTCACATAGTCACTCATATACACACATTCATGCACGCAAACACATACACACAAGCATCTCACACTTTCTAATGAAGAAATCCCAGGACCAGAACTGCAATGTGCTGAGCAAGGATTTGTGTAATCAATCAGTGTGTGTATGTGCATTTGATAGAGAGAGGGAGAGGGGAGAGGGGAGAGTGAAAGAGAGTGAAAGAGAGAGAGAGAGAGAGAGAGAGAGAGAGAGAGAGAGAGAGAGAGAGAGAGAGAGAGAGAGAGAGAGAGAGAGAGAGAGAGAGAGAGAGAGAGAGAGAGAGAGAGAGAGAGAGAGAGAGAGAGAGAGAGAGAGAGAGAGAGAGAGAGAGAGAGAGAGAGAGAGAGAGAGAGAGAGAGAGAGAGAGAGAGAGTGTAATGTAATGCCTAGCAAATAAAGGGGGGGATCATTCCAGATGAGGATGTCAAGACAGTAAAGGGATTAATCTCTTCAAAACAAATTAGGACAGAGTTTGGGAAACCCTGTTATATGGAACAGACACACACACACACACACACACACAGAGAATCCTCTCAATCCTCTCAGTATATGACTCAACACACACTCTTCCAGGTACACTGGGTGTGTTAATCCATCTCCCAACACCAACTCTGATATTTTGGGGGAAATTATTAATTATTCGTTGTGGACTGGTTTTAACAGCCTGAGTGTGTGTGTGTCAGTCTCTCTGTGTGTGTCTCTATCAGAGCAGATGTAATCAAATGTTCTTGTTCCAGCAAGTATACACACACACACACACACACACACACACACACACACACACACACATGCAGGCACACACACAGACAAGCGTGACTCCCAAACACAACTCCTACTTAGGGAATTTGGAGCTGTAAGTGTTTTGAAGGATTGTTTACACAGTTCTGTGTCCTCTCTCTCTAACCAAACTAAAGACAACGTAAACAGCTTGTAGAAAACCCAAGGCACAGCTTGTCTTTCCCAGCACTGACATGGGCTACAGTCCACTGACAAGATGCTACATGCCTTATCAGTGTGTGTTTAGTGAGTTGTTCAGTGATATGTAGAGAGAGAGAAGGAGAGAAAGTGATATGTAGAGAGAGGAGAGAGAGACTGATATGTAGAGAGAGAGAGACTGATATGTAGAGAGGAGAGAGAGACTGATATGTAGAGAGGAGAGAGACCGATATGTAGAGAGAGAGAGACTGATATGTAGAGAGAGGAGAGAGAGAGTGATATGTTGAGAGAAGAAGAGAAGAGTTCACAAACCTGTTCTACTAACACACTGAAGCCTCAGGACCAGAACATCCAATCAATCAGAATAAACCAAATTACAACACAGTCAAAACAAAACTACATGACCTATTAGGAAACACAAGCACAACACGACACCACGGCAAACTACTTGACCATGGTTACTAATCAAAACCTTAGAGCACAGCCTTGCCATTGAGAAGGTATGACACAGGAAAACCTGGCTCCCTGTAGAGGAAAGGCTGTGCAACCACTGCACCACAGCAGAACCAGAGACAAAGCTGCATTTCCTGACAAAATATCAAAAATATAAAACCATTAGAGAGTGCTATTTCCCCAAATCTGAAATGTATAAAGTCCTTTTTACATCAGCCGATGTCACAAAGTGCTATACAGAAACCCAGCCTAAAATCCCAAACAGCAAGCAATGCAAATGTAGAAGCACGGTGGCTAGGAAAAACTCCCTAGATGGGTAAAAACCTAGGAAGTAACCTAGAGAGGAACCAGGCTCTGAGGGATGGCCAGTTCCCTTCTGGCTGTGCCGAGTGGAAATTATAACAAAACATGGCCATTAAGGCCAGATCTTTCTCCAAGATCCCTTATTCAAGGTTTCAAAGACCTCTCTGATAAGGATAGGCTACCCGTCTTGTTAGGGGAGAGATGTGGGTTGGCAGCGCACTACATTGCTTCCTGATATAAAATGAGGGACAGTGTCTGACAGACCAACCAACCTGCACATGTCCTCTATGCGTATTGTTATAGTTCAATGTATGGTTATTTTGACCCTTGATCATTGGTGTTACTGTTGTCCCGTTGACAATATTGATTATTATAATTTAAATTATGTTAATATTGTAAATATCCAAAGTAAGCTTTGGCAATATGTACATTGTTACGTCATGCCAATAAAGCACATTGACTTGAATTTAATTTAGAGAGACTTATGTAGAAAGGAGAGAGAGACTGATATGTAGAGAGAAGGAGAGAGAGACTGATATGTAGAGAGAGGAGAGAGAGACTGATATGTAGAAAGGAGAGAGAGACTGATATGTAGAGAGAAGGAGAGAGAGACTGATATGTAGAGAGAGGAGAGAGAGACTGATATGTAGAAAGGAGAGAGAGACTGATATGTAGAGAGAAGGAGAGAGAGACTGATATGTAGAGAGAGGAGAGAGAGACTGATATGTAGAAAGGAGAGAGAGACTGATATGTAGAGAGAAGGAGAGAGAGACTGATATGTAGAGAGAAGGAGAGAGAGACTGATATGTAGAGAGAAGGAGAGAGAGACTGATATGTAGAGAGAAGGAGAGAGAGACTGATATGTAGAGAGAAGGAGAGAGAGACTGATATGTAGAGAGAAGGAGAGAGAGACTGATATGTAGAGAGAAGGAGAGAGAGACTGATATGTAGAGAGAAGGAGAGAGAGACTGATATGTAGAGAGAAGGAGAGAGAGACTGATATGTAGAAAGGAGAGAGAGACTGATATGTAGAGAGAAGGAGAGAGAGACTGATATGTAGAGAGAGGAGAGAGAGACTGATATGTAGAGAGAGGAGAGAGAGACTGATATGTAGAGAGAGGAGAGAGAGACTGATATGTAGAGAGAGGAGAGAGAGACTGATATGTAGAAAGGAGAGAGAGACTGATATGTAGAGAGAGAGGAGAGAGAGTGATATGCAGAGATAGGAGAGAGACTGATATGTAGAGAGAGAGGAGAGAGAGTGATATGTAGAGAGAGAGAGTGATATGTAGAGAAAGGAGAGAGAGAGTGATATGTAGAGAGAAGGAGAGAGAGACTGATATGTAGAGAGAAGGAGAGAGAGACTGATATGTAGAGAGAGGAGAGAGAGACTGATATGTAGAGAGAGAGGAGAGAGAGTGATATGCAGAGATAGGAGAGAGACTGATATGTAGAGAGAGAGGAGAGAGAGTGATATGTAGAGAGAGAGAGTGATATGTAGAGAAAGGAGAGAGAGAGTGATATGCAGAGATAGAAGGAGAGAGACTGATATGTAGAGAGAGAGGAGAGAGAGTGATATGTAGAGAAAGGAAAGAGAGAGTGATATGTAGAGATAAAAGGAGAGAGACTGATATGTAGAGAGAGAGGAGAGAGAGTGATATGTAGAGAAAGAATAGAGAGAGTGATATGTAGAGAGAGGAGAGAGTGACTAATACACACAGCTCTTCTCTTACTTATGTGTTTGTTCCTCAGTTCAGGGCTGGTCTCCCTTACATCATAGCAACGGATGTGTCTGTGTTGCTCTGAAGCGGCTCTCTATTACACTGGACTGTATCCCAGCTGATTGAGCTGAGCAGCTGAGGTCAGGGTGAGAGAGAATACACACACTGCTGAGCAGGACATACAGGAGCACGGCTGCCTCAGTGACCTCACCCTTACCCCATGACCTCATCATCACCCCTCACTGTCAACAGGAGCTAGTGTATGTATATGAATGTGTGTGTCTTTCTTTCTATCTCTCTCTCTCTCTCTCTCTCTCTCTCTCTCTCTCTCTCTCTCTCTCTCTCTCTCTCTCTCCATGTGTGCAGTGTGAGTGGTGTGGTAACAGACACACACATTCATAGGACAACACCATTCAGCAGACAGGCACCACACACATTCATAGGACAACACCATTCAGCAGACAGGCACCACACACATTCATAGGACAACACCATTCAGCAGACAGGCACCACACACATTCATAGGACAACACCATTCAGCAGACAGACAGACACATTCATAGGACAACACCATTCAGCAGACAGACAGACAACACAATTAGCATTTCAATGTAAAAATGTACATAGAAACATTTTGAAATATAAATTTGCGGCGGCAGGTAGCCGAGTGGTTGGAGCGTTGGGCCCGTAACCGAAAGGTTGGTGGATCGAATCCCTGAGCTGAAAAGGTCAAAATCTGTCTTTCTGCCCCTGAACAAGGCAGTTAACCCACTGTTTCTAGGCTGTCATTGTAAATAAGAATTTGTTCTTAACTGACTTGCCTAGTTAAATTAAGGTTAAATAAAAAAAATATATCATTTTTAATGGTCCAATGCAGCCGTCTGGGTAACAACTACAGTGCCTTCAGAAAGTATTCATACCCCTTGACTTATTCCACATTTTGTTGTGTTACAGCCTGAATTCAAAATGGATTAAATATATTGTTCTCTCTCACCCATCTACACACAATACCCCATAATGACAAGTGAAAACTTGTTTTTAAAGGTTTTGGAAATGTATTGAAAATTAAATACAGAAATATCTCATTTACATAAGTATTATTTGGCAGCGATTGCAGCTTTGAGTCATCTTGGGTATGTCTGTATCAGCTTTGCACATCTGGATTTGGGGATTTTCTCTCATTCTTCCCTGCAGATTTTCTCAAGCTCTGCTAAATTACTGTAGATGTGGAGTGGCGGTGAACAGCAATCTTCAAGTGTTTCCACAGATTTTCTATGGGATTCAAGTCTGGGTTTTGGCTGTATGCTTGGCTGGGCTACTGAAGGACTTTCACATTCTTGTTCTAAAGCCATTCCAGTGTGGCTTTGGCTGTATGCTTGGGGTCATTGTCCTATAGGAACAAAAAAATCAGAAGACATTTCTCCAAAAAGTGTGATCTTTGTCCCCATGTGCAGTTGCAAACCGTAGTCTGGCTTTTTTATTGCGGTTTTGAGGCAGTGGCTTCTTCCTTTCTGAGCGGCCTTTCAGGTTATGTCGATATAGGACTCGTTTTACTGTGGCTATAGATACTTTTGTAGCTGTTTCCTCCAGCATCTTCACAAGGTCCTTTGCTGTTGTTCTGGGATTGATTTGCACCTTTCGCACCAAAGTACGTTCATCAGACGTCTCCTTCCTGAGCGTTATGACGGCTGCGTGGTCCCATAGTGTTTATACTTGCGTACTATTGTTTGTACAGATGAACGTGGTACCTTCAGACGTTTGGAAATTGCTCCCAAGGATGAACCAGACTTGTGGAGGTCTACAATTTTTTCGGAGGTCTTGGCTGATTTATTTTAATTTTCCCATGATGTCGAGCAAAGAGGCACTGAGTTTATAGGTAGGCCTTGAAATGCATCCACAGGTACACCTCCAATTGACAAAAATTATGTCAATTAGCCTATCAGAAGCTTCTAAAGCCATGACATCATTTTCTGGAATTTTCCAAGCTGTTTAAAGGCACAGTCAACTTAGTGTATGTAAACTTCTGACCCACTGGAATTGTGATATAGTGAATTATAAGTGAAATAATCTGTCTGTAAACAATTGTTGGAAGAATTACTTGTGTTGTGCACAAAGTAGATGTCCTAACCGACTTGCCAAACTATAGTTTGTAAACATTAAATCTTTGGAGTGGTTGAAAAATGAGTTTTAATGTAAACTTCCGACTTCAACTGTATATGCCTCTACACAATTCTATCTCTGAGATCTACGGACAGTTCCTTGGTCTTCATGGTATAATTTCTGCTCTGACATGCACTGTCAACTGTGGGACCTTATATACACAGGCGTGTTTCTTTCTATAACAAAAACAGTTGAATTGGCCACAGATGGACTCCAATTAAGTTGTAGTGACATCTCAAGGATGGTCAAAGGAAATTGGATGCACCTGAGCTGAATTTGGAGTGTCATAGCAAAGGAGTGTGAATACTTGCACTGTAAGCACTTTACTGTGATTGTTTTCTGTTAAAATTGTCAAAAATAGCTTCTTAGCAAAGAGCAATTTCTCAAGCAAAAGGTTTTCTGTAAGTGTCTGGTAGTGGTTTGAGTGGGGAGGGGACAAATAAAATGTAGCTGTTGGCAGAGAGGTTTCCCAGCTAGCACATAACATTCTGAGAACCATATGTTTCTAAGTGCTTGGTGAGTGCATGGTTCTCTGGTTATTTAGCATACAACCTTCCCACAACGATTTGGGAATGATGCAGAATAGTTGCTTGGCTTTCTCATCACATTTAGGGAACTTGAAAAAATAACATGATTGATTATTTTGGTTGGTTACATTTAATGACATTTTTGGTAATGTTCTAGGAACGTTCTCCAACTGATTTGACATTGGGAATGTTCTCAAATAGTTCAGAATATGTTAAGAAACAATGTTCTTCTGTGGGCATTTCAGTACTTCAGCATAACATTTCCTACATGTTTCCTCATGGTTCCATTTAAAGTCATGTTCTCAGAACGTTGTGAGAACGTTAAGAAACATCGTTCTTCTTTGTAAATGTCAGTACTTCAGCATAAAGCTTTATGCAGGTTTCCTCATGGTTCTATTTAAAGTCATGTTGTCAGAACATTAAGAAAACTTTCCATAAAAACCAAAGAACGTTATCTTATTGAAAAACATATACATTCCATTCTCAGCGTCAACAAAACTCTCGCTTTCCTCTATCTTGTTAATTGTGTTCAGGTGTGTTGGCCTAGCACATTCGGTTCCTTAGAAGTGTGGGAATGTAGGTTTTTGGTTTCACATTGGTTGTAGGAATTGGGTTGCAAAGGGTCGGAAACTTTCCGGTAAATTTCCAGAAATTTTCCATGGGAAGTTAAGTCCTGGAATTTGGGGAATTTTGCTTAAATTAATCAAAAAAGTGAGCTTATAACAGTGAGCCTTTTTTGTGGGATACAGATAAGGCAATTCTAGGTCTTGTGGCATATTTTGGTTAAACTATCCCCAATTCAATGGAATTGCAACCCTCTGCATGCACAGTGCATTCTTCCATCACATGTAGAGCTGATTCTCAAGATCTTGCACACAAATGAGATGCTATTGAGCCCACGCTACTACAACGTCTGAGCCAAGGACTACATGCTTTTTGGTTTTGATTACAATACTGGGTGGGGTGAATATATTTTATATGACATACATGATTTGTTGTTAACTAGTAAATAGTAGCCTACAGCAAAGTGTGTTTAAATAATTTCTAACTTGTTAACAGTTTTGGCTAGTTCGTTTTTTCTACCATGTAGGTTTTAGCTTGCTTAAGCCTGCTAACTGTGGAGTGTTAATTCACCTGTTTCCATACATGTTTCATTTTAAAACATTTATCTTACAAAGGAGTTGTTTAATCTAACTGCTTAACTATTTATCTGTACATGGATTTGTATTAGTTTTTTTCAAATCTTTTACAGGAAAATGCTACGGCACTATCTGATGTGTGGAGACATTTCACTGCAGCTAATGTAGAAGGAAAAGCTGTGTACATTTGCAAATACTGTGCCAAATCATATGTGAAGAATGCAACAAAGATGCAGAATCATCTGGCCAAGTGCATAAAGTTCCCTCAGCGCACACAACAAGCAACCTCTGACAAAAGTCCCTCTACTTCTATTTGAGGTGAAAATGATGAATCAGACACCTTATCGATAGCAACAGCTCATGGTCCTCCTGGAATCAGAAGTTGTTTTGACTCAATGGAGGAACGTAGTCAGAGAAATGCTGATGAATGTCTTGCTCAAGCTGTGTGTGCAACTGGTTCACCTCTGGTGCTCACAGGTGATGTGTATTGGAAGAGATTTCTGAATGTTCTTCGCCCAGCATACACCCCTCCAACCAGACATGCTTTATCTACTCATTTGCTGGATGCAGAGTTCAACAGAGTTCAAGTGAAGGTCCATCATAGAGAAAGCAGACTGTATTGCAATCATCTCTGATGGGTGGTCGAATGTTCGTGGGCAAGGAATAATTAACTGCATCATCTCCACCCCTCAACCAGTATTCTACAAGAGCACAGACACAAGGGACAACAGACGCACCGGTCTCTACATTGCAGATGAGCTGAAGGCAGTCATCGATGACCTTGAACCACAGAAGTTATTTGCACTGGTGACAGACAATGCTGCTAACATGAAGGCTGCTTGGTCTAAAGTGGAGGAGTCCTACCCTCACATCACACCCATTGGCTGTGCTGCTCATGCATTGAATCTGCTCCTCAAGGACATCATGGCACTGAAAACAATGGATACACTCTACAAGAGAGCCAAGGATATGGTTAGGTATGTGGAGGGTCATCAAGTTAGAGCAGCAATCTACCTCACCAAGCAAAGTGAGAAGAATACGAGCACCACATTGAAGCTGCCCAGCAACATATCACAGTCTGCCGATATGGACAGCCCCATCAAGAGGATCCTCCTGGATGATGTATTTTGGGAGAGAGGTGTAAGCAGCCTGAAACACATGAAACCTATAGCAGTAGCCATTGCACGGATTGAGGGAGATTATGCCATCCTGTCTGATGTTCAGACTCTGCTTGCAGATGTAAGAGAAGAAATCCGTACTGCCATGCCCACTTCACTGTTGCTCCAAGCAGAGGAAAATGCAGTTCTGAAATACATCAAAAAAACTTTCAGTAAGACTGCCTGCCCTCCAGGACATCTACAGCACTCGGTGTCACAGGAAGGCCAAGATGATCAACAACCTCAGCCACCCGAGCCACGGCCTGTTCACCCCCCTATCATCTGAAAGGCGAGGTCAGTACAGGTTCTTCAAAGCTGGGACCAAGAGACAGAAAAACATCTTCTATCTCAAGGCCATTAGACTGTTAAATAGCCATCACTAGCCGGCGTCCACCCAGTACCCTGCCCTGAACTTTAGAGGCTGCTGACATATGTACATAGACATGGAACACTGGTAATAATGTTCACATACTGTTTTACCCATTTCATATGGATGTACTGTATTCTAGTCAAGGCCATTCTATTGCTGTATATATACTATTCTATGATCCTACGTATTCTTCAGATATACTGCATATTCTATCCACATACTGTCCATATTTCTAAGAAACAAAAGGTTCTTAGAACGTTATGTGCTAGCTGGGTTGGTCCTCATTGTTTTCTTGATAACTAATTAACCCCTTTGCCAAAGAGCACTTTCTGTCTACTACTGCGTCTCTCACTTCTTTTTTCCACAATATACTTATATATTTCCTATGGAGACAGACAGGAGATATACTGTAGCAGCCTGGGAGTGGGAATACAACAGGGCTTTCACAAATGAGTTCCTTCTCTCTCTCTCCTTTAGACAGTCATTAACTGGGTGATTATCAGAGAGGAGCAGGTTTAATAGAGTTGATATGAACCCAGAACCCTGCAGTCTGTTACGTCCTACCTGCCCGTCCACTCTAACACACTCTCTGCCTGTCTCTATTGCTGACTGATGACTCTGGGACAGCACGGTGGGTCAGAGTGGATAGCTTGGAGGGACAGAACTGTGCTAATGAGGTTTCTATTTAAGAGGAGATTAGTCTCTCCCTCACACACACACGGTGTGTGTGTGTGGGTGTGTGTAAGTGTGTGTTGTTCTCTATTCCCAGATTCCATGACAGCGAGTGAATAATGGCTCTGTAGCGATCTCAGCCAGTGCCTCAGTGGCAGGTTTTCCCCTAAGCAGGAGAGTCACTGGGCTGCGTACGGCTCTGGCCTGAGCCCAGCAGAGCCGGGAGAATGGAGGAACAACAGCTATGGAACAGTAGATACTCTCTATAGATGTGTGTATTGGTTCTCTGCCAGAGTTTCCTACTGGAGAGTGGGAGAGAGGATAGAGAGAAACTTGAATCAAGCTTTGCCTTTCTCTAATCTCCCTTTATTTAAATATCCTCCTCTCCTCTTCTCCTTCACCTTCCCCCATCTATCTCTTTATCCAATAGTTTAATATGAGTTGCGCGTACGTGCACACACAGGCACGCACACACGCACACGTTACTGTGTCCTTTGGTGTGTTACTGTTGTTATGTTGACTCTCTATGGACACGCAGGAAGTTAAACCTTTTCCTAAAATATACTCCACAACTGTTTATTGTTTTGGCCACGTGAAAGTATTCTGTTAGTAATTGGAGAAGGCGAACACACACATACTTACACACACACACACACACACACACACACACACACACACACACACACACACACACACACACACACACACACACACACACAGGGGCTGAATAACACCATATCCTCTGGTTACGAAGCTAGGACACAGACGGCTGGAGGCTTGCCAGAGGGGGCTAACATTACACACACACGCAGACACACAAACATTCACCATCTCTTTCAGTTGAGAGCCAGAATATTCAGACTAAAAACAAACAAGAAGTGTGTCCGTCTTTGGCTCTGAACTAGCTGTTACCAGGTATGGAGAAGTAGGAAAGGGAGACAGGGAGAAAGAGATGGCCACAAAGCTAAGCTAAGAAGGAAAATGTTATGAGATGGATAGAGGGGAGAGAGGCAGGGATGGAGGGATAGAGGAGGAGAGGGAGGAAGAGGAATGACAAGGTGAAGACAAGTCTGAGATGGATCAACCGCTGTTCCAGGGAGGATCCCTGGTGTGTGTGTGTGTGTGTGTGTGTTTGTCACAGGATATCTCAGTCAAAGCCTAGTTCAAGGGAGAGTAGACATATGAAGTTGCTGGAGAAACTAACACTCACACACTCCCCCCGTTAGTCGGTCTCAGTGATTCACTGCGTTATTGATCCACTTGCCATCTATTATTCACCACCCCCCTCCCCCACCTCACGCTTATTACCCCCCCCCCCCCCATCCCCCCCACACACCTGCACCCCTGGTCTCCCACCATAGACACTGGCTGCCTTGGCAACGTGGACTGGCATTCTCAGAGCTGGGAAAGAGAGGGGAAACACAACACCACTTTCAACATCCATCACTTACTAACTGACACGCACACACACACACACACACACACTCTGCACTTCATGACATGTAGGCCTAGATTCCTTTGCCATGAGGTCACCTCTGAACATACACACACAAAGTACACTCACACTCAGCTCAGGGAATGCTAATGAGGTTGAAATGCAGGAACAGACAGGGTATGTCTTAATGTATATGTAAATATGTGCAACATAACTCAGCCAGGTAAAATGATGACAACAAGCTGTGGGTGACAGTCAGAATCCCATTGTCCTAACAACTGGAGGAGAGGGGGGAATCATAATAACACTGTAACATCACTATAATAACATTACTATAACATGGCAGTGGTTGGTCGAGGGTGGCACTCATTAGATAGAAAGCTCACATCTGATACAATATCACCACTAGACAAACTCTTATCCTGATGGCTCCATACCCTCTGACCACACATGGTTCCTGTTCCTCCTATTGTTATCAGATTTGTTAGATGTGCTAACATATGTTAGGAGTAGAGAGATGGGGGGGGGGGGGGTCGAGAGACGACTCTGAATTCACACTATTCCTAAATAAAAGCAGAACTCCCTCCTCTGTGAGATAGTAGTGTGATGAATAGACAGGATGTATATTTAGCTGCTCTGGTTAATTTAACACTTCGTTACCACTGAGAGCCAGAGCTGAGAAGATCTGCCAATTAACTCAGCCAATAGCATACAGCGGGTGAAATAAGTATTGAACACGTCACCATTTTTCTCAGTAAATATATTTCTAAAGGTGCTATTGACATGAAATTTTCACCAGATGTTGGTAACAACCCAAGTAATCCATACATACAAAGAACCCAAAACAAATAAGTTCAGAAATTAAGTTATGTGTAATAATGTGAAATGACACAGGGGAAAAGTATTGAACACACTTACTGATATTTATTTAATACTTTGTACAAAAGCCTTTGTTGGTAATGACAGCTTCAAGACGCCTCCTGTTTGGAGAAACTAGTCGCATGCATTGCTCTGGTGTGATTTTGGCCCATTCTTCCACACAAACAGTCTTCAAATCTTGAAGGTTCTGTGGGCCTCTTCTGTGAATCTTGATCTTCAGTTCTTTCCATAGATTTTCAATGACTAACCCTTAAGTCAGGTGATTGGCTGGGCCATTCTAGCAGCTTTATTTTCTTTCTTTGAAACCAATTGAGAGATTCCTTGACTGTGTGTTTGGGATCATTGTCTTGCTGAAATGTCCACCCGCGTTTCATCTTCATCATCCTGGTAGATGGCAGCAGATTTTTGTCAAGAATGTCTCGGTAAATTTGCCCATTCATCCTTCCTTCAATTATGTGAAGTTTGCCAGTACCATTTGCTGAAAAGCAGCCCCACACCATGATGTTCCCACCTCCAAACTGGTGTTTTTAGGGTGATGTGCAGTGCCATTTCTCCTCCAAACATGGTGTGTATTATGACATCCAAACAGTTCAATTTTGCTCTCATCTGACCACACTATATTCTCCCAGTATTTCACTGGCTTTTCCAAATGTTGTGCAGCAAACTTTAAACGAGCTTCAACATGCTTTTTTTTCAGCAATGGAGACTTGGTGGTGAGCGTGCATACAGGCCATGGCGGTGGAGTGCATTACTTACTGTTTTCTTTGAGACAACAGTACCTGCTAATTGCAGGTCTTTTTGAAGCTCTCCACAAGTGGTCCTTGGCTCTTGGACAACTCTTCTGATTATTCTTTTCACTCCTCTGTCAGAAATCTTGCGAGGAGCACCTGGTCGAGGCAAATTTATGGTGAAATGATTCTTTCCACTTCCGTATTATGGCCCCAACAGTGCTTACTGGAACATTCAGAAGCTTAGAAATGCGCCTATAACCAATGCCATCATTATGTTTTGCAACAATTAGGTTACGAAGGTCTTGAGACAGCTCTTTGCTTTTACCCATCATGAGATGTGTCTTGTGTGACACCTTGGGAATGAGACCTTTTTGTAGGCCATCAGTTGGGACTGAACCAGCTGATATTAATTTGCACTGACAGGGGGCTGGATTGCTTTTTAATTACTGATAGTTTTCAGCTGTTGTCTTGGCTTTCCATGCCTTTTTGCACCTCCCTTTCTTCATTTGTTCAATACTTTTTCCCTGTGTCATTTCACATTATTACACATAACTTGTTTTGGTTTCTTTGTATGTATGGATTACTTGGGTTGTTACCATCATCTGGTGAACATTTCATGTCAATAGCACCTTTGGAAATATATTTACTGAGAAAAATGGTGACGTGTTCAATACTTATTTCACACGCTGTATCTTCACTTAAGTAGCACCCAACAGAATCTCCCCTGTTAGTTAGTAACCAATCAAATATATTCTGTAAGCGATAGCAACCAACGTAATATATTCTGTTAGTTAGCAGCCAATAGAATATCGACTGTTAGCTATAGCAGCCAATACAACCTCTTCTGTTAGCTTCTGTATAGTAGCCAATGGAATATCTTCTGAGATCTGAACAGGCCTAAAGTTTGTCCCTGGCCAGACATACTGAGTCAGCTGCTGATAAACACCAGGACGAAACAACAGCCTATTCTAAGGCCCATTATGTTAAATAATTAGATTTGATGTCCCGAGACATTGGTTGGTATGTGCACCATGTCTGAATGAAGTGCATGTGTTAGAGACAGACTCAGTATTAGGGCAGCTGTGCATGATCTCCTTCAGAAACAGCAGGGTTGATGGAACGCTGCTCTCGGAACAGGAATATAGTTACAGATTTACTATGCCATTACTGGAGGTCTACACACACACACACACACACACACACACACACACACACAATAAACACACTCACACACACTAATTTTCCAGTAGCTGTAGCAGAGAGGTAACGTAATGGACCAGTGCCCCTCCAAGGACACAAATACTTTATTACTGAGCAGAGAAGGAGAGGAGAGAGGGAGACAATAGAGAGGGAGGAAGAGAGAAAGAGGAGAGAGGGAGGGATAGAGGGAGAGAAGAAACTGCTAGCCAACAGGCTTTAAACAGACAGACACAGGAGCAGATGGGATCTCGCTGGTGCATAGGGGGACTAGGCTGCCCTGACACACACACACACACACACACACACACACACACACACACACACACACACACACACACACACACACACACACACACACACACACACACACACACACACACCAGGCAGCTCTCTCTCTCCTGTGGTGCAGTAATTAGAGGTGTGTGTGCCCAGTGGGGATCAGTAATGGTGGGTTTCTCCTGAAAGCCCAGGAGGACAGGGAGAGGAGTGTCTGTGTGTGGGTGTGTGTGTGTGTGTGTGTGTGTGTATGTATGTGTGTGTGTGTGTATGTACACTGGGGGCCAAGCATTTTGAATATTACTCATTCAAGGTATGTATGTATGTATGTATGTATGTATGTATGTATGTATGTATGTATGTATGTATGTATGTATGTATGTATGTATGTATGTATGTATGTATGTATGTATGTATGTATGTATGTATGTATGTATGTATTTACACTTTTAGAAAAAAAGGGTTATTCGGCTGTCCCCATAGGAGAACCCTTTAAAGAACCCTTTTTGGCTCTGTGGAAATGGTTCTACATGGGACCCACAATGGTTCTACTTGGAACCAAAAAGGGTTCTACTTGGAACCAAAAACGATTCTCCAAAGGGTTCTCCTATGGGGACAGCCAAAGAACCCTTTTAGGTTCTAGATAGCACCGTGTGTGTGTGTTTGTGTTTGTGTGGTAAGAATAAGGTTTAGGGTTATGTATTAGGGAAAATAAGATTTTGAATGGGACTGTGTGTGTGTGTTTCCGGGGGTGGGGGCTGGGGTCACACAGTTTAGCTGACTGGTTCAGCAGCATTACTTTAGCTGGGTGGCTGCCTGACTGGTTCAGTAGCAGTACTTTAGCTGTGTAGCTGACTGGCTGGTTCAGTAGCAGTACTTTAGCTGTGTAACTGACTGACTGGTTCAGTAGCAGTACTTTAGCTGTGTAGCTGACTGACTGGTTCAGTAGCAGTACTTTAGCTGTGTAGATGACTGACTGGTTCAGTAGCAGTACTTTAGCTGTGTAGCTGACTGACTGGTTCAGTAGCAGTACTTTAGCTGTGTAGCTGACTGGCTGGTTCAGTAGCAGTACTTTAGCTGTGTAGCTGACTGACTGGTTCAGTAGCAGTACTTTAGCTGTGTAGCTGACTGACTGGTTCAGTAGCACTACTTTAGCTGTGTGGCTGACTGACTGGTTCAGTAGCAGTACTTTAGCTGTGTAGCTGACTGACTGGTTCAGTAGCAGTACTTTAGCTGTGTAACTGACTGACTGGTTCAGTAGCAGTACTTTAGCTGTGTAGCTGACTGACTGGTTCAGTAGCAGTACTTTAGCTGTGTAGCTGACTGACTGGTTCAGTAGCAGTACTTTAGCTGTGTAGCTGACTGACTGGTTCAGTAGCAGTACTTTAGCTGTGTAGCTGACTGACTGGTTCAGTAGCAGTACTTTAGCTGTGTAGCTGACTGACTGGTTCAGTAGCAGTACTTTAGCTGTGTAGCTGACTGACTGGTTCAGTAGCAGTACTTTAGCTGTGTAGCTGACTGACTGGTTCAGTAGCAGTACTTTAGCTGTGTAGCTGACTGACTGGTTCAGTAGCAGTACTTTAGCTGTGTAGCCGACTGCAGGTACTCAATAAAGAATTAATGAAGATGAATAGACTGAACTCTGATTTTACTATACCATTATACACACACACAAACACAAACACACACACTGGCAGCAAGTATGCATGTTATGGTTACACATTCTGCAGTCAACATTCTACACCCTAACCCTTACCAACTACAGTTTAAAGGACATTTTAGTACAATCTTAAGTACTAGTGTGTGACTGAGGCCATAACAACATTCTGTTAAGAGGCAGGAAAGTCCCAACACTGTGTATTAGTGTGTGAATGTTTGTGTGTGTGTGTGTGTGTGTATATGTCTGTGTGTGTGTTAGAGCAGAGCTAATGTAATGATATAATGCAGGAGCTATGTGTTGCACATTAGAGCTTCATGATGTGTGTGTAATGAGCCGCAGAATGGAAGAGTACTACCCTCCCTCTCTTTTCATCTGTCATTCCCTTTCTCTTTCCCTCTCTCCCTTTCTTCTGTCATCTGTCATTCTGCATGGTGATAATGTCAGTGGCAGGACAGGACGGGGACAGGGATGGGACGGGGGGGGGGGGGGGTTGGAGAGAGACAAAGCACACACATACACACAGTACACAGATATAGTGTATTTCCTGGCCTTGCATCAGCTCCATGTGTTGTGTTCTGGGCCTGGAGTGTCAGGCTGCTGTCAGATCAGTTAGAGCCTTAGGCTGTGCCTGTCTGTCTGTCTGTCTCTGTCTGTCTACTCTCAGGGCAGGACTGGAGATACACGCTGACATCGAGTTGACCACTGGAGATGAACGGCATGCCATGAACTTACAGCAGGGTGACTTCCTGCTTACTTACATCAACAACAACAGAACCCAAATCTGCCAAGAGACTGACAGTATTAGTTCTTCCCAGTGTGGACAGGCAGATTTGGAATTGTGTTGTTGACATAGGCACTGAGTACAGGGTCTAAATTCCTTAAATGTTTCTTGATCTAACCTGTCTCTCTCTCTCCTGCCCTGTGGGAAGGTCCTTAACGTATCACCTCTCTCTCCTCCAGAGTGTACCCGCATTACCCTGTGGGAAGGCGCTCTACTCCTACGAGGGGAAGGAACCCGGAGACCTGCAGTTCGCTAAAGGTGACATCATCATCCTGCGACGTAAAGTCGACGACAACTGGTACCACGGGGAGCTGAACGGTTGTCACGGTTTCCTGCCGGCTAGTTACATCGTGTTGCTACGGCCGCTGAGCCAAACTCCGCCCACAGGAAAGGCCCTGTACGACTTTGAGATCAAAGACAAAGACCAGGACAAAGACTGTCTGGCCTTCTCCAAGGTACGCTGAGTCGCTTTAATCCACTGTGTGTGCATCTATGATACCCCACTGGATGTTAAGTGTTTATCTACTCACTCTTCTCCTCTGTCTATTTTTCTCTGTCTCTATCTGAATATAGTTAGAGAGAGAGAGATAGACATTCTTTCTTTCTCCCCCCTCCCCCCATTCCCCAGCACAATGTTTGTGATAAAAAGTGATTTGTATTCCCTCCGCTCCTCTCCTCTTTAAAGCTCATCATTTGTTCATGCTGTTACACACACTCATCTAGCTAAGGCCACTAGAGAATGCAGCATATCTTGTTCTCTCTGTCATTCTGTGTGTATGTGTGTGTATGTGTGTGTTCCTCAGCAGCACCTGGCCTGGTGTCACACACTCTCTCAGGATGGAGCTGGGGAAAGTGTGCCAAGTCAAAGGACAGAGAGACACAGACACACAGTCCCTTTCACACACACAGACACACACAGAATCACAGCTGCAGTTCCCTAGCTAAATGTCTGAATGGAAGGAGGGGCTGAAATTCTTTAGAAAAGAGAGCGAGAGATGAATAGAATTCCTGTTGTCCTTTAAAAAAACACTTCCTGTCTGTCTCTGTTTAATAGGATGAGGTTCTGACAGTGATCAGACGAGTGGACGACAACTGGGCAGAGGGCATGCTGGGAGATAAGATCGGGATCTTCCCCATCCTCTACGTAGAGGTAACAACACACTCACACACACACACACACACACACACACACACACACACACACACACACACACACACACACACACACACACACACACACACACACACACACACACACACACACACACACACACACACTTATTAGATAGAGATACATCAATAATTAAGAGTCTTCCATCACTTTGACATGGCATGGAGTGTGTGTGTGTGTGGTTACCTCTGCATGAGGTGGTTTGGGGTGGGGGGGGGGGCATAATTAGGGTCTCTCTCTTCTCCTCTCCTCTGCTATCCCCCTGTCTCATCTCCTCTGCTATGCTATCCCCCTGTCTCCTCTTCTCTGCGATGCTATCCTCCTGTCTCCTCTCCTCTGCTATGCTATCCCCCTGTCTCCTCTCCTCTGCTATGCTATCCTCCTGTCTCCTCTCCTCTGCTATGCTATCCTCCTGTCTCCTCTCCTCTGCTATGCTATCCTCCTGTCTCCTCTCCTCTGCTATGCTATCCCCCTGTCTCCTCTCCTCTGCTATGCTATCCTCCTGTCTCCTCTCTGCTATGCTATCCTCCTGTCTCCTCTCCTCTGCTATGCTATCCTCCTGTCTCCTCTCTGCTATGCTATCCTCCTGTCTCCTCTCCTCTGCTATGCTATCCTCCTGTCTCCTCTCCTCTGGTGGTGTGGCTCTGCGTCATTAACCCTTCACACCTCTTTAATCACACTGCAGTTTGAGTTAGGAGTGGGTGTGGGTGGGGGAGACACACTTGCCACAGTGTGTATGTGTCTCGCTTGCCCTTTTCGCAGTGCAGATATCAGTTCATCAGGTGTAGTGTCAGACTCACCTAGAGGACATGGAGTACTTAATGCACCTTGCACGCACGCACGCACGCACACACACACACACACACACACACACACACACACACACACACACACACACACACACACACACAGTGTCTGCCAAGGAAAAGGTGAAGACCCTTGTGAATAGCGTAAAGAGACAGTCATAAGGTGTATTGTGTATACTGTGGGAAAGTATGCATGAGATGGCGATAGGCAAACCATAATATTCGGAAGAAGTTATTCACACTCTGTGTGTGTGTAGATGACCTTCAGAAGGAGAGAGTGTGTGGCTCTTTATTGGTCCCCTTAGTGTGATGCCGTCAGTGCAGGATCAATCTATCAGGCTCATTACCATATGCTCGGGCTCTGATTAGCATATCTATTAATATGGAAAACTGACGTGTCACACACACAGGCACACACTCATGCACACCCACACCCACACACACACACACACACTTACTGTTCTCTCCAGGGAAAAAGAGTATGTTTTCAGCGCAGGTGTGTATGTGGATGGAAATGAATGTAGCGGTGGCCTCTGAGTTCAACATGGGGATAATGGCATGATGTCACATTTACATTGACCTTTGTGGTGTGTATGTGTGTGTGTGTATGTGTGTGTGTTTTTGGTTTTACTATCCTTGTGGGGACCCAGAAGGAACATTTGGACAAGGGGGGACAATTCACCGGGCCCTACAAGGAAAAAGGCTATTTTAGGGTTAGATTTAGGGTTACAATTAAGGTTAGGAGTTAGCGTTAGCTTTCGGGTCAGGGCTTTGTGGTTAAGGTTAATGTTCGGGGTTAGGGAAAATTGGATTGAATGGGATTCAATTGTTTGGTCCCCACAAGGATCGTAAAACAGATGTGTGCGTGTGAACTGAGAGGACCTGCTCTCTCTGTGTTGTGACTGTGAGACTAAGCATCTGTCTGTGAGGTAGAGCGAGTAGTGTTGTTGCTGGGCAGATTCAGTGTGTAGGTTATCTGACTAGCAGGAACAGACTACAAGATCTACTATCACCCTCTCAGATATGAGCTGCATTACAAACACTGTTCTCTCCTCCTCCTCTTTCACTGAGTACATAGATACTCATCAGGGTGCGGCATGTGTGTTTGTGTGTGTGTCTTTGCACGTGTGTGCGTGTGTGTGATCCTTTGCGGCTGGTTTGAAGTTCTGCCAACAAGAGCAGGCAGGCTCTGAGAGCCAGGAGTGTGTAGGAAAGTTTACTAATAAGAATTTGGATCTCCTCCTCTCTCCTCTCTTCTCTTCTCCTCCTCTCTCCTCTCTTCTCCTCTCCTCCTCACTCTAGCTAAATGAAACAGCCAAACAGTTGATGGAGATTGACAAGCCGACATCCAATCCCGTCCCTGGCCCCAGCTCTGACCCAGCCCCCGGACTCCCATTGGGTCCCTGCTCCCCTGGCCCCTCCGCTAACCCATCCTCTCCAGAAGGTAGCAATGGCGCCCTCCAGAGGCGAGGGGAGGAGAGGAGAGGAGGAGAGGAGAGGAGAGGAGGAGAGGGGAAGAAGAATGCTAAGAAGCGCCACTCATTCACAGCTCTGAGTGTGACCCAGCGGACAGCCCAGCTCAACAACAGACACAGCATGGAGATCTCCCACCCTGTCCTCATCAGCTCCTCTGACCCCAGGGCTGCTGCACGCATACAGGACTCTCCCCCCGGTCCCTCTCCCTCCTCAGTAGGGGTTCTGGTTCCTCCCAGAGTGGCTTCAGTCACCTCAGAACTTCTGGCTCAAGCCAAAGTCCAACTACCACTCAACATGTAAGTACACACTCAAGAAGCTAACATAATTTTACTCATCACACAGGCATGGTTCACTAACTGGTAAATCTATAGGTAAATTAGTTGCCTGACAATGTTAGCGGTTTCCTCTGAGCTGCTGTCCTGTCTATATGGTGATACGGAAGCTGAGATGAATATAGAGATGCTGTCCCATCTAATTACATATTTCCCTGGGCGCAGACAACACACACTCACACAGTATCCAGAGCGGGTTGTCCTGCTGATGAGGTCAGACACTTCCATCTCCGACCTGGCAACCAACCCTGTTGCTATGGGGAAAACGTCCCCCAGTTACCATAGTAACCAAGAGGCAGTGCATGGAGACCTTGTTTACTCTTCCCTCCTATTATTCTTCAGACATATATTCAGACGTATACATTCATATATCAAACATATATTCGACCATACAGTACCCTCCAAACAGTATTTGGACAGTGAAGTCAAAATTCTTCTTTGAGTTCTTTACTCCAGCCATTTGGATTCGAGGCCATGAGACAATTGTACAGAACCTCTTTTTATGTGGGAGTATTTTAATTGTTTGACCATTTTAAAAGAATACCACTCATTTTTTCAGTCCTGTTATCATGAAGGATCTCTTTGTATCCCAGCTACCTGGCCCTTTATGCGTATAAGCCCCAGAAGGCAGATGAGTTGGAGCTGAGGAAAGGAGAGATGTACCGCGTCACAGAGAAGTGTCAGGACGGGTGGTTTAAAGGAACCTCACTACGCACCGCTGGCTCAGGTGTCTTCCCTGGAAACTACGTCACACCTGTGTCCAGGTGAGACACGCATGAACACACACACACACATTTTCCCTTTTTCTCACACAAATACTCTCTCTCTTTCACACACCCTTTCAAACACCTAACTCTGTGTGACAGGCAGTCGATAAGCAGCTATAGTGATGGTAGTATCATAGCGCTGATGTCAATGGTATCATGGTCACTATTTTTATAGGACTCCATTGAGTCTCTCTTCTTTCTTACTTGCTCCCCTCCACTCTCTCACTCTCTCACTCTCTCTCTCTCTCTCTCTCTCTCTCTCTGTGCAGAGCTCCGTTTGCGGTGGGTGGTTCTCGGAACTCCTGTCTCTCAGGGCAGGTGGGAGGGCCGGGACATGGGAGTAAGGCAGCCTCCCCCTCCTCCTCTCGTCCCTCTCCTCCCCCTTCCTCCCCCCAGTCTGCCGCTGCTCAGCTGAAGAACTGCCTTCGCTCCGGACAACAAACAGTTAACCAGGCCCGCTCTGCCATGCAACTGGGTGAGTACACACACACACACACACACACACACACACACACACATACAAAGAGGATTCAGGTTCTAGTGCTGTACATTTGATCCAGCTCTTTTATATCTGGTCTCTCTCTCCCTCCTTGTCTCTCTCTCCCTCCTTGTCTCTCTCTCCCTCCTTGTCTCTCTCTCCCTCCTTGTCTCTCTCTCCCTCCTTGTCTCTCCCTCCTTGTCTCTCTCCCTCCTTGTGTCTCTCTCCCTCCTTGTGTCTCTCTCCCTCCTTGTGTCTCTCTCCCTCCTTCTCTCTCTCCCTCCTTCTCTCTCTCCCTCCTTGTCTCTCTCTCCCTCCTTGTCTCTCTCTCCCTCCTTGTCTCTCTCCGTCATGGAGAACATGGTGGTATTTAAAGTTTCTCCTGGGAGCATCATGAGTGCACAGTGTGGAATCACTTCCCAGAATAACACACGCACACACTCCTTCCTCAGTGACATCACTGTGCTGTTGTTTAGTGGAGGTGTAATTATAGAGCCCAGAACTCAATCTTTCCCCTCCTCTCTCTATTTCTATTTTTCTTTCTCACACACACAAATCAAAACATCTGGTATCCATTACAAAAGAAAGTATGGCCATAGGTAGGCTATGGGAGTTCAAACTCCCATAGTGTGCCTCTCCTATTGGCTGCGAGCTCTGATGACAGCAGGAACAGGAAGCAGGTGGTGTCTTGTAACAGTCAGATGCTGTGTAATATAAGAGTGTGTTATAGTGTGTAATGTGTTTGTTCAGTCCACAGCCCGCCAGCCAGCAGCCCAGAGCGTCCCACAGCGGCCGTCTCTCCTCTGCGACATCAGAACTCCTCCCCCTCGCGCTCCACTGGCCAATCAGCTCGCCCGATGTCCATGGTGTCCCCCGGCCCTTCCCCCCTCTCCTCCCCTGCCTCACGCCCCCTCTCCTGCCTCTCCTCCCCCCTCCTTCCCCGTTCCTCTCCCCTCTCCTGCCTTACCCCTCCCAACGCCAGTGCCGCCTTGCTCAACGGAGAATCAACCAATCCCTTTCAGCCACCCTCACCTGGCCCCTCCCACAGCAACGCCCAGGGGGCAGTCCCCCCAAAACCAGAGAAGGTGAGTCATCTAGCTGTCTCTCTTCTTCTGTCCTCTCATCTCTTCTCTCTCTCCTTGCTTTCTCTCTCCATCCATCTCTCTCGCCCCACCACTACCTCTCTTTATGTAAACTCACAACAGAGTCTGGTTCCCACATCACACTGCTTTAAAATCCCTCAACATAATGCCATAGTCAGGATATAGGCAGGGATTATTAAAGGAATAGCTAGGGGAAAAGGTGTTGAGGGGAAGTGGCTTGCACCTGGACATGGTGCCAAATCCTCCAACGTCAGACAGGCAGATTATTAGTGTAACAGGGCTGTCTGTGTGGCTCTCTTCATTTTGCTGTGTATATTAAAGCTGAGTCCATAGTGACAGTGATGGATGGCAGAGATGTCTGTGAGAGAGGAGCCTATCTTCTCCGGTGTTGACTGGCTTCACAGACACAAGATGAGACAGTTTGTGGCAATAAAATGTAATCTGAGACTAAGACAGAGACTAGGGAACGACCACAATAAACATTCTTTGGCTATGAGCTGTGATGGATCAACTATAGTATGATTTAGTCTCGTAGCATTAAGCCTCCCATCTTTCCTAACCATTTTATTTCCCACATGCATTGGCTTATTATGCGTTGGAGTTTGCTGTCTGATTGAGCTGTGTGTGTCAGGCAGTTTGAGATTTGTGGTGCGCGTGCGCATGTCTTTGTGTGTGGGTTATGCCGTCACAGACACCTCCGTGCTGATTATGCACTGATAATTGGCTCACCCATCACCTCTAGCACGCACACAGGCACATGATTACACACATACAGAAACACACACACGCACACAAACACACACACTCTCAGTAAGTTCCACCTCACACACACGAGACTAAACTATCTGCTCTCTGTATATGTGCTGCTCTCTGGTGGCTGGTCAGAGAACTACACTCCGTTCTCAATTAGATACTTTACTGGCAATCGAGAGGTGTCATTATTACATCAGGTAGATACCAGTGGTTAACTGTCTCTGAGACCAGGAGTGATACTGTCAGACAAAGAGAACAGATAGAGTCTGTAGATGAGTGAAAAGAAGAGACTTATCCTTTTATCATCCACTTCTCTTCTACGTCTCGTTCTCTCTGTCCGCAGAAAGAGAAGAAAGGAGGTCTGCTAAAGCTTCTCTCTGGAGCCGCGGCCAAGAAGAAGTCATCTCGCTCTCCTCCGTCCTCCCCCCCAACCCTCCCCATGTCGGGTGCCGTCCTCCCACATCACACCCGCTCTGGCTCCTGTCCAATGGAGGCTCAGGGGCGTGCCGGGTCTTGTCCAATTGAAAGTGAGATGGCAGGGGCCATGGGGTTAGAGCCGCTGCACAGGAAGTCAGGATCCCTCGACCTCAACTTTCCCCGGTCGCCCCCGACGCCCCGCACCGGGAACGCACTGCTAGCCCTCCGGCCTGAACCCAAACCTCTGTCTAGAGAGAGGTATACATATACTGTGGCTACACACACTCTCATACACACCCTGTCCAGAGAGAGGTATACATATTTTATTTTATTCATTACAATCTCTGTTTACTCTTCCTGGGGTCACAGCAAAACACAACAACAGCCTACATCATGAATCATTACATTATTATTCTGTTATTGCAAATTTACAATATAAAATCCACAATACCACAGCATTACTGTGTGTGTGTGTGTGTGTGTGTGTGTGTGTGTGTGTGTGTGTGTGTGTGTGTGTGTGTGTGTGTGTGTGTGTGTGTGTGTGTGTGTGTGTTAGAGTGTGTGTGCGTATGTGTGTTAGTCAAAAAACACACATAAAACTACAATTTTATTTGTCACATTCTTCGTAAAAAACAGGTGCAGACTAACAGTGAAATGCTTACTTACGAGCCCTTCCCAAAAATGCAGAAAAAAAAGAAGGAAAAAAATAATAACACAAGCAATAAATAGAAAAATAATAACACAAGCAATAAATAGAAAAATAATAACACAAGCAATAAATAGAAAAATAATAACACAAGGAATAAATAGACAGGGAGTAAGGATAACTTGGCTATATACCGGGCTACCAGTACCGAGTCCATGTGCAGGGTTACGAGGTAATTGAGGTAGCTATGTACATATACACAGTAGGTAGGGGTAAAGTGACTAGGGTCAATGCAGATATTCTGGGTAGCTATTGGTTAACTATTTAACTAACTATGCTGGAAAAAGACACATTTCAAAGATTTTACTGAGTACTCAGTTACAGTTCGTATAAGGAAATCAGTCAATTGAAATTGATTCATTAGGCCCTAATCTATGGATTTCACATGACTGGGAATAGAGATATGCATCTGTTGGTTACAGACGTGGATCTGAAAAGCAGTCAGTTTCTGATGTGAGCATCATTTGCCTCATGCAACGCGACACATCTCCTTCGCATAGTTGATCAGGCTGTTGATTGTGGCCTGTGGAATGCTGTCCCACTCCCTCTTCAATGGCTGTGCGAAGTTGCTGGATATTGGCGGGAACTGGAACACGCTGTCGTACACGTCGATCAAAAACATCCCAAACATGTGAGTATGCAGGCTATGGAAGAACTGTGTCATTTTCAGCTTCCTGGAATTGTGTACAGATCCTTGCGACTTGGGGCAGTGCATTATGCTGAAACATGAGGTAATGGTGGCGGATGAATGGCACGGCAATGGGCCTCAGGATCTCGTCACGGTATCTCTGTGCATTCAAATTGCCATCGATAAAATGCAATTGTGTTTGTTCTCCGTAGCTTATACCTGCCCATACCATAACCCCACCACCACCATGGGGCACTCACCACCACCACTTGCCCACACGACGCCGTACACTATGTCTGCCATCTGCCCGGTACAGTTGAAATTGGGATTAGTCCGTGAATAGCACACTTCTCCAGGTGGCCATCGAAGGTGAGCATTTGCCCACTGAAGTAATTTAAGACGCCGAACTGCAGTGAGGTCAAGACCATGGTAAGGACAACGAGCATGCAGATGAGCTTCCCTGAGACGGTTTCTGACAGTTTGTGCAAATATTATTTGGTTGTGCAAACCCAAAGTTTCATCAGCAGTCCGGGTGGCTAGTCTCAGATGATCCCGCAGGTGAAGAAGCCAGATGTGGAGGTCATGGGCTGGCGTGGTTACACGTGGTCTGCGGTTGTGAGGCCGGTTGGACGTACTGCCAAATTCACATTTTAGAGTGGCCTTTTATTGTCCCCAGCGCAAGGTAATCCATGATAGTTTGCATGCCTTGCCACATCCGATGAGTGTAGTATGATTCGATCTTGGTCCAGTATTGACACTTTGTCTGTTTGTTGATTCATTGGAGGGCAAGAGGGATTTCGTATAAGCATCTGGATTAGTGTCCCGCTCATTGAAAGCATTAGCTCTAGCCTCACTGCGGATGTTGCATGTAATCTATGGCTTCTGATTGGGGTATGTACGTATGATCACTGTGGGGACAACGTCATTAATTAACTTATTAATGAAGCCGGTGACTGATGTGGTAAACTCCTCAATACCATCAGATTAATCTCGTAAATTATTCCAGTCTATGCTAGTGAAACAGTCCTATAGCTTAGCATCCGCGTCATCGGACCACTTATAATATATCATATAATAATAATATATTCTATTTTCGCAGACTCTTTTATAACAAAACGACTTACAGTCATGCATGCATATATTTTACTAAAGGGTGGCCCGGGAAGGAAAAACCCATTATCCTGGCATTGCAAGCACCAAGCTCTACCAACTTAGCACCACTTTTGTATTGAGCGTGTCACTGGTACTTCCTTATTGAGTTTTTACTTGTAAGCAGAAATAAGGATTGAGTTATGGTCAGATTTGCCAAATGGAGGGCGAGGGGGAGCTTTTTATGCGTCTCTGTGTGTGGAGTAAAATGGATCTAGATGTGACATGCTGGTAGAAATAAGCTTAAACGGATTTCAGTTTTTCTGCATTAAATTCACCGGCCACTAGGAGCGCCTCTGTGTGAGCATTTTCTTGTTTTCTGGCCCTATACAGTTTTTTGAGTGTGGTCTTAGTGCCAGCATCAGTTTGTGGTGGTAAATACACAGCTACGAAAAATAATATATCTTGGTAAGTAGTGTCTACAGTTTGTCTTGAGATATTGTAACTCAGGCGAGCAGAACATTGATAAGAGATTGCGCACCAGTTGTTGTTAACAAAGAGACACAAACTCCCTCCTCTTGGGTTCCCCGATGCAGACGTTCTGTCCTGCCATTGTATAAAAAAACAGCTTGATTTATATTTACCATGTACTTGTTCAGCCACAACAGTGTGTGTGTCTCTTCACGGTCTACGGAGTTCAATATAGTCATGGCTCTATTTAGTACTGTGCGTTTCCCAGAGTCTATTCTGGACTTAGGCACTGTGAAGAGACCCCTGATGTCATGTATTGTGGGGTATTAAATCAAATCACATTTTGTTTGTTGCATACACATATCTTGCAGTGCAGCAATCCCTAACAATACAAAACAATTAAGACGTATAGAAAGGGTATGTTGTCTGAGCTGTGTGTTAGCTGTTTGAAAAGACAGTTTGGTTACAACAGGTCAATACCGCTCACAAAGACAAGTGGTGATGCAGTCAATCTCTCCTCTACTTTGATCCAGGAGAGATTGACATGCATGTTACTTGATATTAGCGCTCCGTGTACATTTACAGGCCAGGCTGTTCTGGGTCAACTGTAATTTTCCTGAGTTCTTCTTTGCAGCACTAGACCATATAACTGGGCAGCAGTCCAGGTGTGGTAAAACTAGGTCCTGTGGGACTTGTTTGGTTGATTAGTGATGTCAAGAAAGCAGAGCAGCACTTTATCACGGACAGATCTCTCCCCAGCGTAGCTACCGTTGCATCAATATGTTTTGACCATGTCAGTTTACAATCTAGGTTTACACCAATACTGTTTTACAACAAATATAGTGTGTTTATATACACTCTCATACACACACCTTGAAACATACACTAGTCTACGCCACTGCAGCACAAAAAATTACTGAGCCTCTGATCATAATTTTTCTCCTATTCCCATCGGTGTGTGTCAGAGCTGATAGTGCCCTCCAGCACACACACACACACAGACAGACACACACGCAGATACACACACACACACAGCTTGGAGCTTTATACTAGCTGCAGGTTATCAGTCCTTCAGCGGTCAATGTGAACTATAGCTCCTCTGGTTTACACAGACATTTTATTTTTTCTCTGAGAGCAGCCGCTTAACACACACACACACACACACACACACACACACACACACCCCGCTACCTCACACACACACCCCGCTACCTCACACACAAATGTAAATATACACACTGCTCCTGACACACTGCTCCAAAGTGTCAAGCACTTATAAATCTGTGTGAGGCGTTCATGACCTGCTGAATGATGTTGACCTGAGTAGCTGCATATATCACATCTTACTGTGTCTGTGTGTGTGTGTGTGTTTATGATGTGTGTATGTGTGTTTGAATATGAGTTACAGTGCATCATTATTCATAACTCTCCCTCCCTCCCTCCCTAGGTATCGTGTGGTGGTGTCCTACCCCCCTCAGAGCGAGGCAGAGATTGAGCTGAGAGAAGGAGACGTGGTGTTTGTTCATAAAAAGAGAGAAGATGGCTGGTACAAAGGCACTCTGCAGAGGACTGGACGCACTGGCCTCTTCCCTGGCAGCTTCGTAGAAATATTCTGAACAGGACCACTACACACACACACACACACACACACACACACACACACAAACACACAGAGCATATGTTTTACTATCCTTGTGGGGACCTAAAATTGATTTTCCTAACCCCTAACCCCTAAAACTAAACCTAACCCTTACTCTAACCTTAACCCCTAACGCAAATTTTAACCCTAACCCTTATTGTAACCTTAACCCTAAACCTAACCCCTACGCCTAAAATGGCCTTTGTCCTCGAAAGGACCTGGAAAATGTCCCCATGAGGGATAATTTTCCTTGTTTCACTATCCTTGTGGGGAGTTCCGGTATCCACAAGGATAGTAATACAAGCCCCCCCCCCCACACACACACACACACAACACACACACCGCCACCAACCAGCCTCATAGGAGCAGTGGCCTTTATCAACGCAGGCACTCCCAGGATAGCAATGGGAGGGGTCCTTCATCAACCTCATCAATGACTTATGATGTTGACATCATCAGGAGGTGCCAGCAACTCCTGAAGGCACAAAGAGCGGTGCACAGTATTTTTCTACTGCTTCAGTGTGTATATGCTCCAAACATGAGTGTCCATATGAATGTGTGGTATGGCTAGAGACAGGCCGTACTGGTTACAGAAGCACCTAAAGACCCTGGCTTACCTGATACTTGTTCCTTCTGGTCGGTGTGTGTGCGTGTGTGTGCATGTGTGTGTGTGTGTGTGTGTGCAACTGAGAGAGAGAGACCAGAAGTGGTTAATACCAGCCATGTGGCAGCTCAACACCGGGAAAGAAAACACACCAACGGTCCCAAATTGTCTTAAACATACCTCATGTCTGGCAAGCTACATCAAACCTCCTATTTCATTGGCTAAGCACACAACAGTACTCCTCTTTCATTGGCTAAGCACACAATGGGTGGTCCTCTTTTATTGGCTAAGCACACAACAATACTCCTCTCTCATTGGTTAAGCACACAACAGTGGCCAACTCCTATCTATGCACACAGCTACTGTCTCATTGACTCAGCACACAACAACTGTTCACCAACAGGTTTAGGAGACTAAAGCACATAAGTCTACAGGTCAGGAAGACACTGTGAAACAGAAGCACATAGAGTTAGGAAGGCCAGAACAAGTTGACTACAGCACAGATCTACAACAGACAGCACACTCCTTCTCAGCACAAAGCACACCCGTGAGACCATCTGGTTCTGATTGGAGTAGCAGCAGAAAGAGAGTCTGGGTAATCCCTGAGTTGGGTGACAGACAGATGACTTTAAACACCCAGAGATTCAGATGAGATTAAAGCCTTTCCATCAGGCCCTGATACACACACACATACAGTACACACCCACACACACTCACTGACTTGAAAGGACTGGATAGGCCACAGTCTCTCCACTCCTCCTTCTCAGAGAGAGAGTGTATCAGTGAAACCCGGTCCAGAAGCAACCCTTAGCCCCAGATGAACCAGCTGTATCTGTTTCTACTGAACCCAAAATGCCAGCCTGTTTGTCTCTTTCTACTATTTGTCTGTGGAGCTAAATCACCTCCTTGTTGGAGATACAGCACTTCCACATGACCCAGTAACCACACACCGGCCATCTTGCTATTCCTGCTCCCCAGTGTTCCCATGAGTCAGTGTGTTCAGGTTAACTGTTTTTCTGGTTTGTCTGACAAAACATTACATATTGTCTGGTGTGAGTGCTGTACCACTGACAATACTTTACAGATTGTCTCGTGTGAGTTCTGTACCATTGACAATACTTTAAGGATTCTCTGGTGTGAGTAATGTACCACTGACAAGACTTTACAGATTGTCTGGTGTGAGTACTGTACCACTGACAAGACTTTACAGATTGCCTGGTGTGAGTACTGTACCACTGACTTTACAGACTTTACAAGAGGTTTCTTAAGCATGGAATATCATGCTGTTTAACTATGAGCGAAGTGTTACATTACTGCAACAGAAAATAAAGAATATATATATAAATATATACAGTACCAGTCAAAAGTTTGGACACACCAATCAAGGGTTTTTCTTTATTTTTACAATTTTCTACATTGTACAATAATAGTGAAGACATCCAAACTACAAAATAACACATATGGAATCATGTAGTAACCAAAAAAGTGTTAAACAAATCAAAATATATTTTATATTCTTCAAAGTAGCCTTGATGACAGCTTGATGGTTTTTGCGACTAAACTTGAAGAAACTTTCAAAGTTCTTGAAATTTTCCAGATTACTTTAAGACCTTCATGTCTTAAAGTAATGATGATATCTTTTGTTATTTGAGCTGTTCTTGCCATAATATGGACTTGGTCTTTTACCAAATATAGCTATTTTCTGTATACCACCTCTACCTTGTCACAACACAACTGATTGGCTCAAACACATTAAGAAGGAAAGAAATTCCACAAATGAACTTTTAACAAGGAACACCTGTTAATTGAAATGCATTCCATGTGACTACCTCATGAAGCTGGTTGAGAGAATGCCAAGAGTGTGCAAAGCTGTAATCAAGGCAAAGGGTGTCTACTACGAAGAATCTCAAATATATAATATATTTTGATTTGTTTAAAACATTTTTGGTTAATACATGATTCTATATGTGTTATTTTATAGTTTTGATTTCTTCACTATTCTACAATGTAGAAAATAGTAAAAATAAAGAAAAACCCTTGAATGAGTAGGTGTGTTCAAACTTTTGACTGGTACTGTATGTATTGTGCAGATTATTTATATTTCGTGGGTGCCAGAGTTGCCCTGCGCTGGTGATCAGCGTTCTACCATGTGATCATGTGATCATTAAACATTGTCTCGTAATGATGACCTCGTGGTTTGGTTGGTTTTTCATGTCAAGTGCATTTTCGCAATAAATGCCTTTGTTTTAAAACAACCTGTCTCGCCTCGTGCCTGATGACAAACCTGCTATCTCCCTACTGCCTCCCCTCCTCTCCTCTCCATCCCTTCCCTCTCCTCTTCTTTCCTCTCCCTCTCTCTGTCCCAGTGGAGGGGGGTGACAGCAAGGCTGTCAGGAATAATCACCTCACACCTCCATTTGCATTTAGAGTGAAGCAAAGGCCTGGCCGACACACACGCTATTTAGGTGGAGAGGTGTGTGTGTGACACTGTGTGTTTGTGTGTCATCACAGGGTAGAGATGTGTGTTGGGGGGGGAGGGGGGGACTGTGTTGTAAGGACACTGATCACCATTCTAGTCAACACTTCTCTGATGCCAACAGCGCTTCAGCATGCCAGATTCTGTGTTGGTGTGTTTCTCCTCAGGATACAGTGAAAGTCACCCCGACCCAGATTCCCCATCCTCCTCCACACGGTCAACCCAGCCCACTACCCACTACAACCCACTACCCACGCACATGCTTCAATCACTGCCTCCACACACACACACGCACACACACTCCGGCACAAGTCCCTCATCAAGCCTAAAACCTCTATATACAAACAAAAACACACAGCTGAGCTGCTGCAGATACTGTATTGAGTAGATTCCACAGCATCAACTGGCCACATTCCAAACCTGTGTGTGGCAGTGAGACAGGTTGAGAGGCAGGCAGTATAGGAGGGTGTCAGGAGAAGGTGAGAAGGGCATAGAGCTTCATGAAGAGAACATTGAAGATCATAGATCACCTCAGTAGGGCAGTAAACACCTTTTAAACACCAGTAAACACCCAAATAGCCTACAGACCACCAGAAACATAGCTGAAAAGAAAAAGCATACAGTCTTAAGAAGTTGATGAAAATAACTCGTTGTTATTCTGAGTGTTCTATAGGTCGTTATTAATATATAAATTATATAATGAGGATGATAAATACTTTCGAACGAGAAATGTATCATAGTGCATTGCAGTTTCTCATGATCATTTAAAGCAGTTTCTTAGTGCCCTCTAGTGTCTCAGTACCACACTGCAACCACAAATACTTGCCCAGGGCCACGTTCATTTGCCAAACGTTGCAGATAGAAATGCCAACAGAAATGCCAAATTAATGGAGACATGATTTCTTGACGGAGAAGCATGTTTGTTCTAGCTACATTACATAGTTATATCTGATCTTTCCAAAACATTGTATCCTACTGAATGCTCCCCAGGACACAGCAGAGGAAACAGGTAGAAACATATCTAATTATGATTCTTATTATTATTAGTATTATTATTAATCAGCATAACAATAACACAATATTTTAGTTTCAGTGTTTATTATGATTTTAGTGGCAAAGCAGGAATAAAAATCTAAATATAAGGTAAACTCTCAGCAGAGCCCCAAGTCCAATGGGTATATCCTCTGGCATGTTGATGTTAATGTGTTTGATGTCCTCTGTAGTCTATCCATAGCCAGAATCATTTTGCAGTGCATGGTGATCGAACAGGTTTCCTGTTATATTCACCAGAGGTATAAGGAGGGTCTGTGACTACAAAAACTAATAATTATACAGATGATTAACAAAACGTACACATGACAGTATTCATACCTTGGTTTTT
The DNA here is from genome assembly GCA_023634145.1 of Thymallus thymallus. NCBI lineage: Eukaryota > Metazoa > Chordata > Actinopteri > Salmoniformes > Salmonidae > Thymallus > Thymallus thymallus. The sequence goes on from CM042408.1 coordinate 14,247,404, forward strand.
GTGGTCTTTTGGGATCTTAATTGAAGAGTCCTTTAGGGGTTTTAGAGAAACCATTACAATTAACTGTAGATGATACATGTGATCTGCATAACATTACCAATACCAATTGTACATACTCATGTGTGCCTCCTCGTCAGTACACCTGCAGACATAGACACATACAAATAAGGGAGCAGTTTAGTCATCTGCGCCCAATGCAGCTAAAGCGTTTAACATATTCTTACTTAAACCATGCATTGTTGAATACTCCTTTAAGATCGACTTGAAGTGCATTCTGGAGCGTGCATTATTTCCCTAACACGCACGGTATATTTTCATGGTATAATTAATTTGACATGTTTTGTTTGAGCTGCTTTTGAAAGCAAAAGTCGAATTGAAAACAGTATTGGTATTGTTGACTTTCATAATAGCAAGCTAGGACTGTCCTTGGAAGAACATTTTGGGGGCATTTTTCAGTGCCAAGAACCCTTAGGTTCTTCAATGAACTTTGAGGATCTTAGAATAATCATTGTTGAACCCCTCCTTTTTAGAGTGTGGGTGACTTATACATTTTACAATGTAATTCACATAAATAAAATGCTATTTTAGACTACATTTCTAGTAGACTTACTTGATTGATGTCTTAGTTAACAGCAGCGGTTGCTTTGCATGTAGATAACGTTGTGCTTGGAGAAATTATTGGTATCCCCCTTCTTTAAACACATTGGTATCACCCAAATGAAAACCTGCCACTGTTACCATGGTGGCTCTGTCAGGGATGGAACCCCTGTTCATTTCAAATAGATCTTTGGATCCAAAATGGCCATACAAGTATGCCAGTTTCACTGATCTCTAATTACGTTGCTAGGGGGAGGGGATGATGTTTTGATGTTACTGCGACCCCTGTCTGTCACACACGGTGTGTCTCTTGGAGGAGAGAATCGTAGAGCAGGGATGAGGATGATAATGATAACGAATATGCTGTCATCGGCGTACTTCAGAGACTTGTCAGTGATGCACGGATGAAACAATGCAACGTCGGAAAGAAACATTTTAAATCGTTGTTATTGTGTTGGCTATTTACACTATTTATTCTAAATGGCGACCGAGTGCACAGAACAAGCCGTCCTGCAGTTCCTAACGGAGAGAGGAGGGGTGGTCAAACATATGGACCTGATTGATCATTTTGAATCACTGTGGAAAAGTGATGCGTCAAAGAAAGCACTGTTCAATGAAAGGTTGAACCGTCACATTGACAGCGTTGCTTTCATAAAACTGGAGGATGGAGTGAAATTCGTGTGTTTGAAGGAAAACAACACAAGCTCAATGATGCGCACAGACCCTGGCAACGATGGAGAGTGTAACGGAAACGGGGTGTGTGGTAGGGACAGCCCACTATCTGAATCTGGTGAACGGGGTGGGAGCAGCAATGTCAGCCGAGATGGAAACGTAAATTCTAGTGATAAATGTGATTCACCTGAAAAAGACTCAAATACACCCGACGTCCTATCTTGGCTTGATAATGACATGGAATCAAACGGTAATGTTCATCATCCATGCTGCCTAGAGGAAGGTAAAGTTAGTGATGTTACCTCAGGTGGAGTCAGAGAGGTGAAGCTTAGAGAAGTTAGTGATGATACCTTCTCATGTGGAGAGGTGAAGCTAAGAGACAGGAGGAGGAGAGAGTCAGCTCCAGCACTGGGGACAGACTCAGGTGTGTTGGCTGGCCAGGTGCAGGTGAGGGGAAGTAGGAGGACCTCCAGGGGCTCCCAGAGGGCTCTGCTGACCAGCGCTCTGTCAGAAGATGGCGGGTGGGAGGGACTGGACGGAGACTGGAACACCCCCAAGAGCAGCCGCAGGAACTTCATAGAGCTGATGATGAGCAGCTCCCCACAGGTAGGCTACACACACATACACTAACTCACACACACTGTTTTATTTAATTCTATTTTCTTTACAGATTTTCCACACTGGTTCTGGTCTAAAGTTGTTTAGGTTGCCATTTCTGAGATGTAGCCTACTAATTGTTCCTTTCTGTCTTTGCCTGTCTCCAGGTACGTCGGTCTCTGATCAACCGCGGCTCTCGTCTCAGAGACTCCGTCAGGAGCGATGGTGACTCCACCTCTCTGCTGTCCTCTGCAGACGGGGACTGTGTCTCAGTGGCCCTGGACCCCCTGGAGCACGAGTGGATGCTGTGTGCCTCGGATGGCCAGTGGGACAGTCTGTATCCTCTGCTAATCCTGGACCCCAGCCTGCTGACCAAGAGGGACTTTGTGACGGGCTTCTCCTGCCTCCACTGGGCTGCCAAGCAGGGCAACGAGGAGCTGTTGACACAGCTACTGGAGCACGCCAAGCAGAACAATGTTCCTGTGGATGTTAATGTACGCTCTAGTGCTGGGTACACTCCCCTTCACCTGGCTGCAATGCATGGACACACACAGGTAGGTGCTGTCCTCCTGCCCTGCCCTCCACCCTGCCCTGCCGTCCACTGATATTGTCTTCTGTGGCGTGCTTGTTAGGTGGTTTAAATAAAGTTTTCTGTTCTGTGATTGTCAGGTGGTGCGGGTGCTGGTAGACCAGTGGTCTGTAGACCCAGAGGCCAGAGACTACAGTGGGAGGAGAGCTGTCCAGTACCTCCCCCCTGGAGTCTCCACTATTGCAGCCCTGGAGCCAGGGGGCGGGACCAGCCCTGTAGGAGGAGGAGAATCAGACATGGAGAACGCAGACAGCGGGGCACAAGGGGGGCGGTGGAGATTACCCAGAGTTCTCCAGTCCAACCTGAACCCACTGAGGCTGCTGAATGGATCGGGGGAGGGGGGGGAGGGAGGAGGAGGGGGGGAAGGAAGTACCAAGGCTGTTCAGAGGAAGTCGTCTCTGAGTCGGATCAACGCACGGCTCCACCGAGGACGCCACAAGACCCAGATCATCCACAGCACCTCCTTCAGAGGGACGGGGGAGGGAGTGGAGGAGGGGGATAGGGGGGAGACCAGCCCAACAAGCCCCCTCAAAGGCAGACCAATGTCCAATTTGTTTGGATAAGTCACTGCACTGTTAGAATCGCACATGCAGTAACAGTTCAAAGGTAGACCCTAATATGGCCAGCCTACTCATTACGATACCATTATGACATGGAATCTAGTACTAAGAGCCCAGTTTCCACCAAACACCGATTACATTTAAAATGGAGATTCCCTTTTGAGCATTCTTTTCCGTCCAGGAGAATGCTTAACCTGGGTCCAGGAACTGTAGGCCTATGTTAATCTTTAGATTTGGCACTATTTACTAGTCACTGGGAAATGGATCACAGTTCAATATTAAGTAAAATATTGTACAGGGAAATAGATCTGGGATCATTTTGCAGTAAGAAAAATGTTCACTCACTAGATCTGAATCCTGTGGGGATTTATGGTGCTGCTTACAGTAATTACCTCTACATAATGATTTAATATATTTAACATAATTATTTAACTTCTAATATTATTATTTAGACAAGTCAAACTAACCACTGAACTCCTTCAAAACGAATCTCGATGTAACTGCACTTGTCACTTTGAAGGTATAACTAGAATGAAAATGGTGAGTCTATAAGCTACTTATGATGTTAGATGTTCTCCTATGGGTTTTGTAGATGTTTTACCTGCAGTAAATTTAGGAAAACACTGCACATTTTAAGTTACATTCGCTAGACTGTGCATAGACCTGAAATGGTCAGGAATAGAAAAAGAAAGGGTCTGAACTCCTACAATTGAGATGGGTGGGTGGGGGGGGGAAGGAGTTCCCATGTCTTTACAGCAGATCAAATCCATATAGGCAGAACGGTAGCCAATGAGTAGGGCATACATCTATGACCCATTCCACAGACCCTGCTCTACAAACAATAATTTGTTCAATCACATTTTTTTTCTTGTTTATGAATTTACCATAGAATAAATGATGTCCCTGAATATGTTTACCTATTTTCTCACAAGAAATGACTGTTAATATTTCAAATGTTTGTGGACACACCCTCAAATTCTCCAGCATGATCATCATAGTGTTGGGCTGAAGCTCCTCACTCAAATGTCACAGTTTAGATGTCGTCATTGCCGTTGTATACTATAGATAAATACTGCATATTGTACAGACCAGCCTGTTGCTAGACTCTAGCAGTCTGACAGCTGGGCACCTGATGTCACTTTTTCTAATGTTGGATGAATGCAAAGATGCTGTGCACTGCCTGTCTGTCTGTGTCTGTCTCTCTGTCTGTCTATCTGATATTGTCTGATACCACTCCAGTTCTGAGCCACTGTATATGTATTATACACTTGAATGTTTCTCCTCTCTTCACAGATTCCTTTCATGGTGCCCCTTCTTTTCACTTTGAATCTTATTGGGGAAGTAAAGCAAAGCTGTTTTCATACATCTGACGTCTGTGTGTTTTTGTAGTCAAAGCAGAACTATACAATTAATTTACACAGAGGTATTGTTATATATATTGAATGTCTAAATGAGACTAATGCTGAAACGTAATGATAGGTCCTCCGTGGTGTGGTTGAATTATTGATGCTCTCTGATTGGCTATAGACAGTTGAGGTTCATCGAGTATTCATGACTCTGCAGGTGTACAGGCTGTTGGATGGAACTGCTATGCACCTGTTACTGTTCACAGTCAACTCCCAGTCGGCACCTGTTATGTTCATGATGTGTGTTCCTGCTCTCTTCTTTCATCTCTCTTCTCCTCCCTCATTTCTCATCTCATCTAATCATTGCTGGACTTGGACTGAAATTGGTTCCAGTACTCAATACTTTTGAGCTAATCTATATGAGGAGCAGGAGCTCAAGCAGAAAAACTCTAAGCACTGTCTCTATTCTGTACTGAAGGGAGTTTAGTACTGAGTTGGCCCCACCAAAAAAGTTTACCAATTTCTCTTCTTGTAAAGAAATGACTGATGTTCAGTTTATCTGTGATGAGGACAGAACAGATTGCACAGCAGAACATGGTGAGAGCTGCCAGGGCCTCATGGCTGCCTGCCTGACCTACATACACACTGAGGGGAATAATGCCTATTATGTAAATTCCTCCACATCTTTTCAGGGGAACTGTGCCAACATTACTGCCTGGGGCTCTAGCTCTCTATAGCACTGCTGAATCAATGAGTGGGATGAGAGAGGAAAGAGAGAGAGAGGGGTAGGTGTGTGGGGTGGGGGGGCTGCTTACTGTACTTCACTCTATTGGGGTGCTCACTCTACTCAACCTACTCTCATGCCTACTCCAGCTGTAGGTTTCAATTTGCAGAAATCTTAGATAGACGACAGGAAAAGTGTATTTGCCAATATTTGTCACAATGTAATCATGATGGTGGTAAATGTTGACGTTTGCTGCTCTCTGGTGGATACGTTTGATATCATTTTTTTGTTGTTGACAATTTGCAATTTATCCGTGCACGATTTTGTATTATAAAAAAGATGAAGAAATGTAATATGTTACATATTGAATCAAAGTATTTCTTAATTTCGTTAGTAAATCATTAAGGTATGCGCAAATGCGCTTCAGGAATCGTCGCAAGATGGCGCAATATGTTTTATTCTAAAGTAAAAAGAACATTCGGGTATCTATGGTAAGTTCAAAGTTCACTCAACTCTAAAGTATCCGCCAGTAGCTACATTTGTTTAGCAGGAAACTGAAGTTAACTGACGTCTTGTGGATATATTCTAGTTATAACACATGCAACCAACATAAAGTACATATATTTATCAGCTGGTGAAGCAGGTTGGTATATTTAAGTCACTAACTGTCAGTTATTTCAGTGTTTGTTTTGAGGATAAAAGTGCTGTGGCCGCATTGGTTGCCGTTAGCCAGCTACTGTAGCTGCTATGCTATCTCTCTGAAACCACCCAGTCGTAACGTTCGCAGCTAGTCGGCTATAGCTATCTTTGTTTTTTAGTTTCTGTGCTTAGTTAGCTACATATCGGATATTTATCTAGTTTGCTAGCAAATGTGTCACATTGATGTCTGTTCTCTAGTGACTCGATAAAAGATGCCAAGATCATGGCTAATTAATAAGAAATTATATCAGCTAACGTTAGCTAGCAAGATAAATCCATTAATTGGCAGTTTCAGCATGAATTATAGTTGGCTGGCCAGCCAGATATTCAGTGATAGTAGGCTGTTAGTGTATGAAAGACACAACATATCTAGAAAGGGATCAGTGTGGAACATATCTCGCTATCCCCCCTCTCTCACCCCTCCCCTTACTCATTATCCCCCCTCTCTCACTCCTCTCTTTCTCTTCATCCCCCAGCTCTCTGTAGTCAGGTGTCATGATGACCACCATCGTCCATGACACCACTGAGGCGGTGTGTCTGTGTCAGGATTACAACCTGTTCCTGAAACCTATTGCCAAGATGACTGTGAGTGATACACACACACACACACACACACACACACACACACACACACACACTGTCACATTCACTTGGACCTGAAGTAGTTAAATGAGCATCTCCAACTTCAAGTATTTGACTTCCAGGTGAGTATGTAATACAGTGATATGTATTGTATGATTTATCTTTCAGGTGAGTGTGGCACTGCCCCAGCTGAAGCTGCCTGGGAAGAGCATCTCTAACTGGGAGGTGATGGAGAGGGTGAAGGCTATGGTAGCTCCTGAACAGTTCTCTGCCCTCAGGTAGGCCTAGACCCTATGGGCAATTACACAGTAACAGTGATGCTGAGATGGATTTTTCACTTTAAAATGTATGTCAAACATAAACCAATGATTGCAAAACAAACAATACAACTCTATGCGCAATGACTACTTTTAACAATTTCCAATGAAAATGTGACGAAAACACATTTACTTGAAGAACAGTTCAAATTCAAAGTTTGATAACAGAATGACGGTATGTGCTGTTTGTGCGATCATTCTGTTACCAAACGTTGTATCTGCAAGGAAACTGTTAAAAGTACGAATTGTGCATGGAGTTGTATCGTTTGTTTAACTTTGCAAACATTGGTTTTTATCTGACATACACTGGGGGGGCAAAAGTTAAAAATATTACTCATTCATTTTCTTTATTTGCACTATTTTTTTACATTGTAGAATAAAAGTGAAGACTTCCTAACTATGACAACACATATGGAATCATGTAGTAACCAAAAAAGTGTTAAACAAATCAAAATATTTTATATTTGAGATTCTTCAAAGTAGCCACCCTTTACCTTGATGACAGCTTTGCACACTCTTGGCATTCTCTCAACCAGCTTCACCTGGAATGCTTTTCCATCAGTCTTGAAGGAGTTCCCACATATATGCTGAGCACTTGTTGGCTGCTTTTCCTTCACTGCGGTCCGACTCATCCCAAACCATCTAAATTTGGTTGAGGTTGGAACCAAAAATCTCAAATTTGGACTCCAAACTAAAGGACAAATTTCCACCGGTCTAATGTACATAACACTTTTTTGGTTACTACATGATTCCATATGTGTTATGTCATAGTTTTGATGTCTTCACTTTTATTCTACAATGTAAAAAATAGTGCAAATAAAGAAAACCCTTGAATGAGTAATATTCCAAACCTTTGGCCCCCAGTGTACATTTTAAAGTGAAACATTTGAGTCTCAGCATCACCCTGATACCATGGAATTGCCCCTATCCATAGAAACATATTTATACTGTTATAGTCATAGGTCACACATTTTTATGCGTGTTGTTATAGCCAAGCTAGCTGCAAGCAAGCTAATAACTCTACAATAAACAACAGTAAAACCATGACAATTCTGATAATACCGCCAATGGGTTGCCTGGTATCAATATTTTCCGGTACTGAAATATGTATTATATGGAGAGGTAAACGTCCCACCTCTGTGTCTCCCCAGGATCTCTAAGAGCACCATGGACTTCATCCGCTTTGAGGGCGAGGTGGAGAACAGAGGGGTGGTGAAGATCCTGCTGGCCAAACTGGACGGGAAGAGCATCAAACTCAGCGGCTTCACTGACATTCTCAAGGTAGCGTAGCTAATGGGCTCCCAAGTGGCGCAGTGGTCGAAGGCACTGCATCTGTGCTAGAGGTGTCACTACAGACAACCTGGTTCGAATCCAGACTGTATCACAACCGGCCTTGATTGGAAGTCCCATAGGGCGGCGCACAATTGGCCCAGCGTCGTCAGAGTTTGGCCGGTGTAGGCCGTCATTGTAAATAAGAATTTGACTGACTTGCCGAGTTAAATAGAAAAAATAATGTTATATAGGCCTGAAAATGTATGGGTGAAGTGTAACAATCTGTATTTTTGGTGGTATACTGCCTTCCCCAGGTTCTTGCAAAACTCTCTTTTTAGATAGATAGATAGATAGGTACTTTATTGATCCCCGAGGGGGGGACATTTCTTTGTCAAGCAGCTACAACAAAACACAGGGCAGGTGCAAAATGCCAAAACGAAAGTACACAAAAGACAGATACACGGTACATGATACATAGAGCGGCAGTATGAAAAAGTATAGAAATACAAGATTTCTGGAGTGCAAAAAAAGTATGGGTGGTTGGCTGAATATGTACACTATACATTGGTGGATGTTGGATGGTAACTATACTATACAGGTCGATGGCAGAGAAATACTTCAGTAGCTAAAAATGCATATGATATGAGTGAGGGTAATAATAGTTTACTTAATAGACAGACTGGCTAAATGAACAGGTTTGTGAATCTTTTGCATGGTTAAATTAGCTGTACAGGTAAATATACAGTTATATTTACAGATAAGTGAATACTTGCATGGTTACACAAACTGTACAGGTAAATGACAGGAAGAGATACTTAAATAGCTAAATGTGTGTATGATATAATTTGGGGTAATAATAGTAATTCCCTTAAAATACAGTCCTTAGTGCGCAGGGTTTAATTACAGACCACTGCACGTATTGCACATTCGATACACTAAAAGCAATGACAAAAGGTGCAATTGACAGGATACTAATATGCATTCCTGAGTGAATGCCTACGTAAGTTGGGTCCAAGAATTACTAGCAATATTGCACGTGATATGATATAACAACTGTACATGAGTATGTATACACAGACCTGCATGAATAAATAGGTCCTGAGTGAATGAGTGATGAAGGACCAGAGTTACTCACGGATGGATGCATAATTGTTAAACTAGGTCCTAGCACCCCAACTGTTCCAGATCTATGTTGCCGATGGCACGGCACCCCGGTGAGGCATTATATAGTCTAATAGCCGCCAGCAGGAAGGACCTCCTATAGCGTTCTCTGGCACACCGTGGTGGGATCAGTCTGTGACTGAAGGTGCTCCTCTGCGTCATAACCATGGCGTGCAGAGGGTGGGTGACGTTGTCTCTGATGGCCAACAGTTTGGCCAGGATCCGTCTCTTCCCGATTAACTGATAATAATGAATCATTTCTCCCTGGTCTGTGGGGTGTCCAGGTACGTGCGGTAGAGAATAAGATGGACTTCCCGACACGTTACGACTGGGACTCGTTCTTCCGTGACGCCAAGGACATGAATGATACTGTTCCAGGGGAGAGGCCAGACACCATCCACCTGGAGGGCCTGCCCTGCCGCTGGTTTATCCTGCCTGATGGACCCCCCGACCAGCCCTCCGAGACCGCCCTGCAGGCCGTCTTCCAGGTAGGGAGCGACACACCATACAACTAGCAATCAATCACTCAATCCATAATCGATCGATCAATCAATCACCCTAGCACACCCCCCTAACCGTACCTCTCCTCCCAGGGTTTTGGTCCGGTGCGTCATGTGGACATCCCCATGCTGGACCCGTACAGAGAGGAGACACTGGATAAGAACTTCAACACCTTCACCTTCGGTGGCCATCTTAACTTTGAGGCTTACGTCCAGTACCAGGAGTACGATGGCTTCGCCAAGGCCATGGACACACTGAGAGGCATGAAGCTTATGTACAAAGGAGAGGACGGCAAGGCTGTGGCCTGCAACATCAAGGTACTGAGCTACACACACTATCCACACTACAGGCACACACACGTACGCTGAATGAACAAAACATTAAGAACACCTTCCTAATATTGAGTTGCACCCCCTCCTTTAGCCCTCAGAACAGCCTCAATTCTTCAGGGCATGGACTCTACAAGGTGTCAAAAGCGTTCCACAGGGATGCTGGCCGATGTTGACTCCAATGCTTCTCACAGTTGTGTGGTGGACCATTCTTGATAAACCCGGCAGCTTTGTAGTTCTTGACACAAACCGGTGCTCCTGGCACCTACTTCCATACCTAATTCAAAGGCACTTACATATTTTGTCTTACCCATTCACCCTCTGAATGGCACGCACATACAATCCATGTCTCAATTGTCTCAAGGCTTAAAAATAATTATTTAACCTATCTCCTCCCCTTCATCTACACTGATTTGAAGTGGACTTAACAAGTGACATCAATAAGGGATCATAGCTTTCACCTGGTCAGTCCTATGTCATGGAAAGAGCAGCTGTTCTTAATGTTTTGTACACTGTATATAAACACACTAGGGTAACGCTGTGTTAGGTTAGGGTTGAGGGGATTGTCCTGTTGTGTGTTAGTTGATGAGAAGGGCTGTATAGAGGGAGGGTTAGAGTCAGTACAGAAAGGCTTGTGTAGGGCAAGTGGTTTAAGGCCTTTTAGTGAAATGAAAGTCATATTATCATTCCAAGGATCACTGGGCTAAACCAGGGACCTGGTCCCTAATCCAGAACTAAGCCGTACTGCCTTAATGAAGAGGATGGAGAGAAAGAGGGAGAAATGAGGAGAGCGAGCTGAGTGTCTAATCCACAGGGGCCAAAGCCTCTCAACCCAAATGAAGAGATTGAGGGGAGGGGATGAGGAGGAGATGGCGTGGAGTGGCAGGAGAGTAGCATGTCTTTTTGTCAGTTGACCTGAGTGTCACTAGTGCACCCTGCAGTCCTACCCCAACTCTAATCAGGTGACCCACTCACCTAACTGTCTGTCTTTGTCTGTCTATCTGTCAGGTGACCTTTGACACCAGTAAGCACCTGAGTGACGTGGCTCTGAAGAGACGGCAGCAGGAACGACTGAGAATACAGGAGCTGGAGAGACAGAGGGAGGAGCAGAAACGCAGAGAGAAGGAGGAGGAGGAGAAACGCAAGGAGGAGGAGAGGTATGCTGAGAAAAAAGGAGAAGAAGTCATGTGCTTGGTCTGAAAACCCAGTCTCCTGTCTATCTAATCCTTTCTTCACTGGCACAACATTTTCCTAGTCCTACCGTGATCTTGGTGATGGCTCCAATGCCGGGATTCAGTCTGAACCGCGCAATAGCACAGGTCAATATACAGCCGACAAATTTGCCCGACATCTGCAGGGATTACTTTCATGGTAAACACTGTGATCTCAACCATAAATTACCTTCAAGTGTGTAGAGGGGAGCTTCCACCATATTGCGGTCACCCATCCTGTCCTTCAGATCTGCAAACAGAAGGTGGTAGGAACCAGTGGCGGTCGGTGCCGTTTTTAAGATGAGGGAGGATGGTAATTTATTTTTTATGAGCATGGCCTTATTTGTAGTACAGCATATTGGATTACTGTCATTCATATTCCATTCACCCAGTTCAATGTAACGTTGATAGGTTTAGGCTACTACATGACAATCAAATGTTCCCTGTACCCATCATGAGGTTGCTACAACAGGTTGAGAGAAATTTGACTAATCAAGGTGACACATTGACATACCGCCTTGCACAATCTTGCCTGCATCTTGCTGATCTAGGGTGTAATCATTGGTCCAACAGTTTCAAAAAATAGTTTATTGGACAAATTCAGGTGAGTTTATCCCTGTTTGTTCCATTTGCGTCAGTTTAAGAAAAGTCTTTAAACAGAATCGGTGGAATGAATACACCCCTGATCACATGCAAACACAGTTCACTTTAATACCAGCCAAATACAAACAGTATGATACCTTTGATCATTGGATAATTCGCATCTACACGGTCTCCTCTCACCTTTTCCCTTCGCTTGTGGACTTCAGTACACAACACATCAGCTGTCTGTGATCAGGCGAAAAAACCTTTCCAAGCTAAACCCTCATATCATAACTGCTAACCACTACACAGCCTACATTGTTCTCACCATAATACCTTACATCAAGTTAACATAGCTACTAGAACTAATGTGTTAGTAAAACCGCTACAATCATTCAGTACAGTGTACAGTTAGCAAGCAGGCCCCGGTGGCAAAAAATTATAAAAACAAAGGTTTACCTTGACTTGGAAGAGTTCCAATGTTGCATAGCCATAACCAGCTAGGTAACATAGCATGCCTCTCTGTTTGAGCCGGATGTTTGAATAGGCTTAATTAGCTAGCTGCATTTGCTAGCTAAGTGAAAGTGGAAAAAAATAAGAAATATAGCTAGCTCTCTCTCTTGCTTCTTCATTTCTGAAGAAATTAATTTGTTCAAAACTGTTCAACTATTGTCTTTCTCTTTGAGTCAACTACTCACCACATTTTTTGCACTGCAGTGCTAGCTAGCTGTAGCTTATGCTTTCAATACTAGATTCATTCTCTGATCCTTTGATTGGGTGGACAACATGACAGTTCATGCTGCAAGAGCTCTGATAGGTTGGATGATGTCCTTCGGAAGTTGTCATAATTACTGTGTAAGTCTATGGAAAGGGGTGAGATCCACTAGCCTCCTAAGTTTTGTAATGAAGTCATTGTACCCAGAGAAGTACAGAAACTAGCTGTCCTGCGGCTACACCATGGTGCTACCCTACAGAGTGCTGTTGAGGCTACTGTAGACCTTCATTGCAAAACAGTCTGTTTTAATGAATTATTTGGTGCCGTGAATATATTTAGTATAGTTTTATCCAAAATGTATAACTTTTTTTAAATCTTTCACTATTTTTATTTTTATGAAATTTAATGAGGAGGATTGCTCCTCCCCTTCCTCCTCTGAGGAGCCTCCACTGGTAGGAACTAGGCTACTGGAGCCTGTATTGGTTGACAGTAGCATAACTATGTATTAGACTAGATGATGAACCATGCTTCTGCTGTGGTTGTAGGAAACAGAAGGAGGCGGAGGAGGAGGAAAAGGTGCGGAGGAAAGAGGAGAAGATTCGGAAACGAGAGCAGAAGCTGAGAGATAGGGAGGAGAAGAGGAACATAAAGAAGGTGAAGAGGAGGCAGGAGGCGGAGCAGAAGAAGTTGCAGATGAAGATCGCAATGGAGGAGAGAAGGCTGCTGTTAGCTCAGAGGAACCTGGAGTCTATACGCCTAATCGCTGAACTACTGGGCAGAGCCAAGGTACAGACACGACTACAGCCACTTGATACATGGCGACCATTTGAACCTTTCAATACGGAAACATGCTGATAGGAACCACTTAATAATTTCTCTCTCCCTTCCCTCAGGCTCTGAAACAGCAGCAGCAAGAGAAAGAGAGAGCGGAGAGAGAGGAGCGAGAGAAGGAGGAGTTAGCCAGGAAAAAGGAGGAGTTAGCCCGGCAGAAGCAGCTTGAGGCCTGCAGGCAGGAGCAGGAGGCAGAGCTGAGGCGTGTGGAGTTAGAGAAGGGGCGTGCCTTGGATCTGCAGCGCCGAGAGAGAGAGCTGAGGGAGAGACTGGTTGGTAACTTGCTGAAGAAGGCTGGAGGAGAGGGAGAGAACCAGACCTCTACCACCCAGCCCTCCACCCTGACCATGCCAAGGGGAGACCGCTCCGACCTGGGGAAGACAGCCAGGGCTCTGGGGGTGAACGGGGTTAGGCCAAGAGGAGAGGAGAGACCCAGAGCTACCGTACGATCACACGTCACTGAGAAACCGATAGGCGAGAGGCGAGGAGAATGGGAGGAGAGGAGAGGAGGCAGAGAGGATAGGAAAGGAGGCATGGAGGAGAGGAGAGGTTATGGGTTGAGAAGCAGAGAGGGAAGGGAGAGGAGTCGGTCCCACAGCCAGGGCAGGAGGAGGTACAGCCACAGCCGGAGACGCAGCGGTAGCAGGAGAAGAAGAAGCTCTAGTAGAAAGAGGAGTGATAGTCGAAGGAGGAGAAGCCATAGCAGACGGAGGAGAAGTCGTAGTTTTAAGAGGAGAAGCTATAGCAGGAGAAGGAGTGGTAGTCGTATCCACAGGAGACGCAGTCATCATGGACGAGGCCGCAGCAGCAGGAGCACTAGCCGTGATTGGAGCAGAAGCTCTAGTGGGAGGAGCCGCAGCAGAGGGAGGAGGAGCCATAGACATAGAGACAGCAGGAGCAGATCTAGTAGCAGCAGCTCTAGGAGTAGAGAGCGGAGCAGGGTGAAAGAGAGGAGTAGAGAGAGCAGCAGGGTGAAAGAGAGGAGTAGAGAGAGCAGCAGGGTGAAAGAGAGGAGTAGAGAGAGCAGCAGGGTGAAAGAGAGGAGTAGAGAGAGCAGCAGGGTGAAAGAGAGGAGTAGAGAGGGCAGCGGCGATAGATACAGGGACTCCAGGAAGCGTAGTAGTAGTCGTTCTCATTCCAGACGACACTAAACTGTAAACACAGCCAGAGGAGACAGAAGAGGACCCTATTCCTAGGCCTTGTTTTAGTAATGCACAGTCAGAGGATCTAGTTCTGTATGCTGCTATCTGCTGCCCCCTGTCTCTGGACCATATCAGCTTCTTACAGTCTACACACACCTCTCTTTCTCTCTCTCCCTCCCTCCCTCCCACAATGTTCTTTGTTCATCTATAGTCTCCGTTTATTATTGACTTTAAGCTTACAGAATGCTATACTGCTATTATGTTCTGTTTGACACATGTAGAGTAGATGCCATATGTACTGTAGTTTGATCATGCTGTTAGTATGCGTCTCCTGTAAGGAAAAAATTATTATACTTTTTAGGGTCACAGTGAATGGCCTGTTTTGTGTTTCAGAAGAACTGGGTTTCTGGGAACTGTAGTTCAGGATTAGATGCAGGGATCTGTAATGGGCAGACACCACACAGTCAAGTGCAGTAGATAGACAGTTGTAGTCTAAGTCAAGTGTTTTACCCCAGGAAAAAGGGAACGAAGCCAAAGACTATCAGACTAAAAAATGTCCAACTTGACCAGACACACGTTTCCGAGTTCCACGTCTGTCCACCAGACTAGACTAGTTTAATTTCTAACTTGATGTCACTATAACATAAAGTAGTTCTGTAAGATTTAAAGATGAGTGTCTGCAGTGTTCTGGTGAGAGAGAATTTTAGGTGACAGTGTTTTAAAGCACCCACCCCAGACAGAAGCCTAGTTTCACCATGTTCATTTTTTAATGGTGTTCAAGCCAGGAGCCTGCCTGTCTGTGTACATTTAATTTGCCTTATTGATGAGTGTGTGAACGGAGCAGAGTGCGTAACGTTGTATATAGGTTGTATAAATGTTCAGGGTGTCATCAGTACGCTGTATATGCTCTTGTTTCTCTGCTCTGATTGGTGGCTGCATGTCCTCAACACACTGTCATTTTATTTGTTGAAATAAAGAAACAACTGAAAGATGTGATTTATTTTGGATTAATATTCTGACTGAATGGATGGATAGCCTACTGTAATGCCTATTAGATTAATATTCTGACTGAATGGATGGATAACCTACTGTAATGCCTATTAGATTAATATTCTGACTGACTGAATGGATAACCTACTGTAATGCCTATTAGATTAATATTCTGACTGAATGGATGGATAGCCTACTGTAATGCCTATTAGATTAATATTCTAACTGAATGGATGGATAACCTACTGTAATGCCTATTAGATTAATATTCTGACTGAATGGATGGATAACCTACTGTAATGCCTATTAGATTAATATTCTGACTGACTGAATGGATAACCTACTGTAATGCCTATTAGATTAATATTCTGACTGAATGGATGGATAACCTACTGTAATGCCTATTAGATTAATATTCTGACTGACTGAATGGATGGATAACATACTGTAATGCCTATTAGATTAATATTCTGACTGAATGGATGGATAGCCTACTGTAATGCCTATTAGATTAATATTCTGACTGAATGAATGGATAACCTACTGTAATGCCTATTAGATTAATATTCTGACTGACTGAATGGATAACCTACTGTAATGCCAATTAGATTAATATTCTGACTGAATGGATGGATAACCTACTGTAATGCCTATTAGATTAATATTCTGACTGAATGGATGGATAACCTACTGTAACGCCTATTAGATTAATATTCTGACTGAATGGATTGGTAACCTACTCTAATGCATATTGGATCATTCTTTCTAAACATATTCAATTATTCTGCTAATCTGTGGTTCTATTACAAATTGAGATTAGTTTTTTGTTGTTGTATAGTTATGGTAGTGGCGAGTGTTAAAGCAGGTCCCAGTGTAATGACAGTATGAAACAGAATGAGGTGTGTGTAGTGTTAAACAAGGCCCTAGTGTATTAAGGTCTGAGCCCCTGACTGTAATCTGGGTTATTTGACTAATCTGATTATTCTGCTCTGACTGGGGCTGCACTCTTAACACACACACACACACACAAGACCTATGGGCTATCCGATTAAACCTGAGACTGAGGCAGCCGTGGCCATTAACATTACTCCCTCAGTCGGTTGCACTGCCACACATTTACAAGAGCTATCGGCTGTTTCACTGCAACACACACTCGAGGACTGCAGGAGCAGAACCAGGATTGACTTGGGACCAACTCATACAGGACACACTCCTAAAGGACTCATACGGATCTCCTTTGACAATAGGAGGCGACGCAGGAACACTCAGCCTCATACAGCGATAGACACACACCTACGCTGGTCAAGCAGTGGTGTCTAGTGTCTAGTGAGAGTCTATGGCTGAGGGTCTAGGGAAGAGTTTTCTAATGGAGCCGGCTGGTGCTACTACTCTTACTACTACTTCTGCTGCCTACCCCCGGAAGATTCTGGACTATATGGAAGGCTTCCTGGTCTCCAAGGTAAAACACAAACACATAGGGTTCAAGTCCCATTCTCATCCACTGTTTGATGTGTGTGTTTGAGCCTGCCCCCTCTCTCCCCTAGACCCTGTTCACAGCCTGTGAGCTGGGTGTGTTTGACCTGCTGGCCTCATCACAGCGCCCCCTGTCTCTAAAGGAGGTAGCGCAGGGCATCAGGGCCAGCCTGGACGGGACTGAGAGGCTACTGGCAGCCTGCACCGGGCTGGACCTACTCAATACACACACACTGGACGGACAGGGTAATACACACACACACACACTGGACAGATAGGGTAACACTCTCTTTCTCTCACTCTCTCTCATATACCCCTCTCTGTGTCTCTAGTGATGTACAGTAACACAGAGCAGTCCAGTGTGTATCTGACTCAGTCCAGTCCAGTGTCCCTGACCCAGTCCATCCACTACAGCTCCAAGACCATCTACCTCTGCTGGCACTACCTGACCGACGCTGTGAGGTGAGTCCTCTCACCTGAGTTGTGATCACCAAGGAGAACATGTTTAAATTGGAATTGAAACATGAAACTGAACTTGTCTAGTGAGATTATAAAACGTTTGTCCCCCTAGGGAGGGCAGTAACCAGTATGAGAAGGCGTTTGGTGTCAAATCTGAAGATCTGTTTGAAGCCCTGTACAGGTGACACACACACACACACACACACACACACACACACAGCTCTTCATCTCTACTCTGCCTTTACTCTCTCCCCTCTCTCTCCATAGTGAGAAAAGTTGTGGAATGGCCTTGAGCTTCACGGTCAATCTAATGAGAATAGTTCAGTTTTATGGTTCAGTGATTTTGTGGTTAGAACTTTTCAGGGATCACATTTATTTTCAGAACAAAACACTTTATCTTCCTTACTCTCTCTCTCTCTCTCTCTCTCTCTCTCTCTCTCTCTCTCTCTCTCTCTCTCTCTCTCTCTCTCTGTCTCTCTCACTCTCAATCTGACTCTATCGGTCAGTCGTTGTTGGCTGTGTGAGAGGCGGGGAAGGACGATAAGGAGGAGAAGGAATCAGAGTTGTGAATCATTCAGAGAACAGTTTATGTTTGCTGGGCACAGCTGTCTGGTACAGTATGTGTGAAAAGAGGTTTGTGTGTGTGTGTGTGTGTTTGTGTGTGTGTGTGTGTGTGTGTGTGTGTAGGTCTGAGGAGGAGATGGTAAAGTTTATGCAGCTGATGAACTCCATCTGGAACATCTGTGGTCGTGACGTGGTGACGGCCTTCAACCTCTCACCTTTCACAACCATCTACGACCTCGGGGGTAAGGAGTTGTGTGTGTGTGTGTGTGTGTGTGTGTGTGTGTGTACCTGTTAAAGGAGCCATCTTGACATAAGGAGAGAAGGTCACTGTGTAGCAGTGCTGTGTGTAATAACTCCCAAGACCACAGGGGGTAGCTGTGTAGCTATAAGCTGAGGCTGAGAGGAGTTGGGCTCTGGCACACACAAACAAACACACGTTGTTGTAAACGGAAGAGGGTGAAGGAGAGTTTGTTCTTTTCACTTCTTTGATTCCTTTTCTCCCCTGTCCTGTACTATTGAATTGTGTGCGAACGTGTGTCTCTGTGATATGAGAGGGAATGTGTTCAGAATACAGATTCCACTAAATAAAGTTCTGATCAAGCACACCCAACCTCAGAGCTAAACAGTCTCCCAGACAGGCCAGGTTTCTGCTGGTTCTCTGTAGGTTCTATAAGTGTCATCTCTATGTAGGGTTTACACCCAGACAGGTGTAAACCCCACATCACAAACACACACCAGGGCTAGGCGGGCTCTCCTGTGACTCAGCACCTCATTGGTCAGTTAAGGATTATTGATCCGCCAATTAGTCCTGCCCCCAGACCTAATGTCCATCAGTCAGTAATCATTTTATAGGTTACCATGACAACACAATCACTTGGTTGACCCTCTCTGGTACTCAAGCTGTTTTTTCATGTGATTATAAATACTATTTTACACATCACTGCTCTCTCCCTCTCTCTCCCTCTCTCTTTCTCCAGGTTGTAGTGGAGCGCTAGCCAAGCAGTGTGTGTTGGCATACCCAGAATGCACTGTGACGATCTTTGACCTCCCTAAGGTGGTGAAGACATCCAGAGAACACTTTGTTACCGACGACAACCAGAGGGTCAGCTTCCATGAAGGTAGACAATGCCTACACCGAGAGACAGCCAATCAATGACCTCAGACAGATCGATGGGAGGAGCCCGGAACAAGATCTCTCCTAAGTTATCATCGTCTTTGACTGACAGCATTGTGTATTTGTATTTGTGTGTGTGTGTAGGGGACTTTTTCAAAGATGCACTGCCAGATGCTGACCTCTATATTCTGGCGAGAATCCTTCATGACTGGACGGACGAGCGCAGCATAGAACTACTGACCAAAGTCTACAGGGCCTGCAGACCAGGTACACACACACGCCCATCCATGTCTGCCGACTTCCTGAGATAACATGGAAACCGGCCTCTAGGGGCAACAGTGAGTGCTCTGATTCCAAATGTTGCATGTTCGAATCCAGCGATAGAAAGTTGTTTTTGATATTTTTGTTTTAAGCCTATCCTAAACCTTAACCGTTATCTTAACCATTCGGAGGTAATTCCTAACCCTAATAATTTGGAGTTGATGCCTGAACTTAACTCTTACCTTAACCATTCTGAGTTAATACCTAAACTTACAAATTTGGAGTTAACCCCCTAGAGCTGATGTCTAAACCCCTGTGGAAATCAAAATAATGTAATAAAATGTTTAAAAAAATAGTTAAATACAAGTAAAAATAGAATAATAATGTTTCCTGATCTTTCTTATATCTCTCAGATACAGGAAACACACTTCAGAACAAACTTCCTTCCTTTTATTATTTTTACACTTGAATGGGTCTTAAAATTCCAAATCAAATAGCTTAGTAGACTCCTAGTCCCCCTTATGTTTGAGAAACATGAATGAAAGTCTAATTCTGACGTGAGACTGTGAGAGCTGTTAGGTGTGTGTGTGTGTGTGTGTCATTGTTTGTTTGTGTGTGTATGTCCCATAGATGCACTGTCACAAATACCACCCCTCTCCTTACTCTGCCGCACCCCCCTTCCTCACCTCAGGTGACTGTGTCAACAACAGCATCCTGTCAGACTCTGGTCTTTGAGAGGTCCGCTGTAGCCAGAGGCTTGTTACATAACAATAACACACACACACACTCCGCAGAGCTGCAAAGGAGGATATTGTTTTAACCTTCAGCTCAACCTTCTGATAGAAACTAACAGAGGAAGCAGCAGTCTGGGTAGGAAAACTGAGGAAGAACACACATTAACTGACATCACAGCCAGGCCATCCTGGCCCAGAGCCAAAGAACGCAATCACGCACTCATTATCAATTTGCTGTGTTTGTGTGTATGTGCTGTTTGTGTATGTGTATGTGTGTGTGTGTGCGTGCGTGTGTGTCTGCAGGAGGAGGTGTGTTGGTGGTAGAAGCGTTGCTGTGTGAAGACGGGTCAGGGCCTCTGACAGCCCAGCTGTACTCTCTGAACATGCTGGTGCAGACGGAGGGGAAAGAGAGGACGGCAGCAGAGTACACTGCCCTGCTGACAGCCGCAGGGTTTCAAGACATACAGCTGGAGAGGACAGGCAAGATCTATGATGCTGTCCTGGGACGCAAGTAGAGAAATCTCTACTGTTTATGTTGCTACCTTAATTTAGTCCCTCTGTTGTCGCAGATCATTTTCTAAATGTATTTTGTAGTGTATTCAAGGTTTGAAAAGGCTTCTTAAGTTTGTAATTTCCACTATAAAATGTCAGACTTGATTAACGAAAAATGTATCAACCCCTACAAAAATGAATATTTATTATAATCCACATAATAGTTTACATTTCCTGTTGCTGGAGGATTATTATTAGCCAGGATCAAATTAGTAGTAGACCGTTATCTCTGTAGCCTGGCTAGTAAACCTATCATCTTTGTATTTGTATGATAAAATCTTTGTTTTTCTGATATGATAGAATATTTACCCATTAAAACTGTGATGGAAGTCAATGTTCTACAGCTTCTCTGTTTCTGATTGGTTCTCTGATATGGTTCTCTGATTGGTTCTATGGGGAGGTAAAGGGAGGGAGGGTGGAAGTAAAGTAGAGGCGGGGGGGTTCAGACATTCAAGGACGTTCATCCTCCTCTTCTCTTCCCCTCCTCCTCTTCACCAGACTAATCTGGCCTGGTTCACTTCACACCACACTAACACTTTGATGATGTCACTGTTCTTTATCCAGAGGCCTTTGCATGACACTCCTGTAAGACAGCAGCTCCAGGGCATACTGGGGATACACTCACAGCCACTGACCATGTGTGTGCGTGTTCATGTGAGTCTTGGTTATTCTTGGCAAAAGTAAACTTTTTTGTGGAGGTTATAGCAACATTTTGCTACTGTATATATTGGCACGAAAACCACATTTTGCTATAGGAATATTCATTAAAGACTAAACAAGTCCCTCATAGCTCTGCATGGTCGGCCCTGGTCAAACAAGGCCTTGTTGGATTAAAAGTATATAGGTGATAGTGGCCTTGTGGTTGGAGTGTCCGCCCTGAGATTGGAAGGTTGTGAGTTCAATCCCGGGCCTAATCATACCAAAGACTGTAAAAATGGGACCTGATGCATCTCTGCTTTGCACACAGCATTAAGGAAATATATTGGGGGTAAGTCCCTATGATAGACTAGTATCCTGTCCAGGAGGTGTACTTGTACATCAAGCTGCCTCACGCTACAGAAACAGGAGATAGGCTACTTACTCATGTGATACTGCTCCTTGCAGGTGAAAGCAGAGAGATTTGATTTGAGGAGAGACAGTAGATGAATGAGAGGAGGAAAGGGAAGATAGGAGGAGGAGATGAGCCATTCATTACCAGACACCTGTGGTCAGCAGACATGAACTGCTCTCTGCGCAACTCTGATTCCTTCTCCTCCTCTTCCTCCTCCCTCCACTTCCTCCTGCCTGGAGTAGACTGGTGTGGGTTGGGTCCCTCTCTCTCTGAGCCGTACCCTTCATGAGCAGTGAGGTTTATAATAATGAATGTAAAACTAGACAGAGAGACAGATACTGAGGGGTGAGACAATGTGCAGTGAGACAGTGATGTTTTTAATGTAACGAGTCAGTGAGACCGGTATTGAGCAGTGAGACAGTGATGTTTATAATGTTTAAGGTTAAATGGATGCAGTTGCTGTGGGTGACTGCTGCCAGGGGAAGTTGGCCTTTAAAAACATCCAATGGCAGTTCAACACATTAGCATATTCCCAGTGATTGTTTTCATTACAGTAAAAATGCAATGGTCCTAGGTTGGTCTCTCACAGCATCAGGCCAGACACACACACTCAAGCATACACACACACACACACACACACACACACACACACACACACACACACACACACACACACACACACACACACACACACACACACACACACACACACACACACACACACACACACACACACACACACACACACACACACACACACACACACACACACACACACACACACACACACACACACACACACACACACACACACACACACACACACACACACACACACACACACACACACACACACACACACACACACACACACACACACACACACACACACACACACACACACACACACACACACACACACACACACACACACACACACACACACACACACACACACACACACACACACACACACACACACACACACACACACACACACACACACACACACACACACACACACACACACACACACACACACACACACACACACACACACACACACACACACACACACACACACACACACACACACACACACACACACACACACACACACACACACACACACACACACACACACACACACACACACACACACACACACACACACACACACACACACACACACACACACACACACACACACACACACACACACACACACACACACACACACACACACACACACACACACACACACACACACACACACACACACACACACACACACACACACACACACACACACACACACACACACACACACACACACACACACACACACACACACACACACACACACACACACACACACACACACACACACACACACACACACACACACACACACACACACACACACACACACACACACACACACACACACACACACACACACACACACACACACACACACACACACACACACACACACACACACACACACACACACAAACATTATTCTGGCTGGCTGGCTGGCTATCTCTGCTTGTGACATTTCTACTGTCTGTCTGACTGCTGTCTCTGTATGTGACATTACTTCTGTCTGACTGCTATCTCTGTATGTGACATTACTACTGTCTGTCGGTCTGTCGGTCAGTCGGTCTGTCTGTTCGTCCGTCCAGCTCTCAGTGACATCACTACAAACCTCTGAATATCTAACCACGTTACTCTACATGCGTATACTGTCATTGTAAATGCAGAGACATTTTATAAATCGATCTTCTTCACATTTAAGGAACCAACTGTAGGTATTAAATGTACAAAACTTCTGCTAGATTCTCTTCCTCCTAACAGGTTTCAAAGTTTAGATTATTTAAATGTATACATTTTGGGTTTGGATAATATGAATGTCTAATAGCTATTCGTCTCTCCTGTCACCATCAGCTCTGAGCTTTACAGCCTCTGAGGGCGGCAGCCTTTCTGTCTGAAATCACATACACAGACAGACAGACACACACACACACACACACACATACAGACACATATGCGGCAAATTAGCAATACTATCCTTATACCTTCCACATACAACTTTTCAGCAACAAAGGCGCACGCACATATACACACACACACACACACACACACCCCTCCAGTGTCAGAATAAGATATGAGCAGCTTATTCCCATGCAGCAGCAGCTGCAGCAGGGAAGCCCATCTGATAGGTGTCTGATTCATTACCATAACGATTGGTTCTCTCTGCTACACACAGGAAACACCTGCTGGAACACACATAATACTAACCAGGACTCTCTGGAGACTGTATTACGGACTTAAAGACTAGGCATTAGCTCAGGAAGCCTTCATGTCTCAGGCAAGGTTCCTTCTCGTCCAATCCAAACCACCTCCATTACGTATGTGTGTGTGTGTGTGTGTGTGTGTGTGTGTGTGTGTGTGTGTGTGTGTGTGTGTGTGTGTGTGTGTGTGTGTGTGTGTGTGTGTGTGTGTGTGTGTGTGTGTGTGTGCACAGTATGTACAGTATGTACCTTCAGAAAAGTATTCACAACCCTTGGCTTTGTGCAACATTTGCCCATTATTCTTTTCAAAATTCTGCTCTGTCAAACTGGTTGTTGATCATTGCTATTGCTATTTAAGTAAAAACTGTAATTCGCCACTCAGGAACATTCACTGTCTTCTTGGTAAGCAACTCCGGTGTAGATTTAGCCTTGGACGCCGACAGGTTGGACTTAGAAGGTAGAATGAGGTAAACCCCACCAGACAGAGTCCGACTGACATTCTGATACGTTGGCTGGAGTAGGGTGCTCTCTCAGAGTGAGCTCTGGTAACTCCTCCATCCATGGAGAGGGCTCTAGCACCACTGTCATGGACTCCACAGCAGGGGTCGGATCCAAGACTGGGGATGATGGCGACTCTGATGCTGATGGTGAGGGCGTCGTCTAGGGTTCATGCTGATGGAGGCGCTGATGATCAGCTGATGTGAGAGTGATGTGGGGGTACAGGGGGTAAATCTTCAGCATCCTCTTTAAAATGAGCCACAGCAGCTGGCAGTGAATGAGATGGTGCATGAGAAAGGGGACTTGAGGACTGGTCAGCCTCCACTTGGTCAGGATGAGTATCCCATTTGGTGACCAATGGTGGTGATCTTCTCCTCGTCGTAGATACCTGAGCTGTCCAATGGTGTGCTGGTATGAGCCTGTGGCACTTCAGCTGGTTGTGGGCGTGGTTTGGCTAGTGTAGCCATGAGCTGCTCCATCCTATGCTCCATCTGTTTGAGCTCCTGCTTTGCCTCGAGTGGCATCAGGTCTGAGATGAGAGCTGTGCTGCGGTGGAGGACCTCGGACCACTCCATGATAACATGCAACCAATCTTCTGCCCACTGGTCAGTGGGATCATGTAGGACCATGAGAAACACTAAGGGGCTGATCCGGGTATACCATGTAGAACGGGCACTAGTAGAGCACTATAGGAGCCGGCGGAAAAGGTTCAGCCACACAAAGTATCCAGTCCTGAGACCATCGTCAAGCTCTGCTGCTGTGGCCCTGATGTCTCCAGTCCTGGTGTCCTCAGCTGACACCGTGCTGGGGGTCAAGATGACTGCTGCTCCTCCTCTTGGGGCCTCACCTGCCCTCACTGCTGAGCTTCTCCCCGTTGCCTGTTCCTGGGCAGAGGGGGCGGCCGCCACCGAATCCACCATTGCATCCTGTTTACTCCCCTCTGCCACATCACTCACCCTGTTTTGGTGACACACCTTCCTGACAGGGTTGCCAGATGCACCAAATAATACATTCTGCTTGTCCAGATTCCTATGCCCTACGTTTCTGACAGGGTGGCCAGACACTAACAACTGGACTTTTCCTTGTCTGGCTCCTTCACAGCTCTGCTTCCCTGTCCAGGCGGATGAACACACACTAGGGGCCTTATTTCATCCCCTTTAAGATAGAGCCTTTTGTTTAGAGTTCACATTTACACAGTAAATGTGGGAGCGGCTGTTAAAAAGGCCAGCTCTTATTTAGCAGTTACATCACCCCTAATTTAGTAGTTGTACTTGCCCACCACCCCTTATTTTCACCATAGTAGTATATCCAAGTCACCCTACTTGTACCAGCCAATGATAGTTCACTATTCCCTGTGCACCTCCCTGCTCCTGCTGTCAGAGTGAGATCACAGTCAGAAGTGGTTAACTATTCCTCATGTTTATTGTATTTTTGCATTTGACCCATGTTTAGTGCGTGGATCTAATGCTAAGTATTGTCCGAAATTATTGAGGCTTTAGTTGGGTGTTGCTAAGGCAGTATTTATAGTGTGTATAACGCTTATATAGTTATTAGTTTTCCATGTGCGTCATGCTACTTCTAGACTTTAGCCAGTCATGCTAGCTTGTAATGATGTGTACCACATGCCTCGTTTAGAATAGCCTATATACTGTATATTATGTTCATATTGTCGGTGTATGCATATCGTTATGTTTATGGACATTTACAACCTTTGTGTAGCCTCATGCTACACAAAGCCTCATGCTACACAAAGCCTCATGCTACACAAAGCCTCATGCTACACAAATGCTGTACTGTATGTAGCATTTGCCTCATTTAGCCTGCAGTTACTATCCCACGTGTTCTTGCGCACATGCGCAAACCCTGGCTACAGTACGGTTGTGTTTCAGTTGCATGTCAGATACTTTCTGAGTCATTGCATTTGTATAGATCTGGCCTATGCTTACCAGTGGTCATTCTCTGTTGTGTGCATAATTCACCTGCATGCTTTATTGTATCTAGTCCTTCAATTGTGTTAATACTTTCTGGTCATTAGTGGATGGCAATGTTCAGATATGATATTATTACTGTATCCTGTATACACTAGTCCTAGCATTCATATGTCAGTGTGCAGTATGTGTATATTATATCTAGCCTAGATTGCTATTCTAGAGGTGTTATTGTTATTTATTCTAGTCCGCCATAGAACCACTTTTACTGTGAGCCATCATTACAGAGGAGTGTGGCGTGTTGAACAACTAGCTCTCACAGTCTCACGCCAGAATTAGACGTTCATCCATGTTTCTCAAACGTAACATTTTGATGTTGTTGCAAAAGTCACATCTTTAAGTGTTTAAGGTGAGGTTTAGGCATTAACTCCCAATTTCTAAGGTTAGGGTTAATTTTAGGTTTTAACTCTGAAATATTAATGTTAGGCATTAACTCTGAATAGTTAAGGTAAGGGTTAAGGTTTGGGTTCGGCTTAAAACTGTCACATTGCATAATAATGGGACGAAGAGCGGAGCGTTCTGGTAGAGACATTCCTTTTATTATATTGAATTCTCTTACTATTAACTATTAAAGAGCAAAACAATAATCAAAAGGAGAGTAAAGCATAATGACTTGCGTGCTGCAACACTACAGTCATAACACGAAACAATGATCCACAACGCAGGTGGATTGTGGAGCGTTTGTATAGCATCCCCAATTAGAGACAACTCTGGACAGCTGTCTCCAATTGGGGATCACCAACAACCCACTCCTGATGTGATGACCCAACTGTGGCACTTCCACTCCCTCTTGTAGGATTCTGGGGCCTGGCCTCAGTCAGATCATCACAGTACCCCCCCACCAAGGCGCGGGCTCCTGACCGTGATACCTCCCCCCAACCAAGAACCACAAAGTCCAAAATACAAAAAAAAGAAAGAGGGGGGACTTGCGGATTACTGGGGAGATTGTTGTTGGTGGGGGCTCCGGCTCCGGCCTCAGGTGTGGCGTATGCATTGCCGGCAGCTTCCTCCTTGCCTCCCCTTTGTACGCCCAGTCCTGTCTGGACCCTGGCGCGATGGACCCCCCCTCCGTACTCCCGCTATGCACCAAGTCCTGTCTGGACCCTGGTGTGGGAGCACCCGACCCTGGAGGGAGGCTGAAGTCCGGTGGAGCGGACTGCTCTAGTATGGGAGTAGAGCGGACGACCGGCCCCGGACTGGGCACCGGTGGAGTTTCAGGGCGGCTGACCTTCGCTGGAGGCTCCGGGCGGCTGACCTTCGCTGGAGGCTCCGGGCGGCTGACCTTCGCTGGAGGCTCCGGGCGGCTGACCTTCGCTGGAGGCTCCGGGCGGCTGACCTTCGCTGGAGGCTCCGGGCGGCTGACCTTCGCTGGAGGCTCAGGGCTGCTGACCTTCTTGATATTACACGCCCGTTCCCGTCTATCCATTAGCCTATTAACGAGTGCCAGCCGGCGGTCGAAGTCCTGCTCTTCCTCTATCTCCTGTAGAAATGGGTCTCGATGCGGTTCCAGGGGAAGAGCCACCCAGGCTCTCCACCACCTCCTCTGTTCCTCCTTTGACTCCTCATAGAACCCCTCAGGTTTCTCACGATTGTAGATCGTGGGCATACGAAGAGGTATGCGATCTTCCTCATTCCGCCTCTCCGGGCTCTGGCTGCGCACCGATGGTGTGGTGCGCGAAGTCGGCACGGACTGTGCCGGGCTGTGGGCCGACGCTGGGGGCTCCGGGTTGGGGACTGGCGTTGGAGGGCTGCGACTGCCCCGATCTTCTTCTCTCCATCGCCAATCCCCTTCCTGTGAGGACTCCATCGGGAGCCCCCACGAGTGAGGGAACAAAGGCACATAGTCGTCGTCTTCCTCCGACTCCTCTCTGTACCTCTGCTCCCATGGCTGTAGGTGCTCCTCCTGGATCCCCCACGAGTGCAGTGGCCGGGGCTCTTCACCATCGATCCCCGACCACCCCCATAGCCCCCCCAAAAAATTCGCTTGGGGTTTCTTCTGGGCTCCAGGCTGGTCCTTCGCCTTTCTAGCCCGTCGTCCCTTTCCTTTACGACGGCGCCTCTGCTCCGGACACCAGCTCTCTCCCGTCGAACGCTCATGGGAGAATTCCTCCTCGGGAGTTCTCCCCTTTCCGAGGAGGATATTTCCCACAGTTGTTATCCGCTGTGTCCCGTGGGGGTGGATCATTCTGTCACATAATAATGGGACGAAGAGCGGAGCGTTCTGGTAGAGACATTCCTTTTATTATATTGAATTCTCTTACTATTAACTATTAAAGAGCAAAACAATAATCAAAAGGAGAGTAAAGCAAAATGACTTACGTGCTGCAACACTACAGTCATAACACGAAACAATGATCCACATTGCAGGTAGATTGTGGAGCGTTTGTATAGCATCCCCAATTAGAGACAACTCTGGACAGCTGTCTCCAATTGGGGATCACCAACAACCCACTCCTGATGTGATGACCCAACTGTGGCACTTCCACTCCCTCTTGTAGGATTCTGGGGCCTGGCCTCAGTCAGATCATCACAAAAACAAAATGATCAAAAACAACTTTCTATCGCTGGATTTGAACATACAACCTTTTAAATTAGACGCAGATGCTTACGCTCATCTGCCATCCCCGTTCAAAATACCCTAGTAAAACAGAAACCTATTTGAAGGTAACAGCGCTCACTGTTGCCAGTTTCTACGTAATCTCCCGACATCCTCAGACATGGATGGACGTCGAATACTGACTGGTGTTGAACCCAATATCTGCAATAAACCAGTTCTGTTGACTTCTGACTTGCCGGACAGACCTGTGCTGGCTGAACCTAATCCATTGGCACCTATAACTCTCTACTAGTGCCCATTCTAAATGTTCCTCCCAGATCAGCCCCTTAGTTTTTGTCACTGTGAGTAGTCAGTCTTGTGGCCATTGAGGCAGGAAGAAAACTTTCCTGTTGTGATGCTGTGCACGCACGCACACACACACACACACACACACACACACACACACACACACACACACACACACACACACACACACACACACACACACACACACACACACACACACACACACACACACACACACACACACACACACACACACACACATTGAAGGTGTGAATAGCCTGCTGTAATGTATAATGTGTTTCAGCTCTGTGTTGCCTGCAGGCCAACACTCTCCCTCTTATATCTGACAGGCCTTTTATTCCAACAGTTTGTCTTTGAGAGCCCAAAGTCCATAGATCCCTGACGCACAAACATACAGATAGACAAAATCACGCATGCATGCATGTACACACACACACTCTCTATTCTCCTCTTTTCTCTCTCCTCATCTCTTCTCATTTCTCTCCTCTCTTCTCTCTTCTCATTTCTCTCCTCTCTTCTTCTCTCTTCTCCTTTCTCTCCTCTCTTCTTCTCTCTTCTCCTTTCTCTCTTCTCTTCTCCTCTCTTCTCATTTCTCTCCTCTTCTCCTTTCTCTCCTCTCTTCTTCTCTCTTCTCCTTTCTCTCCTCTCTTCTTCTCTCTTCTCCTTTCTCTCCTCTCTTCTCCTCTCTTCTCATTTCTCTCCTCTCTTCTCCTCTCTTCTCATTTCTCTCCTCTCTTCTCCTCTCTTCTCATTTCTCTCCTCTCTTCTTCTCTCTTCTCCTTTCTCTCCTCTCTTCTCCTCTCTTCTCCTCTCTTCTTCTCTGTCCCCGCCTCTCATTCTGTCCTTGTTAAAACATACAGCTCGTTAAGTCACTCATTCTCAACAAATGAGTCATTCTAGCCTCCAGTCCAGCCAGGTTCCTAGTAAACACAACTTTATTTCCAGCCTGAAACACACACACATACACACACGCACACACGGTCCTACCTTTCCTTCTCTGAAGCCTCTGTTAAACCGCTCCTTCCCCAGGGTGCGTCCATCCGTTTGTCTGTCTGTCTGTCTGTCTGTCTGTCTGTCTGTCTGTCTGTCTGTCTGTCTGTCTGTCTGTCTGTCTGTCTGTCTGTCTGTCTGCTGGATCTGACTCATTACTGCACTACAGGGGGCTGGACACACACACACACACACACACACACACGGCTCTCACATCCATCAGGGTGGCAGCTCGTGGCCAGCAGGCTAAAAAAAGCTGAGGTCCGTGGCATAAACAGCCTATGTTTTATCGTGTGTGTGTGTGTGTGTGTGTCAGACAGCAGCTGATCCACAGTGACAACAGAGGGACAGTAGAACTAGATTTAACACGGACTGGCATGATGACACATAGATGCTGTCTGTCGATAGCTACATTCATGCATGCGTGTGTGATACGTGCATCTGTCTTGACAGGGTGCAGTCTAGAGAGATGTGCCTGTTGATTCCCTCAGTATTACAGCAGAATTAGCAGTAAACATGTAAAGTGACTTACCAGGAAGACTATGGAGTAATGGCGGCTTCAATATGTCTCTGTTTTACTGCTTTCACTGAGTTTTACACTAGTGAGAAATAACAGCAGGAATCCGTGACCCAAGC
Organism: Thymallus thymallus; assembly: GCA_023634145.1. Taxonomy (NCBI): domain Eukaryota; kingdom Metazoa; phylum Chordata; class Actinopteri; order Salmoniformes; family Salmonidae; genus Thymallus; species Thymallus thymallus. Next base: position 14,278,301 of record CM042408.1, read on the forward strand.
AGTGATAGCAATATGTGTATTGAAATATGATATTGAAAGATGTCACTGGAAGCCATCTTGGAAAGGCGCTAAAGTAAAGAAACTAGGAACTATCAACAGCAATCTGAGATTCAGCACCATGGACAGGGGATCGGAATCCTGTGATCTGACATTTCAGAACCAGAGGACCGTGGACAGCGGCCATCATGTGCAGCCATCCTTGAATCCCTGAAATATGCCACAGGAAAGTCTAGTAAGCAGCGAGAAGCGTGAAGGGCAAGACTCCCCACAAACTCTGTTTTCATAGACTGTGTATATTGGCCTTCAGCAGTGGAGCTGATAGTGGAAAGTGGTGTGTGTGTGTGTGTGTGTGTGTGTGTGTGTGTGTGTGTGTGTGTGTGTGTGTGTGTGTGTGTGTGTGTGTGTGTGTGTGTGTGTGTGTGTGTGTGTGTGTGTGTGTACGTACATGTGTGTTAAAGGAGGACCCCCATCTCCCCTCATCCCCCCACTCCACTACATCGAACCCATTACATACAGTACCTCATACAGTACCCCCCCCGAGTCTCTCAGGAGGACTGTCTCTCCATTCAAACTAAAATTGAGTGTCTTGATGCTGTCATGGGTGAAACGAAGGAGACAGGGGTGGTGTGTGTGCATGTGTGCATTTATGCCTGTGTAGAGAGGATGGTTTTGCTCACTGATTTGTTTTAGAGGCTGTGCCAATATTTCTCTCTCCCTGCACTTTGAACATTGATAGATGAAGTCTTAACTCAGTAGAAGTGAAGAGGTGGGGCGAGATAAAGTCAGACAGACTTTCTTAACTGTGATCATAACAGACCTTTAGATCTCTTCCATCTCAGCTCCTCAGAACCCTTACTTCCTGCAGCTATGTGTAAGACTGTTAAACAGGCAGGTGTGTGTGCGTGCCTGCCTGCGTGTCAGAGAAAGATTATTATTAAGAGCTCAGATCTTAAAGAGTCGTTTCAGCAGGTCTTAAAGATGTGCTAAAGCCCAGTTGATGCCTGGCACACACGTGAGAGGATGGAGAGAATATAGCGATGTGAGGGTGAGAGAGAGAGTGTGGAAGGAATGTAGGGTGGAGGAGAAGATGGGGGAATGTAGAGAGGATGGCGGTATGATGCAGCAGGAATGAGTGGGCAGAGGGAGCCATATGCCCCGAGGGCTGTCGTGAGAGAGAGAGAGAGAGAGAGAGAGAGAGAGAGAGAAATGTTGATTTCAAAAAAGCATTTGACTCAATTTGGAATGAGGGTCTGCTACACAAACAAGTGTGCGGTTAAAATTGGCAAAAAACACACACATTTCTTTCCACAGGGCCGCGGAGTGAGACAGGGTTTCAGTTTAAGCCCCACCCTCTTCAAGATATACGTATATCAACTAATTGGCGAGGGCACTAGAACAGTCTTCAGCACCCGGCCTCACCCTACTACAATCTGAAGTCAAATGTCTACTGTTTGATGATGATCTGGTGCTTCTGTCTCCAACCAAGGAGGGCCTACAGTAACACCTAGATCTTCTGCACAGATTCTGTCCGACCTGGGCCCTCAGTAAGACAAAAATAATGGTGTTCCAAAAAGGTCCAGTTGCCAGGACCACAAATTCCATCTAGACACTGTTGCTCTAGAGCACACAAAAAACTATACATCCCTCGGCCTAAACATCAGCACCACAGGTAACTTCCATAAAGCTGTGAACGGATCTGAGAGACAAGGCTAGAAGGGCCTTCTATGCCATCAAAAGGAACATAAAAGTCGACATATCAATTAGGATCTGGCAAAACATACTTGAATCAGTTATAGAACCCACTGCCCTTTATTGTTGTGAGGTCTGGGGTCCGCTCACCAACCAATAATTCACAAAATGGGACAAACACCAAATTGAGACTGCATGCAGAATTCTACAAAAATATCCTCTGTGTACAACGAAAAACACCAATTAATGCATGCAGAGCAGAATTAGGCCAATACCCGCTAATTATCAAAATCCAGAAAAGAGACGTTCAATTCTACAATCACCTAAAAGGAAGCGATTCCTTAACCTTCCATAACAAAGCCATCACCTACAGAGAGATGAACCTGGAGAAGAGTCCCCTAATCAAGCTGGTCCTAGGGCAAACACAAACAGAGCCCCAGGACAACACAATTAGACCCAATCAAATCATGAGAAAACAAAAAGATAATTACTTGACACATTGGAAAGAATTAACTAAAAAACTGAGCAAACTAATGTGCCATTTGGCCCTAAACAGAGAGTACACAGTGGCAGAATACCTGACCACTATGACTGACCCAAACTTAAGGAAAGTTTTGACTATGTAAAGATTCAGTGAGCATAGCCTTGCTTTTGAGAAAGGCCGCCGTAGGCAGACTTGGCTCTCAAGAGAAGACAAGCTATGTGCGCACTGCCCACAAAATGAGGTGGAAACTGAGCTGCACTTCCAAACCTCCTGCCAAATGTATGACATATTTCCCTCAGATTACACAGATCCACAAAGAATTAAAAAACAAACCCAATTTTGATAAACTCCCATATCTACTGGGTGAAATACCAGTGTGCCATCACAGCAGCATGATTTGTGACCTGTTGCCACAAGAAAAGGGCAACCAGTGAAGAACAAACACCATTGTAAATACAACTCATATTTATGTTTATTTATTTTCCCATTTGTTTGAACTATTAGCACATTGTTAACGCACTGTATATATACATAATATGACATTTGAAATGTCTTTATTCTTTAGAAACGTCTGAGTGTTGTGACTTAAATAACACAAATGATCTGTCTCCCACTGCCATGGCGGAATAGCAATGTCTGATATCGTCCCTCCACGCACGCACACACACTCGGATATTCTGCTGTAAACCTGAAATTACTTTTTGAAATGTAACTTGTATTTCTGCCAGTGTTTCTAGGTGAGAATCTGCCCTATCCAATATGTCGGAGGCTTTACACCTCTGGCTCTGCTGGGACATACATTAGGATGAATCAGCGAATGAAACAATAAATTACTGAACAAATAATTAGAAATGTGACTTCCTGCTGTGTGCAGTTCCTCCACACTGAGTTGTTTCTTGTTCTCTTCTTCCGTTTTATTCTGTCATTCGTTTGGAACATATTTGTGATTATCTAATTGGAGCATTTGGAGGAGGCAGCTTATATGGGAGAGAGATGACTCATAGCAGGAGGGAAGTGTGCGTGTGAGACTGCGCGTGTCACGGATGTCCTCTACTACTTTCAGCTTCTTCCCTCTGCTGCCAACACACACCAGCAGGCTGTGTCATTGAGATGGAGCGGCTCTAGTGATTTCGAATGATTGGGTATTGTTGACGGCAGAGGGGAAGACGGTCGTTAATTAGAGGGGAAAGGTAATGACTGTGTGTGTGTCTGAGGACAGGGTAATGACTGCTGCCAATACTCCGGTATGAGAACCGTTCAGGAGACTAACTATTATGAATAGCTAACTAACAGCTCTCAATATGCTAACGTCAGTGAGAGATCTCACTATAGTTGCCCATTTTAAAACAATTAACCTTCTACACTCATGAAAATTGGCCTTTATGGAAAGGGTCAATTATAAAAAATGCATGACCATGGTGGCAATTGAAAGACCACTATGGGGAAATTATCAGAACAAAGGTGAGATCGAATCCAAACATTACACTCCTGATTTGTCAATAATGAAATCTGAAAATACTCTGGATACATTCAGTAACATAATACAACTACTCATGGAAATGTTGGGGTAGGTGCAACAAAACAGAAAACGATTACAAGGGTTTGAGTGAGAGGTCTAACTGGTGTCTCCAAGTGGACACGCAGTCATTTCAGGGGCACGATAATGTTTATTGAGGCTTTGGTGGGTGGTAGAAAAGGAGGAGGTGGAGAACATCACAACCACATAAACACACTGTTCATATTGACACACTGACCTACATATTGAAACTAACCACAGTCTCCATATGACAGTCTTCATAGTGAACAGAGGTCTTTCTCCTCCAGAGGTATAAGCACTAATGTCTTCATATTGCTCAAACAGCTGACAAAGGTTTTTACAGAAACATGACAAAAACAAGACAGTTCACAGTTTAACTCTACATGGAAATTCACAGTTGAATTCTACATCTGAGGGAGTTCGGGTACAGCAAAGCAAGAGATAAAAGTTCAACCCAAATATATTTTGCATATCGCAAATCAATATAATCTGTATCTTGTCTGTTCTCCTGTAGCCGTATCTGGATGTCGACATGCTGGAATTCAGTCAAACCCGTCATTGTGATGTTTACTAACTACTTCAAACTAACACTTTATATTCTGAAAACTGGATGTGCCTGTGAGGGGAGTCTCAGAGACAGCAGTAAAAGTACATTTTTAGAAACCAAAACCCTACCCATAATACTCAACCCAAACAGCATACAGTCTGACAGCTACAATAACACACTCACTCACCTCATGTCTGAAAGACATGAACCTTGTGCTCAGTAGCAGAATGGGAGCGTAAACTAAAGTAAGGTTACACAGAGTCTGTAGTTATCCCCGTCCTGATTTACCAGTCTCTGTAGGAGTATCTCTGTGGAAGTATGTGTGCTATATACATTAAGTTAGTTTGATATAAGCCTGAAAATCTGAGCACTGGTGGTAGATAGATCACAGTGGGTATGGTTTGGCCATGCAACCTGGACTCAGAGGTAGATGTAACATAGTAAATAAAAATCCGGGACACTCAAATGAATATGATATGTTACGTTTGATATGGTATGTATTCATTTGTGGATGTCGATCATCCATTTTGTATGATATGTTATGACTTACAATTTGTATGATATGTTACAAATTACAATTCTTATAAGTTACAAATAATAATTTGTATATGTTACGAATTCCAATTTCTTGTGGCTAATGTTAGGTAGGTGACTAGGTTGCTAACGTTAGCTAGGTGGTTAACGCTAGCTAGGCTAAGGGTTGGGGGTTAAGTTTAAGGTTAGGAGTTAGGTTAAAGGGTTAAGTTTAAGGGAAGGGTTAGCTAACATGCTAAGTAGTTGCAAAGTAGCTAAAAAGTAGTTAGTAGTTGCTAATTATCTAAAATTTTAAAGTTGTCTGTGATAACTAAATGTAACATATCATACTAATTTGAGTGTCCAAGACTTTAGTTTACTATGCTATGTCTAGTCTATGAGACCAGCCTGGGCCATGAGAGTACGTGTTGATTGTTTAGATAAAGTCTCTCTCTCCCTCTCTCCCTCCCACAAACATCAGTACTGGTTTCAGTTCTGATGCCTTTTTATTGATGCATACAAACCAATGACTGGAAGAAACACACAAACAGCGCACACACAAAGACACACATACAGAAACACACACAACGACTGAACTTGAGAGAGGTGATGTGTGTATATTGATAAACCATCGCTCACCTAAGCTCTAACAGTAGAAAAATACTGAAAAAAACATGAAACAGGTGTGTGTGACTCACAGCCACAAACTAAAGTCCTCTCAGATTATTTCTGCTCCCTGGGAAGGAAACCAATAGCGTTGGGGAGAATTCCACAAAATACCCTTAGCTTTCACAATAACAGAAAATATTAGTTTCAGGCTGTGATTTACTGATGTTACCATGCTGGCTTGTTCCTCAGGCAGGGGTCAGCATATGTTTCACAGATGGATCAGAACACTGGATGCTGCTGGATGCTTCTGACATCATAATACTCACACACACATACACACTGATGACAAGTACGCACAAAGTTCTCCCATGGAGGGGTGCTTTCTGTTCTGGAAGATCTGATCTGTGTACCAACAGGCATAAGGTTGCTATGAACACTTATAAGGTAACTATTAACACTCATAGTGGTGCTACAGACACTCATAGCAGCAATATGAACATTCTTAACATAGTGTGTGTGTGTGTGTGTTTTCAATGTGCCAGAGGAAGAAGGTTGCACATTCATCTGAATGGGAAGGGACTTAACTCTTCACTAACCAATCACAGTCCAGCCATGGTCATCATTAGTCCAATCACAGTCTGGTGGTGAGGAGATTGTCAAAACAAAGATAACGCCAGTCAGACAGATGAAGTGTTGGGACTTAGCCATCCAGTCTTAGTCCCATGTTGGGGGTCAGGGTCATGGCATTAGAGCTCAGGGGTTGAAGGTCATAGGTCATGGTTGGTGCTGCTCCTGCAGGCCAACTAATCTGCAGCTGGAGTCCCAGAGGCCGAGCTGGAGCTGGGGGTCATAGGTGTTTGGTGATGTCATCTCTGGCTGCCCGTTACTCCAGTAGCCTCCTCCCTCCCCCTCCAGAGACGGAGACAGAGCAGTGTAGAGGACCGTGGATGCTCCCTGGGACGGGCTCTGGGGACACAACACAAACTGTCAGACTGTTACACACACGCATGCCCCCCAGGCACGCAGACACACGGACACACACACACACACCCAAAGAGGCTGGTATAGAAAAACACACACAACCAGCAACGCTTCACAGGCATAAAGATACAGCTAGATCTACAGCCTCAGTATTTCTACAACAACACGACTTTTCAACAAAAAGCCGACAGTATTTCTACAACATGACTTTTCAACCTACTTCTACATGAGACTGACTTCAACATATTTCCATCACTAGCCCATTAGAGGCTGCTGCCTATAGGCATGGCCTAGAAATCACTGGTCACTTTAAGAAATGGAACACTAGTCACTTTAATAATGTTTACATATCTGGCATTACTCAACTAATATGTATATAATGTATTCTATACTATTCTAATGTATCTTAGCCACTTAATAATGTTTACATATCTGGCATTACTCATCTCATATATATATACTGTATTCTATACTATTCTAATGTATCTTTGTCCGTTCTGCTCTGACATCGCTCGTCCATATATGTATATAGTCTTAATTCATTCCTTACTTAGATTTATGTGTATTTGGGTATATGTTATTGTTGTTAGATATTACTTGTTAGATCTTACAGCACTGTCGGAGCTAGAAGCACACGCATTTCACTACTCCCACAATAACATCTGCTAATCACGTGTATGTGGCCAATAAAATTGAATTTGATTTGACATGAGACTGACTTCAACATATTTCTACATGAAACTGACTTCAACCTATTTCTACATGAGACTGACTTCAACATATTTCTACATGAGACTCTGGTAAACAGTGTGAGTGTGTGTGTGTGTGTGTGTGTGTGTGTGTGTGTGTGTGTGTGTATTAATGTGATAGCGCTGAGGAGACTGTGATTAATGGTGCATTTGTAGCTGTACGGCAGAGGCTCCCTAAAGGTCATTTACTGAGGCAACTGCCTGTAGTGATTATACTCTCTCTCACCCACACAGCACACACAGGGCTGTCTCCTTCCATCTCATCCTCCAGACATTAACAGTGCCTCCAGACCAAGGCTTTAAGATATGCAACACATTCTAAAATAACCCCACTGAAATAAACAACCACTATTTAGTTAGCAACCAGCAAATGTATTAACATTTAATTTTCAGATGGAAGAAAAAGCACCAAAATGTATGCACTCACAACTGTAAGAGTGTCTGATAAATGACTACAATGTAAATGACTGAGAGTCATGGGACATTGATTCATGCATATCTTATGGAGATTCTGAACATTCTTATCTTTCTTAAGCTTGGCAAGTTCTCCTGCTTCATCTCTCTTTCTCTTCATCTCTCTCGCTCTCTTTCTTTCTCTTTCTCTCTCTCTCTCTCTCTCTCTCTCTCTGCCTAAATATAGACTCTAAAGTCAGTATGGTACTGAAATACCACATGACATTTTAAGATACTTATTATGTAATTAACTTCTTGAATAAATCGTTCCGATTTCTTCTGAAAACGTTGACAGTAGTCAGATACGGGAAATTCAACGGTAAGAGAATAATGCTGAGACTCACTTTATTCATTTATGCCAAACAAAAACCAAGGATTGCAAAGTTAAACAAACCAAACAACCCTATGCACAAGGATGACTTTTAACAATTCCACGGAACATTTGACAAAAACACATTTACTTGAAGAACAGTGCAGAGGCAAAGTTTGGTAACAGAATGACGGCACAAACGTCACAAACCGTCATTCTGTTACCAAACTTCGCATATGCACTGTTCAGTTAATGTGCATTTGCACAGTAAATGTGTTTATATAAAATGTTCAGTGGAAATTGTTAAAACCTGTCCTTGTGCATAGAGTTGTACGGTTTGTTTAACTTTACAATCAAAGGGTTTTTGTTTGGCATAAATGTATAAAGTGAAAAACCTGAGTCTAAGAATCATTCTGATACTGTGGAATTGCCCATACTCGATTAGTACTGTGTGTGTGTGTGTGTGTGTGTGTGTGTGTGTGTGTGTGTGTGTGTGTGTGTGTGTGTGTGTGTGTGTGTGTGTGTGTGTGTGTGTGTGTGTGTGTGTGTGTGTGTGTGTGTGTGTGTGTGTGTGTGTGTGTGTGTGTGTGTGTGTGTGTGTGTGTGTGTGTGTACCCTAAAGAGCAGGCGTGCGATGGCTGACTGTGCGAGGCGGGCCGGGGGGAAGAGGTGGCGGTAGAGTGACGTGTCGACCATCCCAGGGTCCACTGCACATGAGCTCACTGGTAACCCTCCTCTATCCAGCCTCTGTTGCAGGTAGGACGAAAATAACAGTAGTGCCAGCTTACTCTGGCAGTACGCAGCATGGGCCGAATAACACTGTCTAAAGAGAGAAAGAGAGGGGAGAGAAAGATGTTGAAAAAAGGTCTGGAGGAAATTAGGAGAGGAGGGTGAGTGTGTTAGTGATGCGTGGGTTGACTCATATCCCGTGGTTCCCACGATTATATCCGCGGGGCGGGCGGGTTTAGGGTCATGGTATATTGTGTGGATGAAGGGCGGATGGGTTGAATAAAGAGAAAACAATACCTTGAAAAATCCTTAAACTTATCATTCTTTAGCCTACTTTGAAGTTTTTCTTTAATTTTTATTTCTGGAATTAGTGCATAAACCTAAGAGAGAATGATGATGCACAGTTAGATACCGTCTGTAGAGGTGCATAATATGTGAATCCAAGCCGAAATGTAATCTTATCAGAAACAATAGGGCCAGCTTTCTATTTCCTTACAACAGGTCAAACTGATGTCATTTGGGAAATCTTGAACAGAAAATCGTTCCGTTTTTTTTGTTATTGCATTTTCTCCCCTGTCCCTAAGCGTCTTTGCTCCGCGAAAGAAGCAGAAATGACAGAGAACACTTTACAGACATAAACTAGATTGAAGCTTTCATTCTATCGATTTATGACATTCTGGTGACCAAGGGTTTATTTTGTCTTCTAGGGCAACATAATGACAGAAAAGATGCTGCATGTTTCTAATTATAGACAAATTGACTAACAAATAGCCTACCAAAACGCCAGAAATTATGCACAGAAACATCTAAAATCAGGCAAAAAGAATGGAAAAGAAATCGTTACGCCTTCTCTGACTGTAGCCTGCAGTGCATATTCAATATTAATATGCGTGCCTCAGATTTTCACTTTATCACATATAGTCGGGCGGTTGCGGACGGGTTATTATCAGTTGCGAGCCGGTGCGGGTGAACAAACAACTGACCCGATCCCCACTAGTGTGTGTGTGTGTGTGTGTGTGTGTGTGTGTGTGTGTGTGTGTGTGTGTGTGTGTGTGTGTGTGTGTGTGTGTGTGTGTGTGTGTGTGTGTGTGTACCTGTTTAGCAGGTTGTCTAGTTGTATCTCTCCAGCCCGGTAAGCTGACGAGGAGAGGGTGACGACACGTGAGCAGGAACCACGTTTCCCAGAATGCTTTAGTGTGTCTAACAGCAGCAGGGTCAATAGGAAGTGACCTAGATAGTTGACCCCGAAGTGACGCTCAAAGCCCTCCTCTGTACGACCCTCAGGGACCAACATGACCGCCGCTGCATATGTGCGCAAACACACACACAAAAACACAAATAGTTCAAAACAGTTAATTTAATAATTATATCAAGTGGTTTAGTCTGCAGGCTGATTGGTTGATTGTGTGTCACCCACCATTGTTGACTAAGATGTGCAGCGGTAGGCCCCGTCTCTTGAAGGTCTGGACAAATTGCCTGACCGACTGCAAAGACGCCAGATCCAACTGCTCAAACTCCACTGAAAACACAAAACACACACACACACACCAGTCATTTACAGTTTTTCTGAATTGCTAAAACACTAAACCCCATTCTCTGAACCAAATGCTCAGTGGCCTAAACCCATTTGTCGAATCAATCACTCTTTTGGCAAAACTCTAAACACATTCTCACTCACTAAAACACATTTCGCACTGTGATGTGTGCAAAAGTTAAACACAACTACAACACAGTTGTCATCGTTTACACACAACGACTCCTAATTGTTCACACTGGTTTCTAATGATGTGATCAAACCAATTGTACAGAATATAAGCCAGTTCAGAGTGCACAGGTGGCACAGGTACGTTGAATGTTGATACCAACAATGGATGGAAACAATCTGAGAGGCAGAGGAGGAAGAGTACGTGTAAGAGGTAGTGGACGAGGAGGAAGAGTACAAGGACGAGGAAGAGCAAGACCAAGAACAGTCATTTCAGATGAAATTCGAGCAACTGTGATAGACCATGTTGTTGTTTATGGAATGACAATGAGGGAAGCAGGACAAAGAGCACAACCCAATTTGAGTTGATCCTCTGTGGCCACCGTAGTCAGGACATTCAGAGAAGAGAATAGGTCATTGTTTATTTTTATGTTGGTCATTGAAAGTTTACTGTATATATTTGATTCAGTACATCACTTTGTCAATAGAAAAGGGGACTGGGGAAAAAAAATATTACTTTTCTTACCATACAATATTTTACGTATAGAAGTAATGTCCATTACTATTTAAACTGTATATATACACGTTTGTAAGTGCATCCTGTCTATGTCGTGGTTTGGGACAATGTCAGCTTTCACCGTGGTGTCCGGATACGCCAGTGGTTCAACATCAACCAGCCATTCATAAATGTTTGCCTTCCACCATACAGCCCTTTCCTCCACCCAATAGAAGAGTTTTTCTCTGAGTGTCTTAGCAATCGAGAAAAACTGTAAATACGATACACAGTACAGATGTGGGATCTTAATTTGATTACCCTGTTGCAGGACATCTTTCCTGCAATACAGAACATTTTACACTTAATAATCCACTTAATAATTCACATTTCCTGTTGCTGTAGGATTAATTTCCTGCTGTGGCAAACTGGATCAAATTAAGATCCTACATCTGTAAATACACACATATGGGTAGAACGTCCTATAGGCAGATAATTTAAGCGCACACAAACAAACAAATGATTATTTCTGCAAGCTCTGTCTGTAGTGGAAAATCAAAGCCGCATGAATGTATTCATCTCCTACAGTAGGCTCTGCTCTAATAGAGAACACAAACTGCTTCTAGCTTCATACACATTATACTACATGATACCAAAACCTCCTCCTAACATCTCATACAGTAAGTATTCCGCACCAGCAGCGCTGGCAGGACCTGCTGTAGGACCTCAGCTCTGTGTGTGTGGTGTGTGTGTCTGTGACTTTCAGAGTCAAAAATAGCTTTTCACACTGGATGTTTTTTAGCCCAGGGCTAAACTTATCCTGGGTTAAAAGTAGCCCAGGGCTAGCTTACCCTCGTTTCACACTAGCATTAATTTACCCAGGGTGAAACCAAAATGTACTGCTTGTAAAGCCCTAGAGTCCTCTGGCTGTGTGCGTGTGAGGACTATTTGTGTTTGTGTGTGTGTGTGTGTGTGTGTGTGTGTGTGTGTGTGTTTCATACACAGGCTAAGCCAGGGTTTGATACTGATATGAGAATAATTTAACTAATGCCAAATTCCAGCCTTAACCCTGTGTGTTTATAGCTAGCTTTGCCCGATGTCTGAATGGCTGCCTGCCTGTCTGTCTGCCTGCCTGCCTGCCTGCCTGCCTGCCTGCCTGTCTGTCTGTCTGTCTGTCTGTCTGTCCCTCTCTGTCACTCTGTCCCCAACCTGTCATCCTGTCTGTCTGAGAATTTGCAGATTTAGCTGTAAACGGGCAGTGCCAGTTCTATATTTTGAACAAGGGGAATCTGTACGGTGTTTTAATTGGCTCTGGCAAAACATAAGAAGCGTTTGGTGTGCATGTGCTCTGCTATTTTCCTCTCAACAATGGGGTATTTAGGGCACACTCCACTCCTTTCCTCTCCACCCCTCCTCTTCATCTCTCCCTTCCACTCCACCTGTTCTACCTGTGATAATTATAACGAGGATCTGGGCTCCATGCCAGAGAGATAAGCACATTTTACACCTACAAGCTTTTCATTCTGTTAATGTACCTAGGGCTACTCCACTCTGACCCAATACACTACTGCACCCCCGCTACAGTCTATATCAAATGCACTGTTAATTCACTACTGTCTATCAAATGTAGCCTAGCTTCTGCAGTAACACATTTAATATAGTGTCCAGTCATGACTCACAAAAGTAGGTGGGTAAACTCTGGGCACCTATCAAGATGATGGGAGGCAAAAAACGCTTATAAGTGGATAAACACTTTTAACTATTCAGTACTGTGTTTACTTACGTTTATCCTCCATTACATCACTGGTTAACACACTGTTCCCTTTCAGTCGGTGACTCGGTATAAAATACTACGGGGAGTCGGACTTCCGGTGAAGCGACCTCGGAAATGGGGTTGTCTGAGGCCGGGAGAGAGCGGCAGCGGTGGTCGGATTTGATAGGTGTCATCCCAGCCGAGTGAGGCTCATTCCAGTTTCTCTGGCAGTGTTCAGAGTCCGGATATGATGTACTATCCCTGGTTGGCTATGGAGGTTTTTCAGAGTGTCAATCGGATGACATCAGGTTTTGGATTCGGCAGGGCAGAGTGAACCATTAGTGGTTAATGCACCTTTGATGGAGCTATATCGTAAGGCGGCAGATCACCTGGGGGTGGATTGGCCGTATTCTCCCCCGCAGTGGAGTTTCAAGTCAAATTTCATTAGTCACATGCTACTTACAGGCCCTTCCCAACAATGCAGAGAGAAAGAAAGTAAAACACGTAATAATAAAAGTTATAATAAATACACAATGAGTATATATACACGGGGTACCAGTGCTGATATTGTATGTATATATAACTAGGAATAAAGTGACAGATAATAGCAGCAGCATATGTGATGAGTCAAAAAAGTTATTCCAAATGGATCAATGGAGATAGTCCAGGTACGTAGCTGTTTGGTTAACTATTTAACAAACTATTTAGCAGTCTTATGGCTTTGGGGTAGAAGCTGTTCAGGGTCCTGTTGGTTTCTGACTTGATGCATCGGAACCACTTGCTATGTGGTAGCAGAGAGAACAGTCTATGACTAGGGTGGCTGGAGTCTTTGACAATTTTTAGGGCCTTCCTCTGACACCGGCTGGTATAAAGGTCCTAGATGGCAGGGAGCTCGGCCCCAGTGATGTACTGGGCTGTTCACACTACCCTCTGTAGAGCCTTGAGGTCAGATGCCAAGCAGTTGCCATACCAAGCTGTGATGCAGCCAGTCAAAATGCTCTCAATGGTGCAGCTGTAGAACTTTTTGAGGATCTGAGGGCCAATGCCAAATCTTTTCAGCCTCCTGAGAGGGAAGAGGTGTTGTCGTGCCCTGCTCACGACTGTGTTGGTGTGTGTGGACCATGATAGATCCTTAGTGATGTGGACACCGAGGAACTTGAAGCTTTCGACTCGCTCCACTACAGCCTGTAGATGTGAATGGGGGTGTGCTCGGCCCTCTGTTTCCTGTAGTCCAAGATCAGCTCCTTTGTCTTGCTGAAATTGATGGAGAGGTTGTTGTTCTGGCACCACAGATGCCGTGCTGGGTCGAAGAAGAAAGTAAAGGGGGATACCTAGACAACTGAATGCATTCAACTGAAATGTGTCTTAACCCAACGCCTCTGATTCAGAGAGGTGCGAGGGGCTGCCTTAATCAACATCCACGTCATTGGCGCCCAGGGAACAGTGGGTTAACTGCCTTGCTCAGGGGCAGAACAACAGATTTTTACCTTGTCAGCTAGGGGGTTTGATCCATCAACCTTTCGGTTACTCGCCCAACGCTCCTACACGACGAGCGGAGTGAAAGCTGATTATTCCGCGGCGCGGGGGACCTCGTGACCCTAGCTGGAGGCCGGGGAAGGGGGGCGTGTTCTCGGGGCCCTCCTCCCCGAGCATTTACTGTGGCAACAGTGTTCCCAAGTGGCTCAGTCAATGGGGGCAAGTTACTGGTTGCTGAAGTCCCTGAACTTTCAAACTTTGCTTTCGTCAAAGAATCCTCCATTTGCAGCAATTACAGCCTTGCAGACCTTTGGCATTCTAGTTGTCAACTTATTGAGGTAATCTGAAGAGATTTCACCTCATGCTTCCTGAAGCACTTCCCACAAGTTGGACTTCTTACGTACCATACGGTCAAGCTGCTCCCACAACAGCTCAATAGGGTTGAGATCCGGTGACTGTGTGGGCCACTGCATTACAGAATACCAGCTGACTGCTTCTTCCCTAAATAGTTATTGCATAGTTTGGAGCGTGCTTTCGGTCATTGTCCTGTTGTCGGAGAAAATTGGCTCCAATTAAGCGCAATCCACAGGGTATGGCATGGCGTTGCAAAAAGGAATGATAGCCTTCCTTCTTCAAGATCCCTTTAACCCTGTACAAATCTCCAACTTTCCCACCACCAAAGCACCCACAGACCATCACATTGCCTCCACCATGCTTGACAGATGGCGTCAAGCACTACTCCAGCATCTTTTCATTTGGTCTGCGTCTCACAAATGTTCTTCTTTGTGATCCGGACACCTCAAATTTAGATTCGTCTGTCCATAACACTTTTTTCCAATCTTCCTCTGTCCAGTGTCTGTGTTCTTTTGCCCATCTTAATCTTTTATTTTTATTGGCCAGTCTGAGATATGGCTTTTTCTTTGCAACTCTGCCTAGATGGCCAGAATCCCGGAGTCGCCTCTTCACTGTTGACGTTGAGACTGGTGTTTTGTGGGTACTATTTAGTGAAGCTGCCAGTTGAGGACTTGTGAGGCGTCTGTTTCTCAAACTAGACACTAATGTATTTGTCCTCTTGCTCAGTTGTGCACCAGGACCTCCCACTCCTCTTTCTATTCTGGTAAGAGTCAGTTTGCGCTGTCCTGTGAAGGGGGTAGGACACAGCGTTGTACGAGATCTTCAGTTTATTGGCAATTTCTCGCATGGAACAGCCTTCATTTCTCAGAACAAGAATAGGCTGACGAGATTTAGCCTGTAATCAAACCCACAAATGCTGATGCTCCAGATCCTCAACTAGTCTAAAGAAGGCCAGTTTTATTGCTTCTTTAAATCAGCACAACAGTTTTCAGCTGTGCTAACATAATTGCCAAAGGGTTTTCTAATGATCAATTAGCCTTTTAAAATAATAAACTTGGATTAGCTAACACAACGTGCCATTGGAACACAGGAGTGATGGTTGCTGATAATGGGACTCTGCACGCCTATGTAGATATTCCATAAAAGATCTGCCATTTCCAGCTACAATAGTCATTTACAACATTAACAATCTCTACACTGTATTGCTGATAAATTTTATGTTATTTTAATGGACCAAAAATGAGCTTTTCTTACAAAAACAAGGACATTTCTAAATCACCCCAAACTTTGAGAACGGTAGTGTAGGGGGGACGAGGCCTCTCTCTCTCCTAAACCTTGGCTGTCATCTGCTTGTATGGAGCAGAGCGCATTTCCTGTCACTCAGGGTGACATATCTTCCCAGATCTCTCATCGTGTGCACCCACATTATCTCAATGTGGCTGCACCCCTCTGTGGTTGCACCCCTCAGATATTGGACCGGTTTGGCAGGGCCGATGAAGATCTTCATGCATAGCGAGAAAATGCTCATTGTCGTCTGTTCTTCTCAATGTTGTTGATTCTGGTGGCTCCAGGTTCGCCCACAAAACCCTTATTTCAGGAGATCATCTGCCTGTTGGGCGGGGTCCCATGGAGGGTTCGGTGCCATCAGGATCTATTGTCCCAGGAACACAAGACAATTTGGCACCCACGACCGCAAATATGGAGCTGTGGGTTTTGCCCCTGAAAGGTTGATTGTCAGCTAGGGGTTTACCCTAAAATGTGATTACGTTTATACAGTCAACGCATGCACACTCTACTAGAGGGTTGTATATACAGTTGAAGTCAAAAGTTTACATACACCTTAGCCAAATACATTTAAACTCAGTTTTTCAATTCCTGACATTTAATCCTAGTAAATATTCCCTTTCTTAGGTCAGTTAGGATCACCACTTTATTTTAAGAATGTGAAATGTCAGAATAATAGTAGAGAGAATGATTTATTTCATCACATTCCCAGTGTGTCAGAAGTTTACATACACTCAATTAGTATTTGGTAGCATTGCCTTTAAATTGTTTGGAAGGCTACTTTTCGGGTTTGTGTTTCCCACAATAAGTTGGGTGAATTTTGGCCCATTCCTCCTGACAGAACTGGTGTAACTGAGTTGGTTTTGTAGGCCTCCTTGCTTGCACATGCTTTTTCAGTTCTGCCCACAAATTTTCTATAGGATTGAAGTCAGTGCTTTGTGATGGCCACTCCAATACCTTGACTTTGTTGTCCTTAAGCCATTTTGCCACAACTTTGGAAGTATGCTTGGGGTCATTGTCCATTTGGAAGACCCATTTGCGACTAAGCTTTAACATCCTGACTGATGTCTTGAGATGTTGCTTCAATACATCCACATAATTTTCCTTCCTCATGATGCCATCTATTTAGTGCACCAGTCTCTGCTGCAGCAAAGCACCCCCACAACATGATGCTGCCACCCCCGTGCTTCACGGTTGGGATGGTGTTCTTCGGCTTGCAAGCCTCCCCCTTTTTCCTCCAAACATAATGATGGTCATTATGGCCAAACAGTTCTATTTTTGTTTAATCAGACCAGAGGACATTTCTCCAAAAAGTAAGATCTTTGTCCCCATGTGCAGATGCAAATCGTAGTCTGGCTTTTTTATGGCAGTTTGGGAGCAGTCGCTTCTTCCTTGCTATTCGGCCGTTCAGGTTATGTCAATGTGGATATAGATACTTTTGTACCTGTTTCGTCCACCATCTTCACAAGGTCCTTTGCTGTTGTTCTGAGATTGATTTGCACTTTTCGCACCAAAGTACGTTAATCTCTAGGAGACAAAACACATCTCCTTCCTGAGCGGTATGACGGCTGCGTGGTCCCATACTTGCGTACTATTGTTTGTACAGATGAACGTGGTACCTTCAGGCATTTGGAAATTGCTCCTATGGATGAAACAGACTTGTGGAGGAGTTCAGTCCTCATGAAGCTCTGACAGATCAGGCCTCATGAAGCTCTGACAGATCAGGCTTCTCTGCATGTATTAGGGGAAAGGTGACTTCTGTAACCCCTTTTTGGAGCCGGTGGAACCTGTGTGTGCTTGGGCTGCTGTGGGCCTCCTAGTCTGGTACCCTCTGATCTGGCTTGGGGCGTGATTGTATGTCCCCATAGTATGTTATACTGAGTGACCGACTGAGAGGGAATGTACAGTTATGAATTTAACTACTGTTCCCTGAAGGAGGGAACGGGGTATAACATATTTTGGTCCAGCACCATCAGGGGATTTGGGCTCGCTGAAGAGTGGTACTGAATTGAGGAAATAGATGCGAGCTCCGGTATTATACCCAGGAAGGCGGGCTCCCGAGGGCGGGTTTGGCATCCATTGGCCCGTTGGGCGTGATTTTAGTTTTCTTCAGTTAAATATGATTGGTCGTTGACTCCCCATTGTATGTTATACCTCGTTCCCTCCTTCAGGGAACAGTAGTTATATTCATACCTGTACGTTCTGTCTCCTCTCCTCTCCTCTCCTCTCCTCTCCTCTCCTCTCCTCTCCTCTCCTCTCCTCTCCTCTCCTCTCCTCTCCTCTCCTCTCCTGCCCTGTCTCCAATCCTCTCCTCCGTACACACAGACAAACACACACAAAGAGCCAGAGGACGTTTGGTGAGAAGCACCTACCTCACATACTAATGAACCTTCCATTACATTGTCATTCAGACACACGCTCACACGCACACACACCCCTCCCTACCCCCACCTCATCGCCCCATCGGCACATTGTCATTCAGAGGACAGAGCTACATGAACCTCACCTCCCCCCACTTCCTTCCTCTCCCAACTCACCCCCGTCATTCAGAGCACTGTGACGCTGCCCTCCCCCTGCCCCCACTCCCTAACACCCCTCAACGCCATACCTCTTAGTGTTAACGAAGAGAAATCGATCCTGCAACAGTTCCAGCCAGGAAATCTACTTTAATGATGCCCTCTCTACTTGTAACTGACGTGAAGCACTAGAGCAGAGGTGCACAGCTCCAGTTCTTAACAGTCATTCTGCTTTTTAACTTGGAGCTGATTTCTACCTGGAAAAAGGTGTGTTCACTCACACTCCAATCAGCAAATATCAATAGCCATGGAGGCACAAAGGCCAACAGGACTGTGTGGACTGTGTGTGTTACCTTTGGCCTCTCTGTTCTCCTCACAAATCCTCTTCACAGCAGACACACCCTCCAGCTCATTCTGTCCAGCTAGAGAGAGAGAGAGAGAGAGAGAGAGCGAGAGAGAGAGGGGGGGGGGGGGGGGGGGGGGGGAGAAGAGAGGGGGGGAGGAGAAGAGAGGAGACTGATGTATTTAATCTCCTAAGTAAACACACCCAGTAAACACTCAGAGTGAGAGAGAGAGATCGAGAGACACATACCCACAAGCACACCCACAGACAGACAAACAAACACAGTCCCTTGCCACAGCAGGCCTATATGCACACAGTGCTACTACCCACACACACTCCAGGACAAAGCTGCCTATCTGAACAGATTATTAAAAACCTGCCCTGAGGAAATAATTTGCCTAGTAAATATTTCTGGCCGTGGGAATTACACATATAATTAAAACATTATATTAACTCAGTATATTAATCATTACATTGTGCTGTTGGACGGCAGAACACATTCAGAACCTAAACTATGACAGTTAGGCCTATAACACATTCACTTTGGTAGGCCTATGGTGTACAATATGGTGTCTTTCTGTAGGCCTACCTATGATAACGTGTGCCCCCAGGCTGGCCATGTGTCTTGCGGTCTCATAGCCGATTCCTCTGGCACCTCCCGTCACTATAGCAACTCTGCCATGTTGTAAGGCCAGCTCTGGAGAAAGGAAATTAATACAATTTAAAATGGAATGGAGTGATAAAAATGTTGCAAATATTACCATATTCCCTAGTGTTCTTCTTTAGGCAAGGAAAAGGACATGGCCATGCAGTTTATGAAGTTTGTATGGCATGTTTACATGTTTATGACATGTAGCTGGATGTAGGAGAAAAACCTGTCTGTGTCCTTGAACAAGGCACTTAACCCTAATTTGCTCCAGGGGCTGACCCTGTAGGTAGACCGTCATTGTAAATATGAATTTGTTCTTAACTGACTTGCCTAGTTAAATAAAGGTTACATAAAAAATAAAAATGTGTGTGCTGCCCTATGTGGTGGTGAGCAGGTTAGTGGTAAATGTCATGGGATGTATAGTTTATAATATGATTGACATCCTGCTGTCCCTCCCCTCAGCTCATAACTGTGAGGTATGTGTACTTAAGTGTTTTGAGATTATATAATTAGAATGAGTGAACAAGGAATCATTATTCTATGGTTGGGCAGTAGTTTACAACATGTTTAACATCGTTTAGTATGTGTGTGACAGGACTTAACTAACAGGCCCCTTTACAATATTCTTCCCCCCTGGTCGAGTAGACACCGATGGTCTGCAGGCTTCAGTTTCAGGCCAGCCCCAACATTGCCTGCGCCGCTGATGAGGGGCTGCGTAAGTAGCGCGCAGTTATAACCCTCGCGACTGCGCTGTTGATATGGAGGAGCTGATGAGGAAACGAGGCCAGCGGAGACTGTCTGCTAAACTTCTGTTTTGTGTTCACTTCAAACGTTTAGAAATGACCGGCAAAGCAATATTTAACAAAGTCAGTTTATGTTCTAGCTGGGGGTGAACAGCAGCTATAGCATCACATAGCCTGCAGCTGCTCTTACTCGTAGCGAAATCGGCTAATTAGCCTAGTTAAACACTAACCTGGCAACGTGAAGGGACGGCAGAGCAATTGATTAATTAGAACTCTCAACCCAAACACGTACAGCCTAAGAGCAGGTAAAATACAATCCAGAAACCCCATCGCCTGGAGGTTGTGTTTGCGAGCACTTCTCTGGTCTGTTTTTTAATGACAAGCAGACACGTGAATCCCTTGCGCCACCATTTTTCCAGCGAGAGGCTCCGTCCCAACACGAAGTATCACACGCCTCCTTGTCTCTTCTCTTCCTCGTCTCATTCCCTCATCATACTGATATGGTGCTAGACAGCATAACATACATTTACAGTGATAACCTGGGCTCAGTGCAGTTGGGTAAAACGTTTTAGAACTTTTAGTTGAAATTGTGTTGAACAGATATGACTGTCATGTAGAATAGTAGACTAGAGAAGCATGTCAGCTCTATTAGAGTGAGTGAGTTTCTAGGTTGAGGGTCAGTGAGGTGGCCCTTCCTTTTGTATTGTTTGTGGGAATCGCATCTCACGCATGACTGGGATTATTTAGGATGATGGGACAGTATTGTGACAGCTTTGTGCGCGCGCACACACAGACAAACACACACTCAATCATACACATGCATACGTACACAACCACATTCTCACACCTTCACACAAATTAACACAAACATGCACATCCTTCCTGATTGTGATTGTTATTCAGCAGTGTGTCCAATAAGATCATAGACTTTGATCACAGTTTTGTTGTTATTGTGTATGTGTGTGTGCTACATGTTGTATAACTAGAAGATAAGTACAGTGGACATAGAATATGACAGCACTCAAGGGTGTGTGTGCTAACCAGCGCAGAGAATACATTCAGCCTAACCCAGGGCTAAGAACTTTCCATGGCTAAGCATAGAGAATACATTCAGCCTAACCCAGGGCTAAGAACTTTCCATGGCTAAGCATAGAGAATACATTCAGCCTAACCCAGGGCTAAGAACTTTCCATGGCTAATCATAGAGAATCATTCAGCCTAACCCAGGGCTAAGAACTTCCCATGGCTAAGCATAGAGAATACATTCAGCCTAACCCAGGGCTAAGCACTTCCCATGGCTAAGCATAGAGAATACTTTCAGCCTAACCCAGAGCTAAGAACTTCCCATGGCTAAGCATAGAGAATACATTCAGCCTAACCCAGGGCTAAGAACTTCCCATGGCTAAGGATAGAGAAGCCTAACCCAGGGCTAAGACCTTCCCATGGCTAAGAATAGAGAATACATTCAGCCTAACCCAGGGCTAAGAATTTCCCATGGCTAAGCATAGAGAATACATTCAGCCTAACCCAGGGCTAAGAACTTCCCATGGCTAAGCATAGCCACGATAAGTAGGGGTGCTAAATTTAAATAATTTTGCCAAAAATAAAACTATATATTTTTCACAAAATTATATTACTTCCGTCTGAACAGACATAATTCAAATCATTCAAAATACTACACCAGAGAGCATAATTTAGCCACAGAGGATCAATAGCTTCTAAAAATAGCTGTGAATTACGTTATCACAAGCACTTAAAGTTGGGAAGGCCGCAATTTGGGCAGCGTGCTCACCAAATATAGAACAGCTTGTTGAGTTGTGGCAATAAACATATAATCCATAGAAGGATTTTGGAACCTCTAACCCTGTTAAGCTCATGGGTACACTAGCAATGACTGCCAGTCCTGACTTGAATGGGAACTGCCATCTGGAGCATGTTTTCATCAAGGATCTCTCTGTACTTTGCTCCGTTCAGCATTGCCTCGATCCTTCCTAGTCTCCCAGTCCCTGCTGCTGAAAAACATCCCCACAGCATGATGCTGCCACCACCATGCTTCACCGTAGGGATGGTGCCAGGTGTCCTCCAGACGTGATGCTTGGCATCCTTTAGGTGCCTTTTGCAAACTCCAAGCGGGCTGTCATGTGCCTTTTACTGAGGAGTGGCTTCCATCTGGCCACTCTACCATAAATGCCTGATTGGTGGAGTGCTGCAGAGATGGTTGTCCATCTCCACAGAGGAACTCTAGAGCTCTGTCAGAGTGACCATCGGGTTCTTGGTCACCTCCCTGACCAAGGCCCTGACCAAGGCCCTTCTCCCCCTAGAGCTCTGATTTAGACCATTGCGCCACTTGGGAGGCCTTTGGTAAGTTAGTCTACCGACCAGTTACCAGGACACATGCCCAGGTGCCCTAACCTCCATCGGTCCCCTATTGATTTTGTTAGTCACTCTCACTCAGATATCATTAACATGGCATAAGTCATGGCAAAATATGTAGAATTTCAGGAAATTAGTTGTAAAACTGCAACAACAAAAAAATGTAGAAATGCATGACATTTGTTATAAAATTGCTAAAATGTGTCTCTGCCCCATGGCAAAATGTGTAGAACTGCAGAAAAATTGTTTTTACAATAAAACATGAAGAAAAAAAACTAGTGCTTCAGGGCACACGTGTGAGACGTCTGGGTTAACGTTTATCCCTGGGTGAACAAATGCCTGTGTGCAAGGAGGGTAAGCTAGCCCTAGGACAGTTTTAGCCTGGGTTAAAGAGAGGGCTAAGGAGGTACAGTCATTATCATTAAGATGGCATAAGTCATGGCAAAATGTGTAGAATTGCAGGAAATTATCTGTAAAACTGCTTTAAAAAGTATCTGCCCCATGGCAAAAAGAGTAAAATTTCAAAAATGTGGTTGTGTATCAGCAATTTTTCTCTTGTTATGTCAGTCACTGATGGTCACTCAATTAGCCATGTCAGCTAAAAAAAAGAAATATTGGTAAGTTAGTCTAGCGAGCTATCTAAACTTGTAGTAATCATGTCTGAATACTGACCAGGCACCCCTCTGATTTTGCTAGTCACTCTCACTCAGATATCATTAACATGGAATAAGTCATGGCAAAATGTGTAGAATTGCAGGGAATGTGCTAAAATGTTGTGGACTCGACCCTGCGTGTGTGTGTGTGCGTCTGTAATCACAGTGTGTCAGTCATTATTGTCTCATCACAGACTCTGGTATCACCTATTTCACAGACACAAACATTACAGAGAGATCAGAGAGAGAGGAATGGAAAAGGAGGGAGAGAGAGAGGGTGGTGGAAATGAGGGAGAGGGAGGGAGAGAAACAGGGATGGGAGAGAAGAAGGAGGGATGGACAGAACGAGTGGGAGAAACAGGAGGAGAAGGAGGGAGAGATAATGACACGTCACAACACAGTGACCTTGGGCTCATAGCACAGACACAGAGGAAACAGTGACCTTGGGCTCATAGCACAGACACAGAGGAAACAGTGACCTTGGGCTCATAGCACAGACACAGAGGAAACAGTGACCTTGGGCTCAAAGCACAGACACAGAGGAAACAGTGACCTTGGGCTCACAGCACAGACACAGAGGAAACAGTGTCATTGGGCTCATAGCACAGACACAGAGGAAACAGTGACCTTGGGCTCATAGCACAGACACAGGGGGGGGGGGGGGGGGGGGGGGGGGTTGGGGGGGGTATATATTATTCTGATATCCGAAAAATACTATCCTCATGACTCACACACAGTACAAGACTTTGACTTTACCATTGAGTGTTGGATAATGAAACGTCTGAATATGGATATGATGAAACAGACAGTGTGTATGTTTGTGTGTGTGTTATAATTACACAAAAATTGTCCCAAAAAATATGATGGTGTTTTAATTCGCACCACTAGAGCAATTCAGGACCACTGAAGTTAACACCACATGACAGTGGACAGTGACTTTCTGATGCACAACAAGAACAGCTATGGGTGCAGCCACTCCCTAGTACTGAGAATCCCTGAAGATAACTCCAGGAGAGCCATGAAGTAAGAAGCCGCCCCTACGAATTGGCTCACTTGCTAGCTTGATTTAGCCATACTGACTTTTTCAAACCAAACTTTAGATTTAAATTACAATTAAAAGGAAATAGATCTCTCCATTGTTTCTCTGCCACATATGTAGTATAAGCGGTTCATGGACAAAGCAGACACACATCACATCAGCGTTAAGGGTTAGTCGGACAGCAGCGTGGTGTGTGTGTGTGTGTGTCTATCTGGGTTGGACTGACAGTTAGCCTAAGGCAGTCCTATCAGAGATGGTCTTTACATAACAGCTGAGTCACACAGGATCTATTTTTTATGTTCTGAGGTGTGTGTGTGTATGTATGTATGTATGTCCGTGTGTGTGTCAATGTGTGTGTGTGTGTGTGTGTCAATGTCGGTGTCGGTGTGTGTGCGCACACTGAGCTGCTCTGTGTGTGTGTAAGATGAGGAGGGAGATGGGATGGATGGCCTGTGTATGTGTGTGACACTGAGTCCCACTGAGCCCTTTCCTGCTCTACTTTCTCAGACAGTCATTCTAGAGCAACACACACACACCTGTCTTTCACAAGGCAGTCATGGACAAAGATTTGAACAGAAGGCCACAGAGCCATCAGTGTATCATTGGCTGTTCTCTCCTCTCACTGTCAGACACGGGGGAAATGCTGCTTCAGAAGTGTCTCAGACAAAGTTTTTTGTCTGTCTGAAAGAATACACTACGGACGTTTTGTCTCTCTGAAAAGGTTTACTAAGGTCTCCTTGTGTCTCTTCCTTCCATTGAAAATGACTGATTTACAGAAGTTTTAAAACTGATACATTTTTCACATTTGTTATGAAGATGCTGTGGAACACATCTCCCAATGTGCAGACTAGATGGATTACTAACCATTATGAGATACATATAGCCAATGCATGACATACCGCTTGATTGGAGTATTTGACACATTAGATACACAACATTATCAAAAGTATGTGGACACCTGCTTGTTGAGCATCTCATTCCAAAATCATGGGCCTTAATATGGAGTTGTTGGAAAGGTGGCATCCTATGACTTTGCCACGTTGAAAGTCACTGAGCTCTTCAATAAGGCCATTCTACTGCCAATGTTTGTCTATGGAGATTTCATGGCTGTGTGCTCGATTTTATACACTTGTCAACAACGGGTGTGGCTGAAATAGCCAAATCCACTCATTTGAAGGGGTGTCCACATACTTTTGTACATATAGTTTATATTAGACAAGCTTTGATAATTAAGGTGATATGAATGTCTGAGTAGCCTTCCTCTCTCTTCTCACGAGTACTGTGGAAAATATTCCAGAGTAGGAAGGGAGGAGTTGCTCAGCAGGAAAAGGGGGAGGAAAACAGAGAACCTTTTAAAACTCCAGAACAGTAGAAGGATTCTTATAGGAGATGTGTTTGACACATGTGTGACAGGGGAGTAATTTGGTCTTCAGGTCTGGGACACTTCTCCTGTCAATCTGCTCTCCGTCTGTTTCGCTCTCTCTTGCTGTGTGTGTGTGTGTGTGTGTGTGTGTGTGTGTGTGTGTGTGTGTGTGTGTGTGTGTGTGTGTGTGTGTGTGTGTGTGTGTGTAGAACATATGGACAGAGGATAAGTATGTGTCACACAGGTAGATGACTTTAGGGAACAGATGTCTTTACATTACTAACACTTTAGATTATGGTATGTGAAACAGTCTGTGAAATATAAACATTTAAAAAAACTCAAAAAACAAAGTTCATCAAGCCAACATAGGACAGGCTCCATTCCTTTATACAGATTAGCTTCCACATAGACAGTGCTCTGACTGGGCATCCACATAGACAGTGTTCTGACTGGGCTTCCACATAGACAGCGTTATAATTGGGCTTCCACATAGACAGTGCTCTGACTGGGCTTCCACATAGACAGCGTTATAATTGGGCTTCCACATAGACAGTGCTCTGACTGGGCTTCCACATAGACAGTGCTCTGACTGGGCTTCCACATAGACAGTGCTCTGACTGGGCTTCCACATAGACAGTGCTCTGACTGGGCTTCCACATAGACAGTGCTCTGACTGGACTATGAGTGAAGTGATTAATGTTGGGTGTTTAGAAAAAGCTTCTGGCCAGTCAACCTTTCATGGCCATCTATAGATTGTCTAGATTAGGGTTGAATATTTTCCTGGTATTTTAGAAAATTTCCATCCCCAGAATAAATAACTTTTCTCCCAGGTAACCTGGTATTTCTCGATAAAACAGGAAGTGTCATTCAAAAGCATAATAAAGCATATAAATATGTCTGGATTTGATTAGAGCATTGATCAGCATGAAAATTCAAACTTGATGCTACCTGAGTCTGATGAGACATATATTAAATGGATTTTATGAGTCCTACATTAACAACATTGAATGAGCCCAAGCCCAAAAAAGCCCAAATGATTGTTCCTCCAATATATATATATGACAAGCTACTGCACGTTACACACGACAGAAAAACATAAAAGCACATAGATGTAGCAAGCAATATGCTCTCTTGGGTAAATAAATGAAACTAGCTCCAGTAGGCTAATCTTTATTTAGTGTGAACCGTATTACTGTATTGTAATATACTGTATTATATGGATTGGAATTACGCACATCGTTCAAACCACGATAAAGCAGAAGAGGCCATGAGATTCTGACGCAGCACATGCGGACTACAAAGTTACAAGTATAGGCTAGCGAATTTGATTTTAATGTTTGAATAGATTAGGACCTATTTGTATAATTAGAAGGCTGACACATATATTTCCCCTTAATGTTATTACCCAACCTCCTCTTTCTTGAATAATATAGGACTAGAATTAGATGCAGAAGGACTTCACTTCTCTTCACAGAAGATTGATTGAATGGTAATTGGTCTGAATAAAGAACTGCTATAGCCCTACCCCCATCGCGCGTTTGCTCTTCTTTCAAACTATCCGTGAGTTCTATTGGCTGCTGTATTTAACGTTTAACAAAAAAAGCTTGCGTTCCTCTTCGAATAGTGTACTGGTATAAGAAACGCAACAACAAAAAAAGAGGTCAATAAAGCTATTATAGTAAAGCTTTTCCTGCATGCGACTAAAAGAGCTAATGGGCTTTTTTAAAGGAGAGGCCAGCGAAGAACAGGTGCTTGCATATTGCCCAGAGGCTATAAATTAGAAGCGTATTATGCATAACCCATCAGTAATTAGCTAAATATAAGGAGAATACCGAATTGAATGTATTACCTGGAAGAGCTAGGCTAGAACGTCTACAGTATATATAGGGATATATACCAATCTAGAACAGGATTATCTATTTTGGATGCAATTTGAATGGAGTTGGAGAGAGAGAAAGACTGTGAGACTACACGCGTGTGCACTGATTTAAAGCAAAGATATTCGAGTGGTAGGCTGTTTTAAAACTGCAGCTGCAATTAAAACAATTATAATCTTTACAATTAATTAACAAGGTGACCCCCGAGAGCCAGATGGAGATGGGTAAATTCGATGCGCATTCGTCTTTATATTACTGTAGCATAGGCTATGCTGCAGCAAATGTAGGCCTACCTGTTACAAGAAAAAAAGTTACCATGATGAGATGATAGGTTTACATGCATTGTGAACTGCGCTCCATACTGAGATGGGCTGTCTGTCCCCACCCTGAGCGTTGATTAATCATGCAGAGGCCGTAGAGAAGCCAGATTTAGACATCACATTTAATTGAACAGTTCCATTTCACGCCATGCTGTTCATATAAACAATGTATTATAATTGACCAGTTTCTCGCAGTTATTTATCCCGGGAAAAGGGAGTGGTTTAGGGTGGTAAATCCCGGTATATCTCAGACAACACTCACACACACACACACGTTGTGTCCTTGATGTGTCCTTCAGCCCCTCATGTTGGTATTTGGATGGTGTATTTGTTTCCGCCAGGCAATTAGAGAATATGTTATTCTGTCAGTCGACTTCTACAGGTTCAGCTGGATCAGAACACTGTAGGACTGTTGATCTGTTGATATATTGATATTTTATTTAAGTATACGGACAAATACAATGGATTTTCTACAGTCACATTGATTTAACAACAGTCAGTTGCATTGCACCGTCACACTAATCCATCCGTTTCCCCTGAACGACAACAGACTAGGATCGGGTTTTCGAGACTATGTCATGGTTACTATTAGGACAACCACAGTGGTAACGCAGAGGGATAGATGTAATTCACTGAATCTCTCTCTCTCTCTCTCTCTCTCTCTCTCTCTCTCTCTCTCTCTCTCTCTCTCTCTCTCTCTCTCTCTCTCTCTCTCTCTCTCTCTCTCTCTCTCTCTCTCTCTCTCTCTCTCTCTCTCTCTCTCTCTCTCTCTCTCTCTCTCTCTCTCTCTCTCTCTCTCTCTCTCTCTCTCTCTCACATCTATCTATCAAAGAGCGCCAAATGTCAGCTAAAGTCAAGGACGCCAATGCGTAAAAAGCAACATTGACTCAGCATAGGCCATGACGATTAGCGGAATCCTGTTTGTTTGATCGTGTTCAATGTTAATGCCATTGCCAATGTCAGATCATAGGCTACCCTTAGAGACGAGATGAACTGAACATGAACTATGAAGCGCACATGCACTCCCACGTGCGCACGGGCGCACACACGCACAAACACATCATTTAGCTACGAGCATTAGTGAGGTCGGGTACTGATGTTGGGCGATTAAGTCTGGCTCGCAGTCTGCATTCCAATTCATCCCAAAATTGTTCGATGGGGTTGAGGTCAGGGCTCTGTGCAGGCCTGTCAAGTTCTTCCACAACAATCTCCACAAAACATTTCTGTATGGACCTCACTTTGTGCACCGGTGCATTGTCATGCTTAAACAGGAAAGGGCCTTCCCCAAACTGTTGCCACAAAGTTGGAAGCACAGAATCTTCTAGAATATAATTGTATGCTGTAGCTTTAAGATTTCCCTTCACTGGAACTAAGGGGCCTAGCCCAAACCATGAAAAACAGCCCCAGACCATTATTCCTCCTCCACCAAACTTTACAGTTGGCACTATGCATTGGGGCAGGTAGCGTTTTCCTGGCTTCTGCCCAGATTTGTCCGTTGGACTGCCCGATGGGGAAGCGTGATTTATTACTCCAGAGAACGCATTTCCACTGCTCCAGAGTCTAATGGCAGGGAGCGTTAAACTACTCCAGCCGACGCTTGGCATTGTGCATGGTGATCTTAGGCTTGTGTGCAGCTGCTCGGCCATGGAAACCCGTTTCATGAAGCTCGCGACAAACAGTTCTCGTCCTGACGTTGCTTCCAGAGGCAGTTTAGAACTCAGTAATGAGTGTTGCATACTTCAGCCCTCGCCGGCCCCGTTCTGTGAGGGTGTGTGGCCTACCACTTTGCGGATGAGCCGTTGTTGCTCCTAGACATTTCCACTTTCCAAATAACAGTACCTGCAGTTGACCGGGGCAGCTCTAGCGGGGCAGAAATTTGACTAACTGACTTGTTGGAAAGGTGGCATCCTATGACTTTGACAACAACGTGTGTGGCTGAAATAGCCAAATCCACTCATTTTAAGGGGTATGTGGGGGGGTATTTTGTACATATAGTGTATATTAGACAAGCTTTGATAATTAAGCTGACATGAATGTCTAAGTAGCCTTCCACTCTCTTCTCACGAGTTCTGTGGAAAATATACCCAGAGTAGGAAGGGAGGAGGTACTCAGCAGGAAAAAGGGGGAGGAAGACAGAGAACCACACTGTGATTACACACACACACTGTGATGATTGATAAGTATTGCTAATGCATGTCTTACATCCAAACGCCGGTTCCCGCGCAGCCTGTCCTCGTGCGCTTTTAACCCGGCAATGATTGTAGTAGCCGCTACCTCTCCACTCAGACTGGAGAAGATAACATAACATTCCTGTAGGTGATGACATTGTGTCACCTTATGTGATGGTGATGACACTGTGGTCACAGCGACACTACTGTTACTGTTATTGGGGGAGATTGCATGAATAAGACCCCAATAAACCAAAATGAAGACAAACTTATGCTTCTTGATTTGTATTGTGATTGGCCTAAAATGCCTTTCCTTCCTGACCTTCCTGCTCGATCTCTCACAAAAAGAGGTTCTCAGCCTCTTTTTGGCAAATAAAGGTTAGATAAAAACGACCTTTCATAACGGACTGGAGGCGCCATCGGGAACCAGGTTTTGCGCGGCACTGTTTCTGTTTTTGTCATTATACTGCATGTTAGAAAAAACACTTGTTTTGACACTTGAGCCACACACACACACACACACACACACACACACACACACACACACACACACACACACACACACACACACACACACACACGAGTCCGCAGAGAAGAGGAGACATGCTGACTTACCAGGGTGACCCTCTGTCAGACGGGTCTCTCTCCTACGTTATTCGATGGTGTTCCCGGTGTTAATCAGATCAGATGCCGTGGTCGCAGTCCACGTCTCTACAGATGTACCAGAGGATCACATAGAGGATGAGGAGGATGGCGAAGATGAACAGAGCTACTAGAATAGCCTTGTTCACTGGAGAGAGGAACGACTGCATGACAGAGCTCATCGGCAGACAGTGTGTGACAGCACACTGTGTGTGTATGTGTGTGCGTGTGTGTGTGTTTGTGCGTGCGTTCATAAAGGTTTATCTCTGTGTGTGTGTGTGTGTGTGTGTGTGTGTGTGTGTGTGTGTGTGTGTGTGTCCGAGTCCGCGCTGAGCGACGCAATGAAGGACCGAGTCTCAATAACACACTTCTCAGATCTCTGTCAGCATCAACTGTTGAGGATGGACGTGCGGACACACTCACTCACCTAAACACACACACATTCACACACGCAAACAGCTTGGGGCTTCCCTCCAAAATGGAACATCAATTCCTGAGGGCTATTAAACCAAACGGTATCTCCATTGTATGAAATCCACAGTCAACAATACTAATACATCCAATAATGAACATAGTGAAGGAGAAAGCCTAAATAATAAATCCACTAAAATCCAGTAGAACCCGGTTGAATCAGTGGATCTCGAAGTTGCGCGCTGTTGATGCTTGCTGCGAGTCGCGATATGAAACGGTTGATTATTATTCCTCTCTGTGCGGCGTGTGGTCAACTCCGTTAAAAGCGCCCGAGGGCGACCTGAAGGCAGCACACGCTGTGAGGCGCTTGGTAATAATGATAATAGAAAATATAGGGCTGTATATTTATTATATCAAAATGTATTATAATAAATCACACAGTGAGGAGACTTCTTTCATGCCAGCAATAAGATTCGTTAATTTAAACATGATTAAGGTTTATTTCATAGAGCTATATTATTCATTAGTATAGCCCTATATTTATAGATTTATTTGTATCATCATCATCATCATCATCATAATTTTGGTCATCAACATTAGCCTATTAACTTAATTGGAAAAATTCGAATAAGCTGATAGTCTAACGGTTAGGCTACCATCAATAATTATCCACACTGAACAATAACAAAAATGCAACATGCAACAATTTCAAAGATTTTACTGAGTTACAGTTCATACAGTTGAAGTCGGAAGTTTATATACACTTAGGTTGAAGTCATTAAAACTAATCTTTCAACCACTCCACCGATTTCATGTTAACAAACTATAGTTCTGGCAAGTCGGTTAGGACATCTACTTTGTGCATGACACAAGTAATTCTTCCAACAATTGTTTACAGAAAGATTATTTCACTTATAATTCACTATATCACAATTCCAGTGGGTCAGAAGTTTACATACACTAAGTTGACTGTGCCTTTAAACAGCTTGGAAAATTCCAGAAAATTATGTCATGGCTTTAGAAGCTTCTGATAGGCTAATTGACATCATTTGAGTCAATTGGAGGTGCACCTGTGGATGTCTTTCAAGGCCTACCTTCTCAAATGTGGTGGGAAATGTCTTTGCAGCAACACATAAAGCAGATCATTTAAGTGATGAAAGCAAAAGACGTATGGAGGAAAAAATGAGAATACATGATGATGTGTACAGGTAAAAGGGAGATTCAGAGGAAGTGTTAGGTGTAGAAATGAATATGTTTGAATTAAATAGGGCTATGGAGGGATGTGGTACAACGGCTCCAGGTGAGGATCATAAGTAGAGAAGATACATAGGGTATTTAATAAAATATGGAAAGTAGGAATATTACTAGGTGGATGGAAGCACGCGGTGGTACTGCCTTTTGTAAAGCCTGGTAAGGATCCATCAAGTCCGGATAGTTATAGGCCTATTGCACTTACCTCTAATTTGTGCAAGTTAATGGAAAAGCTTATTGTAAATAGATTAGTGTATTATTTGGAGCAGAGGAGTTTGTTGAGCCCATGCCAGAGTGGTTTTAGGAAAGGTAGAACAACTGTAGATGCATTAGTTAAAGTGAGTAATGACATTGAAAAGGCACTGGCAACAAAATAAGTGCTTTCTGTCGTGTATTTGGACATTGTGAAAGCATACGACATCATGTGGAGGGAAGGTCTGTTAATAAAATTGAATAAATTAGGGATCGGTGGCAGGACATACAATTGGATAATGGATTTTTTGTTTGACCAAACTTTTCAGGTTAGAGTAGGGTCTGAGATTTCCAGGGAATTTGTTATAGTAAATGGTACACCGCAAGGCAGTGTCATCAGTCCTATTTTATTTTCAATTATGATAGATATTTATGGAAGAGTAGGACCTGGGATAAGCGCAGCTTTATACACGGATGATGGAGCCATATGGAAAAGAGGTGGAAATATTCAGTTTGTAATGGGAAAAATGCAAGAGGCTGTAACAGTGGTTGAGGATTGGTCGTTAACATGGGGATTTAAACTCTCAATTACAAAATCATGCCATATGTTGTTTACTAGGAAAAGGGTTAAGGAAGACATTATTATGAAATTATATGGACAAAGATTAGATAAGGTAACCAAGTTTAAATATCTAGGTTTATGGTTAGATGAGAAACTTACATGGAGAACGCATATATTAAGTATAGAAACAAAGTGTAAAAAGGTCTTTAACCTAATGAGAAGAATAGTAGGTAGGGACTGGGGTACAGAAAGGCAATCATTACTGGATATTTACAAATCATTAATTAGATCTACATTTGATTATGGGTGTTTTGTGTATGGATTTGCTGCTAAAACAACACTGTCAAAATTAGATTGAATAATAATACATTCAAGGGCACTAAGAATATGTACAGGAGCATTTAAAACAACACCGGTGGAGGAATTACAAATAGATACGGGGAAATACCATTGTCACTTAGAAGAGATAAACTAGGGCTTGCATATTGGGTTACACTAAAGGGCAGTAGGACTGATCACCCTGGTCAGGGTGTATGAATGCTGGGAATATAGCAGGAGTAAACGCAAGGGATATGGAACAGGAATAGAAAGCAAAGCGGTTACATATGAACTAACAGATCTCGAGATTGGACCGAGTGTTGTATGGAGTACGATTCCAAAATGGTTATTTAATCAACCATATGTGGATTTAACATTGCTGGAAAAAAAGAAAGATTGTGTGAAAACAATGTGGGCAAAAGAGTAGATCAATACATTAAAAACACATTCTACTCATATGTAGATGTATACACAGATGGGTTAAAGGATCCAAACACTGAACAAACAGGAGCAGGAATTGTTATTGCGGAATTCGAAATTCAAATGTGTAAAAAATTAACTAAGGATTTATCAGTATATTCAACAGAAATGATTGCTATCATATTGGCATTGCAGTGGGTAGAAGAGATTAAACCATGTAGAGTAATTATATGTTCGGATTCTGCAGCTGTGTTAAGTAGTTTAAGATCCGGAAAGTCAGAAAGTGAAGATTTGTGGGTAGAGATAATGACAATGGTGATGGGAATACAGAGAAGCGGGGTGGTAGCCCAGTTTTGTTGGGTTCCAGCACATGTGGGTGTACAGGGAATTGAAAAGGCAGATTTAATAGCAAAAGAAGCACTGAGGAGAAATAGAGTAGATGTGGAGGGGAAGTTAAAACATTGATTAGGAAAAAAGGCCAAGATATGTGGGAAGTGAGTAGTAAGGGTAGATTTTACTATAGTATTAGGAAGACTATAAAACAAGTTGTGAATCACGGGTGTGCTGGGAATAGAAGAGATGAAGTGGTACTGGGAAGATTAAGATTTGTACATACAGGACTGAATTCAACATTGAAATTAATAGGAAAACATGAAAATGGGATGTGTGATGCATGTTTGGTAGGGGAGACAGTGGAGCATGTGTTGTTATACTGTCAGTTATATGATACACAGAGAGAAAGATTGTTTGAAGGAGTGAGAGTGGGACGGAAATGGGGGTTAGATGGTATTTTGGGAAGGGGAGGTGGAAGCAGTGAGGTAGATAGGGAAATTATATATTTTAGTAGGGAGACTGGTCTGACAATAAGAATATACGTGCAAATTGCCGTGGATGACCACACTCCTAAACAGTAGGTGGCGGTAGATGCAAATGATAAATGAAGAAGCTCCAAAGAAGAAGAAGAAGAAGAAGAAGGCCTACCTTCAAACTCAGTGCCTCTTTGCTCGACATCATGGGAAAATCAAAAGAAATCAGCCAAGACCTCAGAAAAAAAATTGTAGACCTCCACAAGTCTGGTTCATCCTTGGGAGCAATTTCCAAACGCCTGAAGGTACTACGTTCATCTGTACAAACAATAGTACCCAAGTACAAACACCATGGGACCACGCAGCCGTCATACCGCTCAGGAAGGAGACACGTTCTGTCTCCTAGAGATTAACCTACTTTGGTGCGAAAAGTGCAAATCAATCCCAGAACAACAGCAAAGGACCTTGTGAAGATGGTGGAGGAAACAGGTACAAAAGTATCTATATCCACAGTAAAACGAGTCCTATATCGACATAACCTGAAAGGCCACTCAGCAAGGAAGAAGCCACTACTCCAAAACCGCCATAAAAAAAGCCAGACTACGGTTTGCAACTGCACATGGGGACAAAGATCTTACTTTTTGGAGAACTGTCCTCTGGTCTGATGAAACAAAAATGTAACTGTTTGGCCATAATGACCACCATTATGTTAGGATGAAAAAGGGCGAGGCTTGCAAGCCGAAGAACACCATCCCAACTGTGTAGCACAGGGGTGGCAGCATCATGTTGTGGGGGTGCTTTGCTGCAGGAGCACTTCACAAAATAGATGGCATCATG
The DNA here is from genome assembly GCA_023634145.1 of Thymallus thymallus. Taxonomy (NCBI): domain Eukaryota; kingdom Metazoa; phylum Chordata; class Actinopteri; order Salmoniformes; family Salmonidae; genus Thymallus; species Thymallus thymallus. Next base: position 14,313,447 of record CM042408.1, read on the forward strand.
AGGAAGGAAAATTATGTGGCTATATTGAAGCAACATTTCAAGACATCAGTCAGGAAGTTAAAGCTTGGTCGCAAATGGGTCTTCCAAATAGACAATGACCCCAAGCATACTTCCAAAGTTGTGGCACAATGGCTTAAGGACAACAAAGTCAAGGTATTGGAGTGGCCATCACAAAGCCCTGACCTCCATCCTATAGAACATTTGTGGGCAGAACTGAAAAAGCGTGTACGAGCAAGGAGGCCTACAAACCTGATTCAGTTACACCAGTTCTGTCAGGAGGAATGGGCCAAAATGTACCCATATTATTGTGGGAAGTTTGTGGAAGGCTAGCCGAAACGTTTGACCCAAGTTAAACAATTTAAAGGCAATGCTACCAAATACTAATTGAGTGTATGTAAACTTCTGACCCACTGGGAATGTGATGAAAGAAATAAAAGCTGATATAAATCATTCTCTCTACTGTTATTCCTACATTTCACCTTCTTAAAATAAAGTGGTGATCCGAACTGACCTAAGACATGGATTTTTTACTAGGATTAAATGACAGGAATTGTGAAAAACTGAGTTTAAATGTATTCGGCTAAGGTGTATGTAAATGTCCGACTTCAACTGTATTAGGAAATCAGTCAATTGAAATACATTCATTAGGCCATAATCTATGGATTTCACATGACTGGGAATATAGATATGCATCTGTTGATCAAAGATACTTAAAAAAAAGGTAAGGCAGTAGATCAGAAAACCAGTCAGTATCTCATGTGACCACCATTTCCCTCATGCAGCGAGACACATCTCTTTTGCATCGAGTTGATCAGGCTGTTGTATTGTGGCCTGTGGAATGTTGTCCCACTCCTCTTCAATGGCTGCATGAAGTTGCTGGACATTGGCAGGAACTGGAACACCCTGGCCTACACGTTGATCCAGAGCATCCCAAACATGCTCAATGGGTGACATCTGACATGTCTGGTGAGTATGCAGGCTATGGAAGAACTGGGACATTTTCAGCTTCCAGGAATTGTGTACAGATCCTTGCAACATGGGTCCGTGCATTATCATGCTAAAACATGAGGTGATGGAGGTGGATGAATTGCATGACAATGGACCTCAGAATCTCGTCATGGTATCTCTGTGCATTTAAACTGAATTGCCATCGATAAAATGCGATTGTGTTCGTTGTCCGTTGCTTAGTCCTGCCCATAGCATAACCCCACCGCAACCATGGGGCACTCTGGTCACAACGTTGACATCAGCCAACCGCTGGCCCACACAACGTCATACACGCTGTCTGCCATCTGCCCGGTACTGAAACCAGTATTCATCCATGAAGAACATACTTCTCCAGGGTGCCAGTGCCCATCAAAGGTGAACATTTGCCCACTGAAGTCGGTTATGACGCCGAACTGCTGTAAGGTCAAGAACCTGGTGAGTACGCAGATGAGCTCCCCTGAGACGGTTTCTGACAGTTTGTGAAGAAATTCTTCGGTTGTGCAAACCCACAGTTTCATCAGCTGTCCGGGTGGCTGATCTCAGATGATTTGTGCACAAAGTTTGAGAGAAATAAGCTTTTTATGCATATGGAACATTTTTGGGATCTTTTATTTCAGCTTATGAAACATGGGACCAACCCTTTACATGTTGCACTTCTATTTTTGTTCAAAGAAAATAGGATTTCATATTTGCTATAAATAGAATACATAGAAAATCCATATAAATAAAACACAATGATCAGCATTGCGTCAGTTTGGGCTTCGTGGTGCGAACACATTTATCAGAATGTCACTCTTCTTAATGGCCATATTATAAGAGCGCGCACCAATTTAGCGTATTAATTATCTCATTAATTGTACCATTATAAATCACTAGATGGCGACAATAGACCATTCAGCTGCGCTTGTCTCACTCTCATTGAGGTATCAACACTACACAGGTAGGCTTGGTAGAGTCGGGCCACTAAACTACAGGTTTGTGTGCGAGTATATGTCCCGCGTCTATAGTTCAGCGTTATATTGTCTCTACTTTTCTCAAAGCTAACTGTACTGTTACAGTTCGATAATACCAAAATGACATTTCTACTCACAAAGATCATTCAATCGTATACAGTTATCAAATCCATAGTATGATTAGTTCAGGCTTATGATAAAAACACATTTGCAATTACTCAATCACCTTGCATTCAACAGTTGCAACATACATTACCCTAGAAGTTCATGAGACTCCTTCACTGCTAGCAGAGTTTATGTCTGGGGCAGGGCTGGGAGAAAGGCACGCCCCTTAAAGTTGGTTCCACACAGAGAAAAAGAAGGTGTGAGAAGATTGGATCTGCAGCAGAGGTGGCAACATGAAACTATAATCAGATCACACATATAGCCAGTCTACATTACCAGAAACATAATCATTACTGCTTTTATTATTTTCACTATTCAACAGAGAAGTCTAAAACTCCAGCTTTGTAATTCAGCACACTGTGTTCCCATGATGTCATACCTGTGGATTCTCCTGCTGGGCAGTTTGGTGATCATTGCCAATACACAAGGTAAGAACTTTTACATCCACTAATGTACTTTGGTAAACACTTTTACAACTAGTTTTATGGTGATTTATGTTTCTGTTTCTAGTTAGTGAAGTACTCACACCTTTTACACATGCTACTTCTAGTACATACATCCTCAGTCATTCTCTGTCTATCTCTACTTGAGGCTGATATGCAGAAAAAAAATAATGTTTATAAACCTGCTCTGATTTATCATTATAAATACACGCTGTGCCAGATATCGTCATTTATTTATTTAAAATGTTATATGATGCTGGTGTGTAGAGATGTATTATACTGTATGTACACTACCGTTCAAAAGTTTGGGGTCACTTAGAAATGTCCTTGTTTTTGAAAGACAAGCACATTTTTGGTCCATTAAAATAACATCAAATTGATCAGAAATACAGTGTAGACATTGCTAATGTTGTAAATGACTATTGTAGCTGAAAACGGCAGATTTTTTATGGAATATCTACATGGGCGTAAAGAGGCCCATTATCAGCAACCATCACTCCTGTGTTCCAATGGCACAAGTTTATCATTTTAAAAGACTAATTGATTAGAAAACCATTTTGCAATTATGTTAGCACAGCTGAATTTATTTTAATTTTTATGTTGAATAAATGTATATTTCAGAATCTAGACATTCTCCATATTTTAGAGCACACTATAAGGAGTATAATGACACCAAGATGTCGTCTGTACCATGTACAATTCACGAACCATAAGGTCTTACAGGAGGCATGTATAAGTCTAGAAAGGGCCTAAAATGGCAACTCATCATGGTTTTTTCAAAAATGGTTTGTGGTACAAATGTAGAAAGTATGTCAAACATACTTCCTCCCAATGAAGTTCCTACGTGAGAATTGACAGAACAATCTGAGATACCAAACACATGTTCTATCTCCCTTCCTCTCTTTCCCACCAATCTCTAGTCCACAACTAGCAGGGCTACAGGCATCTGGCTTGAAGACTGATTGTGACCTGGTATTAATGTGAAATTAGAGTTATTACAGTATCATCTGGCCTAAGTCATGTTGGTGAATGTCACACATGAGATGAGTTCTGGTGTTTAGTCTGTCAGTGTCATGGTGCTCTGGGCTCTGTTTGGGTGTAGGCTGGTTTGTGTGTACATGATGAATGGGCTGGGTTATGTGTGTGTGTGCGTGCGTATGTATGTCAGTACCAAAGGGCTGGGCGCTGCCTCAGTAACCCAATCCAGCCCAGCTGCAGACACCCTACACTCAGAACCAGTCTCAGTCTCTCTCATTCCCCTAGGGCTATGTCTATGAGTGTGTGTAAGTGGATGGGTGAGTGTGTAGGAGTGTGTGTATTAATGAGGGTGTGTGTGTGTGTGTGTGAGAGAGAGAGATGATCCCCCGCTGTATGTGTTTACACCTTTCAAATGCAAACAGAAATGAAACCACACACAGCTCAGAGCCAGACCAGAGTACTCAGTGGCCTAGCCCAAAATCTGTCTTGACGACTACTTGCTAAAACTGTGTACTAATCATACTACTTACTATTTAGAACGTACTGTTTAATAAAAAACAAATGCAGTAAGCAACGAATAACAGCATACTAGGCTCCTCCTACTGAGAATGTGGCATCTAATGCACAATTGTGTTGTTTCACGCCATTCGTTCATTTTGCTACAGTCCGTCCCCTTCTTTGATTATCAGCTGATTATCAATTGTTGTCAAACACACATGGGTCTGAAAAGACAAATCTCTTCCTCAATAGTGTGCAGAGAATTCTACTAGATGAAATGTCGATATGAGTATGACATAATTTAAAGCATACTCAAAAAAAAAAAAAAGACATCCTATAAACGTTCAATTTTCTCATTCCCAAAATGGCTACTATTTAGAACGCAAGTACGGGTATTCGGACATGCCCTTACACCCAGCTCAGAGCCAAACCAGAGGATTCAGTGTCTACATGTAGAGACAGGAGCAGCAGTAGATGTTCTAAATCAGTGGTTCCGTAGAATGTTCTAGATCAGTGGTTCTGTGCTGTGAGCCACCTGGATTCTACTGTGACCCTCCAGATAATCAAAACAACTGGTACATCTGAAATGGCACCCTATTCCCCACAATGCACTATACTTTTGTCCATTAGATTCTGTATGGCCAAAATTTGTGAGTTTATTCCACAGGGACAGCTGAAACCGGGACAAACAACAACAGGGGTCCCTCCACGCCACCACACAATAGAAATACCTGAGAACACTATGTTCTAACTAACTGGAACATATCACCTGTCAACCACCTCACATTGTACTGGCTGCCTGCTGTTACCCACGCATACAGGCATGCACGCACGCACACACACACACACACACACACACACACACACACACACACACACACACACACACACACACACACACACACACACACACACACACACACACTACTCATTAACCATCACTCAAAGCATAGTGTACAGTATAGATTCCCTGACATTTTAAGCGTCCCAGTGATTTAAAATGTTACAGGTTTTTAGCACAATGCCGGGCTGCATGTGTGAAATGGTGCCCATTTTTTTGTATTCTCTTTAGGTTCCTATGGCAATGACAAGCGTAATCAGTCCTGTACAGTATAGCACTGTGTATAAGTGGCTCCTGAGTGGCTCAGTGGTCTAAGGCACTGCAGCTCAGTGCTTGTCACGGTTGTGGGTGTTGGATAGACCAGCGCTCAAGTAGTTATTCAAAACAATAAAGAATAACAGCAAAACACTACTATCTATCTATCTATCTATCTATCTATCTATCTATCTATCTATCTATCTATCTATCTATCTATCTATCTATCTATCTATCTATCTATCTATCAAGCGTTTCTGGGAAAGCTAAGACTTATGGCGACGTACACAGTGACGTAACGACGTCGTTCGCTGGGCTCTAGTCAGTGGAAAAACAAACAGGTTCTGAGAAGGTTCGCAAGTTGAACCAACTTTGAACCAGCACCAGTTCCGAACCAGTTCTTTTTTGGTGGAAACTAGGTAAGAGAAAACCGTTGTCTGGCTCTGACCATAACAACATAGAGATAAGCAACTACTGACTCTAGTTTGATCACGGCTGTATCACAACCGCCCGTGATCGGGAGCCCCATAGGGCGGCGCACAATTGGCCCAGCGTCTCCCGGGTTAGGGGAGGGTTTGGCCGGGTGAGGCCGTCATTGTAAATAAGAACTTGTTCTTAACTGACTTGCCTAGTTAAATAAAGGTTAAATAAATAAAATAGATACAAGTAAGGGAGTGTTTGTGTGTGTTTGTGTGGGTGTGTGTGCGCAACTCATCTATAGTTCCGATTGATGAGGTCAGCCCTCGCTCTGTAATGTTGCTGAACTCCCAAATACAAACATTATGTTCTCTTCCCTCCCCTCTGTTCCAAACTTCCTCTTAACATACACATGGAACATATAGGGAGGCTGACTATTAAAGACACACACACACAAATGGAACATACCATAGAAGGACGTCTGTGTCACTGGCATGTCATATATACACACATGGGACTAGGGGAAAGGCATTGGCACTGCGTCAGTCTTGGGGTAGGGTCTCTCATGTGCATGAGTCATACAGCTTTAGAAAATATCTAATATCACATGAGAACAGCAACACGTTGTATAATTGTTTGTGGATCCCCCACCCACACGTATGTACAGTATGTTTAAGTTACAGTAGTCTAAAGTATTTAGTTTCCTGCCGAAAATCACACACACAGTATAGTACACACATAATACGACATGACAGTTGATTCTGTTCTCTAGAACAGGGATGGGCAACTCCAGTCTGTGAGGGCCGCAGAGTGTGCAGGCTTTTGTTCCAACCCAGCTTGGACACCTTCAACTGATCAGCTATTCAGTGTAGATCGGTTAAATCAGGAGGTGGATCAGGAGCAGGGCTCGAAACAAAAGCCTGTACACACTGTTCCGCTCCAGGACCAGCTGGCCATCCTTGCACAAACTGCTCCCCTCCAGAACCAGCTGGCCATGCCTGGTTTAGAGAAATAAGAGGGTTGGAGTGAGAAAGTTCTCTGATGTTTCACCTCTACACTCTCTGGCAAACTGCTGCACTTGACATACAATAGGGGAATGTCACAGCCCCCTCTGACTGCAACACACACACTCATTAGAGGAGACCTGCCATATTTACGTATATGTAATGTCATAAAATGTGATGGGGTACACTTAGCATAGCTACCATACCTGCTGCCCGCTAAAGGAAAAATGTGTTCCTCTCTCCAGAAGACCCTGCTGCTGAGCCAGACGCAAAGGAACCAGAGGCAGAAGCAGCAGAGCCCGAGGCCCCTGCAGAGGAAGTAGCTGCCGAGGAGGACCCGGCAGCTGAGGAGGCTCCAGCAGAAGAAGAAGCTCCGACAGAAGAAGAGGAGGAGGCTTCAGAGGAGGAGGAGGAGGCTCCGACAGTTGAGGAGGCTCCAACAGAAAAAGAAGCTCTGGCAGAAGAGGAGGCTCCAACCACAGAGGAAGAGGACACAGAAGTAGTAGAAGAACCAGCAGTAGAGGCAAAGGTGGCCCCTGAAGCTGAGGCTGAACCAGGTGAGCCAGTCACACACACGCACGCACGCACGCACGCACACGCACACACGCACACACATGCACACAGGTCAAACACCCCATATGCCTACAGTACATTCATTCATGATAAGTATATAGGACTAGTTTCCGTTAATGTAGGTATGAACAAGTTCTTGGATGCGTTTGCCCTTACTTTTCCGGAATCTGATTTGGAGGGCCTGGAGTTACAGGTGAAGTGGGTGTGGAGGGTCAAGTACAATTTAGTGGGCCTTCTGAGAACTCTGACCGACAGAGTCAACAGCCACATATTCTGACATTCTAGCCGGTTAACTTCTCTTAGGACACTGTACAAGTTCTATTCTAGACAGACAAAAGACACAGAAGGCTATAGAACGTGTTCTAAAAGCAGCCTTAAACTGTTAAACTCAAACTGTATATCCAAACACTTTGACACTGTGATGCTGCCAGTGTGTAAACCTCAAGGCACTATCCTCTAAAGGATTACATTCAAAGGAATCAATACTGGGTCTACCCCTAACAACATACACACCCACACACCCCTCCCCCTCTCTTCACCCGGGCCTCAGACTAAATGTAACATGGTAAAAGTAAATCTCTGTGAAGCTCAAATTAGTCTGATATGTTATGTTTGGTATGGTTACCCGGGCCTCAGACTAAATGTAACATGGTAAAAGTAAATCTGTGAAGCTCAAATTAGTCTGATATGTTATGTTTGGTATGGTTACATAAGACAGAAGGTTACTTAAGGCAAAAAATCGAAAGGAGGGAGGTTTGTCAGGGAGGATGGGTGAGCGTATAACGCAAATGTCTTGCAACCCAAAGGTTGTGTGTTCAAATAACATCACAGACAACTTTAGCTAATTAGCAACTATTTACTGCTTTTTAGCTACTTTGAAACTACTTAGCATGTTAGCTAACCCTTCCCCTAATCCTAATCCTAACCTTAACCCCTAACCATAACCTTAACATTAACCCCTAACCTTAACCTCTAACCCTAACCAGCCACCTAGCCACCTAGCTAACGTTAGCCACAACAAAGTGGAATTCGTAACATATGAGATGAAATGGGATGATAATCTATAGGAGCTGTGTAGTAGTGAGTGATACTGTTGGAGGGAAAACACAACATCAACACATTCACACGCCTCCTACCTGTACACCCCTGATCTCTTTACCCTCACCTCTCACCTGCACATATTTACAGTTAGACATTGACATCTGGGTGGTGTTCATTTGACCCAAAAATACACTAAACGTTTGAAATTGAAAAACTGAAATATGGCTTTCATTGTCAAGTTCAGGTAGTACCTGCTCCCTTTTAAAGAGTTTTCCCCCATTTGCTCCAACTGAACAAACAATTCTGGCCTCTCAGACAGTCATAAATCAGCCTGCAGGTGCTGCTCATATTTCTCTGTGTTTATGTCTGTTTCTATGTGTCTGTTTTTTTTGCAGGTGAACTAGATCTGTCTGAAGCTGTTGAACCAGGTAAGAATGGTTTATTTACTTTGGTAAATTGGACTGTCAGCACCAAACTTTTCCACTTCCCCCCTTACATTTACAAGACTGCAGTTTTCTGATGAACCGGTAAAGATAGTTTACTATGTAAGTAGAAACACTGTTTTACTGTGTTTGAGAAGCTCTGATGTCAGACTTTAATGAGCTGTTTTTTATTCATTTTAGGTCCAGCTCACCCTCTTCCCTGACAACACCTGTCTCACCTCCCCTCACTCTTCCCTGACACCTGTCTCACCTCTCCTCCCTCTTCCCTGACAACACCTGTCTCACCTCTCCTCCCTCTTACCTGACAACACCTGTCTCACCTCTCCTCCCTCTTCCCTGACAACACCTGTCTCACCTCTCCTCCCTCTTACCTGACAACACCTGTCTCACCTCTCCTCCCTCTTTCCTGACAACACCTGTCTCACCTCTCCTCACTCTTAACTGACAACACCTGTCTCACCTCTCCTCCCTCTTCCCTTAAAACACCTGTCTCACTTCTCCTCCCTCCCTCCTTCCTTTTACAGAGGCGGAGCTTGAAACACCAGCAGCGAACGAGCCCACGGAGGAGAAGACAGGTGAGAGTCTCAACGGCCAGTGTGGCTAAACACGTGTGTGTGTGTGTGTGTGTGTGTGTGTTTGTTTGTGTTTCAGGGGGAAGGGCTTGTTTGGCTTTACACGCCACACTAGAGTTGACACCACATCGTTGATAAATGATAACTCATTGTTTTAATGAACTGAAACAGGGGGAGATTTGGATCTGGAGGACGCTGTAGTTGAGAGTGACGAAGACGCACCCGCGGGAGGGAAGACCCGCAGCGGGGGCTCAGTTGGTTAGTATCTTATACTGCTGCTGGTGGCTACAACACATGCAGTATGGAACTAAGCTAGAAGAGTTGGCTCCAGCACAGTATTGATCCAGACAAATGGCTGTTCACTGAAACTGACACTTGATATAATCAATGTGAACATTCCTACATCATTACGTTGTGTCCTATTGATTACATTCTGATAAGCAGTTAGATATGGACTCTCTATGGATGAGTCAGAAAACAGCTTTTACAGTATATTAAATGCACAGGGCTTATTGTCTTCTATGACCAATAAAGTGACTAATATACACTAATGAGTCACATGCAGGAGGTTTGTCATACTCCAACATGTATGAGAACCAGAGACAGAGACAGAGAGGCCTTGGCGCCTTCAGGTACTGCAGCTTACAGAGAGCTCCAGTCATTAATGACTCACATTCACTATGATCCATATACAAATACACACTTGGCTAGGTACAGTATGTGTGTGTGTGAGTATTTGCATGTAGATTTGTCCGCTCCGACCGGTTAGAGCAGTAATACCGTTAGGGCATCAACTACATTACCGACTGGGTTTGAATAACGCCCTCCCCGCTTCTCTTTTTCCAGCCCATGCAGCAGAAGCAGAAGGTAAAGGCCTTGCTTACCCTAATGATATATTATGTGAATAATTGTGGGTGTGCGTGTGTGTGTTTTATTTGTGTGTGTGAATAATTGTGTGTTTCTTTTTTTCTGAACAGGCACATCTGAAACTAAAAGTGAGTCCTGCTCCCTCCCTCTCTGTCTCTCTCTGCTCTGTGTGTGTTCTGGATGTTTCCATACTGTGGAATAGTTTCTAGTTTCCATACTGTGGAATAGTTTCTAGTTGCTATACTGTGGAATAGTTTCTAGTTTACCTACTGTGGAATAGTTTCTAGTTTCCATACTGTGGAATAATTTCTAGTTTCCATACTGTGGAATAATATCTAGTTTCTAAACTGTGGAATAGTTTCTAGTTTCCATACTGTGGAATAGTTTCCAGTTTCCATAGTGTGGAATAGTTTCTAGTTACCATAGTGTGGAATAGTTTCTAGTTTCCATACTGTGGACTTGTTTCTAGTTTCCATACTGTGGAATAGTTTCTAGTTTCCATACTGTGGAATAGTTTCTAGTTTCCATACTGTGGAATAGTTTCTAGTTACCATAGTGTGGAATAGTTTTTAGTTTCAATACTGTGGAATAGTTTCTAGTTACCATACTGTGGAATAGTTTTTAGTTTCAATACTGTGGAATAGTTTCTAGTTACCATACTGTGGAATAGTTTCTAGTTTCCATACTGTGGAATAGTTTCTAGTTTACCTACTGTGGAATAGTTTCTAGTTTCCATACTGTGGAATAATTTCTAGTTTCCATACTGTGGAATAATATCTAGTTTCTAAACTGTGGAATAGTTTCTAGTTTCCATACTGTGGAATAGTTTCTAGTTTCCATACTGTGGACTTGTTTCTAGTTTCCATACTGTGGAATAGTTTCTAGTTTCCATACTGTGGAATAGTTTCTAGTTTCCATACTGTGGAATAGTTTCTAGTTACCATAGTGTGGAATAGTTTCTAGTTTCAATACTGTGGAATAGTTTCTAGTTACCATACTGTGGAATAGTTTCTAGTTTCCATACTGTGGAATAGTTTCTAGTTACCATACTGTGGAATAGTTTCTAGTTACCATACTGTGGAATAGTTTCTAGTTACCATACTGTGGAATAGTTTCTAGTTTCCATACTGTGGAATAGTTTCTAGTTACCATACTGTGGAATAGTTTCTAGTTTCCATACTGTGGAATAGTTTCTAGTTTCCATGCTGTGGAATAGTTTCTAGTTACCATACTGTGGAATAGTTTCTAGTTTCCATGCGGGGCTCAGTGATGGAGGCTTTGTCTTACCTGTCACTTCTTGTCTCAGAGGGTTCTCTCCCCTTATTACATTTCCATTGTGTGTGCGTGTGTGTGTCTGCGTGCATGTGTGTAGTTGTGTGTGTGCCCGTGTGTGTGTGTATGTGTGTGTATGTGTGCGCGTGTGTGTTAGCCAAGGTTATTATAGTTTTGTGTTTTTATTTCTATTTGTATTTTAAATTCTGTTTAGTTTCAGTTCATTTTCAGACCAGATTCTTTATTTAATTCCATGCATTTGTATGCATTATTTAAATTTCGTTTTTATATTATTTAGTTTTGGTTTTATTGTTAGTGTTAGGGACAGAAAGCATGCGTGCAATCTTAGGAAAAAAAGTTATATCTAGAGCCTAAAAGGGTTCTTTGACTGGGGTTCTACATAGAACCAAAAAGGGTTTTACCTGGAACCAAAAAGGGTTCTCCTATGGGGACAGCTAAAGAACTGTTTTGGAACCCTTTTTCTAAGAGTGTGGGAGGCTAGGAGCCATTTGTGTTGTGAAGTGTTTTTTGGGGATGTCACTTCTTGCAACTGGGGGGCAGTAATACAGAAGTTAATGGGTCAGGATAAAGGCTAGGTTAAAAAAACAAAATAGTAGCTTTAATGGAAAACATATATTTATACATGTTTCATGAACTGAAATAAAATATCCCAAAAATGTTCAATAAGCACAAAAAGCTTATTTCTCTCAAATTCTGTGCACCAATTTGTTTACATCCCTGTTAGTGAGCATTTCTCCTTTGCCAAGATAATGCATCGACCTAACAGGTATAGCATATCAAGAAGCTGATTCAACAGCCTGATCATTACACAGGTGCACCTTGTTCTGGGGATAATCTAAGGCCACTCAAAAATATGCAGTTTTGTAACACAACACAATGTCACAGATATCTGAAGTTTTGAGGGAGCGTGCGATTGGCATGCTGACTGCAGGAATGTCCACCAGAGCTGTTGCCAGAGAATTTAATGTTAATTTCTAACATAAGCCGCCTCCAACGTTGTTTTAGAGAATGTGGCAGTACGTCCAACCGGCCTCATAACCGCAGACCACGTCTATGGCGTCGTGTGGGTGAGGGTTTTTGCTGATTTCAACGTTGTGAACAGAGTGCCCCATGGTGGAGGTGGGGTTATGGTATGGGCAGGCATAAACTATGGACAACAAACACAATTGCATTTTATCGATGGCAATTTGAATGCACAGAGATACCGTGACGAGATCCTGAGGCCCATTGTCGTCCCATTCATCCTCCGCCATCACCCCATGTTTCAGCATGATAATGCACGGCCCCAAGGATCTGTACACAATTCCTGTAAGCTGAAAACGTCCCAGTTCTTCCATGGCCTGCATACTCACCAGACATGTTACCCATGTTTGGGATGCTCTGGATCGATGTGCACGACAACGTGTTCCAGTTCCTGCCAATATCCAGCAACTTCGCATAGCCCTTGAAGAGGAGTGGGACAACATTCCACAGGCCACAATCAACAGCCTGATCAACTCTATGCAAAAGAGATGTGTCGCACTGCATGAGGCAAATGGTGCTCACACCAGATACTGAGCGGTTTTCTGATCCATCCCCCTACCTAAGGTATCTTTGACCAATAGATGCATATCTGTATTCCCAGTCATGTGAGATCCATAGATTAGGACCTAATGAATTTATTTCAGTTGACTGATTTCCTTATATGAACTGTAACTCAGTAAAATCTTTGAAATTGTTGCATGTTGTGATTCTATTTTTGTTCAGTATATTATTGTTTTAAGTTATTATATCAACCATTAAAACATTTAGATATTCTCTTGTTCATCCTTTTTATTTTTCAGGAATGTTTAGTCTGTAGATTAATGTACTGTAGATGTGTTGTTGTGCTAGGTGTCATTGTGCCTACCTAGACTCTAATTCCTGTAACTACATATGTGAAGCTGCAAGAAAATCACATTTAAATGTGTATAAATATACAGTATATTTTTATCCTAATGTCACGCATTGGCCCCTTTATTTATAGAAAGACCCATATACCGTAATAAATAAAACAAATAAATATATATTGCAAAAGTGTAATAATGGTCAATGTTCAGAATATAATTCATGAAAAGAAATGAAAGAAATATATTAAAATAATAATTTTTTTTTTTTAATTAAGAGAAAAATGTAAATGATTGTTGGTATTTATAGTCTATATACTAATTATAATATATGGAGAAAATAGTAGATTATATATGTAGAAAATAGTAGATTATATATGGAGAAAATAGTACATTTAAAGTTTCCTCCCTTAGCTTGTGGCAAGTTGTGACGTATTGTGCTGCCAACTCTATCACAACATACTTTTCCCCTAAAAGTATAGAAAGTGTATCTTTGTTTGATTGTCCTGTCAAATTTTGGGACATTTTCAATATGAATTTGGGGGAAAAGGACTCTCTAGGTAATCTATATTCGGGGCAGAAGATTAGAAAGTGTTGTTCACTTTCTATCTCTCCTGACCCACAGTTATGACATACTGTAGTCTGTCCTCTCTGGCCAGCCGTGTTTTTTGATGGCGTCCTGTTTCAATTGCCAGGCTATGATCACTAATTCTGTATTGGTTTATGTTTTTCTTTGTTTGGAGCCTTTTACACGGGATAAGTATTCCGCTTAAGTGAAGTCTTTCTCCGACCTTCAACCTCACTCTGCCAATGGTCGATGTATTGCAATCTTATTATTCACCTCCAGCTGTCTAAGGTTTGCCCTTGGGGCCAGATTATTTGTGATAATGTCAATCTTATGTATTTGGGCCAGTTTTGTTAAGGGGCCACTCTTTGTGCAAAGACTGTTGACCATAAATGCTCTGTACTTGCATGACCCTTCATTTGATTGGGTTAGGTTATTTAGGATGCTTTAGCAAAATTCCAGGTGGAGTTCTTCTGTGGGTGGTTTGTCCCATGAAACCCCATGGGTTTTCGAGACTATGTCATGGTTACTATTAGGACAACCACAGTGGTAACGCAGAGGGATAGATGTAATTCACTGAATCTCTCTCTCTCTCAATCTCTCTCTCTCTCTCTCTCTCTCTCTCTCTCTCTCTCTCTCTCTCTCTCTCTCTCTCTCTCTCTCTCTCTCTCTCTCTCTCTCTCTCTCTCTCTCTTCTCTTTCTCTCTCTTCCTCCCACTCCCTCTCTCTCTCCCCCAATTTCAATAAAATGAAAGGGGGTTTTATTAGCATTGGAAACATACAGCAGGTGAAATAAGTATTGAACACGTCACCATTTTTCTCAGTAAATATATTTCCAAAGGTGCTATTGACATGAAATGTTCACCAGATGTTGGTAACAACCCAAGTAATCCATACATACAAAGAAACCAAAACAAATACGTTCAGAAATTAAGTTATGTGTAATAATGTGAAATGACACAGGGAAAATGTATTGAACACACTTACTAATATTTATTTAATACTTTGTACAAAAGCCTTTGTTCGTAATGACAGCTTCAAGACGCCTCCTGTATGGAGAAACTAGTCGCATGCATTGCTCTGGTGTGATTTTGGCCCATTCTTCCACACAAACAGTCTTCAAATCTTGAAGGTTCCGTGGGCCTCTTCTATGAATCTTGATCTTCAGTTCTTTCCATAGATTTTCAATGGGATTTAAGTCAGGTGATTGGCTGGGCCATTCTAGCAGCTTCATTTTCTTTCTTTGAAACCAATTGAGAGTTTCCTTGGCTGTGTGTTTGGGATCATTGTCTTGCTGAAATGTCCACCCTCGTTTCATCTTCATCATCCTGGTAGATGGCAGCAGATTTTTGTCAAGAATGTCTCAGTAAATTTGCCCATTCATCCTTCCTTCAATTATGTGAAGTTTGCCAGTACCATTTGCTGAAAAGCAGCCCCACACCATGATGTTCCCACCTCCAAACCTCACTGTTGGTATGGTGTTTTTAGGGTGATGTGCAGTGCCATTTCTCCTCCAAACATGGTGTGTATTATGACATCCAAACAGTTCTCATCTGACCACACTATATTCTCCCATTATTTCACTGGCTTTTCCAAATGTTGTGCAGCAAACTTTAAACAAGCTTCAACATGCTTTTTTTCCAGCAATGGAGTCTTGCGTGGTGAGCGTGCATACAGGCCATGGCGGTGGAGTGTATTACTTACTGTTTTCTTTGAGACAACAGTACCTGCTAATTGTAGGTCTTTTTGAAGCTCTCCACAAGTGGTCCTTGGCTCTTGGATAACTCTTCTGATTATTCTTTTCACTCCTCTGTCAGAAATTTTGTGAGGAGCACCTGGTCGAGGCAAATTTATGGTGAAATGATTGTCTTTCCACTTCCGTATTATGGCCCCAACAGTGCTCACTGGAACATTCAGAAGCTTAGAAATGCGCCTATAACCAATGCCATCATTATGTTTTGCAACAATTAGGTTGCAAAGGTCTTGAGACAGCTCTTTGCTTTTACCCATCATGAGATGTGTCTTGTGTGACACCTTGGCAATGAGACCTTTTTGTAGGCCATCAGTTGGGACTGAACCAGCTGATATTCTTTGTTGATCTGTTTGTGTTTGTGAACAGAGCCCCAGGACCAGCTTACTTATGGGACTCTTCTCCAGATTAATCTCTCTGCAGAGTCTCAATTTGGTGTTTGTTCCATTTGTGAATTACTGGTTGGTGAGCAGACCCCAGACCTCACAACCATAAAGGGCAATGGGTTCTATAAGTATTTTTAGCCAGATCCTAATTGGTATGTTGAATTGTATGTTCCTTTTGATGGTATAGAAGGCCCTTCTTGCCTTGTCTCTCAGATCGTTCACAGCTTTGTGGAAGTTACCTGTGGCGCTGATGTTTAGGCCGAGGTATGTATAGTTTTTTGTGTGCTCTAGGGCAACGGTGTCTAGATGGAATTTGTATCCGCGGTGCTAGCAACTGGACCCTTTTTGGAACACCATTAGTTTTGTCTTACTGAGATTTACTGTCAGGGCCCAGGTCTGAAAGAATCTGTGCAGAAGATCTCGATGCTACTGTAGGCCCTCCTTGGTTGGGGACAGAAGCACCAGATCATCAGCAAACAGTAGACTCTAGTAGGGTGAGGCCGGGTGCTGCAGACTGTTCTAGTGCCCTCGCCAATTCACTGCATCCCTGTCTCACCCCACGGCCCTGTGGAAAGAAGCCAATTTTAACCGCACACTTGTTGTTTGTGTACATGGTTTTTATAATGTTGTATGTTTTTTCCCCCAACACCACTTTCCATCAATTTGTATGTGAAACATTTTGTCCAGGAAATTGTCTAGAATGGATTGAATTTGTTGTTGCCTAATAGATTTTTGGTAGATTTACACACTACTTTCCTTCCATCTATAGCATTTCTTAATATTATTCAGTTCCTTTGGCTTTGATGCCTCATGACTGAGCATAGCTCTGTTCAAGTAGAGTGGGATTTTGTGGCTGTGGACTGACTGTGAATGCTCCAAGAGACTCTGGGTTGAGGTCAGTAGCCCACAGTACTACTGCCAAGACATGAGCTATATGTGTACCTGTTCCCTGAAGCCTACCATTGACTATGTACATACCCAGAGTCCGACAGAGCTGCAGGAGTTGTGACCCGTTTTTGTTGGTTATGATGTCGTAGTTGTGTCTAGGGGGGCATATGGGGGAGGGAATGCTGTCACCTCCAGGTAGGTGTTTGTCCCCCTGTGTGCTGAGGGTGTCAGGTTCTTGTCCAGTTCTGGAATTTAGGTCACCACAGACTAGTATATGTCCCTGGGCCTCAAAATGGTTGATCTCCCCCCCAAGGATGGAGAAGCTGTCATCGTTAAAGTATGGGGATTCTATTGGGGGGATATAAACATGAGGACCTTTTTCTCTGTTGAGATCATTTCCTTTTAAATTTCTAGCCAGATGTAATATGTTCCTGTTTTGACTAATTTAGTGGGTTAGGTCTGCTCTATACCAAATTAGCATACCCCCTGAGTCTCTTCCCTGTTTTACACCTGGTAGTTTGGTAGATGGGATGACAATGTCTGTATTTCTTTGATGAAGTCTGGGTTCCTGCTCTTTAGGCCAAATGCAGATGACCTCAGACCTTGTATATTCCAGGATGAGATAGTAAAAGCTTTGTGTTCCATAGTGTCTAGTGTTATTTTTGTGTGCTTTAGGCCCGGACCATTACAGTAGGTGTGAGCAGAGCATGTTGAGCATCTGATACATACCTCTTAGGTCACAGGATGGTGCTTGGGCGGGTTTAATAGTGGGGGTTGGGCCTGTTGTTCTGCTCACGGCCTGGGCATATGTCCTGCTGTCATGTTGAGGTCCATGCTGCAGGGGTGGGGGGCATGGGGTGAGCAGAAGGGGCATAGGTCT
This sequence comes from Thymallus thymallus, assembly GCA_023634145.1. Taxonomy (NCBI): domain Eukaryota; kingdom Metazoa; phylum Chordata; class Actinopteri; order Salmoniformes; family Salmonidae; genus Thymallus; species Thymallus thymallus. Next base: position 14,331,111 of record CM042408.1, read on the forward strand.
GATATGGGGGGGCCTATATAGGGTGTGGCCAGGGTTTGCTTGGGGTGGTCTTAGCTGGTTGGGGTGTAGCTGGTGATGCTGTGGTCTGGGTGTAGGGCCTCTTGGCGTGGATTCTCTCGGTGCAGGTACTTCAGGAGGGGGTCTCGCTGGTCTGGGCAGGGTGTCCGTTGCTCTGTTGCTCCTGTGTGAGGTGCTGGGGCTACGGTTAAGATGACGTCCTTCAGGGTCCTGGAAAAAGTTGGGATTGCTGCCTTGTAGAGGTGGACCTGGTCGTAAAGGTTGTTCAAGTCCAGGGTGGAGTGGTTGGCCAGGTAGAATTATGTTGTGGCTGGGGGACCCTAGTCTGTCCTCTGACAACAGCTCCAGGGCAGAGTTTAGCCACTTTTTGTTTGGGAAAAAGTTTTGATGAATTTGCCATTTGAGTCAATGAGGAGGACAATCTCTGGCTTTTGTGTGTCCTCTGTGATGTGTTGGGGTTGTCAAGAGGGTTATCAGGGGAGCTGACAGAGGGGAGATTAGGAGGGGATGGGGTCGGTTACGTTGGTGGGTCCTGTGTTGTCTGTCCCATTGTGGTGTTGAGGTTGTGGTCCGGGTCTTAGGTGGGCTGTTCTGCTGGCTTCTCTGGGGTGTCCTGCTCTCTGTCACACCTCAGCTTTCAGACATCGTCCTTCAGTGCCTCTTTAAGTTCTCTCACCTCAGTACGTAGAGCAGCCAGCTCTCTCAGACAGCCGTCCATCTCCACCTTCTGATGTGGAAAGAGTCTCATTGACGCGGAGAGCTGTTGTCATAGTCAGTTAATAGCTGTATCTGCTGACAGTTGTGTGGAAGGTAACGCACTGTAATTATTGAATGTATTTTTCAGAATAATCTCTGCTGTATCTGGTGTTACAGACACACACTTCACACACACTTGTCACACACACTCACCACATTTCACAGGGAACGCCACTGCTCTGGATACAAGCAGAGCCATACAGTGTATATAAATATGGTTATGGATGCAACAGCATCACACTGCATCCTTTTTGGAAAATGCAGTATTGCATATCTACTGTGAAAATACTGTATATAACCACACAACAGAACCTTTCAAAAAGCTGCATTATAAGCAGTGTTATAACCACTGTTGTCTCTATAGGAGCTAGCTCTGGCTCTGTGGTGGGCATTCTGAGTGCTATTGGCGTGGCGATTGTTGGAGCTGCCACCGGATACTTCGCCTATCAGAAGAAGAAGCTCTGTTTCAAGAACAGTGGAGGTGAGATACCATCAACTACATACTGTACAGTGTGCTGCTGTAGCTGGGTCGTTCCACGGGAAAGAGTACCTTTTGCGTCCCTTTGACATTTTAAGTAAAATTGTGCATCAATATTTATTAAATGAAGAGCCCTTTAATATACATAGACCACATGGAAAATTCAATCAATCAGATTTTCTATATGAATAAAGACTTGCTAAAGTGCTAAAATTCATCATTTGAACATATCCCTCTGTGACTTCTAGAAAGATTTTAAGCTATTTAATCCCAACATTTCTCAAAGTCATTCCTGAAGATTATTATTTATGTAATGTGATTAGTGATTCATTTAATATTCTGATTATTCTGTCCCTCATTTTAAGGTCTACCCTGTTACATGATCTGAACTCTCGTTTTAATATGGTGAAACTATTCATAATTATTATTATTTTTTTTAAAATCTAATAGTCAAATCATAGTGTAAAAACAGATGAGCTGGTTATACTCTTTTTGGCCATGTTCTGTTTTTTTGTGGTGGAAAACTGAGTGGGTCGAGCATAACGCGTCAACACAGTTACCCATAGAGAGACAGGCTAGACGTGTTTTTACAATTAAGACCTGGATTCAATAAGATCAAGCGTTAACCGGCGATAGCCGACACCCATATAGCTGATGTTTTGTTGATGTTGGCGGTGGAACTGCGTTGGAGCTGTCAAATTGGTGAGCAGCTGCTCTTGTGATCATTGTCTCAAAGCCACACCCACCCCACTGTCATTAAGTTCAGAATGAGGAAGTGTAGGCTATATAGAAATAAAAAATCATAAAACTTCTTTCAGCCTTCCAGTGTTCGAACTTGTAAACAAGGCTGCATGAGATTTTTCTTAATGCGACTCCGTGCAGCCAATGGCAGCGTCCGTTTTAGGTATAAGGCCGGGAGCCGCTTGTGGATTTGACAGCGCTAACGCAATTCCACCTTTGACACCGTCAAGACATCAGCTATGAGGATTTCGGCTAAAGCGGATCTAATCAAATCGGGCCCTAAAAATTTTGGTGAATCTTGCAATTAATTGCCCCTCCCTGTTGCACACAACAAGCTTCCATTCCTCCGGTCACAAAAAGGGATTTATGGCTGATTTAAGATTAAATTGTTAACCCTGTTACGGCCAACCCTGTTACTTGGCACCTAATATGCACTTACTATCTAATTTTGTCCTCTCGAGATGGGAAAACGTTTTTTTCTCACCAAGATACACTACCTAGCGACACAGCTACATTGAGAGAGAGAGAAAGAGAGAGAGATATAAATAGTAATTAATTCCCTGTCTCTCCGTCAGGGGACGTAGAGAGTGCCCGTAAGGAGGAGGCTGAGACCCAGTCGGATCCCCAGGGTACGTAGTATCTTAATAAGTCAAACAAATCAAACTCTGCCGGTGTTGTGTTTGTCCGTTGTTAACCCAGCGTGTCCTTTTCTGGTTGCAGTTCTCAGTAACTTGCTGACTAAATCCTCCTAGATCGTCTGTGATTCCAATGGAGAAGAACCAGAACCAGAGGAAGGGTTTCCCATAACACATACAACACACACACACACACTCATACACAGATCCATCCCAATCTTTAGGCCTTAAACTGGTTATAGTTGTAAAACTGTGAGATAGTGTTTTGGGGGTTATGAACCTTCAGCAACATGTTAGAGTGAGACCAATCAGTAGTATATCAGTGTCTTCTAAAGATCGCATTTGTAATCCGTTAAAAAAGGGGTGATATTTTCTGTCCACTTAGCAGCACCAAAACAATATAGGTCTATTTCTCTATACTAGTACTGGGAAGTTAGTCTAGAAACCAGTCATTTTAGCTAACATTCCACTCCTTGCCACTCCCGTCATTTGCCAAAGAGACTGGATTATCTGCGTTCCTAACGTTCGATATGCAGCTGGATTTACAATTAACAATGTGATTGGAGGATAACTGTGAGGTTTATCGAATCAGGATCAAATCCTGTGATATTCTCAAGCTCATAATGATGACTATGAATACAAGGAGTGGCATGTATTAGTCTGAACAGCAACCAGGCTACTGGGGTGTAGTTTAAAACTTCTTTCTATGTTGTCTATGAGAAGGCAGCATCATTTATATGGATCTAATGTACAAAATAAAATAAAAAAAGAAATGTGTACAACTGAAGCACATGATATAATCCTGAGCTGCAGTTCCCAGATTCTTTTGGATAAAATGGACCCTCCTCTATTTGAAATGTTACCGTTGTTTGGTTCTTTACAATGATTTAGGGCTTGATGCTGATCTTCAGTGCTACAGATTGTATCAAGCCCTTACTGTATGTGCTGTTACCAACTCTTCTAGCCTGGTTTAATACTGTAGCCAACTCTTCTAGGCTGGTTTCATACTATTTGTGCTGTAGCCAATTCTTCTAGCCTTCTACCATAATTAATGTAGCCAACTCCTCTATCATTGTCAAGCCATACATGTTTTGTGTGACAATGAAGGAACTCAGAGAGGTGTTGGCCAAAGCACCAACAGACTGGACCCGCAGGCTAGCAGTGTTGTTCACTGTGCAAGCTGGTTAGAGGAAGCTATGTGAGAGCTGGAGGACAGAAGATATCACCCCTGTTGTGTTTGCTGGGTATTTGAGGGGCTTGCCTCCAGACTGTATCACAACCGGCCGTGATTGGGAGTCCTATAGGGCTGCGGACAATTGGCCTAGCGTCGTCCGAGTTTGGCCTGTGTAGGCCGTCATTGTAAATAAGAATTTGTTCTTAACTGACTTGCCTAGTTAAATAAAGGTTAAATAAAAATAAATAAAAAAGACACAGCTCTAGACACCCAGCAGCTATCCAGGACCAGAGTTGGAGAACCCAGAGCCTGCTTAACGCTACAGGGTCCACCCAAACAGTACTGTGCTGGTCAGCATATTTTCTTTTCACATTATTCTTTCCAACACCGGTCCAGCAACTATGGGAGATGTGCAACCGGGCAAGCCCAGTGCAGCTTGGTTTGGATCAGTAGTGTGAAAATGGTATACGTCTGTATGCAGTTTAACTCGGGGCTGGGTTCAGCCTGGGAGGAGCTCACCGCTGAACGTACTGTAAGAATGTTCCAGTTCACAGTGAAAGACTAACTCTTGGAGAAGCAATCTCTGATTAGCCTGGTCCTATGCTCTGTGGGTGCTTTAGCCAACTAACTCCTCTGAATAGCATTGTCTTGACAATACTTCTTTTGGAGAATAACCTTCCTCTCCAAAAGAGTTCATGATAAGCATAACGATGATACAGTGGTATACAGAGTACTCCACTCTTATATTTAATGAGTCTGTCTTTGTTATGGTGTGTTTGAGAATTGTGTGATTTTAATCTTTTAGGACCTATTTCTTTTTGAATTCTGTAAATAATGCTGGAGATCTAAATAAAGGAGCTGTTAAGGGGGAACTATGTGTCATGTGTCTGTTGTGTGGGATGGGCGTGACAAACACAGTCTTGTGGCATGCAGGTGACCCGGGTTGGAACCCGATCAGTAACATATGGATCAGTGCTGTTAGAGACACAGCTGCCTGTATGAATCAGACATGACCAGAACAGCTTGATATGCAAGGTATTCGTCATCAGAGGGCAGACACACACACACACACACAGAGAGCAGTGTGTAGACTTGGTTGTGATCGATAGTGACGGGTCCATAAAGCGAGCTCTGGGGCGTCAGGTGCATTACTGTACCTGTGGGAACCTGCTGGGAACACCTTCTGAACACACATATCATCGTCATGTCATCCATAAACCATCACTAGCTAATTAGATCAGCAAGTAAGGGCTTGATTCTGTTGAATATTTGATTGTAAGTTAAAAAGATTGCTTTCACAAGAGACTATTAAACTATAGTTTCTGAAAAAAAAAGCTGAAATGTCAGAATGCGCTGTTCGCTACACTCACAGGCATTTTAATATATATTATGTGTATTGTACATGGATATTTATAATCAACTATCCTATCCTAACCTATCCTCAACTCTAGTCCATCTGTTGCACCTGGCATTGACCTCGATGCTGGAGGAAGGTCTTCTCTAGAACTGACAAGATTCCCTATTCTACATGACAAAGAAGTGTGTCTGTGAAGGAATGCCAAACTACATATTCTGTGAAGGATGCCAAATGACATATTCTGTGAAGGATGCCAAACACTTCCTTGGTCTTGGCGCTAATGATTCCCTTGGTTTGATCAATCAAGGAGGGCATCTAGTGGCATAGATTTGGTATCACAAGCACTTTGCTATTTCTCTGTGTTTCTATCAGGTTATTTTACTGTCCGTGCTATCCGGTTTACTTGGGAAGGCCCAACCCATTGCCACCCCATTGAAGTTGACATTTAAAATGTTTAAGGTAGGCTAAAGGGTTAAGGTTAGGTATAAGGGTAGGGGTTAAGGTTAGGCTAGAGGTTAGGGTTTAGGGTAGGGACGTCCCAATGATCTCGAACAGCACTGACTGTTATTTTACTGTATGGCCACCAACCGATCTCCAAACCATTCCTAGTCGATCACAAAACATTTCTGCAAAAAACCTGGATTCAGCAGCCCTAGCGCCGGGAGGTCAAAGGCGTATGTTTTTTAAGTCATGTTTTTTAAAAATCTGAGCGGTAGATCTCGGCTTGCATTTTGACTCAGAAAGTCATCTTGAATCTGAAATTTGTTGGTGACCACTGTTCTGGACTGTCATAATAAATCAAGACATTCATCCATCCTTGCGCTCTTACACATTACACAACACTGATATTAATGAGTAACTTCTTCCCAGATGTGAAAATAAAACTGTACATTTTGCAGAAATAACCTTTTGTTCAGTTCAGTGACTATATTATGCAGGCCATAGTCCCGAGGTGTTCCATGAGGGGAAATGTTCAGAACCGTTAGACACAAACACAATTAATTTGCCTGACTTGACAGAGGATCACATATGTTCTACATTATGTACATACTACCTCTTTATGTGAACGTTCTATAAAACTGATCCCTCCTGAGCTCTAACCAATAACCCCAGGTTCAGCCTGCTGGCCCTGATGCTGCTCCTGGCCAAAGGAAGTGATGTAACAGTGTCAGAGGAGGACAGGAAGCCCAAATTTGTCCTGATAATGGTGGACGACCTCGGCATTAGGGACATCGATTGTTACGCAATGACACCATCAGGTAACAGCGGCAACCAGGCAATCTGCAGCTGTCCCAAAAACACCTGCAGTCTGCATTTGTAACACTTGCTTCCTCTTCCTCTATTAGCCCATGAGCCAGGCCCCCAAATTTGTGTCGTCGGACTCACTTCGGGTGACATTATATCATTCACACATTTAGCTATTTAAGTATCTCTTCCTGTCATTTACCTGTACAGTTTATGTAACCATGCAAGTATTCACTTACCTGTAAATATAACTGTATATTTACCTGTACAGCTAATTTAACCATGCAAAATATTCACTTACCTGTTCATTTAACCAGTCTGTCTATTAAGTAAACTATTATTACCCTCGCTCATATCATATGCATTTTTAGCTATTGAAGTATTTCTCTGCCATCGACCTGTATAGTATAGTTAACCATCCAACATCCACCAATGTATAGTGTACATATTCAGCCAACCACCCATACTATGCAATGTCTTTTTATAGCTTTTTTGCACTCCAGATATCTTGTATTTCTATACTTTTTCATACTGCCACTCTATGTATCATGTACCGTGTACATCTGTCTATCTAGCTATCTACAGTGGGGAGAACAAGTATTTGATACACTGCCGATTTTGCAGGTTTTCCTACTTACAAAGCATGTAGAGGTCTGTAATTTTTATCATAGGTACACTTCAACTGTGAGAGACGGAATCTAAAACAAAAATCCAGAAAATCACATTGTATGATTTTTTAATAATTAATTTGCATTTTATTGCATGACATAAGTATTTGATCACCTACCAACCAGTAAGAATTCTGGCTCTCACAGACCTGTTCGTTTTTCTTTAAGAAGCCCTCCTGTTCTCCACTCATTACCTGTATTAACTGCACCTGTTTGAACTCGTTACCTGTATAAAAGACACCTGTCCACACACTCAATCAAACAGACTCCAACCTCTCCACAATGGCCAAGACCAGAGAGCTGTGTAAGGACATCAGAGATAAAATTGTAGACCTGCACAAGGCTGGGATGGGCTACAGGACAATAGGCAAGCAGCTTGGTGAGAAGGCAACAACTGTTGGCGCAATTATTAGAAAATGGAAGAAGTTCAAGATGACGGTCAATCTCCCTCGGTCTGGGGCACCATGCAAGATCTCATCTCGTGGGGCATCAATGATCATGAGGAAGGTGAGGGATCAGCCCAGAACTACACAGCAGGACCTGGTCAATGACCTGAAGAGAGCTGGGACCACAGTCTGAAAGAAAACCATTAGTAACACACTACGCCGTCATGGATTAAAATCCTGCAGCGCACGCAAGGTCCCCCTGCTCAAGCCAGCGCATGTCCAGGCCCGTCTGAAGTTTGCCAATGACCATCTGGAAGATCCAGAGGAGGAATGGGAGAAGGTCATGTGGTCTGATGAGACAAAAATAGAGCTTTTTGGTCTAAACTCCACTCACCGTGTTTGGAGGAAGAAGAAGGATGAGTAAAACCCCAAGAACACCATCCCAACCGTGAAGCATGGTGGTGGAAACATCATTCTTTGGGGATGCTTTTCTGCAAAGGGGACAGGACGACTGCACCGTATTGAGGGGAGGATGGATGGGGCCATGTATCGCGAGATCTTGGCCAACAACCTCCTTCCCTCAGTTAGAGCATTGAAGATGGGTCGTGGCTGGGTCTTCCAGCATGACAACGACCCGAAACACACAGCCAGGGCAACTAAGGAGTGGCTCTGTAAGAAGCATCTCAAGGTCCTGGAGTGGCCTAGCCAGTCTCCAGACCTGAACCCAATAGAAAATCTTTGGAGGGAGCTGAAAGTCTGTATTGCTCAGCGACAGCCCCGAAACCTGAAGGATCTGTATGGAGGAGTGGGCCAAAATCCCTGCTGCAGTATGTGCAAACCTGGTCAAGAACTACAGGGAACGTATGATCTCTGTAATTGCAAACAAAGGTTTCTGTACCAAATATTAAGTTCTGCTTTTCTGATGTATCAAATACTTATGTCATGCAATAAAATGCAAATGAATTACTTAAAAATCATACAATGGGATTTTCTTGATTTTTGTTTTAGATTCCGTCACTCACAGTTGAAGAGTACCTATGATAAAAATTACAGACTTCTACATGCTTTGTAAGTGGGAAAACCTGCAAAATCGGCAGTGTATCAAATACTTGTTCTCCCCACTGTATAGTTGAAGTCGGAAGTTTACATACACTTAGGTTGAAGTCATTAAAACTCATTTTTCAACCACTCCACAGATTTCATGACACAAGTAATTATTTACTAGGATTAAATGTCAGGAATTGTGAAAAACTGAGTTTAAATATATTTGGCCAAGGTGTATGTAAACTTCCGACTTCAACTGTATGTATATTTTTCTGCATATCTTACCTCTGTATCCTCTTGACTGGTGGTTATTTTTTTTAAAGAAACTAAATATGCTTCTCTGCATCTACTAAAATCTGGGTAAAATATTGAAAGGAATGTGTCATATTCAGTACATTTAGTTATTGCTTGCTTTTCTAAAGTCTACCAATCTTACCAGCAGGCATGCCAGCTAAGATAGTTAGACAAGCTACTCTAACTTGATTGATAGCCTAAAATGGCTTCTTGGTAGCTAGTTATGAGGTTGGGAGATTGGGAACCTATCTGGGCTAGCTAAAGCCAACTGCATACAATTGCTAGGTGGCTAATAGTATTACAACAACAAAAATAGTTTTCTTTATTATTATTATCATCATTATTATTATTATTATTTTTAACAGGACACATCTGAGGGGGCACGAGCCCCTGGGCCCCGTATGAGCATGATGCCTCTGATTGGAGCATTCTCCGGTTATCACTCTTTCTTTCACCCCTCTATCCCGTTCATCTTTCCCATAGGGATTTTACCCCGTTACAAACAGTGTCAGTATACAACAAGTTATTGCACACTTATACCATTTAATCATAAACCATTGGAAAGCTTAGATTCACAGCGATCCTTCAGACACATTTTGTGAATGTTCATGTCAACAGAACTTTGAATTTTGGCCTTTAAAAAGGAAACACTGATACATTTAAACGTTGTTTGATGAATGATTCTGAAGGATCATGACATTACCTTTCAAATGATATATAATGCACCCAACTTTGAAAGCACCAGCTACAACTATTGTTTTTCCTGCATATTAACTTTTTTTTGTTTGATTAAAGTCGATGATGTGACAAAGCATTTGACTTATACACTATATATACAAAAGTATGTGGACACCCCTTCAAATTAGTGGATTCAGCTGTTTCAGCCACACCCGTTGCTGACAGGTGTATAAAATCAAGCACACAGCCATGCAATCTACATAGACAAACATTGTCAGTAGAATGGCCTTAAGGAAGAGCTCAGTGACTTTCAACATGGCAAAGTCAACATGGCAAAGCTAGAGCTGCCCCGGTCAACTGTAAGTGCTGTTATTGTGAAGTGGAAGTCTAGTAGCAACAACGGCTCAGCCACAAAGTGGTAGGCCACACAAGCTCATTTGTCAAAATAGACAGACATGTCAGTGTAGAATAATCCCATAGGGAAACAATGGGACAGTAATGTGTAATTTCTGACATTTTAAATGCTAGCTTTTCATGACAACTGATTACACTGTCCAGCCTTACATCATTACACAGAGGAGATTATCCTGATTAAAATGGTGTCTGTCTTGAAAAAATAAAAATATACACATTTTCAGATACTTTGTGAAGTAAACAATGGGACGACCTCAGAGTTCCATTAGTAAATATTGTTTGGGGACGTTTTAACTACCAGCAATTGGTCACAGCCTCGTACCCTGCCCAAACTTACATCCTTGGAAAGAATAGGTTATCCTGATTACAATGGTGTAGAACACCAAAAAAACAAAACAAGTGGGATGCATGCCAGCAAAGCCACTTCACAAAACAACACTAAACAATACATTAATTGCACTATAAAGGTGACAAACAGTTCCCACAAACTGTTAGGGCCTACATAAAGCTGTCCCAACAGCAGAGTCCCAACACCTTACCACTGCCACACCTGGCTATCAGCAGAGCCTTGTCTGGCAGCGAAACAGTTCATTCGGCCTCATTTACTGCCTTTTTAAAAAAACATAGCTGATGTGGCTGACTTGCTTAAACAAATGTGGTTTATTTTTTGTGTGATTTTATTATTTCAATATAAAAACACACAAGGCAGGATCTGTCAGGACTCTGGTTTGATCATCAGCCTTTCTGTTGTGTTTGTTTTGTGTCTTAATTGTCAGTTTCTCTCACTCTGCCATCACAGCTGCACCTCATTCAAATCAGTGCTCTGCTCTCCTTACACACACCTGTCTTCCATTTTGCATTGATTTTCTCCACTACTTATGCTTCTCTCTTTCTTTGCTTCTCTGTCAGTGTGTCTTGGTTACCGTCCTATAATCAGTATTGATCTAGTTGTGCCTAGCTTACATTCCTTGTCTGTTTATTTAATCTTGTTTTTTCCCTCTGATTTGCCCAGTCCCTGTACTCAACCCTGTTTCGGCTTGCTCACCCGGTTTTGATCTTCTCCTCTTGTTTTGGACTATTGACTTGGCTCTACCCCCGGGGCTGTGGATCTGCCTCTGGTTTTGACCCCTGCCTGCCCCTTGGATTTTGCCTCTGTCCTGCCCTTCGCTTGGTGGCTCGGCTGCAATTTATTTTTGTGTTTTTGTTTCTTTTCTTTGCTTTTTTGGACAATAAATTGAGTTATCTGCTAATCTTCTCTTGGATCCCTTTTTATCCCAGCACCCCTAACAGGATCACATTACGAATACTAGCCGACATGACAACACTAATATACAATAGAACTATTTACATACTGTTAGGAGTTAATTATTTGAGTGCAGAATAACATTTAGAGAAAGAGTTTACGTTAAAAAAAATTATATATTATCTATATTATTCTCAGAAAAGAAAATGTCGTCCCCCACTATCACGTTTCAGATAAGACCCAGATCAACAGGGGCAGGCAGAGGTCCGTAATCCAGATAGGCGGGGCAGAGGTACAGGACGGCGGGCAGGCAAAGGTCAGTAATCTAGATAGGTGGGACAGAGGTGCAGGAGGGCAGGAAGAATGGTCAACACCGGGAAAACTAGGAAACAGAAACAATCGCAAGACAGGAGCAGAGGGAAAACCGCTGGTAGGCTTGACGAAACAAAACAAACTGGCAACAGACAAACAGAACACAGGTATAAATACACTGGGGAAGATGGGCGACACCTGGAGAGGGTGGAGACAAGCAAACAGACAGGTGAAACAGATCAGGGTGTGACACCCACTCCCTTACCATGTAGGTCCATTGCTTGCTCAAGAGTTGTTGATTTAGAGTTTTGCATCAACTGTATTTGCCCGAGCTTCGTTTATCACGGCCACTGATCGCTCTATACAAACAATATAATTGAGATGTACCAACTATGGCATGAGGGGACGACAAGCGGACAAAAGGCAATCCGTAATTTTGATTAAGACATTGATGAGTGAGCTAGGACGGACGTAGTCAATATAACTACTTGTTTAGCACTTTTGAAATGTGCAGTGACAGGATTCAGAACATGGGCTGTTCTGACAGTGTTCTCCCTATACACCAAGTCAGAACCGTAGGATAAATAATGGGGGGATATAAGCAGACAATGAAAGCTCTTACAATATTTGATGATTACATTTCTCTAAAAATAGCTGTGCAGCGACGCTCCTCGTCCAACCTGACAGAGCTTGAGAGGATCTGCAGAGAATAATGGGAGAAACTCCCCAAATACAGGTGTGCCAAGCTTGTAGCGTCATACGCAAGAAGACTCAAGGCTGTAATCGCTGCCAAAGGTGCTTCAACAATATACTGAGTAAAGGGTCTGAATACGCACGTAAATGTGATATCTCAGTTGTTGTTTTCATCTTTTAATTAGCAAAAAAATCATTTAAACTCAGTTTTTCACAATTCCTGACATTTCATCCTAGTAAACATTCCCTGTTTTAGGTCAGTTAGGATCACCACTTTATTTTAAGAATGTGAAATGTCAGAATAATAGTAGAGAGAGTGATTTCTTTCAGTTTTTATTTCTTTCATCACATTCCCAGTGGGTCAGAAGTTTACATACACTCAATTAGTATTTGGTAGCATTGCCTTTAAATTGTTTAATTTGGGTCAAACGTTTCAGGTAGCCTTCCACAAGCTTCCCACAATAAGTTGGGTGAATTTTGGCCCATTCCTCCTGACAGAACTGGTGACACTGAGTCAGGTTTGTAGGCCTCCTTACTCCCACATACGCTTTTTCAGTTCTGCCCACAAACGTTCTATAGGATTGAGGTCAGGGCTTTGTGATGGCCACTCCAATACCTTGACTTTGTTGTCCTTAAGCCATTTTGCCACAACTTTGGAAGTATGCATGGGGTCATTGTCCATTTGGAAGACCCATTTGCGACCAAGCTTTAACTTCCTGACTGATGTCTTGAGATGTTGCTTCAATATATACACATAATTGTCCTTCCTCATGATGCCATCTATTTTGTGAAGTGCACCAGTCCCTCCTGCAGCAAAGCACCCCCACAACATGATGCTTTGGAGAGGCAGGTAGCCTAGGGGTTAGAGTGTTGGGCCAGTAACCGAAAGGTTGCTGGATTGAATCCCCGAGCCGACAAGGTGAAAAACCTGTCGATGTGTCCTTGAGCAAGGCACTTAACCCTAATTTTCTCCAGGGGCTGACCCTGTAGTTAGACCATCATTGTAAATAAGAATTTGTTCTTAACTGATTTGCCTAGTTAAATAATAATACAAAAAAATAAATAATAATAATAATAAAGCTGCAAAGCACCCCCACAACATGATGCTGTCACGGTTGGGATGGTGTTCTTCGGCTTGCAAGCTGCCCCTTTTTCCTCCAAACATAACAATGGTCATTATGGCCAAACAGTTCTATTTTTGTTTCATCAGACCAGAGGACATTTCTCCAAAAAGTACGATATTTGACCCCATGTGCAGTTGCAAACCGTATTCTGGCTTTTTTATGCTGGTTTTGGAGCAGTGGCTTCTTCCTTGCTGATCGGCCTTTCAGGTTATGTCGATATAAGAATCGTTTTACTGTGGATATAGATACTTTTGTACCTGTTTCCTCCAGCATCTTCACAAGGTCCTTTGCTGTTGTTCTGGGATTGATTTGCACTTTTCGCACCAAAGTACGTTCATCTCTAGGAGACAGAACGCGTCTCCTTCCTGAGCGGTATGACGGCTGCGTGGTCCCATGGTGTTTATACTTGCGTACTATTGTTTGTGGTACCTTCAGGCATTTGGAAATTGCTCCCAAGGATGAACCAGACTTGTGGAGGTCTACAATTTCTTTTCTGAGGTCTTGGCTGATTTCTTTTGATTTTCCCATGATGTCGAGCAAAGAGGCACTGAGTTTGAAGGTAGGCCTTGAAATACATCCACAGGTACACCTCCAATTGACTCAAATGATGTCAATTAGCCTATCAGATGCTTCTAAAGCCATGTCATAATTTTCTGGAATTTTCCAAGCTGTTTAAAGGCACAGTCAACTTAGTGTATGTAATCTTCTGACCCACTGGAATTGTGATATAGTGCATTATAAGTGAAATAATCTGTCTGTAAACAATTGTTGGAAGAATTACTTGTGTCATGCACAAAGTAGATGTCCTAACCGACAAAACTATAGTTTGTTATGAGTTTTAATGATTTCAACCTAAGTGTATGTAATCTTCAGACTTCAACTGTATGTATTTGGCTATATATCAGTCTAGAACAGGATTATCTATTGTGGATGCAATTTGAATGGAGTTGATGGAGAGAGAGAAAGACTGCTAGAGAGATTTATTACACTGATTTATATTTTTATTTGATCTTTATTTTATCAGGGCGTCATACTGAGACCAAGGTCTCTTTTACAGACGAGCCCTGAAAATTTGAAAGCAACAATATTTCAGTGAGGCTGTTTTAAAACTCTGCAGCTGCAGTTAAAAAAAAAAAAAAATTGCAATTAAAAAACAAGGTGACCTCCGAATGCCAGATGGAGGTAAATTAGACGCGTGTTCTGTCTTTATATTACCGTAGCATAGGCTATGCTGCAGCAAATGTAGGCCTACCTGTCACAAGAAAAAAAGTTACCATGATGAGATGATAGGTCTACATGCATTGTGAACCGCTCCATACTGAGATGGGCTGTCTGTCCCCACCCTGAACGTTGATTCATCATGCAGAAGCCGTAGAGAAGCCAGATTTAGACATCCCCATATAATGTAATGGTATGATGTTCATATAAATAATGTATTTTACCTGTTATTTATCCCCCAAAAAAGGAGTGGTTTTGGGTGGTAAATCCAGGTAAATCTCGGTAACCGGGTTCCCGCCATTCAATCTTAGTATGTTGTAATGTGTGTGGGGGGATCAACTGCTTTTACATTTTTATAACATTTTTCAGACTGTATCATTTTGCAATTACGTCTGGACAGTTGTACATGTCTATATAAAATATTATAAAAATTAGCTCAGAGATAACTTAATCAGTTTTTCTCTGTGACGTTTGTGACTGTACAGTATGCTCCTGTCAGTTACTGCTCTTCACCACAGACTGGAATAAACATTCCTTTCTGCTGCAGTACATGTATGCTGTCTCCTATTCTATCTAGTTCAACTGCATCAATGCTGATGATGTTGTGGATTCGCTCCCAGCAGTCTGGGACTCTCAACTGAATCACAGTTACTTTGCTAGTACTGGCCAGGATTACTGGCTCGCTAGTGGTTAGTTCGGGCCTGTAAGAGCTGTGAGAGCTGTGCTCTGAGGGTGTAGGCGGTTATTAGTACCACCAGGTGGCACTGCAGCCATGTGTATCAGAGACAGACAGCACAATATACGTCAGTACAATGTGCAGGCTGTACAGTACACCCAGGGTCAGTAGGATTAATGTTTCATCTGTGGTACTGTGGACCCACTGAATTCAAACTGATCAAGGTTCTGTGTTGCTTATAAAAGTGATGGATGCAGGCCAAATTATTAGTTCTGGACTGTCAATAACACAGAAGAGAAACTGATGAGCACTGGACTTGAGGGCTGGAACGTGTAGGACCTGGGAAACTGAGCTGAACATGGATATAACATTAATTAACTATTAGTTATTGAGTTATTGGAGTAGAATAAGACAGTGACTGAGTTTGAGTCAGTGGTTATTGGAGTAGAAAAGACAGTGACTGAGTTTGGGCCAGTGGTTATTGGAGTAGAATAAGACAGTGACTGAGTTTGGGTCAGTGGTTATTGGAGTAGAATAAGACAGTGACTGAGTTTGAGTCAGTGGTTATTGGAGTAGAATAAGACAGTGACTGAGTTTGGGTCAGTGGTTATTGGAGTAGAATAAGACAGTGACTGAGTTTGGGTCAGTGGTTATCGGAGTAGAATAAGACAGTGACTGAGTTTGGGTCAGTGGTTATTGGAGTAGAATAAGACAGTGACTGAGTTTGAGCCAGTGGTTATTGGAGTAGAATAAGACAGTGACTGAGTTTGAGTCAGTGGTTATTGGAGTAGAATAAGACAGTGACTGAGTTTGGGTCAGTGGTTATTGGAGTAGAATAAGACAGTGACTGAGTTTGGGTCAGTGGTTATCGGAGTAGAATAAGACAGTGACTGAGTTTGAGTCAGTGGTTATCGGAGTAGAATAAGACAGTGACTGAGTTTGGGTCAGTGGTTATTGGAGTAGAATAAGACAGTGACTGAGTTTGAGTCAGTGGTTATTGGTGTAGAATAAGACAGTGACTGAGTTTGGGCCAGTGGTTATTGGAGTAGAATAAGACAGTGACTGAGTTTGAGTCAGTGGTTATTGGAGTAGAATAAGACAGTGACTGAGTTTGGGCCAGTGGTTATTGGAGTAGAATAAGACAGTGACTGAGTTTGAGTCAGTGGTTATTGGAGTAGAATAAGACAGTGACAAAGTTTGAGTCAGGGGTTATTGGCATCAAGACCAAAAGGAGCTTTTTAGCAAGATGTTCTTCTGACAGGATTAAAACCTCATCTCTCTTCTGTTAATCCTTCAAGATATTATCTGTTTTCTATTCAATGATTATTTAAGAATTACATTTCAGGGTTCTTTGAGTGTTATGAATCACACTGGCATGAATAGCTCCCTAACTCAGTCATGGGCCGTGACTGCTATTCTCTGAATATAAAGAAAGCAGTCACTGTGAACCTATACTAGAAGACATGTGTAGAGTTAAGAGTGTGTAGGCCTGTTCAGAGGAGACTGCGTGAATCAGGCCTTCATGATCGAATTGCTGCAAAGAAACCACTTCTAAAGGACACCAATAAGAAGAAGAGACTTGCTTGGGCCAAGAAACACAAACAATGGATATTAGACCAGTGGAAATCTGTCCTTTGGTCCAAATTTGGGATTTTTGGTTCCAACCGCTGTCTTTGTGAGACGCAGAGTAGGTGAACGGATGATCTCTGCATGTGTGGGTCTCACGTGAAGCATGGAGGAGGAGGTGTGATGGTGTGGGGGTGCTTTGCTGGTGACACTGTCAGTAATTTATTTAGAATTCAAGGCACATTTAACCAGCATGGCTACCACAGCATTCTGCAGCGATACGCTATCCAATCTGGTTTGCGCTTAGTGCGACAATCATTTGTTTTTCAACAGGACAATGACCCAACACACCTCCAGACTGTGTAAGGGCTATGTGACCAAGAAGGAGAGTGATGGAGTTCTGCATCAGATGACCTGGCCTCCACAATCACCCGACCTTAACCCAATTGAGATGGTTTGGTATGAGTTGGACCGCAGAGTGAAGGATAAGCAAGTGATCAACATATGTGGGAAATCCTTCAAGACTGTTAGAAAAGCATTCCAGGTGAATCTGGTTGAGAGAATGCCAAGAGTGTGCAAAACTGTCATCAAGGCAAAGGGTGGCTACTTTGAAGAATATCAAATATCAAATATCAAATTGTTTAAATCTTTGTAGTTACTACATGATCCCATATGTGTTGTTTCATAGTTTTGATGTCTTCACAATTTTCCTACAATGTAGAAAATAGTAAATATAAAGAAAAACCCTCAACTTTTGACTGGTACTGTAAGTATTCAGACCCTTTACTCAGTCCGTTGTTGAAGCACATTTGGCAGCGATTACAGCCTTCAGTCTTCTTGGGTATGACACTACAAGCTTTTCACTCCTGTATTTTGAGAGTTTCTCCCATTCTCCTCTGTAGATCCTCTTAAGTCAGGTTGGATGGGGAGCGTCACTGCACAGCTATTTTCAGGTCTCTCCAGAGATGTTCGATCAGGATTCAAGTCCGGGCTCTGGGCTGGCCACTCAAGGACATTCAGAGACTTACCCCGAAGCCACTCCTGTGTTGTCTTGGCTGTGTGATTACAGTAGGGTCGTTGTCCTGTTGTAAGGTGAATCTTAGTGCTCTGGAGCAGGTTTTCATCAAGGATCTCTCTGTACCTTGCTCCATTCATCTTTCCCTTGATCCTGACTAGTCTCCTAGTCCCTGCCGCTAACAAACATCCCCACATCACTGTAGGGATGGTACCAGGTTTCCTCCAGACGTGACGTTTGGCATTCAGGCCAAAGTGTTCAATCTTGGTTTTATCAGACCAGAGAATCTTGTTTCTCATGGTCTGAGAGTCTTTAGGTACCTTTTGGCACACTCCAAGCGGGCTGTCATGTGCCTTTTACTGAGGAGTGGCTTCCGTCTGGCCACTCTACCATAAATGCCTGATTGATGGACTGCTGCAGAGATGGTTGTCCTTCTGGAAGGTTCTCCCATCTCCACGGAGAAACTCTGGAGCTCTATCAGAGTGACCATCGGGTTCTTGGTCACCTCCCTAAACAAGGCCCTTCTCCCCCGATTGCTCAGTTTGGCTGGGTGGCCAGCTCTAGGAAGAGTCTTGGTGGTTCCAAACTTCTTCCATTTAAGAATATTTTTTGATAGCATCCTGTCTCAGAGCTCTACGGACAATTCCTTCAACCTCATGGATTGGTTTTTGCTCTGACGTGCACTGTCAACTGTGGGACCTTAAATAGACAGGTGTGTGCCTTTCCAAATCATGTCCAACCAATTTAATTTACCACAGGTTGACTCCAATCAAGTTGTAGAAACATCTCAAGGATGATCAGTGGAAACAGGATGCACCTGAGCTCAATTTCAAGTCTCATAGCAAAGGGTCTGAATACTTATGTAAATAAGGTATTTCTGTTTTGTGTTTTTAATATGGGGTAATGTGTTTATATTGATGAGGAAAATATTTTTTTTATCTAGGCTGTAAAGTAACAAAATGTGCAAAAGGGAAGGGGTTTGAATACTTTCTGAATGCACTGTATTTATGGTCTCTGTGTTTCTGCTCTCTGGCCAGCCAAGCTGTTTCCTCCCTGTTATTGCTCCCTGGTCAGTCTTCAGACTCAGTCACTCTGACCAGCCCCATGGTCATTGGTCCAAGCTTGACAGAACAGATCACTGACCAGTGGCCTGACTCAGTGCTTCATGTCCATATTTCTGTGGCTTTGTCTAGTCTGACCTGGACTGGACAAAACCCTCTTTCAGGACCGGCCCAGCTCAACCATAACCACTGGTTCAGATGTCACTAAGGTCACTGGCCCTTTAAATGCTTAAAACCATAAAGCATCTTTACTGGTGTGTTTCCCAGCCCTGGCTGCTCTATAGATTGAGAGCCACAGGAAGGAAATCACTTCCATACATCCAGCATAGGAGGCTTACGGTTAGGGTTAGTTCCACTGAGAAACAAATGTTTGGCAACAGAGTTCATTGGTACTGCGGCTTCTAAAGACCTCTGTAACTCTGTCTTGAGTCAGAGACCAGAGTTTTGTAATGTAATCAATATAGAATGAGAGGAGTGACCAAACAATATCAGAGCAACTGAAGGCTATCACATTCCCATCTGATTGGCTTTAAGACATGGCTTTCCTCAAACCAGACAAGGGAAACACAGGTTTTTATATATATAATAAAAAAAATGCAGTTTTTTTTATTGCAGACAGTTAAACCAGTTTTATCTTTCAAAACAACTCCTCCATCATGCCAACTGCCATATGTTCTAAAGAGGAATGTGTGGAGAACACTTGGGCTCCCGAGTGGCTCAGTGGTCTGAGGCACTGTATCTCAGTGCAAAAAGCGTCACTACAGTACCTGGTTTGAATCCATGCTGTATCACATCCGGCCCGTGATTGGGAGTCCCATAGGGTGGTGCACAATTGGCCCAGCGTCGTCCGAGTTTGGCTGGGGTAGGTCGTCATTGTAAATAAGAATTTGTTCTTAACTGACTTGCCTAGTTAAATAAAGGTTAAATAAAATAAATGATAGACCCACAGCAATGGCTTCCATGCCACCTGCAAACCTAAACCATGCACACACATGCACACTATATGGAATTGTTTGTCTTCCTTGCTGTTGGGCAGTGTTCCATTGCTGTTTGGGATAATAGAGCAGGTTTAAGTGTTTCCTGGTTGCAATTTCACACAGAGCTGCTTCCATATGGATCTCTGGTCCAGAACTGATACACTGACAGCTCACATAAAGACAACTCAACCTCTCACCCCTGGACTCGTCTGATTTTCCCACACCCGGCCCCCCAACTTCCAACTTCCAACATTCCCTCAATCTCCCCATCCTCCCCCAGTCTGCCCTGGCCTGAGCAGTGAGAGAGTTCAGTCAAAAATCTGTTGTTGACTCAGAAATGCTCTGCCAAGTACCGATAGTCAATAATCAAACAGTAAGCCAGATCCACACAGATGGCTTTTAGTCAGTGCCTGGGTGGAGTCATGGAGATTTTTACTGGACTCAGGTTACACCTCTCTGGCACTTCAGATGGACTCAGTATAAATGAGTACAGTCAGTCCATTGTCCATTGGCTACAGCTTCCTATTCCCTATACAGTACAGTGCAGGACTTTGGGCCAGAGCCCTACTGTGAGGTGTCCTGTGCCTCTCCCCATACTGTATCCTGCTCCCAGTCCCCTTAACCAAACCCAGAGTGATGATGACATGTCTGTGCTCTGAGGATCCACTGTAAGCCCTGACCTCAGTGGAAATGCTGACACCATTACTTCCTGAAGGGGAGAGAGGGAGGTAAAAGAAGGGGGGGAGGTAAGAGAAGGAGGGGGGAGAGGGAGGTAAGAGAAGGGGTGGGGAGAGAGGGAGGTAAGAGAAGGGGGGAGGGAGGTAAGAGAAGGGGTGGGGGAGAGAGGGAGGTAAGAGAAGGGGGGAGGGAGGTAAGAGAAGGGGTGGGGGAGAGAGGGAGGTAAGAGAAGGGGTGGTGGAGAGAGGGAGGTAAGAGAAGGGGGGAGGGAGGTAAGAGAAGGGGTGGGGAGAGGGAGGTAAGAGAAGGGGTGGGGGAGAGAGGGAGGTAAGAGAAGGTGGGGGAGAGAGGGAGGTAAGAGAAGGTGGTAGAGAGAGGGAGGTAAGAGAAGGGGTGGGGTGAGGGGGAGGGGGAATAAGAATGAGAGACTGTGTCTTTGTACCCGGCGTGTAGCCAACCCCCTCTTAGTTAGGTGGAACTATTCCAATGGATGACAGTCATTTCCAGTAGATATGGCTGCATTGAACTAAATGCATCTAAATCTTGTAGTTTGCTAGTAATGTATAATAAATTGACCACTTTGGCCAGTTTATGGTTGTGAGGATAGTGGAGTTAGTACAGGTCTCTGTGTTGGTCCAGGCTGAATGATTCCCGTGTGAGAATGCTGCAGGGTTATACGACTGTAACACTCTCAGTTGGAGAGCTTTCATTCTGCACCCCTACTGTAGTTCACCCCAGTGTGTGTGTGTGTGTGTGTGTGTGTGTGTGTGTGTGTGTATGTTTGTGTGTGTGTGAATTTGTTTAGTTTATTTTCTAACTCAGGATCCCTTTGGCTTCGTTGGGTTTGTATCCTCATTTGGAGAATCCCTCCTCTCTCTCTCCTCTTCCCCCCTCTCTCTCTCCTCTTCCCCCCTCTCTCCTCTTCCCCTCTCTCTCTCTCCTCTTCCCCTCTCTCTCTCTACTCTTCCCCCCTCTCTCCTCTTCCCCTCTCTGTCTCTCTCCTCTTCCCCTCTCTCTCTCCTCTTCCCCTCTCTCTCTCTCCTCTTCCCCTCTCTCTCCTCTTCCCCTCTCTCTCCTCTTCCCCTCTCTCTCTCTTTTATCTCCCTTCCTACCTTATTCCCTCTCAGTCGTTCTCAATCCCTCTCTGCATGCATGTGTATGTATGTTGTTTATAGGAATGTAACTTTGCATGCAGTTGTGAGAATATGTATGGTTAAATATTGTTATGTGATGTGATATGATATGTAGTGATGTGATTGTTAGCCTTGGGTGATATTCTCTGTTTTATTGTTGTGTTAGTAAACTGGCGGCCCATCTGTTCAGCATTATCATGCTCTTCACAGGGGACGCAGCCTGTGACTGGCAACATGGCTTTAAGAGAGTTCTTGCTTCAGTGTGTTTGTATGTGTGTGTGTGTGTGTGTGTGTGTGTGTGTGTGTGTGTGTGTGTGTGTGTGTGTGTGTGTGTGTGTGTGTGTGTGTGTGTGTGTGTGTGTGTGTGTGTGTGTGTGTGTGTGTGTGTGTGTGTGTGTGTGTGACCCGTCAGAGCAGTGTCCCATCTGCTGCTTACACGTCCCATATCCCACAGGCACACAGTGACACACACACACATATGCACTTTGATGAACTACCAGGCTCTCGCTCCACACAGTTCACTGAGCTCATTAAAAACACACAGGAAGTATTTACAGAGGTGGGCCCTGATGAAGGACAGATAACTGCACTGGTCTGGATTTAACACTCACACAAACACTCCTCTGCAGTAACACATCTATAATGCAGCTACAGTTCCTGCGTTCCTGAACACTCCGGGTCAATAATTGTGTTCAATTGGCCAGTGTTCTACCGGGGAAAGAGGTGCATTATGGGTGTGAGAATCCAATGCAATCAGCCACAGGAAATGTGTCAAAACAAATTGCAGTATCTAAGCGGCCTCATCTCTAGCTAGCTTCCTTTTCTTAGTTTACAGTTTTGACATATAGTACAACCACTATGGTCAAACCATTGTATGTGGGTTACCACATTTAATCCAATTAGAAACATCCAATAGGAAACATCCAATAGGGAACATCCTAGAAATAGTCAATGGAAACAGTTTCCTGTAGGGGTTCCGTATAGGCCAATTCTACTTACTACCCCAGTCCAGTCACTGTTTCAAGTTTTACGTTTTGTTAGTCCTATTTACGGGATACACATGGTATACATTGTCCAACTAAACGCTTACTTGCAGGTTCCTTCTCGACAATGCTACAACAATAAGAAATGATGAAAGGTGTGTGTGTGTTCGCGTGAATGCATGGTCAACCCTGTTTCTGTACTCATGAACAGCTTTGAGAGGGAAGGACTGAGAAAGAGAAAGGCATAGAGAGATGGACAGACGGAGACAGATGGAGACAGACGGAGACAGACAGAGAGGTTGAGAGAGATATTCTGGGTCGTGGGTTATGTTTCTGGGAATCAGTGAGATAAGATCATAACAACATCTGCAGAGGGGACACTAGATGGGGAGAGGGAGAGAGTGGGCGGTCACTTGTCAGTAACAGTAAGCCTGGGACTGCTCTCTGCTGGCTCTACCTTTCATCTCTCTGACAGACATACTGAACCTGTCCTGTCTCCTGCGGGTCAGTCCTGTCTATGTCTGATGTAGAGATATATTGCAACAGCTGGTTAGTCTTTATGAAACAATGTTGGCCTCATCTGAACTGAGAGGCGTTGTTTGAGACATGCAGAAGGACACAGCTCTCCTGATCCTCCAGAGATGATAACAATCTACTGGTTCTCCTCTGTCTTTCGGCCTTTCCCCCAGCCATGGGGTGTGACACCATTTAGCGTGAGGTAACATTGTGAAGTTTATGAGAAGTCTTCTTCTGGGTGTAAATCACCAATATGTGAAGATGAACCAACTGAATAGAGTGGATTGGTGGGACTGCTCTGTCGACTAGATGAAGCCTTTACCAGCAGTCTGAGAGGCTGTCACACAATATAATATTCTCACATAAAATCAGATTTATTCCAGGTGGATGGATGAGACTGGAGGAGGTTGAAAAAGAGAGGGAGCATGGGAGGGTGAGGACAGGAGAGGGTCTGGGAGGAGAGGAAGTTGGATGAGGAGAGGGAGGAGGAAAAGATGAGGAGATCGGTGTGTCGAACGAAAGACAGACCGGCTGATGACATCTAGCCAAGACGGGCCTGGGTCAAAGAGAGGAGAAATGCTGGTACCGTATGGCTCAGTTGGTAAAGAATGGCACTTGAAAGCTAGGGTTGTTGGTTCGATTCCCACAGGAGACTAGTACAAAAACATATTTAAAAAAATGTATACGCTCACTGCTGTTACAATATGGATTAGAGTGGCTGCTAAATGAATAAAATGTAAAAATTGAGAGGGAGTGGTGGTGAGGTCATTCTGTTATAAAACCCAGCTGCAAATGGTCCTCCTCCCCTCCTCTCTTCTTCCTTTCTTTGGGCCTTTCTTTATTTCTGTCTTTCTTTTTTTCTGCCTGTCTTTCTTCCTTTCCTTGTGTTTGTATACAGTGGGGAGAACAAGTATTTGATACACTGCTGATTTTGCAGGTTTTCCCACTTACAAAGCATGTAGAAGTCTGTAATTTTTATCATAGGTACTCTTCAACTGTGAGTGACAGAATCTGAAACAAAAATCCAGAGAATCAAATTGTATAATTTTTAAGTAATTAATTAGCATTTTATGGCATGACATAAGTATTTGATACATCAGAAAAGCAGAACTTAATATTTGGTACAGAAACCTTTGTTTGCAATTACAGAGATCATACGTTTCCTGTAGTTCTTGACCAAGTTTGCACACACTGCAGCAGGGATTTTGGCCCACTCCTCCATCCAGATCCTTCAGGTTTCGGGGCTGTCGCTGGGCAATACAGACTTTCAGCTCCCTCCAAAGATGTTCTATTGGGTTCAGGTCTGGAGACTGGCTAGGCCACTCCAGGACCTTGAGATGCTTCTTACGGAGCCACTCCTTAGTTTCCCTGGCTGTGTGTTTCAGGTCGTTGTCATGCTGGAAGACCCAGCCAAGACCCATCTTCAATGCTCTTACTGAGGGAAGGAGGTTGTTGGCCAAGATCTCGCGATACATGGCCCCATCCATCCTCCCCTCAATACGGTGCATTCGTCCTGTCCCCTTTGCAGAAAAGCATCCCCAAAGAATGATGTTTCCACCACCATGCTTCACAGTTGGGATGGTGTTCTTGGGGTTGTACTCATCCTTCTTCTTCCTCCAAACACGGCGAGTGGAGTTTAAACCAAAAAGCTCTATTTTTGTCTCATCAGACCACATGACCTTCTCCCATTCCTCCTCTGGATCATCCAGATGGTCATTGGCAAACTTCAGACGGGTCTGGACATGCGCTGGCTTGAGCAGGGGGACCTTGCGTGCGCTGCAGGATTTTAATCCATGACGGCGTAGTGTGTTACTAATGGTTTTCTTTGAGACTGTGGTCCCAGCTCTCTTCAGGTCATTGACCAGGTCCTGCCGTGTAGTTCTGGGCTGATCCCTCACCTTCCTCATGATCATTGATGCCCCACGAGGTGAGATCTTGCATGGTGCCCCAGACCGAGGGAGATTGACCGTCATCTTGAACTTCTTCCATTTTCTAATAATTGCACCAACAGTTGTTGCCTTCTCACCAATCTGCTTGCCTATTGTCCTGTAGCCCATCCCAGCCTTGTGCAGGTTTACAATTTTATCCCTGATGTCCTTACACAGCTCTCTGGTCTTGGCCATTGTGGAGAGGTTGGAGTCTGTTTGATTGAGTGTGTGGACAGGTGTCTTTTATACAGGTAACGAGTTCAAAGAGGTGCAGTTAATACAGGTAATGAGTGGAGAACATGAGGGCTTCTTAAAGAAAAACTAACAGGTTTGTGAGAGCCGGAATTCTTACTGGTTGGTAGGTGATCAAATACTTATGTCATGCAATAAAATGCAAATTAATTATTTAAAAATCATACAATGTGATTTTCTGGATTTTTGTTTTAGATTCCGTCTCTCACAGTTGAAGTGTACCTATGATAAAAATTACAGACCTCTACATGCTTTGTAAGTAGGAAAACCTGCAAAATCGGCAGTGTATCAAATACTTGTTCTCCCCACTGTATCTCTATACCTCTCCATGTCTCTCTCTGAGTAATTTAGGGTTGGAGCACACCTGTTTGGGAGTGGTGATGTGATAATGGGAGAACTGGAATGTACTGTAACTTGGAAATATGTCATGTCCTCTCCTTTGCTCTCCAAGCAGGTTGTACAGTAGCTACTTATTCATCAGGTTGTGGTCCCCTGTCCTCATTTTATTCCTGGGGTTGGATGTCTTTACAGGGGATATGCTTCAGAAACGGTAGATTAATTTAATTGAATGGGAACACGCTGTGCAGAGTCTTTATGGAAGCCAACCAAGGCTCTGCCCCAGGCTCAAATAGAATCTCTCTGAGAAGGGAGAAGTTATTGTCTCAGAGTGGAGAGGTCACTATGGGTTACTGTCTCTGAGAGTGGGGAGGTCACTATGGGTTACTGTCTCTGAGAGTGGGGAGGTCACTATGGGTTACTGTCTCTGATATTGGAGAAGTGACTATGGGTTACTGTCTCTGAGAGTGGAGAAGTGACTATGGGTTACTGTCTCTGAGAGTGGAGAAGTGACTATGAGTTGCTGTCTCTGAGAGTGGAGAAGTGACTATGAGTTGCTGTCTCTGAGAGTGGAGAAGTGACTATGGGTTACTGTCTCTGAGAGTGGAGAAGTGACTATGGTTACTGTCTCTGAGAGTTAACATCTTTTTCCAGTAAGTAAAATATGTTTCTTACTCCCCAAGTCTTTGAAGAGATCTATTGTCATTAATGTCATACATGATTATCAAATGCACATTTAGAGCAATAGATATGTTAGGCTGAGTCCAGTGGTAATGTCAGATATGTGTGGTATTACATCTGTAGTATCCAGTATTATAGTGTAAATGCTGCAGGCTGTATCTAGGAACCTTGGCCCTCTGTCCAGGGGGGAAGTTTCTCCAGTTGTCTCCAGATGTTTCTATTGAGCAGAGAGGACTACAGTGATACAGTAATAACTAGCAGAGCCATGACACACACACACACACACACACACACACACACACACACACACACACACACACACACACTTGGTAATAATACAGTAATAACTCCCAGAGCCCTGAATGTATCAGTTCTATCAGCCTGTCCAACTGTAACGCCCCACCCCAGTCTGACCCACATACTGAACTATCGCTGTGTTTGTGTGTGTGTTTGTGTGTGTGTGTGTGTGTGTGTGTGTGTGTGTGTGTGTGTGTGTGTGTGTGTGTGTGTGTGTGTGTGTGTGTGTGTGTGTGTGTGTGTGTGTGTGTGTGTGTGTGTGTGTGTGTGTGTGTGTGTGTGTGTGTGTGAAATAATCAGTAGGAAGGACACTGCACTTCACCACTCAGTGTTTCCCCTAAGTATCCCCCTCCCTCTTCTGTTTAGGTATTAAAACAGATATATATGGAATTCAATAGATTATATGGGATTCAATAGATTATATGGGATTCAATAGGCTTTGGTATGTTTGGATCGTTTCAGTCGTCATCTGGGTTTCCGTGGTGACTGAGTCATATCTAGTGTACCGACCGTCTGAACCCACCTGCTGACTAAAATTATCAAAACAAACAAAACACTTTTATCCACCTGGATGGATTTGGTTACATTTACATTAAGTCATGTCTATAGACCCTTCCCACCTGATATGTAGATAAGTGAGTTAAATCTACATTAAGTCATGTCTACAGACCCTTCCCACCTGATATGTAGATAAGTGAGTTAAATCTACATTAAGTCATGTCTACAGACCCTTCCCATCTGATATGTAGATAAGTGAGTTAAATCTACATTAAGTCATGTCTATAGACCCTTCCCATCTGATATGTAGATAAGTGAGTTAAATCTACATTAAGTCATGTCTACAGACCCTTCCCATCTGATATGTAGATAAGTGAGTTAAATCTACATTAAGTCATGTCTATAGACCCTTCCCATCTGATATGTAGATAAGTGAGTTCAATCTACATTAAGTCATGTCTACAGACCCTTCCCATCTGATATGTAGATAAGTGAGTTAAATCTACATTAAGTCATGTCTACAGACCCTTCCCACCTGATATGTAGATAAGTGAGACATATTGTCCGTAGGTGAAACAACACTACACTATTATATTATAATGCAGATGCAAGGTCCTGGGAGAGGAACACAGACAGTGATATTTGATAAAGAAATAAAGAAAATATCTCTATAATACTAGTGTAATAGAGTTAATACCTGTCTGGGACACGAAGCAACTGGGTTTTGGAAAATGGGGGCGGGAGGGGGTTCTGCTAAGTTAACATATCAAATTGTTTTAAGATGGTCATTCCATTGATCATTTTGCTATTTGGTTTTGAATTGTAGGACCCCTTTAGGTATATATAAAAATATATATATATATATAGAATTTTGCCATTACTGCTATAGCCCATAGAAACGCATTGAATAACACATTAATGGCAAAAAGAAAAGTTGTGAAGTGTCTGTTCTATATCTAGGAGATATACAGTACACATATTTAACCCCTTCTTTTTATGGGCACAAAACTACCTCCATACTTCTATTCATTTGTATCGGTTAACTTCAGACGAGTCCCGTGGCACGTGTGCGAGTCTCATCCTTCCATAGAGTGATTATATTTGTTTGTAGGTCAAACCATTCAGACACTACAGACGTTTTCATGAGAATAACGATTTTCGGGATGTGTCATGGTCTGAAAAACACCGCTGTAGCTCGGCCACCTTCCACCGCAGATGCGGAAGGCCGACATAGGCAGATGCGGTGGATTGAGACACAGCCCATGCAAAAACTGATATCTCTACCTTAAACTGACAGATTTGGATGGGGATTCCTTTATTACGTTTAAAAGATTGTTAAGGATTCTTAAGACCCATTTCCTGGTTTCTCTGCCTGATATTCCCAAACAAACCCACTGTTTCTGTCCCTCCTGTGATTGGGAGTTCCATAGGGCGGCGCACATTTGGCCCAGCGTCGTCCGGGTTTGGCCGGTGTAGGCCTTCATTGTAAATAAGAATATGTTCTTAACTGACTTGCCTATTTAAATAAAGGTTAAATAAGAAATAAAATAAATAAATAAAACACACACCCAACAGACCACGCTTTGATGAGCAGGCTGAATTAATTTGATATTTTATTTATAAAATATAGCAGTTGGGGGAAAAAGCATAATTGACAGAAGGTTAGTGAGAGATTTGAGAGCCATCTCTCTCTTTATGACAAGAGGCACAAAATAACAACTTTACATCACAAATAATTTAAACAAAATTAAAACAGGATGATATCAGCTTTTACATGGATATTACACATGCTTGATCTGGCACTGGAGCCACACACATCTATTCTACTGTATATACAAATATGTAATTTCTACAAATACCATTTCAAAGACTTGGTAATTGTTGTATTTATTTGAGAGATCTGGGATGTATGTAGCCACAGAGAGCTGCAGACACAGAGCGCTGCAGACACAGAGCGCTGCAGACACAGAGCGCTGCAGCCACAGCGCTCTGCAGACACAGAGAGCTGCAGACACAGAGTGCTGCAGCCATAGAGCGCTGCAGCCACAGAGCGCTGCAGCCACAGAGCGCAGCAGCCTCCTGTGGGTCCACAGAACTATCATTGGAGGAGTTCTGTGACTGTGACCACTATCAAACATGTGTTCTGCTCATAAATACTATACACGGGACTCATAAGGCCACTTTTTATATTATGGAGGTAAACGTTCATAAAGTTTGTAATACAGAGCTGAATATGTTGTCTTGCATGATGTGTATTCAAATAAAATAAAATAAAATGTTATTGGTCACATACGCGTGGTTAGCAGATGTTATTGCGGGTGTAGCGAAATGCTTGTTGTATTGCAACAGCTGATGTTTTTACTCCCTGATATAGTGTGTGATGTTGACACTTTCTTGTTGCCGAATGATACCGTTGCTTCTCAGAGCAGCTTATTGCTCAAACTATGGCTGTAAGATGCATAACACACTATGGCTGTAAGATGCATAACACACTATGGCTGTAAGATGCATAACACACTATGGCTGTAAGATGCATAACACACTCTGGCTGTAAGATGCATAACACACTATGGCTGTAAGATGCATAACACACTATGGCTGTAAGATGCATAACACACTATGGCTGTAAGATGCATAACACACTATGGCTGTAAGATACATAACACACTATGGCTGTAAGATACATAACACACTCTGGCTGTAAGATGCATAACACACTCTGGCTGTAAGATGCATTTGGTTTTATATTCTCTATTTACAATCTTTTATCAGTCTTTGGTTGAACAGTATTTTCTGCACTCAACTTTGCAGTTTCTTAGGGCAAAAAGTATGTGTATGTGTGTGTGTGTGTGTGCGTGTGTGTGTGTGTGTGTGTGTGCTTCCTCCAGACATGAGGAAGAGCAGGACCAGGTCTCACTGTGTGTGTTCTGTTAGATCACATGTAGATAAGTGGCCTTGGTATCGGTTCCAATGACGTTCCGTGCAGTACAGCGGTAGAACCCAGTGTCTCTGCTGGTCGGGTTCTGGATCACTAGGGAACCCTGGGGGCTCAGGTACCGGTTTCCATAGAGACGGGCCTGACCTGTGACCCTTAGCTGGGATTGGTCTGGCATCTCCCAGGTGATGGTCGCTCGGGGGGTTGCTATGACGTAGCAGGTGAGCTGCACAGCAACTCCGGGCCGGGTGTAGGTGAGGGGAGGGGGGCCGTTGGTGATGCGAGGGGGGTAAGCGATGACAATCACTGGAACTGTCAGGATAGACAACGTGTCCTGATTGGTGGATCGGCAGGAGTAGGTCCCCCTGTCAAACACAGACGCCTGCTGCACCGTCAGAGTCCCGTCATCTAGGACTGAGTACTGACCCGTTCCTGCTGTCTGGCCCTGAGACACAACCACCCCGCTGGGCAACGTCCAGGACAGAGACCGGGTCTGGCTGGAACTCTGGCTGGGGCTGTCTGTCTGGGGGCAGGGTAGCCATAG
The DNA here is from genome assembly GCA_023634145.1 of Thymallus thymallus. Classification (NCBI taxonomy): domain Eukaryota; kingdom Metazoa; phylum Chordata; class Actinopteri; order Salmoniformes; family Salmonidae; genus Thymallus; species Thymallus thymallus. Next base: position 14,361,665 of record CM042408.1, read on the forward strand.
ATTCTCTCCACTTATGATGCTGACCAGAGAAGCTGATCTGCTGATGACCAAAGGCTTCCTCTCCAGGATGACACTCCTCGCTGCCTCTGGCACTGGGCCTCTTGGACGAGGTGTGTCCCCTCGGAATGGGACTCCTGGTACTGTCCTCTTATCCTCACCTACTGGGCGAGCTTTCTCTGAGTGAGGTTTCTTAGTAGTGACTGGGCCTCTGGGGTGAGGTGTCTCCTGGCGAGATTTATCTGTGGTCACTGGGCCTCTAGGGCGAGATGTCTCCTCTGTAACTGCAACTCCTGAGCGAGGTTTCACTGTGCTGACTGGACCTACTAGGTGAGGTTTCTCTGTGCTGACTGGACCTACTGGACGAGGTTTCTCTGTGCTAACTGTGCCTACTGGGCGAGGTATCTCTGTGCTAACTGGGCCTATTGGGCGAGCTTTCTCTGTGCTAACTGGGCCTACTGGGCGAGTTTTCTCTGTGGTGACTGGGCCTACTGGGCGAGGTTTCTCTTTGCTGACTGGGCCTACTGGGCCAGGTTTCTCTGTGGTCACTGGGCCTCTGGGGCGAGATGTGTCCTGTGTGTCTATGACCTCCAGATTTACCATTATCCGAGCCTCGCCCCTCTCACCACGAGCAACACACACCAGCATGCCAGCATCACTTGCCCTCACCCCCCTCAGCTCCAGGGTTCTGTTGCGGTGCACGGTGAGTCTGTTGCCGTAGTAAGGCGCCGGGAGAACACCGTTACCAGGCAGCAACCAGGCCAGGCGGGGTGGAGGGAAGCCCTGGGATGGACAGGGCAAAATAACTGTCTGGCCTGTTACTGCTAAGACCCTATGGTCCCCTACATTACTGACTCCATTATGACTGACTTCATTATTAATGACACCATTACCCCTACTGACACCATTACCAATACTGACCGACTGAACCCTCCCTGCAGACTGATTGATGGTGATCACATCACTGAGTCCACCACCCCCAACAACAGCTGTCTGTCTGTCTGTCCCATTGAGTCCACCCCTAGCCCCATTGAGAGTGAAGCTGGGTGGGGTCACCCTCACCTCCACCCCCATCACCCTGCTCCTCTCCCCAGCAGCATTGCTGGCTCGGCAGGTGTAGTTTCCCCCGTCAGCCCCTCTAGCCCCCTGGATCACCAAGGAGCCGTCTGGCCGCACTACTACTGGACCGGACCCCCCCACAGGGATGGCACGATTGATTGGAGAGAACCATGTGACTGTAGGGATGGGCTCTCCTTTGGCCCCACAGTTCAGAGCCACCACGTCCCCTTGTTGCACCTTGATTACCTCATATTTGGTTCTGGGGAAGGAAGGGGGTGAGGCGAGGACTTTGATCATCACCCTCATGGAGTCTCTCCCCACCTGGTTCTCAGCGTGGCAGACGTACTCCCCCTCCTCCCCCATCCCCACTGAGGGGAGGAACAGAGTCCCGTTGTCAAACACCACCAGCCGCCTCCTCCGTCCCCCCCTCTCGTCCCTTTGCAACAGTATGCTGTTCACTGAGGTTCCGTCCGGTAGGCTCCATCTCACTGCGGGATCGGGCTGCCCGGTCGCCAGACAGTCTACTTTTAAAGCTGCTCCATACGATACCACCTTCTGATTGGACGGCTGCTTTGGCTCAATCTTAGCGGGCTTAGCGGGCTTTGTGACCACCGTGACGCGGAGGAGGCGGTAGTCGTCAGCCATTTTATTTCGTGCTACACATAAATAGTCCCCCCCATCTTTCTCCGTCACGGACTGGATATGCAGGGTTCCATTACTGTGTACCTTCATCCTCTTGTCAAAACTGGAAATACAACACAGAGAGGTTAAGGTTTGATACATCAGCACAAGACACAGACAATCAATCAATACAACAGAGACAGACTAGATTAAACAGATCAGTAATCATTATGGACAAGCACACACCTGTAGTGGGCATCCACTAGTTTCTTGCCAGGTACCCTCCAGACCACTCTAGGCTCTGGGTTGCCGGTTGCTGAACATTGAAGGAGCAGAGTTTCACCATATACGACTATAGAAATGGATGGAGAGGTGGAGAGGATCTTAGCCTTACTGAGGGAGGAGGAGGGCCGGAGAGAAGGGATGGCTGAGGAGGGGTTCAGGTCTCCAGTTACCTCCACCCTCACCGTCCTCTTATCCCCGCCCACTGCATTAGTCGCCAGGCACTCGTAGCTCCCAGAGTCCTTAGTGGCAAGCTTGCGTATCAGCAAGGTGGCGTTGGGGAGGACAAACAGGTTCCCGTTGAGGAATTGAGAGGTGAGCAGCAGGGTGCCGTCAGGGGTCCTCCAGCGTATGGAGGGAGCAGGGGCTCCCCGAGCCGAGCAGTGGGCGTAGACAGGCATGCCAGCGGGCCGGGTTATCCTCTCCTCTCTGGGCTGCTGGATGGCTGGAGGCAGGGAGGAGACATGGAGTCGGACTGACAGACTGCTTGCCCCTGCTGGGTTGGAGGCTACACAGCGATACAGTCCTCTGTCTGCTGGGCCGACAGCCACGATACGCAGAGTACCATTAGAGAATATAGACACCCGGGGGTGAGGGCCATAGGCAGGGTTGGAGTTAAGGTCTGGGGTCAGGACGGAGCGGTCAGGTAGCACCCAGGACAGCAGCGGGACAGGCACCCCCTGAGCCCGACACTCCAACCTCACCTCGCCCCCCTGGTGCACCGTGGCCTCTCTGTGAGTGGGTAGCTGAATGCGTGGTAGGCGGGACCAGACCTCCAGGGTCACCATGGCGCGGTCAAGGCCCACAGAGTTCTGTGCGCTGCAGATATATGTCCCCCGGTCCTGGACCTGCACGCTGCGGATGAGAAGGGTTCCGTTGGGTAGGACCTGGAAACGCTCTGCCTTGGAATCCAGTGATATCACAGCTCCTGGGACAGACAGAAATACATATTGAGTGGCGTATTGTGTGTATGAGTGACAGTAGTGAGTGCATTGAGTAAGGTGTATGTATGACAAAGTACTTACTGTGTGTATGTGAGTGACAGGAGCATGTATTGTGTGTAGAACTGAGAGTAGAGTGTGTGGCGTACCTGTGGAGACCTTGATCCAGGTGATTGTTGGAGGAGGCTGTCCAATGGCCTCGCATGGCAGGAGGGTGTCACTCTCAGCTGGGACAGACATGGGGCGCACGTGGGGGGGAGTGATACGGGGCCTGACACGCAGGACAGGGGCCTGAGGGGGGCGTTGGGAAGTCACACTATGGTCTGGAGAGAGGGGAGGGGAACGAGGAGGAGTAGAGCCAGTGTTGAGCCCGACCTGAGGGTCTGTGATGGGGGGGGATGTCTTTGGGGGGCTGGAGGGAGCTCTTGTGGTGGGGACGGCAGAGGAAGGGGTCTCTAAAATGTCTGGGAGAAGAAGTTTGGGGTTGACAGGGTGTGGGAGAGAGGGTGTGTGTTTTATAGTGGGTGGAGTTCTGAATGGGTCAGGACTAGTGATAAGGTGTTGTGGATAGGTGGGGTAAGGTGGAGGGCGGTAGCGACTCCCATGTGAGTCTGGGATGGCATTCACCCCTGGATTCCTCCAGACTGTTGTAGTAGTTGGAGTTGTAGTAGTAGTAGTGGGAATAGTAGTTGTGGGAATAGTGGTAGTAGTTTTGGGAATAGTGGCAGTAGTTGTGGGAATAGTGGTAGTAGTTGTGGGAATAGTGGTAGTAGTTGTGGGAGTAGTGGTAGTAGTTGTAGTAGTTGTGGGAATAGTGGTAGTAGTTGTGGGAATAGTGGTAGTAGTTGTAGGAATAGTTGTAGTAGTTGTGGGAATAGTGGTAGTAGTAGTTGTGGGAATAGTAGTTGTAGTAGTTGTGGGAATAGTAGTTGTAGTAGTTGTGGGAATAGTAGTTGTAGTAGTTGTGGGAATAGTAGTTGTAGTAGTTGTGGGAATAGTAGTTGTAGTAGTTGTGGGAATAGTAGTTGTAGTAGTTATGGGAATAGTAGTTGTAGGAATAGTTATAGTGGTAGTTATTCTAATGGAGGTGATGGCTGAAGCAGTGGTAGCTGCTGTATCAGTTGTGTTTGGGGAGAGTAGTTGTGTTGTAGATGAAAGAGAGCTGTTTATTTCTGACTCTGGCTGTCTCTCCTCTGGTTCATCAGGTGCTAGATCGACTGGTTCTATCTCACTGGGTTCTTCATCAGTGATTGTGTAGGGTGGTTCTATCTCACTGGGTTCCTCATAAGTAGCTGGTGGTTCTATCTCACTGTGTTCTTCATCAGTTGCTGTTGGTTCAATCTCACTGGGTTCTTTATCAGTTGCTGGGGTTTCTACCTCTCTGTGTTCTTCATCAGTGGCTCGTGGTTCAATCTCAATGGGTTCTTCATCAGTTGCTGGTGGTTCTATCTCATTGGGTTCTTCATCAGTGGCTAGTGGTTCTTCCTCATTGGGTTCTTCATCAGTAGCTGGGTAGAGTGGTTCTATCTCACTGGGTTCTTTCTCAGTGCCAGTAGGTGTTGTTCTGCCTGGTGTGGTTCCAGACCGAGGGGGAGTTGCTCTGATATCCTCTGGGTTATGTTGGTTGAAGACAGATGGATCCTGCTCTTTTGGAGTGGCCCAGACCTGACCCTCTGTTTCAGCATAACTCTGTTTGTCTGTGTCGCTGTGTGTGTCTGTGGGTGTATTTTTGCCTGTGTGTATACTAGTTGTTGTGACTGTGGGTGTATGTTTGCCAGTGTGTGTGCGAGTGTGTGTGTGAATCTGTTTGTGTGTGCTAGTCATTTGGGACCTGTCAGGGAGCCGAGCAGCAGTGTTTGCTGAGTGAATCACCCTGTCTGTGTGTGTCTGGGGGGGAGAGGTAGGAAAGGAGACAGGGGGAGAGACGGATGTGCTTGATGGAGCAGTGATCCTAGTAGAGGATGGAGCTGTAGTTATAGTAAAGGTTATAGTAGTGGTTGTAGCAGCTGCTGGAAGTTCCCTGCGGTCTGTATGTACTGCTCTGGTGGTATTCTGGTGAGGGGAGGTTGGACCTGGGCTATCCTGGCGAGGGGAGGTTGGACCTGGGGTATTCTGGTGGGCGGTGGGTCGTCCTCTGGGTCTGTTGATGCGTCTCCTCTGGCCGGGCCTTCTCCTGGAATTCCAGGGGATTCTGGATTGCGACGGGACAGAGTTGGAGAACGTTACCTGTCCAGAGTTTGTTGTTCCATACCTCCCCCTCTCACCTGTGGTCCTTACAGGAGTAACGCTCTGCCTCTTCTCTGTGCTGATGTCATTGATGCTGGAGGTTGGTTTTGTGCTTTTAGGAGAACTCTCTGTCTTTGTTCCTGTCCCTGTATCTGTGTCTGTGTTTGACTGAGGGGTCTGGGGGAAGTTATTGGTCTGATCTGCAGTGTTTGTTGTCTCTGGGGCCACTCTATCCTTTGTTAGCATGTCTGGGATCAGTGATGTGTGAACAGTGTTCAACCTCTTTTCCTGTAGACTGGGGACATCTATGGAAAAACCCTCTGGGGTATCAGCCTCTGACTCCAATACAGTATGTTGAGGGGATTTTCTTCCCACTGTAACCTCTGGTGTGCTCTTTGGTAGTGTGGTGTTTGGTAGTGTGGTGTTTGGTAGTGTGGTGTTTGGTAGTGTGCTCTTTGGTAGTGTGGTGTTTGGTTGTGTGGTCTTTGGTAATGTGGTGTTTGGTTGTATGGTCTTTGGTAGTGTGGTGTTTGGTTGTATGGTGTTTGGTTGTGTGCTGCCTGGTTTTGTTCTGGTTGTCTGCATTCTGGTTGTCTCATTGCTTTCTGTCTGTCTGTTATTTGTCTGTATTCTGGTTGACTGTTCTCCAGTTGGGGATGCTGTGGTTGTCTTTGCTTCAGTTGGAGTTGATGTGGTTGTCTTTGCTTCTGTTAGGGTTGATGTGGTTGTCTTTGCTTCAGTTGTGATTGAGGTTGTTGTCTTTGCTTCTGTTAGGGTTGATGTGGTTGTCTTTGCTTCAGTTGGGATTGAGGTTGTTGTCTTTGCTTCAGTTGGGGTTGAGGTGGTTGTCTTTGCTTCAGTTGGGGTAAAGGTGATTGGCTTTGCTTCAGTTGGGGTTAGGGTGATTGTCTTTGCTTTAGTTGGGGTTGAGGTGGTTGTCTTTGCTTCAGTTAGGGCTGAGGTGGTAGTACGTGCTCTAGTTGGGGTTGGTACATACAGGGAGTCTGTGATTTTAGGGACAGTCCTTTCACGTATCTTGGCCAGCAGGTCAGCCCATTTCTGAGGGTCTATCTTGTGTTTGGCCAGGTTAAACCTCCGGCGGCCCTCCAGCCTGTTCCTCCTCTGCTCCACAGGGAAGCCTCTCCTCAAGGGCCTCCTGCCCCTTTGAGTGGGCCCGCCTCCCTCCACTCTCACTGTGTGGGATCTGATGGGGGGGCGCCGTGTCAGGGAGGGTTTGGGTCTAGGACCCCTCCTCCTGGTGTAACCTGCCCTGGTGGGAATTATGTTCTCCTCCCCCCCTTCATCATCTCCTGACACCCCCTCTTCAACCTCCTTGCCCCCTAAAGGGGCTTGTACCTTGTTGGACACCCCCACCACAGACTGTGGCCTCATGGGATCTCTCATGCGTGATGAGGGGTCGGAAGGACGTGGGGTTAGAATCAGTCTGGTGGAGTGCGAGTCAGCACCGTGCTGGTTCACCGCTACACACCGGTATAGCCCTCCGTCCTCCAGCCCAGGGAAGGGGAGAGACAGGGTACCATTGGCTAAGACAGTCACCCTTGCCTCCCCCCTTCTTCTCCCCTTGTTCCTACTTTCTACCACTCCCCCGTCAGGAAGAATCCAGTTCACCTCAACCCTCGGTGAACCAGAGGCCTCGCACGGCAGACTGACAGGATCTCCAACCAATCCAGTCACAGCAGGGCCTAGCTCCTCCCCTGGGGGAGGGTTGGATGATTCTACTACCACCAGACGGAGGGGGAGAACATCGACATTTCCCCCCGCCCGGGCCACGCAGTAGTACAGTCCAGCATCAGAGTGATCCACTCTCTGCAGGATCAGCCCTTGGCCAGACACCCGGACTCTACCATCTGAGCTGTGGTAGGGGGAGGAGACTGTTGAACCATCTGGGAACACCCATTGGAGCCTGGGGTCTCCAGAGCTAAGGTCTGCAGTAGAGCTAAGGACAGGGCAGGGCAGGTGGATCTGGCTGTGTGCGGCTGCTGTAAAAGCTGTGTGGGTGTGGTTGGTCTGGATGAGGACCCAGGGGTGTGGGGATGGGAGGTCTGGGGGGGCAGACACCAGCGTGGACAGAGTTAGTTTAACCCTGTGGGTGCTGGACTGAGCTGTGTTGAACTGGAGACTGACATGGGGCTGCAGCAACCAGGCAGGCTGGGCTTGGAAACTGGCCCTGACCCCTGTATGGTAGTAGCCCTCTCTCTCTGCTCTCTGTCTGTACCTGATGGACATGAAATGAATGTGTTGGGGTTAAAACAACATTTTACATGTAAAGAGGATAATAACACAGGAATGTGTTGTGTGTGTTTCTGTAATTCCATACCTGTAGGCAAGTCTTGGGGCTTTACTCAACATGATTTCTCTCTGAAGCCTGACAGGCGTCTCACTGTAGTAGGCCATCAGCCTCCAAAGCCTCTCATAGCTGTGCCCATCCACCCCGCAGTCCAGGTAGAGGGAGAGAGTGAGGGAGAGGGGGGTGAAGGAGGAGGAAAGGTGTGGTAGGGTAATGTCAGGAGTTTGTGAGGAGTGTGTGATGTTACACTTCAGATCAATGGCATTCCCCTGTTGGTCGGACATCCCCAGGGAGGCGTGGCCGAAAGCCTCTCTAAAAGTTTCTATTGATTGAACTTCGCCATCCTCCTGAGATGAGGCTCTGGGATTGGTGGCGATTACAGGCGAGGTGCAGAATAAGTCTTTCTGCTGCAAAAGGCCACGTCCCCTCAGGTGATTGGGTGAGGCACAGACCAGGCACTGTGGCCCCGGACATTTCAACAACCCTGAGAGAGAAGAAAATAATCAGCATCCCAATTCCAGTGATTGTGAGACTAGTGTGAGGTTAGTGTAGTGTGATAGTCACCTGGGTGAGAGATGCTCCAGGCCTGCAGCCAAGCAGTGCTGCAGTCGCAGGTCCAGGGGTTGGCCTGTAGAGCCAGGGACTCCAGAAGAGGGGCGGTCCTCAGTGTGTCTCTGGGCAGGTTAGTCAGACTGTTGTTGGACACGTCTAGATGCCTGGGGAGAGGAGGGGGACAGTCAAGTCACAAATTACACCCTATTCCCTAAGGCGTGCACTACTCTTTAGGTGTGACCTATGACTAAGAGTGAATAAATGAATACATTAAGACTGTAGAAAACCCACCTGAGGGTGGAGTAGCAGAATGTCTGCAGCATTGACAGAGTGCAGAAGGCCTGGGGATGCAGCTGGTGGAGCCGGTTCCCCTGCAGCCGGATCAGTCTGAGGTTGGGGAGGCGGAGCAGGGCCCGAGGGTGGAGGGACTGCAGCCTGTTGTGATCCAGGTGGAGGCGCTGTAGAGCAGACAGGCCTGAGAAGCTCTCTGCTGAGATCTCCATCAGCTTGTTATAGCTCAGCTTCAGGACCTAGGGGGGAGAGGGGGGGTGGAGCAATTAATTAATGATCATTGAAAATACATGGTATAAACTCCTCCAGCTATAAAACAACAATACATAGACATCAATGTGAGTCAAATGAACACAATATTGCAATAACAGTGTCATAGCTCAAAAGAACAATTGCCATTTGCTTCCAATTATTAGCTCATTTGACCCCTCTCCTCTCCACGGCAACTCTATAAGCCTCAGTACCTGAAGGGAGGACAGATCTTGGAACACTCTGTCAGGAATCTCATGGATGTCATTCCCATGAAGCATCAGCAGCGCCAGCCTCCTCAGACCGACCAATGAGCTGTCTGGGATCCTGCTGATACTGTTGAACCTTTCAGAGACCAGAGAGAAACAGCATCAGCCAAAGGAATGCCTTTAAAATGTGTGAGAGAGAGAGAGAGAGCGAGAGAGAGAGAGAGAGAGAGAGAGAGAGAGAGATGTGTGTGTGTTTGTGTGTGTATGTATTTGTGCGCAGGCCTTACCCCAGGTTGATGTGTAGTGTGTGTTGCGGTAGGGGCTGTGGTATGTTGACCAGAGATCTGAAGGTGCAGTGTAGTTCAGTGGGCTGGTAGCAAGAGCAGGGCCGAGGGCAGGCACTACCAGGAGACACCACGGTCAGCAACACCACCACCACAGCCAGGGACACACCACACACACTGGGAACCATCTTCTATATGAGGGCCGCTCACTGACGATATAGAAATATACTGTATATGTCAATGTGACACACACACAGATACACACACAGTCTCTGCAGTAACAACTATAATGCAGGGTTTAACACTTTATTTGGATAGTCCATCTGTAGATGCTCAGTAACATTTAAAATAACTATCTTCTAACCTTAACACTAGCCCTAACCCTTATCCTAACCCTAAACTGAACCCTTACCGTAATCGTATTTTAAACCTAACCCTAACCTTAGCAAGCATTTGCTTATCAACAGTTTGTTGATAGCAGTGGTGGAAAAAGTACTCAATTGTCATACTCAAGTAAAAGTGAAAGTCACCCAGTAAAATACTACTTGAGTAAATGTCTAAAAGTATTTGGTTTAAAATATACTTAAGTATCAAAAGTAAAAGTAAAAGTATAAACCTTTTAAAACTCATTTTATTAAGCAAACCAGACAGCATCATTTTCTTGTTTTTTTTATTGATGGATAGCCAGGGTCAAGCTCCAACACTCAGACTTAATTTACAAACAAAGCATTTGTGTTTAGTGAGTCTGCCAGAACAGAGGCAGTAGGGATGACCAGGGATGTTCTCTTCATAAGTGTGTGAATTGGACCACTTTTGGGTGTCAGAAAAATTTACATTTGGGTGTCAGAAAAATATACATTTGGGTGTCAGAAAAATGTATGGAGTAAAAAATACATTATTTTCTTTAGGAATGTAGTAAAGTAAAAGTAAAAGTTGGCAAAACTATGAATAGTAAAGTAAAGTACAGATACCACAAAAAACGACTTAAGTAGTACTTTAAAGTGTTTTTACTTAAGTACTTTACACCACTGGTTGATAGTATGACCATCAGTAGAGTATCTCAATCCAAATAAAGTGTGACCTCTAATGCAGCTACAGTTTCTGCATTCCTAAAAACTCTGGGTCAATTAATATGTTCAATTGGCCAGTGTTCTACAGAGGGCATGGTGGCACTGACACACAGCACTGACACACACTCTCAAGGCATGTGCCGACATTCCCGTGCAAATTACAGTCCGAGTCTGGTTATTCTAACGTCTCGACCAGCTATATTTGACATTGCTCTGACACTTCAATGTATGTGAATAAATGTAAACAGTAATGTTCTCAACGGAGAAGAACGAGCTATCTAAATTCAGCAACTAATAATTTACACCATCCGCGAGCTGAAGCGCCAACTGTTTCCTATTGTTTTATGCGCGAGAATGCTTCATATAACCTTTCCTCTAATAATCCACAGCCAAGCAGTTAACTATCATCCTTTGACTATTAACACTCTTGTCCAGATGCCGATACTGACTATTCTTTGACTGACTGCAAAACCAGCTGCCACAGAGTGATGAAATTGAAGACAAGCATAGGTTTTCCTCGGTGCGTAAATGCATATAGGATACAACTTTACAACTTTACATTGCATGGACGTACATAGTTGAAAAGCATTTTAGCATCTAGCTGCAATTTGACAGCAATTTCCTCGGTCATAATATTAATAGTATGATAGGCATTTCATTTGGGAGCTATAACTGTCAATTTACCTCGCAATCCTTCAAATCGAAGATATCAAGATTCTTAATTTCCTTATAGTCCAATTCCCATCAAGTGCTCATTTTTATCCAAAGGACGATTTGGCAACGGTAGAAATTATAGAAAGCCGTATCATTTATGTGATATAATATTGGCATTCAAAATGTTACTGACGTTTCAATAGACTACAACTTTATCCATAGAAAATATCAGAGTTGAAAACCAGTAGCCTATACAATCCGAGAAAAAACGAATATATCTATATTTGGTATTCCCACGCAGCACGTCTTGTTCCACTGTGCAGTTGAAAGGAAGGGAAGGGATAAGAAAGAATGGATTGTAAAAAATTATCTCAATCCCACGCGCTGTGCGCAATAGCCTGGGACGAGTTTATCTCTCTCCGGATAGCCTGGTCTCATAAACTAGACGTAACATAGTACCCGTAAATCAGGGGCACCCAAATTAGTATGATATGTTATGTTTGGTATGGTTACATAACACAGAAGGTTACTGAAGGCAAAAATGAAAAGAGGTTGGTTGGGTGTATAACACAAACGTCTAGCAACCCAAAGATTGATTCTTCAAATCAACTTTAGCTAATTAGCAACTTTTCAACTACTTACTACTTTTTATCTACTATGCAACTACTTAGCATGTTATCTAACTCTAACCATAACATAACCATTTTAACTAACCATTCCCCTAACCCTAACCTTAACACTTTAACCTAACTCCTAACCTTAACCCTAACCCCTAACCCCTAGCCTAGCTAACGTTAGACACAACAAATTGAAATTTGTAACATATCTTAAGAAATTGATTATGAACATCCACAAATTAGTACATACTATACGAAAATGTAATATATCATACTAAATGGAGTGTCTTGGATTTACGGACAGAATAATACAAAATGCTCTGAGATCAGGTTGCTGAGAATTGTATCTGGAATGAAAAGTGAGACCACCTGATAAGTTTGCCCATTAGTCTATATTTAACCTTTTGCCCACCCTGACTCTGTGCACTGTGCATGGCTAGAGCTGTGGAGCATGTGCTGTGGCAATTCGGGGACTGTGCCTTTGTTATGTTGTGATGCAACTGGAGGGGGTTATTCTCGGGGGGGGGGGGGGGGGGGGGGGGGTCTAATGATGGTGGGAGAGTTCGGACAGGTGTGTGTGTGGCAGGGGTGGTCCCACGCCCTCACACCTCCAGAGCTAAAGGGGGAACCCTGGAGGTGTGGAAATAGACAAGGGCTCCTCAGCTGTTGTTCTCAGGGCCTTGGCCGTGTGGGTGTGTCCTTTATTTCTCTAAATCTCTCTCTCTCTTTCTTCCTCTTTCTCTATGTCTGAGATGTCTCTGTTATAGATATCAGTAGTTCTGTAGCTGCTCTCCTGTTGTAGTGTAATCCATCCAGCCAGGCTGTAGAAAGCATTAGGACCAAACCCATTCACACGGTTACATAACAGCAAAGAAGCGACCCAGTCCCGCGACCCAGTCCAACACAGTCCCCATTATAATATGAGGTTACCATCATAATGCTGCTGGAATTCATAGTGTCTGACTGTCTGGCCTGCATGCTGTAATGGCATGATGTCGACAGAACAGAGCACCACAGTGACACAGAAAGCAGAAAGTATATGCTAATTTCCCTCTGAGGGGTTTCTGGACATCATCTGAAGCAGTCATTTGTGATAGCTCATATTGGGCATGGTTCGAAGCAGTAGTTTTTAGTGTAGGTCTATATAATGTTGTAATTTAGCTTTGGGCCTGGTCAGAAGCAGAGTAGAGTGTAATATTGTGCATGGTCAGAAGCACAGCCCTGGTAAATGATTTCCCTTAAATCAAAGTGGATTTTCTCTGAGCCATGAGCTAAACTAATGAAGGTAATAAACCTGGTCATTGGTCAAAGGGGGATAACATGAGCCATGAGGCTGTTTTAGTATATACATTATGGGCTATGGTATATCATATGTATTTGGGTAGATATTTCTGAATGTGTAGAGAAAGGCAGCATTCTCCTGTTACATCAGACCTGTCTGAGCATCAGCATGCCTGGCTGGCCCTGGCTAATAACCTAGTCTGGGTTGGGGGGTCAGGAGGCTGGACGACTGGGTCAACAGGAGGCTGTAAGATTAGCCTGGGTCTGACTGGCTCCATGGGGTCAGGGCTGGGAGTCCGCCTGCCAATAAGGCTGGGGAAGGGAAGGGGTAGGGGGTCAGGGCTGGGAGTCTGCCTGGCTGTGAAGATGTAAGTCAGGGGTAGGGTGCCTGGTTCCAGAATGGTGTAAGGCTGGGTCAATGGTCTCAGTAGCCTGGGGCAGGGGGTTAAGGTTAGCCTGGGGCTTGGGCTAGGGCAGTGGACTGGGATGGGCCTGGGGTAAGAGTAGAGGGGTTAGGCTGGGACAAGGGTAGGAGTAGAGGGGTTAGGCTGGGACAAGGGTAGGAGTAGAGGGGTTAGGCTGGGATAGGGGTAGGAGTAGGGGGGTCAGGCTGGGGGTTTGCCTGGGGGCCTCTGGCTCCATGGGGTCTAGCTGGAGGTTTGCCTGGGTGCCTCTGGCTCCATGGGGTCAGGCTTCCTTTAGTCATGCCCTCCCTCCTCACAGATTTAAATCAGCATGACAACAACTAGTTAGCATAACACACCAGTAGCCTCGGAGCTACAGCAGACACATTGCTCTATACTGACAACACTGATGTGAAAATACAGCATTAGTCACGGTTATACAGTAGGGAGAACGGCTAGGAAGCTGCTCTGTTGGCTCCGCTGTCTGTCTATGTTGGTCTGAGTCTGACTACAGCACCGCTTTCCAGGTTTAGATTTGCTCTTGTAAAAGAAAATAAACGTATCAGTAAGTCAACACTTCACTTTAGCTGTGAATTAGGCTACTTTAATATGTGTCGTTTGGCGATCCAGTCAGTAAAGCTGTTCACAAGAACATGTGCGGTCTAAAGGACAAAAACAAACCAAGGAGTTTTACTGGGCTCTGTAGGATAGCATACAGGTGTAGGATAGCATACAGGTGTAGGATAGCATACAGGTGTAGGATAGCATGGATTCAGCCTATAGGACCGAAGTTCCGCAGAGAAACCAAACCAGCCTATCATTGTTTGGCATATTGCGCTAAAGTCCCATTGAAGAGTAATGCACTATTCATCGTTGTGGATGTGTTATAGCTGATGACAGTCAGTTCCATTCCCTCTCTGTTCTCTGCCATAACTAACACCACAAATTGGTTTCATAGGATCTGACCTTCTATTTAATGGCCATACTGAATTGATTATATGATTCTTCATCACAACATATTCTGCCTCTATTGTGATAGCAGTAATATAGTAACAATGCAGTAATAACTGTAATTAGACACCATGTGTCACAGTCCCGGTCCCAGCTAGTGTCCAGATGGAGCTGAGCTGCTGACAGAGCTGATTACTCCACATGGTCGACATTACACCAAGAACAACAGGAAGACTCACAGAAAGATCTTTTGGAAACACCAGCCAGACAATAACAGATATGGAGTACAAAGCAAACTTTAGAGTTCACATGTTAACACCACCTTTTCACATGTGAGGAGAATAACATGTTTTCATGAAAATCACATTTGCAGTTTCACATGTAAGAAAGTCCACACATGGGGGTGAAATAGTGTTATTCTCCTCATGTGAAAAGGTTGTGTTAATATGTTGCAGTAGCCATGTTTCCACATGTGTAAATGCAAATTCTGTAATGCCATTCTGTAAAAAGGTTACTTAGCATACCTGAGTATAATAATTGAAGTGTGTTAAAAATAATTATTTCTTATTTCTGAGCCATTATAATTGTGGTCCTTCGTGGTGATGCATTGGTATACATGTATACTTAGTGCTACCACGAGGAGGAGGCATTTAAAGTGTTGCTGCAGCAGGCGCGTGGCTCTCTTTGTCATATGTTGGTCTGTGACCATTGAAAGAAGCCCAGTGAAAAGCACATAGACGCTATCTCGCTATGTCTCCTTATTTTTATCCTGTTTTCCGGTTTGAACGCATGGTTACGTTTTCGAAATCCAGATATAACACGTTTAACTAAACTGTGTTGAGCTTTCATTTTGATGTATAATTTTGAAATATAAGTGAGATTTTCCCATTTATATTAGTGTAGTCAAGCTAAGTAGTTAGTTAGGTCACTTTGGTATGCAAGTCAATGAGAACAAGATGGCGTTTTGGATTCTTTTTTATTTCCGTTATAAATGTTTTGGCTCTTAAATGGTTTCATATTTACAAACGAGGGCTCATATTGAGTGTATTTAAATGTGTACATATGAACCATGCTAATTGTACGCATTTTAGAATGGTTACTTTTATGAAATGTGTATATAATGGTTGCATGCTAATTGCTAACCACTAGCTAGTGTGACACACACAAATATGTAGGGACATATTTATGATGTTTTATTTTGTTTGTTATTTTATGGGGCTATCCCTTATATCATTTTCTAGGCCTCCTAGGTATTTGCGTTTCAATTAATGTGTATGAGTACTGCCACTAGGGGGAGCTGTGATGTCAAATGGGAGCGTTAATGAGATTGTGAGGTCTTGCAGGTTTCTTCTTCAATCTTCTGGAAAGCCTACTACTGAACACCACTAACATTTCTCTGTCTCATCATTCTATCCTGTTCATTCAGGTATGTAATGTGTAAAAGGGCAATATAATATGTTTAATTACATAGTCCATGAGTTTGGTGATGTTTGAAGGCATTTGGAGGGAGTTTTAATCTAGTGAAAAACGTTGATATGTTCCCCATTGTAAGTAATGGAGGTTGGCTAGGTTGCTAATGGTTTACATGTAAGTGAAGGGATTAAACTTTTTGTAAATTTTTAGCTCCTATTTGCTTTATTTTCTATGAACGAAGGCTCAGTTTATATACAGTACAGTATGTAAAAAGGAGATGTGACGATAAAATGTGTTAAAGTGTTGATATTTGTAAAAACAAGTAACGTTTAACAGTTTACTAGCTTTATGCTAAACCAATCTAGCTTTGCTAAGCGCTAGTTTAGTAATTTGAAGCGTTTGAAAATGGACACTGCTAGTACAGTGAGTTTTTTGTGTATATATATATACAGTTGAAGTCGGAAGTTTACATACACCTTCGCCAAATACATTTAAACTCAATTTTTCACAATTCCTGATATTTAATCCTAGTAAAAATTCCCTGTTTTAGGTCAGCTAGGATCACCACTTTATTTTAAGAATATGAAATGTCAGAATAATAGTAGAGACCTTTTATTCAGCTTTTATTTCATTCATCACATTCCCATTGGGTCAGAAGTTAACATACACTCAATTAGTATATGGTAGCATTGCCTTTAAATTGTTTAACTTGGGTCAAACGTTTCGGGTAGCCTTCCACAAGCTTCGCACAATAAGTTGGGTGAATTTTGGCCCATTCCTACTGACAGAACTGGTGTAACTGAGTCAGGTTTGTAGGCCTCCTTGCTCGCACATGCTTTTTCAGTTCTGCCCACATATTTTCTATAGGATTGAGGTCAGGGATTTGTGATGGCCACTCTAATACCTTGACTTTGTTGTCCTTAAGCCATTTTGCCACAACTTTGGAAGTATGCTTGGGGTCATTGTCCATTTGGAAGACCCATTTGCGACCAAGCTTTAACTTCCTGACTGATGTCTTGAGATGTTGCTTCAATATATCCACATATCACATCTTCCTCATGATGCCATCTATTTTGTGAAGTGCACCAGTTCCTCCTGCAGCAAAGCACCCCCACAACATGATACTGTCACCCCCGTGCTTCACGGTTGTGATGGTGTTCTTCAGCTTGCAAGCCTCACCCTTTTTCCTCCAAACATAACGATGGTCATTATTTCATCAGACCAGAGGGCATTTCTCCAAAAAGTACAATCTTTGTCCACATGTGCAGTTGCAAACAAGCCGTAATCTGTTTTTTTATGGCGGTTTTGGAGCAGTGGCTTTTTCCTTGCTGAGCAGCCTTTCAGGTTATGTCAATATAGGACTTGTTTTACTGTGGATATACAGTGGGGAGAACAAGTATTTGATACACTGCCGATTTTAAAGGTTTTCCTACTTACAAAGCATGTAGAGGTCTGTAATTTTTATCATAGGTCTACTTCAACTGTGAGAGACGGAATCCAGAAAATCACATTGTATGATTTTTAAATAATTAATTTGCATTTTATTGCATGACATAAGTATTTGATCACCTACCAACCAGTAAGAATTCTGGCTCTCACAGACCTGTTAGTTTTTCTTTAAGAAGCCCTCCTGTTCTCCACTCATTACCTGTATTAACTGCACCTGTTTGAACTCGTTACCTGTATAAAAGACACCTGTCCACACACTCAATCAAACAGACTCCAACCTCTCCACAATGGCCAAGACCAGAGAGCTGTGTAAGGACATCAGGGATAAAATTGTAGACCTGCACAAGGCTGGGATGGGCTACAGGACAATAGGCAAGCAGCTTGGTGAGAAGGCAACAACTGTTGGTGCAATTATTAGAAAATGGAAGAAGTTCAAGATGACGGTCAATCTCCCTTGGTCTGGGGCACCATGCAAGATCTCACCTCGTGGGGCATCAATGATCATGAGGAAGGTGAGGGATCAGCCCAGAACTACACGGCAGGACCTGGTCAATGACCTGAAGAGAGCTGGGACCACAGTCTCAAAGAAAACCATTAGTAACACACTACGCCGTCATGGATTTAAATCCTGCAGCGCACGCAAGGTCCCCCTGCTCAAGCCAGCGCATGTCCAGGCCCGTCTGAAGTTTGCCAATGACCATCTGGATGATCCAGAGGAGGAATGGGAGAAGGTCATGTGGTCTGATGAGACAAAAATAGAGCTTTTTGGTCTAAACTCCACTCGCCGTGATTGGAGGAAGAAGAAGGATGAGTACAACCCCAAGAACACCATCCCAACCGTGAAGCATGGAGGTGGAAACATCATTCTTTGGGGATGCTTTTCTGCAAAGCGGACGACTGCACCGTAATGAGGGGAGGATGGATGGGGCCATGTATCGCGAGATCTTGGCCAACAACCTCCTTCCCTCAGTAAGAGCATTGAAGATGGGTCGTGGCTGGGTCTTCCAGCATGACAACGACCCGAAACACACAGCCAGGGCAACTTAGGAGTGGCTCCGTAAGAAGCATCTCAAGGTCCTGGAGTGGCCTAGCCAGTCTCCAGACCTGAACCCAATAGAAAATCTTTGGAGGGAGCTGAAAGTCCGTATTGCCCAGCGACAGCCCCGAAACCTGAAGGATCTGGAGAAGGTCTGTATGGAGGAGTGGGCCAAAATCCCTGCTGCAGTGTGTGAAAACCTGGTCAAGAATTACAGGAAACGTATGATCTCTGTAATTGCAAACAAAGGTTTCTGTACCAAATATTAAGTTCTGCTTTTCTGATGTATCAAATACTTATGTCATGTAATAAAATGCAAATTAATTACTTAAAAATTATACAATTTGATTCTCTGGATTTTTGTTTCAGATTCTGTCACTCACAGTTGAAGAGTACCTATGATAAAAATTACAGACTTCTACATGCTTTGTAGGGTAGGATAACCTGCAAAATTGGCAGTGTATCAAATACTTGTTCTCCCCACTGTAGATACTTTTGTACCCGTTTCCTCCAGCATCTTCACAAGGTCCTTTGCTGTTGTACTGGGATTGATTTGCACGTTTCGCACCGAAGTACGTTAATCTCTAGGAGACAGAACGCGTCTCCTTCCTGACCGGTATGATGGCTGCGTGGTCCCATGGTGATTATACTTGCGTACTTTTGTTTGTACAGATGAACGTGGCACTTTCAGGCATTTGGAAATTGCTCCCAAGAATGAACCATACTTGTGGAGGTCTACAATATTTTTTCTGAGGTCTTGGCTGATTTCTTTTGATTTTCCCATGATGTCTAGCAAAGAGGCACTGAGTTTGAAGGTAGGCCTTTTAAAACATCCACAGGTACACCTCCAATTGACTAAAAGTATGTCAATTAGCCTATCAGAAGCTTCTAAAGCCATGACATAATTTTCTGGAATTTTCCAAGCTGTTTAAAGGCACATTCAACTTACTGTATGTAAACTTCTGACCCACTGGAATTGTGGTATAGTACACTATAAGTGAAATAATCTGTCTGTAAACAATTGTTGGAACAATTACTTGTGCCATGCACAAAGTAGATGTCCTAACCGACTTGCCAAAACTATAGTTTGTTAACATGAAATCAGTGGAGTGGTTGAAAAATTTGTTTAATGACTGCAACCTAAGTGTATGTAAACTTCCAACTTCAACACACTGGGGGCCAAAAGTTTGGAATATCACTAATTTACTACATGATTACATGTGTTATGTCATAGTTTTGATGTCTTCACTTTTATTCTACAATGTAAAAAATAGTGCAAATAAAGAAAAACCCTTGAATGAGTAATATTACAAACTTTTGGCCCCCATCAAGCAACAAAATCTATTTGGCATGTAAAACCATCAAATTGTACCATAAGAACCTACATTATATTATATGGTTTTACATGCCAAATAGATTTTGTTGCTTGATGCTAAATACTACTCATTGAATAGCCTCAGATTATATGCACTATTGATTTGACCATTAGTGATAGGTAATATGTGAATGTGTTTGAATGTGTAGATGTATAGCAATAATTTGTTGAACTTGTGACCTTCATTTTTGATACTGAAATATGGAATGTAACAACGTAATACCACATTGCAATTGTAATGTGTAATTGATTTTGACAACAAAAACATTGTAAGGTTTTGTGTTCAGAGAGGTCTCTGGAAACCTTTATGGTTGTTCAGGTTTAGTGTCCAGAGACCTCTCTGGATATCTCTATGTTCCTTTTGGAATTGGTCCCCAATTAGAGGCAGCTGTGCCACATTGCCTCTAATTGGGGAGCCTATTTATATTCCGTTTTTCCCCACGTGGGTTTTTGTGTGTGTTCCTTTTTGTTTTCACACTGGTTCATGCTCACTGTCTCTCCTTTGTTTGGTTTTGGGATAATACTGGAATAAAGGAATGTTTTTGCACTACAGCTCTGTACCTTGGGTCCTGTGATCGTGACAAACATAGACAAATATGAACAAAAGAGAACAATATTTTAATAAATCTTGTAGAATGCCTACTGAACACCAATAGAAAACGGGGAGAGGCACTGTCGGAGAAAGAGAGGAGAGAGCAGAAAGAGAAAGAGAATAGGGAGAATCAGAGAAAGAGAGGAGAGAGCAGAAAGATAGATAGATAGATACGTTTTTGATCCCCGAGGGGAAATTTCTTTGTCAAGCAGCTACGAAAAAACACAGGGCAGGTGCAAAATGCCAGAACGAAAATACACAAAACACAGATACAGGATACATGATACATAGTGCGGCAGTATGAAAAAGTATAAAAATACAAGAAGTCTGGAGTGCAAAAAGCTATAAAAAGACATTTCATAGTATAGGTGAATGGCTGAATATTTTTTTTTATTTTTTTTATTTCACCTTTATTTAACCAGGTAGGTCAGTTGAGAACAAGTTCTCATTTGCAACTGCGACCTGGCCAAGACAAAGCAAAGCAGTGCGACAAAAAAAAAACAACAACAACACAGAGTTACACATTAAACAAACAGTCAAAAACACAATAGAAAATCTATAAATAGAGTGCAAAATGTAGTGCAAAAATGCAGTAAGGTTGGGAGGTAGGACAATAAATAGACTATAGAGTAGAAATAAATTACAGAATTATCATCATTAACACAGGAATGAAGGATGTGCAAATTATGATGTGCAAATATGTACACTATACAGTCATGGCCAACGGTTTTGAGAATTACACAAGTATTGGTCTCCACAAAGTTTGCTGCCTCAGTGTTGATGATGGCAATTTGCATATACTCCAGAATGTCATGAAGAGTGATCAGATGAATTGCAATTAATTGCAAAGTCCCTCTTTGCCATGAAAATGAACTTAATGACCAAAAAACATTTCCACTGCATTTCAGCTCTGCCACAAAAGGACCAGCTGCCATCATGTCAGTGATTGTCTCGTTAACACAGGTGAGAGTGTTGACGAGGACAAGGCTGGATATCCCCTTTACAATTGTTTGGGCCATCCGGAAAACACCTTGTCCGGAGAAGACAAGGTGAGCGCTACCTTCAGTCCTGTGTCATGCCAACAGTAAAGCATCCTCAGACCATTCATGTGTGGGGTTGCTTCTCAGCCAAGGGAGTGGGCTCACTCACAATTTTGCCTAAGAACACAGCCATGAATAAAGAACGGTACCAACACATCCTCCGAGAGCAACTTCTCCCAACCATCCAAGAACAGTTTGGTGACGACCAATGCCTTTTCCAGCATGATGGAGTACCTTGCCATAAGGCAAAAGTGATAACTAAGTGGCTCGGGGAACAAAACATCGACATTTTGGGTCCATGGCCAGGAAACTCCCCAGACCTTAATCCCATTGAGAACTTGTGGTCGATCCTCAAGAGGCAGGTGGACAAACAAAAACCCACAACTTCTGACAAACTCCAAGCATTGATTATGCAAGAATGGCCTGCCATCAGTCAGGATGTTGCCCAGAAGTTAATTGACAGCATGCCAGGGCGGATTGCAGAGGTCTTGAAAAAGAAGGGTCAACACTGCAAATATTGACTCTTTGCATAAACTGAATGTCATTGTCAATGAAAGCCTTTGACACTTATGGAATACTTGTAATTATACTTCAGTGTACCATAGTAACTATTGACATAAAGATCTAAGAACACTGAAACAGCAAACTTTGTGGAGACCAATACTTGTGTCATTCTCAAAACTTGTGCCCACGACTGTACATTGTTACAGAGTGTTAGGTGAAAAAAAAGAAGATACAATTATTGCAAGTTGATATAGATAAATAAGGAATATTTGCATGGTTAACTATACTATACAGGTCGATGGCAGAGAAATACTTAAATAGCTAATTGTGCGTATGATATAAATGAGGATAATAATAGTTTACTTAGTATACAGTCTGGTTAAATGAACAGGTAGGTGACTATTTTTCATGGTTAAATTAACTGTACAGGTAAATGTACAGTTAAATGTACAGGTAAGTGAATGTTTGCATGGTTACATTAACTGTACAGGTAAATGACAGGAAGAGATACTTAAATAGCTAAATGTGCGTATGATATAATTTAGGGTAATAATATTAATTCCCTTAAAATACAAAAAAGATGGCACTGCCCACCACAGACTGGTAGAAAGTATGCAGTAGTTTACTGCACACGTTGAAGGACCTGAGCCTCCAGAAAGTAGAGTCGGCTCTGTCCCTTTTTGTACAGAGCCCCGGTGTTATCAGCTCTTTCCAGCCTGTTGTCCATACGGACTCCCAGGAACTTGGGACTGCAGTCAGTTGGGCCTTGGTTCTCCTGAAGTCCACCACCATCTCCTTTGTTTTGCTGATGTTGAGCTGAAGTTGGTTCTGCTCACAGCACACCACAAAGTAATTGGTTGTGCTCCTGTACTCCTCCTCCTGCCCACCCCTGATGCACCCTACAATTGCAGAGTCATCTGAGAACTTCTGTAGGTGGCATGTTTCAGAGTTATATCTGAAGTCCGAGGTGTAGAGGATGAACAGGAAGGGGGACAGGACCTTTCCCTGGGGGGCCCCTGTGTTGCTCACTGCCCGTTCTGACACATAGCTCTGTAGCTGCACAAATTGTGGCCTACCGGTCAGGTAGTCCATAACCCAGGAGACTAAGAGTGCTTCCACTTTCATCCTCTTCATCTTCTCACCCAGTAGCAGGGGCTGAATGGCGCTACAGGTCTGAAGTCATTCAGGACAGTGGGGTGCGCCTTCTTGGGAACTGAGACCAGGCAGGATGTTTTCCACAGGGTGGTGCTAACTGAGTGAGACACCCTGAGTGAGACAGGGTGAATTAGTGATCTGGGTAATGTTTCTCTGTCATATTGGGGTGTCATGATGTGGCTCCAGGGCTTGGCCTGTTTGAAAGGTGAAACAGTAAAATCACAGTAAACACACAGTAAATACACTTACAAGCACAGAGAGGCACATTCAGCATCATATTAGCTATCAGATAAAGCTGTGTTCTATAACATAACAACTACAGGCTGCCATGGACACAAGCACGCAAACATGCATGATGGAGCAGAAACCTTAACCCCTAACCTCCAATATTAACCCCTAACCCCCAAACCCTAAACCCAACCCAAACCCTAAAGGACACCACAGGAGCAGACACCAAAATGGCTCCTGATTCCCTCTATATCAGGGGTCTCCAACAGGTCGATCGCAAGCTACCAGTAGCTCGCAGCCAACCTATTAGCCAAACAACTCTGAAAGTACATGCAATTTTCACATTTTCCACAGCAAACTGTCATAAACAAATCTCCCAAGTATCAGACACCACATGCTCCCAAGTACTATCTAATCAACGCAGCATTGACATTATCCCACCTAGGGCTGGGCGATATGACCAAAATCTCATATCCCGATATACAGTTGAAGTCGGAAGTTTACATACTCTTAGGTTAAAGTCATTAAAACTCATTTTTCAACCACTCCACAGATTCCATGTTAACAAACTATAGTTTTGGCAACTTTGTTAGGACATCTACTTTGTGCATGACACAAGTAATTCTTCCAACAATTGTTTACAGACAGATTATTTAACTTATAATTCACTATATCACAATTCCAGTGGGTCAGACGCTTACATACACTAAGTTGACTGTGCCTTTAAACAGCTTGGAAAATTCCAGAAAATGATGGATGTATTGTGGATGTATTTTAAGGCCTACCTTCAAACTCAGTGCCTCTTTGCTAGACATCATGGGAAAATCTAAAGAAATCAGCCAAGACCTCAGGAAAAAAAATGGTAGACCTCCACAAGTCTGGTTCATCCTTGGAAGCAATTTCAAAACGCCTGAAGCTACCACGTTCATCTGTACAAACAATAGTACGCAATTATAAACACCATGGGACCACGCAGCCATCATACCGCTCAGGAAGGAGACGCGTTCTGTCTCCTAGAGATGAGCGTACTTTGGTGCGAAAAGTGCAAATCAATCCCAGAACAACAGCAAAGGACCTTGTGAAGATGCTGGAGGAAACGGGTACAAAAGTATCCATATCCACAGTAAAACCAGTCCTATATCGACATAACCTGAAAGGCCGCTCAGCAAGGAAGAAGCCACTGCTCCAAAACCGCCATAAAAAAGCCAGACTACAGTTTGCATCTGCACATGGGGACAAAGATCGTACTTTTTGGAGAAATGCCCTCTGGTCTGATTAAACAAAAATAGAACTGTTTGGCCATAATGACCATCGTTATGTTTGGAGGAAAAAGGGGCAGCTTGCAAGCCGAAGAACACCATCCCAACCGTGAAGCAATGGGGTGGCAGCATCATGTTGTGAGGGTGCTTTGCTGCAGGAGGGACTGGTGCACTTCAAAAAATAGATGGCATCATGAGGAAGATGTGATATGTGGATATATTGAAGCAACATCTCAAGACATCAGTCAGGAAGTTAAAGCTTGGCCGCAAATGGGTCTTCCAAGTGGACAATGACCCCAAGCATACTTCCAAAGTTGTGGCAAAATGCCTTAAGGACAAGAAAGTCAAGGTTTTGGAGTGGCCAACACAAAGCCCTGACCTCAATCCTATAGAAAAGTTGTGGGCAAAACTGAAAAAGCGTGTGCAAACAAGGAGGCCTACATACCTGACTCAGTTACACCAGTTCTGTCAGGAGGAATGGGCCAAAATTCACCCAACTTATTGTGGGAAGCTTGTGGAAGGCTACCTGAAACGTTTGACCCAAGTTAAACAATTTAAAGGCAATGCTACAAAATACTAATTGAGTGCATGTAAACTTCTGACCCACTGGGAATGTGATGAAAGAAATAAAAGCTGAAATAAATCATTCTCACTACTATTATTCTGACATTTCACATTCTTAAAATTAAGTGGTGATCCTAACTGACCTAAGACTAGGATTAAATGTCAGGAATTGTGAAAAACAATTTGTTCAAATGTTCAATTAACATGTAATAAAATAATGTATAAAATCTAAAAAGGTAAATAGAAAACCCTTCAACAATAGTTGCAAACAAAATATATATAGGCCTGAAATGTGAATATGGTCAAAAATATCAAAACCAAACATATGATACTCTAACAGCAGAACTGTTTGTCAGGCTCTGGCCATAGAGAAGCTTTGCTTCTCTATATTTCTATGGTCAGAGTCTGGCAGATCTATTATTTCTACATCTGTGTGGTGTTGTGTGTGGGATCCCTAATTAGAGGCAGCTGCTATGCATTTCCTCTAATTAGGGATCCTACTTATATGTCTGTGTTCCACTCCCTTGGCGTGGTTCATTGTTGTATGTTGTCCCGTGTTCGTGCTACGTGTGTTTCTTATTATATTGCATATTTGTTATTTTGTATAGTTCGATGTCCAGTCTAGTTTATTTAGTTCAATAAACGATGTCGAACTATCGCTACGCTGCGCCTTGGTCTCTCTACACACCCGAACGTGACACTGTTTGAATTGTAGCAGCAAACAAATGAATACAGCCTGACAAATATTGGTATATAAAATACCAAATGTAAACATGAAAAACTTTCAAGTTTAAACTATAGCAGCAAAATAAGGCTCACAAATAAATATATAAAATATAACAAGTAAACAAAATACTCCTTCAAGTTTGAATTATAGCATTACATGACAACAACCAAAGTGCCACAAACAAAATAGATAATTGGCAACAATGCCTCTTGCAACGTCTGAGTCGGGGGTTTGTTTTGAGCACTCGACTGTACTTTTTTGGGTCTCATCCGTAGACTCGCTCCGTACTGTTTCAAATGATTCTTGGTGGTAAAAGAGGTTAGTGGTGTTTTCATACCCAAACCACGTCCATGCGACCGATGTAGCCCCTCTTTTAGGTACGAGCTCCGTGTCTCCGTGCACGGTGTCACATTCACTCTCTTCCATGTTTGTTTGTGTTGCAAATTTCCTTCCACACGCCACGAAGAGCATAATATGAAACGATTTACGTTTTTCTATCGTCACACGGCCGTAATCCCGCCCCTGGTTAGCCACTATTGACTTAAAAAGCCAAACCTTAACACAATATCTGCCAACTAATTTCCATTAATATTGCCCCTGTCTGTCTGGTGGTGTGCATGTTTGTTTATCACTCATTGTGAAGCCAGTTGATGTGATAACCATCTTGTGGGTTGACAGAAATACTTTCCCCAAAACCTTCTCAATTAAATGTTAACTGCAAAGTAGGCTTACCTGGCAGAAGTATATAATGAGCAAGTATATGATTTGTATTTAATATTTATTATTTGCTAAATTTGCCATGAAATGAGCAGCAGCAGTAGGCCTAGAGAAACATTACTAGACTGACACATTAGATGGCACCCCCCCCCCCCCCCCCACACACACACACACACAGAAAAAGTTATTTTAACCATTGACAGACTCAGAACATCCCATTTGGTTATTTCTCTATGAACAATTGTAATTTTAAGAGTGAAAAATAAACTGAGAACATAATTGGGGAAAATATACAAAATAATTTTGAGGGGGTGGGAAATCAAAGATTTTATACTGCCCCGCTTAGAGTTGTTTATAAACCATTGTTTTACCAGGTACATTGACAGTGTACTTTAGTGTACTTTCTCTTGTACACTAAGGACCCAAGGAAAAGTTTGCATGAGAGAGGAGATGAGAAGAATGTGCTTATTTGAAAGATACAAAGAAAAATTGTAGCTCGCAACGTTTTGTTTTTAGAAAGTAACTCTCATGCTAGAAAAGGTTGGAGACCCCCACTTTAAATAATGCATTAGTTTTAGTCATCACCCTATATGGCTAACCATACAAGGCTCAGGCTAACAGCAGGTTGGCACCAGGGAAGATATGAAGTATGTGTGTGAATGAGCTTCAATCCCAAGGCGTGTGTTTTCTCTCTAATCTTTACCCATCTGGTCCATTAGGCAGAGTGTGTGTGTGTGTGTTTGCGCGTGCGTGCTTGCGTGAGTATGCGCGTGCGTGCTTGTGTGTGTGTATTGTGAGGGAGTGGGTTAGGTATAATGCAGCAGGGGGGAAATGAGGTCATTATGACTCTCCCAGTGCTGCTGACTGAGCTGTGTGAGTGTGTGTGTGTGTGTGTATGTCACCTTCAACTGGATGGAAAGCCAGCGCAGTTCTCTGGCAGACACAGCAGCATGGGAGGAAAGGAGTAATGGCATGGGAGGAAAGGAGTAATGGCATGGGAGGAAAGGAGTAATGGCATGGGAGGAAAGGAGTAATGAGTAGAAAAGTAGAAGAGAGGGAGTGAGGAGAGATGGGAATAATAGTCTGATGATGTATTAGTCCAACACATGTTTGTGTGTTTATACTTTACAGAGATTTCAACACATACTGATGATTTCCCTGTGCACTCAGTTAATCACACTGGCCTCAGTAGTTTACAAAGTCTCAGAGATCATTAGTCTGCTAAGCTTGATACTCTGCAGCAAACATCCTAGACATCTTTCTAGGAGAGTAGTGATGTTATTGCGACTCATTGAATCCCAGTAGGTGATAAATCATCTAGACAGATGAGCCTACGATATTTGAGCTGGGTTGGGTGATAGAATGATCTGTCCATCCCACTGTTCTCTCCTCCTGGCCCTTGTCCCACCTCTACTTCCTCTCTGGGTTATAGGCAGCAGGCTGCACACTCTGATCTCAATCAGATACACATGCAGCACGCACAGACAGCTCTCTGAGGTGGACACCTGCCAGTATCAAGTGTTTTCTCTGAGATATTATCACCTCTGTTGCTAGGTCCCTCCATTATCACCTCTGTTGCTAGGTCCCTCCATTATCACCTCTGTTGCTAGGTCCCTCCATTATCACCACTGTTACTTCTGTTAGCATCCAGTGGGTATTCCCAAAGCCTTCATGGCTAAAATAGTTCATTATTTCACTCCACAACCCATCTGCAAGAGAGTAATAATTATAAAACGTATAAAATATTATATGCGTAAGCAAAATAAATCATAAATTGAACATTGCTGTTCTAGGACATGCGTGAGTCTGTGTCCTCAAGAGATGAGACTCGGGGAAAACACACCCACCCCAAGCTGTATAGAGTTTATAATATAGACATTCTCACTGTTATCATTAGACCCTGGCAGAGGAGTGAGACAGGCTTTTACCTCCAGTCAAGCAGAGTCGGAACAGATTTCAGTATAACTACAAAACCCACAGCTGCTATCAAGACTTTTCCATCTGCTTACTGGGGACCTTAGACATAGATGAATATGAGAATTGAGCGCTAGATTTGGAGAGAGAGGGCTAACTGGCTTATGTAATGCAGGTGTCCTTGAGTCTCTTGGAGAAATATGTGTTTATATAAGAAAAGATGAAATGCTGATCCATCGTGTTGTAAACTGGCCTGACAAAGAGTAGACAGATGGTTTAGTGGCACTGAGCTCTGGGAGAAGACCAACATTTACCATTAACATGACCACCTGGCTACCTTAGAGAGAGAGAAGAGGAGAGGAGTGGAGAGAGGGAGTGAGAACAGAGAGGAGGAGATCAGAGAGAGGGTGACAAAGCGATAGGGAGAGCAAAGATGGGAGAGCAGGGAGAAGAGAGAGCACATGGAAATTACATGTTGTACCATGGCCATCATATACTGGAGTTTTAAGTGCCTCCTCTACTCTGTTAATTCTCTCGTCTCCTCTCCCCTTGCCTCCCCTCCTCCTCTCCCCTTACCTCCCCTCCTCCTCTCCCCTTGCCTCCCCTCCTCTTCTCCCCTCGTCTCAGGAGTGAAAGAAGTTTAGCTAAACTCTGGTCTGCCTGTTTATATGAGATGATTGAGATGGAGAGGGGCGGGTGGGAGGGCGTATCCTCTCAGAGCCCAGAGATCGCATAGACTGAGATATCTAAGCTACTTAATCCTGATGGAATTAACATTTATAGTGAAAACTGTTCTTCAGGGGGAAATGGCGTCCAAATCCATTCACATTCCACCTGCTGCTGTCTCTACTCTCCTCTGGGCCAGGTAAGCTCAAGGGGGAGGTGTGTGTCTCTTTGTTAACAAGAGCTGCTGCACAATCTCTAATATTAAGGAATGTCTCGAGGTTCTGCTCGCCTGAGTTAGAATTTTAAATTGAGTTTATTTAACCTTTATTTTATGTGCACAATACACAAAATACAACAACACAATCGCAAACAACAGTTTATCAAAGGCCTTGGATAGATCTATAAATATGGCAGCACAGTGATTCCTATGATCTTAATATATCCTTTAAGACAAGCGCAGCTGCTGAAACAGTGCTAGGTCTAAAACCAGACTGTTACACATTAAGAATATAATTTGAAGTTACAAAAGTTATTAGCTGAGAGTTTGCCAGTGATTCTAATATTTTTGCCAGGCAATATAGTTGGGGGTTTGGGCAGTAGTTGGGCGGTAGTTATCCAGGTCAGAAGGATCCCCACCAGATCTTAGGGATAGCACCAGAAGGAATTGTTAAATAACAAATGTGAGTCAAAAGTTCTAGAAGGAAGGGGGCATTAAGGTGAAGTATAAAGGGATCAAGAGAGTCAGCTCAGATCAAGAGAATTTTCTTTACATACATTTTTTGCAAGGCAAGGCATCATTGGCATAAAATGGTTCAAATGAAAAAAATTGAACGAGTGCTTGGAAGTGCATCATTCTCTGCTATTTGTTTAGAGGTGAATAAAGGACTCCCTCTAGTGGAATATGAGGCATTTTCAGATTATAATTTTTTCAAATAGATGACCAGCTGAGGCAAAATTGTTATTTTTGTCTGTTATGGGACCAGAAGCTGCCATAACCTGCTGGGGCAATGAGGGGGTGGAGTCCACATTCCTGAATTTTGCTGGATTTCCATCATTCTCAAATACACAATTCAAGAAGTATGTTGACTTTGCTTTTCTACCCAGAGTAAGACATCTATTTCTCAAATGTCTGAAGGACTGCCAATCACAGGAAGAATCAGTCAATCTAGTCTTAGCCCAAGCTAAGTTTCTTTTATTACATTTTTCAGATAATTAATGTGTGAAGCATGGGTTAGATCTGTCCTTTACCCTTAATCTCTTATATGGGGCATGTATATGGGGCAGGCTTATCTACAACAGAGTTAAACAGAGAGGTAAAACATTTAAGGATCTGAATCAGAGATAGAGGTAATACCCTCCCAATCATACAACCCCAGGTCATACAGGAAATGTTGCTAATTGAAAGTTCTAAAATATCTATTTTTAATAATGTGTGGACACAATTTAGGTAGCTTAATATCTCTATTGCAGGCAATGGGACAATGGTCACTGAGCTCGTTAGCAATTATTCCATTGGCTGTATACCTATGAGGGGTGTTTGTCAGAATGATGTCCAAAATAGTAGATTTTCCAGGGTGTTTTAAGTTGGGGAGGGTTGATTTAGTTATCAATTGAGTTAAATTTAGCTCAGTACAAATATATTTTATTGATACTGGCATCCATGTTAAGATCACTCAATATTAATAATTCAGAATTAGTATAGTTAGACAGCAAGTCAGACAATTTGCTAAGAGCAGTTGGGCATTATTACCAAAGCCCACATTTAGGAAAGACATTCAAATTGCTTGGGGACAGAGGTGGTAATACACAGAGTAACATTCAAATTGTTCTTTATGTATATGGCGACACCCTGACCTTTACCAGCTCTGTCAGAACTATACATTATATACAGTGGGGAGAACAAGTATTTGATACACTGCCGATTTTGCAGGTTTTCCTACTTACAAAGCATGTAGAGGTCTGTAATTCTTATCATAGGTACACTGTGAGAGACGGAATCTAAAACAAAAATCCAGAAAATCACATTGTATGATTTTTAAATAATTAATTTGCATTTTATTGCATGACATAAGTATTTGATCACCTACCAACCAGTAAGAATTCCGGTTCTCACAGACCTGTTAGTTTTTCTTTAAGAAGCCCTCCTGTTCTCCACTCATTACCTGTATTAACTGCACCTGTTTGAACTCGTTACCTGTATAAAAGACACCTGTCCACACACTCAATCAAACAGACTCCAACCTCTCCACAATGGCCAAGACCAGAGAGCTGTGTAAGGACATCAGGGATAAAATTGTAGACCTGCACAAGGCTGAGATGGGCTACAGGACAATAGGCAAGCAGCTTGGTGAGAAGGCAACAACTGTTGGCGCAATTATTAGAAAATGGAAGAAGTTCAAGATGACGGTCAATCTCCCTCGGTCTGGGGCACCATGCAAGATCTCACCTCGTGGGGCATCAATGATCATGAGGAAGGTGAGGGATCAGCCCAGAACTACACGGCAGGACCTGGTCAATGACCTGAAGAGAGCTGGGACCACAGTCTCAAAGAAAACCATTAGTAACACACTACGCCGTCATGGATTAAAGTCCTGCAGCGCACGCAAGGTCCCCCTGCTCAAGCCAGCGCATGTCCAGGCCCGTCTGAAGTTTGCCAATGACCATCTGGATGATCCAGAGGAGGAATGGGAGAAGGTCATGTGGTCTGATGAGACAAAAATAGAGCTTTTTGGTCTAAACTCCACTCGCCGTGTTTGGAGGAAGAAGAAGGATGAGTACAACCCCAAGAACACCATCCCAACCGTGAAGCATGGAGGTGGAAACATCATTCTTTGAGGATGCTTTTCTGCAAAGGGGACAGGACGACTGCACCGTATTGAGGGGAGGATGGATGGGGCCATGTATCGCGAGATCTTGGCCAACAACCTCCTTCCCTCAGTAAGAGCATTGAAGATGGGTCGTGGCTGGGTCTTCCAGCATGATAACGACCCGAAACACACAGCCAGGGCAACTAAGGAGTGGCTCCGTAAGAAGCATCTCAAGGTCCTGGAGTGGCCTAGCCAGTCTCCAGACCTGAACCCAATAGAAAATCTTTGGAGGGAGCTGAAAGTCCATATTGCCCAGCGACAGCCCCGACAACCTGAAGGATCTGGAGAAGGTCTGTATGGAGGAGTGGGCCAAAATCCCTGCTGCAGTGTGTGCAAACCTGGTCAAGAACTACAGGAAACGTCTCTGTAATTGCAAACAAAGGTTTCTGTACCAAATATTAAGTTCTGCTTTTCTGATGTATCAAATACTTATGTCATGCAATAAAATGCAAATTAATTATAAAAAAATCATACAATGTGATTTTCCGGATTTTTGTTTTAGATTCCGTCTCTCACAGTTGAAGTGTACCTATGATAAAAATTACAGACCTCTACATGCTTTGTAAGTAGGAAAACCTGTAAAATCGGCAGTGTATCAAATACTTGTCCTCCCCACTGTACTTGTTCTCCCCACTGTACATTTAGAGACACATCATAGTTTGGCAGACTTTTTTAACCAAGTATCAGTAATTACCAAAATGCCTCATGATAAACTGTAGACCATACTATTTACCAAGAGAGTTTTCATAGCTGTCTATTTACCACCACAAACGATGCTGGCACTAAGACCGCACTCAACAAGCTGTATAGGGCCATAAGCAAACAAGAAAATGCTCATCCAGAGGCGGTGCTCCTATTGACCGGTGATTTTAATGCGGGAAAACTGAAATCCGTCTTACCTCATTTCTACCTTCATGTCATCTGTGCAACCAGAGGCGAAATAACTAGATCACCTTTTACCGATTTAAGATAAGCAGAGTAAGGTGTTTACATGACTAATGCCATACTCGGCCTACTCCCATAAACAGTTTATTATCAAATGATTAGTGTGCATGTAAACGTACTCAGTAGAAGCCACTGGAGGGGAAGACAGGATAATGAATGAGGCCAGTGTTAGTGAGAGGCAGAGTGTTATTAGCCTGTTAGTAAGAGGCTCTGCTTAACTGCAATTAAACTTAATCCCAGGATATTGTTAACTGTAATTAAACTTAATCCCAGGATATTGTTTTCTATAGCAGAGGCATAATATTCTGGAGAACCCTGCCGACCACCAACAACTAATGATTCACACAAGGAAGGACTTTCAACCTAGGGAAGTCCAAAACCCTGCATATTAACACAGACTCTGACGGCAAGGCCCTGTAGCCTGCTTTGGCCTACATCGGCCGGCTATTGCCTGGTTTGGATCAAGTCATTGTAGCAAACACTGCAGCAAAACAATTTGAAGCAGAAAACTAAAATGAGGGTTTGTTATTGGACAAGTTCAATTTAAGGTAGTACATCCCCATTACAAAATATGACGAAGATGAGTGCGACACACATACATACGCATACACAAACACACATACACACGCACACACAAACACACATACACACGCACACACAAACACACATACACACGCACACACAAACACACATACACACGCACACACAAACACACATACACACGCACACACAAACACACATACACACGTACACACGCACACACAAACACACATTGAACCATGACAGCAAAACCTTTCACTGGACAGACACGCCAGCCTGGACAGACACACAGGCATTTTAGTCTAGAAACATCAGACTGACAATCCAACACTGTGTGTGTGTGTGTGTGTGTGTGTGTGTGTGTGTGTGTGTGTGTGTGTGCGTGCGTGCGTGCGTGTGCGCGCGTGCGCGCGTGCGTGCGTGCGTGCAGGACATGTGCTGACATCAGCTTGAGTCATAAACCCTTACAGTCGGAGAGAGAGAGAGAGGAGGGGGCAGAAAGAGAAAAGGAAGAGAAAGAAGAGAAAGAGAAGAGTCAGAGAAAGAGAAGAGTCAGAGAAAGAGAAGAGGAAGAGAATAGATAGATAGATAGATAGATAGATAGATAGATAGATAGATAGATAGATAGATAGATAGATAGATAGATAGATAGATAGATAGATAGATAGATAGATAGATAGATAGATAGATAGATAGATAGATAGATAGATAGATAGATAGATAGATAGATAGATAGATAGATAGATAGATAGATAGATAGATAGATAGATAGATAGTTACTTTATTGATCCCCGGGGGGGAAATTTCATTGTCAAGCAGCTACAACAAAACACAGGGCAGGTGCAAAATGCCACAACGAAAGTACACAAAAGACAGATACATGATACATAGAGCGGCAGTATGAAAAAGTATAGAAATACAAGATATCTGGAGTGCAAAAAAATAAAAGCTATAAAAAAGACATTGCATAGTATGGGTGGTTGGCTGAATACGTACACTATACATTGGTGGATGTTGGATGGTTAACTATACTATACAGGTTGATGGCAGAGAGAAGAGGAAGAGAAAGAGACCCCCCCCCACACACACACACACACACAACCTCTACTGCTAGAGCTGTCGTATGTCTTTGGCGCAAGAAGAGTGATGCTCTCCTCTCCTGAGTCCTGACCTAGAGGCTTGTTGTGTGTGTGTGTGTGTCTGTGTGTCTGTCTGTGTGTCTGTCTGTCTGTCTGTGTGTGTGTGTGTGTGTGTGTGTGTGTGTGTCTGTGTGTGTGTGTGTGTGTGTGGTGATTTAGTGAGTGAAACACTTCACAGTATGTTATCACTGACAGTTCCTCCCCTAACAGCTGTTTAACAGTTGCAACACACACCATCTGAATGACGCCCCACACCAGAGCTGATCACGTCCCAGGGCACCTAGCCCTAAACCTACCCTGCTGTGCTACCCTGCTGAGCCAAGGGAAGACGACTAACTGACTGACTAACTGACTGACTGACACATACACTTATATACACACACACACACACACACACACAAACACATATGGCTAAGATATCAAAGAGGTGAAAGTTATAGAGGCCGACCTCAGTAGGTGGAGTTACTCTGTCACCTCTGACCTCAGTCACTTCTGACCTCTGTAAATCCAGTCT
Source organism: Thymallus thymallus (assembly GCA_023634145.1). Lineage (NCBI taxonomy): Eukaryota > Metazoa > Chordata > Actinopteri > Salmoniformes > Salmonidae > Thymallus > Thymallus thymallus. The sequence goes on from CM042408.1 coordinate 14,396,305, forward strand.
CTGCATCCCTCTCAATCTCTATCTCTCTGCCCCTCTCTCTCGTTTCCCCCTCTCTCCCTCCCACTTTCCTGTTTCTTGTCTACTGATACCGTAGTTTTCCCACTGCTGTTGAGGTCACCTCTCTTTATTCAGATGGACAGTGTGTGTGTGTCTTGACTTGGACAGATGGAGTGTTTGCCATGAGGAGAGTAAAAGCTGAAAATCCAAACTTCCTTCCTGTCTGAATGAGAGTACATGTCAACCACAGCACAAACACACACACACACACACACACACAAATGCACGCATGCAAACACACACACACAGACACACACACAGCGAGTGATCAGACATCAGTGAGGACAACACAGGCACATGCACCCACACACACAGACATCCTGTGAACGGTACACACACTCATCAACCAGAAGACAGGCCGTGTGAACGGTACACACGTACATCAGCCGGAACACACACATTAGGCACAGCCATACTTCAAGGCCCTGTGAACCGAACATAGACACACACAATCTGTGAAGTCGTAGGTCCTACCATTTTTTGTTGTTGATATAAACCCGTCAAGACTTGTATAAAATGTGACATGTTATTGAATAATTATTCAACTTTATAGGCTGAGCTATACTACAGTATTATCCTCTTGGGTTTTGTAAGGATTTATGTTCAGAGAGGTCTCTGGAAACCTTTATGTTTTCCAGGTTTAGTGTCCAGAGACCTCTCTGGAATTCTCTATGTTGGTGTTGGAATTGGTCCCTGCATTGCCTCTAATTGGGGAACCTATTTAAGTTCAGTTGTTCCGCCTGGGTTTGTGGGTTTTTGTGTGTGTTCCTTTTTGTTTGTGTTGGTTCATGGTCGCTGTCTCTCCTTTTGTTATTTTTGAGTTTTCTATAATAAAAGGAATATTTTGGCAACACAGATCTGCGCTTCGGGTCCTGTCTCATAGCGATCGCGACAGGTTTATGAAGCAGGAAGGACATCTAGTGGCATTTGTTGATATTAGAAACACACAGATAGTTGGACAATCTCTTAAATGGTTTATTTATTCATTTTGAAACTGAAATCCAAACCACAGGAGGCTGGTGATAGGAGGACGGCTTATAATAATATCTGTAATGAAGTTATACCATTCCATTAATTTAGTTCCAGCCATTACTATGAGCCCTTCCTCCCCAATTAAGGTGCCAGCAGCCACCTGTGGTCCAAACATATAGCACGTAGAACCTAGTATCCCTTCATGCATTGTTAAAACAATCATCTTTGGACTATGGAGCTTTTTGTCAGTGTGTGTGGGGTGGGGAGATTGATATGTACAGTTGAGGATGGCATTTTAGACCTACGTATTCTGTATTTGTGTCTTTCTATTTGGTGGATATGTCTCTAATGGACTAATAAACTATGCAGGCGTATTATCTCTGCTAGACTAATGTTCATAGATGTCATTACTACTTAGTTAGCCGTGATGACTAATGACTTTGTTATTAACATTGTCTGTAGACCTAATGGACTAATGGGTCTCAATAAAGGGCCTATAAGCCGGATGCACAACATCAAGAGGTTTGGCGTGCGTCTGCAATTTAATTTCATCTTTTTAAAAATCTGTTTAGTTCTTGTATCAGCTGCGGCATTAGAACAGAAATAGAACAGAGAGGTGGTTTTAAGGAGAAACATCAAAGCTCACTCACTGAGCCTCAGGCAACAATTAAACACAAACTCAGAATAAGGGAATAAGGATTCTCAAAGGATTTAACATGGAATTACTCCATTACCGTTTCATACATAATGAAAACGTCATCTCAGATATAATAACGTAATTACTAGTTTCACTTTGGTCTCAGGCAACATTCAGCACCTGAGTGCCGAGGGCTCCCGAGTGGCGCAGCGGTCTATGGCACTGCATCTCAGTGCTAGAGGCGTTACTGCAGACCCTGGTTCAAACCCGGGCTGTATCACAACTGGCCGTGATCGGAGTCCCATAGGGCGGCGCACAATTGGCCCAGCGTCTGCCGGGGTAGGCTGTCATTGTAAATAAGAATTTGTTCTTAACTGACTTGCCTAGTTAAATTAAGGTTCAAATAAAAAAATGATTTAATAAAACCTGCACCCAACCTGTGTGTGTGTGTGTGTGTGTGTGTGTGTGTGTGTGTGTGTGTGTGTGTGTGTGTGTGTGTGTGTGTGTGTGTGTGTGTGTGTGTGTGTGTGTGTGTGTGTGTGTGTGTGTGTGTGTGTGTGTGTGTGTGTGTGTGTGTGTGTGTGTGTGTGTGTACGCAGCAATATCAATCTAAGGAAGAGAAGGGCTCAATGAGAAAAGACATTGTGTTCAGGTCACTTTGTGTAGTTTCTCTTGCCAGGGAGAGATGGAGCCCTTGCTAGTCACCACAACAAGCAAATTAGTATGAGAAAATGTAGTAATGGCAGTGCAGTTTAATCGGATAATAAATGTTGATGCCAAACAAATATTTCAACATTTCACACAGGCAATTTTGAGTAATTTCTGGACAGTTACCCTGCTCTGGACCAGGGGAGCTTAGGTTTTATCTCCGGACCAGGGGAGCTTAGGTATTACCTCCGGACCAGGGGAGCTTAGGTTTTAGCGCTGGACCAGGGGAACTTAGGTTTTAGCTCCGGACCAGGCGAGCTTAGGTTTTAGCGCCGGACCAGGGGAGCTTAGGTTTTAGCTCCGGACCAGGGGAGCTTAGGTTTTAACGCCGGACCAGGGGAGCTTAGGTTTTAGCTCCGGACCAGGGGAGCTTAGGTTTTAACGCCGGACCAGGGGAGCTTAGGTTTTAGCTCCGGACCAGGGGAGCTTAGGTTTTAGCTCCGGACCAGGGGAGCTTAGGTTTTAGCTCCGGATCAGAGGAGCTTAGGTTTTAACGCAGGACCAGGGGAGCTTAGGTTTTAACGCCGGACCAGGGGAGCTTAGGTTTTAGCTCCGGACCAGGGGAGCTTAGGTTTTAGCTCCGGACCAGGGGAGCTTAGGTTTTAGCTCCGGACCAGAGGAGCTTAGGTTTTAGCAAAATGTGAAAAGCCCCCTTTTTTTTCTCATCCCTGTTGTTAGAAAAACTTCATTGTTCATTTTGTATTTTTTTGCAAGGTCACAGCATCACAGTCAGAGCAGTTAGCGACTGGAACGAGCTGCAACAAACACTCAAACTGGACAGTTAGTTAAATAAAGGTTAAATGAAAATAAAATACAATCATGCTTGGTCTCATTTAAAGGAGGGCACAATCCGAAAATAGTGAGACAGAGGGGGAGGGCTAGTGATGAGTGAGAAAAGAGAGATTGTAGAAGGGAATAATTGTTATTGTCCTTTGGATGGAGAACGAATGTTTAATCACTAAATCTCCAGCTTCACATTTTCCCTCAAAATTCCTCTCCAGAACGGCACTTTAATTTCCACCAGAATGAGCACTCGTGATTTTCTTCTCATAATTCATAAAGCACACAGGGGATGTTGAGGAGAGCGGGTGAGGAGACAAGGGTAGGAGAGGAGAGGAGAGGAGAGGAGAGGAGAGGAGAGGAGAGGAGAGGAGAGGAGAGGAGAGGAGAGGAGAGGAGAGGAGAGGAGAGGAGAGGAGCACAGGGTCTTTAAACATTTAACTTCAATCAAATGTATTTATTAATCCCTTTTTACATCAGTATACAGAAACCAAACCTTAAACCACAAGGAGCAAGCAATGCAATAATTAACATATTTTTAGGCATGTCTTGTAAAAGTCCCATGAGTGAGAATGCTGTCCCGCACAATTTAAGTGATACGTGGTAGTAGTTCTCTAACAATTAAATGTACTGTAGAGTTGAAGTCGGAAGTTTACATACACTTAGGTTGAAGTCATTAAAACTAATTTTTCAACCACTCCACTGATTTCATGTTAACAGACTATAGTTTTGGCAAGTCGGTGAGGACATCTACTTTGTGCATGACACAAGTCATTCTTCCAAAAATTGTTTAAAGACAGATTATTTCACTTATAATTCACTATATCACAATTCCAGTGGGTCAGAAGTTTACATACACTAAGTGTACTGTGCCTTTTAAACAGCTTGGACAATTCCTGAAAATTATGTCATGGCTTTAGAAGCTTCTGATAGGCTAATTGACATCATTTGAGTCAATTGGAGGTGTACCTGTGGATGTATTTCAAACCCTACCTTCAAACTAAGTGCCTCTTTGCTCGACATCATGGGAAAATCAAAAGAAATCAAACAAGAACTCCGAAAAAAAGGAGACCTCCACAAGTCTAGTTCATCCTTGGGAGAATTACATTCATCTGTACAAACAATAGCACGCAAGTATAAACACCATGGGACCTCGCAGCCATCATACCGCTCAGGAAGGAGACGCGTTCTGTCTCCTAGAGATTAATTTACTTTGGTGTGAAAAGAGCAAATCAATCCTAGAACAACAGCAAAGGACCATGTGAAGATGCGATATCGACATAACCTGAAAGGCCGATCAGCAAGGAAGAAGCCATTGCTCCAAAACCACCATAGAAAAGCCAGACTACGGTTTGCAACTGCACATGGGGACAAAACTTGTACTTTTTGGAGAAATGTCCTCTGGTCTGATGAAACAAAAATTGAACTGTTTGGCCATAATGACCATCGTTATGTTTGGAGGAAAAAGGGGGAGGCTTGCAAGCCAAAGAACACCATCCCAACCGTGAAGCACGGGGGTGGCAGCATCGTGTTGTGGGGGTGCTTTGCTGCAGGAGGGACTGGTGCACTTCACAAAATGGATGGCATCATGAGGAAGGAAAATTATGTGGATATATTGAAGCAACATCTCAAGACATCAGTCAGAAAGTTAAAGCTGGTCGCAAATGGGTCTTCCAAATGGACAATGACCCCAAGCATACTTCCAAAGTTGTGGCAAAATGGCTTAAGGACAACAAAGTCAAGATATTGGAGTGGCCATCACAAAGCCCTGACCTCAATCCTATAGAAAATTTGTTGGCAGAACTGAAAAAGCGTGTGCGAGCAAGGAGGCCTAGAAAGTTCAGTTACACCAGTTCTGTCTGGAGGAATGGACCAAAATTCACCCAACTTATTGTGGGAAGCTTGTGGAAGGCTGCCTGAAACGTTTGACCCAAGTTAAACAACTTAAAGGCAACGCTACCAAATACTAATTGAGTGTATGTAAACTTCTGACCCACTAGGAATGTGATGAAAGAAATACAAGCTGAAATAAATCATTCTCTCATTTCACATTCTTAAAATTAAGTGGTGATCCTAACTGACCTAAAACAGGGAATTTTTACTAGGATTTAATGTCAGGAATTTTGAAAAACTGAGTTTAAATGTATTTGGCTAAGGTGTATGTAAACCTCCGACTTCAACTGTATATAGGGACCAGATCAGGTTGGAATTGGGTTTGAAACTTTTTATTGGTTGAATATTTACCCATTTAATCTGTTTTGCCCTGTAATCATGGCCAGTTTGGAAGCCTTTGTTTAGGCCTCTGGAAATGCAAGTGATATAAAACACCTAGTATTCATTAATATGCTGTGATATGCAAATGCCAACCTGCTTGCTTTTCTCTAATCCCCTGTAATTACAGTAAAATACTGTAAAAAAAATAATAATAAACAAATAATAATATTAAACTGATTATGGCAGTAGGCAGAGTATGGCAATAGTCATGTAAACACTTTACTCTGTTTATCCTAATCGGAGTAAGGTCATAATCGAAGTAAGCATTCGCCGATTAAAACACCTGGTTTTCTGGTAGTACAAGCCTCCCGCTTATACACCTGGTAGTACAAGCCTGCCGCTTATGTTATGTGAAGTGAGTTTGGAAAAACAGAGAGAGAGAGATACAGTATATCATAAGATATCCTGTTGTAATTACAATTATTTTGAAGTCCATTGTATCCCTAACTACAACAAAATTTTCAGTAACGGTTACAGAAACTGTGATGACTGTGATGTGTTTTTTTAAACAACCTAGGTTGAATGCACTGACTGTAAGAACGCCCGCTAAATGACCAAAATTTAAATGTAAATATTAAAACATGCAAAGCACACTGGGTAATACATCGCTGCGTGGGTAATTCCAGTAATATACTGTCAATTAGATTACAGTAAAATGTTTGGTACTGTAAAATGGATTACTGTAAAATAAATTACAGTAACTTACTGGCCAATTGCTGCCAGTAAGTTACTGTACATTTTACATGAAATATTTTACAGTGCAGTATCTCCTCTTTTACACTCAGCTCTCGTTGGTATCCTCCAGGGCAGAGGAGAGAAATCATGACTGATTCAGTTTGAAGTTTTTCTCTGAAAATGGCTGGTCTGTTCCTCAGCTACTGTGATCCTTCAAGATCAGCTGAAGGGCATCAGATAACCACACAGCCATTTAGCGGCAACAGAGAGAGGGAGAGAGAGAGAGAGAGAGAGAGAGAGAGAGAAAGAGAGAGAGAGAGAGAGAGGTGGGGCACCAGCTGTAGCCAGAATGCTGTCTTGGCGGCTCTGGAGTTGGGTAAAAACATGTTTTGCAGCAGAATCATCATCCATACAGAGAAAAAATACATTTCACAAGTAATCGGATAAAATATACACAATAGCGTAATCTAACATCATACATTATTATACATTAAACAGTCAGAAGGGGAAAGTGGCAAGTGTTGCTAGCATGAAGTGCTATCAGTGCAAAGTGTTTCATTATACATTATTTAACCAGATATGTCAGCAGCAAGATATCTGTTGCTCTTGGGAAGGTAGGCAAAGACATTGCTACCTGTAGTGGTCTGTTATTAACTGATCTACCTATAGTGGTCTCTGACTATGTGATCTACCTTTAGTGGTCTGTAGTGGTCTGTGATAATCTGATCTATCTGTAGTGATACAGCCATTTAGTGGCGAGAGCGAGAGAGAGCGAGAGAGAGAGAGAGAGAGAGAGAGAGAGAGAGAGAGAGAGAGAGAGAGAGTGTCCTGAAAAACAGTGGGTTTGTTTGTGGACATCAGGATTTTTATCCCAGAGTAAGTACATATGCATATGAGAAACATAATGGTAAAATACTGATACTTTATTTAACAAAATGCAGCAGAAAGTTCATACAGTACATACAGCAAAGACTCCTTCCATCCGTTAAGGCAGAAACTGAAAATAATAAGAAAATAATACATCTTCTAATCTAACCTATGGTAGCATTTATAATAAGATTCATCGATTCATATTTGTTTTATTTTGTGGTTCAAAAAGCTCACAAATGCAGAATTTTTATCAGGCCGGATTTCAATTGTAACGTTTTAAAATTCAGTTTGATTGAATTAGGGTCTCAGGTCAATTGATCAGTTTTGTCTCTGGGCGACATGGTGGAAGCAGGTAGGGTCAGGATCAGGGTTAGAAGACAGGGTTAGAGGTAAGGGGTCAATAAGGGACTGAAATAAGACTTCATAGACAGGTTGAGGTTAGGATGAGGGTCAAAGTTAGGATGTGGGTCGAAGTTAGGATGAGGATAGGGTCAGAGGTCAGGGTCAGAGGTTACAGGTCAGGGGTAAGGACAAAAGTAAGGGTCCATGTCTGCGAGATGGGACAGATCCAGTTCCATGTCCCAGTACAAGTTTCAGATCAGGGAAGAGGTTGGGTCTGGGTTAGTGTTAGGGTCAGGGTCAGGGTTAGGAGGTCAGAGGTAAGGGTCAAATTACATCTTGAGGAACTATACATTTATAATAAACTCAAATTAAAGCCTACGGTCGTTAAATAACATATTTTAATGCAATAAAACAGTAAAAGCTTTAAATCTTACCAGATTTTCTCCATTTTGTTTACAAGTTATTTACATACTTGAACAGACTGCTGGTTGGTAGATCTTCGTACTGTTGAACTTGTTATTGTTGAACCCTTCAGAGGACTATGAATACAGTCTCTCTCTGTCCCCGTCCATCTGTTGTTCTCTGTCTGTCTGTCTGTCTGTCTGTCTGTCTGTCTGTCTGTCTGTCTGTCTGTCTGTCTGTCTGTCTGTCTGTCTGTCTGTCTGTCTGTCTGTCTGTCTGTCTGTCTGTCTGTCTGTCCTTCAGACCACATCCCTGGCCTGGCTGAGCACAGAGCTGCATGGAACGTTGATCCTCTGAAGGATTTCATTGCAATTTAAATATTCTACATTCACATTTCACAAGTTCTTCAAGTTGTTCCCAGAGGGTTCAGTCAGTAGTCTGATCTGATCTGGACATCACAGCAGCCCCGCTCCAGGGGAAGTCACATGGCAACTTCGGCCATTTCGGGCGCAGCTTATAGACAAGCAATGTTTCCATGATGCATGGACCAAATTGGCAGCCATATTGGATTTTCTCATTTATAATGTTCCATTTACTGATGCACATTACTTCCTCTCCCAGAGTTCATCACTTCCACTCCCTCAGTGTTCTACTCATGCAACACGGCAGACTGGATCGTTGCACCATCTTAGGTGCTGGAGAAATCCTGCTCCGTTCTGCTCCATCTCTGTCTGTGGTTATACGCGTGTGGTAGAATGTGTGTGTGTGTTGGGGTGTGTGTGCATGTGTGTATGGGGCAGGTGAGTGTTACTGTAAGGACTATAGCCCTGCATGGGCTGCACCCCCACAACAGAGCCAGGTGTCATGGGTGTCATGGGGGTGGCAGGGTGAGAGCCAGGGGTCATGGGCAGGGACCTGGGGGTCATCAGGGGCACGTCGTCTGGGGAGCGTCTCAGGGTCAGGGTGTAGTCAGGTGGACAGGTCAGTCGCAGGGTGTCCAGAGTGTTGTAGATGTCCTGTGTGTCCAGCGTGTCCAGAGCCTCCAGCGTGTGGTGTATGTTGTGTGCGTCGTGTATCTCCAGCGTGTTGTGTTGGTGCAGAGCCTCAGCCTCCAGCTGCTTCAGAAGCCCCTCCCCCTGCAGCTGGAGTGTGATGTCAGTATTCATGATGTCATGGCGTGGAGGTGGGCGTGGCAGCCTGCGGTGTTCCATCTTGCGTTTGTCCTTCTTGTAGAGCAGAGCTGCAAAGGCCAGGATGTTGAGGAAGAGGAGCGAGGCTCCCACTGCTATGGTAACACTCAGCTCAGTGGAGTAGTCCTCTATGACGGGGTGGGGGACCTGCAGCTCCTCCCCCTGCAGTGCTGGAGCCTGGGGCGTGGCCTGGGGGTTGGGGTGGCGTGTGCTACCCAGGCCCAGGCCTTTAGACAGCCGCTTGGTGTAGGAGTGAGGGGTGGTGTCCTGGGGAGGGCTGTGAGTTGCAGAGGACACGTACTGCAGCAACTCGTTGATGTTGTGGAGGTGGGGCACCAGCTGTAGCCAGAATGCTGTCTTGGCGGCTCTGGAGTTGGGTAAAAACATGTTTTGCAGCAGAATCATCATCCATACAGAGAAAAAATACATTTCACAAGTAATCGGATAAAATATACACAATAGCGTAATCTAACATCATACATTATTAATGATAGTTATTATACATTAAACAGTCAGAAGGGGAAAGTGGCAAGTGTTGCTAGCATGAAGTGCTATCAGTGCAAAGTGTTTCATTATACAAGATACAAGATACAAGATATCTCTTGCTCTTGGGAAGGTAGGCAAAGACATTGCTACCTGTAGTGGTCTGTGATTAACTGATCTACCTATAGTGGTCTCTGACTATGTGATCTACCTTTAGTGGTCTGTAGTGGTCTGTGATAATCTGATCTATCTGTAGTGTTCTGTAGTGGTCTATAATTATCTGATCTACCTGTAATGGTCTCTGACGCGTGGCTTCAGGCCGATGTGCAGGTACAGCTGTTCCTTGGGGGTGTACTTGGCCCAGGCCACCTCCTCAAAGCGGTTGGGTTTGGTGTGGATGAACTTGGTGTCCTGGGGCACCGGCTGGTTAGGATCCCTGAGACACAGCACAAACACAATCAGAAAACATGATCTTAAAAGTGAACCGTGGTTACTTTACCCTTCATTAGAGGAAAGTAAGAGATATTTCTTAGCGAAGGAGTTAGAGACAAGAGATTTTTCTCACCCTGTCTTGGCGAAGTTGGTCCAGTATGTCATGACCACGGCGCTGAGCATCACATCGTTCTTAGAGAAGTTACAGTTGAACAGGTCCGTGGGTCCGATCAGTGGCAGACCGAACACATACGGCACCTCATCCCCGTGGGCGGAGTCAGCCCAAGTGGGCGACGCGTCACTCTGACAGTGGTGGTAGAAGGAGTAGAAATATGTTGGCGATCCATACTGGGCGTGAAGGTCTGCTGTGGCCACCGCCGGCGCCACCCACTGGTGATCAGTGAACAGCGCGACTAGCGTCTTCCGCCGAGTTTCAGGATTCTCCCGGTCGGCCCAGTCTGTGTACATGAACTTGATGCTCTCTCTCAGCGTGTCCTAAAAACAAGGTAAAATAAATACCTTGTCAATAAAGCACATGGGAACATATATAGATTGCTGTATGGGAGCATATATAGATTGCTGTATCGGAGCATATATAGATTGCAGTATGGGAGCATATATAGATTGCTGTATGGGAGCATATATAGATTGCTGTATGGGAGCATGCTCATCCTTCTTCTTCCTCCAAACACGGCGAGTGGAGTTTAGACCAAAAAGCTATATTTTTGTCTCATCAGACCACATGACCTTCTCCCATTCCTCCTCTGGATCATCCAGATGGTCATTGGCAAACTTCAGATGGGCCTGGACATGCGCTGGCTTGAGCAGGGGGACCTTGCGTGCGCTGCAGGACTTTAATCCATGACGCCGTAGTGTGTTACTAATGGTTTTCTTTGAGACTGTGGTCCCAGCTCTCTTCAGGTCATTGACCAGGTCCTGCCGTGTAGTTCTGGGCTGATCCCTCACCTTCCTCATGATCATTGATGCCCCACGAGGTGAGATCTTGCATGGTGCCCCAGACCGAGGGAGGTTGACCGTCATCTTGAACTTCTTCCATTTTCTAATAATTGCGCCAACAGTTGTTGCCTTCTCACCAAGCTGCTTGCCTATTGTCCTGTAGCCCATCTCAGCCTTGTGCAGGTCTACAATTTTATCCCTGATGTCCTTACACAGCTCTCTGGTCTTGGTCATTGTGGAGAAAATCACATACAATGTGATTTTCTGGATTTTTGTTTTAGATTCCGTTGAACTGTACCTATGATAAAAATTACAAGGTTTTCCTACTTTCAAAGCATGTAGAGGTCTGTAATTTTTATCATAGGTACACTTCAACTGTGAGAGACATAATCAAAAAAAAATCCAGAAAATCACATTGTATGATTTTTAAATAATTAATTTGCATTTTATTGCATGACATAAGTATTTGATCACCTACCAACCAGTAAGAATTCCGGCTCTCACAGACCTGTTAGTTTTTCTTTAAGAAGCCCTCCTGTTCTCCACTCATTACCTGTATTAACTGCACCTGTTTGAACTCGTTACCTGTATAAAAGACACCTGTCCACACACTCAATCAAACAGACTCCAACCTCTCCACAATGGCCAAGACCAGAGAGCTGTGTAAGGACATCAGGGATAAAGATCTCACCTCGTTGGGCATCAATGATCATGAGGAAGGTGAGGGATCAGCCCAGAACTACATGGCAGGACCTGGTCAATGACCTGAAGAGAGCTGGGACCACAGTCTCAAAGAAAACCATTAGTAACACACTACGCCGTCATGGATTAAAATCCAGCAACGCACGCAAGGTACCCCTGCTTAAGCCAGCGCATGTCCAGGCCCGTCTGAAGTTTGCCAATGACCATCTGGATGATCCAGAGGAGGAATGGGAGAAGGTCATGTGGTCTGATGAGACAAAAATAGAGCTTTTTGGTCTAAACTCCACTCGCCGTGTTTGGAGGAAGAAGAAGGATGAGTACAACCCCAAGAACACCATCCCAACCGTGAAGCATGGAGGTGGAAACATCATTCTTTGGGGATGCTTTTCTGCAAAGGGGACAGGACGACTGCACTGTATTGAGGGGAGGATGGATGGGGCCATGTATCGCGAGATCTTGGCCAACAACCTCCTTCCCTCAGTAAGAGCATTGAAGATGGGTCGTGGCTGGGTCTTCCAGCATGACAACGACCCGAAACACACAGCCAGGGCAACATAGGAGTGGCTCCGTAAGAAGCATCTCAAGGTCCTGGAGTGGCCTAGCCAGTCTCCAGACCTGAACCCAATAGAAAATCTTTGGAGGGAGCTGAAAGTCCGTATTTCCCAGCGACAGCCCCGAAACCTGAAGGATCTGTATGGAGGAGTGGGCCAAAATCCCTGCTGCAGTGTGTGCAAACCTGGTCAAGAACTACAGGAAACGTATGATCTCTGTAATTTCAAACAAAGGTTTCTGTACCAAATATTAAGTTCTTCTTTTCTGATGTATCAAATACTTATGTCATGCAATAAAATGCAAATTAATTACTTAAAAATCATACAACGTGATTTTCTGGATTTTTGTTTTAGATTCCGTCACTCACAGTTGAAGAGTACCTATGATAAAAATTACAGACTTCTACATGCTTTGTAAGTGGGAAAACCTGCAAAATCGGCAGTGTATCAAATACTTGTTCTCCCCACTGTACATGTACATATATATACATATACATATATATATACATATATATACATGTACATATACATATACATATACATATACATTTTCCTACAGCCTACCTTCCCCTCCGGGTAGCCGTATAGACTGTCCACAAAGTCCGACACGGCAAAGTCAAAATCGTCGCCGGAGACACCATCCTCACTGTCGACCATCCCGTCAACGAACTGAAGCCCCTCCCCTTGGTTCACACCCAGCATGATGTCATAGTTGAGGAACTCCCCCTGTGTGTGAAGAACAGGGTTGACAATAACAATGTTATGCATCCTTAACCCTGACTCAGAACTCTAATAAAGCTCAAACCTTTGCTAAATCTAATAAACCATATTTTATTATTAACTGTTATTTAATCAGGGGAGCCCAATTGTATTATTATTACAAACAATGAGTACATCTCATCTGCCCAGACCCGCATGTTCCCACCCCCATCCCTAGTGCATGCATTATTGTTTGCCAATTGGCCTGCAATTGTATTAATTTGTTTTTCTTGGGCGCACATGCTATTTTAATATTTTCATAATAAATCATTAGATTTTTCCATTGTGTTAATGTTTTTACAATACGTATTTTCAAGATGAGTGATGAGAAGAGAATCGTCCAGCCCATTGGGTATCTCACTACACCCCCATACGCCATTTCTTGAAATATGTAGACAGACGGATTAAAAGTACATTTACATTGTAATACTTCTGACAGCCAACTTTATAGCTGCGCCCACAACTTCCAGACTTTATAGCATTCCCAGAAAGCATGGATTATTGAGTCATTATTAGTTTTACACACAAGACATGAATTTTGTCTCTTGTATAATAAATTCTATACATTAGTTTATACTGGATTAAGTGTACATTTTCATGAACTGTAATTTTGTTAGTTATGCCCCAACTTTCCCTCCATTTTGTGCCAACATCAGTTCTTTATAAGTCTTGGTTCCAATGGTTTTTTTCTAAGAGATTGTCAGTTAGATATGCCCTCTGCAAGGTTTTGTTTATTCCCTATCATATGAGCATCCGTTTCCGACTCAAATAAGATTCCCTCAAGGTTGATCTGATGTCCAAAAGATTTAATATCGAAATTTCGTTATATGTAACTTAATTTGCATGTATTTAAAACTACTGTATCTTCATTGGTCAGTCCAAAATTACTTTTTAATTCTGTCATGGAAATACATGACAATACAATTTATCGGTGCATTCTGAAACGCTATCCAAGGATTGTTCCATAGAGTTGTGTTTTTAGGGAGCGATATTGGTTCTTGTAGAATATGTTTCATTTTCTTCGATATTGTTATAGTGTTCTTAACTATGAAGTTGTTAATGTTCTTAGCTTTATCTTTTGAAAATAGACTCGTTTGGGTGCTGTCTAATTATTTCTGCAAGTAGTTCAATTGCCAGTGCAAACAGGAGTGGGGAGAGGGGACATCCCTGTCTTGTGCCCCTTTCTAAAGCAATTTCAACAGATAATGTATTATTTGTGTATATTTTGGCTTTAGAACATTCATGCTTCCAAAGTTTTTAATAGAAAAAGCCATTCAAGACGGTCAAAAGCCTTTTGGGCATCAACAGCCATTATTGATACATTTATATCTTGTTTTTTGGGGTATTGTATTAAACTGTTTTAAATGTGTTTGTGTTTATTTTTAATAAACCCTGTTTGATTAATACTGTATCAAGTCTGGTAAGACTTTTGCAATTCTATTGCTTATAAGCTTTGTTATGATTTTATTGTCACAATTTATTAAACTTATGGGTCTATAATCAGCAGGGGACTGTCCAGGTTTTCCTGGTTTTAATATAACTGAAAAAACCATTTGATACATGGAACTAGGAATATTGAATTAAGTGACATGCTTTGTCATTTGTGTAAATAGTGGGGCTATGTTGTCCCAAAATGTTGAATAGAATTCTATGGGAAAGCCATCCATTCCTTGTGCTTTTCTCCGCGCGAATGTTTTAACAGTATCTAATATTTCTTCTTGGGTGATCTCTGTTTTTTCAATGGTGTCCTGAGAACATAAAATAAAATAGAAAAACTACAAGACAGAATAAGTAAATTACATTAGAACATCACAAACATCACAGGTATCATAATCAAATTATTAAAGTCAATCAAAACAATTGCACACCTCTGTGAACTCATTTATCATCAGGGTTTTAAACTGCCCTAGTGGCACCAGGGAATCCAAATGTAATGAATTTTGTAAGTGATTCCAAATATGTGGAGCAATAAAACTAAAAGCGGATTTACCTAGTTCGGTAGAGACCAGATGAATCTCAAGAGTCAATCAAACCTGTGAATGAGTTTGGTATCTCATGTTTTTATACTTTAACAACAAAGTTAGGTAAGTCAGGAGCTTGTATAGTAGAGCTTTGTAGACAAAAAGGGAGTAATGAAGTGATCTACGGGACTTTAATGACGACCAGCCAACCTTTTAATACAGGATGCAGGACAGGTCTCAAAATCGACACTTGCGGGACTCCTTTAGTAATATCGAGGAAACTTGACTTGACACCATCAGAAAGCACACATTGTGTCCTATCTGACAGATAGTTCCCAAACCACTTGCAAGACGCCTGGACGAGGCCCATTTCAGACAACCTTTGAATGAGTAGGGGATGGTCGACATAATCAAAGGTCTTGGATAGGTCTATAAATGTGGCAGCAGAGTGATTCATAGGAATCATAGGATCATAGGATCTAAGCAATTTATATAGAATTTAAGACAAACGTAGATGCTGAAATAGTGCTAAGTCCAGGTGTAACATTTTAAGAATAACTTGTAACACATGTATAATCTATATAAACCATAGAGTGTTCTATATTTTCTCACCTGCTCCATGAGTATTTGGGGGTCATCAGGGATTACATCACCGTCGATGACAGGTCCGAAGGCGGTGTGGTATTTAGCTGGAGTGATGTTCTGTTCCACCAGCTCCTGGTAGGTCTTCCCCTGCAGGCAGACGATCAGCTCTGATGAGTCCTCCAGGCTGCAGCCCACCTTGTCCCCCAGCAGCCTTGCATACTTCCCTGGCTGGTAGTTGACCGCCCAGCTGGACAGGGCTGTCCCACTCTGGATGATCGCCTTCTGGAACAGATCTGATACACAGCATGCTGACAGAGGTTAGAGGTCAGAGGTTATGGGTCAGAAATTGGAGGTGACTCTGAGAAGTGTGACCTGGCTGCCAGTTAGAAGTTAAAGATCAAGGGTAAGGGTTCAGAGGTTGGGTTCAGGGGTTAGAGGTTACTTACCCTCAGAGTAGTGGGACAGAGTTAGCAAGCTGACACAGGAGGCTCCAGCCCCAGAGCCAAACACTGTGACTCTGTCTGGGTCTCCGCTGAATGCAGCAATGTTCTCCTTCACCCAGCGCAGAGCCTGGATCTGGTCCAACAGACCATAGTTGCCTTTAGCTGCTTGGTCACCGGTACTGAGGAAACCTGAGGGAATAACAGTATTCAGGGGGAAAAGTATTCAGACCCTTTGACTTTTTCCACATTTTGTTTTTCATCAATCTATGCACAATACCACATAATGACAAAGCAAAAACAGTTTTTTAGGCATTTTAGCAACAAAAAAATAAAAAAATTAAAATATCACATTTACATGAACTATTCAGTACTTTGTTGCAGTGATTACAGCCTTGAGTCTTCTTGGGTATAACGCTACAAGCTTGGCAGACCTGTATTTGGGGAGTTTCTCCCATTCTTCTCTGCAGATCCTCTAGCTCTGTTAGGTTGGATGGGGAGTGTCGCTGCACAGCTATTTTCAGGTCTCTCCAGAGATGTTCGATTGGGTTCAAGTCCGGGCTCTGGATGGACAACTCAAGGACATCCAGAGACTTGTCCCGAAGCCACTCCTGCGTTGTCTTGGCTGTGTGCTTAGGGTTGTTTCCTGTTGGAAGGTGAACCTTCGCCCCAGTCTTAGGTCCTGAACGATCTGGAGCAGGTTTTCATGAAGGTTCTCTTTGGATTTTGCTCCATTCATCTCTCCCTCAATTCTGACTAGTCTCCCAGTCCCTGACGCTAAAAAACATCCCCATAGCATGATGCTGCCACCACCATGCTTCACCTTAGGGATGGTATTGGCCAGGTGATGAAGGGTGCCTGGTTTCCTCCAGACGTGGCGCTTGGCATTCAGTCCAAATAGTTCAATCTTGGTTTCATCAGACCAGAGAATCTTGTTTGTCAGAGTTACCATCAGGTTCTTGGCTGGGCGGCCAGCTCTAGGGAAAGTCTTGGTGTTTCCAAACGTCTTCCATTTAATAATGATGGAGGCCATTGTGTTTTTGGGGACCTTCAATGCTGCAGAATGTTTTTAGTACCCTTCCCCAGATCTGTGCCTCGACAGAATTCTGTCTCCGAATTCCTTTGACCTCTTGGCTTGGTTTTTTATAAATTAGCCATTATGGGGTATTGTGTGTAGATTGATGAGGAAAACATTTGATTTAATCAAATTTAGAATAAGGCTTTAACGTAGCAAAATGTTGAAAAAGGGAAGGGGTCTGAATACTTTCTGAATGCACTGTATTATTAAAAAATACTTTTCATCAAAGACATGAATAGCAGGATGTAAATATGGACTTGAAAATAAAGGCCGATCTCCACTTTAAACTAGGTTTGATTCCTTACAATTCTGGGACTAGTAGGCTCACTGGGGATTGGTTGATATGGCAGATACTTATAAATCTCTCATTAATTATTTTAATACATCAATAATAACAAGTATTACAGTATGCCGTTATAACTTAATCCAGTAAGTGGCTACAGTTGCTCACTAACCCTTATACTGTAGTTAAAATGAATTGTCTAAACACAGATTGACAGACATGTTTTACAGTGTAGCCAAACTCAGAGGATTCTGGGTAATGTGGGGACATGACGCAGTGACTGATGATGTCATGTGACCGTTGCTCACCACCCTCAGTCAGACCTGGGGTAGACCTGGGACAGCAGAACATCCATGTGTCACTGACCACATGAACACGCAAAATGAGTGTGTCACTAATTCACACGCCACACTAGGAACATGAGTGTGTCACTAACAGGATGAGCTGGAGTGTGTGTGTGTGTTACTGAGGGCTGAGCCACAAGATATATGTGACCTTCAATGATTATAAATCAGATCACTTAGCCCTCCTCTCCTCCTCCCCCTCTTTTCCTCTTAACCCTTCCCTCTTTCCCTAGATCACCTCCTCTCCCCCTCTCTTATCCTCTCAAATATTGCTGCTGTGATGGCACACTGTGTTATTTCACCCACTAGATTTGTTTTTGAATTCTTTGTGGTTCTGTGTAATCTGAGGGAAATATGTGTCTCTAATATGGTCATACATTTGGCAGGAGGTTAGGAAGTGCAGCTCAGTTTCCACCTCATTTTGTGGGCAGTGTGCACATAGCCTGTCTTCTCTTGAGAGCCAGGTCTGCCTATGGCGTCCTCTCTCAATAGCAAGGCTATGCTCACTGAATCTTTACATAGTCAAAGCTTTCCTTAATTTTGGGTCAGTCACAGTGGTCAGGTATTCTGCCACTGTGTACTCTCTGTTTAGGGCCAAATAGCATTCCAGTTTGCTCCGTTTTTTGGTTAATTCTTTCCAATGTGTCAAGTAATTATCTTTTTGTTTTCTCATGATTTGGTTGGGTCTAATTGTGTTGTTGTCCTGGGGCTCTGTGGGGTCTGTTTGTGTTTGTGAACAGAGCCCCAGGACCAGCTTGATTAGGGGACTCTTCTCTATGTTAATTTCTCTGTAGGTGATGGCTTTGTAATGGATGTTTTGGGAATTGCTTCTCTTTAGGTGGTTGTAGAATTTAACTGCTCTTTTCTGGATTTTGATCATTAGAAGGTATCTTCCTAATTCTGCTCTTCATTATTTGGTGTTTTACGTTGTACAAGGAGGATGTTTTTGTATAATTCTCCATGTAGTGTCTCAATTTGGTGTTTGTCCCATTTTGTGGATTCTTGGTTGGTAAGCGAACCCCAATTACTATCTCTCCTTTCCTTTACTCTCTTACCCCACCTCTCCTCTCTCTCTCTCTCTCTCTCTCTCTCACACACCAACCTCTCCTCTCACTCTCTCTCTCTCTCACCTCCAACTCTCCTTTCTCTCACCTGCACCCCTCCTCTCTCCTCTCCTCTCTCTCTCACCCCCAGCTCTCCTCTCTCTCCTCTCCTGTCCTCCTTCTCTCATAAAGCTTAATTTAACTCCACCTACTGTGAGCCATAAACACAAAGCTGATGGATCCCCTCTAACCAGGCGTACAAACACACAGATTAACCTGGCTGTGTACAGGCTGCTAGCTTCTCAGTGGCAACACAGACCGGTGACATTTCAACCAGTGAGAGAGTAAGCCAGAAAGGTGATTAGGCAGAATCTCACGATGATGATGGTAAAGATGATGATGATGGTGATGATGATGATGATGATGAATGATGAAGTTGACTAACCTAGTACTCCCAGCCTGTAGTTGATTGTGATGACGATGACGTTTCCATAGCTAGCGAGGACACTGCCGTCCATCATGTTGCCGCTCCCCTCGGAGTAAGAACCTCCATGGACATACACCATCACTGGCCGCAGACCGCCCTCATCATGGATGTCTGGAATCACACACAGAAGCCAGATTTTCAGAGCGTTCAACAGATTTTGCGGTATGCAAAGAAACATATGTGGGTGCATGCATAAATATGTAGAGATAGATGCATTGTGTGTGTGTGTACTGTACATACTACATACCTTCCTCAGTAGGAACGTATATATTGAGGTAGAGGCAGTCTTCACTCTGCTGTGCCAGGTATGTGCTGGCTATGTCCAAATTGGCAGAGTACCAGAGAGGTAACATCTCTGTCAGCAGGCTGTGTTCCTCTACAGGCTGGGGGCAGACAGGGGAGAACTGGGTGACATTCCTCACCCCTGGCCAGGACAGGGGGGGCTCGGGGGGCTGGAAGCGTCTCTCCCCGGTGGGGGGGCGGGCATAGGGAACACCCAGGTACTGGACCACAGGGCCCAGCAGGTCAGAAGGCAGGGGGGTTAACTGACCCCTCAGTCTGCCCTGGGACGTGGTAATAACTGACTGGCTAGCAGCAGGGGGGAGGGACAGGACAAGGGAGAGGAGAGGGGGGAGGATGCCCCTCAGTCTGGACAGGGACAGGATCATGGAGAGGACACACAGCAGAGAGGAGAGGAGAAAGGGGAGAGGCGTGGGGGGAGACGGGGGAGACATGTGGGAAGGACGTGGGAGCGTCAGTGTTCAGTTTAGATCAGGACTCCGTCTGAGAGTCTAACACACACACACACAGCCCTGCTCAGTTTTTTGTGTGTGTTTGTCTCAGAATATGTCTCTCTCCTCCCTGGGTCAGACTGTCACCTCCCGGTTCTCTTCGTACAGTCACACTGTTCTGCCTGGAGGGAGGGAGAGAGGCAGACAGAGAGAAAAATACAGAGACAGAGCTTGAATTATATATACATACTGCATGTATGTATGTATACTGCATGTACAATGGTTCTCCTCCAAGCATGCAGGCTGAACTGGGCAAATTCCCTTTTCTACTTCCAGTTGAACTAGACACAGCCTGATCTGACAGAGTACAATACCATAAATAAAGGCAGACTTAAAGTATAGACATGAAGACGCCATTTAAACAACATGACTGGCCAGAGAGAACAGTCTGCAACCTCTCAGGGTGAAGGGTGGTAGAAACTGAGAGACATTTTCTCCTCTCATGCTCCAACTACAGAGAAACTGAGAGTAATCTTGGTATAAGATCCCCAACTGTTTTGAGCCCCACCTGTTTTTTTGTTTCCTGTTTTGCATGTTATTTTGGCATTAATACTTCGCATATCAGTTTGCAAAAAATGTAAAAAAAATAAATACAAATAATTATTGAGTTAATAAAGCCGCATACAAACATGCAGGTGTTTGACAATCTACTGGCAAATCCTTTTTAATCCTTGTCATATGAAGATAAATTAGAGATAAAACGTATCGGTGCTCATCGGCCACTGCATTGTACAAAAACATTACAAAACAAGTTGGATAATCGCAAATTCACAGTTGTCTTGAAAGCACCATAAATCCAGAGAATGCCAGACTTTGATGACAAAGTTTCATGACAAAATTTGCCCACAAGAAGGCACCACCTTCCTGTTCAAGTGAGCACAGCACAACGGGGATTCCAAAAATGTCTTGTATGCTGCTGCATAAATTATGTAATATGCCAGGTAGATATGTATACTGTAGCTAATAATGTAAAACTAAGTGTATGTTGTGTAGTAAGCTATTAGTAGCCCATGTGCCTCACCCTAATAATTTTGTCCCTTTCCCCCTCAGAACTTAGCCTACTGTTCTTACTTGGTGATGCACATGTAGCCTATAGCCTGTTTTAGAGAAATGTCATCATCCAATATTGTAAGAGCTTTCATTGTCTGCTTATATGCCCCCTTTACTTATCCTACGGTTCTGACTTGGTGTACAGGAAGAATACTGTAAGAATGGCCCATGTTCTGAATTCTGTCGCTGTACATTTCAAAAGTGTGAACAAATAGTTGTATTGACTACGTCCATCTTAGCTTGCTCATTAAATGTCTTAATTGAAATTACGGATTGCCTCTTTTTTGCTCATCGTTCCCTTATGCCATAGTTTGTACATCTCAATTGTCAGTAAAAACCACATTTGTTTAAGCAAGTCAACCATAACATCTATGTTTTTTAAAAAGACAGTACATGAGGCTGAATTAACTGTTTTGCTGCCAGACAAGGCTCCACTGATTGCCAGGTGTAGCGGTTGTAAGGATTCCCTTCATGGTGCTGAAAAGAAAGCTCTGCTGTTAGGACAGCTTTATGTAGGCCCTAACCGTTTGTCACCATTATAGTGAAATGAATGTATTGTTTGATGTTGTTTTGTGTTGTGTAGTGTCTTTGCTGGCGTGCATCTAAAAAAAATGTGGGGAGTTTGCTCCATCAAGATTTACATGCTTAAATAGCCACTGATTACAGCACAGGATAAAGTGGTAATAACATTGCAATAGCATGGTAACAAGTTAAGGCATTATTTTTTTCCCAGTTACCACTTAACTTCAGTGTAATGACCTATTTTATTATTTCAGGGGAATCATCTTTTGTGCCTACATTCACAGTCTTGGAGCTGGTTATTAGCTAGTTATTGCAATTGTTATTAATGTAATTTCCTTATTCTAATTTTTGTTAAATATCAGTCCTTGTTTCTAAATCTCAGAACCCCCTGCCCTTTCAGGGAAATTAGTATGCATGTAAAAAATGTCCGCACAAGTAGTTGTTGCTATAGCATTTATATTGTATTGGTCGTTCCCATTCGTGCAAGTAAAGGTAATTTGAATTTAATCGATTTTAAAGAAAGAAAGAAAGAAAGAAAGAGAGAGAGAGAGAGAGAGAGAGAGAGAGAGAGAGAGATGAATATGTAACATTTAAATGTATCTCTTGGCTGTGACTGGTTCTGCAGCTGCAACATCGGGTATCCTATATCTGGCCCTGTATCAGCTGCATATGGCTGAATATTTTATATCAGAGCCCATTCCTCTTTATTCGCTGCAGTGACACCCCCAGGTGCTACAGGGGCCATGACACCGGTTGTGTTGCTTAGATAATTTTGACTCAGGACATGTCTAAAGAAAATCAACCTTTAATCCATCTGATATCCAGCTATATATCTATTCTATACAGCCAATAGTGAAAAACATTCTATAGTCACAACAATTTCACTATGAAGCGCAACATCAGAAGAATAGTAATGAGCGTGCTGTAGCCTACAGGACACCCCACATACACACAGACACAGTAGAACATGGTGATAAATGAGACTCACCGAAACACACGTCATAGCTCCATTGGTCTGTTCACGCCGCTGCTGCGGTAAAAATGTCAGCTGACAGAGCGTTTCATCCCTCACTGCGAAGAAACCTGAAAAGAACTGGGGGAGAGAGGACAGGAGAGCGGTGAGAGAAATCCTGGGAGCGTGTGTCGGTGACTGCAGAGCCTCGTGCACCAGCGACGTGCGTGGGGTAAATTCCACCGATGCTGTGAGCTCCCGGGAATAGCCTAAGTATTTGTGGTCTGAACCCCGCAACAACTGAATAAGGTATCATTAACGGGGGGAAAAAACACGACGTTCACATCTTTCTCGCTCTCTTTCTCTCTCTCTCTTTCTCCCTCTCTTTCTCTCTCTCTCTTTCTCCCTCTCCCTCTCTCTCTCCAGATGCTATTGGACAGTGTTGAATGGAGCCTGCAGCCAATAGATTCATGCACCCTCATCAGCTGGGACAGACACAGACACACACACTACAGGACAGGCTATCTATCAGTAATCACAACAACACAGCCCATCTTAGCTTCTGAATCCATGTTGGGAGAACTTTGTCTCTGACAAAATGGAACATAAACGGGATGGGATATATTCAAAATACTAGGCTTTGCCAAAACCACACATTGTATCGTTAGCAAACACACACACACACAGCTTCGTGACAAACAACCTTCAAACAAACAATCAAACTAAGTCACAAGATGACATCACATTAGTGTGTTTTTCTGTCTCCAATAACTACCCTATGTCTGTGTTCTTTCCTGAGGGCATTCCGGTGGACATTGTGTGTTTGTGTGTGAGAGAGAGAGACGTGACTCACCCAGTCACCTCAATCCCTAACCCTTAATGTCAGCTCAGTGATTCATGTCCCTCCCAATGACGCTACCCTAACTCTAACCCTAACCCATGATGCCACACAACAAAGCTGATTCTCCCTACATAGATGATCTGGTTCTATAAACAGATTAGGCACTGCACAAATCTGACTTTGGGGACCCCAAGAGCTAGAACTCTGGTAGGAGCAGTAGGCCTCAGTATGGATTGGATTCTGAAGACGTAGAGGTGTGAATGGTAACAGCTTTACTAGAAATACTGTTGTGAGTGAGTGTGTGTGTCATTCTTTCAGTGTGTTTGGGAACATTCATCACGTCAGACACATTTATTTTCCTCAACACGTTCTTTCCATCCCTCCATCCTCTCTGCACCTTCTCAGCAAACATAGAAAAACATAAACCAAAAACAGGGTATGTGTACATAAACCCAATACAGTACAGTGCATGAATGTACTTTTATAAATACACAAATCCCTAAAAAGGGTACCTAGGAGGACAGAGTGCAGTCCTTGTCATTCAGTAGCCTGATGTCTTCCAATATAAAGCCTGCCTCAGGGGTCTGCTTCGATGCAATGTGAGGACTAGCTCCCTCCTGTGGCCTTTTAGGAACACTCATCTCATCTGCAGGTGTCACACAGAGGGCCAAGCACGCCCCTATCCACATCGACAGTAGTGGAGCGGGTCGAGAGCTTCAAGTTCCTTGTTGTCCACATCACTAAGGAATTAACATGGTCCACACACACCAACACAGTTGAGAAGAAGCCGGCACGACAGCGACTCTTCCCCCTCAGGAGGCTGAAAAGATTTGGCATGGGCCCTCAGATCCTCAAAAAGTTATACAGCTGAAACATTGAGAGCATCTTGACTGGCTGCATCACCGCTTGCTATGGCAAGTAAGGCGCTACAGAGGGTACATCACTGGGGCCGAGCTCCCTGCCATCCAGGACCTCTGTACCAGGCGATGTCAGAGGAAGGCCCTAAAAATTGTCTAAAACTCCAACCACCAAAGTCATAGACTGTTCAAGCGGTATCGATGCACCAAGTCTGTAACAATCATGACCCTAAACAAGTTCTATCCCCAAGCCATAAGTCACTAAATAGTTAACCAAATAGCTACCAAGACTATCTGCACTGACCCTTTTGACTTATCACAAACGCTGCTGCTACTGTTTATTATCTATCCTAATGCCTAGTCACTTTCTCCATACCTACTGTGTATATGTACATACCTACCTCAATTACATCGGAACACTGCACATGGACTCGGTACTGGTACCCTGTGTATATAGCCAAGCTATCGTTAGACATTGTGTATTTATTCCATGTGTTAATGTTTTTCTCTCTGCATTGTTGGCAAGGGCCCGTAAGTAAACATTTCATTGTTCGTCTACACCTGTTGTTTACGAAGCATGTGACAAATACCATTTTATTTGATGACACACAGGGAGTGGAGCGATGCTGCACTCTGCTGGATCATAAACGTAGAGGCAGTTGATATAAATGTGTTTTATGAAAATACAATCTATGAAACGTTTTAATCACCATTTTAACAGAAGAAACAATGTATGTAATATAATAAATGCAAAACTTTATTTAGTAAAGAACAAAACCACTTGTTTAATAAGAACATACATTTTCTGATGCAAAATGTTTGCTGTGCTGTGCCCTACTGAACACAGCCCTGTATCGGTTTTACAGTGCATTCGTAAAGTATTCAGACCCCTTGACTTTTTCCACATTTTGTTACGTAACAGCCTTATTCTAAAATTGATTTTAAAAAAAGGATCTCGCTGTACTTTGGTCCGTTCATCGTTCCCTCAATCCTGACTAGTCTCCCAGTCCCTGCCTGAAAAACATCCCTACAGCATGCTGCTGCCACCACCATGAGGAGTGGCTTCCGTCTGGCCACTCTACCATAAAGGCCTGATTGGTGGAGTGCTGCAGAGATGGTTGTCCTTCTGGAATGTTCTCCCATCTCCACAGAGGAACTCTGAAGTCACAATGACCCAGGCCCAGCTCATTTAATCCCTACCATTGTGTCGCTGAGTTGTCAGCAAATGTACATTATCCCAGGGGCTCTGGAAGACAATGTAAGTAACCTAATGTATGTCCCTCTTACTGCCCTGAATGCCTTTTATTTGTTTTATTTTATTTAACCTTTATTTAACCTTTATTTAACTAGGCAAGTCAGTTAAGAACACATTCTTATTTACAATTATGGCCTACCAAAAAGAAAAATCCGGGGAGGGGCCAGCTGAGTATTAGACTGTATCATCTGCATATAAATGGATAAGAGAGCTTCCTACTGTCTGAGCTATGTTGTTTATGTAAATTGAGAAGAGTGTGGGGCCTAGGATCGAGCCTTAGGGTACACCCTTGGTTACAGGCAGTGGCTGAGACAGCAGATGTTCTGACTTTATACACTGCACTCTTTGAAAGAGGAGTGCAATACTCCTTAGCCGGCACACAAGAATGGAATGGTCTACCGTATCAATAAAGTCAATATAAATAGCAGCACAACATTGCTTAGAATCAAGGGCAATGGTGACATCATTGAGGACCTTTAAGGTTGCAGTGACACACCCATAACCTGAGCGGAAACCAGATTGCATACTAGAGAGAATACTATAGACATCAAGAAAGCCAGTCAGTTGATTATTGACAAGTATTTCCAACACTTTTGATAAACAGGGCAAAATAGAAATAGAAATAGGCCTGTAACCGTTAGGATCAGCTTGATCTCCCCCTTTAAATAAAGGACGAACCGTGGCTGCCTTCCAAGCAATGGGAACCTCCCCAGAGAGGAGAGACAGGTTAAAAAGGTCAGAGATAGGCATGGCGATGATAGGGGCAGAAACCTTAAACGGGAATGGAAACACTAGGATTTAACACGCACTAATTCTGTATCCCTGTCACTCACGAGTGGCTCAGGGGTCTAAGGCACTGCATCTCAGTGCTAGCGGCGTCACTACAGACCCTGGTTTGATTCCAGGCTGTATCACATTCTGTCCGTGATTGGGAGTCCCATAGGGTGGCACATAATTGGCCACCAATTGTCATCTGGGTTTGGCCGTCATTGTAAATAAGAATTTGTTTGTTGACTTGCCTAGTTAAATAAAATAAATAGAGTAGTGACTAGCTTTGGCTGCCATCTATTGGAAAGGAATGGTAACTACACTGGGCAACTGGTTGGCATAGTCAAAGTATACAGTACTTTAATAATATATGCCATTTAGCAGACGCCTTTTTCCAAAGTGAACTGGGTACATTGTAGTGCAAACAGATAATAGAAACAGGATAAAAAATGTGATATCATGGATGGTCAGTCCTTGCATCTACAGCTCTGTCTATGAATTTGAGAGTGGTTACATTTCTCCAGCCCCATCCGTCAGCTTTTTACCGAAAGAGGAGCAGGGAGTCACTTTGTTATTGTTTCTACTGCTGATTGCCACATTAAGAAGTTAAGATGCAGATTAAATACACAACAAAATATGTTACAAATACTCAATTAGTGAATACACAGCATCCAGCACAGCAAACAATCAATTAAATGTATTTTACAAAAGCCCTTTTTACATCAAAATAATAACCACAGTGGTTATAGAGGGTGCAACAGTTCAACACTTCAGGAGCAAATGTCAGTTGGCTTTTCATAGCTGAGCATTCATAGGTTGAGAGAGAGAGTCGAAACAGCAGGACCGGGACAAGGTAGTACATCCGTTGAAACGGGTAAAAAAAATACACTATAACCCTCGAGGCAGACTTCATCGTGAAGTCTGCCTCTGCGAAGTGCTGTCTGTAGATCTGGCACGTCCTTCCTCTTCAGGACATGGAGCCACTTCTTCAAAAGTTGTGGATCCTTGGGCAGCCGATGGTAGTTTACAGAGTGATTCTTTTTTTGGAGCCAATTCATACTGCCTGGCGCTATACAGTTCATGTTTGAATTACTATCTTCGTTGTCAGCGCTCACTCTCTTCGATTCACTCTCCGCGTGAAAACCTCAATACGCACCCGATTCAATATCACAGACAATTTGCTTATTCCTGCCAGTGCGTCAGTTGTTACTATGGCAATTTAAAATGGTGCCGACCATAGCTCAAATAAACCTTGTTGACAATCAAAATACTAAATATAGAGATATTTTTAT
Source organism: Thymallus thymallus (assembly GCA_023634145.1). Taxonomy (NCBI): domain Eukaryota; kingdom Metazoa; phylum Chordata; class Actinopteri; order Salmoniformes; family Salmonidae; genus Thymallus; species Thymallus thymallus. Next base: position 14,423,645 of record CM042408.1, read on the forward strand.
GTTAAATGCACATGTTTAGTAATAGTGGATTGAATACATCTATTTGCTTAGATTTACTTCCTAAAGTGTTTCCATTCCCCTTTAAAGAAAAAAGGGTCTAAACCATCTGACCCAGATATTTTTTTGGGGTCAAGAAAATGCAGTGCATTAGACCGCTGCGCCACTCGGGAGGCCCCTCTATTCTGCCTTCTTAACAGCACTATCAACAAGGCAGGTCCTACAGGCCCTAGTTTTGTCGCACCTGGACTACTGTTCAGTCGTGTGGTCAGGTGCCACAAAGCTCCTGGCTCAAAGTGGAGGTTAGATTGACTTCATCACTACTTGTATTTGTGAGAGCTACTGACATGTTGAATGCACCGAGCTGTCTGTCTGAATTACTGGCACACAGCTCAGACACCCATTCATACCCCACATGACATGCCACCAGAGTTCTCTTCACAGTCCCAAAGTCCAGAACAGACTGTGGGAGGCGCACAGTACTACATAGAGCCATGACTACATGGAACTCTATTCCACATCAAGTATCTCATGCTAGCGGTACAATTAGATTTTTTGAAAATTATACAAATACACCTCATGGAACAGCAGGGGCTGTGAAGCAACACACACATAGGCACAGACACATGCATACAAACACACGATAACATACGCACTATACACATGGATTTTGTGTTGTCGATATGAGGTAGTTGTGACGGTGGATATATACAACACAACACAATGTCTCATAGCTCTACAGACAATTCCTTCAACCTCATGGCTTGGATTTTGCTCTGACATGCACTGTCAACTGTGGGACCTTATATAGACAGGTGTGTGTCTTTCCAAATCATGTCCAATCAATTGAATTTACCACAGGTGGACTCCAATCAAGTTGTAGAAACAACAGGATGCAATGGAAACAGGATGCTGAGCAACATTTTGAGTCTCATAGGAAAGGCTCTGAATACTTATGTAAATAAGGTACAGTATTTCAGTTTTTTATTTTTAATACATTTGCTAAAATTTCAAAACAAATGTTTTTGCTTTGCCATTATGGGGTATTGTATATAGATTGATGAGGAAAAACATTAATTTTACAATAAGGCTGTAACATAACAAAATGTGGAAAAAGGGAAGGGTTCTGAATACTTTCTGAATGCACTGTATGTTTGCGACATTAGGATGGACAATTATAATAGTATTAAAAGCTTAATTCTACAACAGTAGTTTTAATAATTAGTGTTTAGTGGACATAGAGGCTGGGGTTGGCTATAAAGTCATTGATCTTCTAGGCTGTGTGGTCTAACTCAGTAGTGTTACTGTACTTCAGCAGGTTGTAGGAGTTGACAAAGTAGTGTCTCAGGTAACGCTGGCTCACACACTTTAACAGCTTCATGCTACACGCATCACACACTCCTTTATACAGTGCCAGTCACGCCCACATGGAAACTTCTCACAGCACCAGAACAACCGTGTCTGTACAGTAGAGGGAGAGAGCGAGGGACAGAGAGACACATAGAAAGATGACTATGTATACCACAAATATATAATAGAACTTCAAAATCATAAACATCTGAACAGGTGAGAGCTTATTGGTTTGCTGAGGCTGTATGATGAGGAGGGGGTAGGCCTTCGGCAGAGACACTGCGTTGTGATTGGGTACCTGCAGATGATGGAAGGCTGTGAAAAAAGACTTGGTTACGGGGAACCAGGAGTCCTCCTTCAGCTGTCTAACGATACGGTAAAACTTCCTACGGCAACCACTGTCTTCGTCAACGCCCCCTAGCAACGCCTGCTCCGCCCGTGAGAACGACAACAGCCAGTGGTAGTTAGACGACGCCATGAGGTTAGACCCATACAACTGGAGAGAGGGAGAGAGTCCAGCGCCAACCACAAAGTGGGCCTTACCTGGATGGCTGGGTTGAAGGAACATCTGCCTCTCAGGAGGGCTGCCCATTTAGACACCACTGCAGGCTGGTCCTGTACACACACACACAGAGATGGGATCCCATAATTCTGTATATTGACATACTGAAGGCCACTGTGTGAAAGATTTCAAAGTCGTTGTGTTATCTTACCTCAGCAAGATTCCGAACCTCCTCAACACGCCTGCCTACTGTCTGGCACCTCAGGTCCACCTAACACACACACACAATAAACACCACACACACAATAACAAAGACACACATACTATGTAGCAGCATATGATCCCCACTTGATTCCTCAGAAAATCTGGCATTTTCACTATTTGTCTTACTCTTTTCACTATCTAAATCTGAAACCAGTTAAGCTCTGGTCTCTTCACCAGAATTTTGCGGACTGACCCTAACCCTAATGACTGCGTGACTTTTCCTGACACCATGGTCCGGCTGTCAAAAGTGTTCCACCATCGATCTTCCATCATACATTTTTTATACTAAAGAGTAGGGTTGCACATTTTGGGGAATATTCAGAGGTGGAAACATTCCGTGGAAATTAACGGGAATATATGGGAATTAATGGGAATATATGGGAATTAATTAATATTAATACCATTTAAATGTAGATGTTTTTTTCATTGGATATATTTACCATATCATATGGAGACAGAAACATAAACATTTTACCTTATCATAAGTAGACATAATTGCAAATGATTAAATCCTTCAAATAGAAAAAAAAAGAAAATGTTACGAATTGAACTTTAATTAAATGAGTTGACTCTTCACATGGGATGATTTCACTGTACAACAAAAGAAAGGGAATATTGAATGATCCCCAATAATCCATCGCATCTCCCAAAAACATTTTCAACATACATCTGTAAAATGATTAAAGCTTTGGTTTTCTTCCTCTCAGGCTTCCATGTCTTCTCCCTGGACCGCCTCAATGTCCACCTCATGAACATCAGAAAACTGCAGTTCTGTAACATCAGACTCTGAGGCCTCATCTTCACTGTCACTTTCCAACCTTGTTGAGGATGGCTCGTTGTCAGGCTCAAAAAGCCTCAAATTTGCCTGGATGGCCACCAATTTTTCAACCCTTGTATTGGTCAGCCTGTTGCGTGCTTTGGTGTGTGTGTTCCCAAACAAGGACCAGTTGCGCTCTGAGGTGGCTGATGTTGGTGGGATTTGGAGGATGGTGGAGGCAACAGGGGTTAGAGCCTCAGATCCACAAAGTCCCTTCCAGCAGGTGGCTGATGAGATATGTTGGCGCGACTGCCATATTGCATCTCCATCCCAAAGCCCTTGCTTGGAAGTGTACTTCGCCAGACTGCCAAGAACCTTGCCCTCATCCAGGCCAAGGTAGCGAGACACGGTAGTGATGACACCATAGGCCTTGTTGATCTCTGCACCAGACAGGATGCTCTTGCCAGCATACTTGGGGTCCAATATGTACTCTGCAGCGCGTATATGCTTCAGGCAGAAGTCTTCACGCTTTTTGATTTCAGAACTGCAGTTTCCTCTCCTTGGAGCAACAGTGAAGTGGGCAGGGCAGTACTGATTTCTTCTCTTACATCTGCAAGGAGGCTGGTCCTGTATACACACACACAGAACGTTAGACAGGATGGAATTGTCTCCCTCAATCCGTGCAATGGCTACTGCAATAGGTTTCAGGAGTTTCAGGCTGCATACCATTCTCTCCCAAGATACATAATTGAGGAGGATCCTCTTGATGGGGCTGTCCATATCAGTGATATGGCCATTTCTTGGAGAGACTCCTTCCCCTCCAGGAGACTGTCAAACATGATGACAACACCACCCCAACGGGTGTTGCTGGGCAGCTTCAATGTGAGCTCTTATTCTTCTCACTTTGCTTGGTGAGGTAGATTGCTGCTATAACTTGATGACCCTTCACATACTTAACCATTTCCTTGGCTTTCTTGTAGAGTGTATCCATTGTTTTCAGTGCCATTATGTCCTTGAGGAGCAGATTCAATGCATGAGCAGCACAGCCAATGGGTATGATGTGAGGGTAGAACTCCTCCACTTTAGACCAAGCAGCCTTCATGTTCGCAGCAGTGTCTGTCACCAGTGCAAATACCTTCTGTGGTCCAAGGTCATTGATTACTGCCTTCAGCTCATCTGCAATGTAGAGACCTGTGTGTCTGTTGTCCTTTGTGTCTGTGCTCTTGTAGAATACTGGTTGAGGGGTGGAGATGATGTAGTTAATTATTCAACCACCCATCAGATATGAATGATCTGTTGTACTCTGCATCCAGCAAATGAGTAGATAAAGCATGTCTGGTTGGAGAGGTGTATGCTGGGTGAAGTACATTCAGAAATATATTCCAATACACATTGCCTGTGAGCATCAGAGGTGAACCAGTTGCATACACAGCTCGATCAAGACATTCATGTCACGAGAATTTCTATCTCAATGATCTAAATGAACTATTTTATAACTCTATCTGTACCCTGAAGGTTGTAAGACTTCAGTTTAAAATAATACAGAGAGAGCCCCAGCTTACAATGGTCAGTCTTTTATTCATGAGAGCTCTGAAAATCGTACAATGCACATAGCCTTTTATACCTCACATTTGGTCATATAAATGCCCCTCCTCTTCTCTAACACTTTCAATGCTGTTTACAAGTTCTCTCCAACACATACATTGCTTATCATATCCTGCCACATGCTACATAATATACTGCAAGCCTAACGGTTTCTCCTCTCCCTGGGTGGGGAAACCTACTACATGTTATCAGCTTCACAGTGGTCACAATTGGTCTGTTAACAGTTCCTCCTTTCCTTAAATGTCTCCCTTATATTGCTAAATAGCAAAGTCTTGACTTGTTAACTTGTCCTATGCACACACATTAATGAATTAATCTTATAATCACTCAGTTATACATTGACTAAATATTTCACACTGAACCATCATTCTTTAATTGAAAATACAACATCATTCATCATCCCATTAAATGTATATACAACATCTGTTCGCCTAAGCAGAGTTCCATTTCCACTTCCAGTTACAACTCTTTATTCAAGATTTTCACTGTAACCTTCACACATTAGAACTAAGAAATGTTTCATCCAATTGTAGGTTGTCAGGGTCGAATCAGTCGTCCACCAATTCTGGTGGATTGTATTCCTCCTTCCACATATGTATTTACTCCTGGGTTCTCAGCCCATTCTTCACAATGGCCCCCCACCATTCGACATACCCCACCCTTTTCTGCCAGCAACATATCTAGAGCCAACCTATTTTGCCATGAGTCATGAGTGAGGTGGCGGATAATTGGTCTGAGATCCCCCACACTGCATCCTTAGTCTCATTTACGAATCGTTGCTTATTATAATAGATATAATTGATCCAATCCACATTTTCTATGATCGTAACCCACCAAAAGAATGTCGTCGTGAAACCTTCTCCTACTTGATTCATAGCTTTATATTCATCAGGGACTCCCCTAGGAATTCCAATCGCGTCCATCCAGATAGGGCTATTCTCATCCTTGTCAAAACCCCTCCTACGTCTGATTAAACCTTTCCTTGGTTTCTGGTGACTAATTCTAACTGGCTGAACCAATAGAACCGGGGTGCAGGTACCTACCCACCCTTTTTGCAGTGTCTGCCTTATACGTGCTTTACTGGTACACGCCCACCACACATCTGTTACCGGGGCTGTAAGGTTTAGTAGTTTCTCCTGTGCCTCTGAACTCAGATCAGTAACATTAACTACTGACTTACTCCATTAAAACCACCCAAATCTCTGGTGCCATTCTTGTCTATAACACTGGTACTCCCTGGAGTCAGAGTGAACTGAGGTGGGTTAGCAGCCTCTTTCAATCTCGCCAACCCTATCCCTGTACAGTTAACCTCTTTTTTGCTTAGTTAATTTGGTGCTATTTACGACTATACAGGTATCCTAACCATAGTCATCCGCGCAAGCCCAATACTTGTTTAATATCCTCTTGGCTCACTGCCTTTACAGTCATTACCATATCTACCAGACAATTTGGTATGTCTAGACTTAATATTTTCCCCAAATATGTTTAAACACTGTAGCCCAAGGGCAACTAGCAGTAGGTCCCGTACAGAGGTATAGTGCATAAGTATGAACACCTTTCTTTCTACTACATGCTCCCCACTTAGTGGAGAGGTTATCAATAGTTATTTTGAAACCCACATCCTGCACCTCTCTGACCACTATGTTATAATATTTAATTAGGACTATGATGCAGCTCAGGGTCCCCCATATTCCCAAGATCCGCCAACCCTCTCCTGTCCTTGCTAGGTACCACCCCTTACTCACAACTCTAGGAACACACCACAGTGATGATAGGTCGGGGTAGGGAATCTTCGTTAAGGAGGTAACCCCCGGACCCTATTGGTACTCGGTTCTGCTCCTTAACTCTGTGTGTGTTCAGCAGTGTTTGTATGTGTTCCTACCTTCTTGCAGTGGGCAACGTGGACCCAGGTCGCTCTTTCTGCTATTCTAATGGCAAAGGCAGTTACCAACAAGACCTGGTATTGACCTTCCCAACGGGGCTGCTTCCAGTCTTTCCTCTTTAATGATTAGATCCACACCCAATCACCTGGTTGGATAGAGTGGGTCACTCTCTCCTTTAGTTCACCTGTGGGTCACAAAATCTTTGACATACAGGTGTGTTTAGCAATCAATCTTCTCATGTGTTCAGCCAGAGTATTCTCTATGTCTATCTCTGCCTGCTCTGGTCCTCCTAACTTGGCATTCTATATGGTCTCCCAAACCCTCTTCAAAGGGAAATAACCCATCTTTGTCTGGCGTTACTCTAATGGTCATTAACACTATAGGTAATCACTTTACCCAGTTTCTTCCAGTACTTATATGGGTCTTTCTTAGTCTACTTTTTATTGTTCTGTTCATGCGTTCAATTAAACCTGCTGATTGGATGATATGAACAATATTTATTCATGTTAATATCTAACCTCTATTATAGTCAAGCACCATTTCTTTCCTTCACTTCTTGTAAGTTCTATAAAGTCCATTCTCAACTGTTGGAATGGATATCTTGCTGGGGATATTCCCCTTTTGGTGCTCTCTGTCCCCCTTGATGATTACTTTGTGCACATATAACACACCTGGAACAATTATTATTATTTTTTAAGTAATTTGTTCTTCCGTACGCTACAACATACTTCCTAATTGTTTCCACCATCCCCCCTGTTGATACATGGCTTTGCCCATGTAACAAAATTACTGCATCTCTAAACAATGATATTGGTAAGATCGGTAAATTATCCTTCTGCCAAACATCATCTCGGAGGATTGCCCCTCCCTTTTTCCATATTTCTAATTCTCACTGTGTGATGAGCAGAATGTAGCATCCAGGCTCTACAGTAATTAAAAGTCATCATCTGTTTATAAATCTTGGTGCTTCCAAAATCATCTCTTTTCAACTCTGACTTTCTTATCTTGACATTTCATCAGGTCTCCTGCAGTTCGAACTCTAGGGTCAAGAGGTTGACTAGGCTCTCGCCTCATTCATCATGTCCCTTAGTTCTTGAGATATCTGACCTGATAGTGGAGAGCCGGTTGTTATCTTTGTCTGGCAGGGTACCTAATTCCACCCCCAGGTTAAATCTTCAGTAAACATTTGGGGTTCTATGGATAGATTCCTCTGAATTTATCTCTGCAGCAGGGAGGGGACCTCAATCTAAGGTCTGTTCTTATTGTTAAAATAGGCTTGCCTCCTCCTCCCCTTTTCCCCTTATCACTCTGTCAAATGTTCCCAATGGGCCTCCAAACTAGTTTCAACAAGTTTTCACTCAATATAGCCAACAACAACCGAAACTTGTTAATTCCTATACCCGTTTTATCCTATCTACCAAGGTTTATCGCGACACAGCCTCTCCTGGTGTCCGTTGTTAGTTAAAGTTAACCTACAGAATAAGGAAAAAACAGTCCGACACCCAGCCATTAATCAATGTTCATAACAATACATACATCAACACAATTAGTTATTCCCACACAGGGACAAGCTTTTCGCTTACAGTTTCTCGCAAGACATACAACAATCAACAATCAGGGACAACGATGCCACGTTTAATCGCAGCAAATGTTGGTTTTTACCGTCCCACACACAATCGGGACAAACTCGTCAGTTCACCGTCCTGTTATTCCAACATACAACCACAGGCCTTTATCTTTCATACCTTCTCCAAATACTTTTTTAAACTCTCCCCAAGTAACACCTTAAAATACACCTCATTACGTGCGATCCTCTAAATTTGCACTGTACCAGCTCAAACACCACTCCTCTGATACAAGCCTCTAAATACAGCCCTTTGAGTCCAAAGCTTAGATTCACACTCCCTGCTCCATACCATACATTACACATTATTACAATACCGGTTTACACTGCAGTCACAACACAAATAACAAAATTCTACAACTTAGATTCACAATACAAATAACTTGGGTAAATGCACCCACAGCAGGGTTTCAAGATTAACTTTTCAAACGCACCTCCTTCGCAGTCTCACTTCCACAGACCTTTTCTTCTCCTTGGGATGCAGTGATTGGGCGCTTCCTTCCTACCTGATATCTTTTGACCTGAAATAATTATTTTATGACTCTTAGTAGATCACTAGGTCTCACACGTATACGGGTTAAATAATTTATACTTTTCGAACCTCCTATCGATTTCCCTGGCCATATCTACCCCTTCTGCCTGCTGTTTCCTCACATTATCTCCACAAGTTTTATGTATCTGCACACCATAGTTTCCAATTTCTCCACATTTGACCTCCCATCAAATCCATTTTCCTTCCTCCACTGAGGACCATAATAGGTATTTTGTCCATCCTTAGACTCCATGTACCTCTCATCCCCGGTTAATTCCGGGACCTCCTTTGAGGATTTACCTCCCATGTTTGTATAATGAGATCCTCACTCCCTAAAAGTGTGCTTTTGTTTTATGTTTATTCCAAAATACTGGCGCTTGGTTTTCTTCTAGATAAACAAAAAAAAATAATAATAATAATACCCACTTTCCTTCCAACATATCCTTAGCGATCTCCGATCGCCTCAACATAGGGTAGTTTATATTGGTAATGGCCTAAACTACCTGGAGTCAGTTACGGACCCCCCTTTCCTTTTTGACCTTAACCTACTACAATCATTTTCTATCTATTTGGATACTAGTGCATTGGATTTTCTCCAAATAGACGTCTAAAAACCACGTATCAGGCAAGAATCCCTGGTGGGGTTCCAAAGAAATCCGTATTCTTTTCCACAGAAAATCTCAACCCCCTTTGAGGATTTACCTCCCATGTTTGTAAACTGAGATCCTCACTCTTGATTTACTGTATTTTAAAACACAAATTCCCCCAAAACCGATGAATAAAAATTACTGACCGTTTCCTTGCAGCTGGGACTAAATGTTGGTTGGATTTCGTCACCGTTCCTGTCGCATCCAGTTTACCACCGGCCTGAAATAAACCCTCAATTTCAGAGGTCAGGTCTTTGTATTACGGATCCTAGATCCACCCGTGCACGGTTTCGGTGTTCCCTGGGACGACAGCAACAGCAACAGCTTTTATAACTCTATCTGTACCCTGAAGGTTGTAAGACTCCAGTTTAAAATAATACAGAGAGAGCCCCAGCTTACAATGGTCAGTCTTTTATTCATGAGAGCTCTGAAAATCGTACAATGCACATAGCCTTTTATACCTCACATTTGGTCATATAAATGCCCCTCCTCTTCTCTAACACTTTCAATGCTGTTTACAAGTTCTCTCCAACACATACATTGCTTATCATATCCTGCCACATGCTACATAATATACTGCAAGCCTAACGGTTTCTCCTCTCCCTGGGTGGGGAAACCTACTACATGTTACCAGCTTCACAGTGGTCACAATTGGTCTGTTAACAGTTCCTCCTTTCCTTAAACGTCTCCCTTATATTGCTAAATAGCAAAGTCTTAACTTGTTAACTTGTCCTATGCACACACATTAATGAATTAATCTTATAATTATAATCACTCAGTTATACATTTACAGGGTGGAATCATTTAGTCAAAACCTTAAACACATAAATTCCATTAACAATTCATCAGTATTTCGCTCACTACGTTCCTCCATTGAGTCAAAACAACTTCTGATTCCAGGAGGACCATAAGCTGTTGCTATCGATAAGGATGTCTGATTTCATCATTTTCACCTCAAATAGAAGTAGAGGGACTTTTGTCAGAGGTTGCTGTTGTGAGCGCTGAGGGAACTTTACGCACTTGGCCAGATGATTCTGCATCTTTGTTGCATTCTCTACATATGATTTGGCACAGTATTTGCAAATGTACACAGCTTTTTCTTCTACATTAGATGCAGTGAAATGTCTCCACACATCAGATAGTGGAAACAGGTTAATTAACACTCCTCAGTTACCAGGCTCAAGCAAACTAAAATCCACATGGTAGCAAAAACTAACTAGCAGAAATTGTTGAGTTAGAAATTATTTAAACACTTTGATGTAGGCTACTATTTACTAGTTAACAAAAAAATAAATATTCACCACCCCACCCAGTATTGTAATCAAAACCAGAAAGCATGTAGTCCTTGGTTCAGACAGTGTAGGCTCAATAGCATCTCATTAGTGTGCAAGATCTTGAGAATCAGCTGTACATGTAATAGAAGAGTGCACTGCACATGATGGAAGAATGCACTGTGCATGCAGAGGGCTTCAATTCCATTGAGTTTAACCAAAATATGCCACAAGATCTAGAATTGCCTTGTGTATCCCCCAAAAAAGGTTCACTGTTATAAGCGAACACTTTTGATGAATTTAAGCAAAATTCCCCAAATTCCGGGGCTTAACTCCCCATGGAAAATTACCAGAAAAATTCAGGAAATTTACAGGAAAGTTTCAGACCCTTTGCAACCCTACTAAAGAGCTTCCATGAGCATTTGGGCCACCATGGTCAAAACAACATGATCATAGCTGGGGTGTATTCATTAATAGGGTTCCGTTGCAAAACGTTTCTATTGGACAAATTCAGGTAGGTCCCTCAACATTTAATTTTGTGTGCGCCACTTGTGCTTCCGTTGCAACAGACTGAATAATGAATACATCCAGGCCCTACTCCAAACGTGCAGTCTGAAAAGCCCAAATAAGGGACAGTAAAACAATGACCTGCGGAGTGCCAGGCAGAAGGAGCGCCAGTGCCTCCGGACCCATTAGCACGAGATCCCTGGCTGAGGTCGATAGTTGTCCATGTGGAATGAATGTGAGATGGGTTAAACTTAGCCACACGGCTCAGTCATATAGCTGTGAGGTCAGCGATAACACTCACCTGGGCTACGTTCAATACGCTCTGAAACGTTCAATTGAACAGAAACGGTGGTGTACTGAACGACCAGTTGAAAAACAGGGGTTGTGGGTTGGGGAATACTCGCAACACTCATGAAACGGGATCAAACGTACCTCAAAGTCTGTTCCAAGAACGTTTTGTGAAACATGTCGTTCAGTAGAAACCGTTAAAGCAAACTGAATGCACTTCTTGTGTCCCAGGTCTGAATCAGTCTCTGATAAGAATATACAGTACATTGGTGGTAATAATAATAAAAAAAGGGGACCTTAACAGTTAGGCTCCTACATAAATTACATAAGACAACAGGTCATGTTCTGGTTTCCTTTAATAATCAACACATTATGTACAACGCCAGCCAAATAATACCCTACTACTGACCAAGGAAATCCTAAAATGTATTTTCAGTCATTAAAATAGCTAAAGATTAAATCAGTTAATTACACTACCATATATAGGGAATAAGTGACACATTTTAAAGTGGGTCCTACAAAGCCCTGATAAGTTTGTCTTCTCAATGGAGAGACCCGGTCGGTCTGCCGTCACTAAGAACATACCTGCCAATCATATTATTGACGTGTGTATTTGTGTGTCCGTGCGTGCCCAGGGAAGTACGAGCAGTTCACATAATTACAGGTAAAATGTCACTAAAGGAACCGTGAGCTGGAAATGTTATTACTGAACACTAAAAAAACATGAACAGAAGTTTAACATTAGAAAGGATCGCCAAAACATTGGAAAATATGTTCCTTCTTTCAGTCATTGTCCGGAGAGCTCCGTCTGAGCAACGTGTAGAAGCTAAGAGTAACCACACCGTACACACTGAAATCCGTCCAATGAGACACAGGAACACAGGCCAGTCGGTCCAATGGGACACCGGATCACTGACGTTTCAAACACTTCCCCAGACAGCTAGAGCACTGACGGGAGGGGCTGGGGAGGGAATGATTGTCCAGGGAACACGAGCTGGCAGTATCTGGGGCAGTTCCTGCTCTGTAACCACAACAACCTGCACTTCTGGGGGAGTGCCTCTGACACACCCCAAAGAAAGTTACTGCAGAATAGAGAGAAAATTCAAAGTTACAATGTCATCCCTCTACTACTCATTATTCATCTAGTGTGTGAATGTATGGTTGGTGGATGTTAGGATGAAGGTTGGGAGTTCTTACACTTAAGAAGCTCTTGCCACGGGGCTTCCTGTCCTCATCCTCATCATCAGAGACATGCGGCTTCGCTATGGTCATCTCTTCTTTACTCGCCGCTATCATCTTACATTTCTACACACATATAATGATATTGGAAACATAAACAAATCATTGTGAAGTCAACACAGTCAGAGTAATACAAGAGAACACCCCAAACAACACATACGTCTTCACAGTCGAGTCTTGTCGTGCTTGTAACCTCAATACACAACTACATAAAATATCTGGAACCGGGTGACTCGTCAGTAAGATACAGGTTCATTCTCTTAGTAATAACGCAGTTAAAGAGATATAAAAATGGTATCCATGAGAACATGACTCTTGGGAAGTAGACAAAGGGCTTAATTGCCAAAATCACTAAATAAAATATAAATGGGAGTCTGAGCTAAAGTTTGATGCTTACTGTTATCTATATGTGGGGTCTACAGTTTGACACTTGCTATAATACATCATGGGGGGTCTACATCCACAATGGATAAAGTACATCTTTGTTATTACATATACAGTACAATACAAGTCTCACCTCAGTGAGCTCCTTGATGCTGTAGATGTTGGCCTGCTGCGTCACCTTCCTCTTCACCTCCTCTATGTGGTCCAGGTTGAGGGGGGGAAGGGTTGTTTGGGGAGCCTGGGTAGGAGGGGGCTTGTTGGTGATGGTGGGGAGGGGAGCCATCTGAGGCATGTTTGACATCTGGGCCATGTTGTTGAGGGCTGCAGTCATGGTGGCAGCTTTCATACTGGCCATGGCAGCACTCATGGCCATATTGGACATGTTCATGTTGGGCATGTTCATGTTGGGCATTCCCATGCCGGGCATGTTGAGAGGCAAGGGCAGGGGAAGAGGCAGATTCAGAGGGGTTGGGGCTGGGTTTGGCAGGGGAAGCTGGAGGATGGCCTTGGGTCTCAGACTCTCTGGAATGGGCACACCTGCTTTAGCGCACATGGCTGCTGCATTGGCCTTCGCTATCTCCAGGAGCTGGTCTTTGTCTGTGAAGAGAGAAAGGAGAGAGGAAAGAGAGGGGGGGGGGTAACAGACATCTGTCAACAGTGGAATTTCAGACTACATCTAACCTGTTCTAAGGTGCCTAGAACAGCCACCATTAAACTGAGGAATACTTAATCACAATACATTGAATTGGTGTCTATACATAGGGAGTGGCTGCGGTTCCAAGTTCTCTGGAACCCTCTCCCCGACAGCTGAAGGCCCTAAACTTCTGTGCATGCGCGGGATTCTCCACTTTACACCCTTCTCTGCTCTACTCGTTCAGCTGCCCAGAGAACAGGCTACTCTGGCGAATTGTGCTTGTTTAATAATAATTTAATAAAAGTTAGATCAAAGCTGAATCAATGTCGGCGAGACAGTATTCTACATAACAGAACCGAATATAATGGCATAGTATAACATTACTGTAAGACAAAAAACACTCCAAAATATCATTTTTAAAAAAACTAGGTGATGATTGTGCGAACGGTCACATTCATGTCTAAGTTACCAGCGAAAGGTCCATGCAGCATCAATCAGTTTCATGGAGATATTATTTATATCTTCTTGATATAAGCTTTGATCTAACAAGCAACATTCATCCGCCAGAGTAGCCTGTATTCTGGGCAGCCGAAGTAGAGCAGAATGTGCTTAAAATAAGAGTATCCTGCACAAGTGCAGAAGCTTAGTACCTTTAGCTGTTGGAAAAGGGGGTTCCAAAAACCTCAATAGTTGTAGTCTTACCCAGCTCAGTGAGACGAGGAGGGGTCTTGCTGGAACTGCGGCGGGTTCGAGATGTGGACCGGCGTTTGCGGAGGATGAGGATGGGCGAGTGGCTTGGTTCCCGTTTCCATCGGTCGCGCCGGTCAAACGAGCGATTCCGCATGATGGGTCTGCGCCGTCGCGACCCGGACCTTCTCCTCCGGCCTGGAGAACGAGACTTGGGGCGTTTGCGCCTGTCTGTGGATTTGGACCTCTTCCTTCTGGCCGGGGAGCGGGACTTGGAGCGCTTGGTCCTGCGTCGTGCCGGTGACTTTGAGCGTGATCTCCTGCGCCGGGCAGGACTTCTGGACTTGGACCTCTTCTTCCGTCTGGCAGGTGGGGAGACAGACCTTTTCCTGGCTGGGGACTTGGAACGTCTTCTTCTGGACGCAGACTTTGATTGAGAGGGAGAGGTGGACTTGGAGCACCTACGTGAGGGAGAGGTGGACGTCTTTCTACCGGCAGGTGAGTGAGACTTCCTGGCAGGAGATGCTGATGTTGAGGACTGCCGTTGTTTTGAGGATGATGTCTTCTTGATAGAGGATTTAGAAGATGAAGACCTGTAGCGGCGATCAGCAAGAGCGGTCTCTGGTGAAACAGACCTAGAGGTAGCATGCTCATCTGGGTCTTCTTCAGACGAGCTTGTTGGGCTTCTTGCACCCTTTGGCTTTTCTGCTGGGGATTCGTGGTTTTGAGATGGAATCTCAGAACTGCTCTCGTCAGCCTGCCCAGTCACTGGCTTGCCCTGTATGATAGAACTTGAGTCTGCAGCCCAGGGGAGGGTCTTCCAGGGCCCTGCTGCAGCTGAAGCCTCCCCAACAGGCTTGGTAGGCGCTTCATCATTCACAGTCTTGTCTGCAGTATGTTTGTCGGATAATTTCAGAGACTTCAGGTCTTTGGCAGTAGACCTGGATCTTGAGCGTTCTGGGGATACACTCTCAGATTGCCTGTCGCTTGAGACAGATCTGGATTTTGATATGTCTCTTTTGGGTGATTTTGACGTTGAGCGCTTACTTATTTTCAGGGATTTGGATTTAGTAGTATGAGACCTGTTACACGGCGATGGTGATTGTTTACTGCGTCTTGGAGATCTGGACTTTGTCCTGCTCCGCTTCAGTGATCTAGAAAGTATTTTCTGTACGGGTGACCTGGATTTCCTGCAGCGGGACTTGCTGTTCTTGCCGGTTGGGGATTTGGACAGTGAGCCTTTCCTGTTCCTCTTCAGGATCACGATGGAGCGAGAGCGAGTCCGCTTGCCTCTCCTGACTGGAGACCGTCGTGTCCTGGGGGGGGACCTCTTCCTGCGAGACTGTGAGCTGCTCTGGGAGCGCCGGCCTCTCCTCAGGGACCGGGAGCGACGGAGCCGTCTAGATCTGGAGCGTGAGCGGCGAGTCAGCTTCACAGGCGAGCGGGACCTCGAGCACCTACCACGACGAAGGGGAGGGGTTCTGGTCATCGACCTCCTGACACGACCGCGAGACCTAGACTCAGACCGCCGCCCTCGTCTTGGAGACGGAGACCGTTTGCGTCCCCTCTTGGGGGACAAAGGAGAAGACTTGCGTCCTCTCCTTGGGGACAGAGAAGGGGAGGACTTGCGTCCTCTCCTTGGGGACAGAGAAGGGGAGGACTTGCGTCCTCTCCTGCGGGACACAGAAGGCGGGGACTTTCGTCCTCTCCTGGGGGACACAGAAGGGGGGGACTTGCGTCCTCTCCTGGGGGACACAGAAGGGGGGGACTTGCGTCCTCTCCTGGGGGACACAGAAGGGGGGGACTTGCGTCCTCTCCTGGGGGACACAGAAGGCGGGGACTTGCGTCCTCTCCTGGGGGACACAGAAGGCGACTTGCGTCCTCTCCTGGGGGACACAGAAGGCGACTTGCGTCCTCTCCTGGGGGACACAGAAGGCGACTTGCGTCCTCTCCTGGGGGACACAGAAGGCGACTTGCGTCCTCTCCTGGGGGACACAGAAGGCGACTTGCGTCCTCTCCTGGGGGACACAGTAGGCGACTTGCGTCCTCTCCTGAGGGACACAGAAGGGGACTTGCGTCCTCTCCTGGGGGACACAGAAGGGGACTTGCGTCCTCTCCTGGGGGACACAGATGGGGACTTTGTTCCTCTCCTTGGGGACACAGAAGGGGACTTGCTTCCTCTCCTTGGGGACACAGAAGGGGACTTGCTTCCTCTCCTTGGGGACACAGAAGGGGACTTGCTTCCTCTCCTTGGGGACACAGAAGGGGACTTGCTTCCTCTCCTAGGGGACTTACGTTCTGCCCTTTTAAGGGACTTCGACTGCTTCCTCTTCGGAGTCATGCTCTTTGAGCCGGATCGAGACCTGCCCCTGCCAGACAATCTATTGGGGCTTCGTGAACGACTGCGGCTTGATCTGGACCGTTTGGGGCTTGTCGAACGACTAAGACTTGATCTGGCTCTTTTAATGTCCGTCAGTGACTGTGACCTTGACCTGGAGGGAGCATGGTTATTCACCTTTGACCTTTGCCCTGCGTTGGTGTCTTCCTTCTGGCCATCCTGCTCAAGCTCTAAACCTCCTCTGGTCTCCTCCCTCTGGCCGCCTTGCTTGGGGATGATGTCTGGAAGCTCCTGGGTGTGGCTGAAGCTCCTGTCGCTCCGTGGATCTTCTGCCTTTATGATGGAGACCTTTTGGTCCTCCCTGTCAGCAGGGGGCGCCTTCTCTGTCTTTCTCCGTGCATCCGCAGACTGCTCATCTGAGGTTTGACACATTTTCAGAGATCCCTCTTTTTGACCGAGAGTTACGCATAGGGAAGACACCCTCTCCTCTTGTCTGGCCTTAGCCAGCATGGGAACTGCTTGCACTACAATGCCAGCTGACTTCCCCTCAGCCTCAGAATCTGTCCCTGACATAGATTCGCTCTCTGATGGGGAGTGTGAAGGTGAGTTCTTCTCCTGCTTTTCTTCCCCTTTTCTCCTCCTCTTTTTCTTCTTTTTCCCAACATGTCTTTTGTGCTTTCTGGATTTAGCATCACTTACCTCAGGTTTATCTGCGTGGACCGGTACACAGGCATTAGTAACAAATAACTTTTGCATTTGTTCATTTCCTACACCGACCCCAGAGCCACTCTCCTTACCTGTGATCAAATTCTTTGTTGCCTCCTCTTTTGTGTCTGCTCCTGCATCAGAGGCCACTAGGCCAGCACTCCTTAAGCTAAAAACAACAAAGAAAATGTTTATTATAACAGCAAATATAATAAATACAATATTCACAATCGTCCCAATAGTATATAGACAAACAAGAGGCGGTTTGCTGATTAGTGCAACATTTCTGCTGCTTTGTCTCCCGTGAGGAAACCATCTAGAGGTGACCAGGCAACATCCTGTTCTGTCTTGCACAGGTTTGATTGTAATGGGTCTAGCAGTGAGGGGATTCAATTATCTGGCCCAGGTTGCTCCAATGCTCAGAGTTTGCACTGGGTGTAAAGTGAATATATTTGTTTTGGAAGTGGGCTGCCTCCCGGGCGTGAGCCAGGTACCCTGCTCTGGCCGACAGCGAAGTCGTCTCAAAACAAAAGTGACGTAGGTTAAGCACGTGCACAGCAGTTCAGCTTAATCAAACTTCCTCATTGTTGTGGTTCGAATGGGAGGAGCCTCACCCTGCTCTGGTTCTGACTGGCGGCTTCTCTACGTCGGACTCTGAGCTGGTCTCCCGCTCTCCCTTGCCACGTTTCTTTTTCTTCTTTTTGCCCTTGTGTTTTCTGTGCTTCTTGTTTTTCTTGTGCGGCGTCTCACTTCCTTCTTTTGCAGACGTTTCCTCTAGAGTGTGTTCGCGCTCTGCTGCCTCGTTCCCACCTGCACAGATTAACCAATCACATTCCTTACTTACAGATTAGCTAACCACATTCTTTAGTCACAGATTAACCAATCCCATTTCTTTGTCTGGATAAATTACGAGTATGGCGTGTTTCATCAGCAACAATTGACATTTATTACTAAAGAAAGGTGGCCAGGAAGAGAACTGGCAACCTCTGGTGTGTGTTGTTGGCATATCATGATCTAGCCAATCCAGCTCGAACCTCCAGCAGCATAGCTATCTTTAGCCGATGGTCTATTGAAAGCAATAGACTAAAAACATAAATAAAAAAAGACTTAATACTCACCAAAGTTCTAGAGCATGTTTGGGCACTGGTGTCTGTTTCCAGAGAATATTCAGAAAAATATTAAAATGCACCTTTTGTACAGAGTGAAGATCCCTCATCATCTTAGCTGCCAGACATCTCGCATTTACTAACATCTTAGCTGGAACTAGTCATTTCTAATCGACGCGGCCACGTGTAGAAGAAGGTGACAGCGCGTCACACAGCCCAACACAAAAGATGATCTATGTCACACATGTGAGATGCATTTCTCACTTGGTACAAAAAGTGGATTTAATATCTTCCGGGATATTCCAGCAGTAACTAGAATCGGGCATTTATGAAAATTTAAGAAGCATCGCCAAGTTGGTTAAATGTATTGGTCATGAATTTTCCATATTTATGTGAGGATGACCATCCATCGCATTACAGGGATATTTGTAAATCTTGATAACACACCTTGCCGAGTGTCCACTGCACACTCCATTTTATCAGCTCTGTATTGGGGTGAGTGATGGCCTGAAAACCTCTGGCCCCTGGCACTGTTCTCCTGGTCCTCGTCTGTCAATATATAGGGAAAAACAGAACAGTTACTCCAGGGTACTAAACATGGATGTGTTGATTAGTCGGATTCTACTGCTAAATGTTATGTCTGTTGCAAAACGTCACGAATGATACACTGAGTCTGGGCACACAACAAAAATAAAAACACTGCAGTAGAACAGGATGTTGCAGTATTACATAACCAATGACCTACTTACAGGCAACCTTTTTGTATCGTCCATCTCAACTGGCAATAACACTTGCTAGGTAACGTTAGTTAAGTAGATAAAAACAACAAGTGCGATGAGCACTGGCTGAGAGTTAGCAATGTAGTTTGTTGGGTAGCTACATAGCAACCAAAGTAGCTAAGTAAAGTAACGTTAACCGCTAGCTCGCTGCTGTTCTAGCTAGTTAGTATATAGTTAACTAGTTAGCGTAGCACGCCAATGGTAGCTAGTTATCAATGGGAGGATTGTCGTTTTTAAACCCACCCAAATGTCCAACAATAAGTTAGCCATCTTAAGCGTAGATACTTTTAATATTTGTGTGAACATTAAAATGACTAAGGTAGCTAGCTAGTTAGCCACTACGTGTTATCTAACAAAGACACGCCGTATCAGCACCCGCGGCCTCATTCATTCGACTAGCTTGCTAGCAATTGGTATATTATTTGACTCGATCCGTCGGACAAAACCAACAATATGGCTCGTCGCACAAAACCAACCGAGGCTTGCTCTATAACACATATGTGCACAGTTGTGTTACCTATGTCTCAAATTCCTTGAATTTAAATGGTTAGGAAATGAAGCAACGCCTGCTGAATGGTAGTCGCCATCTTCCTAGGACGCCATGACAGTTTGAGGAGACCCAGTAATCCCAGAATGCCGTCGTGTGCGGCAAAATCCGAGCGGAGATTTGACATCAGAAGAGTTACAGGGTGTGTTAAGTGGTGATGTCCCATCCTTTCAGGATGATGGCATGAGGTAGGAATACATAGATTTAATTAGTTGAGTAGGGTGTTAAGTTTATTTAATTTCATTTTTAAATTAGTGAGTGTAGTGTTAGATGGTAGGGTATTTCTTTATTATATTTTTAATTTTTCAAGCAAAGTATGAGGAAGTTGTACTCCAGTCTAGTAGGCGGCGGTAATGCACCATTGAAGTTGGATGCCAACCGCTCGATTGCCGGGAAAGTTCTGAATGGGCTAAAATAGTGTCGAAAACTGGAACAAAAATAAAATTGTCTAAGATTGAAGTGAATGAAACGTGTGTAAATGATAATGAATCGCTTCTTGCTGGGATGCGTTTATTAAACAAGGATGCATATGTGGGAAACCCTTTTGAAGTATCGTAAATGGTGAAGTATTCGATTGGTAAAGTGGAGTATGTCAGAGTGACCAGGAGTGGTCTTATTTTGATTAAATGTGTTTCCAACGAGCAGAGGAAGATTGCAATAGGCCTTAAACGAATCAGGACAACAGAAGTATCGTGTTTTGAACTTCGGAGTAGAAGGAGTGATTTCAGGGGTGACGACGGATGTTCAGGTAGAATCACTGAAGATAATTCCTGGTGTGGTTGGTGGCTGGCGTCTGAACCGTCTGTCGGTATTTTTGTTTTTTGATGATGTGGAAATACCTACACATGTGAAACTTGGATTTGTAAGATATGAGAGCATTCGCTCCCAAACCATTGCAGTGTACAAATTGTAAAAGATTTGGTCATGTTGCAAGTGTGTGTGTAGACGAACGGAGTATAATGAAGAACAATGTGTAGAAGGACGAAGGTGTTGTGGTGGGGATCATGATCCTGAGTATATGGACTGCCCAGTAAGAGTGATGGAAATCGAGGTAGCAAAGGTTAAAGCGGTTAACAGAATCTCCAATGCGGAGGGAATTAAGATAATTAAGAAAACAAGTGATTCTCGGGAAGATATGGTAGTGAATGCAAAATATAAGGTAGTGAATATAATACAGCCTGTTGTAAATGTATGTTGCCAGAATAAAGACACCACGTGTGATAAAAAGGTAGATTGTGTTGCGTTCATTGTTACAGTTGTAAACTGTACAGCACAAGTCACAAAGAAATCGAAGAAACTGGACATTATTGTGGCTGCGGAAGAAATGTTTTTGGGACTGAAGTATTTTACTTCTGTAGATTTGCAAAGAGTACTGGCGACGGAAAATCCGTCCTCAGGGTTCCCCTGAGCCCGTGTAGGGATCAGATATGTTCTATTTATGTTAAACAGAAAAGTTATTTGAGTAGTTTATTTATTTTTGGGTTTTGGATTGTTTTGGCAATGTAATATTTTTTATTAGGATGGATTAAGTTAGTATCGAGTATCATATAGAATTATGAACAAAAACAATTGTTTCAAACCGTCCTGTCGGTGGCGGCAATACACCTTTTGGGTGTAGTCCTCCATAAAGTCCGAAGAAGAAGAAACTGCACGCTGTTTAGCTTGATGCTCTTTACCAATAAATATCGAGGGTCTTATTCTGGTCTTATTCTGGTGACATGACGTCGATGCTTGGCTGCCGTTTGACAAATAAAAATGATTTGTCCATAATAATCTTATCGTGTATACTATTGGCTATACAAGCATCAATCATCGTTCCACCACAATAGCGATAACTAGTAATGGGGCTTTTAACTCCTCCATGGTTTGTTGGACAAAGCGATGAGGAAAATTAATGGCGTTTTTGTAGGGTTTTTGGATAAATGCCGAAAATAATGTATATGGTAAACACAGGTTTATGATACTTTATACGTTTTGTTCTATGAGATCATCTTCATAATCTAATGTCACTTTTTGTGAATTTTGAAGAATTTAGGCCTATGTTAGCTAATAATAAAAAACACATACATCACATAAAGGTTTCATAATTCATAAAAGGTGATGTTAAATGACTGCTATTATCTCATAGCACAAAATGTATAACATCTCAGCCTGTTAACCTCCAATTTTATTTTCAACGTTTATTCCAAAACCCTATTCTTTCCCCATTTCATTTTCCAAAAGGGATGGCTGAACGAACCACAAGTAACTTATTTCTGGGTTGTAGGACTACAAACTGGTAAGCTCTATAAGACTAGATATTTAATGGAAAGCATCAAGATCACAGTGCACTTTCACCATCCTGTGAAGTCAATCATAATGTATTTCATCTGTAGCCTAATAAACTGCATGGTGACCTGAGCCATATTGGGGGGACCAGACACCATTACTGTGTGAGTCCAAGTTTACTTTGATATGATGGTTATATTCATATTTATGAATAAAGGCATTTCCACCACTTTGCATAATTAATTTGCATCAGATGAGCTTGCCTCCACAATCACCCGACCTCAACCCAATTAAAATGGTTTGGGATTATTTGGACCGCAGAGTGAAGGAAAAGCAGCCAACAAGTGCTCAGCATATGTGGGAACTCCTTCAAGACTGTTGGTGGCTACTTTGAAGATTCTCAAATATAAAATATGTTTTGATTTGTTTAACACTTTTTTGGTTACTACATGATTCCATATGTATTATTTCATAGTTTCTGATGTCTTCACTATTATTCTACAATGTAGAAAATAGTAAAAAGTAAGAAAAACCCTTGAATGAGTAGGTGTCCAAAATTTTGACTGCTACTGTATATATCGTTTAAAAAAAATAATTGGTTTGAACTAGAGACCGTACTGAGTATGTTCCACCGCACTTTAGCTGAGTCAGGTAGTCAAGTTTTTTTGTCTATAGTCATGTATAGGCTACATGGTATTGCATTGGGGGCAATGGAGGGGGCGGATATGTACGACACAGTCCCCCTCAAAAACATATATACTCAGCAAAAAAAGAAACGTCCTCTCACTGTCAACTGCTTTTATTTTTCAGCAAACTTAACATGTGTAAATATTTGTATGAACATAACAAGATTCAACAACTGAGACATAAACTGAACAAGTTCCACAGACATGTGACTAACAGAAATTGAATAATGTGTCCCTGAACAAAGGGGGGTCAAAAAAGTAACAGTATCTGGTGTGGCCACCAGCTGCATTAAGTACTGCAGTGCATCTCCTCCTCATGGACTGCACCAGATTTGCCAGTTCTTGCTGTGAGCACTGATGGAGGGATTGTGCGTTCCTGGTGTAACTTGGGCAGTTGTTGTTGCCATCCTGTACCTGTCCCGCAAGTGTGATGTTCGGATGTACGGATCCTGTGCAGGTGTTGTTACACGTGGTCTGCCACTGCAAGGACGATCAGCTGTCCGTCCTGTCTCCCTGTAGCGCTGTCTTAGCCATCTCACAGTACGGACATTGCAATGTATTGCCCTGGTCACATCTGCAGTCCTCATGCCTCCTTGCAGCATGCCTAAGGCACGTTCACGCAGATGAGCAGGGACCCTGGGCATCTTTCTTTCTGTGTTTTTCCAGAGTCAGTAGAAAGGCCTCTTTAGTGTCCTAAGTTTTCATAACTGTGACCTTAATTGCCTACCGTCTGTAAGCTGTTAGTGTCTTAATGACCGTTCCAGATGTGCATGTTCATTAATTATTTATGGTTCATTGAACAAGCATGGAAAACAGTGTTTAACCCCTTTACAATGAAGATATGTGAAGTTATTTGGATTTTTCCGAATTATCTTTGAAAGACAGGGTCCTAAAAAAGGGACGTTTCTTTTTTTTTGCTGAGTTTATATATATATTCTGTTAGTAGAGACCTTACAGAATAATTTCCAACCCACTTTAGCAGAGACAGGTGTTTCCTCTACAGCCCAATATGATCAACTTACCAGTCTCAACATTGTATGTTTCATTAATGGTCTTTAAAAAGTGGCCATTGATTAAAATGCTAAATTGATAATGCAATGTGATGAAATGCTGGATTTTATTTTGAAGGTTTCCTCATTACCATACGAAAGTGATGTTATCGTTTATGCATAATTTTCTAATTTCAATGGGATAATACATGCTGTATAGTGTGTAGGTGTTATGCAATGAACTGCTGATGTAGCCTAATTGATTCAGAAATGTTTTATTCAAGCCAGAGTTTGCCAGCTTTTAGTCCTAAAAAACGGAAATGAGTTAGCATTTTCTACCTCTGGTTCGTTGAAAATTCCTATGGGGGAAATTAATGGGGAAAGAATGGAGTTTTGGTATATACACCGAAAATTAGGTCTGAGGTTAACTGCAGGCTTAGGATATCTTATACATTTTGTTCTATATGAGATAATATCATTCAGTTAACATGACCTTTATGAATTATGAATCATTTATGTGCTTGTTTTGATTACATAAACACTTCAAAATTCACAAAAAGTGAATGATGAAAATGAACTCCTAGAACAAAACGTATAAGATCTCCTAAACCTGTGAATTTTCACAACCGACCTTATTTTCGGCGTTTATCCAAAAACCCTACAAACCCCAATTCATTTCCCCATAGGCTTTGAAATGTCATATGTCATTGCTTTGACCATGGCGGAGTTAGCCTGCCTCCGTTAGTGCCTACAAAAAGAAGCCATTAATATTGCTCTCTATTTAGCATTTTTTGCAGAACTGTTTACATATTTCGAATGCTGAATATCATATAACTGATGTGATTTCAAAATTATGTGCTCATTTTTTACAATAATTTTTACCATTTGTATATACAGTAACAAGTAAAACAATAATATTCCAACTTCCGGCAGCCTAGCCACTCTAGTTTTTTCTATATGGTGAGAACGTGGACGTCGGGGAATGTCCTGTCAACTGACTAGTAGCATCTTTGGCTGGTACAACACACGGGTTGCTGTGTTCAGCGATCAAAGTGCTTCTAGCTTGCTAGCTACTACCAGCTCGAGAGTCAAAACTGGCGAAGGAGCTGTATACTTCCGGCACGGCATTTCCCCATAGGATTTGAAACGTCACGTCATTGCTTTGACCAACGAGCCATGGCGGAGTTAGCCTGCCTCCGTTAGTGCCTACAAAAAGACGCCATTAATATTGCTCTCTATTTTTTGCATAACTGTTTACATAGTATGAATGCTGAATATCACATAACTGATGTGATTTCATCAGTATGTGATCATTTCTATCATTTCCATATACAGTAACAAGTAAAACATTAATAATATTGTAATTTACGGCAACATAGCCGTTCTAGGTTTTTCGCGCATATCTAATATGGTGAAAACATGGGCGTCGTAGGTGAATGTCCTGTCAGCTGACTAGCAGCGTCTTTGGCTGTTACAACACACGGGTCGCTGTGTTCAAACTGCTTATAGCTACTACAACCTAGAACACCTATGCGGTTCGACTAGGGTGTTATGTTACGGAGAGTCAAAACTGGCGAAGGAGCTATATACCTCCGGCATGGCGACAGAAATACAACCCAAACCGCAGACTCGGACGCCTCTTCTGCTTAACAAAATCGAGGCTTCCCAAGATGTTGTGAACACGGCGGTTATAATTCCAAAGGAGGACGGGGTGATCAGCGTTTCTGAGGACAGGTAGGATGATACTGCTTTACGATACCGTTTAAGAGACCATAATGTCAAGTATGTGACTAGCTAGCGTTCTAATATTCTATGCATTTTGCACAATTTTCTATACAAACATGTAGCTACTGGCACTATAATATCCCTATCGCTGGCATTTCCTTCTGAGCAAACTGCTCGTTCATTGCTCGAGTTTATTTATGTAACTGACTAAACTCACGGTGAAGAACATTTCTGATGAACTCCACCAACAGGTTTTGTGGAATTCAGTTCCAAATACATCGATTCGCCCAACTGTATTTGCAACATGCCGCTGAATACAACCGGTGTATACCTTACCGTGAAATGCTTACTTGCAAGTCCTTAACCAACAATGCAGTTAACGAAATAGTGTTTCAAATATATTTACTAAATAAACTAAAGTAAAAAATAAAATGAAAAGTAACACAATAAAATAACAATAACGAGGCTATATACTGGGGTAAAGTGACTATGTATAGATAATAAACGGCGAGTAGCAGCAGTGTAAAAACTAAGGGGTGGGTTTCAATGTAAATAGTCTGGGTGTCCATTTGAATAATTGTTAAGCACTCTTATGGCTTGGGGGTAGAAGCTGCTATGGAGCCTCTTGGACCTAGACTTGGCGTTGTGGTACCGTTTGCTGTGCGGTAGCAGAGAGAACAGTCTATGACAGACTTTGGTGACTGGAGTTTTTGACAACTTTTTTGGCCTTCCTCTGACACCGCCTATAAATATAGTTCCTGTATGTCAGGAAGCTTGGCCCCGTGATATACTGTACGCTCTACCCTCTGTAGCGCCTTACGGTCAGATGCAGAGCAGTTGCCATACCAGGCGGCAATGCAAGCGGTCAGGATGCTCTCGATGGTGCAACTGTAGAACTGGGATCTGGGGATCCATGCCAAATATTTGCAGTCTCCTGAGGGGGAAAAGGTGTTGGTGCTCTCATGCATGCTTCAGTGTTGCTTGCCTCGAAGCGAGCATAAAAGGCATTTAGCCCATCTGGTAGGCTCACGTCACTGGACAGCTCACGGCTGGGTTTCCCTTTGTAGTCTGTAGTAGTTTGCAAGCCCTGCTACATCCGACGAGCGTCAGAGACTGTGTAGTAGGATTCAATCTTAGTCCTGTATTTACGCTTTGCCTGTTTGATGATTCATCTGAGGGCATAGCAGGATTTCTTATAATCATCCGGATTAGTGTCCCGCTCCTTGAAAGCACAAGCTTTAACTCTGTGCGGATGTTGCCTGTAATCCATGGCTTCTGGTTGGGATTTGCACGTACGGTCACTGTGGGGACGACGTCGTCTATGCTCTTATTGAGACGGTGACTGAGGTGGTATACTCCTCAATGCCATTGGATGACTCCCGGAATATTCCAGTCTGCGCTAGCAAAACAGTCCTGTAGCGTAACATCTGCGCCATCTGACCACTTCCATATTGAGCGAGTCACTGGTACTACCTGCGTTTGTTTTTGCTAGTAAGCAGGAATCAGGAGGATAGAATTATGGTCAAATTGGCCAAATGGAGAACGAGGGAGAGCTTTGTAGGCATCTCTGTGTTTTTTTTTCTCTGGTTGCACATGTGACATGCTGGTAGAAAAATTAAACATTGCTTGAACCGAGCATACCAAATGATACAACAGATGTACAGTACACTTAGTTTCATGCCTGTAAGCCTTACCATTGCTGAGATATTACAATTGGTGTGTCTGAATTCTGGGTCAAAAGGTTGCTTGAGAAAGTTTTCCAAAAATGGCAACAAACAGAAACTGAAATATCTCAATATATGAATGTCCTATCAAAATGACATTGTGTTATACAATGAGCATGTTAAAATGAAATAGGATTAATTATATACACATTAGCAGTTAATATGCAAATTAGCTGTTAAGTTATGCACATTATTTCATGTTGTACACAATAAATCATTGTCATTCGTTGCCAAATTAGTATTTTTCCACCTAAGTTATTTATTTTGACCTAATGCAATTAATCACACACATATGCTACTGAACTAAACAGAGGTAATACTTTTAGGGTGTTAATGTGCTCATAACAGCAACTCTTATGTAATTCGACTCAACGTACTCATATTATTTTATTTTACCCACCCCTGCGCAAAAACCTTTGAGATAGACACCACACTAACATTACAGCCTGCTTCAGAAGATTACCTGACAAAATATTTTTGATACTATTTATACTTTTTAAACCATAGCAATTTATGCATACAATTCAATTCAATTGAACACTTTTTTTGTTTATTACATGATTCCATATGTGTTATTTCATAGTGTTGATGTCTTCACTGTTATTCTACAATGTAGAATATAGTAAAATTTTAAGGAAAATCCTTGAATGAGTAGGTGTCCAAACTTTTGACTGGTACTGTACATGCATGCATACATACATACAGTGCATTCAGAAATATTCATACCCCTTTTCTACATTTTGTTAAGTTACAGCCTTATTCTAAAATTGATTTAAATATTATTCTCCCTCAGCAATCTACACACAATAACCAATAATGACAAAGAAAAAACAGGTTTTTAGAAATGCTAATTTATTAAAAATAAATGAACAGAAATACCTTATTTACATAAGTATTCAGCCCTTTGCTATGAGACTCGAAATTGAGCTCAGGTGCATTCTGTTTCCATTGATCATCCTTGAGATGTTTCTACAACTTGATTGGAGTCCACCTGTGTTAAATTCAATTGATTGGACATGATTTTGGAAAGGCACACAGCTGTCTACGTAAGGTGCCACACTTGACAGTGCATGTCGGAGCCAAAACCAAGCCATGAGGTCAAAGGAATTGTCCGTAAAGCTCCGAGACAGGATTGTCGAGGCACAGATCTGGGGAAGGGTTACAAAAAATGTCTGCAGCATTGAAGGTCCCCAAGAACACAGTGGCCTCCATCATTCTTAAATGGAAGAAGTTTGCAACCAGCTCTTCCTAGAGCTGTCTGCACGCCCAAACTGAGCAATTGGGGGGATGGTCACTCTGACAGAGTTCCTCTGTGGAGATGTGAGAACCTTCCAGAAGGACAACCATCTCTGCAGCACTCCACCAACCAGGACTTTATGGTAGAGTGGCCAGACGGAAGCAACTCCTCAGTAAAAGGCACATGACAGCCCGCTTGGAGTTTGCCAAAAAGGCACCTAAAGGACTCTGACCATGAGAAACAAGATTCTCTGGTCTGATGAAACCAAGATTGAACGCTTTGGCCTGAATGGCAAGCGTCACGTCTGGAGGAAACACGGCACTACGGTGAAGCATGGTGGTGGCACCATTAGGGATGCACATTTTGGGGATTATTCAGAGGTGGAAACTTTCCGTGGGAATTAACGGGAATATTTGGGAATTAACGGGAATAAATGGCAATTAATGGAAATATATGTATATTAATACCATTTAAATGTACAGTTGAAGTCGGAAATTTACATACACCTTAGCCAAATACATTTAAACTCAGTTTTTCACAGTTCCTGACATTTAATCCTTGTAACAAATCCCTGTCTTAGGTTAGTTAGGATCACCACTTTATTTTAAAAATGTGAAATATCAGGATAATAGTAGAGAGAATGATTAATTTCAGCTTTTATTTATTTCATCACATTCACAGTGGGTCAGAAGTTTACATACACTCAATTAGTATTTGGTAGCAATGCCTTTTAAATTGTTTAACTTGGGTCAAATGTTTCGGGTAGCCTTCCACAAGCTTCCCACAATAAGTTGGGTGAATTTTGGCCCATTCCTCCTGACAGAACTGGTGTAACTGAATCAGGTTTGAAGGCCTCGCACATGCTTTTTCAGTTCTGCCCACAGATTTTCTATAGGATTGAGGTCAGGGCTTTGTGATGGCCACTCCAATGCCTCTTCACTTTGTTGTCCTTAAGCCATTTTGCCACAACTTTGGAAGTATGCTTGGGGTCATTGTCCATTTGGAAGACCCATTTGCGACCAAGCTTTAACTTCCTGATTGATGTCTTGATTTTGCTTCAATATATCCACATAATTTTCCTTCCTCATGATGCCATCTATTTTGTGAAGTGCACCAGTCCCTCCTGCAGCAAAGCACCCCCACAACATGATGCTGCCACCCCCGTGCTTCACGAATGGGATGGTGTTTTTCGGCTTGCAAGCCTCACCCTTTTTCCTCCAAACATAACGATGGTCATTATGGCCAAACAGTTCTATTTTTGTTTCATCAGACCAGAGGACATTTCTCCAAAAAGTATGATCTTTGTCCCCATGTGCAGTTGCAAACCGTAGTCTGGCTTATTTATGGTGGTTTTGGAGCAGTGGCTTCTTCCTTGCTGAGCGGCCTTTCAGGTTATGTCGATATAGGACTCATTTTACTGTGTATATAGATACCTTTGTACCCGTTTCCTCCAACATCTTCACAAGGTCCTTTGCTGTTGTTCTGGGATTGATTTGCACTTTTCACACCAAAGTACGTTCATTTCTAGGAGACAGAACGCGTCTCCTTCCTGTGCGGTATGACGGCTACGTGGTCCCATGGTGTTTATACTTGCGTGCTATTGTTTGTACAGATGAATGTGGTACCTTCATGCCTTTGGAAATTGCTCCCAAGGATGAACCAGACCTGGGGAGGTCTTTGCTGACTTCTTTTGATTTTCCCATGATGTCGAGCAAAGAGGCACTGAGTTTGAAGGTAGGCCTTGAAATACATACACAGGTACACCACCAGTTGACTAAAAGTATGTCAATTAGCCTATCAGAAGCTTCTAAAGCCATGACATCATTTTCTGTAATTTTCCAAGCTGTTTAAAGGCACAGTCAACTTAGTGTATGTAAACATCTGACCCACTGTAATTGTGATACAGTGAAATAATCTGTCTCTAACTAATTGTTGGAATATTTACTTGTGTCATGCACAAAGTAGATGTCCTGAACAACTTGCCAAAACTATAATTTGTTAACATGAAATCTGTGGAGTTGTTGAAAAATTAGTTTTAATGACTTCAACCTAAGTCTATGTAAACTTCCAACTTCAACTGTAGATGTTTTTTGTATTGGATATATTTACCATATCATATGGAGACAGAAACATACACCTTTTACCTTATCATAAGTAGACATAATTGCAAATGTATTAAATCCTTCCAATGGAGATAAATAAAAAATGTAGTTACTTATTGAACTTTAATTAAATGAGTTGACTCTTTACTCGGGATAATTTCACTGAACAACAAAAGAAAGGGAATATTTAATGATTCCCAATGATCCATCGCATCTCCCAAAAATGTTTTCAACATGCATCTGTAAAATAATAGTCTAGAAACTAAAGCTTTGTTTGTCTTCCTCTCAGGCTTCCATGTCTTCTCCCTGGACCTCTTCAATGTCCACCTCTTGAACATCAGACTGAGGCCTCATCTTCATTGTCACTTTCCAACCTTGTTAAGGATGGCTCGTTGTCAGGTTCAAAAAGCCTCAAATTTGCCCTGATGGCCACAATTTTTTCAAACCTTTAATTGGTCAGCCTGTTGCGTGCTTTGGTGTTTGTGTGTGTGTTCCCAAAAAAGGACCAGTTGCGCTATGAGGCGGCTGATGTTGGTGGGATTTGGAGGATGATGGAGGCAACCGGGGAAAGAGCCTCACATCCACAAAGTCCCTTCCACCAGGTGGCTGATGAGATATGTTGGCGCGACTGCCATATTGCATCTCCATCCCAAAGTCCTTGCTTGGAATTGTACTTCACCAGACTGCCAAGAACCTTGCCCTCATCCAGGCCAAGGTGGTGAGACACGGTAGTGATGACACCACAGGCCTTGTTGATATCTGCACCAGACAGGATGCTCTTGCCAGCACACTTGGGGTCCAACATGTATGCTTCAGGCAGAAGTCTTCACGCTTTTTGATGTATATCAGAACTGCAGTTTCCTTCGGCTTGGAGCAACTGAAGTGGGCAGGGCAGTATGGATTTCTTCTCTTACATCTGCAAGCAGAGTCTGAATATCAGACAGGATGGCATTGTCTCCCTCAATCCGTGCAATGGCTACTGCTATAGGTTTCAGGAGTTTCAGGCTGCTTACCACTCTCTCCAAAAATACATCATCCAGGAGGATCCTCTTGATGGGGCTGTCCATATCGGCAGACTGTGATATGGTCATTTCTTGGAGAGACTCCTTCCCCTCCAGGAGACTGTCAATCATGATGACAACACCTCCCCAATGGGTGTTAATGGGCAGCTTCAATATGTTGCTCTTATTCATCTCACTTGGCTTGGTGAGGTATATTGCTGCTCTAACTTCATGACCCTTCACATACCTAACCATTTCCTTGGCTCTCTTGTAGAGTGTATGATGGGTGTGATGTGAGGGTAGGACTCCTCCACGTTAGACCAAGCAGCCTTCCTGTTCACAGCATTGTTTGTCACCAGTGCAAATACCTTCTGTGGTCCAAGGTCATTGACTGCATTCAGCTCATCTGCAATGTAGAGACCTGTGTGTCTGTTGTCCCTTGTGTCTGTGCTCTTGTAGAATACTGATGAGGGGTGGAGATGATGTAGTTAATTATTCCTTGCCCACAAACATTCAACCACCCCCCACTCTGCTTTCTCTATGATTTGCTTGACCTTCACTTGAACTCTGCATCCAGCAAATGAGTAGATAACGCATGTCTGGTTTGAGGGGTGTAAGCTGGGTGAAGAACATTCAGAAGTCTCTTCCAATACACATTGCCTGTGAGCATCAGAGGTGAACCAGTTGCATACACAGCTCAAGCAAGACATTCATCAGTATTTTGCTGACTACGTTCCTCCATTGAATAAAAAAAACCTTCTGATTCCAGGAGGACCATGAGCTGTTGCTATCGATAAGGATGTCTGATTCATAATTTTCACCTCGGATAGAAGTAGAGGGACTTGTCAGAAGTTGCTGTTGTGAGGCTGCGGAACTTTATGCATTTGGCCAGATGATTCTGCATCTTTGTTGCATTCTTCACATATGATTTGTCACAGTATTTGCAAATGTAAACTGCTTTTCTTTCTACATTAGCTGCAGTGAAATGTCTCCACACATCAGATGGTGACCGTGGCATTTTCCTGTTAAGATTAGGAAAAGATTAGTACAAAAAAACCCAAATACAATTCCGTGTACAGATAAATAGTTAAGCAGTTATATTAAACAACTCCTTTGTAAGATAAATGTTTTAAAATGAAACATGTATGGAAACAGGTGAATTAACACTCCTCAGCAGGCTCAAGCAAGCTAAAACCCACATAGTAGCAAAAACTAACTGAATTTGTTAACAAGTTAAAAAGGATTTAAACACACTTTTCTCTAGGCTACTATGTACTAGTTAACAAATATAAAATATATAAACCCCACCATGTATTGTAATCAAAACGTACCAGAAAGCATGTAGTCCTTGACTCAGAAGGTGTAGTAGTGTGGGCTCAATAGCATCTCATTAGTGTTAAAGAGCTTGAGAATCAGTTGTACATGTGATGGAAGAGTGCACTGCACATGTGATTGAAGAATGCACTGTGCATGCAGAGGGTAGCAATTCCATTGAATTGGGGATAGTTTAACGAAAATATGCCACAAGACCTAGAATTGCCTTGTATCCCACAAAAAAGGTTCACTGTTATAAGCTAACTTTTTTTGATTAATTTTAAGCAACTCTCCCCATCCAACCTGACAGAGCTTTAGAGGATCTGAAGAGAAGAATTGGAGAAAGGATGGAGGGAGAACCTCATACCAACGGTCAAGTATGGTGGTGGTAGTGTGATGGTTTGGAGATGCTTTGCTGCCTCAGGGCCTGGACTACTTGCCTTAATAGAAGGAACCATGAATTCTGCTCTGTATCTACAAGAGAATGTCAGACCATCCGTCTATGAGCTGAAGTTGAAGCGCAGCTGGGTCATGCAGCAAGACGATCCAAAATACAATCAAGTCTACATGAAAATGGCTAAAAAGCAACAAATTGGACGTTTTGGAATGGCCTAGTCAAAGTCCAGACCTAATCCAAGTTGAGATGTTGTGGCAGGATTTAAAACAAGCAGTTCATGCTTGCTGAGTTAAAGCAGTTCTGCATGCAAGAGTGGGACAGAATTCCTCCACAGTGATGTGAGAGACTGATCAAGAACTACAGGAAGCATTTAGTTGCAGTCATTGCATCTTAAGGTGGCACAACCAGTTATTGAGAGTGTAAGGGGGCAATTACTTTTTCACACAGGGGAATTGGGTGTTGCATAACTTTGTTAATTAAATAAATAAAATGGGTATAACATTTTGTTTCT
This sequence comes from Thymallus thymallus, assembly GCA_023634145.1. NCBI lineage: Eukaryota > Metazoa > Chordata > Actinopteri > Salmoniformes > Salmonidae > Thymallus > Thymallus thymallus. The sequence goes on from CM042408.1 coordinate 14,457,245, forward strand.
GTTCCCTTTATCTAATATTAGGTTTTGGTTGAAGATCTGGTAACATTCAATATAAAAAATATGCAAAAAAAGAGAATCAGAAAGGGGTAAATACTTTTTCACGGTATTGTATTTGATTAACATTTATTGAAAAGGTATAGATTACAGCAAACAAAGGCATGCAACTACAGAAGGCAGCATTAGGTACAAGTGTTTAATAATTTATATTTTATTACGGTATTGACCTTGTGCGAATCGATGTAGTCAAAGCTGAATTCCGCAAAGCCTGGTCTCTCTGTTGGGTGAGTTCATCAGAAACTTCCTTCACCATGGAGTTGTTTAGTCAGCTAGAGCTTATTTTGTATGTAGCATGTCATCATGGCTCTGGCTGGCTGGTGATGGTCACCTAGCCTCTTCGCTCCGGGAGACCTGTACACATTGGTCTGGATGTGTACAAATGTGATGGATGAATTGGTTTGGATGTCTACCAATGTCACCTCACTTTAAAACTAAGAGGCAGAGAGAGATCTAGATGTAGAAATACATGCCATATCATATGAGAAACCTGACTTCCACACTGTATGTCTATCGACTACACTGATATACAGTCATGACTGTCATGCAGAAGTTGCATAAAAACAGCTGAGCTTGTCAAGTCAGCTGACATGAAAGCCCATAGGTCATCTCTCTAGTGTGCACTAAAATTCTCACCCACAGGCTCATTCCAGCCATTCTTTCACACATAGAAATGGTACTTTGCGTAGTGTTCACTTTGCAAAAGGTGTAAAGAAATTCTGCTTTTTAGAATCAGCCAATAAGTCAGAGTATGCAGTGTCATATGGGCATTTCAATCAAAAAGGACCCATGACACCAACATGTGAATGTTGTCTTCTGTTAGTTGAATTTCTTTGTTTGCTGAAATCTATACTTTTTAATTAAATGTTAATCCAATACAGTGCCGTGAAAAAGTATTTGCCCCTTTCTGATTTTCAGTTTTTGCGTATTTTTTTTATACTGAATGTTACCAGATCTTCAACCAAAACCTATTATTAGATCAAGGAAACTTGAGTTTACAAATAACAGAATAAACAATTTATACCAAACTTCAGCACAAAACACAATGTTGAAGACCCCTGTCAACTAATATCAACACTTATATTTAGTTTTGGACAAATTGTTTACCTTCTGTAAATTTAAGAAATATTGCCTTGTGATTCTGTTACTAAAAACCCACATTTTTAATATAATTTTCAAATGTCTCTCCCTCATGAGGAGGGAGGATGCTGAAAGTTCACATAAGCAATGATAGACCTATCAATTAGTTATTGTGATTATTCTCGTATACATTTTCTTTATGAATTATCAAATGGAAATTTCACATTTTTTCAACTTCATATTCATCATCTCCAGCACCACCCCAACGTCAACATACAGTATGTGTTGGGCGGCAGGTAGCCTAGCGGTTAGAGCGTTAGGCCATTAACAAAAAGGTCCCTGGTTTGAATACCCGAGCCGACAAGGTAAAAAACCTGTCTGTGCCCTTGAGGAAGGCACTTAACCCTAATTTGCTCCAGGGGTGGCGTACTACTATGGCTGTCCCTGTAGAACAATGTAGGCAGCATTGTAAATAAGAATTTGTTCTTAACTGACTTAATAAGTAAATGAAAATGGCGTATTTCTATATTTTTTTGTAAACAATATGAAGGAAGATAAGTTTCCAATGACATCAACCAATTAGTAGGCAATACCTACTCATAATTGGTTAATATCACAGATGATGTAATTGTTAACACTTGTATTCTATCGTTAGAAAATGCTCAATTTTCACGTATGTTGATGTTGGAGTGGGGCTGGAGATTAATACGTTTTTATCACTTAAAGGGAAATGTCAATTTTTCAACTTCATATTCATCTGTGATATTAACCAGAAAATACGTTACCAAATTGGTAACGGAATTATTAAATTTAACCTTTATTTAACTAGGCAAGTCAGTTAAGAAAAAAAATCGTATTTACATTGACGGCCTACCCCGGCCAAACCCGGACGACACTAGGCCAATTGTGCACCGTCCATTGGACTCCCAATCACAGCTCGAACCAGGGACTGTAGTGACGCTTCTTGCACTGAGATGCAGTGCCTTAGACCTCTGCACCACTCGGGAGCCCTACCAAAAACTGTAACGGAATTACTGCAACTGAATTGGCTACAATGGGAAATCTTAAAAGTCAACAGCCACAGTTGGGTCACCTGCTACTATCCTCCCTTCCTCTGGCATAATGTTCAACAGATAATTATTTTCTTTGTATAATTATCATCATTATATTGTACTCTACTGTGCTATTATAACGCTAGCCCTAGCAGAGATGCGATTCCCCCCCCCCCCCTCTCCTGTTAGGAGGGGGGGGGGGGGGGGGGGGGCGAAGGGGTAGTTTTATGACTCTACAGCAACATCATAAATTCCTGGCCATGCAGTATGGAGAAGGAGAATCTCACAGTAAGACAAAGGAAATTTTCCCGTCAAGATTCCTAATCCAATTAATGGATAAATTAACAGCACAGCCAAATTACCCTAACTCTGTGATTACAGGACACTCAATTATGAGGCTTGCATCTGAAATACTGTATAAATGTTTGACTAAGTATGAGAATACTCTTGAAACGATAACAATGTGATTTTAGCCTTTTTATAAGATTAAGGTTTTCCATGTCTGTTTGCCCACTAACTAAGCCACGCCCCTAATGAGGTCAGAAGAGCGTGTCAGTGTGATGGGACCGCCTCTCTGACCCAAGTCTTTAAGAGTACTCGCTAAGAATTTAAATATTAGTTCCAATGATGTGTGGATGAATTTGGCGAATTTCATCTGCAGCCCTATAGTTCCAAATAACCGGAGGACTTGTCCTCGCTTTTAAAAAGGTCTAAATGAATTTGAACTATTTCACTAAAGAAGAACTGCATCCTAGATTAGCACATGTCAGACTGCAGCTGAACCTGTGCGCAAATCTAGTACGAGATCACTGACCACCGTGAACCTCTCAGACGACGACCCGGAAGATTCTACAAAGGAACCATTCTATGATTTATTTAACTAGGCAAGTCAGTTAAGAACAAATTCTTATTTACAATAACGGCCTACCGGGGAACAGTGGGTTAACTTCCCAGTGGGTTTAACTTCCTTGTTCAGGGGCAGAACGACAGATTATTCACTTTGTCTGCTCTGGGATTCGATCCAGCAACCTTTCGGTTACTGGCCCAACACCCTAACCACTAGGCTACCTGCCGCCCCAAAACCATGGCAACATCGACTGGGCAGACCCGAGCCTCACATGTCCAGCTGATTACATTCCTTTGTCCGAACGAGCGATTTGTTAAAGTACATATGTAGTCAGATTTATGCGTCATTAGTTTCCCATGTCCGATAGAAGCCAAATTCCATGTCTTCTCTCCCCCCACCCTTTCCTCTCTGAATCTATCATGTTATAACCAAACTGTTGTTAAGTCGACTTGGGACGGAATTGACTGTATAATGTTATTATGTATTGTATTTGTATATTCTGTAATTGTTTAATTAGCTAGCAAATAAATAATTGACCCAATTTGTGTATGGATGATTCATAAGTAAAACTGGGTTTGTGAATCCTAGGATTGAGACTTATCGAGAAGGTGAAATTCATTAATAAAGGACTCTTATCAAAATAGATATAAAATATCCGAAGAGTTATTGTCTGGAATTAGTAACTCTGTAAACGACAGATTCCAGTGGTGCCCCGACTAGTTAATTAATGTTTAGGTGGTTAGTTTAGTCACAATCATTAAGCCTAGAGAACCGATTTGATAATATAACAGTCTTAACCTTTAATGATAGTCAAGACACGACAGTGCTCTGTTGTGCTGCACTGTGATGCCCAAACTTGTGAAACATGAAGAGAATGGCATTCATATCCGTAATTATGCATTTATGTGCAGTACAGATTAGGGACCCATGATGTAAATCCACTTCACTTACTATAGTTCAAGGTGCCATGTTATAGCTGACACCCCATTCTTAAGACGTCTTTTGAATCTTAATTCGGAGCAGCTATTTAAGAAGTTTTGGAAAACGTGGTCGCATAAAAACCTTAGGGAGATTTTACCATCTTTCCGTTACCAAGTTTGCATCTGCACGGGGGGAATAGTGCCTTCAGCAGTTTGATAGTCTCGACCCTTACATAACCCAGAATTTCCTTATTTGACCCGCAGGACGATCCGGATATGGCTGAAGAGAGACAGTGGCCAGTACTGGCCCAGCATCTACCACACTATGCCAGGTGAGTACTCATCTCTCATTAGCTACGTATGCATGTATCTAGGCCTAGCAACTCCATTGGCCATATTTTGTGAGCTGTCATCAGCTATTCTGTCTGTATGGAATCTGTTTTAGTATAATGCTAAGTAATTCTTCCAACAATTGTTTACAGACAGATTATTTCACTTATAATTCACTATATTACAATTCCAGTGGGTCAGAAGTTGACTGAGCCTCTAAACAGCTTGGAAAATTACAGAAAATGATGTCATGGCTTTAGAAGCTTCTGATAGGCTAGTTGACATCATTTGAGTCAATTGGAGGTGTACCTGTGGATGTATTTGAAGGCCTACCTTCAAACTCTGTGCCTCTTTGCTCGACATCATGGGAAAACCAAAAGAAATCAGCCCCCCAAATATTGTAGACCTCCACAAGTCTGGTTCATCCTTGGGAGCAATTTCCAAATGCCTGAAGGTACCACGTTCATCTGTACAAACAATAGTATGCAAGTATAAACACCATGGGACCACACAGCTATTATACCGCTCAGGAAGGAGACACATTTGGTCTCCTAGAGATGAACGTACTTTTGTGCGAAAGTGAAAATCCCAGAACAACAGCAAAGGACCTTGTGAAGATGCTGGAGGAAACGGGTACAAAATTATCTATATCCACAGTAAAACAAGTCCTATATCGACATAACTTGACAGGCAGCTCAGCAAGGAAGAAGCCACTTCTCCAAAACCGCCATTAAAAAGCCAGACTATGGTTTGCAACTGCACATGGGGACAAAGATTGTACTTTTTGGAGAAATGTCCTCTGGTCTGATGAAATAAAAATAGAACTGTTTGGCCATAATGACCATCGTTATGTTTGGAGAAAAAAGGGGGAGGCTTGCAAGCCGAAGAACACCATTCCAACCGTGAAGCACGGGGGTGGCAGCATCATGTTGTGGGGGTTCTTTGCTGCAGGAGGGACTGGTGCACTTCACAAAATAGATGGCATTATGAGGAAGGAAAATTATGTGGATATATTGAAGCAACATCTCAAGACATCAGTCAGGAAGTTAAAGCTTGGTCGCAAATGGGTCTTCCAAATGGACAATGACCCCAAGCATACTTCCAAAGTTCTGGCAAATTACATTTTAACAAGGCACACCTGTTAATTGAAATGCATTCCAGGTGACTACCTCATGAAGCTGGTTGAGAGTGCCAAGAGTGTGCAAAGCTGTCATCAAGATAAAGGGTGGCTACTTTGACGTGTCCAAACTTTTGACTGGTACTGAATATACGCACACAATTTTCTTAGACTTGTCATTCCTTTCTTTTCGTAGCTTCTTGTTCCTGTATGTCCTTTAACCCAGAGACCAGGAGGCTGTCTGTGGGAATGGAAAATGGAACCATCTCTGTAAGTGATAATTTCTGTTTAACATACACTCATCGTGTATGGGCGTGACATACAGTGCATTCGGATAGTATTCATGACCCCTTGACTTTTTCCACATTTTGTTACATTACAGCCTTATTGTAAAGTTGATTTTAAATATTATTTTTTCTCATAAATCTGCACACACTACCCTAGGGCTGGGCGGTATACCGCATTTTATGATATACCGGTATTGATGCAGGGACCGGTTTGGGTTTTTACTTTACCTTCTATACCGGTATTTGAATGTTTGGTTTGTTAAATGTGATACGCCATGTGTAATGTCAATTTGTATAGTTTAATTCGCTACTTGAGTCATCTCTCTCCGCTCTTTATTTCCTTGCCGCTTTCCACCTAGCCACGCCCCCTGTCACTCAAGGAGCGCATTTGTTGTTCCTCGACCACAAGACACTTGGTTCAGTCTGCATGGACAATGCAGCACATGTTGATGACAACAATGCTGTTTTCACTTTGCTTCTTAATATAAATCCACTAGTGTTCTATAATGACACTATTATTTTGTGTTTCTTACTTCTGCAAACAGCTAGTTTGTATTTTCTTAGCAAGTTGGGCCTAAATCTTGAGATGCTAATTGTTAGCCGCTAATGCTAATAGCTAGCTAGCTAATAAATGTACTGAGTAAGTGCAAACATATTTAGCTATACAGCCTGATAATACCAGTGATGGTGTAGACCTAAATCAGCATGCAACAGTATCTTCTAAATCAAAGAGGAATACGCAAAGCAAGAATGTTAGCTACATGAAGTAGCTAAGAGAACATAAAATGTAGCCAAAGATTATAGGGTCCCCTAGGAAACACTTATCAACACTTTAATTCCTACCCTGTCACAATAACCCCTCCCTGGCATTATCATTCGTTGTCATGTCAAACAACACTGTATTCAAAGTACCCACTTATATTCTAAATATAGATTTTGAATAATAATTTATATTTCCATGATTCCAACAGTTCACCCGAGTGTTTTGCTCTAAATTGCAAGTCAAATTGCAATTGCAACATTTGGTAAAAAAAAGTACTAGATTATTTGCCCATATCGTGCAGTGTGGAAATTATCTCAATTGAGTGTAGGGTTGCAAAGGGTTGGAAACTTTCTGGTAAATTTCCGGAATTCTTATCTACTCATTTTGCAGTTCAACAGAGTTCAAGGGAAGGTCATGCAAATCATAGAGAAAGCAGACTGTATTGCAATCATCTCTGATGGGTGATCGAATGATCGTGGGCAAGGAATAATTAACTACGTCATCTCCACCCCTCAACCAGTATGCTACAAGAGCACAGACACAAGGGATAGACACACCGGTCTCTACTTCTGCCTGAAGCCTATACACGCCGCAGCGTACATGTTGGACCCCAAGTATGCTGGCAAGAGCATCCTGTCTGGTGCAGAGATCAACAAGGCCTATGGTGTCATCACTATCGTGTCTCGTCACCTTGGCCTGGATGAGGGCAAGGTTCTTGGCAGTCTGGCGAAGTACACTACCAAGCAAGGGCTTTGAGTTGGAGATTCAATATGGCAGTCGTGCCAACATATCTCATCAGCCACCTGGTGGAAGGGACTTTGTGGATCTGAGGCTCTTTCCCCTGTTGTCTCCATCATCCTCCAAATCCCACCAACATCAGCCACCTCATAGCGCAACTGGTCCTTGATTGGGAACACACACACACCAAAGCACGCAACAGGCTGACCAATACAAGGGTTGAAAAATTGGTGGCCATCCGGGCAAATATGAGGCTTTTTGAGCCTGACAACGAGCCATCCTCAACAAGGTTGGAAAGTGACAGTGAAGATGAGGCCTCAGTCTGATGTTCAAGAGGTGGACATTGAGGAGGTCCTTGGAGAAGACATGGAAGCCTGAGAGGAAGACAACCAAAGCTTTAATTTCTAGACTATCATTTTACAGATTTATGTTGAAAACGTTTGTCGGAGATGCGATAGATCATTGGCGATCTTTCAATATTCCCTTTTTTTTTTGTTGTTCATTGAAATCATCCCATGTGAAGAGTCAACTCATTTAATTAAAGTTCAATTCGTAACTAATTAGTTTTATTTCTATTGGAAGGATTTAATCATTTGCAATTGTCTACTTATGATAAGGTAAAAGGATTGTTTATGTCTCCATATGATATGGTAAATATATCCAATGCAAAAAAACATCTACATTTTAAATGGTATTAATATTAATTTGCATATATTTCTGTTAATTCCCATGTATTCCCGTTAATTCCTACTGAAAGTTTCCACCTCCTGAATATTCCCCAAAATGTGCAACCCTAATTGAGTGCAGGAAATGCAGAAAATGATAAAAGTGCTAAAATTTGTTTTGGTTGAATTGAACTTTATAAAACAATCAGAATGGAGAAAGACCCATTGAAATCACTTGAGTGTATGTGCTGCCACCCTAGGGTCACGCACTACTCAAAGTAAATGTAGAACTTTTATTATTCAAAAACATAAAATACCATCATACCTTCCATTTTCTTTTTAAATTCTGTGATATAATATTTTGGCCATATCGCCAAGCCCCAATGACAAAGCAAAAACAGGTTTTTAGAAATTATAAAACAAATCTGGAAGCGATTACAGCCTCAATTCGTCTTGGGTATGACGCTACAAACTTGGCACTCCTGTATTTTGAGAGTTTCTCCCATTCTTCTCTTCAGATCCTCTCAAGCTCTGTCAGGTTGGATGGTGAGAGTCACTGCACAGCTATTTTCAAGTCTCTCCAGAGATGTTCGATCAGGTTCAAGTCCGGGCTCTGCTTGGGCCACACAAGGACATTCAGAGACTTGTCCCGAAGCCACTCCTGTGTTGTCTTTGCTGTGTGCTTAGGGTTGTTGTCCTGTTGGAAGGTGAACCTTCGCCTTTTCTCCGTTCATATTTCCCTCGATACAAACTAGTCTCCCAGTCCCTGCCTCTGAAAAACATCCCCACAGCATGATGCTGCCACCACCATGCTTCATCTTAGGGATGGTGCCAGGTTTCCTCCAGACATGACGCTTGGCATTCAGGCCAAAGAGTTCAATCTTGGTTTCATCAGACCGATAATCTTGTTTCTCATGGTCTGAGAGCCCTTTAGGTGCCTTTTGGCAAACTCTTAGTGGGCTGTCATGTGCCTTTTACTGAAGAGTGGTTTCCGTCTGGCCACTACCATAAAGGCTTGATTGTGGAGTGCTGCAGAGATGTTTGTCCTTTGGGAAGGTTCTCCCATCTCCACAGATCAACTCTGGAGCTCTGTCAGAGTTACCATCAGGTTCTTGGCCGGGCGGCCAGCTCTAGGGAAAGTCTTGGTGTTTCCAAACGTCTTCCATTTAATAATGATGGAGGCAATTGTGTTTTTGGGGACCTTCAATGCTGCAGAAAGTTTAGTACCCTTCCCCAGATCTGTGCCTCGACAGAATTCTGTCTCCGAATTCCTTTGACCTCTTGGCTTGGTTTTTTATAAATTAGCCATTATGGGGTATTGTGTGTAGATTGACGAGGAAAACATTTGATTTAATCCAATTTAGAATAAGGCTCTGTCAGAGTCACCATCATGTTCTTGGTCACCTCCCTGACCAAGGCTTTTCTCCCCTGATTTCTCAGTTTGGGTGGGCGGCCATCCCAAGGAAGAGTCTTGGTGGTTCCAAACTTCCATTTAAGAGTGATGGAGGCCACTGTGTTCTTAGGGACCTTTTTAATTCAGCAGAAATGTTTTGGTACCCTTCCCCAGATCTGTGCCTTGACACAATCCTGTCTCAGAGCTCTACGGACATTTCCTTCAACCCCATGTCTTGGTTTGGTCTGACATGCACTGTCAACTGTGGGACCTTTATATAGACAGGTGTGTGCCTTATCAAATAATGTCCAATCAATTGAATTTACCGTATGTGGACTCCAATCAAGTTGTAGAAACATCTCAAGGATGATCAATGGAAACAGGATGCACCTGAGCTCAATTTCGAGTCTCATAGCAAAGGGTCTGAATACTATTGTAAATAAGGTATTTCTGTTTATTCATTTTTTGCTTTGTCATTGTGGGGTATTGTGTGTAGATTGAGTGGGGAAAAAACAATTTAATAAATTTTAGAATAAGGCTTTAACGTTACAAAATGTGGAAAAAGTCAAAGGATCTGAATACTTTCCGAATGCACTGTACTTTTATACAAAGCATCTAGCCTGAACCCTGACACATAGTCCTACAAAAGCTCATACCCCAGTGCCATGGTCAAATTGGTGGCTGGTCAGGTTGGGCTGGTTGTCATGGTTTCAGGTTTCACATCAGTCGGTCACTGTTACTCTCTCTCTCTGAATCTTTGCTTCTCCAGACACCCAGCACTGATCGATACTCCCAGAGGATTTGCATCTCTGAGTAATCTCTTGCATGATTGGCTAAGCAGTTAGGGGGATCAATAAACACAGGAATAATAAATGTGCCTCATCTTTAGGAGTGGGTTGGTCGCAGTTTCCCTGGGAAATTTAAGCAGGTTATAGAATAATTGCCCTCACATTTTTATAATTGGTGATCTCTTTGGAGGTGTAGGCCTGGGTTGCTGTAAAACCCTTTGTGATTATGTGTTGAGTATGGGATTTATTTGCAGAAAAAATAGCCTGTCTAACAATAACATGGATATAATTAATTAAAGCTAAACACTTCCCTTTATGCTTAAGGCTCATCGTAAGGTTATTTTAAGCGTTGGGTAATGTTGACCCAAAAGTATGTCCATTTCAAATAAATATTGTGCTATTTCTAGGGAAAACCAGTGAGTGACATACTTCCTGTGTTTCAGGAGTTTATACTGTCTGAAGACTACAACAAGATGACCCCGGAAAGAACCTATCAGGGTGAGAAAGGAAGTCTAGGCATAGGTTGTGTTCTCTGTGTGACTCAGCTGACTCTGGTCAATGGCTGGAAGGGATTAAACCTGGCAAAATAATAGATTTGTTTCTGTTCATGGCACTTTGCTTGGTTTTATCTGCAAGACCTCGAAAATCTATGAACTAAGATTGAGGATGCAAAGAACACCAGTCCATCTACTGCATTTGACAGTGTTTGGTCATATTTACTGGTATTTGTTATCTGTTTATTATCATGACATTGTGTGTTTTCTTTGTTAGCCCACCAGGGCAAAGTGACAGTGGTGCTGTTTGTGTTGGAGATGGAGTGGGTCCTTAGTACAGGACAGGATAAGAACCTCACCTGGCATTGCTCTGAGAGTGGAACACTGCTGGGGTTATACCGCACCACCGCCTGGGTCTCTGGACTACAGTATCCTTCATCAGTTAAACACTTTTATTTATTCACTCTATTCTATTCACACGATCTTGCTATGCCACAGATAGTGCCTTCAGAAATTATTCACACCCCTTGACTTTTTCCACATTTTGTGTTGCGAGTTTTGGTCTGGTCTACACAATACCCCATAATGTCAAAGTGGAATAATGTTATGTTTACAAATTAATAAAAAAATGAAAAGCTGAAATGTCTTGAGTGAAGTATTCAACCCCTTTGTTATGGCAAGCCTAAATAAGCTCAGGATTAAAAATGTGCTTAATAAGTCACAAGTTGCATGGAATCGTTTTTAAAATGATTGTTGAATCCCTACCTCATCTCTGTAGCCCTCACATACAATTATCTGTAAGTTCCCTCAGTAGAGCAGTACATTTCAACCACCGATTCAACCACAAAGACCAGCAAGGTTTTCCAATGCCTCGCAAAGAAGGGCACCTATTGGTAGATGGGTTTTTAAAAAAAGCAGACATTGAATATCCCTTTGAGCATGCTGAAGTTATTAATTACACTTTGGATGGTGTATCAATAAATATACAGACAATAAAAATATACAGGGATCCTTCCTAACTCCTAACATTGCCAAAGAGGAAGGAAACCGCTCAGGGGTTTCACCATGAGGCCAATGGTGACTTCTTAAAACGGTTACAGATTTGAATGGCTGTGATAGGATAAAAACTGAGGATGGATCAACAACATTGTAGTTACTCTACAATACTAACCTAAATGACAGAATGAAAAGAAGGAAGCCTGTACAGAATAGAAATATTCTAAAACATTCATCCTGTTTGCAACAAGGCACTAAATTAATACGGCAAAAAATGTGGCAAAGCAATTAACTTTTTGTCCTGATTGCTGCAAATCCAATACAACACATTCCTGAGTACCACTCTCCCATATTTTAAAGCATACTTATGGCAGCATCATGTTATTATTTAAGCAGGATAATAACCTAAAACACAAAGCCACATTTTTTATTTTTTTTATTTCACCTTTATTTAACCAGGTAGGCCAGTTGAGAACAAGTTCTCATTTACAACTGCGACCTGGCCAAGACTAAGCAAAGCAGTGTGACAAAAACAACAACACAGTTACGCTGGAGTTGTTTACAAAGAAGACCGTGAATGTTCCTAAGTGGCCGAGTTACAGTTTTTACATAAATCTGCTTGAAAATCTATGGCAAGTTGACAATGACCTGACATCGACTTGGGGAATAGTTGCAGGGTAGAGGAGAGGGATGAATGAGCCAATTGGAACTTATAGTGGGCCACACAAGGGTATAGTGTGTGTGTATATGGGTGAGGAAAAAATACATGTAATCCATTTTGAATTCAGGCTATAACACAACATAGTGGAAAAAGTCAAGGGGTATGAATACTTTCTGAAGGCACTTTATCTTAACAGATATCTGAGTGTGAAATCTTTCAAGTGATAATGGCTTTTGACTGTCTCCTTCACCTCCAAACAAGTGTATGTTTTTATAACAACAAAGCGCTGTGGGGTAGACCAGAGAGGGAGCCAGATTAGCGTCCCGGTAGTTTTTCTTATTGGGGGACACTAACAATAGCTTTCAGTTATGTAGTCACCAAGGCAACGGTCGGGAGATTTCCGTAATGGCGAGATGAAAGGTTTGTGTCCACTCCGCAGTGCAGGGCACTCAATACCAACCAGCTCTGTCAGGTCATAAGACTGACTGCTGCTTCAAAGCCAGGGATAAACACTTCCCATGTTAAATACAACAATGCAAAACTATGTTGGATTTCAGCTGACATCATTCATATGGCAGCCGTTTTGTTTTGGCTTTGTTTGCCTTTATTACAAACCTGAAGGAGTCACCGTCCAAAATTGTGGAAATTTAAGATGTCAACTTGGAATGTGTATTTTCTATAGTATAGTCATCCAGCTAATTCTCCATAACAACAATGGTTCTGAGTTGGCCTGGGGTCAGATTAGTACAGCAACCCTTTTCAAAAGAAGAAGAAATTAGATTATGCTCTGTGAGAAGAATTTTTGTATTTCTTTTTTTTCTTCTCTGACTTATAGTTCTGGCCTCGTATCCAGGTCACAGGGAGAACTGTGTGTGCCTGGCTGCACCCTCAGAAGGTCACTGAAAGGACTCTCTTGAGCTCAGAAACTGTTGTGGTATGTTTATTCAAATGAGATCTTAGATGTTTTTGTTGGAAATGCAGTCAGCCCTTCTCTGACTAGAATGAACCACATACAGATCAGATACAGTAGGTTTCAACCAAGTAACACTGATAATTTAATAAATATGAGTGAAGTTGCTCTAATGCAAATGGTTCAGTTAAAGCAGCAATCCGGAGTTAAACAATAACAAAGCATTTTCCCACCCGTTTCGGTAAAAAGGTGAAGGATTGGGCTGGAGAAATGGAACTAATTTAAAATTCATAGACTGAGCTATGGATGCAAGGACTGACCGTTCATGATATCACAACATTTTGAGGCATTTCTAAGTTATATTCTTCAAGAATCAATATGTACATATCATTCATTTGAATGTAGCAACTGTGGATTGCCTCTTTAAACGGTCATTTCCACTGTCATGTTTTTGCTGGAGACCATCCTTGACCGTGCCCCTCCCAGGTTCGATGTGGAGACAAGGCACGCCTTTGTGGGCGACTACTCTGGTCAGGTGACCATCCTGAAGCTGGAGCAGGACAGCTGTAGTCTGGTCACCACCTTCAAAGGACACACAGGTATTACTATTACACCCCACGTTGCAACACAACACTCGTTCCCTACTACCTCCACCAGCCTTAAAACACCAGCTGCGGGGTTTGCCCTTTTGGGACTACTCCATTGGTTCCATTAGCAGAGGAAGCCATATAAAGTGCCCCTAAATATTTGAAAGAAAACACAAATACTATTTTAGACCCAGGTCTGGAAAAAATCATGTTGATTTTATAAGTAGGTCTATTACGCACTCTGACTGTCTCTCCCGGCCTCTCGGTCCCCTGCCAGAAGTGACAGAGCTAATGAGCAGTGTGGGATATATGCCCCAGAGGACAACCCTAAAAGCTATTTACAAACCCTATGTTCTGATCTGGGGTTAGTTGTTGTAGCATAGTCACATCTCCTATTTCCTACAGTGACAGAAGAGCGTGTGACTGACAACTGCTGGCAGCATCACTATTCAGTAGAGTTACACATTAGGGTTGAATATTTTTAACATTCCACCCTGAGAATAAATACATTTTCTCCTGGGTAACCCGGTATTTCCCACAGAAACCGGAAGTGTCATTCAAAAGCATTATAAAGCATATAAATATGTCTGGATTTTATTAGAGCTTTGATCAGCATGAAAATTCTAACCTGATGCTACCTGAGCCTGATGATCCATAAAAGCCCATAGATGTAGCTAGCTATATGCTCTCTTGGGTAAATAAATGAAACTAGCTCCAGTAGGCTAATCTGTTTTAGTGTGAACTGTATTGTATTATACTGTATTATATGGACTGGAATTACGCACATCGATAAAGCAGAAGAGGACATGAGATTCTGGTGCAGCACATGCGGCCTACAAAGTTACAAGTATAGGCTAGCAAAATGTTTTTTTATTTTTGAAATATAATAAGGCATATTTGTATAATTACTAGGCTGACTCATCTATACAGTACCAGTCAAAAGTTTGGACAAAACTACTCATTCCACGGTTTTTCTTTATTTTTACTATTTTCTAAATTGTAGAATAATAGTGAAAACATCAAAACTATGAAATAACACATATGGAATCATGTAGTAACCAAAAAAGTGTTAAACAAATCAAAATATATATTTTATATTTGAGATTCTTCAAAGTAGCCACCCTTTGCCTTGATGACAGCTTTGTACACTCTTGCATGCTCTCAACAAGCTTCATGAGGTAGTCAACTGGAATACATTTCAATTAACAGGTGTGCCTTGTTAAAAGTTGATTTCTGGAATGTCTTTACTTCTTAATGCGTTTGATTTAATCAGTTGTGTTGTGACAAGGTAGGGGTGGTATTACGAGGATATCCCTATTTGGTAAAAGGCCAAGTCCATATTATGGCAAGAACAGCTCAAATAAGCAAAGAGAAATGACAGTCCATCATTACTTTAAGACATGAAGTTCAGTCAATCTGGAAAATTTAAACAACTTTGAAAGTTTCTTCAAGTGCAGTCGCAAAAACCATCAAGCGCTATGATGAAACTGGACCGCCACAGGAAAGGAAGACCCAAAGTTACCACTGCTGCAGAGGGTAAGTACATCAGTTACCAGCCTCAGAAATTGCAGCCCAAATAAATGCTTCACAGAGTTCAAGTAACAGACACATCTTAACATCAACTGTTCAGAGGAGACTGCGTGAATCAGGCCTTCATGGTCGAATTGCTGCAAAGAAACCACTACTAAAGGACACCAATAAGAAGAAGGGACTTGCTTGGGCCAAGAAACACGAGCAATGGACATTAGACTGGTGGAAATCAGTCCTTTTGGTCTGATGAGTCCAAATTTGAGATTTATGGTTCCAACCGCCATGTCTTGGTGAGACGCAGAGTAGATGAACGGATGATCTCCGCATGTGTGGTTCCCACCGTGAAGCATGGAGGATGAGGGGTGGGGGTGCTTCACTGCTGACACTGTCGGTGATATATTTGGAATTAAAGGATCTTAACCAGCATGGCTACCACAGCATTCTGCAGCGATACGCCATCCCATTTGGTTTGCGCTAAGTTGGACTATAATTTGTTTTTCAACAGGACAATGACACAAAACACACCTCCAGGTCCTCAAGGGCTATTTGACCAAGAAGGAGAGTGCTGAAGTGCTGCATCAGATGTCCTGGCCTCCACAATCACCCGACCTCAACCCAATTGAGATGGTTTGGGATGAGTTGGACCGCAGAGTGAAGGAAAAGCAGCCAACAAGTGCTCAGCGTATTTGGGAACTCCTTCTAGACTGTTGGAAAAGCCTTCCAGGTGAAGCTGGTTGAGAGAATGTCAAGAGTGTGCAAAGCTGTCATCAAAGCAAAGGGTGGCTACTTTGAAGATATATTTTGATTTGTTTAACACTGTTTTTGGTTACTACATGATTCCATATGTGTTATTTCATAGTTTTGATGTTTTCACTATTATTCTACAATGTAAAAATAAAGAAAAACCCTTGAATGAGTAGGTGCGTCCAAACCTTTGACTGGTACTGTACCTTTCATAATATTTCCCCTTAATGTTATTAGCCTACTCCTTTCTCGCTCTATTGTTGCTTCATTCCTTCCTTGCTTTCAACACTTAAATTAAATAATATAGGATTAGTATTAGATGCAGAAGGCTTTCACTTCTCTTCATGAAGATTGATTGGTTATGGGTCTGAATAAATAACTGCTATAGCCTTCCGCAATCACGCGTTCGCTCTTTAAAACTACCTGTGAGTTCTATTGGCTGCTGATGAAAAAATTCAGCAAAATAATTGCTTGCGTCTCTCTTCGAATAGTCTATTGGAATAAGAAATGCAAAAACTGATGTTCAGCAAGCTATTCAAGTCTAGCTGTTCCTGCATGGGACTCCAAAAGTTAAGAAGTGTTTTTTAAGGAGAGGCCGGCAGAGCACAGGTGCTTGTGTATTGCGCAAGAGACAGAGGCTTTATTTTTGTATTTATTTAACCTTTATTTAACTAGGCAAGTCAGTTAAGAACAAATTCTTATTTACAATGACAGCCTACCTACAGGGTCAACCCCTGGAGCAAATTAGGATTAAGTGCCTTGCTCAAGGACACATTGACAGGTTTTTCACCTCGTTGGGTTCGGGTATTCGAACCAGCGACCTTTTGGTTACTGGCCCAACAATCTAACCGCTAGGCTACCTGAAGCATGCAATGCTTAACCCATCATTCATTAGCTCAATATAAGGCTAATACTACATTGAATTTATTTCCTGAAAGAGGTAGGCTAGGATATACACAGTGCATTCGGAAAGTATTCAGACCCATTGACCTTTTTTTGTTACGTTACAGCTGTCGGGTCCTGGCTGAGGCCAGGTCTCTTGAATCCTCTATGGTAGTCTATGGCCACAGTCAGGACCTGACAACAGAGTTCTAGGGAACTCTATTCTGAGTTTGATTAATCCGCAATTAGAGGCAGCTGCCTCGAGTTGTCTCTAATTGGGGATTCTATTTATGTTCCATGATTTCCACCTGTGTTGTGGATCCTTGTGTGTGTAGTGTGGCTATACACCAGTGCACGTTGCTGTCTTTTGTCCCACGTTTATTGTTTTATTGAGTTAATAAAACATGTTCGAATGCACCTATCGCTCTGCGCCTCGATCCCTAACCTCGCATTGTGACAACAGCCTTATTTGTTTTCCTTCCTAATTTAATCCATTTTAGAATAAGGCTGAAGCGTAACAAAATTTGGAAAAAGTCAAGGGGTCTGAATACTTTCCGAATGCACTGTATAGGGCTATACTGTGTGTGTGTGTGTGTGTGTGTGTGTGTGTGTGTGTGTGTGTGTGTGTGTGTGTGTGAGAGAGAGGCAAATGTAGGCCTACCTGTCATAAGGATTTTTGTTTAAGATTCCGTCTCTCACAGTTGAAGTGAACCTATGATATAAATTACAGACCTCTACATGCTTTGTAAGTAGGAAAACCTGCAAAATCGGCAGTGTATCAAATACTTGTTCTCCCCACTGTATATCTGTATATGTATGTATATTATTTTACTGCTCTAGGGATATAATTATTGTTTGGATAACCTTATTTACTATTATGTATAGATATTTACCTTTTTTTCACTCTTTATGCGATGTGCAATGCAGAGAACATGGGAAGAAGAATTAGCATTGAATTACCGCAGTGAATTATTTATTATTTCTCACTTCATCATAAAACGTATTCCCATATAGACCTTTTCATATGTAATGCATCTTTGCCGTCCCAAATTTACAACCCCAAGATTAATTTGATCAGCACCTCCGATCACGCATTGATCAGCCTTGTCTTAATCATCAACTCCGAACAACGTCCACCTTCACCATGGAAATGTAACACCTTGCTTCTGTCATATCCCGAGTTCAATACGTATTTTAATAGGATTGGAACAAATTCATTGAGCTTAATAGCACATCTGAATGTAAACCAACACTACTCTGGGAAACTGCTAAAGTTGTACTTAGAGGAAAAATTATCTCATCAAGAAGGAAAATAAAAAAGTTGAACTTGAGAAAAATTGATACCCTCCTTGATACTCTCCTTGATACCCTCCTTGCATCCATTCAAACCAATGATATTCCTAAGCGGCTATTACAGGCCAGACACTTATTTCTGCAGAAACAGAGACTTTAGTTATAATCCCCTTTTGCCCTCAGTACAGCCTCAATTCGTCAGGTCATGGACTCTACAATGCGTTGAAAGCATTCCACAGGGAGGCTGGCCCATGTTGACTCCCTGGCACCTACTACCATACCTTGTTCAAAGTCTCTTTCATCTTTTGTCTTGCCCATTCACCCTCTGAATGGCACACAAACACAACCCATGTCTCAATTGTGTCAAGGCTTAAAAATCCTTCTTTAATATGCGACATAAGGGATCATAGCTTCCACCTGGATTCATCTGGTCTGTCTATGTCATAGAAAGAGCAGGTGTTCTTAGGGCTGTTGCGGTCACGACATTTCGTCAGCCGGTGATTGTCAAGCAAATAACTGTCGGTCTCACGGTATTTGACCGTTAATTAACAAACACATTTAGCATCTCCTGGCTTCCACACACAGCCTACAAGCCACTGATGCAGACTTTTGGAACATCTACATTTTAAAAAGTCTAATAAATCCATGTAATATAGCCTACACCTTCACAATAAATCCATTATTTATTTTAGACAGGTCTAAAGAAACATCATATGAAGAACATGTAGTCTGTTTCAGAAGAACATATTAACATACTCTGATTTGTCCTTATGTATGAAGAATACAATTGAACAAAGCTGAATAAAATTGAAAATATATTTTCTCCAAACGATTTGAGGGAGTGCGCACATGCGGCTATTCTGTGTTGAGCGGTTAACAAAGAAATAGGTACTTCTATATGCTTAATTTAGAGTTGTTAATGTATCTTTAGTTGTTCTACAAACGTTGGGCTGTATGTTTTGATTTTTAATACATAGTAAGGCTGCATTATGCAACCCTGAAGAAATCCCTGCCTTTTGCAGCCCTTCTCCCTAAATGCTACACGCTCCAAAGCACCTCTCATCTCACACTCACGGCTCTCCATCACGTGATTGGGTCTTTCTCACAGGCTACAAGTGAAGACAGACACATTGAGGACGCAACTGCGTGTGTCCTTATCCAATTCCGAGGTGCATATTGGATATATTGGAACAACTGTCCACATTTACATTTCGTCAGCCAACAAGATGAGTAGAACTAACGAACTAGCCTATGTCAATCTACTTTCCCCCATAGTACAAAAGTTGACCTATTCTGTGCGAGAAATAAATATTCCGAAGAGGGTTATTTTTTACATTTGTTAAATTTGCTGACTAATTCACGTCTACAATTTTTCATTTCTGACTGAGCCCTTTTAGTTTGTTTCATATGTTTGTTCCACTTGGTGCAGCCTTGACCAGGTCAAGTTAATATCCAGTGGCTAGGAATGTTTGTTATCTCCAGTATGATTTAAAGAATGTGTGTTAAGTGTTCTGCTGTCTCTAGGCAACGTGACGGCACTGTGTTGGGACCCGGCCCAGAGAGTGTTGTTCTCTGGCAGCTCAGATCACTCCATCATCATGTGGGACATCGGGGGACGCAAAGGCACCGCCATAGAACTGCAGGGACACAAGTAAGACTCACACACTGAACGTCAACATAGTCGTCCAATATAGTCTTAAAATGTAATCCCAATGTAGTATTTATCTGTATGATACAGTCTTCGAAACTGTTGAAATGTCACTAGCAGTCTCCTTAGGGGTGTTTCTGTTAAGTAATTATCCATAACTTTAGGCTGGTACAGTCATGCAGTTGGAGAAGGTGTCTGAGTCAGCTAAATGGAAAACAGAGAGCATGTGTGGATAGAATGTATGAAATGTAATCATTAAATCAAATCCAGTTTTATATACTGCATCCGCTCGTGTGTGTGTGTGTGTGTGTGTGTGTGTGTGTGTGTGTGTGTGTGTGTGTGTGTGTGTGTGTGTGTGTGTGTGTGTGTGTGTGTGTGTGTGTGTGTGTGTGTGTGTGTGTGTGTGTGTGTGTGTGTGTGTGTGTGTGTGTGTGTGTGTGTGTGTGTGTGTGTGTGTGTGTGTGTGTTAACCATACAGTGATAAGGTCCAGGGCCTGTGCTATGCACCACACACACGTCAACTGATCTCCTGCAGCTCAGACGGAGGCATCGTCATCTGGAACATGGACGTGACCAGACAGGAGGTGAGGGAGGGATGGAACAGAAGGAGGGAGGAAGAGAAACCTCAAGGCAGTGAGACAGATAGCGGGGGGGTGTGTGAGAGAGACCTGAAACAGACCGAGTGGTTTTAAACCACAGCCATAGATGCACAGACAGAGTAAATGACAAACTGAATAAAAATGTGAATTTTCATGTACTGATTGCAAATTTAGTGTTCGGTGCAAACATGGCAGATATTTTGCTGAATCTGTGTAGACTACCTATGGCTTTGTCTGCTTCTAATTGTCTCTCATTTAGGTTATACCTAAGCACTGATTCTGGGTCAGTTTCCTTTATTAACTCCTAATGGTTAAAGGTACGTTTGAGAAAGGGAATGCTGATTCTAGAGAAGTACTGTATTTAGGGTCTGTTTTCAACCTTTCAGTCTGTTTTCAATATCTGTGTGTTCCCTCAGACCCCAGAGTGGCTGGACAGTGACTCGTGTCAGAAGTGTGAGCAACCGTTCTTCTGGAACTTCAAACAGATGTGGGACAGTAAGAAGATTGGCCTGCGCCAGGTACAGTGGGCTCCATACTGTCACCATCACTCTGGGATATAGTTCAGCTATTGTCCACAAGAGGGCAGGATAAATCCTTAGTTAATGTTGTTCCTATGGCAGGGTAAAATGGAGAAAAACAGCCCTGGTGTGGCCTCACCTGTTTGTGAGACTACATGAGTGAGATATACAGTGGGGAGAACAAGTATTTGATACACTTCCAATACACAAAGCATGTAGAGGTCTGTAATTTTTATCATAGGTACACTTCAACTGTGAGAGACGGAATCTAAAACAAAAATCCAGAAAATCACATTGTATGATTTTTAAATAATAATTAGCATTTTATTGCATGACATAAGTATTTGATCACCTACCAACCAGTAAGAATTCCGGCTCTCACAGACCTGTTAGTTTTTCTTTAAGAAGCCCTCCTGTTCTCCACTCATTACCTGTATTAACTGCAACTGTTTGAACTCGTTACCTGTATAAAAGACACCTGTCCACACACTCAATCAAACAGACTCCAACCTCTCCACAATGGCCAAGACCAGAGAGCTGTGTAAGGACATCAGGGATAAAATTGTAGACCTGCACAAGGCTGGGATGGGCTACAGGACAATAGGCAAGCAGCTTGGTGAGAAGGCAACAACTGTTGGCGCAATTATTAGAAAATGGAAGAAGTTTAAGATGACGGTCAATCTCCCCGGTCTGGGGCACCATGCAAGATCTCACCTCGTGGGGCATTAATGATCATGAGGAAGGTGAGGGATCATCCCAGAACTACACGGCAGGACCTGGTCAATGACCTGAAGAGATCTGGGACCACAGTCTCAAAGAAAACCATTAGTAACACACTACGCCGTCATGGATTAAAATCCTGCAGCGCACGCAAGGTCCCCCTGCTCAAGCCAGCGCATGTCCAGGCCCGTCTGAAGTTTGCCAATGACCATCTGGATGATCCAGAGGAGGAATGGGAGAAGGTCATGTGGTCTGATGAGACAAAAATATAGCTTTTTGGTCTAAACTCCACTCGCCGTGTTTGGAGGAAGAAGAAGGATGAGTACAACCCCAAGAACACCATCCCAACCGTGAAGCATGGAGGTGGAAACATCATTCTTTGGGGATGCTTTTCTGCAAAGGGGACAGGACGACTGCACCGTATTGAGGGGAGGATGGATGGGGCCATGTATCGCGAGATCTTGGCCAACAACCTCCTTCCCTCAGTAAGAGCATTGAAGATGGGTCGTGGCTGGGTCTTCCAGCATGACAACGACCCCAAACACACAGCCTGGGCAACTAAGGAGTGGCTCCGTAAGAAGCATCTCAAGGTCCTGGAGTGGCCTAGCCAGTCTCCAGACCTGAAACCAATAGAAAATCTTTGGAGGGAGCTGAAAGTCCGTATTGCCCAGCGACAGCCCCGAAACCTGAAGGATCTGTATGGAGGAGTGGGCCAAAATCCCTGCTGCAGTGTGTGCAAACCTGGTCAAGAACAACAGGAAACGTATGATCTCTGTAATTGCAAACAAAGGTTTCTGTACCAAATATTAAGTTCTGCTTTTCTGATGTATCAAATACTTATGTCATGCAATAAAATGCAAATTAATTACTTAAAAATCATACAATGTGATTTTCTGGATTTTTGTTTTAGATTCCGTCACTCACAGTTGAAGAGTACCTATGATAAAAATTACAGACTTCTACATGCTTTGTAAGTGGGAAAACCTGCATAATCGGCAGTGTATCAAATACTTGTTCTCCCCACTGTATGCACATTGTCCTTATCTGCCAACCGAGTAGGCCAAACCCAAGCCTCAATATCTCCTATCTCCTCTCCCTCAGCACCACTGCAGGAAGTGTGGGCAGGCTGTGTGTGGAAAGTGCTCTGCCAAGCGCTCCACCATCCCTCTCATGGGCTTTGAGTTCGAGGTGCGGGTGTGTGACAGCTGCCATGAGTCCATAACAGACGAGGAGTGAGTAACATACACACACACACACGACTGCACAAAAAAGCCTTTAATAACATCAGTTATGTAAAGTACTTAAGTAAAAATACACTACATGGCCAAAAGTATGTGGACACCTGCTTGCTGAACATCTCATTCCAAAATCATGGGCATTAATATGGAGTTGGTCCCCCCTTTGGTGCTATAACAGCCTCCATTCTTCTGGGAAGGCTTTCAACTAGATGCTGGAACATTGCTGCGGGGACTTGCATCCATTCAGCCACAAGAGCATTAGTGAGGTCGGCAGTGATTAGGCCTGGCTCGCAATCAGCGTTTCAATTCATCCCAAAGGTGTTCGATGGGGTTGAGGTCAGGGCTCTGTACAGGCCAGTCAAGTTATTCCACACCGATCTTGACAAACCATTTCTGGGACAGGTAGCGTTCTCCTGGTATCTGCCAAACCCAGGATTCGTCAGTCAGGACTGCCAGATAGAGAAGCGTGAATCATCACTCCAGAGACCGGGTTTCCAGGCTTCTTAGGCTTATGTGGGACTGTTCGGCCATGGAAACCCATTTCATGAAGCTCCCGACGAACAATTATTGTGCTGACGTTGCTTCCAGAGGCAGTTTGGAACTCAGTAGTGAGTGTTGCAACCGAGGACAGACGATTTTACGCGCTACGCGCTTCAGCACTCGGTGGTCCCGTTCTGTGAGCTTGTGTGGCCTACCACTTTGCGGCTGGCTCCTAGACGTTTCCACTGCACAATAACAGCACTTACAGTTGACCGTGGCAGCTCTAGCAGGGCAGACATTTTACGAACTGACTTGTTAGAAAGTGGCATCCTGCCTCCCGAGTGGCACAGCGGTCTAAGTCACTGCAGCGCTTGAAGTGTCCCTACAGACCCGGGATCGATCTGGGGCTGTATCACAGCCTGCCGCGACCGGGAGACCCATGAGGAGGCTCACAATTGGCCCAGCGTCGTCCGGGTTAGGGGAGGGTTTGGCTGGCCGGGATGTCCTTGTCCCATCGCGCTCTAGCGACTCCTTGTGGCGGGCCAGGCACATGCACGCTGTCTTCGGTCGCTAGTTGTACGGTGTTTCCTCCGACACATTGGTGCAGCTGGCTTCCGGGTTAATGAGCAGTGTGTCAAGAAGCAGTGTGGCTTGGCAGGTTTGTGTTTCGTAGGATGCACGGTTCTCGGCCTTCGCCTCTCCCGAGTCCATATGGGAGTTGCAGCGATGGGACAAGACTGTAACTACCAATTGGATATGACGAAATTGGGAAGAAAAAGGGGTAAGAAAAAGAAAAGTATAATAATAAATAAAGGTGGCATCCTATGGCAGGGCCACGTTGAAAGTCTCTGAACTCTTCAGAAAGGCCATTCTACTGCCAATGTTTGTCTATGGAGATTGCATGGCGGTGTACTTGATTTTATACACCTGTGAGCAACGGGTGTGGCTGAAATAGCCAAATCCACTCATTTGAAGGGGTGTCCACATACTTTTGTATATATAGTGTACTTTAAAGTACTATTTAATTCGTTTTGGGGGGTATCTGTACTTTACTTTACTATTTATATTTTTGACAACTTTAACTTTTTCTCCACTACATTCCTAATGAAAATAATGTATACTGAACCAAAATATGAATGCAACATGCAACAATTTCAAAGACTCTGAGCTCTATGGACAATTCCTTTGACCTCATGACTTGGCTTTTGCTCTGACATGCACTGTCAATTTCGAGTCTCATAGCAAAGGGTCTGAATACTTATGTAAATAAGGTATTTCTGTTTTCTATCTTTAATACATTTGCAAAAATATCTAAAACCCTTTTTTCACATTTGTCATTATGGGCAGATTGAAAATGTTTTATTTAATCTATTTTAGATTAAGGCTGTAACGTAAGTCTAACAATACAGCTCCCACAATCTTCTTATGAATTTCTTTCATCCAATCATCAGTCATTTGTGTCAGTGCCGTACATGTTAAATGCCCTTCACTATAAAGCATGCTGTTGTTAATCAGTTTACAGTGAACTAAAATTGTGTCTGGTCAAACACAATTGTTTTCCAAAAGTTTACTAAGAGCCGGTAGTACACTGATTGGTCAGCTGTTTGAACCGGTAAAGGGTGCTTTGCTATTCTTGGGTAGCTGAATTACTTTTGCTTCTCTCCAGGTCTGAGGGCACACAGCAATAATTCTTCACCTCTCCCACACTCACTTTACAGAATTCAAAATTACAATGCTTGTCTTTCGATATTAGGTCAGTTATGCATGAATATGAAGACTCAGTTTGTTGTTGGCATGTTATGCCTAACTTTGCAAATGTTTGCGGTGATAAAGTTGTTCAAGTAGTTGGCAATATCAGAGGGTTTTGTGATGAATGAGCCATCTGATTCGATGAAGGATGGAGCGGAGTTAGCATTTTTACCTAAAATGTCATTTAAGGTACTCCAAAGCTTTTTATTATGATCTTTTGTCATTTATCTTTGTTTTGTAGTACTGTTTCTTCTTATTTTTGTTTAGTCACATGACTTCTCAATTTACAGTATGTTTGACAATCAGCTGTGCAGTCAGACTTAATTGCCATTCCTTTTGCCTCTACAATTTTTCAATTCCTCATCAATCCACAGGGATTTAGCCGTTCTGACAGTCCGTTTCTTAATGGGGGAATGCTTATCGGTAACTGGAAGAAGCAATTCCATAAATGTTCATAAATGCTTCAAGTGCTGCATCTGGTTTCTCCTCATTAAACACAACAGACCAGCAAATATTTTTTTACATCTTCAACATAGGAATCACTAGAAAACCTTTTGCAGGATCTCTTGTACACTATTTTAGGCCCAGCCTTTGGCAATGTTGTTTTTTCTAGATATGGCCACTATATTATGATTGCTACATCTGAGGAAATCTGCTCTATTGCTTTAGAGCAGATTTCTACAGCATTAGTAATGATGTGATCAATACACATGGATGATTTAGTACCTGTGCTGTTTGTAAATACCCTGGTAGGTTGTCTAATAACCTGAACCAGATTACAGGCACTGGTTACAGTTTGAAGCTTTTTCTTGAGTAGACAGCTTGATGAGAAACAGACAATATTTAGGTCACCCAGAAAATAGACCTCTGTTGATATCACATACACTATCAAGCGTTTCACACATATTATCCAGATACTGACTGTTAGCACTTGGTGGTCTATAGCAGCTTCCCTCAATAATAGGCTTTAGGTCAGGCAGGTGAAATTGTAACCATATTACTTCAACAGCATTTGTCATGAGATCCTCTCTAAACTTTACAGGAATATGACACTCAATATATATACAGCAACACCTTCCCCATTGGCATTTCTGTCTCATTTGTTGATGTTATAACCATGTATTGCTACCATTGTGTCATCAAATGCATTATCTAAGGGAGTTTCAGAGATACCTAGTATATGAATGCTGTCTGCTGTTAGCAAGTTATCAATTTCATGAATTTTGTTTCTCAGGCTACATATGTTCATGTGGGCTATTTTTAGAGGTAGACATGCCAATGATAGTTACATTTGAGCCAATAGTACTGGGTGAGCTGACAACAGTGGGCTTCCTACTAGGGCAGACAGTTTTTTAAAATCAAACTCTGCACGTTTAAGGGATTTGAAAACCAAGGGGATATCCATATTTATGGAATTTACATCAGAACTAATAGCTCTGGTTGAGCTTGTGCTAGCCACAGTGGACTTCCCATTTTGATCTAACTGTAATAGTGCTAACAATGGGAATCAAATTTGTGTGTACAAGATTATGACTGACAACACATCTTGGAATATGAACGTCTGTAACAGTCTTAGGATGGCGCTGTGATATAATGGTAGGGATTACCTGAGACGGCACCGATTTCTGCTGCTGTGATGGAGGGAAGGCGATAGGCTCATGAGGGCAACTCTTATCCAGAGCGATTTACAGTTAGTTAGTGCACACTTGTTTATACCTTTCTCGTTACTGGTCCCCCGTGGGAATCAAACCCACAACCCTGGCGTTGCAAGCGCCATGCTCTAGTACTGACCGAGAAGGCCACTGCATCGGAGAGCGGGCTGTCGCTGAGCGATGAGGGCCTTCATTGGCTCGGTGGTCCGTTGGGGAGCTTGAATGATGCGGCTAGGAGTACTGTTGCCTATAGGGCCGCTGCCTCGTAGAGGGAGGCTGTTGCGGCGAGCGACGAGGGCCTCTGTTGGCTCGGTGGTCCGATGTCACAGTAGTCCGCTGGTATGGTGGTTCTCTGTTGGGGACATCTTCTGGTCATCTAAGTTTTTCCTGTACGTTTGGTGATAAGTGTTTTCCCCCTCCCCGTCTTACAGCCGGGCGCCCACGGCGACATTCCATGACAGCAAGCACAGCATAGTTTACATGCACTACGAGCCCACCACAGGCTGGCTGCTGACCTCTGGGGCAGACAAAGTCGTGAAGGTGAGATAGACACTACAAGCCGCTGTGTATCTGATACAGGAGGATACATTTATACAAAGTATTTTCTTGGGTGCGTATGCGTATATGTATGGAGGCTGTGTTTTTGTGTGTGTGTGTGTGTGTGTGTGTGTGTGTGTGTGTGTGTGTGTGTGTGTGTGTGTGTGTGTGTGTGTGTGTGTGTGTGTGTGTGTGTGTGTGTGTCAACAGCTCTGGGACATGTCTCCAGTGGTCTCCTGAGGCTCATCGTTGAGGTGAGAGCTTACAGCCTGGTGGCCGTCATCCTGAGAGGAAGAGGGAATGTCCACAAGATCAACAACAACCACCACCACAACATCTAAACAACCTAAAACAGCTGAGCGACGTCCACAGAACCTAGAAACACCAGGCCTTTCTTGCCTGTCTTCGTCCCTCTCGGTGACTAAACATGCAAAGCTTTACACTGGCTGCATACATAATGGCCTATATTCTTTGGTTTATCATTAAATGTATAACGTTTTGTAGTAAAGGGAACTCAGTTTACCTACTGAACAACAAATATAAAGCTTATATTGAAGTGCCTTCCTCTTATCTTATAATAGGTAAACAGAAAGCATGAACAAAGTGGTTTATAAACCAATAGTTGTAAAACAAACAAGAAATGTACCTGGGTTATGAATAGCCATTAGATATGTAACTTGTAAGTACAGTAGCAAGATGGAATACTCTTTATATAATTATGAAACTCCAGAAGGTCTCAAAGTTGACCTTATAAGACTCATCGGATTGACTCTTTGCTTTTAAGCTGCTGTACATTGTTGCAGTCTGCAGAGGGCAAAATACCTGTTTCTAGGTGGACCCTGTTTCAGGAGGGTCATAGCCTAATGTAGAGGAATTAAGCTCTTACCCTACGAGGTATGGAGCCTGCTGGTTGTCTGTTCTACCTGATAATTAATTGCAACCAACCCTGATTAGAGGGGAACATTGAGGTCCAGAGGTGAATTTGAGGGGACTACTGTATAGCTTCTAGGCTCTCCGAAAGTCATCAGACATACACACAGCTGATGAACAAGTCTAAATGTGGCGTCTCACTGTCAGGTAATGGTTGACAGCTACAGATGTAGGGGATTTAGAGCACGTTTTTTTGTTTCTTTTTTATGAGTACTGTATTGCAAACTGAAGTTCTAGTTTAGGCTTGCCAATTGAAATTGTAAAACATAAAGAACAAGTTAATTCCAATAATATTTTTCATAATTTTACTTAACTTTATTGTAGAGTTATTGAAATGTCACTTACTACACTTTTGACTTTGGTAGTGGACTTAGGGTGGCAAAATTCCAGAAGCATTCAATAAATTCCCTGGTTTTCTAGAAATCGTTGGGATACCGGATGTACTGCTTATTCCGGGAGTCTTACAACCGGGATTTCGGGAAAACCATGAATTTTATTGGAAGTTTTCGAAATGTTGCAGCCCTACTTAAACATGATTCACCACTTCTAGATTATTTGCACTTCAGTTGTTAAGGTTTGATTTCTCAAGAGAACAAAATCATAACAAAGCACTTTTTATTGTCCAATACATACACTTACAATATGTTGTCTAAAGACTCAAATGACACAGGGTTGTAGGCTGAAAATATTGTTTTATTTTACATTGAGGTGAGGGGTATACAAAACTGGTGATCTGTTAGTGGATGTGTGTGTGTTTCAAATGTATTTGTGTTATGATGAGTTTATTTATTGCTGCGTGTGTTACTGTAGCATCAAAGTTAGACATATCTCATGTAATACACACGTTATTATCATTGACTGATGTGTGGCTATGAATCAGGACTTTTGTGTTATATATATATATTGTTTTTTATGCTTTAACATTCTCAAAGTATATTGATGGTTATGATATCCTGGATATAACAACAGTTGTTCAAGTTAAGTTCATGCACTGGATTTGTTTTCTAGGCAGAGCCACTATTGTAAAGCCACAACCACAACAACCTGTCTGCATGTTGATATTTGTGTTACAAACATAATTAGCCATGGTCATGAATACTAGCATGTTGATTAATCAGTCACACATATCTTGGGCCTAAGCTAATGCATATCTACTGGTGGAGATTGGCTGTATGAGGCTCTGCTATTTACAGTAGTAGTCAGTCACTGACATTAAGAATTATACTGTTCCTATCTGTTTCCTCATTTAATGACCTCTGTACAGTTATTGTTGGCGGTGAAAAGGAGTTCCATGTTGATTCATACACCAAGACTGATTTACAATATCTGAATGACTGCTGATATGATTTGAAATAAGGTTATCGTATTACGTTTTTATGTAGCCTGGATTACCAGTCTGTCTTTCTCGGCTTTCATCAGCGTGTTGTCATTGGATGAACTGTCAGTCTGGCACCCAGGCTAGTGTTTTTATGTGTTGCAGTATGATTCTTACAGGTTGGTGCTGTACTCTGTGTTTGTGTGTGCATGTAACCCAGGGGGGTTTATCACAAAGCAGGATCTGGAATCTGAAAATCAAGAGCTACAGTACAGTATATCTGCTTATCAAAGTAAGGTAGCTACCTTCTTGGTCCTGCTCTGTGCCATTTCCCTCAGGTCTTAATGTGCAGTTTGTCCAAGCAGCAGATTATTGGAGATTTATAGTCTGGAAGAATATCCTTCCTGCATGTCTCATCCTAAAACTGATCTGGGTACAGGTAATCTGAGTAGAGATGTGTGCTCATATCATTCCATAATTTCATTTCCTCTTGTTGTACTGCTGCTGATGTACTCATGTTTGTATTCGATAAAATGTATATGAGGTGACTGAAAGACAGGATGTGTCTCTTCTTCATGTGAATGCCTAGTATTCATGTACAGATTCAGCTGAATTCTTCATTTAAAACAAGTTGTTCAGCTCATCAGCTCTCTCCATTGATCGATCTGTCTATCAATCAATCACACTGTCATGTCTTGACTATCATTAAATGTGAAGACTGTTATATTATCAAATCAATTCTCTATGTTTAATAATTACGTGATTAAACTAATCTTGTAAACATGAATTAACTAGGTAGTCGGGGCACCACGGGAAAATGTTGTCTAGCGTTACTGTCTCCCGAATTGAACTCTTCAGATATTTTAATATCTTATCGATTACAGTCTTCTATTAATTAATTATTACCTCAGTCTCATTCTTGAACATCGTAATTCCCTTGTAGTCGGCACAAACCCTAAATTTATTAATGAATCATCCCATACACATGGCCCAATTATTTATTTACTAACCAATTCAACAATTACAGAATACATAAAAATATACTAACATTTTACAGTAAATACCGTCCCTAGAGGACTAGAGGACAGTTTGGAAATAACACGGTAGATTCAGAGAGAAAGGGGGAGTGTGGAAGGAAGAGACAAAGGAATGGGTCTCTCTGACATTGTGTATGTACGTGAGCGTAATTTACCAATCTTAAGCACTTTAATAACCGCAAAAATAAATGCAATATAGATATTTAAGATTGAGCTGTCCTTGAGGGTTGAGTTGGTGATGTAAGACTGGTTTACCCAGAGATCGCCATTGTCCTTTGTAGAGTCTTTCTTGTCGTAGTGGTGGTTAGAATTTCAGTTAGAATAGATGCTTCCTCGTTGGTCAGTGTTCTTGTCCTAGACTTACGCACATTTTCAGCTGCAGACTGATATAGGCTATAGTCTAGGATCCACTTCTTCTGTAGGGATCGATAGTTCAGAGTTTATACCATTTTCAGCGATGTAGCTTGTGCTGTACTCTGTCTGGTCTATAGAGTGGTAACCAGAAATTTCCCCTCTAGGATCAATAAAGTACCCATCTATCTATTTCAACGTGTGGATCAAGTCCTTACGTTTCCTGGAATCTGAAATTCAACCATTTGCAACCGTCAGCTTTACACCTCAGTCAGCGTGGTCTATAGACTGGTAGCCATTTCAACGTGGGGATCAGCATCTCCACGTTCTCTGGTCTGGTGTGAATTTAATCCCGGAGGTTTTTCTACTTGAGTAGAAAATTGGGTGTTTTATCATCCCCATCCAGTGTCTGCGTTCACTTGGGGCGTGGCCACTGACTGAGCATAAGTTACCATGAAAAACAATTCTCTCATTTAGAAGACTAACATCACATTGTTAGCTTTTCGAAAGTGTTCTTATGCTTAGTTATTCATTTCATACAACATGCCGATGCAAGCCTCATAACTGGGCAGTGTAGACAAACAGAGATACAGTAATGTGGTTCTACTGTCTTCCATGATGTCACAAAATAAAACAAAATTGACATGAGGGTTCTCTTAATCTCCATTGACCATCTCCAGCATTCTTTAAAATGGAGATATTGTTTAATTCTCAATTTTTGGATGTTTGCGTTTTAGCAGAAGAAAATCTATTGTTCCACAGGAGTTATCTGTATCAAGAGGGCTGCTTTCCCCCCCACTGCTGCAGGCAAGGAAAGGTATTTACGACCATCATAAACTGGCCCACAAGGCCAACTAGTTGGCATGACAACACTTTGTCCAGAAAGCCGTTGCAAAGTTTATTCAAACAGCAATCACAATGAGTTACAAAATCGTCAAACACATTTAGTGACGAGATGTTTGAAGAGAAAAGACAATGGTATTGGAGCTAAGAACTTTTACTGTAGTCATCTAACAGAAAAGTACAATACAGAAAGAAATTGTATTTCTATTCTAATCTAAGAGTGTCTGCTATTACATGTTTATTTTAAAAATCTGCATGAAAAATGTATGTCTATAAACTGAAAAACATTCTCAAATGAAGTAAGGCTTTTGCTTTAACCCCAGTGTACCCTCATCATTGCACATGTGATTGGTTCAGTAGCTGCAACAGTATGATAGGTCAACAAGTTTGGTGTTATTGTTGTGTATATTTCTTAGCAATGACAATGGGGATCAGACCGTTTAATTGGTTATTGTAATCAATTGGAGGTTTTCAACTGTGCAAATTCAAAGTGTTTGGGGCGGTGGGAGGGCCAGTAACACCAGTGTGCATGAGCCAGGGGTAATGCCATTGACAACCGCTCCTGTTTTGAGGTTGGGAGTGGAGTATCTGACCTCGCCTATAACACAAGCGCCTTGAGTTCCTCACAGGCTTTCCTATAGTTTTTTATTTATTTTTTTATTTCACCTTTATTTAACCAGGTAGGTCAGTTGAGAACAAGTTCTCATTTGCAACTGCGACCTGGCCAAGACAAAGCAAAGCAGTGTGACAAATAACAACACAGAGTTACACATTAAACAAACAGTCAAAAACACAATAGATAAATCTATATACAGAGTGCAAAATGTGGTGCAAAAATGCAGTAAGGTTAAGAGGTAGAACAATAAATAGACTATAGTGGTGACATAAATTACAGAATTATCATTATTAACACAGGAATGAAAAATGTGCAAATTATGATGTGCAAATAGAGATACTGGAGTGCAAGATTAGTGAAAATAAACAAAAAATAAGTATGGGGATGAGGTAGTAGTGTGGGCTATTTACAGAAGGGCTATATACAGGTGCAGTGATCGATAAGCAGCTTTGGCAGCTGATGCTTAAAGTTATTGAGGGAGATAGGAACCTCTAGCTTCAATGATTTTTGCAATTCGTTCCAGTCATTGGCAGCAGCAAACTGGAAGGAATGGCGACCAAAGGAGGTGTTGGCTTTGGGGGTGACCAGTGAGATATACCTGCTGGAGCGCATGCTACGGGTGGGTGTTGCTATAGTGACCAGTGAGCTGAGATAGGGCGGGGATTTACCTAATAAAGACTTATAGATGACCTGGAGCCAGTGGGTTTGGCGGCGAATATATAATGAAGGCCAGCCAACGAGAGCATACAGGTCGCAGTGGTGGGTAGTGTATGGGGCTTTGGTGACAAAACGGATGGCACTGTGATAGACTACATCCAATTTGCTAAGTAGAGTATTGGAGGCTAGTTTGTAAATGACATCGCCGAAATCAAGGATCGGTAGGATAGACAGTTTTACAAGGGCATGTTTGGCAGCATGAGTGAAGGAGGCTTTGTTGCGAAATAGGAAGCCAATTCTGGATTTAATTTTGTATTGGAGATAGTTGATGTGAGTCTGGAAGTTGAGTTTATAGTCTAACCAGATGCCTAGGTATTTGTAGGTGTCCACGTATTCTAATTCGGATCCGTCGAGAGTAGTGATGATAGTCCGGTAGTAGTTGAAGTAGTGACCGAAGCCATTGCTTACACCCTCTACGATACCCTGTGCTATGGCTCTAGAGTTGCGAGACAACTCTTCCTTCTCCTCGCGCTTGGCCTCCTCTTCCTCCTTCTCTCTCAGGCTCCGTAGCTCCTCCTTCATTACTGCCTTGTTCTCCGTGAAGCCCTTAGCCAACAGCTTCTCCTGCTTCTGGAGCTTGCTATCTATCGCTCTCTCCAACTCCTGTTGCTTCTCCTTCGCCTCCTGGCCCATCTTGGTCTCGAAACATCCTGGTTATGGATTTGCAAACGGCATCTTCTTAAACACTTGTGTTCCCCTCCCTCAGTTAGTTAAAAAATAAAGTAAATATTATTTTAGGAGACTTGGTATAATATAGGTTTCCAGTGTCCATACATACCTCTACAGTAGCTGACAGATGCCCTCCTGATGACTTCTCTCCCTCTCCTGGATCAGTTTCTCTAGCTGTTGCTGTTTCTCTGCCTCCATCCTCATTGCCTGTTCAGCCAGGGTTCTCTTCTCTTGCTCTGTGTCAGAAAAGACAGTGGCCAATGGCTATTTCTCGAGTGCAAACTGATTGATTCTTGGTCTGAAAACTATTTGAACACCAAATTGTGGCCCGTTATCTGAGATTAAAGTAAAGCCACAAAGGCATGAATTAGATTTTCCAGATGTGAGTCAGTTACAGACTACTACTACTTACACAAACACTAACAGATTCAAAGTGGATTCAAAACAATTTATTAATTTTCTGATATGCATATTACATACAACTTCAGAGATTGGTCAAATATTAGTGAGCTCCAAAGGTATTGGTACATTGACACATTTGTTATTGTTTTGGCTCTGTACCCCAGGAGGTCCTTCCTGCCGACGGCTATTAGACTATTTAATGCCTCACCAGGGTTTCGTGTCGTCGGCAACATAGACCTGGAACTGTTGGGGTGTTTAACAATTTTGCATCCATCCGTGAGTAACTCTGGTCTGTAATCACTCATTCACTCAGGACTTATTCATTCAGGACTGTATATACATATTCACGTACAGTTGTTATATCATATCACGTGCAATATTGTAAGTAATTCTTGGACTGAACTTACGTAGTCATTCACTCAGGAATGCATATTAGTATCCTGTCAGTTGTATCTTTTTAAATTGCTTTTAGTATATCGAATGTGCAATACATGCATTTATCTGTAATCAAACCCTGCACTAAGGACTGTATTTTAAGGGAATTATTATTATTACCATAAATTATATCATACGCACGTTTAGCTATTTAAGTATCTCTTCCTGTCATTTACCTGTACAGTTAATGTAACCATGCAAACATTCACTTACCTGTACATTTAACTGTACATTTACCTGTACAGTTAATTTAACCATGAAAAATTGTCACTTACCTGTTCATTTAACCAGACTGTATACTAAGTAAACTATTATTACCCTCACTTATATCATACGCACATTTAGCTATTTAAGTATTTCTCTGCCATCGACCTGTATAGTATAGTTAACCATGCAAATATTCCTTATTTACCTATATCAACTTGCAATATTTGTATCATTTTTTTTCACCTAACACTCTGTAACAATGTAGTGTACATATTCAACCATACTATGCAATGTGTTTTTATAGCTTTTTGCACTCCAGACGTCTTGTATTTTTATACTTTATCGTACTGCCGCACTATGTATCATTTATCGTGTATCTGTCTTTGTGTAGCACCTTGAAGAAGAAATATATAGTATATCTGTAAGGTCCCTCAGTCGAGCAATGAATTTCAAACACAGATTCAAACACAAAGACCAGGAAGGTTTTACAATGCCTCGCAAAGAAGGGTAGATGGGTAAAACTTTCAAAAGCAGACATTGAATATTCCTTTGAGCATGGTGAAGTTATTAATTACATTTTGGATCGTGTATCAATACAATCACTACAAAGGTACTCGTGTCCTTCCTAACTAAATTGCCGGAGAGGAAGGAAACCGCTCAGGGATTTCACCATGAGGCCTATGGTGACTTTAAAACAGTTACAGAGTTTAATGGCTTTGATAGGAGAAAACTGAGGATGGATCAATAACATTGTAGTTACTCCACAATACTAACCTAATTGACAGAGTGAAAAGAAGGAACCCTGTACAGAATAGAAATATTCCAAAACATGCATCCATTTCGCAACAAGGCACTAAAGTAATACTGCAAAAAATGTGGCAAAGCAATTTTAGCTTTTTGTCCTGAATACAAAGTGTTATGTTTGGGGCAAATCAAATACAACACATTACTGAGTACCACTCTCATATTTCAAGCATGGTGATGGCTGCATCAGGTTATGCTTACCAAGAAGACAATGAATTTTCTTGAGTGGCCCAGTTACAGCTTTGACTTAAATCGGCTTGAAAATCTATGGCAAGACTTGAAAATGGCTGTCTAACAATGATCAACAAACAACTTCACAGAGCTTGAAGAATTAAAAAAAAAGATAATGTGCAAATATTGTACAATCCAGGTGTGCAAAGCTCTTAGAGACTTACCCATAAAGACTCACAGGTGTAATCACTGCCAAAGGTGCTTCTACAAAGTATTGACTCAGGGGTGTGAATACTTACTTACTATTTAATTTTCAATAAATTTGCAAAGATTTCTAAAAACATGTTTTGACTTTCATGGTGTAACACAACAAAATGTGGAATAGGTCAAGGGGTATGAATACTTTGACTTCATGTACTAAACTTCTAAATCAAATGGCTAAAAGATCCTTGGTATCTTAAAACAATTCCATATGTTAACTTAGTAGACCCCCCCCAGGCGTAGACTCTAGGTTTAAAACATGTTTGTTTAGATATTTGTTTACTGTGCTTGCTTATTAATGTGGATTATAAAGAGATTGAACTTTGAACTCCCACATTGTCTACATACCCCAGCCCCTCTGTATCCAGCAGCACCAGGGTGTGGTCTCTTTTTTTCAGGATGAGGCAGACACCACATCCAGATGCCTTTAGTTTTGGATTGAATGGTGGCTCCCAGTGCAAAACCTAAATCAATATTTCAAAGACCATTTTAAGAAAATAAAACATTTAACAATATACATATATACAGTGGGGAGAACAAGTATTTGATACACTGCCGATTTTGCAGGTTTTCCCACTTACAAAGCATGTAGAAGTCTGTAATTTTTATCATAGGTACTCTTCAACTGTGAGTGACGGAATCTAAAACAAAAATCCAGAAAATCACATTGTATGATTTTTAAGTAATTAATTTGCATTTTATTGCATGACATAAGTATTTGATACATCAGAAAAGCAGAACTTAATATTTGGTACAGAAACCTTTGTTTGCAATTACAGAGATCATACGTTTCCTGTAGTTCTTGACCAGGTTTGCACACACTGCAGCAGGGATTTTGGCCCACTCCTCCATACAGACCTTCTCCAGATCCTTCAGGTTTCGGGGCTGTCACTGGGCAATACGGACTTTCAGCTCCCTCCAAAGATTTTCTATTGGGTTCAGGTCTGGAGACTGGCTAGGCCACTCCAGGACCTTGAGATGCTTCTTACGGAGCCACTCCTTAGTTGCCCTGGCTGTGTGTTTGGGGTCGTTGTCATGCTGGAAGACCCAGCCACGACCCATCTTCAATGCTCTTACTGAGGGAAGGAGGTTGTTGGCCAAGATCTCGCGATACATGGCCCCATCCATCCTCCCCTCAATACGGTGCAGTCGTCCTGTCCCCTTTGCAGAAAAGCATCCCCAAAGAATGATGTTTCCACCTCCATGCTTCACGGTTGGGATGGTGTCCTTGGGGTTGTACTCATCCTTCTTCTTCCTCCAAACACGGCGAGTGGAGTTTAGACCAAAAAGCTATATTTTTGTCTCATCAGACCACATGACCTTCTCCCATTCCTCCTCTGGATCATCCAGATGGTCATTGGCAAACTTCAGACGGGCCTGGACATGCGCTGGCTTGAGCAGGGGGACCTTGCGTGCGCTGCAGGATTTTAATCCATGACGGCGTAGTGTGTTACTAATGGTTTTCTTTGAGACTGTGGTCCCAGCTCTCTTCAGGTCATTGACCAGGTCCTGCCGTGTAGGCATTTTCTAATCATTGCGCCAACAGTTGTTGCCTTCTCACCAAGCTGCTTGCCTATTGTCCTGTAGCCCATCCCAGCCTTGTGCAGGTCTACAATTTTATCCCTGATGTCCTTACACAGCTCTCTGGTCTTGGCCATTGTGGAGAGGTTGGAGTCTGTTTGATTGAGTGTGTGGACAGGTGTCTTTTATACAGTTAACGAGTTCAAACAGGTGCAGTTAATACAGGTAATGAGTGGAGAACAGGAGGGCTTCTTAAAGAAAAACTAACAGGTCTGTGAGAGCCGGAATTCTTACTGGTTGGTAGGTGATCAAATACATATGTCATGCAATAAAATGCAAATTAATTATTTAAAAATCATACAATGTGATTTTCTGGATTTTTGTTTTAGATTCCGTCTCTCACAGTTGAAGTGTACCTATGATAAAAATTACAGACCTCTACATGCTTTGTAAGTAGGAAAACCTGCAAAATCGGCAGTGTATCAAATACTTGTTCTCCCCACTGTATATATATTTTTTTTCAATTAACTAAGTATTAACTATTGAGGCACAGATTATGTCCAAACCAGTTTGTTAAGACAGACCTATAAGTCTCATCATCAGTCAATCTGTCTCACCCTTTCTCTTCCCAGCAAGCTTGTTCAATATTTGTATAACATTACATTTGCGGTTAATTAATTGTTAGTGACTGGCAGTGGTGTAGTGTTGCCTGGATGGTTATACTCAAATTTACCGCAAAAAATGTCCAAACGCCGCGCTCAGCAAAGGAAAGGTGCCCTGTGTGAAAAAGTCTATGAGAAACTGTGGCATTCACTCTAAATGACCTATAATAAGAAATCCCATATTGGTCTTTCATAATCTGGCCAACCCAAGATGTACTGTCGACCTAGGCTACCATTGAAACAGATACATGTAAAAAAAAAATAATAATAATAATCCCCGGTTTCAGATTTTTCCTAAGAAATAAAAAAGCTCAATAATAGCCTTGCCTTTATTTGTTCTCTTAATAAAACACATTTCTGCTCACAGTTCCTGGTTTGATTAATATGGATAAATTAACAGAATCATTTTAAAGAAAGTATGTCAAAGTACTAAACCACGTAAAACAAAAAACATGTAGCTTTATGTACAGTATCTCAATGATTCTCTGGACAAGTCAAATATAAAAGCTGACTATTTGTTCAGGTTGTGCATTAAATGAATAATATAATTTAAAACAGCTGTAATGACACTTTTACTGCTGACAACACTGCCAGAAGCACCTTTGAACATGAGCTCTTGATAAACCCTGTTGAAAATATTTGTGTATGCAACCAATAACATTTGATTAGATTTTGCTGAATCTTGAGTAAAACATGATTTCTTCATCCATCAACCCAAACCAGGTGCCTGGCTAGATTCCATAGAAGTTCTGAGGTAATGACTATCTACTGTATTAGTACTGAACTGTACACGTAGTATGTGACATACAAGCTAACGGGAAATCCTTTGTGGCAGAATTTTAGAGGGAAGTAGTATGCTATAAAAAGTTATGAAGCATCAGAGGACCCCAAACTAGAGGTCTTCACGGATCCACCTGTACCCGATCCGAGCGCGTCCAGATCCAGAATTCGAAATAACACCACGGGTCTGGGTTGGATCTAATATGATTGTCACTGGTCTTAGGTATGTGTCACATAGAGATCTCAACGCAGCTGATGCAGTAGAGAGAAATTGTATACTTTATGCTGCTGCTCTTTTCTCTTCACCAGAGTGGCACGTGTAGCTTGTTGTTAGCCAATCATAAGTCATCAAAGCTGCAATAGGCTACAGTCGTTGAGCCGCCGTGTGTGCCAAAAGTTACGAGATATCTAATCAATTGAAGGAATTAAAATGATGGAAGTACAATTTAAAAGGAGAAGGATAGGCTAAAAGGCCAAAGAGCCAACACTTTATATTCTGAAAGGAGCAGTGGAGGCTGCTGAGGGGAGAACGGCTAATAATAATGGCCGGAAAGGAGCGAATGGAATGGCATCAAACACCTGGAAACCATGTGTATGATGTATTTGATAACCATTCCACTGATTCCGCTCCATTCATTACCACAAGCCCGTTCTCCCCAATTAAGGTGCCACCAACATCCTGTGGAATGGAGTCATTTTTGTTTGTAACTGTGTAGGACGAGAAAGTGCATGCAGCCTCAATTAGCCTAGCTAGCTTCTCCCGGTTTGATGCTGTCAAGACAGGTACTACTTAATCATATTGATGATAAATAACCTAGCTATGGCAGCTATTAGTCTACTATAGCGCGAGTCGGCTTGGTTGTTTGCAGTCTCCCTCCCTCCTCCCTGTTCCCCATGTCACTCGCTCACACTCACAGTAGACTACGCACACAGCACGGCCCCTGCTAGAACGTCGCCCCTCTCTACCTCCTCTCCCTTTAATCAGCTCCGGTTAATAAAGTAGCGTAAAAGTATACTTTTCTGCTGCTTCTCTTACTCGGATAGGACCGGGTCTCAATCAGACCAGGTCTATACACGGGTCCGTTCGGAACGGGTCTCTATATTTTTTTAACAAATGTATGCAAATCGGGTTCGGATGGGAAAGCCCCAGGTCCATTTCGGAACGGGTCACACCAAACATGAGCCATTAAAATGTTCTGTGTGGGTACACTTTGATCTTAGCGATAGCAAGCAATCAATCAGTACATTCAATATATGTATTTACAGATCATAAGGCTTAAATAGAAAATTGTTAAATAGAAAAATATTACTGCTATATACAGTACATATCCATAATGAGGAGTGTTTGTCAACAGACACATGGGCTGGAGGGTATTTCTGCTCGCAACCTTTTGACCGCATTAGTTGAGGTCAAGGTTTGAACTTCTGTGCGAGCTGCTCCAGTGTCGCCTGCAGCGTCTCCTCATCGGCCGGAGAGGACCTGGATGAAGCCAGCGGAAGGTGTGTGGGCACCGCCATTCGGTCTGGGGCATTATGGGAAAGAAAATAGAGGAGCAGATAGCAGGACAGTATTTGAATAGCCAGGATGTATCTATCAAGGAGGCAATTCTAAGGAGGCAAAACCCCCTCCCCTTCCTGTTCCTGTTCCACCCTCAACCCTCTCCATCCCTGAGTCTCACCCTGGAAGAAGAGTCCGCTGGGCTGCTTGGAGGCCACTGGTGAGACAGCCAGCCACACCACCGTGTCGGCCCCCATGGCCTCCGTACGCAGCTTGTTCTTCATCTTAGCATGGAAGTCAGGCATGGACAACTGGACAGCTACAGGGAACACAGAGACACAGAAACATTAGCAAGTAAACACAGATGCAGGGAGTTTTTCCAACACAGAATAATCATTAAGAAATGCATGGAGGCTTGTACTGATGAATATTTGTCTAGATTTCAGACTTTAGATCGGTGTTTGTACCTGGAGTATCAGCCCAGCCAGGGTGCATTGAGGAGAAGTGGATCTCTTTATGCTGGGACGCCCATCTCTCGGTCAGTATCACCTGTTGTCTCTGTCACCACAACACACAGCAAATCACTTTCACAGAGAATATAACAGAACTGTAACAGAATTCTTTACTGAATTATTTTGCAGTCATAGGCTAGATAATGCATTATCTCAAGGGTGAGTGGGTAGTTGAGATGCACCATATCCTTACTTTGTTCTGGGCGTAGGCCATAGTGCCGTCAAACGTCCCCTTCTCAGACTGCAGGTCGTCTACTTTCATCTTCTGGACCAGCATGCCCCCTGAAGACACTGTGATCTGGAGGAGGGGGTGATTATCATCATGACAATATGGGCTGTTAGACTGCTATAGACAGATGGTACATGTTTAGCCACACTACGCCCTCTGCTGGTGAATTAGGCATTAACACAAGCACATAAACACAGAACTAATGGAGGAAAGGCCATACAAGTGCCACTTTTCAAACTTTTCTAATTTCATTGATGTGACCATGTTCAGTATATGTCATCTGTCTAAGGCAGGACATTACTCACCACTCGTGGGTCCTGTGCCTGTTTCAGGGCCGGTATCAACGCTGTGGTTAGGATGAAGGTACCTAACCAAGTGAACATTAACGATGAGGAAGAACATTGTGAGTAAACGTATCAACCTATATAAGTAAGTGGTGTGCATTGTTTCCAATGAAACGTGACTACTGCCCTTGGGTTGATCTTACTTACCGAGAGTGTTAGTAGCAAAGTTTTTCTCTACACCTTCCTCTGTCAGCTCTTTCTGGTTTACCATACACCCTGCATTGTTGATCTGGGGGAGAAAGAATCATATTGAATAAACTTGTATTTATTTAACTCAATGAATCTAATCACTCATGTTGAATCATACCCAATCACTCATATTGAATTTTGAATCAAATTGAATCATTCATATAGCATCATATTCAAACTACCAGCCCATGAACCCTTTAATGTATTCAATGGACTAACCCATGTGTGGGGCTTGGAGATGATTCAACCAGCTAACAGATACCTTACCAGTACATGAATGCTGTTGCTTTTTGCAAAGCTCTCTGCAAACTCCCACACTTGTCTTGCACTGGACATGTCAACGATGTGAACATGGACATTCTGCA
Source organism: Thymallus thymallus (assembly GCA_023634145.1). Lineage (NCBI taxonomy): Eukaryota > Metazoa > Chordata > Actinopteri > Salmoniformes > Salmonidae > Thymallus > Thymallus thymallus. Next base: position 14,499,375 of record CM042408.1, read on the forward strand.
GAGACAAAGAACATTTCAAAGAAAAAGATAAACAACATAGAACCACATTAAGTCTGATTCTGAACTATTACTCTGGCAGTTGGAAAGATTGTTTACAGTATTCAAATTTGATCACAAAGAAGCCAAACATGGAATTTTGGGAGTGCGAGCCTCGGGACTTGAGTATAGACACAGCAGTGTTACTTTGCTACCAAACCGGAGGCGTAACAAACCCCCAGACATGACTGTGCAGGAACTATCAAACCAGCCTCTGTTTCTGTTTGATTTAGTGCTTGTCCACATTAATCAGTCTAAGCAAGGCAGGAAGCAGATAATCTCATCTGTAAATCACCTTGACTTCCACCCAACTGGACATAAAAGATCCTTATCATCGTTAGATTAGCCTAGCTAATCTGTGCATCACCTAACTCATGATGACCCCATGAATACGACACATTGTGACCCCATGTACAAAGCGGTTCACAATTTACTCAATGGCTTGCTCTTCATCCCTTACCAGGCAATTGCTGGGCATGAATAAATGTTTCTTTCTCTACTGATTCTTTCTTTGTGGCATTCAGTCCTCCTCACCTGGTTTTTACTATGTTCCACTATCTCCTCTTTTGCCTCCTCTGCCCGTTCCTTGTTACGACACACCAGGTGGACCATCCCTCCTGCAATAAAACATCAATCCTATATCAAACACTGGGTAAACTATAGTCACCTCAAAGAACCCCTTCACACGACTAATGATCAGCCACCTGAGGAGGTGAACACCATATTGTCCTCATGATTGGTCTGCCTATATAAACCTGAATGAGAGCTCACCTTGAGGGTTGTGGCCATCCGGCCCACCTACTAGCACTCACTCATAAATCTACTGTTTATCATTAACTAGCCTATCACTCACTCTCTAATGGAATCTTAAAATGTGTACAAACTATGGTCACTGTTATATTTCAGATTAGTTACATACATTTCAAGGTGAAAACCATATTCATTGTTGTTTTAAATTACCTCTTTTGGCTATTTCATGGGCTGTAGCTTTTCCAATGCCGCTGTTGGCCCCAGTGATCACAAAAGATCTGCCACTCAGGTTCACGTCTAGGTCCCCAGCACTAAAATTCTTAGCTGCCGCTTCATATCCGCTTCTGTTGAACACAGAAAAAAATATCTCAACATAAGGTTATTTGTGATGGTGATTACGGAATTGAGTGTGTCAGTCACTTAAACCTCTAAAATTCCAAACTTCTATTTTTGTGCAACACTAGCTAGCAAATACCGATACTCACTTTGTGTATTCTTGAAGTCCTTTAACGAACCAAACGGCATTTCTGTAAAACGACATCTTTAGTTAGCTAGCTACGTTTGATTTAAGTGGAGTTATATAGCTACTGCAACGTTTCATAACAACACTAGACAAAACACGCCTCTTTTTACGTTTCATAAGAATGACTCGTTACGTCGTCAAATGGGTGGGGCAAAAACACACAGTCACATGGGACAAACCTCTGTCTATAGCTAAACTACTGCTAAAATAACAAATGTGTAAATACTGTTAAGTGTTTAGTGAATAGTAAACTGTATAGCGAACCTAGTAACTCGAACAACTAAAATCATCAGCTAACATATAAAATGGCTGCTGGAATATTTATCTTTATAATTAATATTACTCTCTTTCAATGTCAGTTGTCAGGATGGCCGAGTGGTCTAAGGCGCCAGACTCAAGGTACTACCTTCCATAGTAATGGGGTTTCTGGTCTCCGAATGGAGGCGTGGGTTCAAATCCCACTTCTGACAATATCTTTTTTCCGATATACATTTATTTTTTTGAATCGCAGCAAACGACAATTTATCAACCCTTCAGCGCAAAGCCGATAAAGTGCCATATCTTGTAGAATGTTGATTTTAACAAAGCTCAACCACTGACAATGCATACATCATACCAAATGCATTTTATTCTACAAGTTAAGTTATTATAATATATTATTTCCTAGTTTCCAGCGATATATGTATATATGTACATGTATGTTTGCAATATCACTAGTGGTACGTTATCTAGCTAACTTAGCTATTTCCAAACCAAATGCTAACTGGCTAGCTAGATTTGCTAACAAAAAGGAAATTTGTAGCTAGTGATATCGTAAGGTTCACTGTTTTTGATTGTGAACAGCTACTGTAGCTACAATGAAAAGTATTATCTTTAACTAACTTGATAGTAAATAATGGTTTAATTAATAAATTATCTGTTTTATCCCTGTTGTTCACAGTTGTCAGGATGGCCGAGCGGTCTAAGGCGCCAGACTCAAGGTGAAAATCCTTCCTGGAAAGGGGCATTCTGGTCTCTGAATGGAGGCGTGGGTTCGAATCCCACTTCTGACACTACTTTTGGAGGCTAGTAGGTGAGTTTATAAATTTACTATTGTGATAGTTACAAGACAATGTCAATTGTAAAGTGGGTGATATAACCAAGCTTGATATAAGTGCATGTCAACTGGGGTTGTTCAGCAAACTGCTTTAGGCTATTTTCCACCAATACAAATGTTACAGTTATGGGATGCATCATCAGTGGTGTAACAATACTATAAAATATTACTTAAACTGTACATTACTTTGGAATCTGTACATTACTTTGCTACCTATATTTTTGACAACTTTTACTTTTACTTCATTAAATTCCTAAAGAAAATGTATATATTTTATTTAACTAGGCAAGTCAGTTAAGAACAAATTCTTATTTACAGTGACGCCCTACACCGGCCAACGCTGGGTCAATGTGCGCCGCTCAATTGGACTACCAATCACGGCCGGTTGTGATAGTCTGGATTCGAACCAGGTTGTCTATAGTGACATCTCTAGCACTGAGATGCAGTGTCTTAGACCACTGACACCTACAAGTACTCGTTACATTTTGAAAACTTAGCAGGACAGGAAAATGGTCCAATTCACTCACTTAACAAAATAACATCCCTGGTCATCCCTACTGCCTCTGATCTGGCGGACTCACTAAACACAAATGCTTCATTTGTAAATGATGTCTGAGTGTTGGAGTGTGACCATGGCTATCCATCAATAAAAATAAACAAGAAAATGGTGCCGTCTGGTTTGCTTAATATAAGGAATGGGAAATCATTTGTAAATTTACTTTGACTTTGATACTTAAGTATATTTTAGCAAAGACATTTACTTTTGATATTTAAGTATATTTAAAACCAAATACTTTTATTGTCACAAGAATTTCTATTTCTGCATAACAGACTATATTAATTTTTGTGTAGACAACACTGTACCCACCAGGAAGGTACGCTGTTTCCCAAACAATAAACCCTGGGTCACCAGCGACCTGAAGGCCCTGCTGAATGAGAAGAAGAGGGCCTTCAAGGAGAGGGACAAGGACAAATTGAAATGCGTCCAGAGGGAGCTGAAGTTGCGGATTGCTGAGGGGAAGAGAGTGTATAAGGAGAAGATGGAGGACAAGCTGAGGCAGAGCCAGGTGAGAGAGGTGTGGAAGGGTATGAGAAATATCACTGGCTTCAAAAAGTCAAACAGTGGGCAGACGGAGGGGACCCAGGACAGAGCCAATGAGCTGAACCAATTTTTTAACAGGTTTGATACTGGCCCTGTCCACCTCCCCTCCAGCTCCCCAGACCACACACCCTCACGGCTGTCCCACCCCCACTTTGCTCACAGCACCTCTGCTGAGACATTCAGTGACCCCACCTCCGCCCCTGCTCCCCCTGGACTGATCCTCAACACCCCCCTTCCCCCCACCTCCCCACCTGGGCTGGCTTTCACCACCAACCAAGTGAAGAGAGAGCTGGAGAGACTACATCAGTGGAAAGCGGTGGGCCCTGATGGCATCAGCCCAAGAGTGCTTAGGGTCTGTGCTGACCAACTGTGTGGAATACTCCAGCGTCTTTTCAACCTTAGCCTGATCCTAGAAAGGGTCCCTGTGCTGTGGAAAACATCCTGCCTCGTCCCAGTGCCCAAGAAGGCACACCCCACTGTCCTGAATGACTTCAGACCTGTAGCGCTAACATCCCACATCATGAAGACCCTGGAAAGGTTAGTCCTCGCTCACCTCAGACCCCTGGTGTGTTCATCAATGGACCCCCTGCAGTTTGCATACCAGTGCAACATCGGGGTGGATGATGCAATCATCTACCTTCTGCAGAGGGCCTACTCTCACCTGGACAACGCAGGTTGCACTGTGAGGGTTATGTTTTTTGACTTCTCCAGTGCCTTCAATACCATTCAGCCCCTGCTACTGGGTGAGAAGATGAGGAGGATGAAAGTGGAAGCACCCTTAGTCTCCTGGGTCACGGACTACCTGACCGGAAGGCCACAATTTGTGCGACTACAGAGCTGTGTTTCAGAACGGGCAGTTAGCAACACAGGGGCCCCCCAGGGAACGGTCCTGTCCCCCTTCCTGTTCACCCTCTACACCTCAGACTTCAGATATAACTCTGAAACATGCCACCTACAGAAGTTCTCGGATGACTCTGCTATTGTAGGGTGCATCAGGGGTGGGCAGGAGGAGGAGTACAGGAGCACAATCAGTGACTTTGTGTTGTGGTGTGAGCAGAACCACCTTCAGCTCAACATCAGCAAAACAAAGGAGATGGTGGTGGACTTCAGGAGAACCAAGGCACAACTGACTGCAGTCCCTATACAGGGGATGGATGTGGAAATGGTTGGGTCATACAAGTTCCTGGGAGTCCATATGGACAACAGGCTGGAATGGGCCGGTAACACCGGGGCCCTGTACAAAAAGGGCCAGAGCCGACTCTACTTTCTGAGGAGGCTCAGGTCCTTCAACGTGTGCAGTAAACTACTGCATACCTTCTACCAGTCTGTGGTGGCCAGTGCCATCTTTTTTGCAGTGGTGTGCTGGGGAGCAAACATCAAAGCCGGTGATGCTTCTCGGGTAAATAAGCTGATCAGGAAGGCTAGCTCTGTCCTGGGGATGAGCCTTGACACTCTAGAGGAGGTGGCGGAGAGACGGATCCTGGACAAACTTCTGGCCATCATGGACAACGTCACCCACCCTCTGCACGCTATGGTTATGACGCAGAGGAGCACTTTCAGTCACAGACTGATCCCACCACGGTGTGCCAGAGAGCGCTACAGGAGGTCCTTCCTGCCGGCGGCTATTAGACTATATAATGCCTCACCGGGGTGCCGTGCCGTCGGCAACATAGATCTGGAACTGTTGGGGTGCTAGGACCTAGTTTAACAATTATGCATCCATCCGTGAGTAACTCTGGTCCATCAGCACACATCCACTCAGGACCTATTTATTCATACAGGTCTGTATATACATACTCATGTACAGTTGTTATATCATATCACATGCAATATTGTAAGTAATTATTGGACTTAACTTACGTAGGCATTCACTCAGGAATGCATATTATTAGTATCCTGCCAGTTGCACCTTTTCTCATTGCTTTTAGTATATCGAATGTGCAATACGTGCAGTTGTCTGTAATTATACCCTGCTCACTAAGGACTGTATTTTAAGGGAATTACTATTATTACCCCAAATTATATCATACACACATTTAGCTATTAAAGTATCTCTTCCTGTCATTTACCTGTACAGTGTATGTAACCATGCAAGTATTCACTTATCTATAAATATAACTGTATATTTACCTGTACAGCTAATTTAACCATGCAAAATATTCACTTACCTGTTCATTTAGCCAGTCTGTATATTAAGTAAACTATTATTCCCTCGCTCATATCATACGCATTTTTAGCCACTGAAGTATTTCTCTGCCATCAACCTGTATAGTATAGTTAACCATCCAACATCCACCAATGTATAGTGTACATATTCAGCCAACCACCCATACTATGCAATGTCTTTTTATAGCTTTTTTTTTGCACTCCAGATATCTTGTATTTCTATACTTTTTCATACTGCCGCTATATGTATCATGTACCGTGTATCTGTCTTTTGTGTACTTTCGTTGTGGCATTTTGCACCTGCCCTGTGTTTTGTTGTAGCTGCTTGACAATGAAATTTCCCCCCCGGGGATCAATAAAGTACCTATCTATCTATCTATCTATCTATCTATCTCAATGTTCTAAATTAACTATTTCATAACTCTATCTGTATCCTGAAGGTTGTAAGGCTTCAGCTGTTAATAATACAGACAGAGCCCCAGCTTGCAATGTTAACCGTTTTACAACTGTCACAAGTAGTCTGTAGATCCTTCCTCTTCTCCTATGTTGTCTTTACTACATCCTGATTATTTTGCCAAATGTTAACATACTGACCTAGTCTTAACTTGTCCTATGCACACACATTCTTAGAATTATAATCTTAGAATTCTAATACACACGGTTACACAGTTTCAGGGTGGAATACTTTAGTCATTACTTTAAACATACAAATTCCTCTAACATTTATACTTTTACTCAAGTAGTATTTTACTGGGTGACTTAAACTTTTACTTGAGTAATTTTCTATTAAGGTATCTTTACTTTTAATCAAGTATGAAAATTGGGTACTTTTCCCACGACTGTACAGAATAATGAGTGATCAGAGGTAGAAATGTTATCACTCAGTGCGTGGCATTGTTTTATGGCCATTAGAATGTGAGGTGATTCACTCAAATGTCCAACAGATGTCGCTATGTTCCACTTTCTTTTTAATACTGAGCAGAAGGTACAATACTGTAATTCGAAAATGATAGGTAAACACAATCCCACTCTGATTCATAAAACCCATTCTGATATTCGGTCTATGCAGCATCTTCTCTTCCACCCATGATGACTGTTGGTAAAATGGGTAGGGTCCGTACCTGACTCAGTACCTGCTCCTTTCATGTGACATGCGTAGTGAATTCAAATGTAAATTATACAGTTACATTTTAATGCACAGCATTATTTAATATTTGGAATACTCTGTATTCAGATCCAAGAGACAAACACATGTAACAATGTGTGTTTCCCACACTTCCAACATGTACTCTAGAGGCAGGACGTGTCCATCAGCTTTTTTCGAGATTGGATCCGTGCACATTTAGGACACTCCTCTCTGAAGCAGTCTTTGTGGAAACAGGCCTTGCACACTAAAATAAGAGAGATGCATCGTTATCAGATTTATATGGATAAAAAAAAAAAAAGTTGCGGTGAAGAGTGGACTGTCTCTGTGTGATCAGAAAAACACTTGCCTTGACAGCGTGTGCAGGTCTCACTCTGGAAGGGAAATAGCACATCCTTCTGCTTGCAGAACTCACAGATGAAGCCTCTAGCCAGGCAGACCTGGGATAAAACACAACAGATCTTAGTCTCAACTATTGAACACTGCATAACTACTGAGGTTATAGGTGAAGTCAAGATATTAGAATAGAATAGAATTTAACTTTATTTCTCCATCTGTGATTTTGCGACTGGTGGATATACCTGACAGCTCTCCACGTGGGTGATGGCCACCCGGAGCACGGCCCTGGCCTGCGGCACCAGCTGACCCCGTTTGACCCTCAGGAGGTCATCCATGGAGAACAGGTGTGGCTCCTGTGTCAGGTGATCAGGAAGCTGTTCAAACTCCTTCAGGACCCTGAGCATGATAACAACAACACAAAGAGGAGAGGGGTGGGGTGAAATTATTCAGAATAAATCTTAAACAATACCCAGGCTAGATCATAACCCATTTATCTGTCCAGATGAAAACCTTCGTAACTTTCATCTGTACAGCGAGTTATGGCTCAAACGATTAATACTGGAAGGTTGCCGTCTGCAACCAACAGCCAACAGATTGATAGAGTTTAGCCCAAAATAAGGCAAAATGTGGCATGTGTGGTGAAGAAGTTGGCATGAGAAAATAGAGTGTGAGAGAAAGTGGTGAAGGGAGAATCATTAAGTGGATGTCTTTACCCCTCAGATAATCTGCATGCTTTCAGCAGTCTCTTAATGCCTAGTAGTTGCTCCTGCAGGTCCTTGGGAGGGGAGAAGAGAGTGTTAAGTGAATCAATATGTGTGTGAGGTCTCGACTCTGCATGGCGCCACTGAACAATAGAATCACTAATCAAAGACACAGACTCATCCACATTCTCCCAGTGACTCTGAGATCCCTATTCTAAGTTTCCTCTTCGTACACACATGAGCCCCCCAGACACTGCTGAAGAAGAGGATTCACCACTGCTGTAAAACTGATCACAAACCATATCTCTCATTGTCTATAAACCTGCAGCTGTTAGCTTGAACCTAAACCTCTGACTTTCCCTGTTTCTATTATCAGCCAACAGTCACACCGCACTCAAGCACAATAATCAGAACTGACCCCAGACCAGTTGAAACCCTGTATAGATAATCTCTGCTCCTATAGGAGTCTACTTACCCTGAACCTGTCCAGCTCTCGCACCTTGCTGTAGAGGGTCTTGCCAACACAGGTCAGGTCGAAGAGAGGCTGGTGCCACACTGAGTCCAGCAGCTGCTTGGAAAAATCACTGACTGGGTACCTCCCAAAGTCCCACTGGGTCAGCACCCGGCCCGGGATCACAGACTCAGCGCCGCCATGGCAACAGTCACAGAAGTACCTGCTCAGGTATTCACAGTAGCGCAGCTTCTTCATGTATCCTGAGGTATGAGAGCAATGTGATTGTCTAGATGGACTGATATTCATATAATGTGTAATGTAGAAAGCAAAAGGATAGATCTTACTAAGACTTTGATAACTGTATGATTTTTGTTTAGTTCAGAAAATAAGCAGTTAAACTTGGATCTTCAACCATAACACCAACACCATTCACACATTATCTCCGAGCAGACAAGCAGCCTCTGTAAGTGAAAGCCCAGCAGTGTGTGTGTGTGTGTCTGCAGGGGCGGCCCTGGACATTCTGCAACAACGCTATGAGCTGGCAGCTGGAGTGCCGCCGGCGGTGTAGTATCCGATCAGGGCAACTAGGTGATAGCCGAATCTTGCCTAATGGGCGGGCCGGCCCTGTGTGTGTGTGTGTATGTGTGTGTGTCTGTGTGTCTGTTTGTGTATGAAAGAGTGAGACTGTGCGCAGTGTGTGTGTTCCTCTCACAGGTAATACAGCAGGTGAGCTACATAAATCATCCAGTCACAAAGGAAATATGTACAGAGCTCTGCCTCAGTTTTGACATTAAAGGGCTTGCTATGGCTCCAGGTGGATCACCCAGTGTCCAGTAGTACTTACTGGGTTCTATTTCAGTTCCACAGCCTGCACAGAGGAAGTTTTGGGAGGCAACAACCTCACTGCGCCTGGGCAGGAAGCAGAATTATGAGGAAAACTGATTAACAGACTTATTGCAGATTGATTCACATCGAAATAAAGAGAACAAATGTACTGTACAGAGAGTGAAAGGGAGTAATACCATGACACAATGAAAATAATGTTAAACTTTTGCACACGCCCATCCCCTGTACGAATGTTCATCGTCAGTGAAGTCAGTGTGAAACCATACTGACCTCTGGGTGGGGTGGACACTGAAGATGATCTGGAACCGGGGTGGGGCCCAGCTCAGAGTGCCCCTCATCCTGGTTCTCTGTCTGATCTCCTCACTCAGACTAAGGCGGGCATCACTCACCATACAAACCCCACCAGGAAGCTGGGGATTGAAGGGGACAATCAGTAAAATTGCGTCATTTATTGGTACACACTCTTCCTGTCTGGTGTAAACATCCTATTGAAGTAATTTCCATTTCACAGTCATTCGTCACGTGTAAGTTATGATATTTCACAAATCTACTCGATTGCAATTTTCCAGCTAGCCGTAATAGAACTCTGAGCAGAAAATAAGCCTGTTAATATGTGATTTGTATTTGTGTGTTTGACTGCAGGGGCACATTTTGTAACCACAGTGATTCTCACTTCCTGCAATGAGGTCCTGATGCTCTGACGGCCACGTTTTAGCTCCTGTATGGGAAACCACTGCTTCCTGAAGTCACACACCAGCTGCTGGGCTAGGCCCTCCGCAGAGCAGAGCATTATGGGACAGCCCAGGGAACTGAGTATGGACATAATGGGGATAAGAACAAGACTCAAGATGAATAGGAGTTATTTTTGTTAGGCTGTTGTTTGAAGACTATGATGAATACTATTACAGTTAATCAGAGGTGTGATGGGGTTGTAGCTTTTTGTTGGTTTCTACCTACATATTAGCGCCTCTGGTTATTGGTCTATTGTCTGCTCCGCAACCTACAATGCAAACAGAGGTGATATGAAACACATTAACTCAGAGAACACTCTTCTCTCACATGGTCCCACTGACACATCCTTCTCTGCCATGGCCTTGTCTCCCACACTCCTAAATGGCTTCCTTTCTACATCCTCTATGACCATGTATCTGATATGACTGGGTGGGTTGGTTGCGTTTGCATCATTTCTCTACACACCAAGAACATTGGTCGGCAATGAAAGGAAAGCATTCAAGATGATCTTGTCGAAGTGTTTTTGTTAAATGTTTTTGCTAAATGTTAATGACAATTTAATTACAATTCATGACCATTTTAAAGCACTCTTCCATTATTACATCCTCTTGCTCCCTACCTTCATATCCACTGTCAGTGGACACGACAGAGTGTGTCTTTGAGGTGTGGATGCCGATTTGGGCCCCTGAGTCCTCTGTATGGTTCCCCATGGCCTCACAGCTATTCTGACTCAGACTCACAGCCCACTTCACTCCCTCCAAGGCCTCAAGCACCATGTCCACCACTATGAAATGAGCATTCTCCTACACAGCAGGCATAAAGCATGATGTCACATAGAGAGTTCATAGATGCTTCAAAAATAAACAAAATATACACTGGGGGCCAAAAGTTTGGAATACTACTCATTCAAGGTTTTTTTTTTTTACATTGTAGAATAAAAGTGAAAACATCAAAACTATGACATAACACATATGGAATCATGTAGTAACCAAAAAAGTTAAAATATATTTTATATTTGAGATTCTTCAAATAGCCACAGCTTTGCACACTCTTGGCATTCTCTCAACCAGCTTCACCTGGATGCTTTTCCATCAGTCTTGAAGGAGTTCCCACATATGCTGAGCACTTGTTGGCTGCTTTTCCTTCACTGCGGTCCGACTCATCCCAAACCATCTAAATTTGGTTGAGGTTGGAACCAAAAATCTCAATTGTGGACTCCAGATCAAAGGACAAATTTCCACTGGTCTAATGTCCATTGTTCGTGTTTCTTGGCCCAAGCAAGTCTCTTCTTATTAGTGGGTTCTTTGCAGCAATTCGAAGGCCTGCAATCTGAGGCTGGTAACTCTAATGAACTTATCCTCTGCAGCAGAGGTATTTCTGTGTCTTCCATTCCTGTGGCGGTCCTCATGAAGCTGGTTGAGAGAATGCCAGGAGTGTGCAAAGCTGTCACCAAGACAAAGGGTGGCTACTTTGAAGAATCTCAAATAAAAAATATATTTTCATTTGTTTAACACTGTTTTGGTTACTACATGATTCCATATGTGTTATGTCATAGTTTTGATGTCTTCACTATTATTCTACAATGTAACAAATAAAGAAAAACCTTTGAATGAGTAATATTCCAAACTTTTGACCGGGGGGTGTAAATAAGCAAATATAAATACGCAAATATGTTTTAGAGAGGGTAATTTACCTTGTCCAGATCACAGCCAGTCTTGAACATGTCTGCAGTGCATTGTGTATTATCACTCAATCTTTGATCCTTAGTAGGCACTTTAATGTCAAAGCACAATGATAAAAATGTATTAATCAGTGAACTAGACATAAGGAACCTTGATTTCTCACTTTCTTATTTTACCTCTGCACCTGTAGAGACCTGTAAATTCTGCCATATCAGAACAGCTGAAAAGGTTACCTAATTGTGGATGGGCATCCGAGGTGAAGCGTAGTCGGGGAACCTCCTCCTGGTCCAGCCCTGGCCCCCGGCGGCCCCTGAAGGGCAGATGGAGCCCGCTGGTCAGCAGGCGGTTCAGGTTGGCCGAGATGGAGACACAGCGTGGCTTATCTGACTGAGATACAGTAGGACAGTGACCGAGGGTAGACTCTGCCTCTACACTACCAGTTGACCTCTCTGCTGCCAGTGGGGGCTCAGTAAGATGAAGATGATATCGGTCAGATGTTGATGGGGGGTCACTACTAAGACCCAGAGGGGCCAGAGTAGTAGTGGGCAACACAGACAGAGACAGCCCTGTATCTCCATGCCATGTTAAGGACTTCCTCCTGCAGGAGATGACGGGGCTACTTCTGGGCAGGTGATATTGGTCATCACCTGGGGACAGCAGAGAGGGGTCCTGCCTGTTTGAGTAACTCTCTGGTGCTTCATTATTCTTATAGTGTCCTTCATCCTCATCATCATCATCATCATGAGAGGACTGCCCTATGCGCTTTTCTTCTCTGCTGCTTTTTTTGTCAGTGCATTGTCCTTGTGGTGGACTTAGATAGGGGGATGTGGGGACAGTGTCCACACACCAGCTCACATAGTTTGACCTCTGTAGAGAAGAGGCAGTGCCACCACGACTCACCACCTTCAAAGAGAGAGAGAGAGAGATTTTCTATGAACGCAGTTATACCTCAATTTCCTTCAAAACAACGGCTCTTGTTGTACTTCCTGAATGAAAACTTAACTGAAAACTACCAGCAGAAAATATATATTCAGAGCAACTTGAAATGTATAAGACTTGCATGGTGGCATTGTTTGAGTTAGTATTCACAGAATATATTCTCATCTCCAGAATTACAAGTTAATTTGACAGATGATTTGACTTCCTATGGCACTTTCCCATAAAGGCAGATACAATAAAAAATTGTAGAAGATATTCATATTACAACCATATCTCTATTGTGAAGGGGTATACTTCCACATGAACACCAACCTTTTTGATATCCTGTGAGTCCATATTACAATCAAGTGCAGGTCAGAGCTCATTGTTTAACTGACGGATGGACATGAAGGACATTGACTTTGTAGATCTCCTGAAATTATACAAAATTATTCTAATAATAATCACTTGGATATGTTTTTACTGTCATTAGAATGTTACAAATGAACAATATATCAATGGGCACGTCAAGCCTATACTGAAGTTAAGATACACCTACAAGTAGTATTGAAACCATTAGAACAATCACAAATGTGATCCCTTTAGAATCTCTGAAATAATTAAATATTCTGTCAAACTATAAAGTACTCACCATTTTGTATGATTTGAAAATGAAGGACATGGTTGAACATGAGTCTTTTTGTCGTGTGACATCTGAAATCACACAGCTGTAAAACGGACAACTTGTTGAGCGCGGAGTGGGTCGGAGGATATCTTTACTTCCTGCATTTAATGTTGGCTTGAAATTTCTGTGGTAAAGCAGTGCCCTTTTCAAACCAGACGCAAGAAGCCTCTCTGTGAGTGTTCCTCAACAAATGATAAAGTGAATGATACATTTAGATAAATTAGCTATTTTTAAATAAGCTCTGAACTCCCAAGTTCAAATACCGAGTGAGCTATGTCTTTGTGTAATAAATGTTTCAAAGGTCAAAGGCTCAAACTCCAAGATGTGTCTCAGAACTACACATTATTAGATGTTTGACTCAACAACTAGGCCTACTAAATCTTATACACATGAATTCCAACAGCTCACACATCTCTGGTGAGGATTGAGTTATCATGCACAAAGAAATAGATTGAACCTAATCCATATGTAATTATCTTCCTTATTAATGTTTAGGTCAAGAGTAGTGAATTCTGCTTTGTAGTCCTGATAGGTTCCCTGCAAGGGTGAGTAATGCTTTGTTCAGCATGAAGGACATGTTGCAGAAATGTGCCACACCAGAATGCAGCTTGAACAGAAAATAGGAACTATCAGGAAGTATCAGCTTATTTGTGTTGTACTTATGATCTACTAATAATAGAAGATAAAGTAAGGGGATGAAAGTGACTTGGAAACAACGTTGATTCAACCAGTGTGTGCCAAGTGGGAAGTGACATGAAGATGTGGACTGGCTTTTCAGGCCCTGAAAATAAGTAGTCACTGTCATTAATATTGGGAATAGAATAAGTATAGGCAATTTATCTTAGGCTGGATTAGTCTGGAATAGAATCCCAGAAGCCTTTTCTAACTCCAGATGGAACCAGACTGAAGGATGACAGGATGAGAAATGAGATATGACAAAACAGAGACGAGTCTGTCACTCCACCACTCTCACTCACTGTCTTCTTTCGGTTCTGTATCTGAAGGCACATATCTCTGCCTCTCTGTCTCTCTCACTTTATATGTGTGAGTGTACTGTGTAGCCACCAACCTTAGTGATCAGTATATCTGCTGATGCAAGCAGGTTATTCAGGCGCTTGACTCAGCACTCTCATTGGCAGTGAGGCCTCTCTCTCTCTCCAACTCAATGAACTCCAGGTATCCTCATCCAAGATATGATATGAAATGAATGATATGAAAAGTTTTTCTGTAATTGTAATTCTGTAAGGTTGTTGTGCAGGCCTTTCAATCATTCAAAACCCATACTCACTGTGACTGCATCCCTGAAATATGTTATTGTTCTGTATCACTCAGTTGATATGAACTACAAAGGTAGTACAGATAGTAATAGTAGTAGGTCTTGAAGATAAATGATGGCAGTTCTATGTTTTGTCAGCAGGGGTCGCAAAATCCTAATTTACCAGTATGCCGTCGGTCTGGCTAGAGTTCAATGTTGTACTGTAAATAGCGCAGTCGCAGTGGGAGCGGAGGCAGTCGAAGAGGACATTGGCAAACCGTTGGAGGCTCTCCCATAGTTTGTGCTTGGATACAGTCATCGCAGAGCATTTATTTGAAATAAAGAAGGGGCTAATATGGCGACGTTGGGACTAGACCCTCGTCCCCATTCCCAGCTCGCTTCTGCCTTGATACAAAGTAACATCAGTGGCAATAACCTGCCTCCCAACCGCGGCTTGGAAAGAGCGTTGGAAGAAGGAGCGAACTCCGGGTTTTTGAACCTCAGTGGCAGGAAACTCAAAGAATACCCCAGGACAGCATATAACTACGACTTGTCAGATACGGTGGAAGCAGGTAAGAATAGAAAATGCAGTATAGTTCTGACTCTTCCGCTCCTGCGCCCAGCAGTCCCGACAAAGTGCATGTTTTTGGGGGAATTCAGGTAGTCTATTGGAGACGAGGGGTTTTGTATTCTGTTTGAGCGATTTAACTTGATATGTGGAGTTTGTTTGCATTAAGAAGTTTCTATTAAATTCCAGACAAATGAACATGATGGAGATTTTTATGGACATGCCGCGCGTAGCGCACGATTAAGCTTTGCTCTCCCGATGCGGAGAATCAGCTTTGGGACAGATGTTCAGTATTGTGCGTAGGCAACGAAATGTGGGCCATTATAGAGAGCATGGCCATAATGCTCCAACTAGGCTACCATAAATTCCCCCGGTCTTTATGTTTATGGCAAACAATGACGGAACAGCACGCTGCCTTTTCCTTTTGTCAAAAGGATGTCGTGGAAATCCCCATTATTTCCCAGAACCGTACTATGCCCTTTTCGGTTTCACACTCACTGCAGCATCCTATCCTGGACAAAGTTTCCATGGTAGGCTGTCATACAACTAGCCGTGATGCTATTAACTCCAGTATTTTGTATAACATACTGAAACAAAATATAAACGCAACATGCAACAATTCAAACGATTTTACTGAGTTAGTTCATATGAGGAAATCAGTCAATTGAAATAAATAAAGTAGGTCCTAATCTATGGATTTCACTTGACTGGGATTACAGATATGCACCTGTTGGTCACAGATACCTTAAAAAAAGGATATCGTCACAGTATTTTTGTTCATTCAAATTGCCATAGATAAAAAACTATTGTGTTCGTTGTCCGTAACATATGCCTTCCCATACCATACCTCCACCTGTTGAAATCAGCATACACATGGTCTGCGTTTTTGCCAAATTCTCTAAAATTACGGCCTTTTATTGTCCCCAGCACAAGATACACCTGTGTAATGATCATGTTGTTTAATCAACTTCTTGATATGCCACACCTGTCCGGTGGATGGATTATCTTGGCAAAGAATAAATGCTCACTAACAGGGATGTAAAGAAATGTGTGCACAACATTTGAAAGAAATAAGCTTTTTGTGTGTATTGAATATTTCTGGGATCCTCTAATTCAGCCCATGTAACATGGGACCAACACTTTATATGTTGCGTTTTTATTTTTGTTCAGTATTGATTGGGCCATGCATGACTGCGCACTACAGCAATTAAATCCATTGACCTGTCAGTAGGCTATCTTAATTAATAACTGCCTGGAAACCTGCCATTGAATTCTACGTTGGGCAGAAATTAGCATTGAATCAGAAAAGTTTCCTCTCACGTCCTCTACAAGCCAGAATGTTGACTAAAATTATATTTTAACATACTTTACCTTTTGTTTGTGTGGTTGGTCCTTTTGGTGGTAGGAATGTGAGACAATATCCACAGGAAAGTATAATTACATCAACTTTTCAAAGCCCTGGTAGTGCATTCAGATTTATATTACCTGAAGAATGTGAGTTTGTGAGATGAAACCTTCTTGATTCAAATGCAAATTTCTGCCTGACGTAGAATTCAGTGTCAGGTTTTCAGGAAAGCTTAATAAGCAAGGGCTTTCCAGTCCTTCATACGCATTCTGATACTAAATTACAGTTGGCAACATTCCATCAGCCTTGTCATCATGAGGTCATGTCATGAACATAGGCATATAGTTGCAGAAAAGCGTATTGTACTCATGTAAATCACATATTTATAAAGCCCTATTTACATCAGCGGATGCCACAAAGTGCTTATACAGAAACCCAGCCTAAAACCCCAAACGGCAAGAAATGTAGATGTAGAAGCACAGTGGCTAGGAAAAACTCCATAGAAAGGCCAGAACCTAGGAAGAAACTAAGAGAGAAACCAGGCTCTGAGGGGTGGCCAGTGGTCTTCTGACTGCCAGGTGGAGATTATAAGGCTAGATTGTACTTCAAGATGTTCAAACGTTCATAGATGACCAGCAGAAATAGTATTTGACCTTGTGGGGACCAACAAAATGTCCCAAGTTTGTCAAATTTTTGTTTGTTTACTACTCTTGTGGGGACTTATGGTCCCCACAAGTATAGTTAAACATGTACACACACACACACACACACACCAGAGGCTACAAACAGGCCTTTAGCTACTCTTCTGTCATCAGCTGTCAGTCAGTCAGAGGGAGTGTGTCTTTACAGGCACACAGCACCACTATAACCAAGCCTGATGAAGGGATTAGTCTACCTGACAGGCTATACTGATGAGGGAATGTGTGTGTATGCACTCCACGGTGTATGATTAGAAAGTGGGATCGAGGGAAGGATCCAATCCAAAGTGTGCTTGGTTATGCTGCATGAGAAATCCCTTGATTGCAGTTGATTCGCCAGCAGTTGAAGTACCCCTTATCCCACTGTTAATCACATGAGATATGGCATAGAGATGGGACCAGAACCATTAACTGTGATTACAACATGAACAGGTTGTAATATTGTACCTAGAGAACGTGTCGCTACAGAATTGCACTGTCTGTGCCGCTTCTGCAGTGAAACAGTTATCAAATGTATACACACATTCTTATTCTGCTTTGGAAAAGTCCCAAACGCAGTTTAATATTTGCTCATCTGCCTAAAACCAAAAGCTTACTTTTACATGGTTCCTTCATGTTAGGACCTGTGCGCAAACTGACACTGGTATGTATTACTACTGTATGTGGCCTGAATCGGATGTAGGTGCCCTTTTAACCCCCTCCCCTCTGCCCCTCTTTCCCTGTCATTGAGTTCCACTGATTGAGATTGATCCATGGTCCAGGTCCGCTGACACAGCAAGGTGGCCAGGGGATCACTGGCTATTACTATAGGTGATAATTAACATACTACTGTCTGACTGGGTTTACACACTGATAACATGACTCACAGTTACTCACACACACCTGCTGGTATTAATATCCCGGAATGTCACTTTTGACCTTCACATCTGCTCTGCACCCTACCTGACGCGCACGCACACATACACACCTACTACTGTGTCCACTCACTATAAACATCACTCACAGTTAACACATACAGACAAGCACTGTGCCACACACAGTGCTGACAGTTGAACTGAGCAGACATTGGAACAGTAGGCTACTATCTTCATCCAAGTGGTCAGTTTGGCCACTCACTCTGTCAACATTGCTGGGTATATCATCACTGTTAATTTGTACTGGGATGACGGAGGGTACTATATTTGGATTTAAAAGATAGTTAATCTCATTAGCGGTGGTCGTACATTAAAAAAAAACTGTGTGTGAGTAGGTGTACACAGAATAAGCTCTGTCTTACTTTTTGATGTTATGACGTTTCGCCTTAAAAGGTCCTGTGGGTCTAATCAGATTGCTAGTAGGATTACAAGGAGGAGGAGGACACTCCTGCAACATTACCATTCCTGACCTCAGAGCTCAACTCGCCCAGACCAGAGGGAGACCTTTTTTGGTTGTCTCCAGAAATAGCCTGATTGATTTCATAATGATTCCCAGGGGAGCTTTTTGAGGAAATGGTAACCAAACAGAAATGTAAGGAAGGCATCCGCTTCAGCTAGTGGCGAATGTTCCCTGAATGTTGTGGTGAAGTTATGTATCTGATGGTAGCATTTTTCTCCGTGGTTATTTATGTTTGAGTGTAATAGAGTAAGTTCTAGAGGTTTTATTGGCCTGTTCTGAGGAATTGGGCAGGAAAGGAAACAGCCTCCCTCTCTATTCTAAACTACAAGGAAGGGCATTTCTGGCATTGTTTCACGCCTTCCACACACATTCTGGGGCTACAGCTTGACTCTCTCTTTCTCTCTGTGTTTTGTGTGTGTTGTGAGATCTGTTAGGGTTCAGACACACCAATAGTGTTTGCTGGCCGAGAGTACTTCATTTTTTGTCCGTTGCATATATTTACCATATCATATGGAGACAGAAACATAAACCTTTTATCTTATCAAATCCTTCCAATAGAAATAAAAAAAAAACAATGTAAATGAGTTGACTTCACATGGGATGATTTCACTGAACAACAAAAGAAAGGGAGTATTGAATGATCCCCAATGATCCATCGCATCTCCCAAAACATACATCTGTAAAATGAGAGTATAGAAACTAAAGCTTTGGTTGTCTTCCTCTCAGGCTTGCATGTCTTCTCCCTGGACCTCCTCAATGTCCACCTCTTGAACACCAGACTCTGAGGCCTCATCTCCACTGTCACTTTCAATGTGGTGCTCGTATTCTTCTCACTTTGCTTGCTGAGGTAGATTGCTGCTGTAACTTGATGACCCTTCACATCTCTTTGTCTCTCTTGTAGAGTGTATCCATTGTTTTCAGCCAATGGGTGCGATGTGAGGGTAGGACTCCTCCACTTTAGACCAAGCTGCCTTCATGTTCGCAGCATTGTCTGTCACCAGTGCAAATACCTTCTGTGGTCCAAGGTCATTGATGACTGTATTCAGCTCATCTGCAATGTAGAGACCGGTGTGTCTGTCCCTTGTGTCTGTGCTCTTGTAGAATACTGGTTGAGGGGTGGAGATGATGTAGTTAATTACTCCTTTCCCAAGAATATTCGACCACCCATCAGAGATGATTGCAATACAGTCTGCTTTCTCTGATTTGCTTGACCTTCACTTGAACTCTGTTGAACTCTGCATCCAGCAAATGAGTAGATAAAGCATGTCTGGTTGGAGAGGTGTATGCTGGGTGAAGAACATTCAGAAATCTCTTTCAATGCACATTGCTTGTGAGCATCAGAGGTGAACCAGTTGCATACACAGCTCAAGCAAGATATTCATCAGCATTTCTCTGACTACATTCCTCCATTGAGTCAAAACAACTTCTGATTTTTTTTACCTTGAATAGAAGTAGAGGGACATCTGTCAGAGGTTGCTTGTTTGTGGGCGCTGAGGGAACTTTATGCACTTGGCCAGATAACTCTACAAGGCTGGCTGCCAGGATACACTCCGGTGCCCTGTAATCACACATACACCTGCTTTAATTTCTCTGTCCCCTCCCTGGGATGTCCTGTCAGATGCGCACGTACGTACGCCCGTCTCTCTCCTACGGGAAGCGGTGAATTCTCAGGAATGCAACCAGGAATGGGGTTTTAGAGGGTAGCGTCTGTTCTGGGAACAGATCACACCTGTGAATTGTCACAAACCACAGCTGAATAAAAAAACACAAAACACATCTACTGTAACCCTCTCTCTTTCTATGCCTCGCTCTCTCCTCGCACACACACACTTACTGTCTATCTCTCTAGTCTCCAGCTCTCCAATCTCTCTTACACACATAATCCTTGTTTAATCCTAGCCTGAGGAGGATAATATGAATCTTAGACAGACCTCATCACCTCCACATAAGTAAACTAGCTTCAAAAGTTAATTGTGTATCCTGTAGCCTATGTATGTATTTTTCTCTCTCTCTCTCTCAAACACACACACACACACACACACACACACACACACACACACACACACACTCCCTCATCCCATCACCAGGTCCCGGTCTAGATCTTAGACATGGCACCGTGGGCTAGGCGCGGTGATGGGATTAACACGTTGCGGCGGGTGCTAAGGTGAAGTATAGTCTGGGGACATGAGCTAATGCATTGTTAATGGAGCTGTTACTGTCCCTGTTCAGAGGAGGTGATGCCCCAAGAGACCAGGCCAGAGACGGGCTGGAACAGCAGGAGTTTGGGTTACACTATAGCAGGGTTCGGCAACAGTGATTGATTTTGAGTGTGCAAAGCTGTCATCAAGGCAAAGGGTGGCTACTGTGAAGAATCTCAAATATAAAATATATTTTGATTTGTTTAACACTTTTTTTTTGGTTACTATATGATTCCATATGTGTTATGTCATAGTTTTGATGTCTTCACTTTTATTCTACAATGTAAAAAATAGTGCAAATAAAGGAAAACCCTTGAATGAGTAATATTCCAGACTTTTGGCCCCTAGTGTATATATATATATTTTTAAGAGATGTGATGTTTGGGGCTCCCGAGTGGCACAGTGGTCTAAGGCACTGCACCTTAGTGCAAGAGGCGTCACTATAGTCCCTGGTTACATCCGGCCGTGATCGGGAGTCCCATAGGGCGGTGCACAATTGGCCCAGCGTCGTCTGGGTTTGGCCGGGGTAGGCCGTCATTGTAAATAATAATTTGTTCTTAACTGACTTGCCTAGTTAAATAAAAATTAAAAAATCAAGTGATTTTTTTTCAAATACTTTTTTGTTGTGGTCAATTTGCAGTGTACAACACCTCAGGCTGAATCTAGTGGCCTATCCCTGCACTACAGCATGACTAATGGAGAAAGGTTTACTGTGGTGAGATGCAGGGCACAAACTCCACAGGGCCTAAACTATGGAATGTGGACAGATTCAGTAGTAGTGGAATGGATGGCAATGAGAGACTATGTTTCTTTGGCATTTTATTATAGAAATATTACTTCTGATTTAATTAGGCAAATTAAGTTAATTGTATTGCACGGAATGGAAATAAAGGAATTAAGATGCCTCTACCCTTTTGTCTTGCTTTGTTGGTACAGCTGTATAGATCCTCAATCTTCTGTAATTGGGTTTTTAATCAAATTCATAGCCTGGTGAGGGGTGTGTTTTTATTTTTATTTTTTAGTCTGGAGCATCACTGTGGAGGAGAGAACACACACACGCTGCTCTATAAACTGTTTGCTGTGACCCAGTGAGCGGCAGACAATCAGGGATTAGGACTAGGGATTATGTGGGCTGGTTGTAATCCCTGCCTCTGACCTGTCAGTCCCTGGTAGGACTATACTGGTACCATCAGACAGACACCTATAGCTCTACAGACACACCGTGACATTATCTGACTGACTGACTGGGTTTAATTGTGTGTGATGTCTGGTGTGTGTGGGGGCTGAGGATGGTATTCATGTGTATTTTTTTTGTAGTTTGTACATGTTTTTTTATGAGCTTTCCAGAGAAATGTGCAAACTGTAGAGAGAGGGGGGGGGGGTGCCATTGTGATGCCAGGGGCAGAATTTGGGTGGGGATTCAAAAAATGTAAAGGAGCTTATGTCTTCACATCATACACCCACCCACAGCCTTGAGCAAGTGCCAAATACTGTCTAAGGTACATTTAGCACCATGAATGTTGGAATAACGTTTGCGGCTTTTTGAAGGCTCAATAACATGTCTGTTGTTTTATAGAACTCTGTTGTGGTGAGGGTTCCTAAATGTGCGTGGGGTATTTGAATGGCCTTGCTAAATATCATTGATTCTAGGAAACCACAAGCTATTTTGGTCATCCTGGATAATGGCTCAAGCCAGCGGTTCTAATGTAACTCCTCAGGCATGTTTGGTTGCTAAGAGAGGGAGAGGTTCTTGTCTGGCAGATATGAGGTTCTGTGTATGTTTCACGCTCCACTGGCGTTATTTTAGCCTGGTACACACATAGTCTCACCCTGTTATCTAGTTAAATGATATTGGTTCTGGGGAAGTGGTGCACTCCGATAAAGATTCCTGATGTATGTGTGTGTGGTGTGTGTGTGTGTGTGTGTGTGTGTGTGTCTCTCTCTCTCTCTGGGTTTAATGTGTGTGTAATAAGCACCCTAACGTACTGGTGTGAGGTGTCACCAGAAACCCCCTAAGGGTCAGTGACAGTACTGTCTCCCAGTGTTCTCAGATTCACTTGTTCTCTTGAGTCGGGGTAGCAGGGGACGGACGGAGGGAGGGAGGGAGGGAGGGAGGGAGGGAGGGAGGGACGGACGGAGGGAGGGAGGGAGGGAGGGATGGATGACATATTGCAGTAGGGGCAGGGAGGATGGTGTGATGTAGGGGGTGAAGTGTCCCAGCATTTCCCAGCCAGGAAATGGCCTTAGCTGCTGCCCTTCCACACAATGAGCCAGGCGGGAGGGGCTGGGATGGCTTCCTGCCTCTGTTACAGTACAGACCTGCCTCAGCCTCACAGTACTTCAGCTGCAGATTAAGACGTCATTTAAAACATTGAATTGCCAACTAAGATCTATGCTGCTGTGTTTGAGGTGGTTGTGTGATTTTAGTTTCTCTCTGGCATATGGAGAAGGTCTAGAGACCGATGGGGACAAACTCATGCATTCACAGCTATAAGGTTCAGTATACAAAGAGAGACACTTAAGAATAGCTCAGTATCTCTGCCTCACACACTTACATATATACATACATGCATATATGTAAGTGTGAGACTCCAATGGGAGTCTCTCCTCACTACATTATTTTAGGACGTACCTGCTGGTATTACTATCCTGGAATGTCACTTCTGTCCACATCTGCTCTGCACCCTACCTGACACACATACATCACATGTACGATTCCACCATCATGTTAAATGTATTAATAACATTGCAGTTATGTTAGAACCCAATAGGAATCAGTGTTTGGGTAAAACCAGCGATATCTGCCTCCTCCACCAGCCCAGATTCTTGTGTATGTGAGCCTGACCCAGATACTGTAGCCCAGATACACACCCTCCTGGTCTGTAGTCAATCAGCTGTAAGGCTGACCCAGATACTGTAGCCCATATACACACCCTCCTAGTCTGTAGTCAATGAGCTGTGAGCCTGACCCAGATGCTGTAGCCCAGATACACACCCTCCTAGTCTGTAGTCAATAAGCTGTGAGCCTGACCCAGATACTGTAGCCCAGATACAAACCCTCCTAGTCTGTAGTCAATCAGCTGTGAGGCTGGGTGGCCTGTACTATCCTTCCTTTAGGGTCCTAGCCTACGTTATTCTCTCTGATGAAGCAACTGTTATTTCTGGGTTCTGTCCTAGTTCACTACACTGGGATAGAAGCACCAGGACACTGTCAGTGGATGAATCAAAATATGCACATAATTGACATTTTCATGCAAATCAATGTAGGATTGACGTGAAAGTCTGAGTTCCACATGCAAATCTCAAGTTAGGATTCTATTGGAGTTTTGAGGTGAACTGAAGACTGGTGAGGTTATGTCACATACTGTAATTCAGACTGAAAGAGAAGAGAGCGTCTTGAATCTTAATGTGATCTGCGTTGTGTTGTAGAATGAAGTGGCCAACAATACAAGAGTGTGTGTGTGGGAGCCCGCGTGTGTGGGTTTGTACAGAGTGTTTGTGGGTGTTCTAACATTGCTCTGTTATATAATATGGTCATCTCCTGATCTTATGCTGCTATCATAGGGGTACGAGAGGGAGTGATTGTGTTTGAGAGAGGGAACGAGAGAGAATGTGAGAGGGAGAAAGAGGGTGTGTATTGAGCTACAGTATACTGTTTTTAGAAGAGGCAGCAGATGGACAGTGGCTGGCAATCAGGTCATTTAGAATTCTTGTGGAAGTACGACTCATTCCTCTGGTCATCCACTATGGGTTACAGCTACAGGGAGTACACACACATTTATGGTCGGTCACACATGCATATTTTCTTTCTTGAGTGGTTCTTTATGCTAACAGGAGCACGTCCACCCACACAGTTCAACTAATGTACACAGAGTCTCTCTCTCTCTCTCTCTCTCACCTACACACAGGATTGTGTGCACAGACTAATGTATGGTCACATCCATTCATACGTAAACAGTCGAGACCACCACTGGCATTTGGCATCCTGTGTTGTAACTGACATCGCACTAATCTTACCACTTTGAAGTGTGTACTACAGAGTGAGCTAGTGGTGAGGTAATTGTCTATCCCTCCTCCCCACAACCCCCTCCCCCTGTGAAATACAGTTCACTGAACCCTATCCCACATCTTGCTGCTGGCCCACTCCAGCCTCCATACTGGCCTGTTATTGTCCCAGGCAGGCAGTCATTCTGCTGCTGTCAGTAAAAGCAACTTGGTGTGAAATGCAGTGCGGTTGCTCTGTCGGTCGGCTGGCTGCTTTAAGCCACATTTAGGGTCGGTCGGCTGGCTGCTTTTAGCCACAGTACCTGTGGAGCGTTCATTTAGGGTCACATATAATACAGCGGCAAGTCTTTTCATCCTTCTTTACTTCTTCACATATAGGCTACACTCTTAGAAAAAAAGGGTTCCAAAAGGCTGTCCCCATAGGAGAACCCTTTTTGGTTCCAGGTTAACTTTTTTGGGTTCCATGTGGAACCAAAAAGGGTTATTCAGGGTTCTCCAATGAGGAGAGCTGAAGAACCGTTTTAGGTTCTAGATGGCAACTGTATATTCTCAAGTGTATATTTTCTCCCGTTTTCCTTCTTACCGCTCCCGAGTGGTACTGCATCTCAGTGTTAGAGGCGCCACTGCAGACCCTGGTTCGATCCTGGGCTGTATCACAACCGGCCGTGATCGGGTGTCCCATAGGGCGGCGCACAATTGGCCCAG
This sequence comes from Thymallus thymallus, assembly GCA_023634145.1. Taxonomy (NCBI): domain Eukaryota; kingdom Metazoa; phylum Chordata; class Actinopteri; order Salmoniformes; family Salmonidae; genus Thymallus; species Thymallus thymallus. Next base: position 14,524,697 of record CM042408.1, read on the forward strand.
CGTCGTCTGGGTTCGTGGAGGCCGGGTTAGGCCTTCATTGTAAATAATAATTTGTTCTTAACTGAATTGCCTAGTTTAATAAAGGTTAAATAAAAATAAAAAAACCTTCTTAGCCTTGTAGTATCATTTCCGTAGGTCTGTCAGGCTCTGATGAGAACCCAAACAGTCAGTAAGCCCTAGACCCTGGTATTGTGTTTTTATTAACGAGGAGATGTTGGCGGGTCCATTGGTTTTGATGTGTGACTGCTAGGTGCTGTGCAGCTTGGCTAAGGCTTCTTGAACTTTTGTACAGTTCAGTGATGCAGACCTTGGACTGTTTATCTGGCAGTGTTTTGAGAATGAGATGGCTCCCTCAGCCCAACTACATTGTTGTTCATCTGCAGCAGTGTACTATGTGGCTACACTGGTTCTCAGGATAGGCTTTTTATATCACTGCGGTGTGTGTGCACATGTTTGTGGACCTAAAGTGTGTGTGCGTGTGTGTGTGTGTGTGACACAGACCCTGTCATTAGAACTAGAGGGAGAGGCCTCTTCCTGCAGGGCCTGAGGATACAGCTGGAACAGAGCAGTTAAACAGAACAGCAGTACAGGGAGTTTTAGTTCTCTGCTCAGCCATGTGAGTTGGCTCCCATGGGACTGCCCTGTTGGAACTACTCATACACATGGTGCATACTATAAACAATAGGTGTATTAGTCTATATCAAATAAACTGTGTGTGTGTGTGTGTGTGTGTGTGTGTGTGTGTGTGTGTGTGTGTGTGTGTGTGTGTGTGTGTGTGTGTATATGTGGGTCTTTCTATAAACTAGGATACCAGTGAGGATTTCCTACCCTGGATACCTTGTTACAGCTGTTTTATAAGTCATTGATAATAATCTGCCTTTTTTTCCCCCGATGTCATTACATGAAGATAAGGGGGAATCATAGCTATATTCAATATAATTTATGAGCTGATTTAAAACCCTTTATCATGGTTGGTGTCTCAACGGATTTGTCCAAAATCGCGTGACATAAAATATTAGTTTTCTGTCCTTGCATTTCTGGCAGTGTAAGATATCGTATATTAAGCATTTATCAGTTAAATTAGACGTTAAACTTAAACCCTGTAAGAATCCTGGATCTAGTTTTTTTTATTATTATATATAGAGATCTCAAAAATGCGGTGTAACTACGTAACATTTCATGTCTCCTTATGTTACGGGCGAAAACAGTTTTCATGGGTACACAAATCCAAAATAATAAATGCAATTGCAAAAATGAATGCTTCTAACCGAAAGAGTCACCTTAACTTTGAGACTTAACCTAAATCGATACTGTCATTAATGTGGTTTTTCAATAATTATGCATAAAACTTGTTGGATGCACATTTGGTGTCCAGCTGACTAATTAGGCCGTGATTGTTTCACACATCTGATCCAGGAAGGAATGTTCTGAATGACAGTCAAGTGATGGGCTGTTACATCGCATGCACTAAGTGCTGAAAAAAAAGGCATCTTAGTGGTAATGGCCTACTTTTTTAACACTTTGTGCATGCTTTTTGGGGGGAGGGGGAGGGGGGGTTACATATGAGGCCCTATTGGCACAATTCTATAAATTGTATAACCATTGAGGTCCTTGAAAATTACAACTAAATGCTTGAAAAAGTCCTTGAATTGGACTTGCCAATGTCTGTATGAACCCTGCTTAACGGGGGAAAGGCCTGTTGTGTAGGTGGAGTTATGAGTAAATTTGCATATATTCACATTTATTCCTCTTAAGTACACATGTTGAACTGCATGAAAATCCTTTTTATTTTAGTTTCAATTTTTTTTTAAATGTTTATCCCAATGTCACACCATTGGCCCAATTATTTATAGAAAGACCCATGTGCTCCTGATCCTCCAGATTCCTCAGTGTGAGGGCCGTAGTGTGCCCACGGTTGAGATAATGTTAGCCTTTGAGCTGATCTCAATGACCAGCCTGTTCCTGTACCAGACTGGAGTGGGGACTCACATTAACGTATGTGTGTGTGTGTGTGTGTGTGTGTGGAATTGAGATCAGCAGTGGTTTAGAGTGCTGTGGAATCTTTTAGGCTTGATATAGATCCTAAGTCCCTTAAGATGGTTATTGGTGCCAGATGTTCTCTTGCTGGAAATCATCTGATTGACAATGATACTTCTACATAGCAACAGGGAAACAATGAATTAGCAGGATAACCACTAGAAATCATTAGATTACAGTCATGGCAGAAGGCATGTTTTTTTTTTCTGTTGCTGTTTCATTGGAGCGTCCTTCCTTCCCCCTGACAAGCAGAGTTCAGTGTTGACACTGATGGATGGAGACGTCCTGTATCTTGCTGTTTTAGTCACACACTTTATCAGGTGATTGGTCTGTGACGTCAGACTCATGTCATGTGGGGGAGAGTTGATGTGGATACAGGGGAGTTGTGTGTGCGAGTGAGTGAGTGTCAGATGGTTTTCTCTCATGCTCATCCTCTTAAATTTCACTGTGGTTTTGATTCAGTTTCAAGTGTTCATTTGGAGGGTTTCTTTGGAAGCTGGCCTCAGGATGGGAAAACCCTGGGAGGTCTGACCAACAGGACATACTGTAGGAGGAGGCCCATGTTGGGGTAGGGTGTTGGACCCACACAATCATATGAAGAGTGAGGGAGATAAAGACCAAGCAAGAGGGGGAGAACGAGTGAAGCAGAGACAGAGTGTGCGAGGGAGAGGGAGCCAGCGAGAGACAAGGTTACACCATGTCTTGTTTATGTCTCTCGTTCCTGTCTGTAGTGAACCCTGCCTCTGAGGGATGTCCTGAGTGTGTATACTGGAACTGATAATGAACACGTACCTCTCTATGGATACACAGCCAAGTCAGAGAGTAGGAGGAAGGCCCTGTCCTATCCATAACTTCTTCTTCACACTCCCACATCAGTCCTTGATAAGGGGTATTCCTGAGGATGTTTATCAGGAACCAGGAATCATAAACATTGTTGGCCTCAGCCATTTCTGCTGCCATGACAATCAGCTTAATGCTACCTTTGTTTACCAGCAAGCTATGAGGTAACCTGTGCCCCTTTGCCGCCACTAGTCCAAACAAGTGGACTGGCACCACATGAACAGCGGAGCATAACAGAAACTCACTTTCTCTGCCTCTGAAGACACTGGAGCCAGCTGACAGGCCTATTTAAGGCATCTAGATGTTGTTTGATATGTCTGTGGCGGCCATTTTGTCTCAGTGTCGGTAACAGAAAGTGGTGGAACTGATGTGAGGGGAAGCATATGCCATAAACTGTTTATATTTTCAGTAGAGTAAGGGGACTGTGACTCAGTCCTAAGCCTTCTAAGAGAGTGTAAACATATGTTTTGAGATCTCCTGGAGAAGTATAGAGGTTGGAGCTGGGAGATCTATTAGCAATGGGCAAGAAATCGATAGTTGCATATCGAGATATTATTTTTGACCTTATCGCAATATTATTTTTGCGCTAGTTGGCTGTACCTGTACCAAAACACCAGAATTTGTCCTTCATAGCTTGTTCTCCATCTTTTTTTAAATAAGGAGCCAATTTTGTTTTTAACTATTTTTGATCAGTCATGGAAATTGTTTTCTCATGGCTCCCCCTTGTTCCTCTGCAGCACACATATGGTGAGCAATATGTTTGGAACATCAAATCACTCTACTACAACCTACTAACATTACGACTGAGGGCCTACCTTCCAACACAGTGTGACAAGACTCAACCACTTACACACAATATCTTAGGGCTGTAAATTGCCAGGGATCTCATGATACGATATTATCACGATACTTAGGTGCCAATACGATATACATTGCGATTCTCACGATTCTTAAGATTCTATATACAGTAGCATTCCAAAGACACACCTACTCATTCAAGGGTTTTTCTTTATTTTTACTATTTTCTACATTGTAGAATAATAGTGAAGAAATCAAACCTATATGGACATAACACGTATGGAATCATGTATTAAAAAAAGTGTTAATCAAATCTAAATATATTTAATATTTGAGATTCTTCAAAGTTGCCACCCTTTGCCTTGATGACAGCTTTGCACACTCTTGGCATTCTCTCAACCAGCTTCACCTGGAATGCTTTTCCAACAGTCTTGAAGGAGTTCCCACATATGCTGAGCACTTGTTGGCTGCTTTTCCTTCATTCTACAGTCCAACTCATCCCAAACCATCTCAATTGGGTGGAGGTCGGGTGATTGTGGAGGCCAGGTAATCTCATGCAGCACGCCATCACTCTCCTTCTTGGTCAAATAACCCTTACACAACCTGGAGGTGTGTTGGGTCATTGTCCTGTTGAAAAACAAATGATAACCAGAAGGGATGGTGTATCGCTGCAGAATGCTGTGGTAGACATGCTGGTTGAGGCTTGTCACACAGTGTTGGAAGGTAGGCCCTCAGGCTGCATTCGTAATGTTAGTAGGTTGTAGTAGTGTTGAGGAGTTTGTAGAATATTTTTTGTGTACTCTAGGTGAAATGCTATGTTTTTATGATTGAGGTTGGTTGACACAAGCCGAGTACAGTGACTTCATGTGTGCTCCCCTTTCATACTGTCTGTCGTATTGTATATTCCACAGAGGTCATGTGCAGGAGTAACTGTTATACACTGCTGCAATTTTGTCTGGAAAACATGTCATTCAGGTTCCCCCCTGTGAGTCACCTAATACATGGTTGTGCCGAAATTATTGTTGGGTGGGTCGTTGTACGTCTGGGGCGGGGGGTGTAAACAAGGTCCTAATGACAAGGTCTCACACCATACAGTGAGAGAATTCCCTTGTGTCCAACATGTTATCAGAAACACTCACGCCCCAGTAGTAGCCCCAGTAGTAGCCCCAGTAGCCCCAGTAGTAGTAGTAGCAGCAGCAGCAGTAGCAGTAGCAGTAGCAGTAGTAGTAGTAGTAGTAGTAGTAGTAAATATGTTGTGTACCAGATATTAGAAGGATAAGCCATGCCATCTGGGCTACCTTTACATCTATTGTGGTGGTGCCGTGAGCTTGTGCATGCCTGTACGTTCGTGTGTGTGGCACTATCTATCCAACAAAGAGCCAGACTATTGAGCAACGCTAGTGTCTTATCTGTTGGCTGTCAGTTCAACCGTTCAGCCCATGGCATCTGGGTAAAGGGAAGAGATATATGTCAAGAGCTCATATAAAGACAGAAAGTAAGACTTGCTGCTAAAGACTGAATGAAAAGGGGGGAAAGATAAGGACATTTTTACAAGAGTGTTCTTGTCCATAATATAGCTATCACTATGTGTATCTGAGCTGTAGGGCAATTCCGCAGTAACGGAATTGCGCTGAGACACTTAGTGTATACCAAACAAAAACCATTGATTTCAAAGTTTAACAAACCATACAACTCTATGCACCAGGACTACTTTTAACAATTTAAACTAAACCTTTTACAAAACACATTTACTAGAAGAACTGTGCAGATGCTAAGTGTGATAACAGAATTTTGGTAAATTCTCACTCTGTTTTTTTTGTGTCCACGTTTTCCAAAATGAAATATCTCCTCCGAAATAAGATTTAACAATGTCTGCAGAAAGAAATGAGTGTCAGCTATGCTATGACGTGACACATTGAACAACTATTTTGGTCATTGAACTACAGTAATTGAAGAGGATTTACACCTGGTAACGGAATTGCAGTAAAGGAATTTCATCATGGGTCCCTAGGGTTGCACATTTTGGGGAATATTCAGAGGTGGAAAATTTCCATGGGAATTAACGGAAATATATGCAAATTAATATTAATACCATTTAAATGTAGATGTTTTTTGCATTGGATATATTTACCATATCATATGGATACAAACATAAACCCTTTACCTTATCATAAGTAGACATAATTGCAAATGATTAAATCATTCCAATAGAAATAAAAAAAACAATTTAGTTACGAATCGAACTTTAATTAAATGAGTTGACGCTTCACATAATTTCACTGAACAAAAGAAAGGGAATATTGAATCTCCGAAAAACGTTTTCAACATGCATCTGTAAAATGAGAGTATAGAAACTAAAGATTTGATTGTCTTCCTCTCGGCTTCCATGTCTTCTCCCTGGACCTCCTCAATGTCCACCTCCTTGAACATCAGACTCAGCCTAAAATTTGCCTGGATGGCCACCAATTTTTCAACCCTTGTATTAGTCAGCCTGTTGCATGGGTTGGGTGTTTGTTCCCAAACAAGGACCAGGTGATGGAGGCAACAGGGGAAAGTGCCTCAGATCCACAAAGTCCCTTCAACCAGGTGGCTGATGAGATATGTTGGCACGACGGCCATATTGCATCTCCATCCCAAAGTCCTTGCTTGGAATTTTACTTCACCAGACTGCCAAGAACCTTGACCTCATCCAGGCCATGGTGGCGAGACACGGTAGTGATGACACCATAGGCCTTGTTGATCTCTGCACCAGACAGGATGCTCTTTCCAGCATACTTGGGGTCCAACATGTACGCTGCGGCGTGTATGGGCTTCAGGCAGATGTATTTTTGATGTATTTCAGAACTGCAGTTTTCTCTGCTTGGAGCAACAGTGAAGTGGGCAGGGCAGTACGGATTTCTTCTCTTACATCTGCAAGCAGAGTCTGAACATCAGACAGGATGGCATTGTCTCCCTCAATCCGTGCAATGGCTACTGCTATAGGTTTCAGGAGTTTCAGGCTGCTTACCGCTCTCTCCCAAAATACATTATCCAGGAGGATCGTCTTGATGGGGCTGTCCATATCGGCAGACTGTGATATTGCCATTTCTTTGAGAGACTCCTTCCCCTCCAGGAGACTGTCAAACATGATGACAACACCACCCCAATGGGTGTTGCTGGGCAGCTTGAATGTGATGCTCTTATTCTTCTCACTTTGCTTGGTGAGGTAGATTGCTGCTATAACTTGATGACCCTTCACATACCTAACCATATCCTTGGCTCTCTTGTAGAGTGTATCCATTGTTTTCAGTGCCATGATGTCCTTGAGCAGCAGATTCAATGCATGAGCAGCACAGCCAATGGGTGTGATGTGAGGGTAGGACTCCTCCACTTTAGACCAAGCTGCCTTCATGTTCACAGCATTGTCTGTCACCAGTGCAAATACCTTCTGTGGTCCAAGGTCATTGATGACTGCCTTCAGCTCATCTGCAATGTAGAGACCGGTGTGTCGGTCCCTTGTGTCTGTGCTCTTGTAGAATACTGGTTGAGGGGTGGAGATTATGTAGTTAATTATTCCTTGCCCACGAATATTCGACCACCCATCAGAGATGATTGCAATAGATTCTGCTTTCTCTATGATTTGCTTGACCTTCACTTGAACTCTGTTGAACTCTGCATCCAGCAAATGAGTAGATAAAGCATGTCTGGTTGGTTGAAGGGGTGTATGCTGGGTGAAGAACATTCAGAAATCCCTTCCAATACACATTGCCTGTGAGCATCAGAGGTGAACCAGTTGCATACACAGCTCAAGCAAGACATTCATCAGAATTTCTCTGACTACTACCAGAAGGGATGGCGTATCGCTGCAGAATGATGTGGCAGACATGCTGGTTAAGTGTACCTTGAATTCTAAATAAATCACTGACTGTCATCAGCAAAGCACCCCCACACCATCACACCTCCTCCTCCATGCTTCAAGTTGGGAACTATACATGCGGGGATGATCCGTTCACCTATTCTGCGTCTCAAAGACACTGTCGGTTGGAACGAAAAATCTCAAATATGGACTCCAATTGACAGATTTCCAACGGTCTAATGTCCATTGCTCGTGTTTCTTGGCCCAAGCAAGTTTCTTCTTCTCATTGGTGTCCTTTAGTAGTGGTTTCTTTGCAGCAATTCGACCATGAAGGCCTGATTCACACATTCTCCTCTGAACAGTTGGAGGTGTCTTACTTGAACTCTGTGGTAACTCTGTGTCTTCCTTTCCTGTGGCGGTCCTCATGAGAGCCAGTTTCATCATAGCGCTTGATGGTTTTTGAAAGTTTCTTGAAGTGAAGTCGCAAAGGTATTGAAATTTTGCGGATTGACTGACCTTCATGTCTTAAAGTATTGATGAACTGTCATTTTGCTTATTTGAGCTGTTCTTGCCATAATATGGACTTGGTCTTTTACCAAATAGGGCTATCTTCTGTATACCACCCCTACCTTGTCACAACACAACTGATTGGCTCAAACGCACTAAGACGGAAAGAAGTTCCGTATTGTTTGACTCCATTGAGTCAAAAAAACTTCTGATTCCAGGAGGACCATGAGCTGTTGCTATCGATAAGGTGTATGATTAATCATTTTCACCTCAAATAGAAGTATAGGGTCTTTTGTCAGAGGTTACAATTCCATGTACAAATAAATAGCTAGATTAAACAACTCCTTTGTAAGATAAATGTTTTAAAATGAAACATGTATGGAAACAGGTGAATTAACACTCCTCAGCAGGCTCAAGCAAGCTAAAACCCACAAGCTAAAACTAGCAGAAATTGTTAACAACAAATCATGTATGTCATATAAAATATATTCACCCCACCCAGTATTGTAATCAAAACTTATCAGAAAGCATGTAGTCCTTGGCTCAGACAGTGTAGTAGTGTGGGCTCAATAGCATCTCATTAGTCTGCAAGATCTTGAGAATCAGCTGTAATGGAAGAGTGCACTGAATTCCATTGAATTGGGGATAGTTTAACCAAAATATGCCGTAAGACCTAGAATTGCCTTATGTGTATCCCACAAAAAAAGGGTCACTGTTATAAGCTAACTTTTTTGATGAATTTATGCAAAATTCCCAAAATTCCTGGGCTTAACTTAAAGTTCCTTAACAATGTCTGAAATTTTCTGGAAATTTTCCCTTTGCAACCCTATGGGTCCCTGATCTGTACTACATAGAAATGCATAATTATGGATATGATTGTTGTTTTCTTCATGGTGATGTATCCTAAATAGGAACACAAGGTAGAAATATGCAATATCCACCTTTGCAAATTTGTGTATTATTCTACACACTTTCTATTATTTTTAATGAGCTCTGGACCAAATCTGAACAAGTCATAGACATCTTTGTTTCACAAGTTTGGACAGCACATTACAGTAGAGATCAGTAGAGTACATTATACTGCCCTACAAAGGCATAACGCAGTAACTACAAATTTGGTCAAAAATGTAATCTGTTGTAATGGCCAGGTATGTTATCTGATTAATGTGGTATTTAGTTTCCTGACACATGAACAAGCCAGTTGAACAGAATTATATAGTTGAGTATCAGAAATTGCTGTCGGTCTAGCCCGATTTTGCAGTAAAAATGTGTACTTGCGTTTTGCCTTTGTAGGGCAGTATAGTGTACTCCACTTTCCTTTCCTTTACTGTACTGAACTATACTCTACTTTTCTGTATTGTACTGTGCTGTACTGCACTGTGCTGTCCAAACTTGTGAACCCAACTGTGGTTTGTGACTACTATAATTTCCCATTTCAATTGCAGAAATTCCCTTACCAATTTTTGGTTATGGAATTTTGAGATTTAATGACTTAATTCATAAACAAACTTCATATCAGTAAAAACACTAATTGATAGGTCTACATTTACTTGTTACTTCTGTGGATTCCATTATACTAACTCTTCATGGGAGAGAAATTAGAAAATATCTTAATTATAATGTTGGGGGATGGATAATGGCAGAAAAATGTATATATGCCTTAATATTTTTTTAAGAAACGAAAGGCTTTCGTTTGACACCCAATTTGAACTTCACATGTTGATGCTCTTTTACATGGAAATTACCTGTATTCAATGCTCAGCTCTTCAGTGTTGATTGCTATTGAAAACATGACATCCGCTAGGCCTACACACACATCCTAGTTCTCATATTTGTTTAAAAAAAAACAAAAAAAAAACTAACGCTTTGAGTTTGCTAAGCTTATTTGGGTAAGGAGGACATCATTCCTGTTTGGTGGGATGGGAGCTGTGTGTGCGTTTAACCTCCTTTCCAGTAAATCTCATTCTAAGTGTGGCACTGGATTGTCTGAAGAGGTTGGGAATAGAATTGGCTCTCATAACACCTTTAGCATTGTGTAGCCTTATGAGGATGAGGTGTGTGTGTGTGTGTGTGTGTGCGTCTCTAGTCACATGAGTCTGAGTCAGAGATGCAGTTTTTTCCCCTCACGCTTTTGAATAATTACAAAAATTGCTGCGAAACTCACAATTATTATGGTGTTCTTGGTGTTGCTGTTGATGGCTATGCTAAGCTGTTGTCAAGAACTGTACAGGACTCCAGTGAAGCCATTTAGGTTATTTACTATTCCTGTTCAGAAGAGTATTCAGTACGTACTGTATGAACTGACCCTCCTCACTGCACTACTTACCAGCAAGCAGTAGTTAGAGGCTATAGGGGTCAGCTTTGACTAAGCATTTGCACCTCTGAAAGGTTGGGATCTGTTATTTTCAGAAGGGAATGAAGACAAAAAAACACTACTCTAGCATTTTCTCTTGAACTTTTGGACCTATTTCATTCTCGTAACCTTTACTTGTGTTTTTGTTCCATTTTGTCCTCCATGTTTTTTTGTTACCTTCTGAAAAACAGACTACATTGTCTTCATTGCTCTGATCAGGATACAGCCTGTTAGAACCAGCTAGAATGGCCATGTAGACTCAGTCTTGTGTGTTTGTTTGTTTGTGGGTATGGGTGGGCACTATGGATGTGACATGGATTTTTTTTGTTTTATGATAAGAAAATGTAATAAAATTCCACGGAAATTTACAATGCAGCTGCGCTGCTGCCAGCACTGGTTTGGGTCTCACAGTGCGTCCCTTTCAGATGGTTAAGCATTGCTGCTGTACTACCGTTACTGTACCTCAATTCCAACTCGCAAATGTTGCGTTTCCTTTAACTCCTCAAAATATTGCCATACAGGACTTTGCTCCTGTCGCTTGCCTTTCTATTTTTCCAGCTGTTAACGACGATAATGTAGTGGCGTTATAATAATTGATTCCTCGACTGCACGTCGACTCTCATTTCTGAGTGTCAAGTTTAAATTCCCCTCTCAATGGAATGATTTATCTCGCAGTTTCTTGGCTTGCAACTTTAGTGAAGCGGGGCCTATCATCAACGAATAGGCTAGGATATTCTACACGCAAACAACCGAAGACAACACATACTCCCATCATTAGCGAAAAGAGAGAGCCATCGCGAGGGAGAGAGAGGAGGGGGCAGGCCGTATGCATATGTCTTGGTAATCTGTGTCTCGTCATGTCTTGTCTTGTCTCGTATGCCTTGCAAATTCACCAAAGTAGCCTAAAGTTTGCCTCATCCTCTCTAGTTTTAATTAAATTACACAACTTTCCCCTGGCCTTTATCTTCTAGTTAGCCTATAACATGGAATATAATATATGTTTTGTGATGACTGCATTGTGATAATAAAAAAAAAATCATATTCATAATCTCCAGCACCAGCCCAACTTCCACATACTGTATGTGAAAATGGCACGTTTCTATGCTTTGTGGGAAAAAAGATTTGAGGAAGAGAAGTGTTTCCAATGACATCATCAGTGTGCATCGTGATTTTAATCAATTATGAGTAGGCATTGCCTACTAATTGTCTACTAATTGGTTGATGTCACTGGAAACACTTATCTTACTTTTTGACTACAAAACATAGAAATATGCTATTTTCACATGCTGATGTTTGGGTGGTGCTGGAGTTGATGAATATGAAGTTGAACATTTTAGAAATATCCCTTTAATTTTGTTGGGGGGGGAAACAGTTTATAGGTTAGGGACTTTTCTTAAAGTTATGTTTTAACATTCAAACGTTCACACCCCTAGCATGTGTGTCTGTATGTGGTTCCCAGCACTATAGGGTCATGTAAAGGGCAGTTGGGTAGGATACTGACACATCTCACCCTTGGGCCTTGAGCATGCGCTGTGTGTGTGTTTGAGAAGGGCGATGTTGTTTTTTGGTTTGGCAATGGCATATGGTACTCCTACTTATGAACACATACAAATCATAGTGTGTCAGGTCGAGAGGGTGCTACAGACTTTGTGTGTGTATGTGTCACAAGTGTCAGACTAGGAGACCACCACCTTGAGGCTCAGTCAGTAATTCACCCCTCCATTTTTATATATATATATGAGAGAGTCTGTCTGCCCATGTGATTGTATATTGCACTGGTGTTAAATGAAAAATCCTGTAATTTACAGTGTTAAATAACACTAACACTTTTGTTGCAGCTCCAAGTCGATTACAAAATCCATAATGCAATGCTTGCTCTATGGGCTGGCTAGCTAGCAAATGCAGCTACACACAATAATACCAAAGACAATATCAGCATGTAACGTAGCTACTTAGCTACTTTAGGAGTCTACAATCTCAATGTTCAACCTGCAGATCGATGTGCCTCAGAGTGGAGTCTAACATTTGCAATGGAAGATTTACTGTATACTTATGAGGAGATGGGAAACGTTGCCCATGCTACGTCAATGGGCCACGCAGTGCATTCTGGGTGATTATGGGACAAGGAGCACTCTCCTTCAAGGAGTGAATGAGCGTCTATTGGGCACTAGCTAAAAAAACTAACATTAGCATGAATTTCATCAACAAGAAGTACAACATCACAAATCTTTTCAGAGATGTGAGATAATTAACTTATCTGTAGCATCATATAGCTTTTTTAATCGTGACATTACGTAATTTTGAGGAAAATAGGCACGTTTCTCGACATATACTGACTTTGAGAAGGGATTGCGTGACGATTCGCTTAGCAACCGCGTGACTCGGCATAACGCGATTGGTCGACAGTCTGCTGGTTGGGGCAATATACATTCCTTCATTCATGGGACCGGACTAAAGAGGCAGACAAATAGGAAAAATGTGCTAAACCCTCCATTAAATTACACATTTCTCCAGGTAGGAATATTGGAAAAAATATGATCAATGGCTCATTCAAGAGAAGATATCCTCCCGAGTTATGACATCAGCCAGTATTGAAAACTGACATGTATGATAGACGTTTTCGCGATCTAAAAGTCGTATTCCTATTAACTTCCAGTGTAGTGAGAGCTACTTTATCACGGTGCTGCGTAATACCGGCTGGATTTCTGGCTACTTGAACGCCAATAACTCAGATAAACATGACCCAGGTAATCGATATAACATAACTCAGAGATGCACAAAAAGAATATAACATAAAAAATGTGTGAACCTTTCCTTTAAGGTTGAATCTGTCCCATAGGTGTTGTTGTTCCCTTCACTTCCTGTGCTGGGCCTGGGGGACTCCCTTCCCAACATGCTGTGCATTGACTGATGGCCCTCTGTGTGTGTATGTGTGTGTGTGTGCGTGCGTGTGTGCTTGCTTGTAAAAATAGGTTTCTCAGGTTTGTGAGCGTAAGTATATAGGTATGACTCTAAACTAGCTAGGCCCTTAGGTGTGTCAATGTATTTAGTCTATGTGCTGAGTGAGTGTTAGTGCGAGTGATGGCTAACTGTTGGGAGAGAAAGGGAAAGCGAGGGAGAGAAAGGGAAAGCGAGGGAGGGGGGATTGTTAGTTCTCCACTTCTGAGGGAGATTATGTTCAGCTGCTGTACAGTGGAAATATGAGGCACTTAGAGGGCTGTAAAAGAGATGGAGAGAGGGCGAAGAAGGGAAAGAGGGGGAGGGTTAAGAGCTGTAAAGGTTTTTGCTTTCTGGATCAACACTTCAGTCTGGCTGGGGTCAGTGGAGGGGAATGGACACAGCTTTAGAAGAGTAGCACAGAGAGAAGATGAATGTCTACTGTGTGTCTACTGTGTGTCTACTGTGTGTCTACTGTGTGTCTACTGTGTGTCTACTGTGTGTGTGTGTGTGTCTGACAGAAGGAGGACACTACTCTTAAAAGTAGAGATCTTCATCCTCCAGACAGTCTGGGTTGTCATGGAAGCTATCTGAACTAGGCCTAATCTGAACATAAACTACCCAGAGGGCATTGCAGCGGTGTGCAGGATATGTTGGTCTTATCTTTGTCACAGTCATATGATTGTCTCCTTGTATGGAATGTCATGCATGCACACATTTATGCAGGTGTGTTCATGTGTGTCATTAAATATATTTACATCAATGCTCCTGTGTCTATGGTTTATGGGGGGTGGTTACCACGGTGATGCTCTAATTTACAAGGGTAGTGGAGCGTGTTAGGGTACGTGGGGGTGTGTGTGTGTGTGTGGGGGGGATTGATCCTACCTTAGGCCATGTCATCATCAGTGTCACATTACACGACTGTTGTATAGCCCACACTGCCCGCCGTGCAAACACATAGACACACACGGCACTGTTAAAGGTCCCCAAAGCGCACACATCCCTGGGTCGCTCGTCTTTTCAGCGACTTGAACGAGCTGCAACAAACACTAAAACTGGGCAGTTTTATCTCAATCTCTTCATTCAAAGACTCAATCATGGACACTCAAACTGACAGTTGTGGCTGCTTTGCGTAATGTATTGTTGTCTCTACCTTCTTGCCCTTTGTGCTGTTGTCTGTGCCCAGTAATGTTTGTACCCTGTTTTGTGCTGCTTCCATCTTGTTGCTACCATGTTGTTGTCATGTTGTGTTGCTACCATGCTGTGTTGTCATGTTGTGTTGCTACCATGCTGTGTTGTCATGTGATGCTATCATGCTATGTTGTTGTCTTATGTCTCTCTTTATGTAGTGTTGTCTCTCTTGTCGTGACGTGTGTTTTGTCATATTTTTAATCCCAGCCCCCATCCCTGCAGGAGGCCTTTTGCCTTTTGGTAGGCCGTCATTGTAAATACGAATTTGTTCTTAACTGACTTGCCTAGTTAAATAAAGGTAAACAATCCCTAATATGTGTCTCAGTTTGAGCCTTAATCTGTCGGTCATGCCTTACCCAACCACTTTGGAATAACATCCATGTCTTAATGTTGTTGTTGTAGTGGGTGATTGATCTTTCTAAATACACACATAGTAGACACACAGTACACACACACACACACACACATTGTGATGTTATTTTCAGGCCTGAGTCATTATTTCCAGTCAGTGCTACTAGTGCTAGCAGGCCTTTGAGTCACACTGAAGCTGTTTTGCTAGAGCGGAAGATCAACTATGACTAGCCTTTTGTTTCTGAGTGTTTTTAACAGAACTTCCTTCCACTGTGGTGTCCATAATGTAACACAGGCTTCCATATTGACTGAGTGCTTTATGTCATCCCAGTTGAATTCACTATATCACCGTGGAACAGTAGGCAGGAGTGGAGTGGAACTAACACAGTGGCTAATTGCTGTTATGGACTTAGCTGATATCAGTGTTGTTATTTGCTGCTGTTAGCCAGTACAGGAATTATTGTGTTAGCCTGTAGCCTTTTGGATAGCTTGGCTGAACTGAGTTGTATGGAGGGGAGGTCCCGGGCCGTCTGGACCTTCTTTTTTTTATATTTTCAGTGGTATTATTAACAAACAAAGAAAATGAGAATTAAAAACCGGGTTCAGTCCCTGGTTCGACCGTGATCTTGCAGAGTTATTCCAACACAAGAATTGCATTTGGCAAAAGGCTCGGCACACGCATACTCAGGCTGACTGGTTCTCGTTCAGGCAAATTAGAAATAAGTCAGGCTATCCGGAAGGCCAAAGTTAGTTACGTTAAGGAGCAGTTCTCTCTCTGTGGGTCTAACCCCAATAAGTTCTGGAAAACGGTTAAAGACCTGGAGAATAAACCCTCCTCCTCATAGCTGCCCATGTCCCTTAATGTTGATGATGTGGTTGTTACTGACAAGGAGCACATGGCTGAGCTCTTTAATCACCACTTCATTAAGTCAGGATTCCAATTTGACTCAGCCACGCCTCCTTGCCAGTCCAACATTTCCTCATCTCCCACCCCTTCTAATGCGACTAGCCCCGATGCTACTCCCTCTTTTTCTCCTGCCATCTGGGACCCTTTTAGACCCTTCCTTCTTTAAGGTTGCTGCCCCTATCATCGCCAAGCCTTTCTCTGACCTTTTTAACCTGTCTTTCCTCTCTGGGGAGGTTCCCATTGCTTAGAAGGCAGCCACTGTGTGTCCTTTATTTAAAGGGGGAGATCAAGCTGATCCTAACTGTTATAGGCCAATCATGATGTCGCCAGTGATCTTCAGGTCATAGCTCTAGAAAGAGGCCCGAGTTGAATGACTGTTCAAAACTTATTTTCCCAGTCGTAGCTCATTTTTTTCCCAGAGTTCCCAGTTGTCTTGAACTCACTAAAGTCAGATTTTGCAGTTGCGAGTTAAGTTGTTTTGAGCGCGGTACAAATCATGCTTCATTGGCCCCACCTGCCCTGAATGACGTGTCACCACTGCTTCATTCAAAGACTCAATCATGGACATTGTTATTGATGGTTGTGGCTGCTTCGCGTGATATGTTGTCTTTACCTTGCCCTTTGTGCTGTTGTCTGTGGCCAATAATGTTTGTACCATGTTTTGTGCTGCTACCATGCGGTGTTGTTTTCTTAGGTCTCTCTTTATGTAGTGTTGTGGTTTGTCATATATATATATATATATATATATATATATATATAGATATCCCCGGAAGAGGCCTTTTGGTAGGCTGTCATTGTAAATAATAATTTGTTCTTAACTGACTTGCCTAGTTAAATAAAGGTTAAAAAAAAATGTGGCACTAGTATATAACTACAGATGATCTCTCTCTGCCTCTCTGTCTGTCTCTGTCTCTCAGAGCTATCGAGGAATCGTTTGGCCGAGGTCCCCTTGGAGGTGTGTCACCTGGTTGCCTTGGAAACGCTGAACCTCTATCACAACTGTATAAAAACCATTCCTGACACCATCATCAGCCTACAGTCACTCACCTCCTTAAACCTCAGGTAAGACTTGGATATACAGTTAACAGGTGGCTGTGTTAAGTGAGTGAGAAACACAGTAGTTTTAAATGATAGAAACACCTCCATTTTTTTCCAAGAGTTGCTGAATATCAATGGTTGATCCTTAAAGGTGTGTTTGCACAGTTATCCCTATAAAGGCGGTAGTTTAGTAAAACATTAAATATATTAGATGTCAGTTGATATTTGATAAGCAGGTTAACAGTTAGCAATAGTCTGTTTGAACCATGGCTTGTTTAGACTCCGGTGTTTGATCCCAATTTTTACCAGGGCTGACACGCTTGTTAGGCTTCACGCATCACAGACATCTCTCAATGGGCTGATGTCACCGCTTCAAACCTCATGGCAGGACCACAGGACAACCTCACATCCTGTCTCTGTGTTTGTGCGATACGCTCAGATTGCATAATCTAGCTATCGAGAGAGAAAGTGAGAAAGAGAGAGACATAGAGAAAGGAGGGAGAGAGGCAAAGAGAGAGAGATGGGGGAGAAAGATGGTAGAGAGAGAGCGAGAGAGGGGAGAGGGTGAGCGCGAAAGAGAGAGACCGAGAGCGATGGGGAGAAGGAGAGAGAGCGAAAGTGTGAGGTCATCATATCAATGCAAGCCTGGATCTTTACTGCCTGCTGTACGCATCATCATTCTGAGACAGACTCGGTACTCCCTGTCCTTCACATCTCTAATCTCTTCCTCCATGCTCACACCACCGTGCAACTGAGGGAAATTCATTAGTCATATCTCTGAAAGAGAGACACAGAAGAGCAAACTCGCACGTGCACACACACACACACACACATACACGCATGCATGCATGTCGTGTTGCGACCTTATTGTTTAAGTTGAGTTAAGTGATGAATTGAACTAGTTATCTAATTGCTACATATGAAGCGGGAGGATGTAATAGGAAATCTAGTTTCTCGTCTCATCACTGAGCCTCGGTGAAGGGTAGCTGATGTCTGTGGTGTGGCGTGTGTGTGTCTGAGTATATTGTGATGTGAGCACCACAGTGACAGCACCAGGGGATGTGTTATACACCACTAGACAGGAATGTTATCAGACGCCGTGGAGACACTGGCATATAATCTCATTTGAATTTGTGGCTTTTCATATTGCTGTCAAGACAGGAAATAGACAATGTTCTCCATGTTTGCACCAGAACACATGAAAAGGACAGCTTTATTTTTAGGATTGTTCTGTTCCTGGCCTGTATCATGGTGGAAAGAGAATAAAGGCTATTTGTTGTCTAGATAAAACTTTGGCAGTTGTGGGAAAACATTTATTATTTTGAAGTTGATGGGTTGGAGGCTGTTTGGAGCTGTCAGCTGTTGTTTTCATGTTGTGTCATTGAGTTTGCTGATTTGTTTTGTTGCTTTTGTTCTGTTAGCTTTTATTTAGGCAGGCACCTTTCACTGTGACTGTTGGCATGCTCACTTGTTTCTCTATTGTGTTAGCTTGTGCTGTTGTGCTAGCTGCAATGCAGTGTAGTGGTTTTCAGATCGACATACACTAGCCACTTGAAATATAATAGCCATAAAACATATCACGTGTCACTCTTCATGAGGGGTTGTAAAAAGCAATGTTTGATAGGAATGTTCACAGAACAATAACATCTAACATATACCAGACAACACATTGTTTCAGGGAGGGAGGGACTCAGGAGCCAAGGTCATGAATGCCAAGCCTTTTCTCTCCTATGGGCCTGTTGTTGTGTATTTGTAGTGGGGAAGCTGAAAGGTTGTTTCCATAGCAGAGAGAAAGGCCTGCCCTCCCTGGTTTATGGAAAGATTAAACACAGAGTAAAGGAGAGTGAAAGAGAGAGGGTCAATAAGGAGGGGGAGAGAGTCAATAATGAGAGGGCGAGAGATGGGGTCAATAAGGAGAGGAGAGGGAGACTGTCAATAAGGAGAGGGAGACTGTCAATAAGGAGAGGGAGACTGTCAATAAGGAGAGGGAGAGGGTCAATAAGGAGAGGGAGAGGGTCAATAAGGAGAGGGAGAGGGTCAATAAGGAGAGGGAGAGGGTCAATAATGAGAGGGAGAGAGACGGGGTCAATAAGGAGAGGGGGGAGAGTCAATAATGAGAGGGAGAGAGATGGGGTCAATAAGGAGAGGAGAGGGAGACTGTCAATAAGGAGAGGGAGAGAGTCAATAAGGAGAGGGAGAGAATCAATAAGGAGAGGGAGAGGGTCAATAAGGAGAGGGAGAGGGTCAATAAGGAGAGGGAGAGGGTCAATAAGGAGAGGGAGAGGGTCAATAAGGAGAGGGAGAGGGTCAATACGGAGAGGGAGAGGGTCAATACGGAGAGGGAGAGGGTCAATACGGAGAGGGAGAGGGTCAATAAGGACAGTGAGAGAGTCAATAAGGAGAGAGGGAGAGGGTCAATAAGGAGAGAGACAGGGTCAATAAGGAGAGGGGGGAGAGGGTCAATAAGGAGAGGGGGGAGAGGGTCAATACGGAGAGGGAGAGGGTCAATACGGAGAGGGAGAGGGTCAATACGGAGAGGGAGAGGGTCAATACGGAGAGGGAGAGGGTCATTAAGGAGAGTGAGAGGGAGAGGGTCAATAAGGACAGTGAGAGAGTCAATAAGGAGAGAGACGGGGTCAATAAGGAGAGAGGGAGAGGGTCAATACGGAGAGAGGGAGAGGGTCAATACGGAGAGAGACAGGGTCAATAAGGAGAGGGGGGAGAGGGTCAATAAGGAGTGAGGGTCAATAAGGAAAGGGAGAGGGTCAATAAGGAGAGTGAGAGGGAGAGATACCGGGTCAATAAGGAGAGAGGGAGAGAAAAAACTAAGCAAGAAAGAAGGAAGGATAGAGCTACATGTAAGAGGAGCAGTTTTGTATAATGATGTGGCTTCTTGTGTGGTCCTAGCTGATGGCTCCTAGCTCCTCTCTTGGCTTGTGTGTTGTTACTTTACTGCTCCACTGGGGATTCCATTCTGCATACACAGGTAGCTGAAGTTATTGTATGGGTGGTTGTTAGAATAATTCATTCAGCCAGTCACAGTGTCTAAACCTTCTCCCTCACATGCGCGCACACATTCACGCAACAAACACCCCTGAGTGGTGTGAAAGCATCCAGTGTTCCAGAATGTTCCCATAAGTCCTCACCACTCTCAATGTTCTCCAGCACAAAATAACCAATAACTCAGGGAAGTGTAATCAAAGTCTTAGCACACACTCCAGAACAAGAGACTTTCCTGTGTGTGTGTGTGTGTGTGTGTGTGTGTGTGTGTGTGTGTGTGTGTGTGTGTGTGTGTGTGTGTGTGTGTGTGTGTGTGTGTGTGTGTGTGTGTGTGTGTGTGTGTGTGTGTGTGTGTGTGTGTGTGTGTGTGTGTGTGTGTGTGTGTGTGTGTGTGTACCGACGGGTCATTTCCAGGATATTCTTTTGCCTTTGTTATTGCAGTGGAGGGCTTGTTTTCTCTGGGGTCATCTGCAATCAGCTCTGCTCATACTGGCAGTCTTTCTCCCAACCTCTCTGTCTATGTTAAATAAAGACCTCTAAATTCGGTCTATCTATGTTAAAAGGTCTCTTCCAGTCTCTCTGTCTGTCTACATAATGAGGCCTATTGCTCTGCCACAGACATCCTGCCGCGTGCTGGCTAGCTGCAGCTGTAAGCCGGAGACAGAACACCAGAAGCCTGTTTTTATGAGAGGTTCAAACCGTTTTGGAGGAGTTCTGATCTGTTTTGGAAAGGCTTTTGGATTGTTTTCAAGCATTTTGTTTTAACTGCTCATGTAAACCAGGGAGGGAACACCAACATCCTGTTTTTATGAGGGGTTTTGGGCTGTTGTGCTAAGCTGAACTGAACTGGATTCAGACTGTGTGTGTTTATGTTTTGCAGAAGTACAGTGCAAAAGTGTTTATGGGAAATCTAATGAGTAGTTTCTTACAGTAATGTTGCGTGGTATACTGAAACTTCTGTACTTTTTTCGATGCTAGAACATGGAACACGGTACTTGAATTTTTGGTAATTTCGGTACTTCTGTCAAATGTGTCTCTCAGATCAAGTCTGTATCAGCAAAGCTGATGTCCTCCTTATAGTGTGAGCGCATGTGCCTGCTCCACTTAGCTTGCACTGGGAGTCTGGGCTGCAACATGTTATCTTCCTACTCATGCCGCACAGAAGTTAACACACTTCAATAATGCGACATGGCATGTATAAATGTAGAAACGGTTAATTACTGTTTGCAAAACAATGTCCATAGAGGCTAGAATGCCGGGATCTTCCAGCTTTGTAGGTTAGCTTTCCTTGCTAGCTTACAGCTGAAGCTAACATCAATTCACTACGCTAGTACTTTGTTTTTGATAATATGCAGATCAAATCAAAATATGCTGATTTCAAAGCTGATTGCCACCAAAAAACGTTATTAATTCACTTAATCGGTCTCTCTCTCTCACTTCTCTCCCAAAGATGATCTATTGCCTCAGTGAATAGGGCTCCAACGGGCCGCACCCCTCTTGCCTCGTGAATGACATCATTATAGAGACAGCACACATAAGCTACTTCTATTGTTGATCAGTGCAATAAAATAAGTCTGTTAATATGAATATGTCCGGGATGGGCAACTTTGATGGGGGTGGGAGCCACAAAACAACTCATCATGAGGGGCCGCAGTGGCTCGTGGGTCTGAAATTCCCCTTTAAGGAAATGGGTTCAGTTGGTATGGGGGTCATGTACGCTAATATACATGAATAAGGTCCATCACACATCTGACACCTTTATTGAAGTTTCCATCCAAATGGATCATTGTCAGGTCTAGATTGTAGACACTCTGGACATCCTATTTATCTCTCTTTGATCTGCATCTCTCTGCCGGTGTGTAATATAATAGCTGTGTGTTTGTGTGTGTGTCCACAGTCGGAACCAGCTGTGTGCTCTGCCAGCCTCCCTGTGTGGGTTGCCCCTACGAGTCCTCAATGCCAGCAACAACAAGCTGGTGTGTATACCTGAGGCCATCGGACAGCTCAGGAGCCTCATGGAGCTGGTAAGAGATTCTCTGTCTCTGTCTCTGTCTCTCTCTGTCTCTGTCTCTCGTGTGCCAGTGTCAGACTCAGCTCTTAAGTTTCCTGTGTGAGCTCCTAGCCAGGCCTTATGTAACTGTTCTGTTCTCTACTGAGGGGTGAAATGAATGGAACCAGCTCTCATGGAGCTAAAGCAGAGAAGGAGAGGAGAGGGTAGACATTGTCTGACTCCATGTGAGGAAACGGGGTAGAACAGTGGGATAGGGAGCATTTTAATATGTTATAAGCCATACAAACCCCTAGTTCTTACCTTAGCTCTTGTACACCAGGGGCGACTAACCATCCTCCTGGAGAGTTATTGGGTGAACAGACCAGCCCTTCTCTAACACACCTGATTCACTTATCTGCAGCTCATCAGGACTTTGATGAGGTTAAGTGTTAGTTGTGTTTGTGTGTGTGTGTGAGTTAACTCAGTGTGTTGGGCCCCCTACAGGATGTGAGCTGTAATGAGATCACTGCTCTGCCCAGTCACATCGGCCGACTCAAGGCCCTCCGAGAACTCAACGTCCGCAGGAACCTGCTCTGTGTCCTACCTGAAGGTGAGTTCAGACCCATTAAACCACATTACCTGCCGTATGTCTTTCCTGTAAGTGAGTTTTGATACCTAAGGAAGTGTTTCCCAGATGGGTCAATAAGAGACTCTGGGGACCCAGGTGTTTTGGCGCAGCTGGGTCATGTCTGGGTTGTGTTTGGAAACATTGGTTTGTTTATTTAGCTGTTTTTGGTGGATCACAGAATGTTTAGGGAACCAGTTACCTAAAGAGGAATTCTAGAGGTAGTTTGAGTAGAGAACCTCCAAAGGATTTATGGTGTTGGAATTTGAGGTTACGGTTAGGGCATCCTGCGGGTCCAGATAGCGACGCTATCTGCATGTTTCAGGCTGCGGGTGGGAGCGGGCAGTCAGAACTTTGGGATAAATACTTTTGTTGTCCCGCAGATTATTTGGAAACGGTCATCTTTCTGCTTTGTATGCGTTAGCCTACCTATCGTATTAAAACACATATTTTTGGCATAATTCACACACAGAATCTGCTGCTTCAACTTCAGTAGCCTACCTCTCCTTTCCTAGTTGGGCGTGTGAGGCCAAGTGCACCTAGTATGTGTGGTCTCATTAAAATAGAGTACACTGCCTACATGGGCGGAGAATCACGTGGCAGTTAACTTAAATATGAAATTAACCAAATATGATTAGACTAGTTTTCTACAGTGTCTGTAAATAAATATTGATATTGATAAGAAGTGGAGGGCGCTCAACCAACTTCAGATGTTAGGTTAGGCTGCTATGGTGACCATAGGTTAGGCTGCTATGGTGACCATAGGTTAGGCTGCTATGGTGGCCATAGGTTAGGCTGCTATGGTGACCATAGGTTAGGCTGCTATGGTGGCCATAGGTTAGGCTGCTATGGTGGCCATAGGTTAGGCTGCTATGGTGGCCATAGGTTAGGCTGCTATGGTGGCCATAGTTTAGGCTGCTATGGTGGCCATAGGTTAGGCTGCTATGGTGACCATAGGTTAGGCTGCTATGGTGGCCATAGTTTAGGCTGCTATGGTGGCCATAGGTTAGGCTGCTATGGTGGCCATAGGTTAGGCTGCTATGGTGGCCATAGTTTAGGCTGCTATGGTGGCCATAGGTTAGGCTGCTATGGTGACCATAGGTTAGGCTGCTATGGTGGCCATAGGTTAGGCTGCTATGGTGGCCATAGGTTAGGCTGCTATGGTGGCCATAGGTTAGGCTGCTATGGTGGCCATAGGTTAGGCTGCTATGGTGGCCATAGGTTAGGCTGCTATGGTGAGCGAGCATT
Organism: Thymallus thymallus; assembly: GCA_023634145.1. Classification (NCBI taxonomy): domain Eukaryota; kingdom Metazoa; phylum Chordata; class Actinopteri; order Salmoniformes; family Salmonidae; genus Thymallus; species Thymallus thymallus. The sequence continues at coordinate 14,548,354 of CM042408.1, forward strand.
GTGCCTTTTTCAAATAAGTATTGATTGCTTATTTATTTTCGGCAAATCGTCCTCCTAAAAGGTAGGCTATATCCTATATGCAAAAGTAGCAAGGGTAGCTGTCATCATCCTTGCAGCTTCAAATTCCGTAGCCATATGTTAGCGATCAGGTGCGCGTGTGTTCTCAATTGAATAAGGTAGGTTATTGCCTATGAATGGGTGGAGAAGCAGGGGGCGACACTACAGCACAATGACAGACCGTTTACATTACAGTAGAAGCAAAGGCGGCAGAGGACTAATGTGTTAAACTAGTTCTGTATCAACTAGCTACTGTCTGTCTGTCTCTTTGGTTCTGACCTACACAACATGACCAAAAGTATGTGGACACCTGCTCATCGAACATCTCATTCCAAAATCATGGTCCCCCCCTTTGCTGCTATAACAGCCTCCACTCTTCTGGGAAGGCTTTCTACTAGGTGTTGGAACATTGCTGCGGACTTGCTTCCATTCAGCCACAAGCATTCAGGCACTGATGTTGGGCGATTAGGCATGGCTCGCAGTCAGTGTTCCAATTGATCCCAAAGGTGTTCGATGGGGTTGAGGTCAGGGCTCTGTGCAGGCCAGTCAAGTTCTTCCACACCAATCTCAACAAGCCATTTCTGTATGGACCTCACTTTGTGCACAGGGGGGCATTTTCATGCTGAAACAGGAAAGGGCCTTCCCCAAACTGTTGCCATATAGTTGGAAGCACAAAATAGTCTAGAATGTTTCCCTTCACTGGAACTAAGGGGTCTAGCACGAACCATGAAAAACAGCCCCAGAACATTATTCCTCCTCCACCAAACTTTACAGTTCTCCTGGCATCCGCCAAACCCACATTCGTCCGTCGGACTGCCAGATGGTGAAGCGTGATTCATCACTCCAAAGCGTGATTCATCACGCGTTTCCACTGCTCCAGAGTCCAATGGCGGGGAGCTTTACACCACTCCAGCCGACACTTGGCATTGTGTATAGTGATTTTAGGCTTTTATGCGGCAACTCGGCCATGGAAAACCAATTTGGAACTCGGTAGTGAGAGTTGCAACCGAGGACAGATGATTATTACGTGCTTCAGCATTCGGCTGTCCCGTTCTGTGAGCTTGTGTGGCCTACCACTTCGCGGCTGAGCCGATGTTGCTCCTAGACGTTTCCACTTCACAATAACAACACTTACAGTTGACCGGGGCAGCTCTAGCAGGGCAGAAATGTGATGAACTGACTCGTTGGAAAGGTGGCATTCCCCTTCCCTTTTTCCACATTTTGTTACGTTACAGCATTATTCTACAATACCTCATAATTACAAAGCAAACAACAACAAAAAAATGACTGGGAGACTAGTCACGATCGAGGGAAAGATGAACAGAGCAAAGTACAGAGATCCTTGATGAAAACCTGCTCCAGAGCGTTCAGGACCTCAGACTGGGGTGAAGGTTCACCTTCCAACAGGACAACAACCCTAAGCACACAGCCAATGCAATGCAGGAGTGGCTTTGGGACAAGTTTCTAAATGTCCTTGAGTGGCCCAGCCAAAGCCTGGACTTGAACCCAATCTAACATCTCTGGAGAGACCTAAAAAATAGCTGTGCAGCGACACTCCCCATCCAAACTGAGCTTGAGAGGATCTGCAGAGAAGAATGGGAGAAACTCCCTAAATACAGGTGTGCCAAGCTTGTAGCGTCATACCCAAGAAGACTTAAGGCTGTATTTGCTGCCAAAGGTGTTTCAACAAAGTACGGAGTAAAGGGTCTGAATACTTATGTAAATGTTATATTTTATTATTTATTTTGTATTATTGCTAAAATGTCAAAAAAAAAAACTGTTGCTTTGTCATTCTAGGGTATTATGTGTAGATTGATGGGGGAGAAAAACAATGTAATCCATTTCAGAATAAGGCTGTAACATAACAAAATCAGCACAACAGTTTTCACCTGTGCTAACATAATTGCAAAAGGTTTTTCTAATGATCAATTAGCCTTTAAAAATGATAAACTTGGATTAGCTAACACAAGGTGCCATTGGAATACAGGAGTGATGGTTGCTGATAATGGGCCTCTGTACGCCTATGTAGATATTCCATAAAAAATCTGCCATTTCCAACTACAAACATTAGCAATGTCTACACTGTATTTCTGATCAATTTGATGTTATTTTAATGGACAAAAAATGAATGGTAGTGTATTTCCATGTGAAAATGTTATGGGATTTGCTCCATTGGTTTTGTTGGTAGGCCTACATTAATCAATAGTCTATTGGCTACTGTCTTAAACTGTAAGGGTACATCCTCCGTGTTCACTGGAACGCGAGCCGGAAGTTGCACAAAATTCTCACAATGTTAAAGTTTCTGCTCACAAGACCAAAAATGTGCTCATTGCCCCAAAACATTTGAGGGAACATTGGTCACAGCCCCCCTGAATGTGTTTCTTGGAAATATTCTGATCTATATTCCAAGTAACTGATATCTGAGCCCAGCCAAATCACAGACAGACAGATCTACACTGAACAAAAATATGAATGCAACAACTCCAAGGAAAACCATTCCGTATCTGGTGTGACTACCATTTGCCTCATGCAGCACGACACATCTCCACATAGAGTTGATCAGGCTGTTAATTGTGGACTGGTATATTGTCCCACTCCTCTTCAATGGCTGTGAAAGTTGCTGAATATTGGCGGAACTGGAACACGTTGTCGTACACGTCGATCCAGAGCATCCCAAACATGCTCAATGGGTGACATGTCTAGTGAGTATGCAGGCCATGGAAGAACTGGGACATTTTCAGCTTCCAGGAATTGTGTACAGGGGCCGTGCATTATCATGCTGAAACATGAGGCGAAGGCGGCGGATGAATGGCATGACAATGGGCCTCAGGATCTCGTCACGATATCTATGTGCATTCAAATTGCCATGGAAAAAATGCTTTTGTGTTCGTTGTCCGTAGCTTATGCCTACCCATACCAAACTGCCCGGTACATTGAAACCGGGATTTATCTGTGAAGAGCAGACTTCTCCAGTGTGCCAGTAGCCATCGAAGGTAAGCATTTGCCCACTGAAGTCGTTAACGACACCGAACTGCAGTCAGGTCAAGACCCTGGTGAGGACGATGAGCAAGCAGTTGAGCTTCCCTTAGACTGTTTCTGACAGTTTGTGCAAACCCACAGTTTCATCAGCTGTCCAGGTGGCTCGTCTCAGACGATGCCGCAGGTGATGAAGCTAGATTTGGAGGTCCTGGGCAGGCATGGTTACACATGGTCTGCGGTTGTGAGGCAGGTTGGACGTACTTGTTGGAGGCGGTTTACGGTAGAGAAATTAACATTAAATTCTCTGGCAACAGCTCTGGTGGACATTCCTGCAGTCAGCATGCCAATTGCACGCTCCCTCAACGCTCAAAACATGAGACATCTGTGGCATTGTGTTGTGACAAAACTGCACATTTTAGAGTGACCTTTTATTGTCCCCAGCACAAGGTGAGCCTGTGCACTGATCATGCGGTTTAATCAGCTTCTTGGTGTGCCACACCTGTCAGGTGGATGGATTATCTTGGCAAAGGAGAAATGCTCACTAACAGGGATGTAAAGAAATTTGTGCTCAATTAATTTATTTCAGCTCTTGAAACATGGGACCAACAATTTACATGTTGCGTTTTATATTTTTTTGTTCAGTATATGTTTGTCTCAGACAGATATGATGTATATGATCCAGTCTCTTGGTATGTCTTAGGGCCTAGGGGTATTGCAGCAGTGGTATTTGATTTGAGAGGTCTAGTAGACAGCTCTCTATGTCCCAGAGACGCTGCCCGCCATCTGTCAGAACCTCTCGTTGAGTATTTTTTTCTGAACAGTCTTACTACATATTTTCCTCTGATGCGTCTCTGTTGCAGATTTTACAGAAAGTGATTTATTTATCCGGCTGCAGATGCTCCATCTATCCACTCTGGGTTGGATTGATGAGCCTTAATCTGGCCAGTAGGCAAAACTCTGTTAGTGGGGGATAGGAGAGGAGCTGGGGGATTGGACTAGAGCCCTGGGGATGTTGGGAAATCAAGGTTTTAGATGAATGGTTGTTAAACGTTTGGGGCATCCTTACTGGACCACCAAGGCACTGAAGTATTTTAGTCGTCTTGCCAAAGAGTTTCACTGAATGAAAGTGTTTCTTTGTTGTTGGTTTTTGGAAATTACTATGGTTATTGATTCAGTAGGTGATATAGATTCTGAAAATATTGTCTGGAGGTTGAAATCCTGTTGTAGAAAATGTTGGTAAAGTCCTTAAAAGCTTCGGAAATGTAATTGATTTGCTGTACTATTCAGAATGATATATCCCCCTTTTTATATTGAATGATAGTAGAAATCCCTCATATAAGTTATTTTAAGGGGTGACCTTGAGGGAAGAGGATGTGACAGACTTTCTCATTTCAGCTAATTAAGAAAAGTAGAGTACTGGTTGGTTAAAAAAATAATATTTGGAGCTCTCCCTCATGTCCTCCTAGCCAAGATTATCTCTGTCGTCTCAGAGATTTTAATTATAAAAGGTTGTCAGAGAGATATAGTCGTAATTGTTTCGCTTGAATTACGACCTTTTGAGGAATGTGTTGCTGGCACAGAATCTCTGAGACTCTAGCTCTGTCTTTGTTACTCTTTCGCTCCCAGCTAGCACATAACGTTCTGAGAACCATGTGTTTCTTAGAGCTTTTTGAGAGCTTGCTTGTCCACAAAGTTCTGGGAATGGTGTAGGATACACAGTTAGCACAGAACGTTCTGAGAACCATATGTTTCTTAAGTGACCATTTCTGTACGTCAGCATAAGGTTTCCTACAGGTTTCCTCATGGTTCTTTTTAAAGTAATGTTCTCAAAACGTTCAGAGAACGTAAAATGTGGGCATTTTCCCTCTTCTTCTCTTGTGGAGAGAGAAAGTATTGATTGTGTCAGCCATAAAAGGTGTCAAAACCCTGCCCTTTCACCACTCCAATCCATTCAACCCTCTCCCCTCCCTTTGAGGGGAGAGGCGTTTGGCAGAGATGGGAACATCATTCTGTCTAACCTCAAGTCATGACACCAGTAACACCCAGCCTAATGGCTGCTATTTATTTTATCAGTATTTTCCAATGTGATAGTCAGCCTCTGTCTGTGGTTTTATTCTGTTCTCTAGCTATGTCTCTCTTCCCACATGGACTGGGCCATAGTGTTTTGTGCCGAAGTTAGCGCCTAGGATACGTTCCTCCAGTTTATTTTTAAAACTTTTGGCATGGTCCACGGTATCGGAACTTTGGCAGTGAAGGACTCTTGAAGTATCAGGGCTGCTCCTGCCGGGCTGTGGGGGTTTCTAGGGGGGGGGAGTTCTGTCTGATGATCCTAGTTATGACCTTGTCAACCCACACTTTGGATTCTGTGGATGTTGCTCAGAGGTTGTCTGGGTGTTTATACTGGGTTGTTGGTGTAGGTTGTGTAGATAGTGTTGTTGTTCTTCTTGTGTACATTCCCTCTCTCAGGATGCTGGCAACCAGGCTGTAAGCTCTCACCTGATAGGTGGACGGAGCTCCATGTCGCTCCCTGGCAACGATGACCCTCAGGAGACCACTGGAGTCATGTCCCAGAGCTGTTGACTCACACACACACACACACACACACACACACACACACACACACACACACACACACACACACACACACACACAATTACTTCTCTAACTCTAGGAATTGTGTGTTTGCCCTCAGACTTGGCGGAGCTTCCCCTGGTGAAGTTTGACTTCTCCTGTAACAAGGTGTCCACCATCCCAGTGTGCTACAGGAAAATGTCCCAGCTCCAGTCACTACAGCTGGAGAACAACCCCCTACAGAGCCCCCCTGCACAGGTCAGTCTGGGTTAGGGATGGGCATGGATAATCAAATATCCGAATTAGTATTTGATTACTTGCAAGTAGGCCTAATCATTAAAATAAAATAAAAATATAGTCCGTTTTTAACAGTGAAAAGGCTTTGTCTGAGCACACAATATTCACAAAAAACACACAATGTATTTAAACTATCCGGATATCGGAAAAAGTTTTAATATATTATTTGGATAGTGAAAATATTTAAAATGCCCGTCCCTAGTCTGGGTCTGCATGGGGCTACGGCTTTCTCCACAGCTTGGAATGACATGCGTTGCAATGGAATATAGAATTCTTGATAGGGCATTCTAGTTGACCATGTCACTGTGTATATTTTTCATATAGTGTATCTTCTACTTTTGTATCATCTAGTTGCTTTAATTCACCCATTGATGATCTGTTTTCTAGATCTGCATAAAGGGCAAAGTTCACGTATTTAAGTACCTGAGCATCGAGGCGTGTCGGAGTGAGAAGATGCCTGACTCTCTCTACCAGCCTGTCATGGAGCGCCTATCACGACCCACCACTGGCAGGTGAGTTGCTATGGCAACTTTTAGGGCTGGGCTGGTACAAAAGCCTGCACACACTTTGGCTCTCCAGGAACCAGTATTGGCAACCACTGATTTATTTACCACTGAGTGTTGCCAGATACTTATTTTATACCTTCTTTAGTGCTGCGGCTGAGCCTTTCTCTCACATTGTATATGAGAGTGAAGTATTTTAGAAGGAGGGAGGATGTTATGTTCTGTAATGTCCGCCCCCACCCCCATAACCCTCCCCACTGCAACGCGTGGGCAGGAAAAATGTTCCTTTTTGTCCTGGAGAGCTTAGAGACACTCACATCCCACTCTCTTATATACTCACACACACACACACACACACACACACACACACACACACACACACACACACACACACACACACACTCCTGGCAGAGGAGGAAAAGAGCAGCGGCGCTATTTATAATTCAGCCATAGAGTCACAGTAGAAGGATCCAACACCCTGGCCCAATGCTTCAGTAGAACTGTGTTCACATTGATTCTCATAAAGTTGATTTATATTGATTAAGTAGGTGTGAGGCCAGAATTGGATTGTGTTTATGTTAATGTTAATGAAGATAAGGACAGAATGCCATAATGCTTCACAGTGATCAGTGAACATGCTCCCTTGGGATGCAAATTTAGGTGGCCTAGAAACGACAAGATGTGTGTGTGTGTGTGCGTGTGCGTGTGTGAGAGAGTGTGTGTGTGAGAAGTGTATCTCGGAGCACATCACAGTTCAGTTGTCTGGAGACTCTTTTCAGTGGATAACTTCCCTTAAAGCTAGCTTCCATGTGTGTGAGAGACAGAGCGAGCGAAGGAGAGAGCGTGACAGAGTCCTGCTTCTCCTCTGCGATCGGAGCTGTCAATTTCTCTCCTCTCTCCTCCGCGTGTGTTTTTTACCTCCTGACCCTGGCCATCCCATAATCCTCCTCTCTCACCTCTCACCCCTCTCCTCTCAGCACGGAGGACATTGACCAGAGTAAGAAACAGGACAGTGACTCAGGAGTTGGCAGCGACAACGGGGACAAGAGACTGTCTGCCACCGAGGTAGGAGGAGTGTGTGCTTGTTTGTTCATGCGTGTGTTTGTTGTGTGCGCACGCGTGCATGCACTATTTGTGTGAAACATTTGCATTGATTTCACAGTATGTGTGTCTGACATTATGCATTGCCACTGACCGTTCCTTTCACTTTCGGCGTCATGACTTCAGAATGTTTAGAAATGTGAAGTTATGCAAGAAAGGGTACATCTACCTGGTGATGTTGAATAGTCACCATCTCTTCAGAGCTGTTCTAGACTGTACTGTGCCGGCTGAGCACACAGCCACCGCCTGACGGTAGCAGCCTGTCTTTCTCTCTCTCTTTTCTTTCTCCCTTTATTTTTTTGGGGGGGGTTTGTTTGTTATTTTTGTCTTGTTTGTTCTTTCTTACTTTTATACCGGTATACCCTCATCCATGACCTCAGTGTATTTTGTGAAGAGAGAAGATATTGTTTAGGGCGGCAGGTAGCCTAGTGGTCAGAGCGTTGGGCCAGTAACCCGAAAGGTCGCTGGTTCGACTACCCAAGCCGACAAGGTGAAAAAAACCCTGTCTGTGTCCTTGAGCAAAGGCACTTAACCCTGATTTGCTCCGGGGGCTGACCCTGTAGATAGGCCGTCATTGTAGATAAGAATTAGTTCTTAACTGACTTGCCTACTTAATAAATAAAAGTTAAATTGTCAGGTATGATACGACAGTTCTCTGGAATGAGGCATTTGACAGAACATTTCTCGTTGTTTTTTGGTAGCTGAAACATTTGGCTGATTCTGACAGGAATAGATTTTTGTTGGTAACAGAAATGTTTGCTAGTGTTTTTGTGGTTGTTTCAGCCCTCAGACGAGGACAGCTTGAGTCTCAATGTCCCCATGTCCCACATCACAGAGGAGGAGGGGCTAAGCAAAGACGACTCCAGCGAACACATCAGCGCTCTCACAGGTAGCATACACACACAAACGCAAGCACACACAATGCCACACGTCTCTGACACTCTCAGTAAGGTTATCTCCACCCCACTCCACCCACCCTGTCAATGAGGAGCCACCCATCCCCGATTACAGCCCTCCTGAATGGAGAAGAGAACAGCCTGCAGGACTGTGTCTGACATCCTCAGGTTAGGATAACACAGTAACACAGCCCAGATAGACACTGTAGAGAGGCCTCTGGTTTTTGTTACTCCCCTATCTGCCACCAGAGGAAACAGAATAAAAACATTGTCACTTTCTGTTGCTCTAAAGAGAGGACGTGGGATAAAAGAGATGTTTCCGGAGCCTTCATGTGGCTCAGTGGGAGTCTTTCCTGATTGTTGTTTTTGAGAAGGACTGAGGGAGCTCTGGGGCAGTGTTGTCCCTGGCTAAACTCTGTGTCCGTGCGTGCGTGCGTGCGTGCGTGCGTGAGCGAGCGAGCGGTGGGGACAAGAAGTGAAGATATACACCAGGAAGGCTATGTCAGCACACAGGGAGTAGTCTGGGAGGGGGTCACTGATAGGTTGGCAATCCTCAGACTGGGTGGGAATGGCGTTGAAAGTGAAGGTGCTGTGAGAGTGTGTAACAGTACTTATGTAGTGTATGTGTTAAATGGCAGGCTTGATCAGACTGACTCAGATGAGATGGGTGCCGTCGCCTTTAAATCACTAAACCCTCTAATTGATTGGAATAATGCTGCCTGGTACAACATGGTGGATTCATCCATACTGTGGAATAGTGTAGCAGAGAGGAGAATACAGCTGCCTCAGAGTATCTGGGCTGTTATATTAGCAGAACTCTGATGAATTCTCTGTAGACGTTCAGTCCCAGACCAGAAGAGTGGTTTTTAATAGACCAATCTCCCCACAATCGGAGGGAGCGAGAGAGTGAGCGTGAGAGAGTGACTTTTATTTCTGAATGGTAAACAGATATACATGAAAATACCGTCACCTTTTGTACATTTGATAAAAAATCCAGTATAGAGACACATTAGATTTGTTTTGCTTCACTGTCCAAATACATATGGAGGGGAGTGTAATGTTGTTTCACTATCCACCCAAATCTCATAAAAGAGCGATCAAACACAATATTTTTCTACGTGTATATAAGGGACAGTGTCTCCATACAGTACAGCCTTTAAACTGTGACATTGTTTCCATTGATCTCTGACCTCGATCTCTGCCCCCTGTAGCGGACCCCCACGGGGACGGGGTGCAACTGATAGAGGAGAGCCCCACTGAGGCCCTGAAGGAACAGTTTGGCTACAGAGACTCTTCTGCTCTCAGCAATTGCTTTGTCAGCTATATCAAGGCAAGGCCATTCTCTCTATCTCTCTATCTCTCTATCTCTCTATATAGCGCTCACTGGAATACTTGGTTTAAAGTTATTTAGTTGGGGCCTCCCGAGTGGTGCAGCGGTCTAAGGCACTGCCTCGCAGTGCTACAGTTGAAGTCGGACGTTTACATACACTTAGGTTAATCATTAAAACTCATTTTTCAACCACCACAGATTTCATGTTAACAAACTACAGTTTTGGCAAGTCAGTTAGGACATCTACTTTCTACTTTGTGCATGACAGAAGTAATTCTTCCAACAATTGTTTACAGACAGATTATTTCACTTATAATTCACTATATCACAATTCCAGTGGGTCAGAAGTTTACATACACTAAGATGAGTCAATTGGAGGTGTACCTGTGGATGTATTTCAAGGCTTACCTTCAAACTCAGTGCCTCTTTGCTCGACATCAAGTGAAAATCTAAAGAAATCAGCCAAGACCTCAGAAAAATGTTTTTAAACCTCCCCAAGTCTGTTTCATTCTTGGGAGCAATTTCTGTCTGGAGGAATGGGCCAAGATTCACCCAACTTATTGTGGGAAGCTTGTGGAAGGCTACCCAAAACGTTTGACCCAAGTTAAACAATTTAAAAGGCAATGCAACCAAATACTAATTGAGTGTATGTAAACTTCTGACCCACTGGGAATGTGATGAAAGAAATAAAAGCTGAAATAAATAATTCTCTCTACTATTATTCTGACATTTCACATTCTTAAAATAAAGTGGTGATCTTAACTGACCTAAGACAGGGAATTTTTACTAGGATTAAATGTCAGGAATTTTAGAGTATAAATGTATTTAGCTAAGGTGTATGTAACTTCCGACTTCAACTGTAGCTGTGTCACTACAGATCCTGGTTTTGATTCCAGGCTGTGTCGCAGCCGGCCGCGACCGGTAGACCCATGAGGCGGTGCACAATTGGCCCAGTGTCGTCCGCGTTAGTGGAGGGTTTGGCCTGTGCGCTGACACGGTCGCCAGGTGTAGGGTGTTTCCTCCGACACATTGGTGCGTCTGGCTTCCGGGTTAAGTGGGCATTGTGTCAAGAAGCAGTTCGGCTTGGCCGGGTTGTTTTTCGGAGGACGTGTGGCTCTCGACCTTCGCCTCTCCCGAGTCCGTATTGTGGTTACAGTGATGGGACAAGACTGTAACTACCAATTGCATACCACGAAATTGGGGAGATTTTGGGTCAACTTTTTCTACCTGGGTCACAGCCTCATCCATTATGAGCTAGATGTCTAGACTGACTCTGGAGCTGTTACTAAGGATCATAATGTGCATATCTGCACCCCGTTATACGCTTCAGTATGACTTCCATTAAGGCTCTGGATTGTCAAAGATTCACAGGGAAATGGCCGTGCTAAATAATGAAAGGATTGGTGTTTAACAAAAGGAAAAGTGTAGCTTCAAGTCTCGTGTTTTATTACATTTGTTCTCTATGACACAATACGGTTTTATCCGATTACACTTTTATCCATCAACTCTTGATAAAGACGTTTGGATGGCCGGTAGGCTTGATTAATGGCCCTTAATATTGTAACATTAATGCATATGGATGGAATATGAATCTTATGTAATCATTTAGATTGAAATTTAGATCATGATATATTGACATCTGTCATCTCAATAGGACAGTAAGGATGATATCTCAGTCATCTCAATAGGACAGTAAGGATGATATCTCAGTCATCTCAATAGGACCGTAAGGATGATATCTCAGTCATCTCAATAGGACAGTAAGGATGATATCTCAGTCATCTCAATAGGGCAGTAAGGATGATATCTCAGTCACCTCAATAGGACAGTAAGGATGATATCTCAGTCACCTCAATAGGACAGTAAGGATGATATCTTCAGATTAGGGGTAGGAAAAACTCCTGGTAATCTTGATTACTATTCCCACCATTCTCCGTCTTATTCGCTGTCTGTCTATCTCTCCCTTCCTCCCCTGCTGTCCCTTGTGCATGTGACAGTGAGATATAAACTCTGTACATAGCCATAAGCCATTGAAACTTGTGAGTGTAATGTTTACTGTTCATTTTTGTTTTATTTCACTATTGTTTCTTATCTATTTCACTTGCTTTATGCTTTGTGCATAAACATGTTTCCCATGACAATAAAGCCCATTGCATTGAATTGACAGGGTGGTCTCATCTTCAAACCCATGTGGATTGTGTCAACAGATCTTTGAACGAGGGAGGGAGGGGGGAGAGGGAAGGGGTGGCACACTGGCCTGCTTATTCACTCTCTCACTCACTAGGAAAAAGTCTAGTGACGGTAATGTTGAACCGCAACCAATCGCTGGATCATGTGACCTGTCTGCAGCTGGTGCTGATGTGTGTGTGTGTGTGTGTGTTCCTGCTCGTGCAGGGACGGACGGCAGACTACGACGAGCCCCTCAGGATAGAAGAAGACACACACTGGGCCTCTGAACAGACGTGAGTATCCCTCCAACCATCCGTCTTTCATCTCTTCATCCATCCTGTTCTCTCCTTTTCTCTTCCCTCTCTCTCTACTGTAGTGGGCGTGTCTCTGTGTCAGTCTCTTTATGCTGTATGTGTCCATAGGCAGTAGTACTCTTTGCCCATCTGTATTCAAGTTGATTGATGTACACTGTCAGCACTTTACTGTATGCTAGAGTAGAAACGTCTTTGGTGTTTTTTAAGAAGCTGTGCTCCTCCCAAGTTGTTCTTGGCTCTTCTGTACTGTGGTCGCTGTTTTCTTACATGAAAGATAGACCCACGCTGTTGAATGTGGCCCAAAAAGAGGCTTGGGATTTACAAGTATGTTCTTTATTTAAACAGACCATCACCATACTATTTTCTTGCCACAGCAAAGCTATGCGTGTTCTGCTACAAACCACATGATGTATTTTGGTTGTGCCTTTGCTATCTATACCAGGGCAACATTAGGTTATTATTTAGACTGTTCTTTCCATGAATGTTGTTGTTAGGGCTGGACGATATGGACCAAAAGTCATATCTCGATATATTTGGGCTGAATGGCAATATACGATATATATCTCGATATTGTTTATGTGGGTTAAATGCTCAGTTGTAAGCCGACTACATGTGAGATGTCAAAAACACCTTTATTTATTAGACATTGATCAAAATAATGTGCAAATACAGGGTTCCTCTTCCTGTTTGAGAATACACACAGCTGTGTAAATATCAAAATGTAAATAAAAAGTTACATACATATATAAAACAAAAATAGTCACATCTGCAAATATCAAATGTAAAAAAATATATATATTAAATAACATAATAACGAAGACAGAACAAAAAAGAGTGCAAAATAAAGGTTGTCCTTCCCTGTTTAACAAACTATATCTCTGTGCAAATAACAATGAATATGTAAAGATAAAATATAAAACTGGACTACTTGCTCTGAGAACACTTCAACAAACGACAAAACCTTTCCTTGTGTGTAGCTCTGTAGTTCTCACAGGTTTTGGTCAAGGAACACTAGCCTATCAACAGACTTGAGAGATGCCCTGTGGCAGGTTACAATGTTACCACGGCAACTGAAAACACTCTCAGAAGGTGTGCTGGTGGCTGGGACACAAAGATACTTCTTTGCCAGGTGGCTCACTCGGTGCTGAAAAGAAAATGTCACCACTTGAGAGGATCTGTATCACTCTCTACACTGACTGACTTAAGTATTCTGAACGTTCATGTTCAATAGCCTGCCTCTGTGTCAGGTTGGAGCTGGTGGTGGCTGTGCTCTTCTTAAAGATGTGTCTAACTTTATTAAATTTATATTTATTTGACAGATAACAAAAACTTTAATATGTGCTCTCTTCATATTGTATATTTATATTACACATTTTATATTATTATATATATAATATTGATTTGTTGTATTATTTTAAAACTGTTACGCAGTCAACTCCTTCAGCATACTCACCAATTTCAAGATGAAGCCGGTGACCAAGTTGTCGCTTTGACAACGTTGGTCCCGTTGTCTGTTGTTATTGCAACCAGTCCCCTTTCGTCAAGTTTCCAGCTTGTAAGGGCATCCTGCAGGGCTTCAGCCATATGCTCTCCGATGTGGTCTTGGGGAAAGTAGCTTGTTTGGAGACGCACTTTTCATCTCCCAATCTTCAATAAAATGTACAGTCAAGCTCATATATGGCTCGCATGTTCATATATCTGTTGTCAGTGCGTAGTGTGTCACTTTTGCGAGCCGGTCGGATAGTTTTTGTCTGACTTCACTGTACATTTTTGGTAGTGCTTCTCTTGTAAAGTAGTGACGCCTGGGCAAATCGTATCTTTGATCCATTGTTTTCAGCAGCTTTTTAAAGCCAGCTTTTTCAACTGTTGCAACAGGGACCATATCTTTAGCAATGTGGTAGGCTACCGCCTCCGTTATATCTAGCCACTTGGCACTTTTCTTTTCATAGGGCACACCCCAAGTAAATGAAGCTTGTAAAGAGGTTTGTTTTGGGGCAGAAGGCTTTCCAGTCTGGCTTGCAACAGCACGACCCCCACAAAGTTTAATACATTCTTCGTACTGTAGTTTATGTCGCTGTTGTAAATAGTGAAAGAGGTTTGTAGTGCTTCCAGCACTTTTTGCGACATGTTTTATTGCACTCTCTACATATCACATTGCTCTGTTGCTCATCCGACCTTTTAAACCTGAACCATCTCCTAATGATTGGGCCATTGTTTCTCTTTTTACAAACCAGCTCCTCGTTGCTATCTTGCCTTGTGGCTGTGTCGTCCTCCATGTTGCGCCAGAAAACGTGAGCGAGTGAGTGGGGGCGGGGTTACATGCGGAGTGTGAGAGCGGAGAGATGCAAAAACTAGCGAGTTGAATAAGTTTTAATGCAACATTCTATCTATCTATCTATCTATCTATCTATCTACTGTATATAACTTGATGTTAACGATATTGTCTCATCCTCTATCGGTTTTGAAAATATATCGATATATCTCAAACTCGATACATCGCCCAGTCCTAGTTGTTGTATTCAAAATAAATAAAAATATTGCTGAAACATGGTTCTGAATTGTTAACAAGACGACTCACTTCCTGTTTCCTGGCCCATAGGTCAAAGGTCACAGAAGGAACACACATTGCCATGATCAACCAGCTGAAGGAGGCTGTGGAGCTACTACAAGACCCTAACAGGTGGGCACCATTATGCTACTGTCACAATGCTGGTTAATACTGGTTATAGCTGGTTATTATACTGTTACATCTATCTCACTTTTACTATGATGTTGACTTTATTTAATACTCATTGTTACCAGCATGTTCAGGATAATTTTCAAGGTGAAATTGGTCATTGAATTTAGGGCAGAAGAGTATAGAGTGCAGAAGTTTACAGAAGAGTATAGAGTGCAGTGATGTGTCCTATAAGGCGCATTGGTGGCAAATCTGATGGCTGAATGCTAAAGAACATCTAGCCGCTCGAGAACACCCTTACCTGCCGATCTATAAATGATGTCTCCGTAATCTAGCATGGGTAGGATGGTCATCTGAATCAGGGTTAGTTTGGCAGCTGGAGTGAAAGAGGAGCAATTACGATAGAGGAAAACAAGTCTAGATTTAACTTTAGCCTGCAGCTTTGATTTGTGCTGAGAGAAGGACAGTGTACCGTCTAGCCATACTCCCAAGTACTTGTATGAGGTGACTACCTCAAGCTCTAAACCCTTGAGAAGTAGTAATCACACCTGTGGGGAGAGGGGCGTTCTTCTTACCAAACCACATGACCTTTGTTTTGGAGGTGTTCCGAACAAGGTTAAGGGCAGAGAAAGCTTGTTGGACACTAAGAAAGCCTTATTGTAGAGTATTTAACACAAAGTCCGGGGAGGGCCAAGCTGAGTATAAGACTGTATCATCTGCATATAAATTAATGAGAGAGATTCCTGCTACCTGAGCTCTCTTGTTTTCATGTATACTGAGAAGAGCGTGGGGCCCAAGATTGAGCCTTGGGGTACTCCCTTGGTGACAGGCAGTGGCTGAGACAGCAGATTTTCTGACTTTATACACTGCACTCTTTGAGAGAGGTAGTTAGCAAACCAGACCAAGGACCCCGTATCAAAAGCTTTGGCCAAGTAACAATAAAAATAGCAGCACAACATTGCTTAGAATCAAGGGCAGCGGTGACATCATTGAGGACCTTTTAAGGTTGCAGTGGCACACCCATAACCTGAGTGGAAACCAGATTGCATACCAGAGAGAATACTATAGACATCAAGAAAGCCAGTCAGTTGATTATTGACAAGTTTTTCCAACACTTTTGATAAACAAGGCAAAATAGAAATAGGCCTATAAGAGTTAGGATCAGCTTGGACTCTCCCTTTAAATAAAGGATTAACCGTGGCTGCCTTCCAAGCAATGGGAACCTCCCCAGAACGGAGAGACAGGTTAAAAAGGTCAGAGATAGGCTTGGCGAGGATAGGGGCAGCAACCTTAAAGAAGAAAGGGTCTAAACCATCTGACCCAGATGGTTGTTTGAGGTCAAGTTTCAGGAGCTCCTTTAGTATCTCGGACTCAGTAACTGCCTACAGGGAAAAACTTTGTAGCGGGGCAGAGGAAAAAGAGAAAAAGCATCGGAGATAGTTGCATTAGAAGGGATGGCAGATGAGGAAATGTTGGACGGGCAAGGAAGCATGGCTGAGTTAAATAGGAATCCTAGTGGCGGTCATGAAAATTTGTCAGCCGGTAATTGATCAGCCGTTCTCACAGTAATTGACCATCATTAACATAAACATGTTTAGAATCTCCAGGCTTCCATGCATAAAAGCTGCTGATGTGCGCCTTTAGAGCGTCTACATTTTAAAAAGTTTAATGTATCAATGTAATATACAGTAGCCTACACCATCACAATGCAACTATTTATTTATTTAGTTGTGATAGGCTTATAAACCTATGATGCTCTATATTGATGATTTGGAAAAAGTTTCAAAAAAAGGCATGCGCTCTGATCCTTGCGCTTGAGGCAGTTGCAATGCTGCTCGTCTTGTGTGGCAAGCAAGTTAGAGTATATCTAATCAATGGAAGATGTAATTAATTTAAAAAATGAGAAAGGCCAACAGGTAAACTGCTATTTAGGCTATAATCTGAATGGAGTTATGTGTAGGCTAACTGTAGCACGGTGAGAAGCGCAGTAACATTATGGCTAGCCTCAATTAATACTATGTAATCGGATGGGATGATAAATAACTAGCAAGAAGTTAGCCTAGTGGGAGTTAACGGCGGTTGCGGTCTCTCCCTTAGTGCCTGCTCCGGTGCTCTGAGCCTCCCAAGTCTTACACGCACATTCACACACACACACACACACACACACACACACACACACACTGCACGGCCTCCACTCCTTATAGCCTACAGCTGCTCACTCTGTGCCTCTCTCTCTTTTCCATGGCTCCGATTTAATAAAGCAGCAAAACAATGGGCTTTTCTGCTGCTTCCCTCACTCGGTTCGGACTGGGTCCATAAGGGGACTGGTCTGGTTGTCCTTTCGGGAACAGGTTAAAAAAATGTATTTATGCATATTTGGTGCTGGCCTTTCCCGTGTCCATTTCGGAACAGGACCTCTAACTCCCATTTAGGGCTGTCCCCTACAAAAAGCAATCTTGGTCGACCGAGAGTCATCCTGTTCTTTCGACCAATCGATTGGTTGACATGTTTAAAAATATTTTTACAGAAATATATAGACAGACAAACCCTATGGAACCCTGACCTGTTCATTGGACGTGCCACCTTGTCCCAGACCTGCTGTTTTCATCTCGCTCTCTCTCTACCGCACCTGCACTCTATTGCACTGAAAAGCCAAGTGACATTCACTCCTGATGTATTTACCTGTTGCAACCTCCACAACTACTATTATTATTATTTGACCCTGCTGGTCATCTTTGAACATTTGAACATCTTGGAGAAAGAACTGGCCTTAATGGCCATGTATGGTTATAATTTCCACCCGGCACAGCCAGAAGGGGATCATCAGGCCATCCCTCAGAGCCTGGTTCCTCTCTAGGTTTCTTCCTAGGTTTTTGCCTTTCTAGGGAGTTTTTCCTAGCCACCGTGCTTCTACATCTGCATTGCTTGCTGTTTGGGATTTTAGGCTGGGTTTCTGTATAGCACTTTGTGACATCGGCTGATGTAAAAAGGCCTTTATAAATACATTTTGATTTGATTTGATATGTGTTTGAATAAAATCAACCACATATGCACTGAGCTTGTCTGATGCTTTAAGCACACCGTTTTATTAAACAATTAAGACACGCAAATTACTCAAGAAAGAGCCCGATGGTCACACTGTAAAAAAATGTATAAAAATGACAGCGAGTGCCTGTGTGACTGGCGCACATTGTCGCGCTCTCCTCCCTACAGCAGCGAAAAGGCACCACAGAACATCAAGTGTTTATTGCGGCGTCCGTGCTGAAGCTGCAACAACAATCAAATGTACTTATAAAGCCCTTTTTACATCAGCAGATGTCACAAGTGCTTATACAGAAACCCAGCCTAAAACCCCAAACAGCAAGCAATGCAGATGTAAAAGCACGGTGGCTAGGAAAAACTCCCTAGAAAGGCAGGAACCTAGGAAGAAACCTAGAGAGGTGGAGATTATAAGAGTATGTTGCCATGAAGGCCAGATTGTTCTTCAAAATGTTCAAACATTCATAGAGGACCAGCAGGGTCAAATAAAAGTCACTGTGATTGTGGAGGGTGCAACAGGTCAGTACCTAGCTGAGCATTCAGAGGTTGAGACAGCAGGTGCGGTAGAGAAAGAGCGCAAGAGTCGAAAACGGCAGGTCCGGGACAAGGTAGCATGTCGGGGTTCCATAGCCACAGACAGAACAGTTGAAACTGGAGCAGCAGCACGACCAGGTGGACTGGGGACAGCCAGGAGTCATCAGGCCAGGTAGTCCTGAGGCATGGTCCTAGGGCTCAGGTCCTCCGGGAGGGAGAGCGGGGGAGAGAGAGAATTAGAGGGAGCATACTTAAATTCACACAGGACACCAGATAAGATGGGATAATTACATCAGATATAACTTATGTAAATGTGATATTTCAGTTTTCTATTTTTAATACATGTGTTTTTGCTTTCTCATTATGGGGTATTGTGTGTAGATTGATGAAGGGAAAAAAACACCAAGTCAAGGGATCTGAATACTTTCCGAATGCACTATATATTGAAATATAGGCTTACGGTATTAAGACTAAACAGGGCGTGCTTTTAGGCCTACAGCTCATGGTGGTTATGCAAGGCTACTATACAAAGCCTACTAATGATAACGATATGACTTATTATTATAATGATGATCATAATAGTAATTGTAATAATAACAATAAGAAGGATATCAAGAAAAAGGAGGGTATAGGAGCTGTGTGCAAGATCTGTCTTATTTCTGTAGATATACAGTACCAGTTTGGACACCTACTCATTCCAGTGTTTTTCTTTATTTTTACTATTTTGTACATTATAGTATAATAGTGAAGACATCAAAACTATGGAATAACACATAGTTTAGATTCTTCAAAATAGCCACCCTTTGCCTTGATAACAGCTTTGCACACTCTTGGCATTCTCTCTACCAGCTTCATTAGGAATGCTTTCCCAAAAGTCTTGAAGGAGTTCCCACATATGCTGAGCAACTCATCCCAAACAATCTTTGCAGCAATTTGACCATGAAGCAGAAATAAAGGTTAAATTAAAAAATTAAAATAAATGAAAGCCTGACAGTTGATGTTGAGATGTGTCTGTTACATGAACTCTGTGAAGCATTTATTTGGGGCTGCAATTTCTGAGCCTGTTAATGAACTTATCCTCTGCAGCAGAGGTAACTCTGGGACTTCCTTTCCTGTTGAGGTCCTCATGAGAGCCAGTTTCGTCATAGCGCTTGATGGTTTTTGCAACTGATTGACTGTCATTTCTCTTTGCTTATTTGAGCTGTTCTTGCCATAATATGGACTTGGTCTTTTACCAAATAGGGCTATCTTCTATATACCACCCCCACCTTGTCACAACACAACTGATTGGCTCAGACGCATTAAGATGGAAAGAAATTCCACAAATTAACTTATAGCAAGGCACACCTGTTAATTGAAATACATTACAGGTGATTACCTCATTAAGCTGGTTGAGAGAATGCCAAGAGTGTGCAAAGCTGTCAAGGCAAAGGGTTGCAACTTTGAAGAATCTCAAATATAAAATAGAAAAACCCTTGAATGAGTAAGTGTTCTAAAACTCTTTACTGGTACTGTATATCACAGATTTGTTTTATAGCCAGGCACATTTACAGTTAGGCTATTGATTATAGACCTAATTAAATTGGTGTTTCCTCACCTCAAATTTCTTAGATAATTAGGCTAAGGCAAGGGCTGTACTGCTGCTGCCTCCGCCGCATTGTTTTGAATCCAAATATGCTGCTTAACTTTGCTACTATGCACATACAGTGGGGAGAACAAGTATTTGATACACTGCTGATTTTGCAGGTTTTCCCACTTACAAAGCATGTAGAAGTCTGTAATTTTTATCATAGGTACTCTTCAACTGTGAGTGACAGAATCTAAAACAAAAATCCAGAAAATCACATTGTATGATTTTTAAGTAATTAATTAGCATCTTATTGCATGACATAAGTATTTGATACATCAGAAAAGCAGAACTTAATATTTGGTACAGAAACCTTTGTTTGCAATTACAGAGGTCATATGTTTCCTGTAGTTCTTGACCAGGTTTGCACACACTGCAGCAGGGATTTTGGCCCACTCCTCCATACAGACCTTCTCCAGATCCTTCAGGTTTCGGGGCTGTCGCTGGGCAATACGGACTTTCAGCTCCCTCCAAAGATTTTCTATTGGGTTCAGGTCTGGAGCTGGCTAGGCCACTCCAGGACCTTGAGATGCTTCTTATGGAGACACTCCTTAGTTGCCCTGGCTGTGTGTTTCGGGTCATTGTCATGCTGGAAGACCCAGCCACGACCCATCTTCAATGCTCTTACTGAGGGAAGGAGGTTGTTGGCCAAGATCTCGCGATACATGGCCCCATCCATCCTCCCCTCAATACGGTGCAGTCGTCCTGTCCCATTTGCAGAAAAGCATCCCCAAAGAATGATGTTTCCACCTCCATGCTTCACGGTTGGGATGGTGTTCTTGGGGTTGTACTCATCCTTCTTCTTCCTCCAAACACGGCGAGTGGAGTTTAGACCAAAAAGCTCTATTTTTGTCTCATCAGACCACATGTCCTTCTCCCATTCCTCCTCTGGATCATCCAGATGGTCACTGGCAAACTTCAGACGGGCCTGGACATGCGCTGGCTTGAGCAGGGGGACCTTGCGTGCGCTGCAGGATTTTAATCCATGACGGCGTAGTGTGTTACTAATGGTTTTCTTTGAGACTGTGGTCCCAGCTCTCTTCAGGTCATTGACCAGTTCCTGCCTTGTAGTTCTGGGCTGATCCCTCACCTTCCTCATGATCATTGATGCCCCACGAGGTGAGATCTTGCATGGTGCCCCAGACCGAGGGAGATTGACCGTCATCTTGAACTTCTTCCATTTTCTAATAATTGCGCCAACAGTTGTTGCCTTCTCACCAAGCTGCTTGCCTATTGTCCTGTAGCCCATCCCAGCCTTGTGCAGGTCTACAATTTTATCCCTGATGTCCTTACACAGCTCTCTGGCCTTGGCCATTGTGGAGAGGTTGGAGTCTGTTTGATTGAGTGTGTGGACAGGTGTCTTTTATACAGGTAACGAGTTCAAACAGGTGCAGTTAATACAGGTAATGAGTGGAGAACAGGAGGGCTTCTTAAAGAAAAACTAACAGGTCTGTGAGAGACGGAATTCTTACTGGTTGGTAGGTGATCAAATACTTATGTCATGCAATAAAATGCAAATTAATTATTTAAAAATCATACAATGTGATTTTCTGGATTTTTGTTTTAGATTCTCTCACAGTTGAAGTGTACCTATGATAAAAATTACAGACCTCTACATGCTTTGTAAGTTGGAAAATCAGCAAAATCGGCAGTGTATCAAATACTTGTTCTCCCCACTGTAGCAACATAGGATAAAGTGCCAATTCTACGGCGCACTGAAGATTATGATTCAGAACCGCAGACAGCGACCGTATCCAACGTTGGAGAAAGCGCATTTGTTATAAAATAATATACTGAACAAAAATATTAACTTAACATGCAACAATTTCAAAGATTTCACTGAGTTAGTTCATATAAGGAAATCAGTCATTTGAAATAAATAAATTAGGCCCTAATCTATGGATTTCACATGACTGGGCAGGGGTGCAGCCATAGACCCACCCACTTGGGGGCCAATCAGATGAGTTTGTCCTCACAAAAGGGCTTTATTACAGACCAAAATACTCCTCAGTTTTGTAGGCTACCCAGCTCCATTAATTTGTGCAGTTATGGATGGGATTACCGTGACCAACCGTCACAGGGAATTTGACTGCTGGGATGACTCATGACTACCGGTGTGGCGGTAATAAAGTCACCGTGACAGCACTAGACATGATTATCATAATAATTGTTGTCTTCTATATGAAGTACCGTTATCCCTACTAAGTCAGAGGTTACATTTCTGACAAAGGACATCCCCCAAACCAACAGATGGCTCATTATCATATGCCGATAGAGGCAGTCAAAATCTCCCACACACAGCCCAACGCTAACTCTGTAGAATATATTATATTACCATGTGTCATCTAATCATATTTCAGGTCAATGTTGTTGGTGAAAGGTCCCACTTGGCCATATCAGAATGTTGTTACTGTAGCTACCATTTATGTCTTTGTGTAGTTTTTTCAGAACCCAGTCATTGGCACATACACTGTACCACATGCTGCTCCCACCTGCTATGCAACATGTATTTGGTAGCAGAAATTGCACTTTTCTGTCTGTCTTGGTTATGTGAAAATATAGTTCACTCCTGGGACTGGAATGACTCTGGGGCTGGCTCAGTGGAGGTGAAAAAGACTAATTGGGCATTGAGCTGTTGTGGGGATCTAGTTGTTTGACGCTACTCTTTTTCTCTCTCTTTCTGCTCTCTCTGCTCTCAGAGTGAATATGGAAACAGACGACCTGTCTGGAATTCAGCTCTACCCTGTTGAGATGGTCATGGTGGAGGACTCTCTCAAGTAAGACTGTGTGTGTGTGTGTGTGTGTGTGTGTGTGTGTGTGTGTGTGTGTGTGTGTGTGTGTGTGTGTGTGTGTGTGTGTGTCTTACTCTCTCTTCTCTCACTACAGTGGCCAAGACAGTGACGGCAGTGAAGGACAAACCACATCCAAGGTGAGACCTCTTTCCTGTGAGAATCACTTATGTGGTTTTATTACAAAATGTGCGCACCTACGAGCACCCTTTGAACTCTGACTGTGAGTATAGTCTGTATGTGCAGTGAAAGGGTATGTGTGACGGTGTCAAACTGTAAAATATATCAGTAGCATCTGTGTTAGAGACTTAGACTCCTCTCCTGGGTTAGTGTGTGTTTTTAGTTTCCCTCCCCAAGCAAGCAGCCCTGCCCTTCCTCCTCTGATGTCATTTCCTGTCTACTGTAATATAGCTCTGCTGCTTGTTGGTAGTTGAATATTGTTAAGATTACTTGTTTGTAGTATAACGTATTTGAGCTGTGGTAAATGTTGTTTTCGAGCTGTATTAGATTGTAAGCTTGTCTCGTTTGTTAGAGTATAAGGATTTCTGGAAGTAAAGCTTGAATTGCTGTGATAGATGTACACTTCATGAACAAAAGTATGTGGACACCTGAACATCTCATTCCAAAATCAATGGGCATTAATATGGAGTTTGTCCCCCCTTTGCTGCTATAACAGCCTCCACTCTTCTGGGAAGGCTTTCTACTAGATGTTGGAACATTGCTGTGGAGACTTGCTTCCATTCAGCCACAAGAGCATTAGTGAGGTCGGGCACTGATGTTGTGCGATTAGGCCTGGCTTGCAGTTGTCATTCCAATTTATCCCAAAGGTTTTCGATGGGGTTGAGGTCAGGGCTCTGTGCAGGCCATTCATGTTCTTTCACACCGATCTCGACAAACCATTTCTGTATGGACCTTGCTTTGTGCACAGGGGCATTGTCATGCTGAAACAGGAAAGGGCCTTCCCCAAACTGTTGCCACAAAGTTGGAATCACAAAATCGTCTAGAATGTCATTGTATGCTGTAGCGAGTTTGGGGAAGGCCTAGTTCACTGGAACTAAGGGGCCTAGACCGAACCATGAAAACATCCCCAGACCATTATTCTCCCTCCACCAAACTTGACAGTTGGCACTATGCATTTGGGCAGGTAGCCTTATCCTAGCATTCGCCAAAATCTGATTTGTCCGTCTGACTGCCAGATGGTGAAGCGCGATTCATCACTCCAGAGAACGTGTTTCCACTGCTCCAGTGACCAATGGTGGCGAGCTTTACACCACCCCAGCCAAGACTTGGCATTGCGCATGGTAATCTTAGGCTTTTGTGCGGCTGCTCGGCATTGGAAACCCATTTCATGAAGATCCCGACAAACAGTTCTTGTGCTGACGTTTTTTCCAAAAGGCAGTTTGACGATTTTTACGCTCTTCAGCACTTGGCGGTCCCGTTCTGTGAGGTTGTGTGGCCTACCACTTCACGGCTGAGCCGTTGTTGCTCCTAGACGTTTTCACTTCACAATAACAGCACTTACAGTTGACTGGGGCAGCTCTAGCAGGGCAGAAATGTGACAAACTGATTTGTTGGAAAGGTGGCATCCTATGACGGTGCCACGTTGAAAGTCACTGAGCTCTTCAGTACGGGCCATTCTACTGCCAATGATTGTCTATGGAGATTGCATGGCTGTTTGCTCAATTTTATACACCTGTCAGTAACGGGTATGGCTGAAGTAGCTGAATCCACTAATTTGAAGGGGTGTCCACATACTTTTGTGTGTATAGTGTAGTAAGTAGATGTACAAATAAGTTCCACCGGTTGGTATGTTCTATCTAGTGGGACACTCCCGATGGAGGCTTTGAGTTCCAGAAGAAACGAAAGTTGATTCTAGAGAGGGCCAGGCTGGAGGCGCAGCTTGCATGTCAACAATATGAGAGACATATGTCCAACCAGGTAAACCTAGAAACAGACCATGGATGTCCATGCCCCTCAGGCTTACCAGCCAATCCCTGCCTCTGACTTCCCTTATCTTGTGTCAGTGTGTGTGTGTGTGTGGTCACTTCATGCTCTTAACCACTGTTCCCAAGTCAGTTTTTGTGTGAAGTGTTACATAGTTCAGAGGTGGGCTACAGTACGGGTAGCTGATCCTAGGTATGTGGTTAAGGGCGCTTGAGGGCCAATCCTAATTTTGGATCTGTGCGTAACTTCAGTTCTCAAAAGTCTGCCATTGACTTCAGTGCAAGATTAAGGATTCAGCCTCGTGACCAGTAGGTGTGTTTGCTGGTGTGACCTCTATCCTGTTACCTAGTCAACTCATGACCTTTTAGATCTGTGTGTCGGTCTCCTGTTTTGAATGTCTGTAACTTCGATCTTACCTTTGTTTACGCCTTCAGAGGTAGATGAAGGGAATTATTTGAGGCAGGTGCTTGTGTGTAGTGTTGGTGTTTTTGTCGTCTGTGTGAGATTTAGTTGTGTGTTGTATGTAGCATGACGCTATAGTTAGTAGTGTGTGAAGTTGACCAATAGGACTTGACCAATAGGACTTGACCCCGCCCCAGTCTGGTTCAATACCATGGTAACTGTTGCCCAGATACAATCTCTTTCTAGTGATTGGTCCTATCCTTCAGAGCAATACCGGGATTGGATCACACACTTTAAAGGCCTAAACAAATGCATTTGAACTTAACAGTTGGTTGAATGTCTTTTAAAAAGCTCTCTCCGGAGGGTTGACAACCCTGTAGTTGAACCAAACCAGCACCAAGGAAGGAGGAACAACCGCATACCACATAACAAGGAGAACAAGACTTCATTGTCTGTAGATTCTTTTAAAAATCTTCAACAACGCTCTAGTGTTGTCACAAACGCACACACACAGAGAGAGAGAGACAGGGCCCAGTATTGGGGACAGAGCACACAGCCATCACTGACCACATGAAGAGAGCACTGTCACCACATAGCGACTGCCTGTCCAACACGAGCTACATGGTCGTAGCAACAGTCAACTAATTAGAGTTGAAGCAATATTGATATTAGCAAACATCTAGATACTGTACACCACATCAGATGTATTGGCCAATCCAAGCTAGTGAACAACTGGCCATACTAGTCAATCTGGGTGAGGGTCAGAGAAAGGGACTTGGTGAGTTGTGCTCTAGTTAAGCCAGCTCAGAGGTAATCTTTAGTGTTAAATAGTATAGGACGCTAAGCTCCAATCAAAATCCTGCACACACGTGCATCATACACACGTACACAGTGCACAGAGGTCACAAACATATACACTTTCAACACCAGCTGTCAACACCCCAATTGCCCATAGAGACCTGAATAATGTATGTATTATGCAAGTGTACTCTCAGGATAAGAGGGTCCCTAACCTTTATGTTTGTACGCCCATGGACTCTCTACCAGGGAGAAGACAGAGTTCCAGGCAGCAGTCCCACGTTTACCACCCCTGCCTTTGGGCTGAAGCCCCGCTCAGGTGAGTGCAGGCTAGGCATGGCACTGTATTGGGGGGGATGGGCGTGATGGGATGGGCACATCTCTTTACCTACCACAGTCCATAATTACATGATACTACCACATCCCGATCCTACTTTCATGGGGTTATAAGATTATCCCAAAGTAAGAAAGACCTGGGCAGTTCCTCCAATGGTCAAGAGTCAATCCCCCCCAAACTAGTTCCAACTTGTTCCCCTCAGACTAGAACTGCTGAGGCACACAATATCTCATAACACCCTCTGTGTTCAAGTCCCCTAAAGCAGCAGCAGCAGTTGAGTCATGCTGTAGAGGCTACCAGTCCTGTCCTGACTAACATGCAATGCTCCCACAATGTTTCTGTAATGCTGTGTGAACAATATCTAAAAAGTGATGTGTGTTTGCTGAGAAGACGTGGATGTGAGTACTCTGCACCCAATCCCAAAGAGTGGCTGTGGAGGAAGACGCATACAAAGTGTCGTCCTTCTTTTTGCTAACTAACTGGAGGACTGGTTAGCTACCGCCCATGGAACAGAGCAGGTCCACAGATTCTGAGTTGAGAAGAAAAATCCTTTACAAATCCTCTGTACCTGTCTGGTACTCCTCATGGTCAGAGGGCTTTGGGTGCAGGTTCACTGAAACGACTCTAGTATCTGATATTGGCTGCTTGTTGAAATAGAGCTAGCATCCATCCAGCTAGTTGCTACGCACAGTAGTCTACTACTGCCGTGTGTGAAATGTAGCTTTAGGATACCTGCTACCACTAACAGCATGTCATAAAATCTGTATTGTGAAATGGCACTAATATTGATTTATTTTCTTCTATGTATTTTTTCACATCTCCTTTGTTTCTTCCTTTCCTCCCCCGCTCCTTTCCTCCCTTTCTATCTTTTCACCGACTGCTGCATGACGTCTTACACCAATATTCACTCCAATCACATCCCTTTTTCTAACCCAACCTGCCTTTGCATGCGATTATCAACTGCTGCTGCCTGTTTCGTTCCCTTATCTTTTAAAATTCTAAACCGTTTTTTTCCGGAACTTTCTCTGGTGTCTCGGGGGGGGGTGGGTGTGGTTTTGGGTTTTGGAATCTGTCTTGTTCTACTTGGCCTCTCCCCCTGTACCTTGCCCCACCCTGCCCTTCGCCCGTCCCACTCTTCCTCTAGCCCCTGCCTCACTGCCCTGCTCGCCCCCGCCCTGTCTCCGCCCCCTCCTCACACAGGCCCTGCCCGTCGATAGAGACACTCCCCCTAGACCAGGCGATGGAGGCATTCACAGCAGTGGTAGGTCACTCCTCCCAACTAATTGGCCAATCTGAGGCCTCGAAACCAACCACCGCTAGACACAGTCTCAGATGTTTGCAAACCATTTGGTTGACTCGCTCCTGTTTCTCTCTCTCCTCTCTCTCTCTCAACTCTTTCTCTCACTGTTTCCTTTTTCTATATTTCCACCTGTCACTCTTTCTATCAATTACACTCTCTGTGATCTCATCTTCTCTCTATCCCTCGTTCCAAGGCGCGTGTGTGTGTGTGTGTGTGTGTGTGTGTGTGTGTGTGTGCGCTGTACTTTTGTGTGTGTGTGTGTGTGTGTGTTCGTACGTGCGTGTGTGTGACCGAGCAGAGCTCTGAGGCCCAGGGGATCAAAGGAGAGCCTCCACACTTCACACACTCCTTTTCCTTCATCTGTTCTCATGTTGGCGAGTATGTTGTGGTCATGGTGGTGGGGGTGACACATGCTAAAAGTTAAACCGTGTGTCTGTACGTCACTGCATCAATGTGGTTGAAGACATGGGAAAAGGGGGTCCGCTATACAGAAGCTAGTTCCAAGACCACCCAACAACACACACCCACACAGACACAGATACTCTCTGATGCACATACGCATTTATACACACAGATGTGTGTGTTTGTGTCTGTCTCTGAGTATTTTGTACTCAGAGACATTCTGTCTGACAGAGAGAACGTGTTCATTCCTCCTGCAGTCATTATCAGACAGTATGTTCACTCCCACTACAACCACAGTCCAGATCTGGCAACACACATAGACCCCACCCTCCATTAAGTACCCTTTGATACTGGCTCTGCCTAACAGTGCATTATAACCCATTAAAGACAGACACAGGATCTTTCATGCCAGGGCTGATATTGGTGGGAAAGCAGGCTGGGTACTGGGATATCTGATGTCATACATACACACACACACACACACTCTTACTTACTCACTCACTCAGCCCAGTACGTACGGACGGAGTATCTTGCTGTTCCTCTCCCCTGGCTTCCTTTCTATAGCTCATGGTGTTTATAGATTTGTATTTTAACTGTTAGATAATGGTCTCACTGGGGATATCCCACTTCCATCAGGAGGGAAACGGAAAGCTGCCGACAGCCATTTCCCCCCAGGGCGACTCATGTTACATGATTGTTCAACATTGTTCAAAGGGTGAGCTTTTATGATATCGGCATGGATTCAAAGTGAACATTAACTTTTTATCACTCCTGTTGCTAATGATAATAGGTAGATTATAATAACAAAGACATTCAGAAAGAATGCCCCAACGAAAGTAAATAGGAGTGTTCAAAGGAGCAGTAATGTTGGCTAATCTGTCATATAGAATTCCCTAGT
The DNA here is from genome assembly GCA_023634145.1 of Thymallus thymallus. Lineage (NCBI taxonomy): Eukaryota > Metazoa > Chordata > Actinopteri > Salmoniformes > Salmonidae > Thymallus > Thymallus thymallus. The sequence continues at coordinate 14,577,318 of CM042408.1, forward strand.
ATTGAGAACAGTGGTCATAGCTTTGTTTTTCAATGAAGATATAACCAATCACCAGTAAACGGGTCAGGCCTCAGGGAGGTGACATCACCAGTAACCAATAGGAGGAGAAATCACGAGTGGCTGACCTCATTAACAGCCAATGAGCTCTCAGAACCCAGTCTAAGGGCACCATTCCAACTTAAAGTGTGTCTTGGGCAGTTCTCTCCAACCCTGTTCCTGGAGAGCTGCCGTCCTGTAGGTTTTCACACCAACCCTAATCTAGCTCACCTGATTCTAATATTTAGCTGGTTGATAAACTGAATTAGGTTACTTACAACTGGGTTTGGAGTGAAACCCTACAGGAGGGTAGGTCTCCAGGAACAGGGTTGGAGAGCCCTGGTCTAGGGTCACACCATCACCAGGCATTGGTAACGCAGTGGATGCCTGAGGGCTGAACGAGGAAGCAGAATGACTGTATTTATACTGAATGACTGTGTGTTGCAGTAGCTTTTATTGACCTTTTGAACTCGTAAACAACACCAGCTGTTGACAGTTTTTATTCTCCGTGGGTAGCAGCCCTGACTAGAGAGGAACCAGAATTTTAGACTTCCTCTCTGATACAGGATTGCCATCTGGGGTAGAAGCCACTGTTAAATTGGGTTTGTTGTTGAAAGGAGAACATTCCTCTTTATCTCTCAATCTCTTTACATCTCGCTCTCTCTCTCTGGCCCCTCACCAATCAGTGTGTGCCCTCAGAGGCCCTGTCTGTGTCTATTACTCTGAAACAAATGAACGCCCTGCTATTACACACACACTATATATTCAAAAGTATGTGGACACCCCTTCAAATTTGTGGATTTTACTATTTCAGCCACAGCTGTTGCTGACAGTTGTATCAAATCGAGCACACAGCCATCTCCATAGAATGGTCTTACTGAAACGCTCAGTTACTTTCAACGTGGCACCGTCGTAGGATGCTACCTTTATTGTTAAGTGGAAACATCTAAGAGCATCAATGGCTCAGCTGCGAAGTGGTAGGCCACACAAGCTCACAGAACGGGACCGCCGTGTGCTGAAGCGCGTAGCACGTTAAAAATAGTCTGTCCTTGGTTGCAACACTCACTACCGAGTTCCAAACTGCCTCTGGAAGCAACGTCAGCACAAGAACTGTTCGTCGGGAGCTTCATGAAATGGGTTTCCATGGCCGAGCAGCCACACACAAGCCTTAAAACATCATGCGCAAATAAAACTTGCCGCCATTGGACTTGCTTTCTCTGGAGTGATGAATCACCTTTTAACATCTGGCAGTCCGATGGACGAATCTGGGTTTGGCGAATGCCAGGAGAACGCTACCTGCCCGAATGCATAGTGCCAACTGTATAGTTTGGTGGAGGAGAAATAATGGTCTGGGGCTGTTTTTCATGGTTCGGGCTAGGCCCCAGTGAAGGGGCATCTTAACGCTACAGCATACAATTACATTCTAGACGATTCTGTGCTTCCAATTTTGTAGCAACAGTTTGGAGAAGGCCTGTTCCTGTTTCACCATGACAATGCCTCTTTGCTAAAATCGAGGTATATACAGAAATTGTTTGACATCATTTAAGTCAATTGGAGGTGTACCTGTGGATGTATTTCAAGGCCTACCTTCAAACTCAGTGCTTCTTTGCTCGACATCATGGGAAAATCAAAAGAAATCAGCCAAGACCTCCGAAATAATTTGTAGACCTACCACGTTCATCTGTACAAATAATAGTACGCAAGTATAAACATGATCGGACCACGCAGCCATCATACCGCTCGGGAAGGAGACTCGTTCTGTCTCCTAGAGATGAACGTACTTTGGTGCGATAAGTGCATATCAATCCCAGAACAACAGCAAAGGACCTTGTGAAGATGTTGGAGGAAACAGGTGCAAAAGTATCTATATCCACAGTAAAATGAGTCCTATATCAACATAACCTGAAAGGCCGCTCAGCAAGGAAGAAGCCACTGCTCCAAAACCACCATATAAAAGCCAGACTACAGTTTGCAACTGCACATGGGGACAAAGATCGTACTTTTTGGAGAAATGTCTTCTGGTCTGATGAAACAAAAATAGAACTGTTTGGCCATAATGACCATCATTATGTTTGGAGGAAAAAGGGGGAGGCTTGCAAGCCGAAGAAAACAATCCCAACAGTGAAGCACGGGGGGCTGGCAGGATCATGTTGTGGGGGTGCTTTGCTGCAGGAGGGACTGGTGCACTTCTCAAAATAGATGGCAAAAATATATGTGGATATATTGGAGCAACATCTCAAGACATCAGTCAGGAAGTTAAAGCTTGGTCGCAAATGGGTCTTCCAAATGGACAAAACATACTTCCAAAGTTGTGGCAAAATGGCTTAAGGACAACAAAGTCAGGGTATTGGAGTGGCCATCACAAAGCCCTGACCTCAATCCTATAGAAAATGTGTGGGCAGAAGTGAAAAAGGTGTATGCATTCTAGGAGGCCTACAAACCTGACTCAGTTACACCAGTTCTGTCAGGAGGAATGGGCCAAAATTAACCCAACTTATTGTGGGGAGCTTGTGGAAGGCTACCCAAAACATTTGACCCAAGTTAAACAATTTAAAGGCAATGCTACCGAATACTAATTGAGTGCATGTAAACTTCTAACTCACTGGGAATGTGATGAAAGAAATATAAGCTGAAATAAATCATTCTCTCTAATATTATTCTGACATTTCACATTCTTAAAATAATGTGAGGATCCTAACTGACCTAAGACAGGGAATTTTTACAAGGATTAAATGTCAGGAATTGTGAAACTGAGTTTAAATGTATTTGGCTAAGGTGTATGTAAACTTCCGACTTGTATATATGTATAATTTTTTTTCTTTTTTACTCAGAATTTCTTTTTTACTCAGACGCACGCAAACAACAACTACATCTCATCTGCCCAGACCTGCATGCTCACACCCCCATCTCTACTGCCTGCATTATTGTTTGCCACTTGGCCATAAATTGTACCAAATAGTTTATCGGTCACACATTCCATTTCTATATTTCAATAATAAATATTTTTGGCCGAATTGATTGATTTCCAAGTTTTTAGTATAGCATTCCCAGAAAGCATGGGCTATTGAATCATTATTAGTTTTAGACTTAAGACATGACTCTGTGGTAGATTAGTGAATTTGGTCTCTTGTATAATAAATCTTGTGCCAACACCAGGTATTTTTAAGATTTTCTCAAGGTTGTTCTGATGTCCAAAATATTTCAAATCCAAATGCTGTGATATGTAACTTTTCACGTCTCATTCTGTTGTATTGTTAAATTTTACTCTTACTCCTTGCTAACCACATTTACACCCTCTAATAATTAACATCCTGTTCTCTTTATGGCGATAGGGGAATGGTGATCATCGCCCCTCGCTGAGCCCCTCTACCCACTCTGATGGTTATCATGTGTGTTTATATCTAACTTCCTACTTGGATAGCCCCTCAAGGAGTCATTTCCTTGTGTATCAGATAGGCCCATGTTATTAAGGCCTAGTGTGAATACTTCAGAAATGCATTCTTTCCCTTTTCCCCAAGCGTGGGTTGAAGTATCCAGTGACTCTTGGGCTCCCTCATGTGGTCTGAATGTGTGTCACCACGCAGAGCTACTGAACGTGTGGTGTGTCACTCTGAGCTGTATATGGTGGCTGTTGCAAGGGAGATTTAAACTAGAATATAGGCCGTTGATTGATTTAGTAAATTATTCACTCCTATTTTGTAGAATGTGATCATCGCGTTTCTCTCTCTCTCTCACACACACACACACACACACTGAATACATTTCCTCCTCCCACACCCAGTAAAAAAAAAACAAAAAAACTAATTTCTCTGTAGCTTTGACTTCCTTATTTTGTGCTTACCCAGTTGAAAATACTGATTTGAGACTAGAATATAATACCAATGAGGGAATACTTCTGCTTCTAATGTACAATAAGATGAATAAATATGCTGCATTGTCTTTTTTTTGTAACTTTCAGTTACATTAGTTCCTTGAGGGCTTGCTATTCCATCTGTCGGTATGCAGGATTGACTAAAGTGGAACGCCTTTAGGAAACCCAATCTTCCACATTCACTCCCCAGTGCGTATGACTGTTTCCATGACAATGAAGGCAGCCTAGAGCCCAGCACTGTAGTGTGCATCTGCAGTTGTGGATATTAATGAGGGGTAACGCAAGTGTACAGTAGCTACGCATCTGCTTGTAAGGGAAAGTGTGTTTTCCGTTTCAGTGAATATTGTCGTGTGCATTCTATGTAGGCTACAGTATGTGTGGTGTTATGGGTGTGACGTGTGTGTGTGTGTGTGTGTGTGAATGACGATATGTGTACAGTACAATATGTGAAGGTGTTAGTTACTGACGTCCTGTTGTTGTTCTCTCCTCCTGCCTGCTGTGGGCAGTATTCCTGAGGACCCATAAGAGCCTGGAGTGTGTTGACCCTCAGTTCACCATGAGGAGGAAGATGGAACAGCTGAGAGAAGAGCTGGAGCTGATGGAACAACTCAGAGACGTGAGCGCTTCTGTCTTTCTCGCCCTCACTCTCGCGCTCTCTCTTCTGGAAGTCAACTCCCCAGTTTTAGCTTATGTCCTCAGTTTGTGTTTGTGTGTGTGTGTGTGTGTGTGTGTGTTAAAGTGAGTGTGTTTTGACCCCTCTTACCCCTCCTGTCTCCTCAGAGCATAGAGAGCAGACTGAAGGTGGCTCTTCCTGAAGACCTAGGCTCCTCCCTCATGGACGGGGTGGTGCTCTGTCATCTGGCCAATCACATTCGCCCACGCTCCGTGGTCAGCATCCATGTGCCCTCGCCTGCTGTGGTACGTCTAGGGGTCAATGAGGGGTTAAAGAGGGATAAGTGGAAATGGGTGATTCTTTGTGTTATAGGCACTTATAGTCTCCGCTGAGCTCTCTGTGTCTGTGTCTGTGTCTGTGTCTGTGTGTGTGTGTGTCTGTGTGTCTGACCCGCAGCCCAAACTCAGCATGGCCAAGTGTCGGCGGAACGTAGAGAACTTCCTGGATGCCTGTAGGAAGATGGGTGTTCCCGAGGTGAGACACACCCCCTCCTTTCTGTTATATAGTGGCACCTCATTGATCCTGAATCAGCCACTGTATTTCAGATTCACTGATAGTTAGGATTCAACTGATCTTAGATCTGTTAAGAATTTGAATAAAAGCTACAGTACATCATTGGGTTTGGAATCAAGTTGTGGCTGGGCTGATTGGGGATCAGTGATGCACACAGCCTGTATAGAACACAGATACTATGCACACTAGTATGGAGGGTCAGAAAAGGCTGGGTACTAGTGCTGGGATGAAACTAGACCATTTGACAAGTCTACAACTTATTTATTTTATACAGTAATACAGTTCTAGGATATGCATTTGACCTCGGGACCAAACCCCTTTATATGAGGGCTCCCGAGTGGCACAGTGGTCTAAGGCACTGCATCTCAGTGCAAGAGGCGTCACTACAGTCCCTGGTTCGAATCCAGGCCCATAGGGCGGTGCACAATTGGCCCAGCATCTAATTTGTTCTTATCTGACTTGCCTAGTTAAATAAAGGTTAAATAAATAAAATAACAAATAATCATCACCTCAAAACAATCTGCCCAGTCAGAGCACAGAGTTTGATCCCAGAACTGGCACATCTAGCCAATCACCTTCCCATCCCCCTTTACTCCTCCTTCTCTGAGAAAGAGAGATGCATTTATGACACGAGTTAAAGCTGCATCTTCATCATCATCATCATACTGGACTATGCTGTCATCATCGCTACCCACTATGGCTTTGGGCTTCCTCTATACTTTAGAACTTTGACCTGGCTCTTGCCTGGTTCTGACCACAGCTAGTGAATTTAACAGGAGCTGATGTGCTATCACTCCTGCAGAAAAACATGGCCGAAATGTTATGTAATCTACTTGACTGAAAGATGTCCTGTGTGCATGGGGTGGTAACGTAATATAAGTGTGCTTGTGTGTGAGTATCAAATTGACCCTGGTGACACATTACTGTGTTGATTTCTCCTTTAGTAAATAGTCAGAAAATTATGACCACTGTTTCTGTCACCCACTGATTACACATACAGTGGTTGTTGGACTCATTATTTGATCGTACCCTGGTGTAGTAAGCCCTGCTGTGTCAAAACCTCAGACTACAAAAGCTGCCTTTTGGTCACTGTGTTTGAGTATCCTGCTGGGACTGTACAGTAGAAAGCACAGTAGTACCAATACCAAAAGTGAGACTGTCTGAGATCTCTTAGCTGCTTCCTTAGACCTCCTGCTTGCTTGCTGTTGCTAGTCTGGTTCTGCATGTATATCCTGATTCTACTGCTACTTGCTGACTGAAATGTCACTGCCTCGCCGAAACAAGTGCTTTGCGCTGGATTTACAGTTAACGCTGACGAGTGTAAGCGAAGGCGTAGCTGGCTACCACCACCCGCACCCTCATTGCGCCTAACGCTCCACACCCCAGCATGGCCTGCTTTCTGAAAGAGAGACGGAGTTCAGTTTCAGTTTAAAAAATATATATAAGTCACACTCTCTCTCTCAAAAAGCAGCCCTGCACGTCACCCTGGTAACCCACGCCTGCGCAGCCCTGCACAAAAACACACACCTTGACACCTGACCTCTGTTCCCAGCGGTTAACATCCTGCCTTGTTTCTCTCTGTTCTATTTTCCTGCCGGACCACCCTCCCTCTTCCTCCTCTTCCTCTCCTTGTTTCTCTCTGTTCTATTTTCCTGCCGGACCACCCTCCCTCTTCCTTCTCTTCCTCTCCTCTGCATCTCTTCCCCTTATTTCTCTTTTCCTGGCACTCCCTTCCTATTTCCTTCCTTCTTCCGATGGTATTTTCTCTCCCCTCAATTCTTCTTCGCCCTCTCATTGTTCTCCTCCACTTCTATCTGACTGGATTTCTCTTCTTCGTGTGCGATATCCTTTGACCCATTTTCCTTTCATCCATCTGTCATTCTTTCCCCCGTTTTCCGTTCTTCTCCTTTCATCTTCATTCACCTTGTATGTTTCCTCCTCTTCCTCCTTGGGCCCTCAGTCTTCCCTCTGCTCAGCCTATGACATCATCCAGTGTCACCTGCGGCCGATCCGTGTCACCGTGTGCGCCCTGGTCGCCATGGAGACCCCCACAGAGGGGAGGGACTCAGACAGACAGGGGGAGGGCCCGGGCCCAAACCCAAGCCCTGCTCCCGAGGCTTCTACACAGGTGGCCCAGGCTCCGCCTCCAGCATGGCAGCCGTGGGACCTGATTTGCTCAAGCCTGTTACACGTGTTCTGTCTCCTACTGCTGTTTGTGGCCTATAGCTGGAGCGAGCTGACGTAACACCACCTGTCAATCTCCTGTCAAAGCCCGCCCTCCCCTCAGCCCTGCCCCCCGCATGTGCCAACACTTCTCCTCCGCAATCCTTCTCCTCTTTTTCTTCAACCTCTTGTTTCTGTGCTATTCTACTGATTCACACACACACACAGGGGTCTCTCATACACACTTGCATTCATGCACAGATTGCAGATGCGCACCATTAAACTGTAATAAATACAGACTCACAACCTCACACACATGCATTCATGTACTGTCCCCACCAATAATGCACATTCCAACTGTTGTAAAGAAGCCTGGAGCTTGTACACAGAAGTCTCTCTACAACTCTTTGGCCAATGCGTCATATCAAGCCTGTCATGTTGGACTGTTCGTTTTATGAATGCCCTCTGGGGTCACAGACACGTTGTATGGGGTCATACACACTGATTCCCCATGTGGTCATACAGTCTCTTGGTTCCATACAGCCTGTCTAGTTTAGGTCCAGTCCAGGTAAGCACAGAGCACTAGTACAGCTCCTCTATCAAGCTGGATCTTTGAGCTTTTTTGTCGCATTGGTCACTCTCTCAGATGCAGTATAACAACTGTATTATTTACAGTTGAAGTTGGAAGTTTACATACACTTAGTTTGAAGTCATTAAAACTCATTTTTCAACCACTCATTTCATGTTAACAAACTATATTTTTGGCACGTGTGTTAGGACATCTACTTTGATGTCCTAACCGTAATTCTTCCAACAATAGTTTACAGACAGATTATTTAACTTATAATTCACTATATCACAATTCCAGTGGGTCAGAAATTTACATACACTAAGTTGACTGTGCCTTTAAACAGCTTGGAAAATTCCAGAAAATTATGTCATGGCTTTAGTTGCTTCTGATAGGCTAATTGGCATTTGAGTTAGTTGTATCTGTGGATGTATTTCAAGGCCTACCTTCAAACTCAGTGCCTCTTTGCTCAACATCAAAAGAAATCAGCCAAGACCTCTGAAAAAAATTGTAGACCTCCACATCTATATCCACAGTAAAACAAGTAAAACAGTAAAACAAGTTCTATATCGACACAGCAAGGAAGAAGCCACTGCTCCAAAACCGCCATAAAAAAGCCAGACTATGGTTTGCAACTGCACATGGGGACAAAGATCATACTTTTTGGAGAAATGTCCTCTAGTCTGATGAAACAAAAATAAAACTGTTTGGCCATAATGACCATCATTATGTTTAGAGGGAAAAGGGGGAGGCTTGAAAGCCAAAGAGGAAGGAAAATTATGTGGATATATTGAAGCAACATCTCAAGACATCAGTCAGAAAGTTAAAGCTTGGTCGCAAATGGGCCTTCCAAATGGACAATGACCCCAAGCATACTTCCAAAGTTGTGGCAAAATGGCTTAAGGACAACAAAGTCAAGGTATTGGAGTGGCCATCACAAAGCCCTGACCTCAATCCTATGGATGGATGGATGGATGGATGGATGGATGGATGGATGGATGGATGGATGGATGGATGGATGGATGGATGGATGGATGGATGGATGGATGGATGGATGGATACTTTATTGATCCCCGTTGGGAAATTACTTAATCAAGCAGCTACGAAAAACAGGGCAGGTGCAAAATGCCAGAACGAAATACACAAAAGACAGATACACGATACATGGTACATAGTGTGGCAGAATGAACATTTGTGGGCAGAACTGAAAAAGTGTGTGCGAGCAAGGAGGCCTACAAACCTGGCTCAGTTACACCAGTTCTGTCAGGAGGAATGGGCCAAAATTCACCCAACTTATTGTGGGAAGCTTGTGGAAGGCTACCCAAAACGTTTGACCCAAGTTAAACAATTTAAAGGCAATGCTACCAAATACTAATTGAGTGTATGTACACTTCTGACCCACTGGAAATGTGATGAAAGAAATAAAAGCTGAAATAAATCATTATCTCTACTATTATTCTGACATTTCACATTATTAAAATAAAGTGGTGATCCTAACTTTTTACTTGGATAAATGTCAGGAATTGTTAAAAACTAAGTTTAAATGTATTTAGCTAAGGTGTATGTAAACTTCCGACTTCAACTGTATGTATGTCTGTTGTTGAATTTAAAGCAATGAGGTTCAACCTACCTAACTAACTTAATTTAAAAGCCATGGATGTAGTGTCCAAAGTTGCCCCCAAACTGTCCATCCATTTCTATCCATATTTTCCTTTTAACTCGGATGCCATGTTAGTTTATTCACTGTTGTCATGTCAACCTCGCCAGCGACTGCAATTGGTTTGCCATTACTGTATACTACTGTATTAGCTGGGTGTGCTTTAACAATCCCTTTGTAAAGCTTTTCCTGACTTGTATATCTGATGGTGTGAATGGAACTGGTAATAAATGTACAGTTTGGGGTTATTTCCCTCTTCTATTCTGTCTCTGTGATGCTGTTCTCTGAAGGATGATGGTGATGAGTTCAGTGCTGTCCATAATATTAAACATACTCCTGTACTGTCTGTATGTTCACTCATCACCATAGTTGCATTGAGGGGTCTTTTTGATTTACTTGTTGTTTTTGCTGCCTGCTTCTCTCTCTCTTTCTGTTCTACTCTCTCTCTCTCTTTTCGTTCCACTCTCTCCCTCCTCCCCCCGCTCTCTCTCCCCCTCCCCCCCCCCCCCCGCTCTCTCGCTCTCTCTCCATCCCCCCCCCCCCCGCTCTCTCCCTCCACCTCCCACTCTCCCCCTACCCCTCTCTCTGTGCTGTGGCTCCTCCGCCTGCTGTCTCTCTCTCTCTCTCTCTCTCTCTCTCTCTCTCTGTGTGTGTGTGTGGAACCTCCACAGGACAAGCTGTGTCTGCCTCATCACATACTAGAGGAGAAGGGTATGATCAAGGTGAGCATGACGGTCCAGGCGTTGGTGGATGAGACCTCAACCAAGCAGGCTCTCTTCACGTGAGGGGAGGAGACCAACATACAGACACACACCACTTAGTCCGGGGTTCATTTTGTCAAAGTGATGAACACAGTTGCCATTGTACCTCCTGAAATAGCCTTTTCCAAGGGACTGTAGCCTATATCTCAGTCTTCCTTTCGGGATTCTTACAACCATGGTTGAAGTTGACAGATGTGTCCAACGTTGATGGTTTTTCATTCTTACACTCCTGTAGCTTGAACCCTGCCTTCAACAGCTTCAAGCATGCTGCATTGTGTATGATTGACTATCGATTTCATGGGCTGTCAGTTTCCACCCCTCTATTCTTAAGGCCAGGTATTATCACCCTCAGTAATTTGAGACTAGACACCTAACACTCCAACATAGCGGTCTCTCTGCTACATTTAAATATATTTATAATGAATAAGGCCAAGTGGTTGAGAATTGTATACATTGAAAAGAATCCCCAAAATATTTTTCTCTAATAGGTAATATATTTTAGGTATAGTTCTGTATATTGTATGATGTATTACTTAGAATTTGTCTCTCACCTCATCTGTAGAGGTTGAAGGGTTGTCCTAAGATTGTGGGAACGTGGTGTTTTGGTTTTTGAATTGGAAGCTGTGGGTATGTAACTCGGGCAAGGTGGGGGCTTACTACACTGTCATGCTTCATTCCCCAGCATGCTTGTCAATGGTATTACGTGTGTGTGTGTGTGTGTGTGTGACTGCATGCGTGAGAGACAGAAGAAAAGAGTTAGACGGAATGAAAATTAGCGAATGTCCTAGTACATTGTATACTTCTAAATAACCCCTTGAAGAGTCTGGTGATGCTGACCATGCTAAGTGGTCATGTAGGACCTGCAAAGTAACTGAAATGCATTCACTGATTTAGAGACACTGTTAGCAGCATCTGAAGAGTGTTGCTTGAGTTCCCAATATCCTACTACTACACAAACAGCAGACTCCAATATAAGCATACTGGGTGTGTGTGAGCGAGCGGTGGTGGTGTTTTTTTTATTGTACAGATATAATGCATTTTCTACAGCTTGGTATCCAAAGCTTAAGCTTTAGCAGGAAAATCAAACACAATGTTTCACTGGATAGATTTGACAGTTGCCAAAACAATTAAACTGTTTTTTCAGAGCCACTTATGAGACTTTAGTATGGTAATATTTGTTTTTATTGGAAGTGGTGATGTGAAGCTGTTATGTGATGATGGTTTGTGCAAGTGGGTTTTGTATTTAGAAACCAAATAGTCTTTTTTATATTTGAGTTAAACTAATAGTCACTGCTTTACATAATCAGCCACACTCCTCAGGCAAATCTCTTAGAATCAGGATCTTGTTGTTAACATGGCTATAATGGAAAGTAATAACAATTACAACACTACTACTATTTATCTACAGCTAACTGCCAAATCATCTTCAATGTGCTTCAATGCACCTTGGCATAGATTCTACAAGTGTCTGGAACTCTATTGGAGGGATGCCATGTGTTCAATTAAGATCTGTTGATTGACATACACACTTTAAACCCCCTATGCTACTTTGAGACCTCTCTTTCAGAGTCACTGAGATCTCTTCTTCTAGCCGTGGTAGCCATAATTATGGGAAACTGGGCCTTTTTATACATGACCCTAAGCATGATGGGATGTTTTAATTGCTTAATTAACTCAGGAACCACACCTTGGTGGAAGCGCCTGTTTTCAATATACTTTGTATCCATCATTTTCTCAAGTGTTTCTTTTATTTTGGCAGTTACCTGTATATAATGTAGCTTATATTTAATATAATTCACAATACATAAAAAAAAAAAAAAAAAAAAACAAAAACATTATGCACATAATCCTACTTTAATACTCAAAGTAATTCCCTTTCCACTTATCTAAATATAGCTACTAAGGGGATAACATTTGACTACCAGTATCCCCTTCTCCCAGTTCTAACATTTCTTTAAATATTTTAATGATAGACCAGAGATATGTGGAGACTGAAGGGAAATGTGACAGGGATCATTTTTTTAGTAGGAGAAAGTGACTGTAGCATATAGTTTCCTTCAGGCATTATGGAGGTTTGGGCCATGTGCTGCAAACCTTTTAGAAACTTAATGAGGGGACTTTACATGAAAAGAGATAATTACTTTACTGTTCATTGATTAGTCAGGCAATCCCTTTGGCTTTTGGGAGGTTGATGTTTATTGTCATGAATCTTGCCCTGGAGGCAGAATTTCGGATTTCTGCTAGATGGGCCAACTGCAAAGTCGAATTCATGAAAACAGAAATAAGCTTTTTGGTCTTAATTTAGGGGTTTGCGTTAGGGTTAGCAGTGTAGTTAGGGTTCAAGTCTGATTTTATGACTTTGTGGCTGTGCCAGCTAGTGACCACTGCAGCGCTGCCTACAGGGTAAGATTCATGACAATAAATGCCAACCTGCCTGTGTGGCTGCCTACGGGCCTGAAATGATCTGCACTTTAAAAATAAGTATTTATAGTTGTTTGTTTTGGCAACTAACAAATCTCAGAGCTCCATTTTGATTTAAAAATGTGTGTATGGCATAATATGAAATGAATTCGAACTATATTATATAATTGTGAGAAATGTTTTTACCACAGTATAACTTGACTGCTAAGTGTTGAGCAGTTGTTTTCTACCTTTCTCTGTACATAGTCCTGAAAGCTTATGTTCACAGTTTTGTACTTATGATTGGGAGAACATTTATTTTTAAGTGATGTATGTTTGTTTCTTTTACATTTTGATGTACCATATACAATTTTGTACCTTTTGTCAAATTGGTGTATTTGTTGCACAGCAATTTGGATTTGATTGCATGAAACACCGCTTTAATGTCACCTTAACTGCTGTGAATACTGTATATATTTCTCATCACTTTATCAGTAAAGACCTTATCTGTAAAAAGCACATTGTCTTATGTTTGGTCTTTAGTCCACATACATGTATTTTGTATTGGTCTCAGAAATGTCAGAGTGTGAGCCTAATGAACCTCGGATCAATAAAGTATCTATCTATCTATCTATCTATCTATCTATCTATCTATCTATCTATCTATCTATCTATCTATCTATCTATCTATCTATCTATCTATCTATCTATCTATCTATCTATCTATCTATCTATCTATCTATCTATCTCAATAATACAGTTGGAGTGACCACATGATTGGCAAGCAAGCTCTTAACACCAAACATCCTGTCCCCACTGTCTTTTTCTCAGCTTGTTCATTTCAGTTCACCAGGTACTGTCTCTCTGTATGGGACAGGTGGACAGTAGCAGGTGAACAGTTAAAGTAGAAGGCACAGAGGAGAAAGCCTGGTTGGGTTCTGGTCCAGCAGTCATGGTCTTAAGTGTTGAGGAACTTTGCGTGATGTGGTCGTTGATGAAGGAGTAGATTAAGAAGTAGCTATGGTCGTAGCCCTGACGGAGACATGGATATTACAATAACACTGTTAATCTGGTACAAGACACATTGTCCTCTTAAGTCAAACAAAAGACCCACACAACTCCCAATTCCAACTAAATTGTTCAATATCAAACAGTTGCTGTAGTTGGCCACTGGGTGGTAGCACTTAACCGTCTGCAGCCTGAACACCACAGGGATCTTCTTCTCTGAGCAGGAGGCAATCCAGTTGTCAGGAAGCAGCTGACTGGCCGACAGGAACTGGTCATCACGGCCCTGGTCGATCAGAATGTCCAGCTGAGGGTCGGAGTAGGACGCTGCCAGCACCGTGGCATCATACACCAGGAGAGTGGGATGAATCCATTTATTGGTCTGGAATTCTATTCCACCAGCAGGGATCTCTAGTTGGTGTTTAGTGTGAAATGATCCCTTTGGTTTGTTAACCCCCCCCCCCCCCCCCCCCATACTATACCTCCCAAGGTGTCTTGTCTTTTCCTAGGTACCCATTGAAGGCCTTCTGCTCCCAGGCACACTGGATGGGGGCAAATGCCGACACAGACTGTAGAGAGAGACAGGCCTTCATTCAGATGTGTATATTACATAATAATGAATATATGATGAGTTGTAAGACTGTCTGCCTTGCCATGCCTTGTATTTTCCTGGGTTTTTCAGGGCACAGAGGAGGGCTCCGTGTCCCCCCATGGAGTGGCCAGAGATAGACATCTTCTCTGGGTCAACGGGGAAGTTAGCGTTGATCAAATGAGGGAGCTGAGAGAGAGCGAGGGAAAAAAATAACGAAAGGAGAGAGTGGGATAATTGTTCAGGGGAGAGTTGTATCAGGGGATTCACAATAGTAAATGCTATTATCATGTGACCCACACCTCAGTGACGTAGGCGTACATGCGGTAGTTAGTCTTCCAGGGCTCCTGGGTGGCGTTGACATAGAAACCTGCCTCTGTGCCAAAGTCCCAGCTCTCATCTTCACCCTCGATGTTACAACCACCTGAACACCACAGAAAGAGAGGGAACGAGAGGGAACAAGAGAGGAAACAAGGGAGGGTGGGAGTGATAATTGTGTGTGTGTGGTTGGTCGTACATACATAGGCTGGTATCTGGCGCAACGATGATGATGCCATGCTCAGAAGCCGCCTGCTGACTGCCAGCCTTAGTGATGAAGTTCTGCTCCGTGCATGTCAATCCTAGGTAGTACAGACAGACACATTAACATTTTCATACAGTCAAATCATGTAGATACTGTATGTTTGGCTGCAGATGGTAGTTCATCATGTATTATGTTAATTTGTAGAAGTCACCTGAGAGCGAGTACAAGACAGGACACTTCTCACTCTCAGCCTTGGGAGGCAGAGGTAGACGGCAAATTTCATTTTACACTTCGGCTCAGTGCTGGACAAAGACATGCATTATGCAAGTTTTATGACTAGTTTTCCACTTAAGGTGGATTGGAAATCAATGGTATAGAATATATAAAACTACATTTAATTTTTAAAAAACGCAGCATTGATATTTAGAGATGTGGCTATAGTCACGCAAGATTTGCTTCTGGGTTGCCGAGATTGTGGCTAACACCTGGTAGCCACCGCTGCACTTGTTAGATGACACTTGAGTGAGGGCCATGGTTCAGTTATCTTTGACAAGCCTACGTGGGAAAGTGTTACATAATTATGGGTATTGTTCTAAAAAAATATTGCTTCTAAAGTTTTGCTTAATAATTTTTTTTTTTTACTACTTCTAGAATGTTATGTATGCTTAAAATGAAAGTCGTGGCTCGTAGTCCACAGCTGCATGCAAAAATTGAATAGAAAATTGGTCGAATGTCATTGGACAGACCAAGAAGGGTCCGACCAAGACGAGAGGCCCAAAACACAATTAGCGTGATGGCAGCCACACTAGCTGGATACAATCCACATTAAGACTTCCGGTTTTCGGATTTTGCTTTCAAAATAAAGGTTTGTGGTAAACAATATGTGTATGATACGGAAAAAAAATTGTTTGCAGCTTTGCAATGCATAGTAAATAATGTTCCAATTATGTAAAAAAAAAAAAAAAAAAAAAAAGATACCTACAAGGGGTACAAATCTAACCTAAAGAATATTGTGGAGCACATAGAGAAATGGTTAGAGCTAAGTAAATGCATAATAGCCTACTGGTAAAAAAATATACAATTAGCATTTTAATACATCATTTTGATTGTGTGATTATTGTTTATTTACTGGTGCTATTATTTGATGATGCAATTTTGAAATGTAATGTTTAAAAAAAAGTATTTCAGCATTTTTGTTGTGTCGAACAAACAAATTGCACTGTACAGAAAAAAAAATGTTCTAGTAAGTAGAGTCCCTAGAATACAAATCGGATGTGTTTTCACAAAAAGCTAAGTAATAGGAAGTGTTGCTGGCCTTTTACTCTACCCATTACATGGGCCACAATGCAAATAACTGTATATGCATTACATATTGACTTATTAACAAATATTATTTGTGCCGGGGGTTGGGGAGTACGCCGTAGGGTCTGTAGAATCTATATATGGTGTCATTTCATGTGGCTCTGATAATACAGCCTTTTACTATGGCCAAGCAGCTTAAAATGGGGTGCATGGACACTACGATACAAATATAGCACTGTACAGGAGAAACGATTATTTGTGCCGATGTTTCATTCTCAAGTTTTTCTATCAGTAATTGCAGTGACTTGATTTAATCACAATCCCAAAAGTTATTTACTTGTGCGTTGTTCAGATATGATGTTTCTCAACACTGATGCATCTACTCCGATGCCACTTTTGTTCTGAGCGACCAAACATCGGAGGTCGGCATTGGCTATTAATTCCCTGTGCACCTTATAAGCGGCAGTATAATGTAATGACAATGCAAGTTGGTCCCTCTCTCGAGCTCGAAATGGTCTGGCCTTTATACCATCTTCATCTGAATGTATGATATCGCCTGAATATGAGAAATTGAAATCTAGCGCATTCGCAGTGTCCAGAACAATACCACTTTTTAGCTTGCTTGAAGAATGGCCACGGTATCCATTTATTTTGAGATGTTTTTTTATATCCTTTTCTGAGCGACTTAAAATGTATGATATCGAAAATGTACAACACAGTAAGGATTGAACTCAAATAGGCTTACCCATGAGAACTTTTTAAAACCTACCACTTCTTCTCTGAATGGAAACTCTCCCATTCATCACTAATCAATGTAAACACACCATTACTTGGAGTTGTATACTTGAACCCTCCAAAATGTACCTAATCTGACTAAACACATTTCAGTGTATCCTCACTTAAGAAATGTACCCTCTGGGATCAATAAAGTACCTATTATCATAATTTCAGTGTATGCTGCTCATCTGATTCCGTTTTCAGAGTTAATGATTTCCTCATCTGATAAACCTCTAACACAACTTTCTGTCTCTAAGTGGTAGTTTTCATTCCTAATATCTTGGGAATTAAAACTACCACTTTTACATCGGCACCACTGACACACAAACTCTTGGCAACATCAGGATGAATGTAGCGGGTTCTTTACACTCAAGTGTGTACATTTTGCACGATTAAGGATCTGACCTTTTAAAAAAAATGTTTTGCCAAACATACATACCCAAATCTAACTTGATCTACTTGATACCATTTGAAAGGAAACACTTTGAAGTTTGTGGAAATGTGAAATTAATGTAGGAGAATATAACACATTAGATCTGGTAAAAGATAATACAAAGAAACAAACATGCGCACATTTTTTTGGGGTCACATCATCTTTGAAATGCAAGAGTAAGGACATAATATTACTTAGGAGTCCAGAAGCAATTTAGATTTTGGCCAATAGATGGCAGCGGTGTGTGTGCAAAGTTTTAGACATATCCAATGAACCATTGCATTACTGTTCAAAATGTTGTATCAAGTCTGCCCAAATCTGCCTAAAACTCCTCAAACAATAGTGTGGTATTCTTTCACTGTAATAGCTATTGTAAATTGGACAGTGCAGTTAGATTAACAAAAATGTCAGCTTTCTGACCATATCAGATATGTCTACTGTATGTCCAGAGAAATGTTCTTGTTACTTACAACGTCATGCTAATTACATTAGCGCACGTTAACTCAAGCGTCCGGAGGACGGGACACGATCCTCTAGAGGTTAAGTTGGCACTCTGAGGGTCTTCTCTAAGCATTTGACATTTCCTAATTTAAACTCTCCACAGGCAATAGGTTTAGAACCTGAGCCTCATTTAGTATATTATCTGTTCGTACCATTTTGTTTAATTTCACCTTGTTGTCACTAGCAATAGAATGTATAAATGTGTTACAGTCATATAGATATGACAGTCTATCATTGTTGCAGTTAGCTTCTTAAGTAATCACCTGCTGATAATCAGTATTTGGCACCTCCATTAGCGCAAGGCAAGAATGCATGAAAGTTGTGTATGGAATGGCGTTTTATTTCACAGTAGGGTAAGCTAAAAGGTGTTTTGTTTTTCTAACTGACATTCAACACAAAAACAGTCAATATATTGTTTTGGAATTAATATAACATGCAGGATTAAATGTAGGCATTACAAGAGACTAAAACATTTAATTTAACAATTTTGTCTGGTAGAACCCCAACTGAGTATTTCCCACCCCAGTTTATTTGAGACAGGTAGTGGCCTTGCAATTCTTAAAATATATTTGGGGTCACATATTTGCCATGTATTTGGCAGTTCTGATGTCAACATAAAGCTTCCTATGACCTGTTTTGTATTCTAGGGACTCTAGTGATTAGACTGGACCCTGGTTTTATGGACACAAAATCTATGGTTTTCCCTGTACAGTGCTATATTTGTACCATATAGTGTCCAGGCAACCCACTTTAAGCTGTTTGACCAGAGTAAAAGTCCAGAACCCTATGACATGACACCATATATACATTCTACAGACCCTACTGAGTATTCTCTACAACACTTGGCAGCCATAATAGTTTTTGCTTTATAAGCCAATATGTATTCCATATACAGTGATTTGCATTGTGGCCAATGGAATGGGTGGAGAAAAAGGCCAGCAACATTCCATATTATTCAGAGCCCCATTAAATTACACCATATATAGATTCTACAGACCCTACTGAGTGTTCCCTACAATACTTGTACTGCTGCATCCAGAACAGTTTTTGCTCTATATGCCAATATGAATTCCATATTAAGTGATTCGCATTATGGCCATTTATTTGACCCAAATGTAATGGTTTATGTCTAGCTGTCTGGTTTATTCTAGCCATTCCTATCCTGCAATCAAGCTGCAATTTTGCATGTTCCCGTAAGTTGTACGTTGTGATCATAGCTCGATATACTGCAAATATTTGATGTACACTGACATACGTTGTTTAAATCACGACTGTAGCGAAAAACTTCATTTTGGCTCATTCCCAAACGTTTTGGTTCCAGAGTCCAACGTGAGGTTAACGTAGACGTCATGATTACGCCACCCCTTCCGAAGGGTGGCGCTGTTGCCAAAGAGAAGTTGAGTGTCCCCTACGTAAACTGTAAAACTATTGCTATATCTCCCTGTGGAAAAACATAACTATTGAAAAATGTACGACTTAAAAAAGGAAGCAAATAGTAACATGACCTATTTGGTGTCTATCAGAGTCTGTCTGCCTGCCTTACTAATCGTTATTTAGTATTATTTTCGATGTTATGTAAAATGTGTTTTACTTGTCTGAGTCACCTCCTGTAATTAAACCATTAAACTAAAATCATGCACTACCAGATAGCAATTGCTTCCTGGAATAAACAATGCTTACATTTCTGCTAGGACTAGGTACACATTTCAAAAGTCAACAACGTAAGGGAATCTGGTATTTTTTTCACCCAATTTTTAATCTAAATCATTTTTGTTGATTTTACATCGAATTCATGTTAGTTGACAACTCAATCAAATGTAAATCAAAACTAAACGTTGAACTGACATCCGCACCCAGTGGGTCATCTCCCCGAATGCAATCAGGGCTTACTACCTGTATTAACACGCCTCATCCAAAAACAAATTGGAACCTTGGAATAACAAGAAGCTCGCTGGAGCGAGATGATGTTAATCAGCAGAATAATTAGCTCTCTCAAATATAATGATATGTCTTACAGACCTGAGGTCATTTAAGTTGCTGCAGCATAATCAAAGTGGAAATGCTCATCAGTTTAAAATAAACCTTTGCTCAGCTACAGTCTAGTTTGAAGAAGCCATCAGCCATCTCGCTGCTGTGGATGGTTGAATGATCCTCATTTCCCCGCACTTTTGCTGGTGACATGCAATCTGCGTAAAAGTGTCTCAAGTAGCCATTTGGATTGTGGGCCATTCTTCTCTTGCCAAACAAGGTTCTTTATGATTATGCAGCTGGGCACATGCTTGCATATGAAGCCTTTACAGTACCTTCAGAAAGTATTCACACCCCTTGACTTTTTCCACATTTTGTTGTGTTTCTGCCTGATTATTATTATTATTATTATTATTATTATTTTTATTTTTATTTTTACCTTTATTTAAAATGGATCAAATTAATATTTTCTGGTCAAAGTGAAATTATGTATTTGTTTTCGAAATCTTTACAAATCTGTAAAAACTGAAAAGCGGAAATGTCTTGAGTCATTAAGTATTCAACCCATTTGTTATGGCAAGCCTAAATAAGTTTTAAAAAAAATGCTTAACAAGTCACATAATAAGTTGCAATAATAATGTTTAACATGATTTTTAATTTCATACTATCTCATCCCTGTACCCCACACATACAATTATGTAAGGTCAATCAGTTGAGCAGTGAATTTCAAACACAGATTCAACCACAGGGAGGTTTTGCATTGCCTCGCAAAGAAGGGAACCTATTGGTAGACGGGCCAAAAAATAAACAGACATTGAATATCTCTTTGAGCATAGTGAAGTTATTAATTGCACTTTGTATGGTGTATCAATACACCTAGTCACTACAAAGATAAAGGCGTCCTTCCTAACTCAGTTGCCGGAGAGGAAGGAAACCGCTCAGGGATTTCACCTTGAAGCCAATTGTGACTTTAAAACATTTACAGATTTGAATGGCTTTGATAGGAGAAAACTGAGGATGGATCAACAACATTGTAGTTACTCCACAATATAAACGTAACTGACTGAGTGAAAAGAAGGAAGCTTGTGCAGAATAAGTATATTCCAAAACATGCATCCTGTTTTAAACAAGGCACTAATGTAATACTGTAAAAATAATATTTTCAAGCATAGTGGTGGCTGCATCATGTTATGGGTGTGCTTGTAATCGTTAAGGACTGGAGAGTTTTTCAGAATAAAAAAGGAAACGGAATGGAGCTAAGCACAGGCAAAATCTCAGAGGAAAACATGGTTCAGGCTGCTTCCAACCAGACACTGGAGATTAATTCACCTTTCAGCAGAAAAATTACCTAAAACAAATGGTTATCTAGCAATGATCAACAACCAATTTGACAGAGCTCAAATAATTTTTAAAAGAATAATGGGCAAATGTTGTACAATCCAAGTGTGGAAAACTCTTAGAGACTTACCCAGAAAGACTCACAGCTGTAATCACTACAAAGTATTGACTCAGGGGTATGAATGCTTACGTTAATGAGATACTTCTGTATTTCATTTTCAATAAATCTGCAACATTTCTAGAAACATGTTTTTACTTTGTCATTATGTTGTATTGTGTGTAGATGGGTGATAAAACACATCTATTCAATACATTTTAAATTCAGGTTGCATCACATGTCAAACTCATTCCACAGAGAGCTGAGTGTCTGCGGATTTTCACTCCTTCCTTGTACTTGATTGATTAATTAAGGTAACTAACTCCCCTCACCTGGTTGTCTAGGTCTTAATTGAAAGGAAAAATCAAAAACCATCAGACACTAGGCCCTCCATGGAATGAGTTTGACACCCCTGATGTTACAAAAAAAAAAGTGGAATAAGTCAAGGGGTATGAATACTTTCTGAAGGCACTGCATTTATGATAGCTGTCATTACTCTCATACTCTCATAATGTCCATTGCTCATGTTTCTTGGCCCAAGTAATTCTCTTCTTATTACTGGTGTCCTTTAGTAGTTGTTTCTTTGCAGAAATTCGACCATGAAGGCCTGTTTCACGCAGTCTCCTCTGAACAGTTGATGTTGAGATGTGTCTGTTACTTGAACTATGTGAAGCATTTATTTGGGCTGCAATTTCTGAGGCTGGTAACTCTAATGAACTTATCCTCTGCAGCAGAGGTAACTCTCGGTCTTCCTTTCCTGTGGCGGTCCTCATGAGAGCCAGTTTCATCATAGCGCTTGATGTTTTTTGCGACTGCACTTGAAGAAACTTTCAAGTTCTTGACATTTTCCGGATTGACTGACCTTCATGTCTTAAAGTAATGATGGACTGTCATTCTTGCCATAATATGGACTTGACCTTTTACCAAATAGGGCAATCTTCTGTATGCTCCCCCTACCTTGTCACAACACAACTGATTGGCTCAAACGCTTTAAGAAGGAAAGCAATTCCACAAATTAACTTTTAACAAGGCACACCTGTTAATTGAAATGCATTCCAGGTGACTACCTCATGAAGCTGGTGTGAGAGAATGCCAAGAGTGTGCAAAGCTGTCATCGAGGCAAAGGGTGGCTACTTTGAAGAATCTCAAATATAAAATATATTTTGATTTGTTAAACACTTTTTTGGTTACTACATGATTCCATATGTGTAATTTCCTAGTTTTTATGTCTTCACTATTATTATACAATGTGGAAAATAGTACAAAAAATAAAGAAAAACCCTTGAATGAGTAGGGTGTCCAAACTTTTGACTGGTACTGTATATGCCAAGCTGTCAGTTTTTATGGTCCTTAAATTAAACTGGTATACTTTTTTATATATCGCAATTTTCCAATGTTGGTCTTTAATGCAGGGCCAACAGACAAGTTCCTTACTTTTCCCCCTTCCACTTGCTTCTTCCATTTTTGCGGTAATGCTGCAATTAATTGGTTGTAATTTTGGGTAGAGCAGACATTTCCATACATTTCTGTTAGCTGCATGTGTGACTTAACTCCACCAGTCCTATTTATGAAATCATTTACAAAGATGATACCTTTATTTATTTTTTGGATTCCCAAAATAATGTTTTTTTTAATCAATTAGTATAATTGATCTTAACTATAATATTTGTTGTATTATTTGTCCTGTCTTTTCTGGTGGATTAAACTGAAATTGCAACCAACTTTCTATTTTAAAAATATAAATATTTTGGAGATATAACCGAAAGCGAGAGGTTGTAATCTGAATAAAGCGAAAAAGGACATTCTTGAACTTTGGGTGAGATATTCTTACTAATCTGCTAGAGAACCAGTTTGGATTTAAGTATAACTTTTGTATGATTGAAGCCTTTAGTGAGAGGTCTAATGCTTTAATATTTAATGATTTCTCCTTCCAACTCCATAATCATTATATAAATTGGTCTGTTTAATTTTGTCTGGCTTGCCGTTCCTAATAAAATGGAATATGTTTTGCTCATATCATTTATAAAACAAGTCTCTAGGTGTAGGCAAGGTCTTAAGCTAATAGGTAAACTGGGATATGACTAAAGAGTTAATAAGGATGATTTTTCCACAAATAGACAGGTATTTTCCATTCCATTAAAATGTATAGCTATTAATTGGAAAGCATCATTCTCACTGTCAATAATGAACTGGAGGGCTGAACTATGTAGTTTACATACATTAGGTTCTGTTTTTTTTATGAAATGAACCAAAAAAAAGTAAATTTTGATCAAATCTGGAAACCTTACATTGACCATCTTGAGGAGTGTGACATATCCCAACAGACATAATCATGTTTGAATTTGATATGTATATGTGTATTGAATGGGGAGGCTACTGTGTGTTTTGATGTTCATGGACAGGTGTGGGCATGTTGTGGTGTGTATCGGGTGTGGTGATTGTGTTGTTTCTGTTTGTGTGTGTTTTAAAAAAAAACAACAACAAGCTTGATCCTCCATAAGGCTTTCTCTTAGGCTGGGGTTTCAGGTCAGCGAAGCTGGAGGAAAGGAGACAAGGAAAGAGGAAGCCCATTTAAACTTTTAAACCACTTAAGGCATCCGCATGCCTCTCATCTGAAACAGTTGGAAACAGCTTGTGCATATATTGTGATGACATTTAGTGACGTTTTTGTTTGTTTGGGCTTCTACAAGGGTTTTTTCATCTATTCCTGAAGACAAAAAAAAGCTTTGAGGCAAGCCGAAGTTCGGTAGCCAAAGTCTATGCCCCTTAGTCTGTGATTGTTCAACCGTAGGGATTCTTCAATTAAGTGCTTGTTGTCATTCAACGAGAGACAACTAATTTTCATTTCTATTTCTTCAATTAAGAAATACTAAACAAAACATCTTATTGTTACAGGGTGGTTGGACTTTAGCACGTATAACTTGTTAGCACGTAGGGCGCACCGATTGGTGTCACCTTGTTAGTCGGTATGTGTTACACCTATGCTGGTTGTGGTCTCATTAGTGGGAAGGTGTTTCACCTGTGCTGGCCCAGGTGCTCTTTAAGAGTGGCTGGCCCAGTGCTTCAATTGTCTTGATACTGTAGATGTGCCCTCTTTCGATTTTTGGACAATCAATCCTTTATCTGATTTCGTTTTGCTTTAATCTTTTGGTTTGCTTCCTGTCTTTAAGTTTGGTGTGGTTTTTCATTTTGTTTGCCTCTTCTCTGGCAGATTTAGTGTGTGCTCATGGTGGGTGTCTTATAGGTTCCAGTTGTTGTTGGTCAGCTTTCAGTGGGCAGCCCCATAAGTGTTTTTCAGAACCCCTCCTAAAACTGCACCTGTTTTGGTTGTTGGTCAGTGACTCTTTGTTAGTTCCCTCTTCTGTTTGAGCAACATTTTTTATTTTTTATCTGGGAAACGTAACGTTATACTGAACAAAAATATAAGCGCAACATGTCAAATGTTGGTCCCATCTGTCATGAGCTGAAATAAAAGATCACAGAAATGTTCTATACGCACAAAAAGCTTATTTCGCTCAGATTTCTTTGCACAAATTTGTTTACATCCCTCTTAGTGAGCATCTCTACTTTGCCAAGATAATCCATCCTTCTGACAGGTGTGGCATATCAAGAAGCTGATTAAACAGCATCATTACACAGGTGCACATTGTGCTGGAGATAAAAGGCCACTCTAAAATGTGCAGTTTTGTGTTACAACACAATGTCACAGATGTCTCAAGTTGAGGGAGTGTGCAATTGGCATTCTGACTGTAGGAATGTCCACCAGAGCTGTTGCCAGAGAATCGAGTGTTCATTTCTCATTTTTTGCCACCGCCAATGTAGTTTTAGAGAATGTGGCGGTACATCCAACTAGCCTCACAACCGCAGACCACGTGTAAACACGCCAGCCCAGGATCTCCAAATCTGGCTTCTTCACCTGCGGGATGGTCTGAGACGAGCAACCCGGACAGCTGATGAAACTGGGTTATGTGTGTGTGTGTGTGTGTGTGTGTGTGTGTGTGTGTGTGTGTGTGTGGTGTGTCCTGAGTTATGGGTGTCTGCAAATTCGCACGCACTCCCTTGAAGTTGTAACCAAACAATCAAACTGCCCACTGCTGACAATGACTTCATTGGATGTTGCCACATTGAGATGCTGTGCCTTTGTCAGCGACTCATCAGATCTTAGACAGCATAGTCATAGCACAACAAATCCCTTCAATATACTCAGACTCTTTCAATAGGCACAAACCTATTGACGTGACACCCCATGTTATCTGCAGGTTTGACGTTTGTTTTTGGCTTGGCTTGTGCAAAGCTTGGTGGTTAGCCTACTTTCAAGTACCATGTGCCTCATAATCGAATACCACCTCATGATGTAGGACTGCCATTGGCCAGAGAGTGAAGTGGGGTATTAAATTGTTCTTATTATAACAGCCATGGCACTCAAGATATGTGCCGTGCGTAGAGAGTGCGAAGTGGATATGGAGAGTACCAAGTGACTGAAATTCCTACCGATACTGTAAATGGCACAACTACGAATTTGGCCTGAAATGTTTCGGTTTTCTAAGCTGTTTGAAATTCCACTCTGTTTTTCATTGCTGAGATTAAACATTGCTCATTGAGGTGTATTAAAATGCATATTGATACTTTTTTAGCATAAAATCCATACTGATATTAATACCTACTCCAGGCACTTTATACTCATTTTTCATTTCACTTTGTTTTCACTTTTAATTGATACCAAAGTAAAGTAAACACATTTGTCTACGGTGAGAGATTAAAATGAATCAATTAAACTGCTCTGCTGCTGTGAAAATCCAAGCCAAATACACAAAAACAGTTTTCAGGAAAACTGTTTGAATGAGATGAATTAGAGATTAAAGCCCTTGATAGAAATGGTAATTATTTCTCCTCAGTGAGAACATTTTCAAAGGCTTATTGAAGTAAAGGATAAACACCTCAGCCTTGATAAAAAACCCATCACCTGTCCACCATTATGATCGACACTAGGGTCACAGTAGCCAGCACTCAGCATCTCTCTCTCTCCCTCCCATTCTTCCCTCTCTCCCTCCCATTCTTCCCTCTCTCCCTCTTATTCTTCCCTCTCTCCCTCCCATTCTTCCCTCTCTCCCTCCCATTCTTCCCTCTCTCCCTCTTATTCTTCCCTCCATCCCACTGACTGTCTTGTTTTCAGTTTCTCCCCTCCGTTTCTTTCTCCACATTCTTAATCAGTCCCACTCTTTCCTACTTTCTCACTTAGTCTATGAAATGATTGACACAAGCTCAGTCCCTAAAAGAAACCATGGAGACTGGGATAGGAGCCTACACTACCCTTTCTCATCTCTCCTTCCCTCTCTCCTCATACTTCTAATTAATCCCTTCTCCCCACCCAGCTACTGAAGGGATTCCAGAATAATTATTGAATTAATGTGACCTAAATTAAACCCCTGCAGCCCCTTCTTTTACTCTGCTTAACAGTACCTTAGGTGGCTGTGTCATGATGTAAGACAGGAAGGACCATCTGGCCCCAGTCTCCAGCCTGGGAATTGCCTTTGTTGTTAATAATGTATATGTTATGTAGTTATATTAGGCTTCAACTTGTGTTAATTGGGCTTTTTGTATTATTTCCCAGTGAGAATATACTCATGATCTCAGTGACACTTAGCTTTTTTCTTCCTGGCTAATTACCCATTTCTAGGTCTTTTGATGGATCACCCAGGTATGGTTTTGAATGGTGAAGAAGTTATAATGATCAGAGCTGATGGCCTTCGTGAATCATTTAGTGGTAAGTTGGGTACCACTAAAATGAAGAGGGATCGAGGAGCATGACAGGTGGGTTTAGAGATGGTTAATGATGACAGTGAATGGTGTATGTGTCTGGTGCTTTGCTAATTCTAATCCATAGCAGCCATTGGGGACTGGCATTTCACGCCCTCACACACTTCCTTCATGGATATATTATCATCATCATTATCTCATATACGCTATAAGACACTTGATCAGACATGCATGCAAACAAACACTCAAACATGACAAGCAATTGGGGTGGGTGTGTGTCTGTATGTGCACGTGTGTGTGTCTGTTTGAGTGTGCGTGCATAAGTGTTATCGAACAACACGTTTTATCCCCTAAGTGTTGGGGGATAAAACTCCTAAATGAGATGTTAGTGAAGAAAATGAACATCGCCCACACACTTAAGACACTTTGCTTCTCCTTGGTCTGCAGTAAAAAAAAAACAGGTCTGCTTTGACCAGTCAGACGTACACACTAAAATGACCACCACACACTCATAAAGGCTACAATTTCTATTTTACTTTGATCGGAAAAAGAAATTCTCATTTGTGTCAAGAAAAAAAAATAGACTCCATCAAATTACCAGGCAACATCAACATTGTCTATGTTTAAAAAATAAGCATCAGTTCAACGCTTCAGTAGGGTTGAGATCAGAGGACCTGGTGGTAGAGTGGCGATGGTGGGTTCCCTATGAAAAAGAGGGAGGGGTTATAACAACAGATCACATCAATCATAGGTACAACAACACTTAGTGCAAATGAGTCCCACGCCTTTAAAAGGAAAGTCCTTTAGCCCCCTGAGCTCAACATATACATATTCGTTAGCCTATATCACACCAATACATACTTCTGTATTTTTATACTGCATGAAGGAAACACAAGAAAACACAAAAATTTGCTCTGTCTCTTCAGGTAAAAACAACAAAAGCACACACGTATTTATTTACGGATGGGCACAATGTATATACACAAATATATATTTGTATATGGTGTATGATAGCTTAGGTACCTGTTTGGTTAAAATGGAATGTTAGCTAAACAGACTTGTACCCAGGCTAGGTGTATGAACATTTTGGGGGAAATGTATCCCCTCGTGCCCCTTGGCTGTTGCTGATAATTTAGCATTAGCTCAGTGGTTCTCTTCTAGTGTTACTGGTTTAAATGTTTGTGAGGCAGGTTGTATCTTTTCCTCTCACTGTATTTCTTGCTTCCTACAGCTTATTGCTGTATTCACGCGTGGACAGATTTTGACGGGAGTGGACCCTCTCGTTTTGCGTATTCCTCTCTGGCATGAGTCTCACCACAGAGCTACGGAGCATGTTCCAGGACAGGAACACCCTTTCCAAAGGTTTCCCTCCCAAAACAAAACAAGGCATGGTCATGATCAAAACCCAGCACATCTCACTAGGATTATGGGAAATTCAGTCCTTACAGCCTCACACACAGCTGATGCTCTCATTTTGGTCCCTGGGTGCCTTGTCATTGTCTGAGTTTGATTTGGTTCTCACCAGGGCTCGTAGGGAGTCCCTGGGTCCTCCACCACTGTGGGCCCCATTCCTGAGGGACCCCATTTCATCCAGGGGCAGGTTGGTGGAGTTGTAAGCCAGTGGAGGGATGGTGTTGACCAACATGAGCTGCAGAGGCTTCCTCTCCGGGCTGTACTGGCAGCGTACGTAGCGGGAGAAGGCTGCACGGTACGTCTTGTTGAACAGGGTGTACACCAGAGGGTTGACTGCTGAGGAGAGGTATCCCACCCACACAAACACATTCAGCAGCCCCCCCATCACCCACGAGTCACAGTTCACGGGGTCGCACACCACTGCCAGCACGTTGGTGATGAAGAAGGGACACCACATGACCACGAAGAGGAAGAAGACCACACCCAGGACCTTGGTGGCCTTCTGCTCATTGCTGATTGACTGCATGGTACGACGCCCGTACCGCGGGTCCACCCCGACCCTGCCGACACCTCCTCCCACCCTTCCTGTGTCGCGGCTGAGCGAACGCCTGAAGAAGAGCTTCTCTGAGGAGAGCGAGGACTGTGGGAAGAAGCCAAGGGTCAGGGTGGCGCTCCACTTGGGCCGGGGCACCAGCTGGTCCAGGCAAAGGGTAGCCTCGTTCTGCAGGGCGCTGATGGTGAGGAAGTAGGTGACCACCATGATGGTGAGGGGGACGAAGAAGGCCACGAAGGAGCCCACCAGAACGAAACTGTTGTCTGTCAGCAGGCAACTGCCATTTTTAAATACCTTGGTGTGGTCCCGCAGGCCTAGGACAGGAATGGGCATGGAGATACCTACAGAGAGACAAAGAGAGAAGTTATTTCAAATAAAATAAATGCACCGATTACAACAGGTGTAGACCTTACCATGAAATGCTTACTTACGAACCCTTAACCAACCAATGCAGTTTTAAGAAAAGAGTTAAGAAAATATTTACTAAACAAACTAAAGTAAAACATTTAAAAGTTTTTAAAAGTCAACAATCACGTTGCTCATTCCCACCGTAAATCAATCCACCAGGGCAGGATGCTCTTGCATTATTAATGCAATAGTCCTCATATCACCACTGTCTAACCACCAGGGCAGATAAACCCTGCAATTTCCCCTCATAGCAACACTGAGATGCAGAGACCCTAATACCTTCAGGGAGGAAGTGCAACTGCCCTGACACTGATAGACATTTTGGGGTTCAGAGCAGGAAAATAGACAGGGAATTAAGATCACATCACTTTAGGCATGGTTAACAGATTCAATGACTTATATCCTCCCTTTTGCAAGTATACTGAACAAAAATATAAATGCAACATGCCACCATTTCAAATATTTTACTGAATTACAGCTCATATGAGGATGTCACGGCTGGTTGAAGAGAGAGACCAAGGTGCAGCGTAGTTGAAGTTCATCATATTTATTTACAAGCGAACCATGCCGAAAACAAAAAATGACCGTAACATGCGTGTGCCTGCCAAATTCTCTAAATCAACGTTGGAGGCGGCCTATGGTAGAAATGAGCATTAAATTCTCTGGCAACAGCTCTGGTGGACATTCCTGCAGTCATCATGCCAATTGCATGCTCCTTCAAAACTTGAGACATCAGTGGCGTTGTGTTACAAAACTGCACATTTTAGAGTGACCTTTTATTGTCCCCAGCACAAGGTGCACCTGTGTAATGATCATGCTGTTTAATCAGCTTCTTGATATGCCACACCTGTCAGGTGGATGGATTATTTTGGCTAAGGAGACAGGGATGTAAACAAATTTGTGCACAACATTTTAGAGAAATTTGTGTGCGTATGGAAAATGTCTGGGATCTTTTATTTCAGCTCATGAAACATGGGACCAACACTTTACATGTTTCTTTTATATTTTTGTTCAGTAACATTAGCATATCTCCCCAATTCTGACTGGTCTGGCATCCTGATCCAAAGGAATTAAATATTTTATTATTTTATTACATGACTTTGCTTGGAAGAAGAATGAGACTTAAACTCAGGAGTCATGTTCGGGGTTGGGGTGGGTTATACGTCCTAAAAGACTGCTCTGGGCCTATGAAAGCTATGCTCTACTGGTAGGTTGGGGTTGGGTTATTATTGTACACTATATACACACACACTACACTGACACTCTCACACAAAACCCAAACACATTCACACTCATCATATGCTGCTGCTACTGTTTTTTATTTTACTCATTATTATCTATCCTGATGCCTAATCCCTCTACCCTGCCTTCATGTACATACAGTGCATTCCGAAAGTATTCAGACCCCTTGACTTTTTCCACATTTTGTTACGTTACAGCCTTATTCTAAAATGTATTAAATATTTAAAAAATTCTCATCAATCTGAAAACAGGTTTTTAGAAATTGTATAGAAATTTTTATAAATGTATAAAAATGTTAAATATTTATTTAAAAAATATCTTATTCACATAAGTATTCAGTACTTTGCTATGAGACTCGAAATTGAGCTCAGGTGCATCCTTCCATTGATCATCCTTGAGATTGTTCTACAACTTGTTTGGAGTCCACCTTTGGTAAATTCAATTGATTGGACATGATTTGGAAATGCACACACCTGTCTGTATAAGGACCCACAGTTGACAGTGCATGTCAGAGCAAAAACCAAAACATTTCTTCAGCATTGAAGGTCCCCAAGAACCTGGTGTCCTCCATCATTCTTAAATGGAAGAAGTCTGGAACCACCAAGACTCTTCCTAGAGCTGCCCGACCGGCCAAACTGAGCAATCGGGGGAGAAGGGCCTTGGTGACCAAGAACCCGATGGTAACTCTACCAGAGCTCCAGAGTACTGCACTGTCGGGGCTAGAAGCACAAGCAATTCGCTACACCCGTGTATGTGACCAATACCATTTAATTTTATTTTAATGCCAAGTGTCATGTCTGGAGGAAACCTGGCACCATCCCTACAGTGAATCATGGTGGTGGCAGCATCATGCTGTGTAGATGTTTTTCAGCGGCAGGGACTGGGAGACTAGTCAGGATCGAGGGAAAGATAAACGGAGCAAAGTACAAAGAGATCCTTCATAAAAAATCTGCTCCACAGTGCTCAGGACCTCAGACTGGGGCGAAGGTTCAACTTCCAACAGGACCCTAAGCACACAGAACCCTAAGCACACAGCCAAGACAACGCAGGAGTGGCTTCGGAACAAGTCTCTGAATATTCTTGAGTGGCCCCGACTTGAACCCAAACGAACATCTCTGGAGAGACCTGAAAATAGCTGTGCAGCGACGCTCCCCATCCAACCTGACAGTTTGAGAGGATCTGCAGAGAAGAATGGGAGAAACTCCCATAGCATCATACCAAAAACTCGAGGCTGCAGTCACTGACAAAGGTGCTTTAACAAAGTACTGTGTAAAGGGTCTGAATACTAATGCAAATGTGATATTTCTGTTTTTTTTTTTATATATATATATATATATATATATATATAAATGTTTTAAAAAATCTAAACCAGTTTTTTCTTTGTCCTTATGGGGTATTGTGTGTAGATTGATGAGGGGGGAAAAACAAGCAGTTTAATGCATTTTAGAAAATAAATGATTAAAAGGTCTGAATACTTTCCAAATGCACTGTATCTACATCAAATACCTCATACACTTGCACATTGATCTGGTACTGGTACTCCATGTATATATCTCCACATTGATCTGGTACTGGTAATCCCTGTTTCCAGCTTAATTCTTGTGTATTTTATTTCTCTTGTGTTACTCTTTTTATTTGTATAATTATGATTTATTCATATATAATTTTTTACTCTGCATTGTTGGGAAGGGCTTGTAAGCAAGCATTTCAAATCAAGTTTTATTGGTCACATACATATATAGCAGATATTATTGCGGGTGTAAAAAAATGCTTGTGTTCCTAGCGCCAACAGTGCAGTAGTACCTAACAATTCACAACAATACACACAAATCTAAAATTAAAAGAATGGAATTAAGTTAATGTATAAATATTAGTACAAGCAATGTCGGAGTGGCATTGACTAAAATACAGTAGAATAGAATACAGTATATACATATGAGATGAGTAAAGCAAAATATGTACAAATTATTAAAGTGGCTAGTGTTCCATTATTAAAGCGGCCAGTGATTCTAAGTCTGTGTATATAGGGCAGCAGCCTCTAAGGTGCAGGGTTGCGCAACTGGGTGGAAGCCGCCTAGTGATGGCTATTTAAGAGTCTGATGGCCTTGCGATAGAAGATGCTTTTCAGTCTCTCTGTCCCAGCTTTGATGCACCTGTACTGACCTCGCCTTCTGGATGATAGCGGGGTGAACAGTCCGTGGCTCCGGGGGGTTGTTGTCCTTGATGATCTTTTTCACCTTCCTGTAACATTGGATGCTGTAGGTGTCCTGGAGGGCAGGCAGTTTGCCCCACCGGTGATGCGTTGGGCAGATCGCATTACCCTCTGGAGAGCCCTGCCGTTACGGGTGGTGCAGTTTCCGTACCCGGCGGTGACACAGCTCGACAGGATGCTCTCAATTGTGCATCTGTAAAAGTTTGTGAGGGGTTTAGGTGCCAAGCCAAATATATTAAGAGGCGCTGTTACGCCTTCTTTACCATACTGTCTGTGTGGGTGGACCATTTCAGATCGTCAGTGATGTGTACATCGAGGAACTTGAAGCTTTCCACCTTCTCCACTCCGGTCCCGTCGATAGGGGCGTGCTCCCTCTGCTGTTTCCTGAAGTCCACGATCAGCTCCTTTGTTTTGTTGACGTTGAGTAAGAGATTACTTTCTTGACACCACTCTCCCAGGGCCCTCATCTCCTCCCTGTAGGCTGTTTTGTCATTGTTGGTAATCAGGCCTACTACCGTTGTGTCATCTGAAAACTTAATTCAGTTGGAGGCGTGCGTTGCCACGCAGTAATGGGTGAACAGGGAGTACAGGAGGGGGCTGAGCACGCACCCTTGTGCAGCCCCTGTGTTGAAGATCAGCGAAGTGGAGGTGTTGCTTTCTTGTGTACAGGAACAATGGTGGACATCTTGAAGCAAGTGGGGACAGCAGACTGGGATAGGGAGAGATTGAATATGTCCGTAAACACTCCAGCCAGCTGGTCTGCACATGCTCTGACACGACTAGGGATGCCGTCTGGGCCGGCAGCCTTGGGCCGGCAATCTCAATTACTCTCCACAATGCCCTTTCCCACCTGGACAAAAGGACCACCTATGTGAGAATGCTGTTCATTGACTACAGCTCAGCGTTCAACACCATAGTGCCCACAAAGCTCATCACTAAGCTAAAGACCCTGGGACTAAACACCTTCCTCTGCAACTGGATCCTAGACTTCCTGACAGGCCGCCCCCAGATGGTAAGGGTAGGCAACAACACATTTGCCACGCTGATCTTCACACTTGGGCCCCTCAGGGGTGCGTGCTTAGTCCCCTCCTGTACTCCTTGTTCACTGCGTATCCAAGCACGACTCGAACACCATCATTAAGTTTGCTGATGACACAATAGTGGTAGGCCTGATCACCGACAACGATGAGAAAGTCTATATGGAGGAAGTCAGAGACCTGGCAGTGTGGGGCCAGAACAACAACCTCTCCCTCGATGTGAGCCACACAAAGGACCTGATCGTGGACTATAAGAAAAGGAGGGCCGAATAGGCCTCCATTAACCTCGATGGGGTTGAAGTGTAGTGGGTCGAGAGTTTCAAACTCCTTGGTGTCCCCATCACGAACAAACTATCCTGGTCCAAACACACCAAGACAGTTGTGAGAGAAGTGGCTTCTTTGCTGCCCTTCTTGACCCCAGGCCATCCTCCAAAAGTCTTCACCTCACTGTGTGTGCAGATGCACTCACACCTGCCTGCTGCCATTCCTGAGCAAGCTCTGCACTGGTGGTGCCCCAATCCCGCAACTTTAGGAGACGGTCCTGGCGCTTGCTGGACTTTCTTGGGCGCCCTGACGCCTTCTTCACAACAATTGAACCTCTCTCCTTGAAGTTCTTGATGATCCGATAAATGGTTGATTTAGGTGCAATCTTACTAGCAGTAATATCCTTGCCTGTGAAGCCCTTTTTGTGCAAAGCAATGACGACGGCACGTTTTTCCTTGCAGGTAACCATGGTTGACAGAGGAAGAACAATGATTTCAAGCACCACCCTCCTTTTAAAGCTTCCAGTCTGTTATTCTGACTCAATCAGCATGACAGAGTGATCTCCAGCCTTGTCCTCGTCAACACTCTCACCTGTGTTAACGAGACAATCACTGACATGATGGCAGCTGGTCCTTTTGTGGCATGGCTGAAATACAGTGGAAATGTTTTTGGGGGATTAAGTTCCTTTGCATGGCGAAGAGGGACTTTGCAATTAATTGCAATTCATCTGATCACTCTTCATGACATTCTGGAGTATATGCAAATTGCCATCATCAACACTGAGGCAGCAAACTTTGTGGAGACCAATACTTGTGTCATTCTCAAATCTTTTGGCCACGACTATACAAGGCGGTGTCAGAGGAAGGCCCAAAATATTGTCAAAGAATCCAGTCACCCAAGTCATAGACTGTTCACTCTGCTACCTGACGGCAAGCTGTACCGGAGCGCCATGTCTAGGACCAAAAGGCTCCTCATCAGCTTCTACCCCCAAGCCATAAGACTGCAGAACAATTAATCAAATGGCCACCCGGACAATTTTGTTTTTACACTGTTTGCGACTGCTGTTTATTATCTATGCATAGTCACTTAACAAATTACCTCGAATAACCTTTACCCCGCACATTGACTTGGTACCAGTACCCCCTGTATTTAGCCTTGTTGTTATTGTTATTGTTAAAGAGAAGTGTTGTCTGCGTTTCTCTTCGCCCCTGATGATGTCCTCCCACTGAGCACACACTGGTTAAATCAATGGTTGTTTCCACGTCATTTCAATGAAATTACCTGGAACCAATGAGGAATTGATGTTGAATTGACGCCTGTGCCCAGTGGGCCCCTCTAAAGATATTTAAAGGGGGCTGAGTCTTTTCTTAACAACTTGTGTGGGTTGGGATGTGGAGGCAGTTGACATATAGTCAAGACAATCTTCTGCTATCCAGATGGCCATGGAACCCTGAATCAATCATATGACTCAAGTCCAACATTTCATCATATAATCCTTTGTTTATATTCCTTCTCCTCTGTTGCTATCCCCCCCCATCACATATCTTTAGTCCATTCCTCCCTAGTGTTACAGGTTGTTTGGACTAGCTTCACGTTGCTCTGGGTGTGTGTTCAGTGGTTTCTGTAGAGCAGAGCAGCAGCAGCACACCCAGTCCAGCAGTTGGAGACTGACCAAAGAACACATACCTGATCCAGATATCTCAACCATCTCTGCCATGTTTCCACACTAACACGTCCACACCAGAACCACAGATACAAAGAGCTCCGGGTAGGAGACCACACTATACCTAGGATCAGTTCACCCTTCCCAAAACATGAGCTTAAACGCAGGAAGGAAATGCTAAAGGAAATGCTAAACTGACCTTAGGTCAGTATCTCTGCTCTGTAGGAGCAATTTGCTCCTACTCCAATAAACAAACTATTTCTCCATGTTTGCAAAAAATCTTTCCATGGCAGTTATATTAACATGGAACTGCTTATGCCAACATATACATTGATACGGCTTTGGTTATTGGGTGTTTCTTTGTTTGAGGAAACTATAGCTCAGTGTGTCTGAAGGGAGTGAAATAGCCTTGGGAGGCCTTCAGTCTCTGTCTGTCAGAGCAACACAGAGGCACAATACATGACAGAGATCCAGGAAGCTGTAGGAAGCTCCTTAATGATTCAATGGGGGGAGGGGGAGGGGGGGGGGGAGACGCTGAAGTGTAACATAAGCTACACTTCAGCGTCTCTCTCTCTCTCTCTCTCTCAGCCGTGTGCAGATAGACGAGAGGAGAGGGGGCTGAGACATAACATGTAGATAAGCAGCAGTGACATACATTATCTTATTTAATTTGCAGGAGGCAGCGTATCATATTCTAGCGCTCCGCCTGGGACCTGGAACCTGTGGAATGGTGAGTCATTTCAGGAGTTAATTCCTCCCTATGTTGTGTGTGGTCCTATGTGACATTGTCCCTCCCTGCCTCCCTGGGTCTCTACACAGCATGACTGGATCATTAGTGGTTGTATTGACGCATTGGTTGAGGCAATGGAAAGAAGCCACACAAGTCATTGTGTGCTCAGCGTTCAACACCAAAATGCCCTCCAAGCTCATCACTAAGCTAAGGACCATGGGACTGAACACCTCCCTCTGCAACTGGATCTTGGATCTTGCTGACTGGACGCCCGCATGTGGTGAGTTTAGGCAACAACACATCCGCCACGCTGACCCTCAACACAGGGTGTGCTTATTCCCTCCTGTACTCTCTGTTCACCCACAACTGCGTGGCCAAGCACAACTCCAACACCATCATTAAGTTTGCTGACGACACAACGGTGGTAGGCCTGATCGGGAGGAGGTCAGAGATCTGGCAGTGTGGTGCCAGGACAACAACCTCTCCCTCAATGTCAGCAAGACAAAGGAGCTGATCGTGGACTACAGGAAACGGAGTGCCGAGTACTCATATCAACAGGGCTGAAGGATCATGTTCCAAACACACCAACGCGACAATGCTTCTTCCCCCTCAGGAGGCTCAAAAGATTTGGCATGGGACCTCAGATCCTCAAAAGGTTCTACACCTGCACCTTTGAGAGCATCTTGTCTGGCTGCATCACCACTTGGCATAGCAACTGCTTGGCATCTGACTGCAAGGTGCTACAGAGGGAAGTGTGTATGGCCAAGTACATCACTGGGACCGAGCTCCCTGCCATCCAGGACCTCTATACCTGTCACGAGTGTGTGTATACATGGACCAAGGCACAGCGCAGTCGTAGTTCGACATGATATTTATTATCCTCAAAATATACTTTTACTACCGAAAATAACTACGGAACACAAATAGAAATACACTTACTTTCACATGACACTGAAGATAATGACCCACACTCAGGTGTGGGTCATTATCTAGTATGGCCTAGATCTGTCAGGCTCTGACCCTGGCTATCTAGAGGAGCCAAAGGGCTCCCTATGGCCATAGCCTGACAATAACAAGCGGTGTCAGAGGAAGGCCCTAAATATTGTCAGACTCCAGCCACCCAAGGCACAGACTGTTCTCTCTGCTACCACATGGCAAGTGGTACTGATGCACCAAGTCTGGAACCAACAGGACCCTGAACAGCTTCTACCTCCAAGCCATAAGACTGCTAAATTGCTAGTTAAATGGTTAACCGAATACAGTGCCTTCAGAAAGTATTCACACCCCTTGACATTTTCCACATTTTGTTGTTATACAGCCTGAATTTCAAATGGATTCATTGAGATTTTTGTTTTTCTAAATTCTTCCCATTTCATTAAAAATGAAACACTGAATTGTCTTGATTCAATAAGTACTCAACCCCTTTGTTATGACAAGCTTAAAGAAATAAACATTTTCTTAAGAAGTCACATAATAAGTTGCATGGACTCACTCTGTGTGCGATAATAATGTTTAACATGGTTTTTGAATGACTACCTTATCTCTGCACCCCACACATACAATTATTTGTAAGATCCCTCAGTCGAGCAGTGAATTTCAAACACAGATTCAACCACAAAGATCAGGGAGATTTCCCAATGCCTTGCAAAGAAGGGCACCTATTGGTAGACGGGCCAAAAAAAACAGACATTGAATATCCTTTTGAGCATAGTGAAGTTATTAATTACATTTTTGGATTGTGTATCAATACACCCAGTCACTACAAAGATACAGGCGTCCTTCCTAACTCAGTTGCCGCTCAGGGATTTCACCATGAGGCTAATGGTGACTTTAAAACAGTTAGGCTAGAGTTTAATGGCTGTGATAGGAGAAAACTGAGGATGGATCAACAACATTGTAGTTATTCCACAATACAAACATAACTGACTGAGTGAAAAGAAGGAAGCCTGTACAGAATAAAGATATTTGAAAACATGCATTATGTTTGCAACAAGGCACTATAGTAATACTTTAAAAAATGTGGCAAAGCAATTTACTTTTTGTCCTGAACACAAAGTGTTATGTTTGGGCCAAATCCAATACAGCATATTACTGAGTACCACTCTTCATATTTTCAAGCATAGTGGTGGCTGCATCATATTATGGGTATGCTTGTAATCATTAAGGACTGGGGAGTTTTTCAGGATAAAAAATAAACAGAATGGAGCTAAGCACAGGCAAAATCCCAGAGTAAAGCCTGGTTCAGTCAGCTTTCCACCAGACACTGGGAGATTAATTCACCTTTCAGCAGGACAATACCTAAAACACAAGGCAAAATCTACATTGGAGTTTCTTACCACAAAGACAGTGAATGTTTGACTTAAACCTGCTTGAAAATCAACAACCAATTTGACAGAGCTTGAAGAATTTTGAAAAGAATAACGGGCAAATGTTGCACAATCCAGGTGTGGTAAGCTCATAGAGACTTACCCAGAAATACTCATAGCTGTAATCGCTGCCAAAGGTGCTTCTACAAAGTATTGACTAAGGGGTGTGAATACTTATGTAAATTAGATACTGTATTTAAGGTTCAATACATTTGAAAACATTTCTAAAAACATGTTTTTACTTTGTCATTATGGGGTATTGTTTGTAGAAAAGTAATAAAAAGTTATATTTAATCCATTTTGAATTCAGGCTGTAACACAAAATCTGGAATAAGTCAAGGGGTATGAATACTTTCTGAAGGTACTGTAGCTACCGGACTATCTGCATTGACGCTTTTTACACTTTTTTGACTCATCACATACACTGCTGCTACTGTTTATATGTACATATCTACTTCAACTACCCTGTACCCCTGCACATGGACTAGGTACTGGTACCCCTTGTATATAGCCAAGTTATCATTACTCATTGTGTATCCATTATTACTTTTATTATTACGTGTTTTTTATTATTTCCCTATTTTCTTTGTCTCTGCATTGTTGGGAAGTAAGTAAGCATTTCACTGTTAGTCCACACCTGTTGTTAAAGAAGCATGTGAGTCTGACATGCAGTGATCTGATCGACCCTCTAATATTGTCATGTCAATATTTGTTGGTTAAACTAATTTACATCTGGTTATTTGGACCTTAAAAGTTGGTTGATGAAACAACCACAGCAGAGCATGGCTCATTTTAGCTGCAGCTTCAGCTTCGAGACAGAAATACTTGGGTGAGCTGGCTTCACATAAATTACTCGTACTGTTCTGTGCCAAGTTTAACGCCTTGATGTACCATGCATTAGTGGCTCATCATTTCCTTTTCATGCCGATCAGCTGGATATCAACTAGGCCACTAAATCCTGATTGTTCAGTCGCCTTGACTCTTAAATTAAAATATTTTGACCATGAAACTTAAATTACAGCCGATTACAAGTCATTCTCCTTCTTCCATTTCCTAGTTATAACCGAAAGAGTCACCTTACCTTGATACTTAACCTAACGTGGTTCTTCAATAATTATGCACAATACTTGTTGGATGCGCATTTGGTGTCGAGCTGTTTAATTACACCGTGGTGCTTCACCACAAATCATAATCTGATCCAGGAAAGATTTTTCGAAATGATAGTCAAGTGACGAACAACTGCTGTGATACTGCATGTGATGCAACCAATGGAAAAAACGTGTTCGCAAGGAATGTCCAGAATATTTTGTTTTATTTGTAACATCAGTTAAACCTGGATCCGCGTTTGATGTACTATCCCTAGCGAGTTGAAGTTGTTAATCTGTTTATGTCTGCTTGATTTCAGTAGCGGTGCGTGGGTAAAACCCCCCCAAAAGCCATATTACAACCTACACGGTATGTGTTGTGATAATTTGTGTTGCGTTGTTTTCTGTTAATTCATATTCCTTGAGACCGTTATACATAGGCCTAAAGGCCGAGACAATAAGAAGACAGAGGCAGAATAAATTCAACCACACCTTTGTTTTTAAACAAAACCGGATAGCAGCCTCTGTCAGTTGAAGTCCACGACGCGGCATATTGCATGTAACAGACAGTTACATGACCTACAGCATGGTTAAGCAAGTTAACGTTTCCGACATTTTCGGACCACTGCTGTCTAATACAGTGACAACTAAAAGATAACAACATAAGCTAAATATGATTTCTGTTTGAGTGTGTGTATGCTTTGTGCAAGTAGAAAAACATGTTGACTCACCCTACTTGTAGAGAAACACAAATGCCATCCTCCTCTCTTTCATGTTGACAAAACGGTCTATCACTCTGTCATACAGTATACGCTTTTATTTGTTGTTGTCATACGCTAATTGGCTAAAATGCTTGCTCGTCTTACGTCCATTTATGGGCAACTTTAGCTAGTTAACATTAGCCTTCTACATCTAGCTACTGTACACATTGAACTTCTATCCTCTCAGGCCAGGAGCACAACAATGTATGATATAATGGTTGGATCAGAATTGCCTTTATAATCATTTGCCAGTACAGAGAATTAAGTAAAACCTAAAGTCCTAATCCCCATCTCCATCCATGGCTAATTTAGGAAAGGGTCGTTTTTAGCTAGCTATCCACCAGAGGTCAACAACACAACGATATTCAACAATTCAAGTAGTTTCTGTTCATGACATATGCTCTCAAAGCGAGACGCCAAATCCAAACTGGCTTCCCTTTACACTTTTTTTCAGTTGGCTCCCTTGACACTTTTTTTTCCCGCCTGGACCATTCACATTTGAGCTTGCTCAGTTTAGCTAATTTTTGTATACTTTTTTAGTCAAGGGAGGCCAAATGCTTGCTGGCTTCCCTTGCTTTCAATGCTACAGGCGGCAACAATGTCATACTAGTTTGGACCAGACAGTATCAGATACATGGCCTACAGTTAGAGAGACAGAGGGGCGCTGTTTTGCTCGCTCAGATGCTTTCTCCTGTGAGATACAGTGCATTCAGCCTCTTGCTAATTTAAGGGAAATTATGAAACACAGAGAGAGGAAAGAGACATGATTTTATGGTTTTTTATTTGTCTTTTTTGGGGGAAGCCTGGCTTCCCTTGGCACCCATGAATACACGTCACTGCTTGATTTACAGCAGGGTCTCGTTAGAATTAACAGAAAAAGCATCAAGATAATTAGTTCGGATTGGACACCGAGTCTATTGTGCTCAATTGTGTAGGATAGACTAGCTTGCGCAACAACCAACGCTATTCATAATAATTATTCTGGATATAGTGACAACTAATTACATAGCTAATTACATAGCTAATTGGCTTATTCACAATATGATCTGGCAATGAAAT
Source organism: Thymallus thymallus (assembly GCA_023634145.1). NCBI lineage: Eukaryota > Metazoa > Chordata > Actinopteri > Salmoniformes > Salmonidae > Thymallus > Thymallus thymallus. The sequence continues at coordinate 14,619,043 of CM042408.1, forward strand.
AACACGACAAATACATTTGTTTATGTGTTACACCTGCAATTTTAAACAATACAAGGGGACTACTTGAATTAGAATTTGGAGTTCAGAAATTCTGAAATAGGCCTACCTTGAAAATCTGACATTTCCTCAATTTGGTGCTTGAAAATTCATTGTAATAATTGTAGCCTATTTATAAGTTCTCCTGCTCCCATATAATTATACATTATTAAATGTTTTATCTGTTTTCACACACTTAGAAGAGAACATCCCTGGTCATCCCATTACTGCCTCTGATCTGGCGGACTCACTAAACACATGCTTTGTTTCTAGATTATGTCTGAGCCCCTGGCTATCCGTTAAAAAAAAAGTATTGTCTTCCAGTCTCTTACCCACAGAGATGGTCCAGACAGCCATGATCTTGAGGCGGGCCTTGGTTCGGGAGTTGAAGCGGCTGTGGTGGAGGGGGTTCCTGATGGCGATGTAGCGGTCCAGAGAGATGGCACACAGGTGCATGATGGAGGCTGTGGAGAACAGCACGTCCAGGTAGATCCAGATAGGGCACAGGTCCGAGGGCAGGGGCCACCAGTGGTCTGTAGGGGGGACACAGGGAAAACCCAATGAACTCTGGGAATATTTTATTTTTTTGCGGAGGTACCTTTTCTTTTTTATATAGAGGGAATTAAATAACAATTACAGTACGCCTGTCTTGTAATGGGAATACCAGTTACACAATATATGTGAGACTTTTAGAACCTACCACATTTGTTTTTATGGAATTGGTGTTGGTTGTAAAATGCATTTGCAGAGACATTGTGAAGTTTTTAACAGAGTTGTTGGGTAGTAATAGCCACTAAAAAGCTTCTTATGAGGTGACCAAAACACATAAAATGCAATGACTCAGATGCGTGGAACACCTCCAAACCCTCTAAAACATAGTGTGTGTGTGTGTTTTAAAGTCTGAGGTTCACACACACTGCACAAAGCACCTTTCTCAGAATGTACAAGGCAGTTTAGAAAGGCCCCTGTGCCCTATCTTTTGAGAAACTGTAGCTACATCCCCCGTACACACACACGACTAAATACAACCTCCAAATGAAAAGAACACAGTAAAAATGCAGAATAAAGACCAGGCAGTGGAATCTGATAGTCTGATGCATGTTCCTAAAGCTGAGTTGGAACACATCCTCACACAAATACACTGCCTGGATAATAAGCTGGAGATAGGGAATGTCACTGTTGGCATCCACAGTCAGACGTGGCAGTTACATTGTTTCTCCATTCTCCAATTTTTCCTCCTCTATTTCTCTCTCTCTGTTGGAGGTCACAGACCTCTCCTCTCTCCTGAAGGAGAGCCTTACGTAAAGCCTGTTTATTTGGACACAGACTGATAGCCCTATGTCTCTCTCTCTCTCTCTCTCTCTCTCTCTCTCTCTCTCTCTCTCTCTCTCTCTCTCTCTCTCTCTCTCTCTCTCTCAGGTGTAAAGTCATTAGACCTCAAGCCGTCCCAATATGCACTTCTCTGTGATATAAAATATTTTGGTCTGCCCATCTGAGTGCCGTAAGGGATGGAGGGAAGAGAAAGAGAGGCAAGAGTGAAGATCTAGGGAAGGGGGAAGATAATGGACCCAGTCTATGATAATGGACCCAGTCTATGATAATGGACCCAGTCTATGATAATGGACCCAGTCTATGATAATGGACCCAGTCTATGATAATGGACCCAGTCTATGATAATGGACCCAATCTATGATAATGGACCCAGTCTATGTTTGCAGATTAGGATCTTATAATGATGATGATGTGCCACCTGTGGCCTGTGTAGTGTACTACATTCCCTTAGGCCGGGCATAAACTACACGATTTTGCCATGAATTTGCCATTTGGGCTAGGATCAGTACGTCGGGACTCGTGTAGTTTGATCGGGTCAAGGACGCACCGTTGATGGCTGTTCCGTTCTCCAGACCCCTGTCGGATGTCCCGATAATGTTCTGATATGTCAGAAATGTTGGTTGTGCATCTTGTAGTATGAGCAGTGCTACAACGTGATTGAGCAAGGACTGCTACCAATAGCCAATGAGCACTCAGCATGTGAGACCAAAACAATGATGGTGAAGAGAAAAGCAACAACAACACGCACCGTGTGGACCGATTGGTCGACCTGTGGAGAGGTGCCCTGGCTTATTTTAGACCATTCCATTGGTCCTTAAGTGAAATCTCGACCCACCCGGAGCACTGGGGCATGCAAAACGAACTCCCCTAATGGTACATCTGTGTCCTACCATGACAGAAACCCCCAAAATAATGTCATTATTGTTATTTCATATAATTCCATATTCTGCACCCCCGTCTCTTTTTTATGTTTCTGATCATAATAATGTGCACGCTAATAAAGCAGCTTACTCTTTGCGTGTAGCGTTTATTTCCTACGACAACCGAGAAACGCAAGTCAGGATCATCTAGGGAATCATTGTGTAATGTGAACACCCACATACTGGGGTTGAGGATGGATGGAATGAAAGATTTGGGAAAATGTGAGCAAGTTAACATTGTAGAAGTCATGTAGTGTATGCCCAGCATTAGTCTCTAAGCAGAGCCTGTCTGAGTTAGCTCCATCCTACCATGTAGGATTTAGCCTAAATTAGACTTTATGACCTGCAGCCAGAGAAGCAGAGAGAGCCTAACATGCTGACCACATCGCTCACATCACATGCGTTGCAAAAAAATGTACACATACATGTTATTCAATCATTGCACCCACACTGCTTGCGCATGTCAACAAGCGTTTATATCCCAGGACAAATTAGCTAGCAACAGCAAGCTAGCTAGCTAAATTGCCATAAATGTTTATTGCTTTTCGACCTGTCCCCAAATTAATATAGTTGGTTCAGAGTTCGTTTTGATATTTTAACCTGCGTGTCTTGATTGCGTCTAGTGTGGGTGGAAAAAAATCAACATACGCAAGATGGCTTGTCAGCATGTAATGATGCTGGTCTAAGGCCAGGCAGAGCAGCCACAGGGAATTACCCTTCAACGCTTTTCGCTGAGTGACCAATAACCCCAGTGAAAAGAAGTCTACTGACAAGCGACCTATTTTTACTCCATCTTTTAAAAAAACTCAAAAGCACTTGACACTGAAGCATTTCACACACTCCTCTGAACACCCTAAGAAAGAGGACAAATCCGGTTAAGTTATTATGTTTTAAGCTTGTCCTCCTACTGTACCCAGTGGGGTAAAAACGGGAAACAAAACAATATTGACTAACAGAAGCAGAGTAGAGACTTCAGAGGCAGGGAATCCAGGGAAGCAGCCTTTATCCACAGAGGGAGGCAGTATATTTTCATACAGATATTGGCAGGGGCATCAATCTGGGCACTGGAGATAAATGAAAGAGCTTTTCTCCTAAAACTCGCTGACAGCTTCAGGCTTGCTTGCCTTCCCCCTGACCAAAGCTGGATTTGTGTTTCCTACCAAACAGAGAGCAGGGTGGAGGGAGAGAAAGGGAATGAGAGAGGACGAGTGAAAGATAAAGTGAGAGGAGAGGGGCATTGATGGAGAGAACAGAGAGATGGCGCGCTAGAGACCTGCATGACCACAGTGTATACGTCAAGTCTTTCATCAACGACTCAGACATAAAGAGTCTCTCCAGAGACCACTAAAGTATTGTTCAGTTATGTGGACCCAACCGGCATAGAGAAATCTGAACAGGGTTTTTCCTCTCTAACCATGTCTTAACCATGTCTTATTTACTTACTCAAGGTTGCCATATTGGGGTGAGCTGTAAAAAGTGTATTTCTAACGTGTTTCTCTCTAATCTCTCTTTGTCTCTCCCTTCCCCAGCCCCTCCTCCTCTCTCTTGCTCTTCCTCTCTAGGTCTACATCAAAGACATTCTAAAAGGTGCTCTTCACAACATTACCATACAGAATGAGTCTGATTTTACAAAGCCTAAATCTCTCCACGAAGACATTAAATAATAATAATAATTGACATGAAAGCTCACAGAACTCTACTCCACCAGGGAAATGAAATGGTTGTAAAAACCCTGACACAATGACAGGTTATTCCAACATAATGTCTGTGTTCTGACCAAACCAATCCTGTATATTAGCTGGAAGATTGTGATTCTTATTCAGAACAGCAGGAGGCCTGCTCTTTTTGCAAAGATTACATTCACAGTTATTACATTCTGTTCAGAACCTAGAAACACGCCATCAGACCATGTGGGGGGGGAGAGAGAGAAACTCATTTCGCATTGGCCTCTCTGGCTGGTCAGCGTCTCTCCTCTCACCTGTCTGATGAGTGACTGACCAGCAGGGTGACCCGCAGACGTCTGGCGGCTTTTTTATGAGATGCTATGAGACCTCATATATTTTCTGTGGGTTGAATCCAAACTTGAGATGCGTGGGCGTAACTGTAACCCTTTGTAAATAACGCATGGAAATTCAAATTAAAATCACTGTAACCTCACAGATTTAATTTCATTTACATGATGAACATGAGGTCTCTTCCCACTTGCACTCTGTATCAGACATGTCTTATGATATTCACCAATTCAGGCCAGTTAAGGGACAAATCGAAATGTACTGGGGGGAGGGTTGGTCCAAAATAGGGGAGTTATTTTTTTTGCTTTGGAGAAGGTTGTGTGTTTTTTATTGGGCACAGGGGAAGGTTGTGTGTTTTTTATTGGGTACAGGGGAAGGTTGTGTGTTTTTTATTGGGCACAGGGGAGGGTAGTGTGTTTTTTCCCTGGTTTACATTTGCTCTTCTGCTCTTATTTCCCCTGTATACAATGGCTTGAATTACTTTTGATATTACACTAATAAAGTTTAGAAATGTTTTTGAAGGTTTGGTATGGTATGGCTATTATTAAGCTTTAGCTTAATAGGCCTATGATATGAAGGCAGTGCGCCCCGGCGCTCCAACTGACTCAGACAGTTTAACTTGAGGTGAGGAAGATTGTTTCAGGCCTATAATCTAACACTATAATGCTTATCTTTATATATACAAATCTTCTGATCGAAAATTAACAAATTAGCCTCCTTCTGTACGTCTATATTTGTATAGTAGATGCAGTAGCCATCCGCCATAAAGAAATGTATGTTGGTGATGTAGTATGCCACTGGCATATCTCTATCTCTCTAGGGGTTAGGCCTAAGCTTCCCTTTTATATAGGCTATATATATTTATTAAAATGTTAATATCATACAGTGGACACCTATGCATGCAATGCCCTGATACATGTAGTGCTCAAATCTCTGACATCTGGACAATTATTGTTTTAGGAAAGTAGCCTAAAAAACAATACTAAAATGTTTTACATTGTAGAATAATGAAGACATCAAAACTATGACATAACACATATGGAATCATGCAGTAACCAGAAAAGTGTTAAACAAATATTTGAGATTCTCTCAACCAGCTTCACCTGGAATGCTTTTCCATCAGTCTTGAAGGAGTTCCCACATATGATGAGCACTTGTTGGCTGCTTTTCCTTCAATGCGGTCCGACTCATCCCAAACCATCTAAATTTGGTTGTTGTTGCAACCAAAAATCTAAAATTTGGACTCCAGACCAAAGGATAAATTTCAATCGGTCTAACGTCCATTGTTCGTGTTTCTTGGCCCGAACAAGTCTCTTCTTCTTATTGGTGTCCTTTAGTAGTGGTTTCGACCATGAAGGCCTGATTCACACAGTCTCCTCTGAACAGTTGATGTTGAGATGTGTCTGTTACTTGAACTCTGTGAAGCATTTATTTGGGTTGCAATCTGAGGCTGGTAACTCTAATGAACTTATCCTCTGCAGCAGAGGTATTTCTGGGTCTTCCATTCCTGTGGCGGTCCTCATGAAGCTAGTTGAGAGAATGCCATGAGTGTGCAAAGCTGTCATCAAGGCAAAGGGTGGCTACTTTGAAGAATCTCAAAAATAAAATAACACTTTTTTTTGTGTGTTATGTCATAGTTTTGATGTCTTCACTTTTATTCTACAATGTAAAAAATAGTGCAAATAAAGAAAAACCCTTGAATGAGTAATATTCCAAACTTTTGGCCCCCAGTGTAAATGTGGCTCACTTGGCCAATATCCCTTGACTATTGATGCATATGGGTGTCCGGCAAATATTAGGCCTATTTTTAGGCTATGCTGCAGCAAATTTTGTCACAAGAAAAAAGTTACCAACTGATGATTAGATGATACAGTGCATTCGGAAAGTATTCAGACCCCTTGACTTTTTCCACATTTTGTTACGTTACAGCCTTATTCTAAAATTTTATTTTATTAATCCTCATCAATCTACACACAATTCCTTGTTTATTGATGCATATGGATGTCCGGTAAATTTCTCAAATGTCCGGTACATTAAAATCTTCCCTGTCATGTTGTCTGGTGCCACGTTACAGCCTTATTCTAAAATGTATTTTTTTACTTCTATAATCCTCATCAATCTACACACAATACCCTATAATGACAAAGCAAAAACAGGTTTTTAGACATTTTTACAAATGTATTAAAAATAAAAAACAGAAACCTTACAACTATTCAGACCCTTTGCTATGAGACTCGAAATTGAGCTAAGGAGCAACCTCTTTCCATTGACCATCACTGAGATGTTTCTACAACTTGATTGGAGTCCACCTGTGGTAAATTCAATTGATTGGACATGATTTGGAAAGGCAAACACCTGTCTATATAAGGTCCCAACAGTGCATTTTTTATAAATTTTTTGTTTTGCCTTTAATTAACCAGGTAAGCCAGTTGAGAACCAGTTGAGAACCAGCAAAGCAGTGCGACAAAAACAACAACACAGAGTTACACATGGGATAAACAAACGTACAGTCAATAACACAATAGAAAATCTATGTACAGTGTGTGCAAATGTAGTAAGATTAGGAAGGTAAGGCAATAAATAGGCCATAGAGGCGAAATAATTACTATTTAGCATTGGAGTGATGTGCAGATGATGATGTGCAAATAGAGATACTGGGGTGCAAATGAGCAAAAATAACAATATGGGGATGAGGTAGTAGGGTGGGCTATTTACAGATAAGCTGTGTACAGTTACAGTGATCGGTAAGCTGCTCTGACAGCTGATGCTTAGAGTTATTGAGGGAGATGGTAGTCTCCAGCTTCAATGATTTTTGCAATTCGTTCCAGTCATTGGCAGCAGAGAACTGGAAGGAATGGGCGCCAAAGGAGGTGTTGACTTTGGGGATGACCAGTGAAATATACCTGCTGGAGCGCATGCTACGGGTGGGTGTTGCTATGGTGACCAGCGAGGTGAGATAAGGCAGGGATTTACCTAGCAAAGACTTATAGATGACCTGGAGCCAGTTGGTTTGGCAAAAAATATGTAGTGAGGGCCAGCCAACGAGAGCGTATAGGTCGCAGTGGTGGGTAGTATATGGGGCTTTGGTAACAAAACAGATGGCACTGTGATAGACTACATCCAATTTGCTGAGTATAGTGTTGGAGGCTATTTTGTAAATGACACCGCCGAATCCAATGATGTTGTGCAAAGAGGCACTGAGTTTGAAGGTAGTCCTTGAAATACATCCACAGGTACACCTCCAATTGACTCAAATGATGTCCAATTGACTTTAATTAACATATCAAGAATATTTCAAGGATAGCTTTTTTCCATCTTCGTAACATTGCAAAAATCAGACATTTTTTGTCCAAAAATGATGCGGAAAAGCTAATCCATGCTTTTGTCACTTCTAGATTAGATTACTGCAATGCTCTACTCTCCGGCTACCCGGATAAAGCACTAAATAAACTTCAATTAGTGCTAAACACGGCTGCTAGAATCCTGACTAGAACAAAAATGATTTGATCATATTACTCCTGTGCTAGCCTCTCTACACTGGCTTCCTGTTAAGGCTAGGGCTGATTTCAAGGTTTTACTGCTAACCTACAAAGCATTACATGGGCTTGCTCCTACTTATCTCTCAGATTTGGTCCTGCCGTACATACCTACACGTACGCTCCGGTCACAAGACGCAGGCCTCCTTATTGTCCCTAGAATATCTAAGCAAACAGGTGGAGGAAGGGCTTTCTCCTATAGAGCTCCATTTTTATGGAATGGTCTGCCTATCCATGTGAGAGACGCAGACTCCGTCTCAACCTTTAAGTCTTTAATGAAGACTCATCTCTTCAGTAGGTCCTATGATTGAGTGTAGTCTGGCCCAGGGGTGCAAGGGTGAACGGCAAGGCTCTGGAGCGACGAACCACCCTTGCTGTCTCTGCCTGGCCGGTTCCCGTCTCTCCATTGGGATTCTCTGCCTCTGACCCTATTACGGGGGCTGAGTCACTGGCTTACTGGTGCTTTCCATGCCATTCCTAGGAGGGGTGCGTCACTTCCTGTCCGGTTTGTCGCCCCCTCTGGCTTGTGCAGTGGAGGGGAACTTTTTGTGGACTATACTCAGCCTTGTCTCAGGGTAGTAAGTTGGTGGTTGTTGATATCCCCCTTTTGGTGTAGGGGCTGTGCTTGGCAGAGTGGGTGAGGTTATATCCTGCCTGGTTTGGCCCTGTCCGGGGGTATTGTCTGGGTATTGTCGGAGGGGGCCACAGTGTCTCCTGACCCCCCTGTCTCAGCCTCCAGTATCTATGCTGCAATAGTCTATGTGCCGGGGGGCTAGGGTCAGTTTGTTAAATCTGATGTTATTATTCAGTGTCTTGTGTGAATTTAAGTATGCTCCCTCTAATTCACTCTTTCTCCCACTCTACCTCCTCTCCCGGAGGACCTGAGCCTACCCGGAGGACCATGCTTCAGGACCACCTGTCCTGATGACTCCTAGCTGTCCCCAGTCCACCTGGTCGTGCTGCTGCACCGGTTTCAACTCCTCTGCCTGCGGTTATGGAACCCTGACCTGTTCATTGGACGTGCCACCCTGTCCCAGACCTGCTGTTTTCACCTCGCTCTCGCTCTATTGCACTGAAAAACCAAGTGACATTCACTGCTGATGTATTTACCTGTTGCAACCTCCACAACTACTTTTATTATTATTTGACCCTGCTGGTCATCTATGAACATTTGAACATCTTGGAGAAAGAACTGGCCTTAATGGCCATAAATTGTTTTAATCTCCACCCGGCACAGCCAGAAGAGGACTGGCCACCCCTCAGAGCCTGGTTCCTCTCTAGGTTTCTTCCTAGGTTTTGCCTTTCTAGGGAGTTTTTCCTAGCCACCGTGCTTCTACATCTGCATTGCTTGCTGTTTGGGGTTTTAGGCTGGGTTTCTGTATAGCACTTTGTGACATCGGCTGATGTAAAAAGCGCTTTATAAATAAATTTTGATTGATTTTTAATTGAATTAGCCCATTAGAAGCTTCTAAAGCCATTACATAATATTCTGGAATTTTCCAAGGTGTTTAAAGGCACAGTCAACTTAGTGAATGTATATATTGTGATATGGTGAATTATAAGTGAAATTATCTGTATGTAAACAATTGTTGGAAGAATTACTTGTGTCATGCACAAAGTAGATGTCCTAACCGACTTGCCCAAACTAGACTTTGTTAACATGAAATCTGTGGAGTGGTGGAAAAATTAGTTTTAATGACTTAAGTGTATGTCAACTTCCGACTTCAACTGTATATGTGTGCCAAGCTTGTAGCGTCATACCCAATAAGACTCGAGGCTGTAACCTCTGCCAAAGGTGCTTCAACAAAGTACTGAGTAAAGAGTCTGAATACTTATGTAAATGTGATATTTCCGGTCTTTGTTTTTTGTTTTTGCTTTGTCGTTATGGGGTATTGTGTGTAGATTGATGAGGGAAACAAGGCTGTAATGTAACAAAAACAAAATTTTATAACAGCCTATCCTGCGAATACCATTGCTTTAAATCAGTGTGCATGCGGGCACACACTGGGCACAGACGTGAATTCAATTGGAAATGCCCTTAAGTTGATGATTTTTTTGCAAATACAATCACTTTTCCACATTTATTCAAGATTTTGGGGGTTGGAATGACATGGAAACAACGTTGATTCAACCAGTTTTTGCCCAGTGGGAAGCAACTATGCCAAGTGGGAAGCACCATTCCAAGAAAGTTGTGGGAAGGTTGTATGCAAAATAACCATAGAACATCCACACTCTCAACAAGCTCTAAGAAACATATGGTTCTCAGAACGTTATGTGCGAGCTGGGTAACCGCTTTAGGAAAAAGTTTAGAAAAACAATTTTCCTACTATGGCTCTGTTTCTGTATATGTCTTTCTTGTTGTCTTTCTCGATTGAATTGTTTAATTTCAAATGCTTTATTGGCATGAGTGCAAGATACAATTTTGTTGTTGAATTTAAGCGAAACTAACTTGGTTATAGAGTGATATGAGTGTTGTAGAACGTACTAGAGAGAGTGAGACAGTCACATACATAATGTAATAGGCCTGAGGCCACTGGCCTTGACACGAACACAAAGCAACAAAACCAATGAGAAAATCTAGGAAAGAATACGGTAGATAGGAGCAGACAGTAAGGAGGTAGTCGTCTCTGTCTGTCTGTCCATGTCTGTGTCTGTCTCTGTTTCTGTTGCTGTCTCTCGCTCTGTCTCTCAATGGGTATATCGCTCTGTCTATCAATGGGTCTATCGCTCTGTCTCTCAATGTGTCTATTTCTCTGTCTCTCACTGTCTCTAATTCCCTCTGAGGCCTTTAACTTTTGCTGCAGTTTGGTGTTTCAGGTAGTCTTCCTGGGTGTGCTGACTGGGCTTGAATCCCAGTTCATTTGGAAATATTAGATAAGCTTCACCACAACACCTGTATTTACAATCTGTACCCTCCAGCATGTCAGAGAAATGAAAGATACCAGTCTTTCTACATTGTTTACATATTCCACAATTTCACAGAACGTTCAGAGAATGAAGCTGACACGTACAGTCAATCTACTGTATGCCATACTATTTATGTCATAAAGTGTTCAGCATTCATTTTCACCTAACCAAAGACTATTTCTCAGTCATCAGCAATGCTGTTTGGTCCACAGGTTAATAGTTTGGATGACTGAGATTTCTTAATGACTCACACCTCGCACCGTGAGGCCCATAGTTACAACAATTGAGTCAATGGATGAGAGTCATGGCAACCTGCCATTTGGATTTATACTGGGGTTCACCATCACCCTGGTAACAGCATTTATGTCTGACGTGTTCCCAAATTGTCTATCACCGTGGATACAGTGTTCATTACTGATATTCTGTATTACCAGGTACTTAAAACCCAACACTGATTCTGTGTGTGTGTGTGTGTGTGTGTGTGCGCGGTGCATGCGTGTGTACAATATGTCATGGTTGATGCCCCCATTCCTGGTTTTGATGTTGGTGTAAATAGGGTTTTATAACTAGTTAGAGGAGGACTGGAAGCAGTCAGAGACCCCAAAAATAAACACACAGCAGTGTAAATAAATACTTCCCCCAATCCACTACCTCTGCCTCTAACAGCAGTATTTACACAGTAAACCGCTGGTGGGCTCCAGTAGGCAGAATATGAAACATGGGGCCTGTCCCAATAATACAGACTCATAAACAGTGGGTCAGAAACAAACTATCACATGTCCATGACTATGACATCATATACCCAAGAACCCCAAATTAGGGTAGTTATGTAGCTTAAATAACAGTGGGAGGATACGCAAGAAAAGCTGTTCACCTCTCTTGATCGCTCCTTTTCTCTTTCTCGGTCTGTTTTCAAAAACTTTTTTCAAACTGTCACTGTATCAGACATACACTCGATCAGCGTCCTCTACTCTCTTTCTCTTTCTCTCTCTCTCTCTCTCTCTCTCTCTCTCTCTCGCTCGCTTGCTCGCTCTCCATCTCGTCCCTCTCTAGTCCCGTTTATACCTGGTGATAACATGTCTCCTTTGTCCTGATCTTGTCTACATTCTTATTTTGCCCACATTTCCCAAAATGTGTCTGTTATCCGTCCACTGTGTCTGCAATGTGAACAGATTTCCTAGTCCCTTATTTCACAGCTATTCTATCAAAATGATGATTTAATTGGTTACTCTGTCCAGATCTGACTACACTTGTAAGATATCCAGACACAATGCAGGTCTGACTATCTCCAGAGATGGGCAGGATGATCTGATCACAATGTGTCTTTTGATTGGCTACACCTGTCTAAAAATCAGGATCAGGACAAAGGATGCAAGTTAGAACCAGGTATAAACAGGGCTTTATGTCTCGTCCCTCTCTTCTCTTTCTCTCGCTCAGATTTTTCCTCCATTGATTGAAGCATCAGGAACTCTCTCCTTCCCATCTCTTGTTTCTTTTCCTCCTCTTGTATCGCTCCGTCTGTGAATGACCTGAGGGGTAAAACTACAAAGCAGGATCAATGACCTGAGGGGTAATACAACAAAGCAGGATCAATGACCTGAGGGGTAATACTACAAAGCAGGATCAATGAGTTAGCCAGCTAACTTTAATAAATAACCAGAAACGTACATACTGTATGTGTTTTTGGTTGTTGAGTTAAAGTAGACCATGAACATTTCAAGCTTATATCTTTAAATAAAATCAAAAGTTATTTCAGAATATTTAGTCAAGTTAGCAGGCTAACTCCTTGATGCTGCATTGTGGTATACCCATCTTTTGCTATCAAACATCTGGTTCCCTGAGAGCAGATAATGACATGGCTTTGTTTCATTTGGTCGTGTGTGAGAGGAAGCTGCTGAGGCTCAGTCTTTTTCTTCATTTTTATTTGTCATTTAAAAGACACCCTTATCCAGAGCAATTAGGTTAAGTGCCTTGCTCAAGGGCACATCAACAGATTTTTCACCTGGTCAGCTCTGGGATTCAAACCAGTGACCTTTTGGTTACTGGCCCAATGATCTTAACCACTAGGCTACCTGCCACCCTTCTTCTAATGCTGACTGCTCTTTTGACTCTTGTTTTGCCGCTACTGGCTTGACCTGAAATCTCCCCTGTGTCTGGCTAAACATCTGAGCACAAACCAAGTTTACTCCCTAACCACAGAACCCCTCATCTCTCTCTCTCGCCCCCCCCTCTCTCTCTCTCGTTCTCTCTCGCTATCTTCCTCTCTCTCTCTCTCTCTCTCTCTCTAGTCCATCACCCAGGGGATTAGGTCTATTTTTACCAAAGGGGTAATCTTCTTCTATAAAGACAGTCTAAGGAGCTAGGGTCAAAACAGCATTAGTCATAACCCACTGCGCAAAAATTGGTTGAATCAACGTTGTTTCCACGTCATTTCAACCCCAGAAAATCTATGTGATGACTTTGAATCAACGTGGAAAACTAATTGGATTTGCAAAAAATAACCAACATAAGGGCATTTTGTATTTTTTTCACCCAACCTTTAACCTAAATGAAATGTTTTGTTGATTTCAAATGAAAAAGTCTATCAAAACTAGACGTTGAACTGACGTCTATGCCCAATGGAAAGATTATGATTTATTCTCTATGTCATAATCGAGGCAATACCAAGAAACTAGAGCACACTTACTGCATCGTCAACAGAACACGGCATACCTGCCCGTCAAAAAGTTCTGACTGCAAAAACACAAACTCTGAAAAAGAGGTCTCTGTTTTTCTCTGTCATGCACCCCTCAGAGTGGAACTGTGCATGAGCGGAAGCAAAGCAAAGGAAAGGAGAGCGATTAAAGCCATGAAAGTGGTGGAGGTGGGAGACACAGACCAGGTATCAGGATCCTGACATAACCGAGTAGAGAGAGAGAGAGAGAGAGACAAATCAATAAAGAGATTAAGTAATTTCCTTATTTCCAGAGGGCAGTAGAGCTGAATGAGTGGAGAGGCTGAGGAAAGGTGCAGTCTTCCTGTCTAATAGGCCCACAGGACAGGACTGGAGGTTCTGGCTAACCTCCATTAAGACCACAACGGAGTACTCTGTTCTCATGAGTCCCCAGACGTTGCCTTTGGTGACCACTCAGCCCAGTTAAAAGTGTCTATTAGACAGAATGATTGATTATAACTCAGTGGACCACGAAGGCCTTAATCTCACATGCCTTCTAAGAATGGCTGTCAGGTGAGACTATTCATGTTTTTGTTCTACCCAACCTGGAATCAGAGCCCCGTGGTGCTGTCATCTGGTGTCACATCACCTAAAGGCAGACAATTAATAAACCCTCACATAACCTATGGCAATGGCAAGCTAAGAAATTATTGGACGCTGTTCAAGGGGTAAAACCTAATTTATATGCATTCATAAGAATCTAAACGTCTAATCCCCAACAACATGTAATGGACTGAGAGGCCTGTAATACAGTTGTTGTTCTCTCTGTAATGAAAAGATTGTCTGTTTGCTCAGTCTTTTCATGTGGCAGATGAATCCAATCCACTGTAGGCAAATAATGACAAAGTATCTGACGAGTTTCTGCTGGCATCAGAATGTTTAATGAGTTATTTTGTCTGCTTATTAAAGGCGGACATCTAATGAGCCGCAGAGGTTGTGCTTTTCACAGAAGCACACTTCCTTTAGACTAATTTACAACACTCCTAATTTTCATGCAAATGAGGTCCCTACTTAGGGCTTAAAGCTCCTTATAAAAGCAGACTTGTGACATTTACACAATTAGAACGGCACAGAGAGAGACTTATGAAACGAGAGAGAGAGAGAGAGAGAGATGAATCCAAATATAAAGCCATTATAGGCCCATATCTGATAGCTTCCATAGTATGTTTGTACTTGTCTATGCAGCTTCCATAGTATGGCTGTAGGTGACTATGCAGCTTCCATAGTACGGCTATACATGTCTATACAGCTTCCAGAGTAAATAACCGTGTGGTGCCAGGATAACAACCTCTCCCTCAACGTAATCAAGACAAAGGAGATGATTGTAGACTACTGGAAAAGGAGGACCGAACATGCCCCCATTCTCATCAACGGGGCTGTAGTGGAGCAGGTTGAGAGCTTCAAGTTCCTTGGTGTCCACATCACTAACAAACTAGAATGGTCCAAACACACCAAGACAGTCGAGAAGAGGGCACGACAAAGCCTATTCCCCCTCAGGAGACTGAAAAGATTTGGCATGGGTCCTCAGATCCTCAAAAGGTTCTACAGCTGGAACATCGAGAGCATCCTGACTGGTTGCATCACTGCCTGGTACGGTAACTGCTCGGCCTCCGACCTTAAGGCACTACAGAGGGTAGTGCGTACGGCCCAGTACATCACTGGCGCAAGGCTTCCTGTCATCCAGGATCTCTATACCAGGTGTCAGAGGAAGGCCCTAAAAATTGCCAAAGACTCCAGCCACCCTAGTCATAGACTGTTCTCTCCGCTACCGCATGGCAAGCCATAAGGCTTCTCAACAGCTTTTAACCCCAAGCCATAAGACTCCTAAACAAGTAATGAAATGGCTTTTCTGGACTATTTTCATTGTGCCACTTTAACTATACCTACATGTACTGTACATACAGTGGGGAGAACAAGTATTTGATACACTGCCGATTTTGCAGGTTTTCCTACTTACAAAGCATGTAGAGGTCTGTAATTTTTATCATAGGTACACTTCAACTGTGAGAGACGGAATCTAAAACAAAAATCCAGAAAATAACATTGTATGATTTTTTTATAATTAATTTGCATTTTATTGCATGACATAAGTATTTGATCACCTAACAACCAGTAAGAATTCCGGCTCTCACAGACCTGTTAGTTTTTCTTTAAGAAGCCCTCCTGTTCTCCACTCATTACCTGTATTAACTGCACCTGTTTGAACTCTTTACCTGTATAAAAGACACCTGTCCACACACTCAATCAAACAGACTCCAACCTCTCCTCAATGGCCAAGACCAGATAGCTGTGTAAGGACATCAGGGATAAAATTGTAGACCTGCACAAGGCTGGGATGGGCTACAGGACAATAGGCAAGCAGCTTGGTGAGAAGGCAACAACTGTTGCCGCAATTATTAGAAAATGGAAGAAGTTCAAGATGACGGTCAATCTCCCTCGGTCTGGGGCACCATGCAAGATCTCACCTCGTGGGGCATCAATGATCATGAGGAAGGTGAGGGATCAGCCCAGAACTACACGGCAGGAACTGGTCAATGACCTGAAGAGAGCTGGGACCACAGTCTCAAAGAAAACCATTAGTAACACACTACGCCGTCATGGATTAAAATCCTGCAGCGCACGCAAGGTCCCCATGCTCAAGCCAGCTCATGTCCAGGCCTGTCTGAAGTTTGCCAATGACAATCTGGATGATCCAGAGGAGGAATGGGAGAAGGTCATGTGGTCTGATGAGACAAAAATAGAGCTTTTTTGTCTAAACTCCACTCGCCGTGTTTGGAGGAAGAAGAAGGATGAGTACAACCCCAAGAACACCATCCCAACCGTGAAGCATGGAGGTGGAAACATCATTCTTTGGGGATGATTTTCTGCAAAGGGGACAGGACGACTGCACCATATTGAGGGGAGGATGGATGGGGCCATGTATCGCGAGATCTTGGCCAACAACCTCCTTCCCTCAGTAAGAGCATTGAAGATGGGTCGTGGCTGGGTCTTCCAACATGACAACGACCCAAAATACACAGCCAGGGCAACTAAGGAGTGGCTCCGTAAGAAGCATCTCAAGGTCCTGGAGTGGCCTAGCCAGTCTCCAGACCTGAACCCAATAGAAAATCTTTGGAGGGAGCTGAAAGTCCGTATTACCCAGCGACAGCCCCGAAACCTGAAGGATCTGGAGAAGGTCTGTATGGAGGAGTGGGCCAAAATCCCTGCTGCAGTGTGTGCAAACCTGGTCAAGAACTACAGGAAACGTATGATCTCTGTAATTGCAAACAAAGGTTTCTGTACCAAATATTAAGTTCTGCTTTTCTGATGTATCAAATACTTATGTCATGCAATAAAATGCAAATTAATTACTTAAAAGTCATACAATGTGATTTTCTGGATTTACAGACTTCTACATGCTTTGTAAGTGGGAAAACCTGCAAAATCGGCAGTGTATCAAATACTTGTTCTCCCTACTGTATTACCTCAATTAGCCCGACTAACAGGTGCCTCCGCACATTGACATTGTACTGGTACCACCTGTATATAGCCTCGCTACTGTTATTTTTACTGGCATTTTACAGTTTTTTTATTTCTTTATTTATCTATTGTTTACCTAATACTTATTTTTTACTTAAAAATTGCACTGTTGGTTAGTGCCTGTAAGTAAGCATTTCACTGTAAGGTCTATACCTGTTGTATTCGGTGCACGTGACAAATACACTTTGATTTGATTTGAAATATCTCTCTAAGGAATGCTCGCAATATAGCCAATATTCAGTAACAATCCCAGTAATTGGTATGGTTCAATGTTAAACACAAAAACACTTTACATAAATCAACCATGATCAATCTGGTTAGGACATCCCTTTGCCTCCAGAACAGCCTGAATTCTTTGGGGCATTCTACAAGGTGTCGGAAACGTTCCACAGAGATGTTGGTCCATGCTGATGTGATGGCATCACGCAGTTGCTGCAGATTGGAAGGTGGTACATTCATGCTTTGAACAGCCCATTCCGTCTCATCCCAAAGATGTTCAATTGGGTTGAGGTCTGGGAATAAACTGAACTTACTGTCATGTTTTTCCACTCCTCAATTGTCCAGTGTTGGTGATCACGTGCAAACTGGAGACACTTCTTCTTGTTTTTAGCTGATAGGTGTGGAACCCGGTGTGGTCGTCTGCTGCAATATAGCCCGTCTGTGACAAGGATCGAGGAGTTGTGCGTTCCGAGATGACTTCACACAATTGTTGTTCTGTTTGTAGCCCACTTGTTAGCTTGCATGATTCTTGCCATTCTCCTTCGACCACTCTCATCAACTAGCTATTTTCTCCCATGCCGCTGACTGGATGTTTTTTTTTTGTCGCACCTTTCTCTGTAAACCCTAGACATTGTAGTGCGTGAAAAGCCCATCAGGGTGGATGTTTCTCAGATACTGGATTCAGTGCACCTGGCAACGATGGTCATACCACGCTTAAAGTCACTTAGGTCACTTGTTTTGGCCATGCTAACGTTCAATAGAACAGTAACAGGATGCCTGTCTGCCAACTTTATATAGCAAGCCACGACCACGTGACTCACTGCCATTTTTGTGCACGGGGTGGTGCACGTAATAAACAAGCCGGTGTATATAACATATAAATGTAACCAAAATATCAACGCATTGCAAAACCGTAATTCCAAAAAATGTATTGAATTATTACAGTTCAAATTCTCAAAATATTTCTCTGGCTCTTGTCGAGTCACTTGTGAAACCAAACAGCTGGAGTTAACCACGCATGACTTCCACACACATTCTAACAATTTTAATTTAAAACAACCAACTAATTCAGTACAACACAACAATGAAGCATGTCAGCCCCGGCATTAATTGATAATAAGAATATTGTGGGACATTGTTAGACTATAGTGCAGCTTTTGATATCATTGAACATAACACATTGTTGAAAATACCTAGGTGTTATGGATTAACATCCTATGCCTTATCATGGATTGAGTGTTACCTATCCAAAAGAACACAGTGGATTTTCTTTCATGGAAGCCTCTCTAATGCAAATTCAGTTCTGTGTGGTGTACCACAGGGCAGACGGCTTGGGCCATTATTGTTTTCTGTTTTGACTAATGACCTTCCAATTACCTTGAATAAAGCCTGCGTGTCCATGTACGCTGACGACTCAACAATCAAATAAATAACTGACACCCTTGGGTAACTAGCAATGGTTTAAAAACTAAATATCTCAAAAACTAAAAGCATAATTTTTGGGACAAATCACTCGCTCAAACCTAAATCTCATCTGGATCTATTATTGAAGAATCTATTATTGTGGCGATTGAGCAAGTTTAGGAGACTAATCTGCTGGCTGTTACTCTAGATAGCAAGCTATCATGGTCAAAACATATAGACTCAATGGTTACTAAAATAGGAAAGAGGTCTGTCCATGATACAGCGTTGCTCTGCTTTCTTGACATCTCTGTCAACCAGACAGGTCCTACAGCCCCAATATTTTTCTGCACCTGAACTACTGTCCAGTTGTGTGGTCAGGTGAGGCAAAAAAGGACATAGGCAAATTGCAGTTGGCCCAAAAGAGAGCAGCACGCATTGCACTTACAGTAGATGTACATGGAGGGTGAATGTCAATGACATGCATTTCAATCTCTCCTGGCTCAAAGTTGAGGAGAGTCTTTGTACGAGGTGTTGATGTGTTGAAGATACCAAACTGTCTGTTCAAGCAGTTGGCACACAATTCGGACACTCATCGGTATCACACAACACATGCAAACAGAACTCTCTAAACAGTCCACAGGTCCAGAACAGAGGCTGGGAAACAAACAGTATTAAATAAGCCATGACTAAATGGAACTCTCTGCCACCCCAGGTAACTCAAGCTAGCAAGAAAACCAGATTCAAAAACCATATAAAAGAACAACTCATGGCACGACAGGGACTGTGAAGAGACACACAGATATTGTTTCCTGTTTGGACCCCAGGAAGAGTAGCGGCTGCCTCGGCAGCAGCTAATTGGGGATCCTAATAAATACTAAATACATGGTAAATACTACTATAAATAAATGTATTAGTTTATTTCCAAAACACTTTATATCCATTTTCAGAAATGTAGGTAAATTAGCTTTTATTGTTTAAAGAAATTCTGAAAGAGATTGGTGTGTTTTTTCACTATCTAATCATTGTATGGGGTTCTTCAATAACAGACATGTATTTTAATAAAAATCTATCACTTGATGGTTTTGTTTCAGAGAGATAAATAATAATGTATTTTTTTCAAAATGCTATATGCCTAACTCTACAAGAAATAAATAGTACTGCTAGGTTTTACAGTCAAATGTAGAAAACATTTATTTAAAAAAAATATATATATATAATAATTCAATACAGTAATAGGAGATGTGTATGTAAAACATTAACATTTTAGTAATCTAGCAGATGATAGCTGATCTTACGATAGCTAGGTGAGACAACCAAATCCTTTACTGTCAAATATACAGGATACGACCATTCCATTCCAGCTAATCAATGGATATATAGTGCTTAGCAAAAAACACATTTTCATACAAATCTAAAATCTATGAATACAAAATCTGAGAACAGTTATATTTTATACACATTAATGTACCCATAAGCAATCATTTCTGATGAAAAAACCTCACAAATTAAAAACATTGGTGGATATAGCATTTTTGGAAATAAACTTCACACTTTTTGTAAGTATTATGATGTAATGCTCTGTTTTGTGTTTTTTTGCATGTATTTACTGTGCTGTGTCTGAGCCAAAGACAAATGTCAATTTATGACCGAACAATGGGACAATCAAGTTTTGAACTTGAGCTGTAACTCACCATAGAGAATTGTCACCATGGAGATGGGCATGACCAGGATGCCCAGCAGCATGTCGGCAACAGCCAGCGACATCAGGAAGTAGTTGGTGGCGTTCTGGAGCTTCTTCTCCAGAGACACTGCAATGATGACCAGGATGTTACCCGTCACCGTAACGGCAATGACTGCCAGGATCAGTAAAGCAGCCCAGTTCTTGTCCACTGCTGTCATCGCCTTCACACACTGCGATGATGCCAGAATCCTTGCTTCCTCACTGTAAACCCCAGCGCTATGAGTCCAGTTGCCTGGCGGAAAGTCATTAATGTTGCCGCCATCATTCCCGTTACACCCATTTGAAAAATTCCTGCTTTCATTTCTCAGAAGTCCCTCTGGACCATTAGGCCAAGGGTCAGAGTCGGGGTCAAAGGACGGCGTTATGGCTCTGACGCCAGAAGAGATCAACTCTGATACGTTCCCATGCAGGTTCATTATGTCAGTCGCCATACACCTCCAGCACGTCTCTTACAACGACACACTAAATCTTACAAGTCTGTTACCTGGTGAGAGAGGAGCGGAGAGGGATAGGTCTTGTCCTTAAGAGTCCCCACATGCTCAGAGCTCAAAGTCAACACTCATAACGTCTGTCAGTGTTAAACTCCATTAAGTCTGAGGAGGCTGCCCATGGATACAGACTTCACCTCTGTCAATTCTGGAAGTAGTCGTGGCTAATGACGGACGGAAACAGAGCAACAATAACGTGGCAAAACACCACTGAACAGTAGAGAGCTCTATGACTTCCGCTCTGTTCCAAGTATTCCAAACCGGAGGGAAATCAATTCTTTCCACATTATCCCCTGTTGATCAAAGAGGTTGAATCCATTTGAAATCAAGAAAGTATCATCATAAGAATGTGCTCAACTCCAGTGTGCCAGTTTGGACAAAAGGTATCCACCCTGTCAGATGGCAGCGATCGCTCGGTTTAAACCTGACATCGTCATAGCGATGGAGAAGATGAGACAGGAGGTGTGTGTGTCAAAAAATCCTCAGGTGTCTTTGCTGCGCTCGCTAGGGACTGCACCTGTGTGTGTGAGTGCTATGGAGATGGATCAAAAGCATAATGAGTGACGACAGGCGCCACAAACACTCTCCCTCTCTTTCTCACTGTCACACACACACACTTCCAGCCAGGTCCGTCCTCTGTGTTGGAAAGGAGGTGAATTTCGCAGGATGTGATGGATGGAAAATGATGGTTTGGGAAAAACAGTCACCCTGAAAACATTCCTCTACCTTTTATTCCGTTTCTCCCTTTTTTCTTCCATATTCCTTCAGCCATTTAGTCCAGCCTCTACAGAGCACAGATCATATTCCTTCAGCCCTTTAGTCCAGCCTCTACAGAGCACAGATCATATTCCTTCAGCCCTTGAGTCCAGCCTCTACAGAGCACAGATCATATTCCTTCAGCCCTTGAGTCCAGCCTCTACAGAGAAGATCATTTTATTTCCTCTTTGACAAGTGACAGGTTTTCCAGGTCTCCTGAGTATAAGGAAGTCCCCTACAGCTCTACATCTCACCTCAGCCGCCAGTCAATGAGCACTACTCCACTGTGTGCTGTTTCTTCTCACTCAGACACACTCACTTACGCTGTCCCTGCCTTACACTCTCTCTCGCCCTGCGTTACACTCTCTCTCTCCCTGCCTTACACTCTCTCTCTCCCTGTTCTGTTCCCCTCTCCACGCACCTCTCTCTCCCTGCCCCCCCCCCTCTCTCTCTCTCTCTCTCCCTCTCTCTCTCTGTCTGTCTCCTTCTCTTTCTGTCCCTCCCACTCTCTGTCCCTCTATCTCTCTGTCTCCCTCTCTCTCTGTCCGTCTCACTCTGTCTCCCTCTCTCTCTGTCTCCCTCTCTCTCTGTCTGTCTCTCTCTGTCTCCCTCTCTCTCTGTCCGTCTCTCTCTGTCTCCCTCTCTCTCTGTCTCCCTCTCTCTCTGTCCCTCTCGCTCTCTGTCCCTCTATCTCGCTGTCTCCCTCTCCCTCTCTTATTCTCTCTAACTCTCTGTCCCTCTTTGTTTCCCTCCCACCTCTCTCTCTCTCTCTCTCTCTCTCTCTCTCTCTCTCTCTCTGTCAGTCTCCCTATCCCTGTCGGTCTTCCTCTCTCTGTCGGTCTCCTTAACTCTCTGTCTTTCTCTCTCTCTCTGTCATTCTCTATCTCTGTCTCCATCTCCCTATCTCTATGTCTCCATCTCCCTATCTCTCTGTCTCCATCTCCCTATCTCTATCTGTCCTGCTCCCTCTCTGTCCTCTCTCTCTCTCTCTCTCTCTCTCTCTCTCTCTCTCTCTGTCCCTCTCTCTTTTTCCCTCTCTCTGTCCCTCTCTCTGTGTCTCCCTCTCTCTCTGTCTCTCCCTCTCTCTCTCTGTCCCTCTCTCTGTCCCTCTCTCTCTGTCTCCCTCTCTCTCTGTCTCCCTCTTTCTCTGTCTCCCTCTCTCTCGATCTGTCCCTCTTCCTCTGTCTCCCTCTCTCTCGATCTGTCCCTCTCTCTCTGTGTCCCTCTCTCTCGGTCACTCTCTCTCTCTGTCCCTCTTTCTCTGTCTCCCTCTCTCTCTTTCTCTCTCTCTCTCTCTCAGTCTCCCTCTCTCTATCTCGCTGTCTCCCTCTCCCTCTGTTACTCTCTCTAACTCTCTGTCCCTCTTTGTTTCCCTCCCACCTCTCTCTCTCGCTCTCTCTCTCTCTCTCTCTCTCTCTCTCCCTCTCTCTCTCTCTGTCGGTCTCCCTCTCCCTGTCGGTCTTCCTCTCTCTCTGTCGGTCTCCTTCTCTCTCTGTCTTCCTCTCTCTCTGTCCCTCTCTCTCTCTGTCCCTTTTTGTCTCCCTCCCACCCCCCCCCCCCTCTCTCTTTCTCTCTCTGTCCCTCTCGCTCTCTGTCTCCCTCTCTCTCTCTGTCCCTCTATCTCTCTGTCTTCCTCTCTCTCTCTCTCTCTCTGTCATTCTCTATCTCTGTATCCATCTCCCTATCTCTCTGTCTCCCTATCTCTATCTGTCCCGCTCTCTCTCTGTCCCGCTCTCTCTCTGTCCCTCTCTCTCTGTTTCCCTCTCTCTGTCCCTCTCTCTGTCCCTCACTCTCTTCCTCTCTCAATGTTCCCCTCACTCTCTGTCCCTCTTTGTCTTCCTCCCACCCCCTCTCTCTCTGTCCCTCTTTCTCTGTCACTTTCTCTCTCTGTCTCTCTCTATCTATCTCTCTCTCTCCCTCTGCCTTCCTCTCTCTTTGTCCCTCTCTCTGTCCCTCTTTCTCTGTTACTTTCACTCTCTGTCACCCCCTCTCTCTGTCCCTTTTTCTCAGTCACTTTCTCTCTCTGTCTCTCTCTCTATCCATCTCCCTCTGTCCCTCCCTCTGTCCCTCCCTCTGTCCCTCTCTCTGTCTCCCTCTCTGTTTCTCTCTCTCTGTCTCTCTCTATCTCTCTCTCTCTCCCTCTGTCTTCCTCTCTCTCTCTCCCTCTCTCTCTCTGTCCCTCTCTCTCTCTGTCTCTCTCTCTCTCTCTCTCTCTCTCTCTCCCTCTGTCTCCATCTCTCTCTCTCTCTCTCCCCTCTGTCTCCTTCTCTCTCTATCTATCTGTCTCCCTCTCTCTGTCTCTCTTCCTCCCTCTCTCTCTGTCCCTCTCGCTCCCTCTCTCTCTGTCTCTCTCTGTCACTCTCTCTGTCTCTCTCTCTCTGTCCCTCTCTCTCTCTCTGTCTCTTTCACACAGGGCAGGCTCTCTGTACTGTATTGCAGACAACTAAACCTCCTGACATATTCCAGGGTAGGTTTTCAGTGTACACACAGTAGCTTTAGGAGTTGTTCTGTGAGAGCTCATGAAAGCAACGGTTCGCAGTGATAAATCAGCTGAATCCAGGCAGCATGGTGTGCATACAGGGGTCCTTCTGAACACAGTCTGTGCCGAGTATCACAGAGAAACAGAGCACAGACACTAAACCTCCCTGTTGTGCACACCGAAGGACCACCTCTTTCCTCCCACTCTGGGGTCTCTTGCATACTCGCTCAAGCAGAAACATGTAGGAAGACATAAAGTACAAGCACACACACACACACACACACACACACACACACACACGGATGACATATTTAGATACATACTTAAGCATATTTACATGTACTGTATGCATGCAGGCAGACAAGGACAAGGAACATAACCGCCACACTCAGACCTTTCTCTGTAGCAAACAGCATGAGCTTGAGTCATGAGAGCGATAACGGGAATACAATGATAACATGGGATTAGGATAAATGATAGATAGTTATGACAGAGATAAATGATTGAGAATATGGAGTGACAGCCAGCACCACATATAGGGTGACAACATTTAAAATACCTAAATGCGCGACGGCAGGATGATTCTCCGGGACATTCACTGCATTATGTGATCTCCCAAGACATGAATTCAGTTTTAATCTAACTTTACTAAACGAGCACCATTGTGAGAAGTGGCAGCACTACACCACTGCACCGAACAAGCTAAATGAAGCGTACCTAGCCTACTCTTTTGCCTCGCACAAAATTTGGCGATGCAGAAACGAGAAAAGTGTGGCTGTTTTATGAAAATCTGGGAATATGTGGCCAAGAAAATATTTCTGGTTGGTGTCCGGCAATGTAAAACAGTTCGGAAGGGAAGGGAGACTTTTAAAACGGGATTGAGTGAAGTAGAAGCAAATATGTTGAATGACCAACTAATGAGCATTGGAGAGCCTCACAAGTTTGACAAAATAACCTTATCTTTCAGTCTAATACGGCTATTTACTTACTTTTGTAGCTCTTCGTCAGAAGTGCGCTTTTTGTAAGTAGTTAGGCCTAACTGTCCTCTCCAAGTTTTTAGCTGGAATTTAGCCCGAAAGGATTTGAGAAATGTGATTGGTTGACAATAGGCCTATGACATTGGCCTATGTCTTGTCTTGCGCAGAATATCAGATCTCAACAGCGATTGGAGAAATGTTTAACATCACCAGTACCACATCCTGATGATATATCTAAGCTCAACATGACTGCAAGAGACAGGTTGGAATGTCTGACTGAAATACGGGACAAATCAGCCTATTGTTTTGTATCGCTATGTATTACTGCACTGCTGGCCATCATGGACAACGTCACCCACCCTCTGCACGCTATGGTTATGACACAGAGGAGCACTTTCAGTCACAGACTGATCCCACCACGGTGTGCCAGAGAGCGCTACAGGACGTCCTTCCTGCCGGAGGCTATTAGACTATATAATGCCTCACCGGGGTGCCGTGCCGTCGGCAACATAGATCTGGAACTGTTGGGGTGCTAGGACCTAGTTTAACAATTATGCATCCATCCGTGAGTAACTCTGGTCCGTCAGCACTCATCCACTCAGGACCTATTTATTCATACAGGTCTGTATATACATACTCAGGTACAGTTGTTATATTATATCACATGCAATAGTGTAAGTAATTATTGGACTTAACCTACGTAGGCATTCACTCAGGAATGCATATTAGTATCCTGCCAGTTGCACCTTTTCTCATTGCTTTTAGTATATCGAATGTGCAATACGTGCAGTTGTCTGTAATTAAACCCTGCGTACTAAGGACTGTATTTTAAGGGAACTACTATTATTACC
Source organism: Thymallus thymallus (assembly GCA_023634145.1). Lineage (NCBI taxonomy): Eukaryota > Metazoa > Chordata > Actinopteri > Salmoniformes > Salmonidae > Thymallus > Thymallus thymallus. Next base: position 14,644,933 of record CM042408.1, read on the forward strand.
CCAAATGATATCATACACACATTTAGCTATTAAAGTATCTCTTCCTGTCATTTACCTGTACAGTTTGTGTAAACATGCAAGTATTCACTTATCTGTAAATATAACTGTATACCTAACTGTACAGCTAATTTAACCATGCAAAATTTTCACTTACCTGTTCATTTACCCAGTCTGTCTATTAAGTAAACTATTATTCCCTCGCTCATATCATACGCATTTTTAGCTACTGAAGTATTTCTCTGCCATCGACCTGTATAGTATAGTTAACCATCCAACATCCACCAATGTATAGTGTACACATTCAGCCAACCACTCATACTATGCAATGTCTTTTTATAGCGTTTTTTGCACTCCAGATATCTTGTATTTCTATACTTTTTCATACTGCCGCTCTATGTATCATGTACCGTGTATCTGTCTTTTGTGTACTTTCGTTGAGGCATTTTGCACCTGCCCTGTGTTTTGTTGTAGCTGCTTGACAATGAAATTTCCCCCCCGGGGGATCAATAAAGTACCTATCTATCTATCTGGAGCTAGAAACACAAACTTTCCGCTGCACTTGCGATAACATTTGAAAATCTGTGTATGGAACCAATAAACATTGATTTCAATTGATTTGTTGATAAAATGCGGGACATGATTGTTTGGTTGCGGGACAAAGGGCCAAAATGCGGGACATGTGGTCCCCCTAAACACATAACAGAGATGACTCGACTAGTTTGTTTGCCCTATCAATAAGCTATATGCTAATTTGTGTAGCAAAGCTCTACACTGTAGCGGTGTTGACTGAATAAGTCAACATTAATTAGCGGTGAAAACCCCCTGATATAAGCACAGGCTGCTGTCTGGCAAAGATAGTTGCCTACATTTATACACATATGCAACACAAGACACACAGGCACACACAGACACAAACATACACATCCCCACACACACAAACACATGCTGTAGTGCTAAAACGATGCAGTTACAGTCACATTCACTATTTTACCACTCTAACAGTCAGATGCACTCAGACCCACTGTTAACATAAGACTATTGAATGCTTCTGCAGGGAGAGCATAAATCATACAAATCATACACAGCTGCTGCTCTTTTCCAACAGAACCAAAGTTTATAACAACATTGCAGATGTCAGCTACAGTACAGTGCACTACAGAATCAACTAGAAGGAACATTGAAACTCCACAAATCCTATTGATAGAGCTCTCTCACTGCTCTCGCTCTTCTCTCGCTCTTCTCTCGCTCCTCTCTCATTCCTCCACTCCTCCTGCCCAAATCATTTATCCCAGGCATGGGAGGTCCATTAATTTATGACCGGAGCTCTTAATAAAAGTGGCAATAAAATCAAGCACCCGTGGAGATTTACTGTGATCAAGTGGAATAATGGAATCCTTTGTCTTGATGCACAAAAGAAGGATTCTTATTGGAATGTATTATTGTATTACTATTCCCCCGTCTGACATTTTGTATCCCCAGGTTTCTCTCCACTCAGACACATACACCTTCACTGTCACTCGTACACACACTCACATACACCCTGACTAGCACAGTCATTACTGACGCCACACACCCACACCCACAAACCCCTTACAGCTACGCTGCTGCTAAAATTGTTATTGATTTGATTTATTGCTGCCATTACGCTGCTGTTCATTGATTATTGATTGCCATTACCATTAGTATATTACCATAAGTATTTATATATTCCTGCTACTAGTCACTTTTCAGCCCTCTTTACATGTGCTGTGTATCTGCCTATACTACACTGAAACTCTTGCACACATACAGTGGGGAGAACAAGTATTTGATACACTGCCGACTTTGCAGGTTTTCCCACTTACAAAGCATGTAGAAGTCTGTAATTTTTATCATAGGTACTCTTCAACTGTGAGTGACGGAATCTAAAACAAAAATCCAGAAAATCACATTGTATGATTTTTAAGTAATTAATTTGAATTTTATTGCATGACATAAGTATTTGATACATCAGAAAAGCAGAACTTAATATTTGGTACAGAAACCTTTGTTTGCAATTACAGAGAACATACGCTTCCTGTAGTTTTTGACCAGGTTTGCACACACTGCAGCAGGGATTTTGGCCCACTCCTCCATACAGATCCTTCAGGTTTCGGGGCTGTCGCTGGGCAATACGGACTTTCAGCTCCCTCCAAAGATTTTCTATTGGGTTCAGGTCTGGAGACTGGCTAGGCCACTCCAGGACCTTGAGATGCTTCTTATGGTTTTCTTGGGACTGTGGTCCCAGCTCTCTTCAGGTCATTGACCAGGTCCTGCCGTGTAGTTCTGGGCTGATCCCTCACCTTCCTCATGATCATTGATGCCCCACGAGGTGAGATCTTGCATGGTGTCCCAGACCGAGGGAGATTGACCGTCATCTTGAACTTCTTCCATTTTCTAATAATTGCGCCAACAGTTGTTGCCGTCTCACCAAGCTGCTTGCCTATTGTCCTGTAGCCCATCCCAGCCTTGTGGAGGTCTACAATTTTATCCCTGATGTCCTTACACAGTACTCTGGTCTTGGCCATTGTGGAGAGGTTGGAGTCTGTTTGATTGAGTGTGTGGACAGGTGTCTTTTATACAGGTAACGAGTTCAAACAGGTGCAGTTAATACAGGTAATGAGTGGAGAACAGGTGGGCTTCTTAAAGAAAAACTAACAGGTCTGTGAGAGCCGGAATTCTTACTGGTTGGTAGGTGATCAAATACTTATGTCATGCAATAAAATGCAAATTATTTATTAAAAAATCATACAATGTGATTTTCTGGATTTTTGTTTTAGATTCCGTCTCTCACAGTTGAAGTGTACCTATGATAAAAATTACAGACCTCTACATGCTTTGTAAGTAGGAAAACCTGCAAAATCGGCAGTGTATCAAATACTTGTTCTCCCCACTGTACACCCACACAAATACACTCCCATACACACACTCACCACCACTCACACACCCACCCACCACTAATGTTGCTGCCATATTGTTTACTATGATGATGATGATGATTATTATTATTATTATTATTATTTATCCTGTTACCGGTCACGTTCTCCTAACTCTCCTAACCCTACCTCACTACTCCAGTATCCCTGCACATTGTACATTTGTTACTGGCACTGACCCTGTGTATACTGTATATATATACAGTGGGGAGAACAAGTATTTGATACACTGCCGATTTTGCAGGTTTTCCTACTTACAAAGCATGTAGAGGTCTGTAATTTTTATCATAGGTACACTTCAACTGTGAGAGACGGAATCTAAAACAAAAATCCAGAAAATCACATTGTATGATTTTTAAATAATTAATTTGCATTTTATTGCATGACATAAGTATTTGATCACCTACCAACCAGTAAGAATTCCGTCTCTCACAGACCTGTTAGTTTTTCTTTAAGAAGCCCTCGTTACCTGTATAAAAGACACCTGTCCACACACTCAATCAAACAGCTGTGTAAGGACATCAGGGATAAAATTGTAGACCTGCACAAGGCTGGGATGGGCTACAGGACAATAGGCAAGCAGCTTGGTGAGAAGGCAACAACTGTTGGCGCAATTATTAGAAAATGGAAGAAGTTCAAGATGACGGTCAATCTCCCTTGGTCTGGGGCACCATGCAAGATCTCACCTCGTGGGGCATCAATGATCATGAGGAAGGTGAGGGATCAGCCCAGAACTACACGGCAGGACTTGGTCAATGACCTGAAGAGAGCTGGGACCACAGTCTCAAAGAAAACCATTAGTAACACACTGCGCCGTCATGGATTAAAATCCTGCAGCGCACGCAAGGTCCCCCTGCTCAAGCCAGCGCATGTCCAGGCCCGTCTGAAGTTTGCCAATGACCATCTGGATGATCCAGAGGAGGAATGGGAGAAGGTCATGTGGTCTGATGTGACAAAAATAGAGCTTTTTTGTCTAAACTCCACTCGCCGTGTTTGGAGGAAGAAGAAGGATGAGTACAACCCCAAGAACACCATCCCAACCGTGAAGCATGGAGGTGGAAACATCATTCTTTGGGGATGCTTTTCTGCAAAGGGGACAGGACGACTGCACCGTATTGAGGGGAGGATGGATGGGGCCATGTATCGCGAGATCTTGGCCAACAACCTCCTTCCCTCAGTAAGAGCATTGAAGATGGGTCGTGGCTGGGTCTTCCAGCATGACAACGACCCGAAACACACAGCCAGGGCAACTAAGGAGTGGCTCTGTAAGAAGCATCTCAAGGTCCTGGAGTGGCCTAGCCAGTCTCCAGACCTGAACCCAATAGAAAATCTTTGGAGGGAGCTGAAAGTCCGTATTGCCCAGCGACAGCCCCGAAACCTGAAGGATCTGGATGGAGGAGTGGGCCAAAATCCCTGCTGCAGTGTGTGCAAACCTGGTCAAGAACTACAGGAAATGTATGATCTCTGTAATTGCAAACAAAGGTTTCTCTACCAAATATTAAGTTCTGCTTTTCTGATGTATCAAGTACTTATGTCATGCAATAAAATGCAAATTAATTACTTAAAAATCATACAATGTGATTTTCTGGATTTTTGTTTTAGATTCCGTCACTCACAGTTGAAGAGTACTTATGATAAAAATGACAGACTTCTACATGCTTTGGAAGTGGGAAAACCTGCAAAATCGGCAGTGTATCAAATACTTGTTCTCCCCACTGTAGATATACACAGGGTCAGTGCCAGTAACAAATGTACATATAAATATATAGTGCCTAAACTGCGATTATTATTATTTTTCACTAGCCTACACACAATACTCCATAATGTCAAAGTGGAATTATGTTCTTAGACATTTTTCTAATTAATTAAAAATTAAAACCCATTTGGGCGGTTTAAGCTCATTACATCTCATCCCACAGATGCTCAATTGGATTGAAATCTAGTGACTGGGCAGGCCACTGCAGTAAGATTAATTCACTGTCATGTTTGTGGAACCAATCCAGGACATTCCTAGTCTTGTGGCATCGGGCATTATCCTGCTGAAAAAAATCTATATGCAGATGGATACACTGCTGCAATGAAGTGATGCACCTGATTGGTAATGATGTTCAAATATCCTGTGGCATTCAAACGTTGCTCCAATTTTATTAAGGGGCCCAATGTGTGCCATGGAAACACAACCCACACTGCAATGTTGACACTCGGAATGATGGATGCATGTATTCATGTGTTTTTCTCCATACCCTAGTCCTCCCGTCAGCGTGAAACGGCAGGAACCGGGATTCAACAGACCAGGCAATGTTTTTACAATTCTCCAGTGTCCAGTGTTTTCGTTCCTTAGCCCACTGTAACCACAGTTTCTTGTTTTGTGCTGAAAGAAGTGGAACTCTATAAGGTCATCAGCTGCCAAACCCCATTTGTGTCAAGATACGGTGAGTTGTGCATTCTTTTATGGGTCTTTGGGCACCAGTGTTGTACTGGACTGTCAGTTGCTCTGCACAATCCATGTCAGCCTCCATGCTGGCATGGAATCGTCGTTGTGCTACTTAAGGGCTCTTAAAATAAAGAAAAAGAAAGAAAGAAACCGCTTCTCCAATAGAAATCCCTGATCACGCTTACAGGCGATGTCATGGGGTCTAAGGGTTATATCGGGCCGAATGTGCAGGCCGTCAAATCAAAGGCACTCCTTTGATATAAAGTTGTTTTTTATGAAAAGGAAAATGAGGATTGAAGTATTGTCACGAGTTGGTGGAAAGAGAGACCAAGGCGCAGCGCAGTAATAGTTAGACATTTACTAAATTCTAAACACTTCCAAAAATGACGAACTAGCAAACAAAAACACGGGTAAACAAACAACGTACCACACTTACTTGTGACCTGGAAACACACAATGACCCACAGCCCCGGTGTGGAACATACAAACATATGTAGGATCCCTAATTAGAGATGATGCAAGCAGCTGCCTCTAATTAGGGATCCAACACAAACCACCAACAGAAACAGAAACTGTCAGACTCTGACCATGGCTACATAGAGAAGCAAATAGGCTTCTCTATGGCCAGAGCCTGACAAGAATTGACATGTTCAACTACTTAAGACATTGGCTCGAATCTAGGTTGTGCCTAAGGAAGAATTTTTCACTGCTTTCATTGACTTCTCAAACATCGGCCTGGTCTGCTTGGTTGGTCACACTTTATTTGGATAGGATTTTCAACAAATTATCTGTTAAGCAACTGCTTGCTAAAGTTATGGTTAGGGATAGGTTTGAATAATGGTAAGGGTTAAGGTTAGGGTAAGGGTTAAGTTTAGAGTTAGGATAAGGGTTAAGGTTTGGACTAGGGTTAGGACTAGTAGATATTTCATTGAAATGTTACTTGCAATGTAGAGTACGTACAAATGGACTGATTATCACAAAAAATTGTTACCGCTTGGCTCGATTCGCAAGCGTTCCCGGAAGTCTTGCGATATTGAGCCACTGGGTTTAGAAACTCTGTGGTACAAGGACATTTGAATTTTATACAAATGAGTTGTGCTACTATAGTCATGTTTCATGTACACTTCCATTTTAGCTAACGTAATAGCAACAATTCTAATTATTTCTTAGGTTGTGTGTGTTTACTCTATGTCTTCAGCATGGTGCAAATGTCTGTCTTGGCAAACTAGTTAATGAATACTGAGGTGGTAAAACAGCAGATGGGACAGAAGGGATATGTGAGGCCAACAGAGCTTTACTTGGGCAGGAGCTCACCGGAGCGGAGTACCGGCACCTCAAATGTTATTCTGCTAGAGCTCCTTTTCCTCTTCTAGAATATTAGCTTAAAGGTATTGTGGAGCTCCTGCACCAGAATATAAACAGTACCGACACCCAAAATGAGTACCGGAACCTATTTCAGTCCAAGTCAAGCAATGGAGGCCAACCCACTGGGCAAAAACTAGTTGAATCTAAATAATTTCCAAAAAATTCATTTAAACCAAAAAATGCAATGTGTTGATGTTGAATCAACTTGGAAAACTGATTGGATTTGCAAAAAGTCATCAACATAAGGGAATTTTGTATTTTTACACCCAACCTTTAACCTAAATCCAAAGACAGGGTGACATTTTTGGTTGATTTCACATTAGCTGACAACTCAAACTAATATGAATCAAAACTAGACGTGGAACTGACGCCTGTGCCCAGTGGGAAGCTTACTTTTCCACACTGGCCAGACAGACTATGCTCGTCCCTTGCTGTTGGGTAAAATATCTCTTGAATTATTCATTGTGTTTTGGAAACTCTGCAGACATAACCGCTACAAATGAATCCCCCCAAATCTTACAACACAGCCATACCTGATTAACTCAAAGTTAACAACATACAAGCATGCGCGCAAATAATCTCACACACACACACGACTAATCTAACTATCAGAAGAGTTGACAGGTTCTGTTGCTGACTGTAGTTCCAAACAATGTCCTCCATCAACACTCGCCTCCCACCTCCTCCACAACACTTCATCTTCATAAATGACTTGTGTTCACTGTTCACAAAGACAGATAAGGGCATCTCCTCTCCTCTCCCTCCCCCTCCATCCCTCTCTCCCTCCTCCCTCATTTTATCTTCCTGGGTCGGTGGTTATGTGCGGATATGTAGAAGTGATTGATAGGGATGAGAGAGAAAGGAAGGTAAATAACAATACAAGATGTTTTATTGTCACAGACAGCGGACAGGTACAGTGAAATGGGTTGTTTTACAGGGTCGGCCATAGTACTACGGATCCCCTGGAGCAAATTAGGGTTAAGTGTCCTGCTCAAGGGCACATTGGCTCGGATATTCGAACCAGCAACCTTTCAGTTACTGGTCCACCGCTCTAAACGCGAGGCTACCTGCCTAAATGAACTGATGTAAATGGTCGCTCTGATCCATCATATCCCAGTTGAAAGGGTTATAAATCATGTTTTTCTCAACAGTGTTCTTGTAAATCAACAGTTACTGATTGTGCGATGGTATAATTCAATGAGAGGAGAACGGAGGGAAGCAAACCGATGCCTTTGTAATGTTCAAAGATCATTGTGATCCATCAGATCCCATTGGATGGCTGATCCATATCTTACAAGAGTTATAGATGGACATTGTAAACCAGGAGTGTCAAACTCATTCCATGGAGGGCCTAGTGTCTGCTGGTTTTTGGTTTCTCTTTTCAATTAAGACCTAGACAACCAGGTGAAGTTCCCTACTTATCAGTGACCTTAATTCCTCAATCAAGTACAAGGGAGGAGCGAAAACCTGCAGACACTCAGCCCTCCGCGGAATGAGTTTGACACGTGTTGTAAACCAACAGTAACTGAATGCTCCTCTAGATCTCACTGATCTAGGATACTATGCTACAGAGTGGCATGCAAGAGTTAGACTGACCTTGTAAATGCAATGCTGTGCAACATGTGGAGAGCTGAACTGACAGTGACATTGGCATCAATAAGCTGTTGACCTACAGTGCATAGGGCAGGGATATTCAACCCTTACCCTACGAGGTTCGGAGCCTACTGGTTTTCTGTTCTACCTGATAATTAATTGTACCTACCTGGTGTCCCAGGTCTAAATCCGTCCCTGATTAGAGGGGAACAATTTTATAAAACGCAGTGGAACCGGCTTCGAGGTCCCGAGTTGAGTTTGAGCGGCATCGGGAGTGTAGACAGCAACACCAAAGCCTTGCTCACAGATTGTCAAAAAAAAAGAGCCTGTGTTAAGAGACAGGGTGAGCTGGGAACACTGCCTCAGGTGTCCTTCCTTAGAAAGAGAAAAAGAACATTGCAAATCACCAAGTAATAATCGACAGCTTATATTGAGTCAGATTCGTTTTATTCCCTTTCATCAGGGGTGAATAGCCTCTACGATGATTCAGCTGAACACAATAATGAACCCTCTGAGTAAAATAACGATGTGACTTAATCATCATGACCTTTCTCCTGTTATGGAGATGGATGGGAGAATGATAACTAAATGTCATTCAGATGGTCTTCTCCTCACTTTACCCCTCTCTTAGCTACAAACCCCTTCTCCATTCCTCCCCCCCTTACCTCCGTCCTCTCCACTGTCTTCCTTCCTTTTTTCTCTCCTCTCTTTCCTTCTCCCTTCCTGTTCAATCTCCGGCATCATGTCACTCTCAGAGCTGCTCTGTACTGGGGCTTATGTCTCAGCAGGACACAGAAGGTGGTTGTGTCTATGGGCAAGGTGCTGTGTGGGCTGCTGCTGCTGCCACTGTACCGGCCAGGCACTTGATGAGTTGAGGGGGAGGTTCTGTCAATGACATCTGAGACAGGCTCCCTGAGAGCCCTACAGTACGTCAATCACTGGAAGAGTCCAAGAGGATGACATAAACTTGTGATAACACTGCCTCTCTCTCTTTCTAGGTCTCTTTACAGTACGTCCTATAGTATGTCAATCACTGGAGGAGTCCAAGAGGACGGCATAAACTCGTGATAACGCTGCCTCTCTCTCTTTCTTTTCCTGTCTTTCTCTCGATCTTTCTATCCCTCTCCGTCTATCTCTCTTTTTATCTCTCCACTACAATTTTCTCTCTTACTGTCAACTATTTTGTCACTAATCCGTTTCTCCTCTCTCTCTTCCCCCTCTCTTTTTCGCTTTGGTTAAGCCTGTTATGCTGTTTGTTTTCATCAGCCCCACTGATGCTAGATTAGGGTGCATTAGCTCCTAGCAGTGTTTCACTCACACACACACACACGCACACACACACACACACACACACACACACACACACACACACACACACACACACACACACACACACACACACACACACACACACACACATTAAGACCCTCTGCTCTTTCTCTCAGCTGCCCACAAATCACAGCGCTAAATCCCCTCGAAGTTGATTAGTTAATTACTTGTACAGTGGGGATTCTTCAAGGGACTCACATAACCTTTGATGTTGCTTTTGTCCTCCTGCTCTTGAGCCCTGCCCTGCTATGCTGAATTACAGGGTAATGGGATTTCACAGCCAGGGCACAACTTCATGGCACGGTATAGTTGACTAAGATGTATAGTCAATATGAGCCTTCCAGAGTGTTGATATTACATACAGACTATAAATAAACAACATGTACAATGCATACAGTTGAAGTCGGAAGTTTACATACACCACTCAACAAACTATAGTTTTGGCAAGTCGGTTAGGACATCTACTTTGTGCATGACACAAGTAATTCTTCCAACAATTGTTTACAGACAGATTATTTCACTTATAATTCACTATATCACAATTCCAGTGGGTCAGAGGTATACATACACGAAGTTGACTGTGCCTTTAAACATCTTGGAAAATTCCAGAAAATTATGTCATGGCTTTAGAAGCTTCTGATAGGCTAATTGGCATAATTTGAGTCAATTGGAGGTGTACCTGTGGATGAATGCCTACCTTCAAACTCAGTGCCTCTTTGCTCGACATCATGGGAAAATCCAAAGAAAACAAATTGTAGACCTCCACAAGTCTGGTTCATCCTTGGGAGCAATTTCCAAAAGTCTGAAGGTACCACATTCATCTGTACAAACAATAGTATGCAAGTATAAACACCATGGGACCACGCAGCCATCATACCGCTCAGGAAGGAGACGCGTTCTGTCTCCTAGAGATGAACGTACTATGGTGCGAAAAGTGCAAATCAATCCCTGAACAACAGCAAAAGACCTTGTGAAGATGCTGGAGGAAACAGGTACAAAAGTCCACAGTATAACGAGTCCTATATCGACATAACCTGAAAGGCCGCTCAGCAAGAAAGAAGCCACTGCTCCAAAACCGCCATAAAAAAGCTAAAATACGGTTTGCAACTGCACATGGGGACAAAGATCGTACTTTTTGGAGAAATGTCCTCAGGTCTGATGAAACAAAAATAGAACTGTTTGGCCATAATGACCATCATTATGTTTGGAGGAAAAAGAGGGAGGCTTGCAAGCCGAAGAACAACATCCCAACCGTGAAGCACGGGGGTGGCAGCATCATGTTGTGGGGGTGCTTTGCTACAGGAAGGACTGGTGCACTTCACAAAATAGATGCCATCATGAGGAAGGAAAATGATATGGATATATTGAAGCAACATCTCAAGATATCAGTCAGGAAGTTAAAGCTTGGTTGCAAACGGGTGTTCCAAATGGACAATGACCCCAAGCATACTTCCAAAGTTGTGGCAAAATGGCTTAAGGACAACAAAGTCAAGGTATTGGAGTGGCCATCACAAAGCCCTGACCTCAATCCTATAGACAATTTGTGGGCAGAACTGTACGAGCAAGGAGGCCTACAAACCTGACTCAGTTACACCAGTTCTGTCAGGAGGAATGGGCCAAAATTCACCCAACTTATTGTGGGAAGCTTGTGGAAGGCTACCCGAAACGTTTGACCCAAGTTAATCAATTTAAAGGCAATGCTGCCAAATACTAATTGAGTGTATGTAAACTTCTGACCCACTGATGAAGGAAATAAAAGCTGAAATAAATCATTCGCTCTACTATTATTCTGACATTTCACATTATTAAAATAAAGTGGTGATCCTAACTGACCTAAGACAGGGAATTTTTACTAGGATTAAATGTCAGGAATTGTGGTATAAATGTATTTGGCTGTATGTAAACTTCCGACTTCAACTGTATCTATGTCAGTTGAGAATTCTGGACATTACAGTTACAAAATCAGTATCACCTGAAAATAAAAAGCACACTTATATGGTTCTTCAGTTGAAGGGTTCGTGTTGAGGGCCAGAGTTTGAGCTGTGAAGCAATTCACATAGCTCCACAAAACCGAACTTAAGCGCACTTGTGGGCATACACGCCAACACATACCAACAAACAAAGCCACCATCATGCTCAGTGAAGTATTGTCTACTTTTCAAGTAGCTGTTAAGTGTGAAGGTTGAAAGCCTTGTCAAGCTCTAATCCCAGGCAGCACCTGTAAAAGCATCGACTTGTGGACACATAATGGGTTTAGTGCTTGTCAGGAGATGTCCCTCTGTGGTGATAAGTGAAAGTGGACGGTATTGAAGTTGAGGTTTTATTTGGAATAGACTGTTATGCTGTGAAATGGACTGTTTCTGGTATGATCCACTCCACTTGTCATTACACACAGCACATAGATGATGCACACAGCCCTGAGACATTTTTCCAGGAATTATCTTTCAGTAGCCACATCCAAGCATCTCAGTCAGAAAATAGCTAAGTCCCTAAAGAGTCACAGAGGCAGAAACCTCACAGAATTTATCTTATGGCTGCTGGCATAGCTGTAATTGCAACTTTATGAAGTGTGAAACTCTCTCCACTGTTAGAAAGTTTCCACCTCATGCCTCTTCCATAGAATTAGATATTGCATGAAACTTTCACAATGCCCACTGGGCACAGACGTCATTTCAAACTCTAGTTTTGATTTACATTTGGTTGAGTTGTCAACTAACGTAAATTCAACAAAAGAAATGTCACCATGTCGTTTGATTTAGGTTAAAAGTTTGCTGAAGAAACTCCCTTACGCCGATGACTTTTTGCAAATCCAATCACTTTCCCACGTTGACTTGAATTGTTTGGTTGAAATGGCGTGGAAACAACGTTGATTCAACCAGTTTGTGCCCAGTGGGTGTCCACTCTACCCCAAAGTTTGATGAGGTGCTTAGCGGCAGTGGACATTTTAAAAGAGGGGGAAAGGAATGAGGACATCTGTGCCAGAGGGGGAGAATATTCTTGTGTCACATATTTGTGTCCAGCTGTGTGTGTAGTGCGTACAGGCTCTGCCAAAGAGAGAGAAACTCAGTCTCTCTTTCTCTCTTCTTCTTTCTCTCCACCTCCATCCCTCTCATCATTAGCATTCTATTTGACCTGGGCCTCGTGACCAGCGCTGAGCATGTGGCGGGCTAGTGATTTACTGAATTGTGTGTGTGTGTGTTTGCGTGTGTGTGTGTGTGTGTGTGTGTGTGTGTGTGTTTGTTTGTTTGTCCTTTTAATTCTTCTCTCTTTCCCTCGGCTCTTCTAAATATCAACTGTCAATCAAAGTGTGTCCTGAACAGTGTCCTTTGGAAGGCAGTAGCAGTGGAGCGCTGTCAGGATTGGGGACTCCATGAATAACCGCCGCCTCACCCCGAAGTGATGTTTGCTAACCCTAACCCTTTTCCTAATTCTCCTAACCTGCTGCGTACGTTCTCCTAACCTGCTGCGTAAGTTCTCCTAACCTGCTATGAAAAAAATGTAACTTTCATCCATAGTGGCGTGTTTTTAGGCTCTCCTGTGAGAAGTGGTGCATCCGATGGAGGTAATAGAGAAATAAGGACAGATAATGAAACGATAACCAGAAGGGACAGAACTGAGAGCTTTCTAGAACCGTGGGATAGAATAACATGACAAACGGCCTCCCAAGTGAAGCAGCGGCAGCGGTCTAAAGGACTGCATCGCAGTGCTAGAGGCGTCACTACAGACCTGGGTTTGATCCCAGGGTGTCGTCGGGGGGGGGGGCTTTACATGGCTCATCGCGCTCTAACGACACCTTGTGGCGGGCTGGGCACCTGCAGGCTGTTGTCAGTTGACGACACATTGGTGCGGCTGGCTTTCGGGTTAAGCGGCTGGGTGTTTCGGATGACGCATGACTCGACCTTTGCCTCCCGAGCCTGTTGGGGAGTTGCAGCGATGAGACAGCTTCACATACTCCACATACTACTTTGATGCTGTGTTTGTTTTTTCAATTTAGGAACCGAGTGCTTTTACACACTGTTACCATAGTGTGATTGTGTGAGTCCTGGCTGTTTATCAAGTCAACTCACATACCATTATCTTTAAATTAATCCCTTTAGATTAGTTAACCCAAATTGGTCTGGTTTCAACTGGTTCAGAGTCAATGTTCTTACTGATCTTTTTCCAATTAAAGAAGTAACTAATTAATGAACTGGAGAAAATGATAATAGAACGTATACTTTATAGCCTGAGGCATAACACAAATTATGGATTAGATTTCAATTAATTTCTCCAATGACAGAGATTAAATGTAATTCACTCCAACCCCTATGGCAGGGATCATCAACTAGATTCAGCCGCTTTTTTTCTTGAGTGGATGGTCAAGGGGCCGGAACATAATTACAAATAATTTGTAGACTGCAAATTGACCGCAAGAAGCCAAAACAGATATAATATTTGACTAAAACATAATTGCTTACATTTGTATATGATCCCGTGTCTCTCTATAATGCGTGGGAATACTTGGGAACAGATTTATTAAATGAAAATCACTTTCCTGGTGTTTTTACAGTCTTCTGTCCAACAATAAGAATATATATATACAGCGGGTGAAATAAGTATTGAACACGTCACCATTTTTCTCAGTAAATATATCTCCAAAGGTGCTATTGACATGAAAGTTTCACCAGATGTTGGTAACAACCCAAGTAATCCATACATACAAAGAAACCAAAACAAATACATTCAGAAATTAAGTTATGTGTAATAATGTGAAATGACACAGGGAAAAAGTATTGAACACATGTATTGAACACAAGGGAGGTTCAAAAAGGCATGGAAAGCCAAGACAACAGCTGAAAACTATCAGTAATTAAGAAGCAATCCAGCCCCCTGTCAGTGCAAATTAACATCAGCTGGTTCAGTCCCAACTGATGGTCTACAAAAAGGTCTTTATTTAACCAGGTAGGTCAGTTGAGAACAAGTTCTCATTTGCAACTGCGACCTGGCCAAGACAAAGCAAAGCAGTGCGACAAAAACAACACAGAGTTACACAGTAAACAAACATAGTCAAAAACACAATAGAAAATCTATATACAGAGTGCAAAATGTAGTGCAAAATGCAGTAAGGTTAGGATTAGGGGTTAGGTAAGTAAGGTCCCATTGCCAAGGTATCACACAAGACACATCTCATGATGGGTAAAAGCAAAGAGCTGTCTCAAGACATTCGCAACCTAATTGTTGCAAAACATAATGATGGCATTGGTTATAGGCGCATTTCTAAGCTTCTGAATGTTCCAGTGAGCACTGTTGGGGCCATAATACGGAAGTGGAAAGACAATGATTTCACCATAAATTTGCCTCGACCAGGTGCTCCTCGCAAGATTTCTGACAGAGGAGAAAAAAGAATAATCAGAAGAGTTGTCCAAGAGCCAAGGACCACTTGTGGAGAGCTTCATAAAGACCTGCAATTAGCAGGTACTGTTGTCTCAAAGAAAACATTAAGTAATGCACTCCACCGTCATGGCCTGTATGCACGCTCACCACGCAAGACTCCATTGCTGAAAAAAAAGCATCTTGAAGCTCGTTTAAAGTTTGCTGCACAACATTTGGAAAAGCCTGTGAAATACTGGGGGAATATAGTGTGGTCAGATGAGAGCAAAATTGAACTGTTTGGATGTCATAATACACACCATGTTTGGAGGAGAAATGGCACTGCACATCACCCTAAAAACACCATACCAACAGTGAAGTTTGGAGGTGGGAACATCATGGTGTGGGGCTGCTTTTCAGCAAATGGTACTGGCAAACTTCACATAATTGAAGGAAGGATGAATGGGCAAATTTACGAGGAGCACCTGGTCGAGGCAAATTTATGGTGAAATGATTGCCTTTCCACTTCCGTATTACGGCCCAACAGTGCTCACTGGAACATTCAGAAGCTTAGAAATGTAACCAATGGCATCATTATGTTTTGCAACAATTAGGTTGCGAATGTCTTGAGACAGCTCTTTGCTTTTACCCATCATGAGATGTGTCTTGTCAATGACCTTGGCAATGAGACCTTTTTGTAGGCCATCAGTTGGGACTGAACCAGCTGATATTAATTTGCACTGACAGGGGGATGGATTGCTTTTTAATTACTGATAGTTTTCAGCTGTTGTCTTGGCTTTCCATGCCTTTTTGAACCTCCCTTTCTTCATGTGCTCAATACTTTTTCCCTGTGTCATTTCACATTATTACACATAACTTAATTTCTGAACTTATTTGTTTTGGTTTCTTTGTATGTATGGATTACTTGGGTTGTTACCAACATCTGGTGAAACTTTCATGTCAATAGCACCTTTGGAAATATATTTACTGAGAAAAATGGTGACGTGTTCAATACTTATTTCACCTGCTTTATATTTATTTTGATCAGAAAACTTAGGGGGCCAAATATGGCATCGTTCTCAACTGTTTCTAGAGCTTCTTGCTCAAACAAAAGGAACTTGGTATGCAATGTAACGCAGGGCGTGTATTGTGACACAACATAAATGTTTGAAGTTGTTGTCTTTAGCAGATGAATGAAGGCATCCAGGTTTGATTCCCTGAGACTGAGTCAGAGAGCGAGAACGTGAGTTGGAGAGGAACGATGGCACGCCATAGCCAGACGGAATGTTGAGACTGCCATAGTCAGCTGACTGATGGGAAATAGAGAAGTGGGAGAGACCATGCGAGAGAGAGAGAGAGAGAGAGAGAGAGAGAGAGAGAGAAGGAAGGAAGGAAGGAAGGAAGAAAAAGAAAATGAAAGAGGCTGGGAATGTATGTGTTTCTCTTTCATTGGCCATCTAATTGTTTTCGCAACATAACTTCAAACAAATATATTCTCAGTACTTTGTTATGGAAGAAGGGGGTCTAGCCTATATTTTAAAGTGAGCACAGATGCCACATTTCCATACTGGTGCGCGTGGCCAAAGAACTCTATTTCCATGTCATCTGACCAAAGCACTGGTATCAATCTTTCTTGTTATTTAGCAGGCACTGTTATCCAGAGCGACTTACAGGTGCAATTAGGGTTAAGTGCCTCGACCAAGGGCAAATAGAGACATTTTTGACCTAGTCAGGTCAGGGATTCATACCAGCATTCCTTTCCTTTAGTGGCCCAACACTTTTAACCACCAGGCTACCTGCTGCCCAATCCAAGTGCCAATGCCGTTTAGCAAACTCCTAGCACTAACATTTGTTGGACGACATGAAAACAGAGCTATTTGGCCACGCTCACCAGTGGCGTCAAAATGAGAATTCATGAGCAGAAATACATTTGAATTTTTTTGTACTTGTCCCTCGTGGGAATGGAACCCACAACCCTGGTGCCATGTTCTACCAACTGAGCTAAACGGTACCTGTGAGCTACACTATACAGTGTAAATAGGATACATTTGGTCATGAAGTCAGTCTTGTCTAAAACGAGTTTGGAACAAGAGGTAAATGAAGGTTTGATTTTGATTTAAAGATGTACATTTGCCCCCTAACATGGGGTGAACAGATGGGGTGATTTATCTCTATCCAATAGCATAGACAGTGAGACAGACCTGCCCAGCAGTTTGACTTTGTTTACATAAAACAAAACATTTCAATTTTTATTGCCAGAGAAATATTGCACCAAATTGCGCAACTTCAACATCCTCTGCAAAAATGGCAATTAAATACAGATTTCTTGAGTTATCTTAGATTCATTCTGGGGGTCTTCTGAGGAAGTGAAATAGGTTTCCGCGTCTAGTGTCTCATGGGGGACAAACATCATTAACGAAACGTGGAATCGGTCAGGAAGCACATCTCCAAGACTGAAATCTAGTTTTTCTAATGAGTAACAGAAAAACACGTGCCAATTGCCGTTTTCAGTGGAACTTTCAGGTCAACGGCATCACGAACAGGACATTTTAGCCAAAAACCTGGTTGCCTCTGACAGGAGGCTGAAACCTGATCACAATTGGATCTTCCAGCAAGGAAATAACATTTTGCAATAGCCATCTCAGTCTCCGAACTTGAAACCCATTGAAAACCTTTGGTTTGAGTTGAAGAGGGCAGTCCATAAGTGCAGACGAAGAATATCAAGGATCTGCACTCAAAGTTCTTAGAAGAATCGTAGGGATCTTGGCACTGAAAATGGACCCCAAAAGGTTCCTCCAGGAACCCCATAGGAAGTGGGGTTAATCAAGGAACCTCCTTAGTTGGTGGGGGTTCTTGCAGGAACCTAACTGCTCATCTGAAACATTTTGATTTGAAAGGACAGCAGGTGCAGGAACTTAACTGAAAAATATAAAGATCTCCTCAATTTAAGGTAAGGTTTGTCCCTTGTATGATCTAAATTGATATTGTTTTATGATGATATCATCTATCTTTTCATATTTGTGCAAATCTTTCTAAAACAGAAAATGGACACAATTCAATGATACCAATCATCAAAGAGGTTAGAATATGTAGGCTATAAGAATATGTTGAAGGCTAGCTGTGTTGGGTGCAGATGACTGAACTGCTCACTTTTGAGTCTGTGTCTGCAGGTATACCATCCTCCTCCCTTACCGATTCTCATAGGCCTCTAGATTATGGACAAGGTATGTGCTTGAAAACCATTATCAAAACAGTTTTTTTAATTCACATTCACCACAAAATCCAAGGTATAAATGTGTGCATGTTTTGTTAATCATCTGTATAATTACTATTTTTGGGATTCACAGACTTCACCCTCCCTAAACCTGTTCGATCAACATGCACTGCAAAATAATTCTGGCTTTGGATACGAGGATACGGAGAACATCAACACATTAACATCAATGCGCCAGAGGATATACCCATTGGACTTGGGGCTCTGCTGGGAGTTTCTCTCATATTTAGATTTTTTTCTGCTTTGCCACTAAAATCATAATAAACACTGAGAATTAAAATGTTGTGTTATTGTTATGCATATTATATAGTTCAAAATTGTACCCCAAAAGGTTCTTCAAAAAGTTATTTGAGGATCCATTAAAAGGGGTTCTTTGAAGAACCTTTAGGGGTTCCCCCACAGTTTCAATTCGAAGAACCCCTAAAGTATACTCCAGGAACCTTTTCTTTTTAGAGTGTGCAAGGATTCTGGAATGGTCTAAGATCCCTTCCAATGTGTTCTTCAATTCATTAAACACAGTGCCATTATCCTCACAAGGTGAGGTATTGGAAAGTATTTAAAACAGGGGTGTCAATTTTGACCCCTACCTTTTGATATTTTTTTGTTGTCTAGTTAAACAAAATATCTTTCTCTGAGAAATTGTTTTAGTATAAAAAAATTATAATTTCCCCCAAAATGTTTGCATACAAAATACACTATATATACAAAAGTATGTGGACACCTCTTTTGGCCGTGTGGGGTAAATTGCTATAGAAGTTTCACGAATGACTTATAGTATACATAATTATAAAACATTCTAAGAATTTATGAAAATGTGAAAATGATCATATCTAAGTGCTCGCTTGTCAGAATGTTTTTTTTAAGTGTCATATTCTTCCTGAGGGTGTATATGAACAGATTTAAAAAAAAAACGTTTTACTGTAATTATTTTACTAGGCAAGTCAGTTAAGAACAAATTCTTATTTACAATGATGGCCTACACCGGGCAAACTCAGACAACACTAGGCCAATTGTGCACCACACTACGGGACTCCCAATCATGGCTGGTTGTGATACAGCCTGGATTTGAACAAGGGTGTCTGTACTGATGCCTCTAGCACTGAGATGCTGTGCCTTAGACCACTGCGCCACTTGGGAGCCCCTTTTTTAATAAGATTTCTAATAAGATTTCATGCTAAAATGCTGTCAGTTCTACTTTAAACTGCATACTGTGTACTAATCGTACTACTTACTATTTAGAACGTACTGTTTAATAAAAAACGAATGCAGTAAGCAACAAATAACAGCATACTAGGCTCCTCCTACTGAGAATTTGGCATCTAATGCACAATTGTGTTGATTCCTGCCATTTGTTCATTTTGGGAAAGCGTGTCCCCTCTCAGCTGATTATGAGCTGTTGTCAAACACACATGTGTCTCGAAATACAATTATCTTCCCCATTAAAGGTGCAGCGAATTCTACTAGATGAAATGCCAATATGAGTATGACATCCTGGCATTAAAAGCATACTACATTTGACCTACTACGTTCTGTTTTTGCATACCCAAAATGCCTGCTATTTAGAAAGCAAGTATGGGTATTTGGCAGTGGTGTAAAGTACTTTAGTAAAAATACTTGAAAGTACTACTTAAGTAGTTTTTTGGGGTATTTGTACTTTTTAAAAAAAAATTTGAGGCCCAGCACGTGTTATTACTGTATAATCATTAAAGGTGCATTTATCCCCAGTCTGTATATGACACCTGAATCCCACCCAACACCATGGCTGGGAGATAATAGCCCTATGACAGAGATGCAGTACTCTTCCATATTTTAGTCTCTGTGCCTCTTTATCTCCTATCTCTCTGCTGATCTATCTATTTCGCTCTCCTCTGTTACTCCCGCTCTACTTTGACATCTCTCCTTTCCTCTTTTTCTCGCTTCTCCTTCTGAGTCTTGCTTAAAATAGTCCAATGACTCATGTCTGTTTTTCAGAAAGTTGCCTTGGAGGTGGTAAATGTGGTGACTGATTGTAGTAAGGTAAATGGGCCGGTAAGCCCCTCACCCCCACCACATAATGGACAGTGACACAGAATGATGCCTGTATTTTTAGTACTGTTTCTATTGATCTGTGTGTAAGAGAAAAAAAAACACGAGCTTGCTGCAATTTTAATTACACTGTGAGGAAGGGAGAAGGATGGAGGAAACGAGGGAAGATAACATTTTAGTCTTTTGTTGGAAATAATGAGTCAGTTGGCCAAATATATATATAAAAAATAGGAGACAATGTTTCACATATGCTGGGATTTGACATTTCACCTTTTATGGCAATATCTCTTCATGCATTGTATACTTTTGCCATTATATGACAAATTATAATGCAGAGAGACAGATTACTCTGAGACTGAGCAATATCTGTGTTTATCTAATCTGACTATGATATTAAACATGCAATGGCACAGTGATCCTGCCAGTAGATGGGTCTTTCCACGAAATTAGTGACTTTTGCGTACGTATGATATTTTAAGTAGAAATTGTGCACCAATATTGAATTTTATAAGCCTGTTATATTAAGTTGCCCCTTTAATACCACATGGAACCTTTAATCAATCAGATTTTTTATATGAATAAAGACTTTCTAAAGTGCTAAAATTCTAAACCCATCAACATTAATGCGTTACCATGATTACATATATAATCCTGAATGAATCGTGAATAATGATGAGTGCAAAAGTTACAGGATTATCTGTAATCATGGTAGCATCCACATTAATGTAGAAGGGATTAGAAACATATTTGATTCTTATTTACAATAAAAGTGACTCCAAAATGACATTATTTACCATACATTTCCATTGGGCACAAAATAATCTGAAACACAACCAAAACAAACAGCAAATGCATCCAACAAGTTTGTAGAGTCACAAGCTTGATGTAACCATTGTGTGCTAGGATTATGGGACCAAATACTTAACTTTTTACTACACATAAGTGAATTTGTCCCAATACTTTTGGTCCCCTAAAATGGGAGGACTATGTACAAAGAGTGCTGTAATTTCTAAACGGTTCACTCGATATGGATGAAGATATCCTCAAATTAAAGCTGAGAGTCTGCACTTTAACCTTATAGTGTTATATCATTTTATATCTAAAGTGTTGGAGTACGGAGTACAGAGCCAAAACAAACAAAAAAAATGTGTCACTGTCCCAATACTTTTGGAGATCCCTGTATTACATTTTTCATGACGCTTGCATTCAATGGAGACACCATGTTGCACACAACAAGCTTCCATTCCCCCTGTAACAAGGGGATTTATGGCTGATTTAAGGTGAAATCGTCAACCCTGTTATGTTCAACCTTTTTTTGCACTTACAGTTTTTCTCAGTCGCTTTGGTGCATTTTTCACATCATCCCTAACATGTGCAAAATAATAAATGCATTTCTCAGAACAATTTGTACAAACTGCAATATACAATAGATATGTTTCTAAAGCTAGTTAGTCACTAAAAATCCTTAGTACATCTCTCAAAAGTAAATATTCATGCCAATGATCATGTCAGTGTCATCAGAATGATAAGTCATTGAGTCATTGTTCACGAACAAGGTCGTCAAAATGTTTAGGCATGTTGTCAATGTAGCTGTGTACTTTGACAGTATTACCTGATGTAAACTTAGGCTACAGTTTGGATGACAGTTACTGTATTGAAAATGCACAAGGCTGCACTTCTATGGCATATATACATTTCAACAGTACTATTTACATATTACTGTATGTGGGTTATTGATTGAAAGAGACTGGACAGGATTTTGTTTTTCACAGCTTTTACTAGTGCTACTTTATGAAAGAAAAAACCAACATAATTTACAGTAAGAAAAAGACAAGGGGCACAAAGGAAGAAAAAATAAATTAGAAAGAAACACAGGCAACACCCCTAAGGCACAACTTTGCCCGCAGCACTGTTCTAGTGCTGTCTCTACACATCCAGACGTTCCTGTCTGTCGGCCCACATATTCTCATCCACATCACACCGGATATTTTCCCTTCCAATGCAACGTGGAAAGAATCTTTTGGAATGCCTTATCCATCCTCTGCAGGCGTCTATTGTGATGTCCTCACATGCTGCATCCATTGCAGCCAGCAGGGTCATCTGTGTGTGTGGCTGACGATCGTACACCTTCCACCTCCATGCTGAAAAGAACTCCTCAATTGGATTAAGGAATGGTGAATAAGGTGGGAGGAATTCTATGAGCAAACCATTGCCTTATGATGTTTGATCGATGGAAACTCACATTATCACAAATGACCACATACTTTGGCAAATCCTCTCTAAACAGACCCCTCTCATCATCAGGGATGAGAGCCCTGTAGAGAGTCTAAAAAGTTGAGTAGATGCTGGGTGTTGTATGGCCCTACAAGGGGGATATGGGTTAGGACACCATGCTCCGAAATAGCAGCACACATGGTGATATTTCCTCCCCGTTGGCCTGGCAAATCCACAGTAGCACTGTGACCGATGATATTCCGACCCCGCCTTCTGCATTTGGTCAGGTTGAAGCCAGCCTCATCCACGTATACAAAGTTGTGAGAGGGCTCACTTGATTCCAACTACATTATACGCTATATCCCAGAACACACAGTTGAATTTGTTTTGGTAAGGAAGAGTGACATAAAATGTACATATATTGCATGTTCCTTCCACAGCAATGGAAATGTGTGCAGTTTATGCTTACTGTACTATGTATCACTATAAAATGTTGCTGTAAAGTAGTTACATAGATATATGTTTTACCTGTACATACTGGTACCGCAGCTCCTTAACTCTGTCCTCATTCCTTTGGAATGGTACACGGTACAGCTGTTTCATACTCATCTGGTTTCTATGCAGCACCCTGTCGATGGTTGAGATGCTAAACGTATGGATGTTTTCAAAGACATCGTTGTCTTCTATAATGGTCCTTTGTATTTCCCTGAGTCTCATGGCATTGTTTGCTCGGACCATGGTGCCAATAGCCTCCTCCTGTTGAGGTGTGAAAAGGCGTCCTCTGCCACCGGTTTGAGGTAATCTTGCAGTCCTATGTGGGGAAAAATGCAGTGATGCATCGCACACTTTCACATAGACAACTATGCGAACACACATTTTACTGTAAAACATACAGGTGGGTGCATGTAAGGTGCAGTATGTATCTGTATAGAGTATATTTCTGTATGCTGTGAAATACAAGTGGACTACTGTAATATGAAGCATTGTAGGAAGTATACAGTATACTGCTTATATACAGTAACAGTGCACTGTACATTGGTGGACATAACTGTTCTCTCCTCGGAACGTTTGAACTATTGAGGACACGGTTGATCTCCCAATATTCGGCTGCACCCTTCGACCCGCCTCAGCCATTGTAAGGCCATGATTGACAACATGGTCTACAATAGTGGCCCTTATTTCATCAGATATGCGCCTATGTCCTCTTCTGCCTCTTCCTCTGTTTTGCCTTCCACCACGCATCCTTGCTCCTCTTCTTCCTCCTCTTGGCTGTTGACCCTGTTCGTTTCCTGGTCCATCCATTATTGGAAAATTGCAACTATGTGTTGTGGTCTGTCTATATATGCTTGCCAATTGATTGTTCGTGAGATGCACCTTTGAGCAATTTAGACAATTGGTTGATTGTTGGTTGAACTAACACTTTACATTCCATCATCAATTCACATTTTTGTACAAAAGGTCTAATAGAAATGTGTAAAACTATGCTTGACAGTTTATGACAAATAGTTAAACAATTTTGCATGTAATGGCCTATGCAAGGAACTAATGCCTAGATGTTTTGAGGGGTAAGACTATTCAACAAAGAACCATCTACTATATGTTGATCAACATGACATGAGCAATTGAAAATGTGGAAAAAAGCTGACACTTGTACATTATCAATTGCAATATGTACAAAAGCAATTGCAATTTGTTCAAAGGAATAAGAAATTGCTTTAATGATGTGCACAAGTGACTAGATGATTTGGAATTTGTACAAGTTGTATCAAGAATTGCACTTTTAATCTAAGAAATGCACCAAAGCGACTGAGAAAAACTGTAATAGGCACTTACTATAGTATTGTTTTTATTGAACCTCTTGAGTTGGGAAAATATGTTTTTTATGAAGTTGAACATGTGCTTTTTAGATAGATAGATAGATAGATAGATAGATAGATAGATAGATAGATAGATAGATAGATAGATAGATAGATAGATAGATAGATAGATAGATAGATAGATAGATAGATAGATAGATAGATAGATAGATAGATAGATAGATAGATAGATAGATAGATAGATAGATAGATAGATAGATAGATAGATAGATAGATAGATAGATAGATAGATAGATAGATAGATAGATAGATAGATAGATAGATAGATAGGTACTTTATTGATCCCAGAGGGGGACATTTCTTTGTCAAGCAGCTACAACAAAACACAGGGCAGGTGCAAAATGTATAATGACTAATTCTGAATAGATGTAATGACTATTATCTGTAGTCACTATTACAAATTGATTTCAACTAAAGTCCAAATCAAAAGGTTGAGACAAAATGAGCCAAAAGTCACATTTATTCCCCAACATATGACTGCAGTCACAAATACACCAGCAATACCCCCACACAAACATACATCTTATAAATCCCCCTTCACAGGCTTGTTACCATGTGAGCCCTGACAGACATGCTGTGTGACAGTCTGTCAAGCTGCATCCTGAGGTTTAAAGTGATTGGGTGGCAGGTTGTGGATACTGCAGGATCCCTGCCTGGGGCTCTTCTGGCGGCGGCTGATAAGATCTGGTCGATCTGTGTCTTCAGTTTCACTGTTTCAAGTGCTTACAACAGCCCTGTGGAGAGCTACCTTGGCTGCCTGGGGCTGCCACACATGCACACACACGCACACACACACGCACACACACACACACCCTCCCCTGCACTGCCTCTCATTACATAACCTACATCAAAGGGCTTTGGAAATACATCACATTGAGCTGCATGGATTGCATATTGAGCTGCATGGAATGATTTCCTTCAGCTCATCACTTCAACGTCCTTGCCTGTTGTATCCTTTCCCTCCTTAAATTCTCTGCTCTGCTCACACCTCCAATTCCACACAGAACATGGGAACCACGTGTCGATACTGTACTGTATGATAAATGGGTTGGGTTGGATGAATGGGAGGAAAAGATGTCACTCTAACTGGACCACATTTTTGGATCCATGGGACAAGATGGATCAATTCCATCCTTGCCTATAGGGCTACCCTTATAGCTAGTTCACTTAAATTACCCAAAGTATCTTGGTGTTGTCAGTCGATGAGTGTATGAACGTTGATCAATGTGAAGTCCACACCCAGACAATAATACTAATCATTATTCTACATCATTTCTATGTAGAAGGTGATTTTACATGGAAAGCAAGATGACTGTGTGCAGCACCTTTTAGTGGTGCACATGTATCCTAATTTCCATTTGGGTTTGCAGCGCGTTCACTGACACACATATGATGCCAGCATGTGTCTCGGCTGGCCAAAAAGGACAGCAGCCTAGCTCTAATTCAATCAGAATTCAGAATGTAACGTAATTTACTGAATAAATGACTAATTAGCCTGGATTGGATATTTCGCTGCGTACTGGACAGGGCTTGTGATTAGCAGAGGGAAGAGCAAAATTACCTTCTGCTGTCATTGATTCTGTGGTGTCAAGGTAACTGTTGTGGAATGTTCATCTTAAAGGGGCAATCTGCAGTTCAAACAATAACAAAGCCGCTACCCCGTTTAGTAAAAAGCTGTGGGATGGGACTGGAGAAATCTCAGCTAGCACATTTGGAGAACCATATGTTAGAGTTTGATGAGAGTGTGGTTTTCCTATGGTTATTTAGCATACAATCTTCCTACAACCTTCTTTGAATGGTGCAGGATAGTTTCTTGGCTTTGGAACATTCTCAGCACATTTAAGAAACTTGACAAAAATATCTATATTTTCTTGGTATTTGATTACTTTAACAGAACGTTTCCTAAAAGTTCAAACATGGTCACATTTAATTTCAATTGTGGTAATATTCTAGGAATGTTCTCCAACTGGTTTGACAAAGGGAATGTTCTCAAATAGTTCAAAAAAATTATTTTCAGTACTTCAACGTACCGTTTCCTACAGGTTTCCTCATGGTTCTATTTAAAG
This sequence comes from Thymallus thymallus, assembly GCA_023634145.1. Taxonomy (NCBI): domain Eukaryota; kingdom Metazoa; phylum Chordata; class Actinopteri; order Salmoniformes; family Salmonidae; genus Thymallus; species Thymallus thymallus. Next base: position 14,671,413 of record CM042408.1, read on the forward strand.
TCATGTTCTCAAATTATTCAGAGTACGTTAAGAAACAACGTTCTTCTGTGGGAATTTCAGTACTTCCACAGAACAATCCACACAAGTTCCGATGTGATTCTATTCAATGTAATATTTTTACTACATTCTGGGAAAGTTCTTAAAAGTTGTGTGACTTAAGCAAAGTTCTTAGAACATTCAGATAATATATGGTTCTCTTTTATGTTAGTTCTTGGCAATATTCTGGGAATAAAAAAATTGTAATGTACACATTAATAAGCTCTAAATTCTGTTCTCAGAACATTAAGAAAACATTGACTAAAAAACACATGAACACTTTAGTAACGTTCATAGAACATACTAAGAATGTTATTTAAAACATCCTAATGAGTGCTTGTTTCCTTTGAAATGGGGCCTGGTTGAATAGACAAAAATAAACAGTTTCGTATGCATAAAAATAACATGCTCCATCCTGGTGGCGCAGTGGACTTACTCCATGGGTAGAGAACAGAAGAGCATAAGTTCAAATCTCAATGATGCCATGGTGCAATAAAAAATCTATGAGTTTGGATGATTAATGCCCAAACTGTGCTTGGAGTTCCAAAAAAGGTAACCCCAAATAAGCCAGAAGTGTTATCAACAGTCTTTTAAGGAAGTTATTAAAAAACCTCCAAATAACCTATCATCTCCATTTTCAGAGCTTAAATAAAACCTCCCAGGAAAACAGACAAGAAACCAGAGTAAAACATCCTCATAACCTCCCTGCAACCTAAATATAAATGTTACAGAACAGGCAAAATAAAAACGTTCAGTTTTACCAGTCAGGAACTACACTGGGCCAATTGTGCACCGCCGTATGGGACTCCCAATCATGGCTGGTTGTGATACAGTCTGGATTCGAACCAGGTTGTCTGTAGTGACGTCTAGCACTGAGATGCAGTGTCTTAGACCACTGTGCGACTTGGGAGCCTTTTACTACTTGAAAACACATACAAGCGTATTTGTTCCAATACTTTAGCCCCCCAAAAGTGGGGGGACTATGTACAAAAAGCTGTCATATGAAAATACCCGCAAATGAAAGCTGACAGTATGCACTTTAACTTCATAATGATTTCAAGTGTAGAGCCAAAAGAAGAAAAAATGCTTCACTGTCCCAATAATTACAGAGTGCACTGTAATTCATATCATAGGCCAAACAGTACTAGAGACCTTTTTCTTGCACACAATATAGCCGGATCGCCCCGTCCCTGGATCGCACCGCCCTGCAGTGCCCCAACCCATAACCCAAAAAATTCTGGGACACTGTAAAATACATGGAGAATAAGAGCATCTCCTGCCAATTGCCCACTGCATTGAGGCTAGGAAAAGATTTACGATTATCGAAAATGTCAGCAAGCATTTTGCTCAGGCTGGCCATGCTTTCCACCTGGCTACCCCTACCCCGGCCAACAGCTCTGTACCCCCTGCAGCAACTTGCCCAAGCCCACCCCTGCTTCTCCTTCACCCAAATCCAGATAGCTGATGTTCTGAAAGAGCTGCAAAATCTGGACCCCTACAAATCTGCTGGGCTAGACAATCTGGACCCTTTCTTTCTAAAATTATCTGCCGAAAGAGGGGCCAGATGTATACACCATTCTGTATACATCTAGCCCCTCTTTGGACACTGTGTTAACTAACCTTCAAACAAGCTTCAATGCCATACAACACTCCTTCCGTGGCCTCCAACTGCTCTTAAATGCTAGTAAAACTAAATGCATGCTTTTCAATCGAAAGCTGCCCGTACCCGCCCACCGGACTATCATCACTACTCTCGTCGGGTCTGACTTAGAATACTTGGACACCTACAAATACCTAGGCGTCTGGTTAGACTGTAAACTCTCCTTCCAGACTCACATTAAGCATCTCCAATCCAAAATTAAATCTAGAATCGGCTTCCTATTTCGCAACAAAGCCTCCTTCACTCACGCTGCCAAACATGCCCTCATAAAACGGACTATCCTACCGATCCTTGACTTTGGCGATGTCATTTACAAAATAGCCTCCAACATGCTCATTTGCACTCCAGTATCTCTATTTGCACATCATCATCTGCACATCTATCAGTCCAGTATTAATGCTCATTTGTAATTATTTTGCCACTATGGCCAATTTATTGTCCTACCTTCCTAATCCTACTACGTTTACTACATTTGCACACACTGTACATAGATTTTCTATTGTGTTATTGACTGTACGTTTGTTTATTCCCTTGTGTAACTCTGTGTTGTTGTTTTTGTCGCACTACTTTGCTTTGTCTTGGCCAGGTCGCAGTTGTAAATGAGAACTTTTTCTCAACTGACCTACCTGGTTAAATAAAATGAAGTAAAAAAATAAAATAAAATAACTTCCCACTCAGCTTTAGGATCTTAGTGAAACATTAATTACTGGTTTCAAGTGTGTTAGGCCAAGGCCAGAGTGACAACCAACAATACGACAGACCCCTAGGGCCAGGATTGAGCAGTTTAGCAGCTAGGGATTGGGCATGTTTTGACGTGGGCATGTTTTCATTACAGACTATTTTTGTCGTAGAGTATTCCATATAAGGCACCTTATGAATGTTGCACAGTATACCCTTAATATTGTAATAAATCAAATCTATTGATACATAACTTAACATTTCTGCCATCTATTGTGACATTGTGGGAGAATAACCAACCTTCCAATTAATAGCAATGCATTTCTTAGGCACTATAAATGCTAGGTTACACAGTTTCTTCTGATAACAATCTCCAGTATCAACATTTCCAAGCAAACAAAAACAGGGAGAAGGGAGAATCTATAGACATGCTGAGATAAAAGAACACACTCTTTGCAGAATTCAGCCAGCCTTCACAAGAGCATAACACATGAAATAAGTCCCATTTTGTGTTTTACACCTCCAGCAGAGGAAATACATTTTGGGTATTTTTACTGGCATATAGAATGTTCTATTGACGGTCTTAAATTGCAGTAATTTATGTCTGAGATAATATGAACATGACTGGGCATTCAAACATATCTGTATCCATTCATCATCATCATAATCATTAGTGTCTCTCAGGTCTTCCTCACATTTTTGTTTTGTGTCATCGGGAAAAGCCTCCATCAACCCTCAATGTTAGAGGTTTGAAGCTTCTGGCTTGTCCAGTGTTTGCTGCACGGATAGAATAAAGTGTTGCATCTGCAAAAGTCCATCTCAGTGCCGTCACAGACTGGTCTTCCCTGGCTGCCTGACCATGCTTAGACCCCTGTCACCATATGATCCTGCTCAGATGAGGCATGACAAAGAATTACCTTGGTGTACATTTATATATTATATTATCCAATAATAGAATCAATTGTTAAATTATTGAAATGACCATTATTCACAGATCCCAGACTGTAGCCTACCCTTCAACTCAAGATGGATCTTTGTATCCATTCACTGATTGTTATAATAGACTGCAAAATTCACCTGAGCTCCATAGACTGGGCTTTTCTGGCTGTCTGACACCTGCTGCGACACTTGTCACCATCTAATCCTGCTAACACATGATTAGCATAGTGAAGCCTGTAGAGCTGTTTATACCGTGTCAGTGTGAATAGTAAGGAATTTGCTTGGAAACTGACAGATCAATAACGTTACATTGCTATGCTGACTGTAATTGGGGCAAAAATAATATCTTAACGTTCTATGGTACATCAACTGACGAAAACGAGCCAATTTAATTGGTTTGAAACAGGACAAAACAAAGGCTACGAAACATTTCCATACACACAACAGCTGTTAGACAATGCAACCTGACAGATGGCATGAGGCTAGAGCTGAACTGCCTGTGGTAGCTACTAGCTACAGTAGAGTGCATTCGGAAACTATTCAAACCCCTTGACTTTTTTCCACATTTTGTTACGTTACAGCCTTTCTTCTAAAATGGTTTAAATAATGTTTCCCTCAATCTACACACAAAACCCCACAATGTCTAAGCAAAAACAGGTTTTTAGAAATGTTTGCAAATGTATTAAAAATAAAAAACAGAAATACCTTATTTACATAAGTATTCAGACCCTTTAATATGAGACTCGAAATTGAGCTCAGGTGCATCCTGTTTCCATTGATAGTCCTTGAGATTTTTCTACAACTTGATCGGAGTACACCTGTGGTAAATTCAATTGATTTGACATGATTTGGAAAGGCACACACCTGTCTATATAAGGTCCCACAGTTAACATGCATGTCAGAGCAAAAACCAAGCTGAGGAATCGGGGGAGGAGGGTCTTGGTCAGGGAGGTGACCAACAACCCGATGGTCACTCTGATAAAGCTCTAGAGTTCCTCTGTGGAGATGGGAGAACCTTCTCTGCAGCACCTGCCAATCAGGACTTTACGGTAGAGTGTCCAAGTGGAAGCCACTCCTCAATAAAAGGCACATGAGCGCAGCTTGGAGTTTGCCAAAAGGCACCTAAAGACTCTGAATGCCAAGCGTCACGTCTGGAGGAAACCTGGCACCATCCTATGGTGAAGCATGGTGGTGGCAGCATCATGCTGTGGGGATGTTTTTCAGTGGCAGGGACTGGGAGACTAGTCAGGATCAAGGTAAAGATGAACGGAGCAAAGTACAGAAAGATCCTTGATGAAAACCTGCTCTCAGAACCTCAGACTGGGGCAAAGGTTCACCTTCCAACAGGGCAACAACCCTAAGCACACAACCAAACCTACGCAGGTGTTGCTTCGGGACAAGTCTCTGAATGTCCTTGGGTGGCCCAGACAGAGCCCGGACATGAACATCTCTGGAGAGACCTGGAAATAGCTTTCCAGCGACGCTCCCCATCCAACCTGACAGAGCTTGAGAAGATCTGCAGAGAAGAATGGGAGAAAATCCCCAAATACAGGTGTGCCAAGCTTGTAGCGTCATACCCAAGAAGACTCGAGGCTGTAATCACTGCCAAAGGTGCTTCAACAAAGTACTAAGTAAAGGGTCTGAATAGTTATGTAAATGTGATTTTCTTTTTTTTTCTTTTTTTAAATTTGCAAACATTTCTAAATAACAGTTTTTGCTTTGTCATTATGGGGTATTGTGTGTAGATTGATGAGGGGGAAAACGTTTTAATAAAATTTAGAATAAGGCTGTAATGTAACAAAATGTGGAAAAAGTCAAGGGGTCTGAATATATTCCAAATGAAAAGAACTTCAGTCGAGAGGGGATGAAACCCTAGCTAACATTACACTACTAGCGCGGCACTGGGAATAAATGTTTTTTTCCTTTTAAGTCAAACAGCAGTTACCTTGCCAGCTATATCAGTCAATATAAAGAGCAGCCAGTTTCTGCTCTGCTTGCTTTTACAACCTGGAGAAATAGCACAACACCCACAGACTACAGCAGGCTAGATTTGAACACTCATCTTGTCTCACCTTTGATAAATGCCAACACTCACATAGACAACTGCCCACATGCAAGTTTGCATGCACACATGCACTCACATGTGATGTGTTTCAGTGGTCACAATACCTTCTTTCTCCCAGCCATACATACACACCTCCAAGCCTCATTACACATCCACAAGGACAATTGCCCTTGAAATGCCTCCTTCCTTTCTTATAATGTGAACTCATACTGTGGAAACTATTTAATTTGTGTGATGGACTGAAATCAATATTTTGTCAGGATAAACCTTGGGAGGCATTCAATGAACTGTATGAATGTGTATGGAGAGTGTACTGTTCTGTACACAGAGGCTTGTTTTGGTAGCATTGAGGCCAGTTATAAGAAACTACCAAATGTAGCATTGAGACTTGTAATTGCAGTGCCTGGAAGAAAATAATGAATTTAAATTATAAAAAACATAACTTTTGGAAGTAAGGATGATTTAAGCTGTATTGTTTTTTGTAAAATGTGATTATAATGCGAGGAGATAACCCACCGTCTGAACAGTGTATGTATAAGGTGACATGAGGGATTGGTTGACTATTGTGGTGTACATACGTACAGACGTGCTCAAATCTGTTGGTACCCCTCCACAAAAAACGAAGAATGCACAATGTTCTCTGAAATATCTTGAAACTGACAAAAGTAATTGGCAACCACCATTGTTTATTCCATATTTAATAGAAGTCATTCTTGCTTTTTTATTCAACATAATATTGTAAATAAAACAAATTAAAATGGCATGGACAAAAATGATGGGACCCTTAACCTAATATTTTGTTGCACAACCTTTAGAGGCAATCACTGCAATCAAATGTTTTCTGTAGCTCTCAATGAGACTTCTACACCCGTTAACAGGTAGTTTGGCCCACTCTTCCTGCGCAAACTGCTCCAGCTGTCTCTGGTTTGATGGGTAAATTCTCCAGACAGCAAGTTTCAGCTCTTTCTATAGATGTTCGATAGGATTCAGATCAGGACTCATAGAAGGCCACTTCAGAATAGTCCAAGGTTTTGTTATTATCCATTCTTGGGTGATTTTAGCTGTGTGTTTATCCTCCATTATCCTGTTGGAGGACCCATGACCTGCGACTGAGACATAGCTTTCTGACACTGGGCAGTACGTTTCGTTCCAGAATGCCTTGATAGTCTTGAGATTTCATTGTGCCCTGCACAGATTCAAGGCACCCTGTGCCAGGCGTAGCAAAACAGACCCAAAACATAACCAAGCCTCCTCCACGTTTCACTGTAAGTATGGTGTTCTTTTCTTTGAAAGATTCATTTTTTCGTCTGTGAACATAGAGCTGACGTGACATGCCAAAAAGCTCCAGTTTTGACTCATCTGTCCAAAGGACATTCTCCCAGAAGGATTGTGGCTTGTCAATATGCATTTTAGCAAATTCCAGTCTGGCTATTTTATGTTTTTCTTTCAAATGGTCCTCCTGGGTCTTCTTCCATGGAGCCCATTTTCACTCAAAAAGCGACGGATGGTGCGATCAGAAACTGATGTACCTTCACCTTGGAGTTCAACTTGTATCTCTTTGGCAGTTAACCTAACCTTGGTTCTTTTTCTACCATTCACACTATCCTTCTGTTCAATCTGGGGTCAATTTTCCTTTTGTGGCATCGCCCAGGGAGGTTGGCTACAGTTCCATGGACCTTAAACTTCTTAATAATATTTGCAACTGTTGTCACAGGAACATCAAGCTGCTTGGAGATGGTCTTGTAGCCTTTACCTTTACCATGCTTGTCTATTATTTTCTTTCTGATCTCCTCAGACAACTCTCTCCTTTGCTTTCTCTGGTCGATGTTCAGTGTGGTGCACACAATGATATCAAACAGCACAGTGACTACTTTTCTCCATTTAAATAGGCTGAATGAGTGATTACAAGATTGGAGACGTGTGATACTAATTAAAGAAACTAATTAGTTTGAAATATCACTATAATCCAATTATTTATTATCTTTTCTAAGGGGTACCAACGAATGTGTCAAGGCCATTTTAGAATATCTTTGTAGAATAAGCAATAATGAATCTCTTTTCACAGCTTCTTTGCTTTATTCTATGACATACCAAAGGCATGCAAGTATACATGATAAAATTGCTTTTAATTTCATCACTTTTCAGCAGGAATTAAGCATTATTTCAATGAGTTCTAAGGGTACCAACAAATTTGAGCACGTCTGTATAAGGCCAGATCCACAATATATTTTTTGTTCATCAGCTGTAGACCTTCCCTCACAAAAGAAGGTCTACAGTGCCCAGTTGTCATACTTGAGTAAAAGTAAAGATACCTTAATAGAAAATGACTCACGTAAAAGTGAAAGTCACCCAGTAAAATACTAACTGAGTAAAAGTATTTGGTTTTAACTATACTTAAGTATCAAAAGTAAATGTAATTGGTAAAATATACTTGTATCAAAAGAAAAACTATAAATCATTTCAAATTCCTTATATTAAGCAAACCAGATGGCACATTTATTATTATTATTTAAAAAATTGAAGAAAATACGGCTAGCCAGGGGCACACTACAACACTCAGACGTAATTTACAAATGAAGCAGTCCCGTGTAGCTCAGATGGTAGAGCGTGGCGCTTGCAACGCCAGGGTTGTGGGTTTGATTCCCACGGGGGACCAGTACGAAAAACGTATGAACATGTATGCACTAACTAACTAACTGTAAGTCGCTCTGGACAAGAGTGTCTGCTAAAATGTAAAAGCATTTGTGTTTTTACATTACATAAAACGTACATTATTTTCTTTAGGAATGTAGTGAAGTAAAAGTAAAAGTTGTCAAAAGTAGAAATAATAAAGTACAGATACTCAAAAAAACTACTTAAGTAGTACTTTAAAGTATTTTTACTTAAGTACCTTACACCACTGATTACTGTAGTATTTACTATAACATTTTTGTCCTATTATCTTTGGCATAGAAGTGGAGGCTCAGGAAACCTACTAGAGAAAAGAGCAATAGTAAAAGAGTAAATGTTCCATAACCTGTAGGCCTGGTGTCTGAACACAACATGTGGTCTATACTTGGTAAGTGCACTACCGTTCAAAAGTTTGGGGTCACTTAGAAATGTTCTTGTTTTTGAAAGAAAATCACATTGTTTGTCCATTAAAAATAGAAATACAGTGTAGACCTTGTTAATGTTGTAAATAACTATTGTAGCTGGAAACTGCAGATTTTTTATGGAATATCTACATAATCAACTGAGCAAGAGGACAAGTACATTAGTGTCTAGTTTGAGAAACACACTGTTGACGTTGAGACTGGTGTTTTGGGGGTACTATTGAATGAACCTGCCAGTTGAGGACTTTTGAGGTGTCTGTTTCTCAAACTAGACACTAATGTACTTGTCCTCTTGCTCAGTTGTGCACCGGGGCCTCCCACTCCTCTTTCTATTCTGGTTAGAGCCAGTTTACGCTGTTCTGTTAAGGGAGTAGTACACAGCGTTGTACGAGATCTTCTTGGCAATTTCTCACATGGAATAGCTTTCATTTCTTAGAACAAGAATAGACTGACGAGTTTCAGAAGAAAGTTCTTTGTTTCTGACCATTTTGAGCCTGTATTCGAAACCCACAAATGCTGATGCTCCAGATACTCAACTAGTCTAAAAAAGGCCAGTTTTATTGCTTCTTTAATCAGCACAACAGTTTCAGCTGTGTTAACATAATTGTGAAAGGGTTTTCTAATAATCAATTAGCCTTTTAAAATGATAAACTTGGATTAGCTAACACAACGTGCCATTGGAACACAGGAGTGATGGTTGCTGATAATGGGCCTCTGTACCTCTATGTAGATATTCCATAAAAAATCAGCTGTTTCCAGCTACAATAGTAATTTACAACATTAACAAGGTCTACACTGTATTTCTGATCAATTTTATGTTATTTTAATGGACAAAAAAAGTGATTTTCTTTAAAAAACAAGGACATTTCTAAGTGACCCCAAACTTTTGAACGGTAGTGTATGTTTCTCACAAATTGCGATATGGGGGAGGGGAATGGGAAGGGTATACTACAGTGTGTAGTATAGTACTCTACAGTATACTACAGTTTTACTATAGACTTCTATAGTAAGTACTGAACAATTCTATTGTCACGAACGGGTGCAGAGACAGACCAAGGCGCAGCGCAGGTATAGTTCGACATTTTTTATTATACTATGTAATATGTTATTTACTATGTATAAAGAAACACAAATGACGAACTACTGAACAAACAAACACTAATACAATAATGTAACGACAATGCACACTTACGTTCACCGTGACTTGCGAAATATACGACAACGACCCACACCAGAGTGAAGGACAGACTAACATATATAGGATCCCTAATTAGAGACAATGCGGTGCAGCTGCCTCTAATTAGGGATCCAACCCAAGGTTCGGGGTTGCGGACCTTCGCCGGAGGTTCGGGGCTGCTGACCTTCGCCGGAGGTTCGGGGCTGCTGACCTTCGCCGGAGGTTCGGGGCTGCTGACCTTCACCGGAGGTTCGGGGCTGCTTACCTTCGCCGGAGGTTCGGGGTTGCTGACCTTCGCCGGAGGTTCGGGGTTGCTGACCTTCGCTGGAGGTTCCGGGCTGCGGACCTTCGCTGGAGGTTGCGGGCTCCGGACCTTCGCTGGAGGTTCCGGGCTGCGGACCTTTTACTGGAGGTGCCCTTCTGTCCAGTAGCCTCAGCACTAGTGCCCGTCGGCGCTCAACGTCCTTCTCCTCCTCTATCTCCCGTAGGAATGGGTCCTTCTGAGCCTCCAGCGGAAGCGCAACCCAGGCTCTCCACCACCTCGTCTGCTCCTCCTCCGGGTATTTATAGAACCCCTCCGGCTTCTCCCGATCCTGATCTGTGGGCAGACGAAGTGGTGGGCGATTCCCCTTCTTCAGCCTCTCCGGGCTCTGGCTGTGCACCGATGGTGTGGTGCTCGCAGCCACAACGGACCTTTGCTTCTCCATCCTCCTCCATTGCTCCAAAACCCTCCCACAGTCCTCAGGCCTCACCCTAGGCCACGTCGGAACTGGTACTGGCGCTAACTCCTCTCGGTCCGTCTCTCCCCAGTCGCACTGCTTGGTCTCACGTGGGTGGGGAACCAGGCCCAGCCAATCAGAATTAATTTTTCCCCACAAAAGGGCTTTATTCCAGACAGAAATACTCCTCAGTTTCATCAGCTATTCGGATGGCTGTTCTCAGATGATCTCGCACGTGAATAAGCCTGGTGTTACGGTCCTGGGCTGGCGTGGTTACACATGGTCTGCGGTTGTGAGGCCAGTTGGGCGTACTCCCAAATTCTCTAAAACGACGTTGGAGGTGGCTTATGGTAGACAGCTCTGGCAACAGCTCTGGTGGACATTCTTGCAGTCAGCATGCCAATTGCGGTGACATTTGTGGCATTGTGTTGTGTGACAAAACTGCACATTTAAGAGTAGCCTTTTATTGTCCCACTAGGTGCACCTGTGTAATGATCATGCTGTCTAATCAGCTTCTTGATATGCCACACCTGTCCGGTGGATGGATTATCTTGGTAAAGGAGAAATGCTCACTAACAGGGATGTAAACACATTTGTTCACAACATTTGAGAGAAATTGTTGTCCTTATGGAACATTTCTAGGATCTTTTCTTTCAGCCCATCAAGCATGAGACCAACACTTTGTGTGTATGTGTGTGTGTCTGTGTGTGTGTGTGAGCGCGTGCGAATGAGTTTGTGTGTGTATCCATCCAGAAAAGTAAGTAGCTCTGTTTTATGAATTCCAGGGCATCAATGGGGGATATGATATTCCAAGCTGCTTCATTGCTCAAAAACCTGGTCAATTCAAAACTGAGAGCCTGACTGGACTGAACCCTGATCACTTCCTTACTGACTCTGGTCTGTACCTCTTTATTTATTGTGAAAGAATGGCGCTGGAACAGATAGCTGCCATTTTATGGGTTCACTTCTATGTTGTGTTTTTTTGCCCTGATCTTAACCTTTTTTGTACATCATTTTTCCACCATCCTTTCCTATGACCAAAAAAGCTTCTGGACATCAGAAGAGTTTTCACTAACCTCAACTTGGATGAAGATTTCTACTTCAACGAGTCGACAGCGCAGAACATACTGCTAACCCCGAACCAGGCCATAATCACAGAGTCTCGGAAGAGAAAGAGACAGCCAAAGAGAGTCCGACTTGTGGACACCCTGACAAAACTAAGTTGGTGAGGAGACTCTACTGTCTCTACTCTCCGCTCTATTGTCGAAATTACAATCACTGGAGAACAAACTGAACAAACTCCTTCGGAGACTATCCTATCAACTAGGACCTGAAGAACTGTAATATCCTATGTTTCTCGGAGTTGTGGCTAATCAAGGACATGGATAATGTACAGTACCAGTCAAAAGTTTGGACACACCTACTCATTCCAGGGTTTTGATTTATTTTTTACTATTTTCTACATTGTAGAATAACAGTGAAGACATCAAAACTATGAAATAACACATATGGAATAAAGTAGTACCCAAAAAATATTTTATATTTGATATTATTCAAAGTAGCCACCCTTTCTTAATACGTTTGAGCCAATCAGTTGTGTTGTGACAAGGTAGGGGTGGTATACAACATCAACTGTTCAGAGGAGACTGCATGAATCAGGCCTTCATGGTCGAATTGCTGCAAAGAAACCATTACTAAAGGACACCAATAATAAGAAGAGACTTGATTGGGCCAAGAAACACAAGCAATGGACATTAGACCAGTGGAAATCTGTCCTTTAGTCTGATGAGTCCAAATTTGAGATTTTTGGTTCCAACCGCCATGTCTTTGTGAGACGCAGAGTAGGTGAATTGATGATCTGCACATGTGTGGTTCCCACCGTGAAACATGGAGGAGGAGGTGTGATGGTGTGGGGGTGCTTTGCTGGTGACACTGTCAGGGATTTATGTAGAATTCAAAGCACACTTAATCAGCATGGCTACCACAGCATTCTGCAGCGATATGCCATCCCATCTAGTTTGTTGCTAAGTGTGACTATCATTTATTTTTCAACAGGACAATGACCTAAAACACACCTCCAGGCTGTGTAAGGGCAATTTGACCAAGAAGGAGAGTGATGGAGTGCTGCATCAGATCACCTGGCCTCCACAATCACCTGACCTCAACCCAATTGAGATGGTTTGGGATGAGTTGGACCGCAGAGTGAAGGAAAAGCAGCCAACAAGTGCTCAGCATATGTGGGAACTTCAAGAATGTTGGAAAAGCATTCCAGGTGAAGCTGGGTGAGAGAATGCCAAGAGTGTGCAAAGCAGTCATCAAGGCAAAGGATGGCTACTTTGAAGATTTGTTTAACACTTTTTTGGTTACTACATGATTCCATATGTGTTATTTCATAGTTTTGATGTCTTCACTATTATTCTACAATGTAGAAATAGTAAAAATAAAGAAAAACCCTTGAATGAGTAAGTGTGTCCAAACTTTTGACTGGTACTGTACATCTAGTTGGTTTTTCTATGCATTGGCCAGCTTCGGGAAAGCTCAAGGGAGGTGTGTGTCTCTTTTTTAACAACATCTGACTTAAGGAAGTCTTGAGGTTCTGCTTGCCTGAGTTAGAATACCTCATTAGCTGTAGAACCAGACTATTTACGAAGATAATTTTCATCTATGTATTTTTTGCTGTCTATTTACCACCACAAACGATGCTGGCACTAAGACCGTACTCAATGAGCTGTATAGGGCCATAAGCAAACAAGAAAATGCTCATCCAGAGGTGGTGCTCCTAGTGGCTGGTGATTTTAATACTGGAAAACCGAAATCCATTTGACCTAATTTCTACCAGCATGTCACCTGTCCAACTAGAGGTGAAAAAACTCTAGTTCACCTTTATCCACACACAAAAACGCATAAAAAGCTCTCCCTCACCCTCCTTGGCAAATCTGACCGTAACTCTATCCTCCTGATTCCTGATAAAAAAAAATCAAGTGACACGCCCAATACGGAAGTGGTCCAGTGAAGCGGATGCTAAGCTACAGACTGGAATATGTTCTGGAATTCACGCTCCCCGTATCCGTTGTCAGTAAGACCTTTAAACAGGTTAACATTCACAGGGCCAGATGGACGCGTACACCGAGCATGCACTGACCAGCTGGCAAGTTCGCCGAGACTTTCAACCTCTCCCTGACCCAGTCTGTAATACCTACATGTTTCAAGCAGGTAGGTGGGACTGGGGTCTGAAGGTAGGTGGGACTGGGGTCTGAAGGTAGGTGGGACTGGGGTCTGAAGGTAGGTGGGACTGGGGTCTGAAGGTAGGTGGGACTGGGGTCTGAAGGTAGGTGGGACTTGGGTCTGAAGGTAGGTGGGACTGGGGTCAGAGCTTCTGCTCTTTTATGTAATCTGTAGGGAACCCAATATATGGTCTATACATGGCATGTAGGTTTCTCACTTATTAGTGGCACAAATTTAGATGTGGAGGAGGGGATTGGGTAGTTGCGGACATTGCTGTTGTATTTACTACAGTGTTTTTTTTATGACAATACTGTAGTATTTACTATAGCATTCTACAGTATACTACAACATTTTATAGTAAGTACTACACATGATCGAGGGATACTGCAGTCTTTAGTATAGTATTCTACAGTATAATACAGTTTACTATATTATTCTATAGTAAACTGTAGTACTTTTTCATGTGGGATATGACTCCAGTAGTCTGGGTGTTTCATTCTACTGTAGAGTCCATAGACCAGTATCGTGGAAATTCTTACACACAGGGACAAAATTCCCATCACACCAGTATAGGACCTACATATTGTATCTTACATACTCCATAGGCAGATCCTTCCAAAGCTGAAAAGCTGATTTCCGGTGTCTTAAGTGGAATCCAGTCTTGCATGAGGAAATACGACTATAGTTGTGTGGTTGTGTGGGTGTTTGATTCCACTGCAGTCCCCATAAACCAGGATGGTGGAACCATAATGCAAACGGCCTTGTCGTCTACCGGCTGAGTTATTTTAATTTTATTTTATTTTATTTTATTAGGATCCCCATTAGCCGACGCCAATGGTGACAGCTAGTCTTGCTGGGGTCCGGCACATCATGAAAAAAACATTACTAACAAAAGACTTTACATACATTTAAAAACATTTACATATAGTGTGTGTGTTTGCATCTATAACTTTCACATGCATGTCAGTACATATACACTAAAAGTAGGTCACATAGGGGAGAGGCATTGAGGTGTTGCTTTATTTGTTTTTTGAAACCAGGTTAGCTGTTCACTTGCACTATATGAGATGGAAGGGAGTTCCATGCAATCATGGCTCTGTATAATACTGTACGTTTCCATGAATTTGTTCTGGACCTGGGCACTGCAAAAATACCCCTGGTTGCATGTCTGGTTGAGTAAGTGTGTGTCAGTGGTTTATTTTTTATTTCACCTTTATTTAACCAGGTAGGTCAGTTGAGAACAAGTTCTCATTTACAACTGCGACCTGGCCAAGACAAAGCAAAGCAGTTCGACAAAAAACAATACAGAGTTACACATGGGAAATAAACAAACGTACAGTCAATAACACAATAGAAAATCTATATACAGAGTGTAAATGTAGTGCAAAATGCAGTAAGGTTAGGAAGGTAGGACAATAAATAGGCCATAGTGGCGAAATAAATTACAGATTAGCATTAACACTGGAATGATGGATGTGCAAATGATGATGTGCAAAATAGAGATACTGGAGTGCAAAATGAGCAGAAGTAAAAAAAAGTATTAACAAATATATATATATATGGGGATGAGGTAGTAGGGTGGGCTATTTACAGAAGGGCTATATACAGGTGCAGTGATCGATAAGCAGCTTTGACAGCTGATGCTTAAAGTTAGTGAGGGAGATGGGAACCTCTAGCTTCAAGGATTTTTGCAATTCAGACGATACAAAAGAGAAGTTGAACAGGCTGGTAATAGGGGTTGCAACAATTTTGGCTGATCATTTTAGGAAAAAAGGGTCCAGATTGTCTAGCCCAGCATATTTGTAGGGGTCCAGATTTAGCAGCTCTTTCAGAACATCAGCTGTCTGGATTTGGTGTGGTGTGTGTAAGTTAACTATGCAAACCATTTGGGATTTCCAACAGATGTATGTTTCTTATAAAAACAAGAAGCAATGCAGTCAGTCTTTCCTCAACTCTTAGACAAGAGAGACTAGCATGCATATCATTGATGTTAGCCCTCTGATTTTAATGAAGAGGGCCAGGTGCAGCTTAATTAGGTCCTTCTTTGCAGCATGACCATATATGACTGGACAATAATCAAGAAGTTCAAACTAGAGCCTGCAGGACTTGCTTTGTGAAATGTGGTGTCAAAAAAGAGTGTCTCTTTATCACGGATAGACCTCTGCCCATCTTTACAACCATTGAATCAATATGTATTGACCATGACTGTTTACAATCTAAGGTAACACCAAGTAATTTAGTCTCCTCAACATGTTGAACAGACACATAATTCATTACCAGATTCAGCTGAGGTCTATAACTTAGGGAATGATTTGTACAAAACACAAAACTCTTAGTTTTAGAGATGTTTAGGACCAGTTTATTACTGGCCAACCATTCTAAAGCGGACTGCAACTCTTTGTTAAGTGTTGCATACAGCATACATGGACACACAATCTTTGTTTAATGCCAGTGGCTGGTCATTGGTAAAAATAGAAAAGATTAGAGGGCCAAGAGAGATGCCCTGTGAAACACCACACTTTACATGTTTAATATTAGAGAAGCTTCTATTAAAGAAACCCCTCTGTTTTCTAATAGATACAGTGCATTTGGAAAGTATTCAGACCCCTTTACTTTTTCTACATTTAGTTTTTACGTTACAGCCTTATTGTAAAATGTATTACATAACTTTTCCCCCTCATCAATCTACACACAATATAGCATAATGACAAAGCAAAAACTGGTTTCTCTAAGTGTTTGCAAATTTATTTAAAAAAAAAACTGAAATATCACATGTAAATAAGTATTCAGACCCTTTACTCAGTACTTTGTTGAAGCACCTTCGGCAGCGATTACAGCCTCAAGTCTTCTTGGGTATGACGCTACAAGCTTGGGACACCTGTATTTGTAGAGTTTCTCCCATTCTTCTCTGCAGATCCTCTCAAGCTCTGTCAGGTTGGATGGGGAGCGTCGCTGCACAGGTATTTTCAGGTCTCTTCAGAGATGTTCGATCGGGTTCAAGTCTGGGCTCTGGCTGGGCCACTCAAGGACATTCAGAGATGGTGGTTCCACATTGTGGTGGTTCCAAACTTCTTCCATTTAAGAATGATGGAGGCCACTGTGTTCTTGGGGACCTTTAATGCTGCACAAATGTTTTGGTACACTTTCCCAGATCTGTGCCTCGACACAATCCTGTCTCGAAGCTCTATGGACAATTCTTTCGACCTCATGGCTTGGTTTTTGCTCTGACATGCACTGTCAACTGTGGGACCTTATATAGACAGGTGTGTGCCTTTCCAAATCATGTCCAAATCAATTCAATTTACCACAGGTATACTCCAATCAAGTTGTAGAAACATCTCAAGGATGATCAATGGAAACAGGATGCACCTGAGCTCAATTTCGAGTCTCATATTAAAGGGTCTGAATACTTATGTAAATAAGGTATCTGTTTGTGTCAGTGCAGTACATGTTGAGTGCCCTTCTCTATATGAATGCTGAAAGTCTGTTGTTAATTTGTTTCCAGATAAATAGCATTGTATTTGGTGAAACACAATTTTTTCCAATAGCTTAACCATTCTTGGGTAGAAGAATGACTTTGGCTTCCCTCCAGGCCTGAGGACAAACACTTTCCTCTAGGCTCAGATTAAAGATATAACATATACTACATGACCAAGAGTATGTGGACACCTGCTTTTGGAACATTTCATTACAAAAATCATGCGGATTAATATGGAGTTGGTCCCCCCTTTTCTTCTATAACAACCACTCTTCTGGGAAGGCTTTCCACTAGATATTGGAACATTGATGTCGGGCACTTATGTTGGGCGATTAGGCCTGGCTCTCAATCGGCGCTCCAATTCCATACCTACCTCCATACCTACCTCGCTTTATGCACGGGGGCATTGTCATGCTGAAACAGGAAAGGGCCTTCCCCAAACTGTTGCCACAAAGTTGGAAGCACAGAATCGTCTAGAATGTAATTATAGGTCATAGTGTTAAGATTTCCCTTCACTGAAACTAAGGGGCCTAGCCCATGAAAAACAGCCCCAGACCATTATTCCTCCTCCACCAAACTTTACAGTTCACACTATGCATTCGGCCAAACTCAGATTTGTCCGTTGGATTGCCAGATGGTGAAGTGTGATTCATCACTCCAGAGAACACGTTTCCACTGCTCCCGAGTCCAATGGAGGCGAGCTTTACACCACTCCAGCCGACGCTTGGCATTGTGCATGGTGATCTTCGGCTTGTGTGCGGCTCCCGACGAACAGTTATTGTGCTGAAATTTCTTCCAGAGGCCTCGGTAGTGAGTGTTGCAACCGAGGGCAGATGATTGTTACACGCTACATGCTTCAGCACTTGGCGGTCCCGTTCTGTGAGCTTGTGTGGCCTATCACTTCGCGGCTGAGCCGTTGTTGCTCCTAGACGTTTTCACTTCACAATAACAGCACTTACAATTGACTGGGGCAGCTCTAGCAGGGCAGAAATTTCAGTAAGTAATCTCAGTAAGGCCATTCTACTGCCAATGTTTGTCTATGGAGAGTGCATGGCTGTGTGCTCGGTTTTATACATCTGACAGCAACGGGTGTGGCTGAAATAGCCGAATCGACTAATTTGAAGGGGTGCCCAGATATTTTTGTATATATAGTGTATAGGAGTGGCTAAAGAGTCAGCTACCATCTTCAGTAGTTTTCCATCTTAGTTGTCAGTGCAAGGATGTTTGTCATTATTGATCGACAACAATTAATTTTCCACCTCTCCCACACTAACTTTACAAAATGTAAATGCTTTTCTTTCATTATTTATGTTTTTAATGCATGACTACGATGGCTCACTGTTCATTGTTGGCCTTTCCTGCCTAAGTTTGCCCACTTTGCCAGTTAAGTAATCATTAAAATAATTGGCAACATCAATAGGTTTTGTGATAAATAAGCCTTCTGATTCGATGAAAAATGGAGTTGAATTTGTCTTTCTGACCATAATTTACTCCATTATTTATATCAGATTCATAATACAGTTTTTTCTTCCTTTTGTTGAGTCCAGTCACATAATTTCTCAATTTGCAGTTAGTCAGCCAGTCAGATGTGCAGCCAGACTTATTAGCCACTCCTTTTGCCCTATCTCTTTCAACCATACAGTCTTTAAATTCCTCATCAATCCATGGAGCCTTAACAGTTCTAACAGTCAGTTTCTTAACAGGTGCATCTTTATCAATAATTGGAAGTATTAATTTCATAAATGAATCAAGTACAGCATCTGGATACTCCCTATTAATAACATCAGACCAACAATTTGTTTTAACATCATCCACATAAAAGTCACAGCAAAATATTTTGTATGATCTGTTATTGTCATGAGTGGGTTGAAGGAGAGACCAAGACGCAGCGCAGGGATAGTAGTTCGACATTTTATTGCACTATACTATGTATATATCCAATACTTTGTATAATGCAACCAACTGAAATGACGAACTAAACTAAACCGAAAACAAACACTACAGACAAAACGTCACGTTCACAAAAACCAAACACGAATGAACGGACGTAAAAAGCACACTTACTTTCACCGTGACTGGAGAATTACATCGACAACGACCCACACCAGAGTGAAGGACAGACTTAACATATATAGGATCCCTAATTAGAGACAATGCGGTGCAGCTGCCTCTAATTGGGGATCCAACCCAAAACCCACACAGAAACAGAAAAGAAAGACACTGTCAGACTCTGACCATAGCTACATAGAGAAGCAAATAGGCTTCTCTATGGCCAGAGCCTGACAGTTATACACTATTTTAGGCCCAGCTTTTGTAACCTTGGATTTCCTGGATATAGCCACTATATTGTGATCACTGCATCCAATGGGTAAGGATACAGTTCAATCTTCTAGATTGGGCAGTCCTATCTGGGCATTTTGGAATCAGTGTAAATCTGATTTTAACGAGTCCCAAAAGGCAGGGGTCCTTGGAACACTCTTCTTCTCAACTCATCAGATCACTCATTAGTGCCCCTTGTAAGTTACCTAATGAAACAGGTCCTACAGGCTTTTGCTTGAACGTTGTGTCTGTGCTAGACCTGTGTTTTTGGGACAAGGATGTTACGCTAGTATTAAATCGTGGTCTCTCTGTCTGTCTGTCTGTCTGTCTGTCTGTCTGTCTGTCTGTCTGTCTGTCTCTCTGTCTCTCTGTCTCTCTGTCTCTCTGTCTCTCTGTCTCTCTGTCTCTCTGTCTCTCTGTCTCTGTGTGTGTGTGTGTGTGTGTGTGTGTGTGTGTGTGTGTGTGTGTGTGTGTGTGTGTGTGTGTGTGTGTGTGTGTGTGTGTGTGTGTGTGTGTGTGTGTGCGTGTGTGCGTGTGTGCGTGTGTGCGTGTTTGTGTGCGTGTGCGTGTGCGTGTGCGTGTGTGTGTGTGTGTGTGTGTGTAATACATACAATATATGTATGTTCTGTAGAGAAAAGGAGCAAGGTGAAATGTTTAATTTATCAACGCTTGGATTCCTTCGTAGAAACTTCCTTCATGATTCCCAGAAACTGGTCACAGCCCCTCTTTGCACACCCATATGTTTTCACACGGACGCCCCATAAACCACAGGACTAATGTATCATAACATGTGACAGTGAGGAATCTCACTGTGTAGAGCTGATGAACCAAAATAAATGGGCTTCCTTTACATTTCTCATTCACCAGTGGAAAACCATGGCTTTTTATCTCAATATCCTATACCTTTATTCTCAGGAATCTTATTTATTTAAACATTTTACTGACATACGATTAGATATTTGCTGTATAAGGCTCTCACGTCAACTTCTGTTACATAAATGAGTCACCATTGCAGTATGTAAGTATGCTCCGTGGTCAGTACAGCGTGTGCAGTAGACTGTACAGCACCCCCATGGAAAGAACAATTCCTCATGTTTTTAGCCATACTGAATTAACAGTAAGTGTATATGAGGAAGAACATCATACATTTCAAAGTCATATAAATGAAATCAAATACATGTTTATTGCCACATGCTTCGTAAAACAACAGGTGTATTCTAACAGTGAAACGCTTACTTACGGATCCTTCTCAACAATGGACAATACAACAAAACATAAAAAAATATATATTATTACTAATAATATTTTTTTAAATAGTAGCACAAGGAATAAATGCACAGTGAGCAATGATAGCTTGGCTATATACATGGGGTACCAGTACATAGTCTATGTGCAGGGGTATTAGGAAATTGAGGTAGCTATGTACGGGGGGGGGTAAAGTGACTAGGCAACAGGATAGATAATAGACAGTAGCAGCAGCGTATGTGAGGAGTGTGTAAGTGTGTGTGTGGAGAATGTGTGCCTATGTGTACGTGTTGTGTGAGTGTGTGTGTGTGTGTGTGTGTGTATGTGTTAGGGTGTCAGTGTAAGTATGTGTGAGTGTATGGGTAAAGTCCAGTGTGTGTGCATAGAGTCAAAAAGAGTTGCAAAAAGGATCAATGCATATAGTCCGAGTAGTAACTATTTAGTAGTCCTTTGCCTTGGGGGTAGAAGCTGTTCAGGAACCTTTTGTCCCTTACTTAGCACTCCGGTACCGCTTGCATTGTGGTAGGAGAGAGAACAGTCTATGACTTCGTGGCTGGAGTCTTTGACAATTTTTAAGGCCTTCTTCTGACACCGCCTGGTATAGAGGTCACTCCGTTTCCTGTAGTCCACGATAATATTCTTTGTTTTGCTGACCTTGAGGGAGAGGTTGTTGTACTGGCACCACACTGCCAGGTCTCTGACCTCCTCCCTATAGTCTGTCTCGTCATCATTGGTGATCAGGCCCACCACCGTTGCGTCATCGGCAAACTTGATGATGGTGTTGGAGTCATGCTTGGATACGCAGTCGTAGGTGAACAGGGAGTACAGGAGGGGACTAAGCACGCACCCCTGAGGGGTCCCTGTGTTGAGGGTCAGCGTGGCAGATGTGTTGTTGCCTACCCTCACCACCTGGGGGCGGCCTGTCAGGAAGTCCAGGATCCAGTTGCAGAGGGAGGTGTTTAGTCCCTGGGTCCTTAGTTTCGTGATGAGCTTGGAGGGCACTATGGTGTTGAACACTGAGCTGTAGTTCATGAACAGCATTCTCATGTAGGTGATTCTTTTGTCCAGGTGGGAAAGGGCAGTGTGGAGTGCAATAGAGATTGCGTCATCTGTTGGTCTGTTTGGGCGGTATGCGAATTGGAGTGGGTCCAGGGTTTCTGGGATGATGGTGTTTATGTGAGGCGTGATCAGCCTTTCAATGCATTTCATGCCTACAGATGTGAGTGCTACGGGGCTGTAGTCATTTAGACAGGTTACCTTGGCGTTCTTGGGCACAGAGACTATGGTGGTCTGCTTCTCATCGTACATTATACACTGTATATTTAAAATGATGGATGTATGAATAGCCTATAGAAAAAGCATTCCTCATAGTTATGAACAGATACTATATATACATGAAAAGTAGTATCCCTCTAAAGCTGGCCATAGATTACATGATTCTTTAACTGCAATTTGGCAACGATTTGGGATCTACAACAAATTTCTTGGATTGTATAATCGTAGGCTCCGACCAAGACATTGTAGGTCGCACAATGTGAGTGGGTGAAAGATGTGTGATTATGGGTTTTGCGCTCTCCCAATCTGCATTTTAGGTCCTGATTATTTTTCAGACATGCCAGACATTTTCAGGGGGTGCTACCATGCGACTTGTGCAACTTTTTATTTAACCTTTATTTAACTAGACAAGTCGGTTAAGAACAAATTCTTATTTACAATGACGGCCTACCTACAGGGTCAGCCCCTGGAGCAAATTAAGGTTAAGTGCCTTGCTCAAGGACACATCGACAGGTTTTTCACCTTGTCGGCTCGGGTTACTGGCCAAACACTCTAACCGCTAGGCTACCTGCCTCGTTGTCCGGCTACAGCCACAGACAAGAAATGGTTTTGATGTCCACCAGATTATCTGCAGTTGATCTCTAGTTAAACCATCAAGAGGAGCTCAGTTCACCAACACAGCTGATCTCAATTGCAACCATTATTGGTCACCTCATTACCGCTCCCTAAAAGCTGACATAGGTGTTACTGTACCTTAGTCCTGCCTGCTACAAGTCTTTCAAGATATGTTCACTCTCTGGTGGGTATTATCATCAGAACAATTTTGTTCTTCTTTCTGAGCAGATTATGAGTGATTGGTCAATTTGACATTCATTCCCTACAACTGAAATAAAGTATTTCTACTGTGGCAATTTACCCAACACGTTATATGAATGGAAAACTAATGTGTGTGTAGCCTACTCTTATTATTTTATTTGTTTCCAATGTATCTAATGTATTAAATATACAACGGTCTTTAAAATAAATGTGTATGGTATGGTAATTTATTATCAAGATTGGGGAAAAAATATCCATGGATTGTCCATATTTGAAATATGTAACTAAATCAAGTTAATGATTATACAATCTATACATTTTTTATCAAATGAAAATGTAGTCTAATAACATTTCAAATGGAATATATTGTATTATTTTGCCATTTTATGGTGAAACGTTTGAATGAAATATAGGCCAGTCCTTCTATATTCTTCTACGCTAATAAGTGTTTGTACATTAAATCAGCTTTACGGTTTCCGTTTATCCTGATAGATCGATCTTTAATTTCAGTGGAGAACCTAGACGCAGTTGTCTGGTATCGTAATCACATGGCACTGTAACAACAAGAGAAACTGATCTGTTTTGGTTGGTTGTAAGCAAGTTTGCCATAATCTTCCGTTAGTAGCATTCTGAGAAATCCAGCGGTAATGCGTCTCACAGCGCTACATTCTGCCTGCTCGTTGCAATCGATCCAATACGTATAGTCAGACCACGTATGTGTGTATGAGGTGCAGGCGTTGGGGGTATTGAGGCCCTCATAAATCTAATCTTGCTTTTAAGTGCCAGCTCGGGACAGCTATATGCTAATGGATCTGGCTGTCTTCCTCTGGGAATTCGATACCGTTTAGATCCACAGCCATACAAGTAATTAGAACTGACAGCAGTTCTAATAAATTTTAAAAAGCACCATTCTGCACTAACTATAATTTTTATTCAGACATTTGGAACAACACAAATAAATTATCATAAAATGTACTAATCCATTAGTAGCCTACTGTACAAAGTTAGAAGTGTGCTATTTGATAGATTCTCCCGCTCCCCCTACCTCGGGCTTCCAGTGGAGAGATCTGAGGTCAACCTACCCCTGACCCCCTCCCCATCTCGTACTTCTGAGTGGGAGACCTTCCCAGTCAGTAGCCTGCCTAGCTCACAAACTAGAATCAGATCGCCCACTCTGACAAGGTTAATTGATCCACAGTCCCACACGGTGACATGATATCATTGACGTGACGTGCAAATGAGCGATAGAAAACCGATGTCACCGTTCCACATTTTTTTGTGTGGGTGCACCCATGCCGCCCCCGGCAAGATGCCGCCCTGAGCGGCTGCCCATGTCGCCTATACCTAAATCCGCCACTGACTGACAGGACATATTTCATCCATCCATCCCACCTCATTGCGCCAGGAGAGGGGCTCAAGTGCTCCTGTGTGTGCACGTGTGTGTCTACCACTGAGTCCAGGTTGGTGTGTGGCTATGTGATGGTGATGGAACGTTAGTCTGTTTGTCTGTGTGTGCATGTGCATGACATTGAGGAAAGAATCAGGAGTGAGGGTGTGAATTCATCGACAAGTTTCATGCCTGTGTAAAAAATAATAATTTATAAATAAAAAAACAACCCTAAAAACACATAGCGGTCTTTATTTTTATTTTTTTTACAATTCATCTTAGGTAAGGTATTTTACACTGATATTAATCTCCTTTTCCAATAACTTTTACCCCACCCCTTTAAGTTATATTTCCTCTGAAAAATGGCTGGGTAAATCTTTGCCCAGAATGTTTTATTCTTAGCTTGTTGCTTCTGCAAACATCCCATTGTTTCTCTTGTCCAATTACAAGGAACTGTCTGTTCCTCTAAAATCACAGGCCTGCACATACCCTACCTCCAGTCCAGAGATGGAATTGGAGGCTAACGCATGGGAACTGCATCTATCCAGTTTATCCAAGATGAATGTCCAGTTTTTAAACTGCATGCCTTTTCAAGTAGTTCTTGTATTGGTGATACATTATGTATCGTTTTGCCTCTTGCAAGCAATGTTTTTATTTGAATTTCATCAGAAGTACTTGCCTTGTTTACACCAGCAACTGAATTCACATTGATGGAATATTTCATCATAAATATGCTGAACAAAAATATAAACACAACATGCAACAGTTTCAACGATTTTGCTGAGTTACAGTTCATATAAGGAAATCAGTCAATTGATTTGGGCTTCCAAGTGGCCCAGCATCGTCTGAGTTTGGCCGGTGTAGAATGTCATTGTAAATAAGAATTAGTTCTTAACTGACGTGCCTAGTTAAATATATAGTTTTATATAAATGAATTAGGCCCTATTCTATGGATTTCACACGACTGGGCAGGAGTGCTCCCCACTGGGGAGCCAGGCCCAGCCAATCAGAATGAGTTTTCCTCCACAAATGGGCTTAATTACAGAAATACTACAGTTTCATCAGCTGCGCGGGTGACTGGTCTCAGACGATCCCGCAGGTGAAGAACGCCGGATGTGGTGTCCTGGGCTGGCGTGGTTACACGTCGTCCGCAGTTGTGAGGCCGGTTGGACGTACTGCCAAATTCTCTAAAACGACATTGGAGGTGGCTTAGGATAGAGAAATTAACATTAAATTATTTGGCAACAGTTATGGTGGACATTCCTGCAGTCAGCAAGCAAACTGCACACTCGCTCAAAACCTGGGACATCTGTGGCATTGTGTTGTGACAAAACTGCACATTTTTAATGTCCCCAGCACAAGGTGCACCTGTGTAATGATCGTGCTGTTTAATTGATATGCCACACCGGTCAGGTGGATGGATTATCTTGGCAAAGGAGAAATGTTCACTGACAGGGACTATTTGTGCACATAATTTGAGAGGAACATTTCTCAAAAGTGAGTTTACAAGTTTATCAACTTTCAAAGCAAAATTACTTTCCCATCTCTTTTAGACATTTTTGCAAATTATTTAAAACAAAATACAGAAATACTTTATTTCCATAAGTATTCAGACCCTTTGCTATGAGACTCAAAATTGAGCTCAGGTGCATCCTGTTTCCATTGATTATCCTGAATGCCAAGCGTCATGTCTGGAGGAAACCTGCCCCATCCCTACGGTGAAACATGGTGGAGGCAGCATCATGCAGTGAGGATGTTTTTCAGCAGCAGGGACTGCCGATTGTGCATCTGTTAAAATTTGCCAGGGTCTTAGAGGCCAAGCTGGATTTCTTCAGCCTCCTGAGGTTGAAGAGGCACTGTTGTGCCTTCTTCACCACACTGTGTGGGTGGACCATTTCAGATTGTCAGTGATGTGTACGCCGATGTGGATAGGGGCGTGCTAGGGGCGTGCTTGTCACGTTCGGGTGTGTAGAGAGACCAAGGCGCAGCGTATCGATAGTTCGACATTGTTTATTAATCTAAATAAACTCGACAGGATGCGAACTATTCAAAATAACAAATGCAATATAATATAAGGAACACACGTAGCACGAACACGGGACATACAACATAACAATGAACCACGCCAAGGGAGTGGAACATAGACAATTAAGTAGGGTCCCTAATTAGAGGTAATGCATAGCAGCTGCCTCTAATTAGGGATCCCACACACAACACCACACAGACGTAGAAATACTAGATCTGCCAGACTCTGACCATAGAACTATAGAGAAGCAAAGCTTCTCTATGGCCAGAGCCTGACAGTACCCCCCCCCCCAAAGGCGCGGACTCCCGGCAGCAAGAAAAACAAACACAAAAACATGAGGGAAGGGTCAGGGAGGGAAAAACATCAAACACTGGGCCCCGGTGTGGCTGGCGATTCAGGCCATTTAAAGGGGCAACCCACCGGTCCTGGAAATGACCATGGTGGGGCAAAAGGCTCAGGCCATGGAGCGGGGCAAATAACCGGGCCAGGACTGGGCACCGGTGTGGCAGGCAACTCCGACCATGTAAAGGGGCAACCCACCGGTCCTGGAAACAGCAATGGTGGGGCAAAAAGTTCAGGCCATGGAGCGGGGCAAATAACCGGGCCAGGACTGAGCACCGGTGTGGCAGGCGACTACGGCCTTTCAATCATCACGGGAGGCTCCGGGCTGTCGACCGTCACGGGAGGTTCCGGGCTGTCGACCATCACGGGAGGCTCCGGGCTGTCGACCATCACGGGAGGCTCCGGGCTGATGAGGCGCACTGACGGTCTGGTGCGTGGAGCCGGCACTGGAGGTACCTGGCTGGGCACACGCACTGGAGGTCGAGTGCGGGAGTCGGCACGGGACGTACCGGACTGGAGAGGCGCACTGGAGGCCTGGTGCGTGGAGCCGGCACTGGAGGAACCTGGCTGGGCACACGCACTGGAGGTCGAGTGCGGGGAGTCGGCACGGGACGTACCGGACTGGAGACGCGCACTTGAAGCCTGGTGCGTGGAGTCGGCACTGGTGGCACCGAACTAATAACACGCACCTCAGGGCTAGTGCGGGGAGCAGGCACAGGACGTACCTGACTGGAGACGCGCACTTGAAGCCTGGTGCGTGGAGTCGGCACTGGTGGCACCGAACTAATAACATGCACCTCAGGGCGAGTGCGGGGAGCAGGCACAGGACGTACCTGACTGGAGACGCGCACTGGAAGCCTGGTGCGTGGAGTCGGCACTGATGGCACCGGACTGATGACACGCACCTCAGGGTGAGTGCGGGGAGCAGGCACAGGACGTACCTGACTGGAGACGCGCACTGGAAGCCTGGTGCGTGGAGTCGGCACTGATGGCACCGGACTGATGACACGCACCTCAGGGCGAGTGCGGGGAGCAGGCACAGGACGTACCGGACTGGAGACGCGCACTTGAAGCCTGGTGTGTGGAGTCGGCACTGATGGCACCGGACTAATGACACGCACCTTGGGGCTAGTGCGGGGAGCAGGCACATGACGTACCTGACTGGAGACGCGCACTGGAAGCCTGGTGCGTGGAGTCAGCACTGATGGCACCGGACTGATGACACACACCTCAGGGCTAGTGCGGGGAACAGGCACAGGACGTACCTGACTGGAGACGCGCACTGGAAGCCTGGTGCGTGGAGTCGGCACTGATGGCACCGGACTGATGACACGCACCTCAGGGCGAGTGCGGGGAGCAGGCACAGGACGTATCGGACTGGAGAGGCGCACTGGAGTGTAGCAGACAGCCGAACCCAGACTGGGCACCGGTGGAGCGGACTGCTCTGGCACTGGAGTGTAGCAGACGGCCGGACCCAGACTGGGCACCGGTGGAGCGAACTGCTCTGGCACTGGAGTGTAGCAGACGGCCGGACCCGGACTGGGCACCGTTGGAGCGAACTGTTCTGGCACTGGAGTAGAGCAGACGGCCGGACCCCGACTGGGCACCGGTAAAGCGGACTGCTCTTTCACGGGAGTGGAGTAGGCGACTGGACACGGATTATTCCATTCTTCCGCTATCTCCCACATCTCCTCCAAAACGTCTCCAAAATGTCTCTCCAAATACTCCATTTATAATTTGGGCACAGTGTATCCCACATGGAGAGTGGTACTGGCGCGTCCTCCTCGTTGCCAGACCATCCCCATAGCCCCCCCCCGAAATTTTCCTGGGGTTGACTACGGGCTCCTTTACCTCGATACCGCCGCTGTCTTCCTTTCTTCTCCTTTGCTCCAGTTTTACGCTGCTTGGTCGGGTGGTGGTTCATTCTGTCACGTTCGGGTGTGTAGAGAGACCAAGGCGCAGCGTATCGATAGTTCGACATCGTTTATTAATCTAAATAAACTCGACAGGATGCGAACTATTCAAAATAAAAAATGCAATATAATATAAGGAACACACGTAGCACGAACACGGGACATACAACATAACAATGAACCACGCCAAGGGAGTGGAACATAGACAATTAAGTAGGGTCCCTAATTAGAGGTAATGCATAGCAGCTGCCTCTAATTAGGGATCCCACACACAACACCACACAGACGTAGAAATACTAGATCTGCCAGACTCTGACCATAGAACTATAGAGAAGCAAAGCTTCTCTATGGCCAGAGCCTGACAGTGCTCCCTCTGCTGTTTCCTGAAGTCCACGATCAGCTCCTTCGTTTTGTTGACATTGAGGCTGAGGTTATTCTTCTGGCACCAGTTTTTTTGTTAGGTTTTTCTATAGGTAAGTTGATGTTGCAAAAACATACTGTTCATTATGATGAGTTCAAATACGCAACGCGGCGTGCCTGGATACAGCCCTTAGACGTGGTATATTGGCCATATACCACAAACCTCCGAGGTGCCTTATTGCTATTATAAACTGGTTACCAAACGTAATTAGAGCAGTAAAAATTAATGTTTTGTCATACCGGTGGTATACAGTCTGATATACCACGGCTGTCAGCCAATCATTCAGGGCTCAAACGACCCAGAATATAATTTGATTTAAAATGAGTTTGGAATACTGATAATACGGATTGCATTCTAGTCTTAAATTCAGATCTACATTAATAAATAACCACCTTCTCATAGACATCACAAGAGAGAGACACTAAGTGCGTGGGTAAGATCACTGGGGAAGCCAAAAAAAGTCTGAATGCAACCTATGTGTTGTGATAATTGCATTGTGATAATTGTGTTGTTTGCTCTATAACTTGTGACCGTAATATATAGGCCTAAAGGCTGAGACAGTAAGACGACAGTGGCAGAATAAATTTAACCACAACTTTGTTTTATCACAAAACCGGAGAGCAACCTCTGTCCAGTGAAGTCCACAAAGCATATTGCATGTACAGTAACAGACAGTTACATGACCTACAGCATGGTCAAGCAAGCTAATGGTCAAGCAACAATTTCGGACCACTAAACAACTATTGATTTAGAACCACAGAGAGTTACCGCAAGTAGCAAAGAAAACAGGAGCTGCATCCACTATTCCAGCACCATTTCATCTTCAACATTTCAACATCATCAAAACACCTCTGCTTAGTCTAACACATTGACAACAAAATGATACAACAATTATTTTGTCCTATCAACATAAGCTAAATATGATGTGGCTGTCCATGGTTCTGATTTCTGTGTGCTTGTGTGTGCACATTTGTGCAAGTAGAAAAACATGTTGACTCACCCTACTTGTAGAGAAACACCAATGCCATCCTCCTCTCTTTCATGTTGACGAAACAGTCTATCACTCTGTCATACAGTGCCTGCATTTATTTTTTGTTGTCCTAGGCTACCTGGCTAAAATGCTTGCTCGCCTTAGCAACGTTAGCTAGTTAACATTAGCCTTCTACATCTAGCTACTGTACATATTGAACTTTCATCCTCTCAGGCCAGGAGCACAACAATGTATTTGTTTGGTGAATAATAAAGTATTCTACACTATACTCCCACATTCTATAGTAAGTACTACACATGATAGAGGGATACTACAGTCTGTAGTAAAGTATTCTACAGTTTGTTACAGAATTCTATAGTAAGTACTGTAGTATTCTATAGTAAACTGTAGCATTTTTCTGATGTGGGTAATTGCTTAACATCCACTGTATAAAATAATGACCCATTCTCTGGCTCCCGGCTGATATAATTTGCATAGAGAAGGTAGAACCCTGCTGTTCTATCCGGCCTAACATCGCTAATCACCCGTCCTCAGCCACAGGCAAGGCGGCCCTGTTATTGTAACACTGTCAGTTGTCCCTGATGGTGTTAGCATCTGATTGACTGATTGCGATTATGCTGCTGATCAGAGGTATTGGGAGGAGAATAACGAAGGGAGAAAATCGGATGATGGTTTCTCTCAACAGAAGCGTTTGGATCCCTGAGACCCCCCCAGTAAACAGAATTCTTCAGGCCCATAGCTTATGCACTAAATATCTCCCCGTCTGCCCTGTCTCCAAACAGTTGGTCCTTGGAAAGGCATCTAGCCAATAAAGCTAAACCCCTGTTGAAGATGTGTCTGTCTAAGCCTGGAGTATTTATATTATACTTCAACAATAAGTGCCCATATCACCAAGGCTGTTTGTTGCATCTGCGTATTCAGTTTCGTCATCAAATAACCAAATGATAGCTGATAATAGGCCTTTGTGATATACAGTACTTGTGTGTCTGTAGCCTATGATGACTTTAGGTCTATAGTTTGATGGACCTGCTGGTAAGAGATAATACATTATTTGATTAACATTAGAGGAGAAGGGAATTAGCAGCCCTCACTAAGTACACAGACAGAATCTCAATCAAGTTACGATTCATTTAGATCTGATTAACTAGCAGCGCAGCTTCAAAGAGGAGCCCATATACGTTTCGTAATCTGGCGACAGCGCATCGCAGGTCTAGCAGACATGTTATATAGACACACACTGTAATATGCAAGCACGCGCATGCACACACACACGCACACGCACGCTGTGGTGTATATTCAGGAGTCTTGAAGCAGTACTTGCAGTTAAATCATATGCAGGTTTTTATTTCCTTATTGTTTACAAAGGGGAATGGGAACAATAATTTAAATCATAATAGCATTAATTCGCCCTACAGGTCGAGTTTATGCGTTTTTAGATCATTAGCATTAAAGTATAAAAAAAAAGTGATAATTTGTATTAAACAAAAACATTATACAATTATAAAATAATTTGACAACCCTGTTTGTAAGTTTTTTTTTTATTATATCAAACTCAACCAGTGATGAAGACATGGATATCACTCGGTATGGTGGGCTATACAAAAATCGGTCAGCTGGAGCACCTTTCTCTCCTGAATGTTTTGGCATTCAGGTCTAAAAAGTCACTTTCTGACCACTTCATCCATGGGCAAACATGTATCGAAAGTTTTGTTTCAATCAAAAGGGATGCCTGTCAAAAAGTGATTGAATTCAAATGGATTTACCCAGAAAAAAAAACAGAGTTCCAAAGGTGTTCTGCAGTTGTACCCATAGGATAACCCTTTTGGGTTTCAGGTAGAACTATTTTGGTGGGTTCTCCCTATGGGGACAGCCAAGGAACCCTTTTTGGTTCTATATAGCACCTTTTTTTCCTAAGCATGTAGGAATGACATTCACATGAAGACCTAAGGTGTTCAATGACCAGACCTGGGTTCAAATATTATATAAAAGTAATTTTTTATTTCAAAAGACAAGTAGTTGAATATTGCAATGTATCTGGAAATACACTTGGAAAGTACTGGCATGTACAGTACTTGAAAATACTCAAATACACCACCATACATTTAACCCTATTTGAAAATAGTATTTGAAATACGTATTTGAAAATACTTTCAAATAGTAGGCTATTTATAGGAAATTAATTGAAAATACTTTCAAATACTTTATTTGAAAATACTCAAACACAGAGAAAATAAGTATTTAAATAACAAATAATCAAATTCACATGTGTTTTAACCCAGATCTGTCAATGACCAATGGAATTTAACTTAAATACATTTTACATTTTTATCATTAACAGATGGCTATTAGAAGTCAATCAAATTAAATTGTGACAGAATGTCTCTTACATTTAGGAATATTTTCAATCAAATAATTCAATGATATTACAGAAGATGGCACTGTCATGTTCTTCCATCGAGTGTATCATCAAATGAAATTGCAGGTACATTTCCAGGGTTTTCTTAGAGAATGGAATATTGTTTTGTCAAAAACAACATCTAGCTTACGAAGTGCTAAAAGTGCATGGAATCTCATATTTGTTACAGCCTGGTTCATAGGAATGCAGGTGAAGCATACTCTACTGACGTTTCTAAAGGTCTGTGTGAACATCTGTTTAGGCATCTCTCTTGAGGCTGCTGTTGGACAGTGATGGATCAAGAGTGTGATTGCCTTTCCTCTAGGTGAAAACAGCAATAACACACAAACTAGCGATTCTTATTGACATTCAAATGAAAAGCAACATAAGTAATGACTTAGGAGATAAGAAATCTGTAGATGCAGACCACTGGACTACCATCAAGGGATTGTGTTTGGAATAAGGCAATCGAGTTATATGAATGATAAATTAATTTCAGTGTGGTATAAACTGAGGTGATTTCCCGCTCTTTCGACCATCATCCCTCTGATAATAAATTCACTTCTAAAGGGGTAAAAGTTACAGTAAATGAATGTTTTTAATTCCAAGCCCTGTATATGGATAAAAAAACTACACAAAATATGAGGGAAATCATAGAACTGTGAGATTATTGAGGCACATCTCAACTCCCCTATCAATACTGGGCTAACAGCAGCCTGTGGGACACTGACTGATGTAAAGATAATATGTTTCCACTTGCCTAATACATCAGACTGTTACCATGGTTACCCCATGGATATTCAGTCTCTACAAGCCAGAATGTTGTATAACAACATATTGAAACTTACATCGCTCGTTGTCGTTGCTCTTGGTCCTTTTGACGGTGGGAAGTGAAGATACAATGTCCGCAGGAAAGTATTATTAACCAAACTTTTTGGGCTGCCAGTCTGTATATGGCTCTGTTGGCTTATATTTCCGGTTGCATTGCACAATATGTAAACAACAGTAATGTACAATATGTTAACAATAGCCAAACGTTGTCGTCCGAAGCACGTTCTCACAATCAGCTGGAAGTGCTTGCGTCTTACCTCATATTAAAAGTCGACAACTTTCGGTCTGTGGTTCAGTTACGCTTGGCCAGTGTTTACACATATTGTGCAAGCTTTTACGTCACGTGTGAATTGTGTCAGTATTTAAAATACAAACCAGTAGTACAAACCGACAGAACCACATACAGATCAGCGTACTGACAGTCAGGCTAATATTACTTCCATGTGGATATTTTGAACAACAGGTAAAGTAAGTCCAACTGAAGTTAATTCAACATTCTGACTTGAAATGGGCCTGTTCGATAATGTTGAGCCTAACATACACGTTAGAGACGAGAGTGTGTGTCTTCCACTCTCAGATTCTAAAAGGAATTACTTTTCCACCAGCACCTCAAGGGCACCCATAAATGTTTATGATCAGTGCCAAGTTGAGCATGTCTTTACCAGTCCAACATCATCCCCATGAAAGACATGCAGCTTGCGCAGGTCGAACGTTACCTCCTATTACTGAAAATGTGGCGGACATAGCGCACGCGATGAACTGAAATGAAAAGAGGATTGGAGTTGAGTGACGCGAGAAAGAGGGATACTGGAAAGAGGAGTGCAGTGTATGAGCTGAGAGAGCTGAATAAAGAAAGGTACAACTCGAGAGGAGCCGAGTTAATCTGAGAGAGCTGAAGGGATACTGGTTAAGTGGGGTGGAGCTTCCCTTTTTCCACAGACTCCCTCTGTTTGGCTCTGACATAGTCATCCCATGCAGGTAAAAGTGTGTTTGTTTGTTCAGCCTCTATTGAGAAATCCAGCAGGGTAGCCTTTTGAAACACCATTGTAAATGAGTGTACAGTATTCTCCATCCATGGCCTCTCACTGTGACATTATATTAATCCAATCCAATCCTTTACACTCCTCTCCTACCAATGCACAGCATACCATCCCCTGTAGCTCCACCACTCCACTATGTCCTGATGAATAATGGAGGCTACTGTATGTGTGTGTCTGGCAAAGTATTGTGCTCCCAGGTACTGTCCAAGAGATGCATGTTATTTATTGTGCCATAAAACTAAGATACTTAGCAGCAAACAGAGAGAGTAGATCCTGGGAAAGGAACAATTGCTCTTGAAACAATTGAGTTTTGTTTTTCTCCTTAGCTTTGTGAGATTCTCAAGGTATTAGTTATCTCTGTCCATTGAAAATGTGTCCGTTTTTATGTGTTTGATGTTACCAGCATTTTCCTCACTTGTTGCTTGGCAACACAAGGGCCAACATGGTGAAATTGGGTGCTTTAGAAATGAACACAATAGATCAACTGAGAGCAGAATGGAGAGACCCCTTAAATGGCTGATTATATTGTTTAGAAAGAGAGAGCGAGACAGCCATAATATGGCATTGTAAATGTCTCTATTCTTTTGAAATGTTTGAGTGTAATGCTTACTGTTTATTGTTTATTTCACTTTTGTTGATTATCTATTTCACTTGCTTTAGCAATGTAAACATATGTTTCCCATGCCAATAAAGCCTGTTGAATTGAATTGAGAAAGAGAGCGACAGAATGGAGAGACTGAACACCCTGACCTGTGTATACATTGTGTCTTGGCTCAGTACAGTGTTGTATGTGTAGGTCACGAAGGGGGGGTCCTTACTATAATTCTTATGTAGAAGGACTGAGGAGCTCAGTTCTGGTGACTTTTAAAAAGTACATTCTACTCCTAAATGAATGAAAATAAGTATGCTGACACCACATAAAATAGAATTTCCACGTCCAGAAATTTGCCCAATAACACATTGGTAAACTTATTTGGTAAAATGATTTAAACATATTGGGCCATGTACAGTATATAGCTTATGCATGGTCCATATTATCAGGTATGCTATTAGCAATACACATTATCACCTGTAGCCAAACTGATGCAGCAAAGTGCAAGTAAATAGTCTGAAGCATGGGTTGCCTATCTGTATTTACCCTATTGGGCTAATCATTAGTCAGATCTCAAATGTGATCTTTAACCAGTTATTATCATATTGATTAATTTTATTCCCCCAAAAACTTGCATAAACACTGAATATACTTGGGGTAACCCGTCAATCCAAAGTAATGATTTTGAGGTAGAGAGGCGTTGTACCACCCTACAATTGACCAGTGTTATATTTAGCTCCACTCTCCCCTATGCATTCACTGCATATTGCGGAGTGGTAACATGCTTAACCATGCTTCTGCTAAAACCCCGGGTTTAAAATGGCGCAGTTCGCATATATTTAGCAGTTGAGAAATAAATAAAGTAGGAATGGAAAGCTGGGATTCCCCTCTTTTAAACAAATGCCATTAATGCTGTTTTTGAAATTGCAAGAATTGTTGTGCATTGACTGCTTGTCAGAATGCATGTTTCCCTCCCTGTGGCACTTACAACATGAATGCGCCACTAGAGGAATATTTATCTAGCATAGAACACAACAAAAAGCAGACTAGGTAAATATATAACCTTCTTGGTCACCTCCCTGACCAAGGCCCTTCTCCCCTGATTGCGCAGTTTGGCCTAGGCAGCCAGCTCTTGGTGGTTCCAAACTTCTTCCATTTAAGAATGATGGAGGCCACTGTGTTCTTGAGGACCTTCAATGCTGCAGAATTTTTTACTTCCCCAGATCTGTGCCTCGACACAATCCTGTCTCGGAGCTCTACGGACAATTCCTTCAACCTCATGGCTGGGTTTTTGCTCTGACATGAACTGTCAACTTTGGGACCTTATATAGACAGGTGTGTGCCTTTCCAAATCATATTCAATCAATTGAATTTACCACAGGTGGACTCCAATCAAGTTGTAGAAACATCACAAGGATGATCAATGGAAACAGGTTTCACCTGAGCTCAATTTCGAGTTTCATAGCAAAGGGTTGAAAATGTCCTGAACATTCGCTTTGAAGATGTACTTCAGGAATATACCATAATGTATATATGAATGCATAGGCCCATCAGTGGCTTTGTCCTGGTTTAAGGGAGGGTTGATACAGTGTTAGACATACAGGTGTTGGATCTTAATTAGACTAGTATTGTCGCATCAAAATAATCCTGCAGCAACAGAATATTAATGTTTAGTCCATAATGTTGCTTGATGAGGCTATTAGCGAGCCAAAATTAGGCTACATGAAAAAGTGCGGTGCAGAAAAGTTATCTGCAACAAAAGAGTGATCAAATTAAGATGATACACCTGTACGTCTGCCTGGCTCTCTGTGTTCTGTCTCAAGCTGTACACTCCCTACCTGATCTGACATTAATTGCAGGATGAGGTGTTGCTAGTACTTTCCCCTTTGGCAACATTTGACAGAACTGCAGAACATAGAGATTAAACAGAACAACACACACATGTAGACACACACAATAGATACATTACACAAACACACACCCACACACACAAACTGGCCAAACTGCTGGCCATCATGGACAACGTCACTCAACCTCTGCATGCCATGGTTATGACGCAGAGGAGCACCTTCAGTCACAGACTGATCCCACCACGGTGTGCCAGAGAGCGCTACAAGAGGTCATTCTTGATGGCGGCTATTAGACTATTTAATGCCTCACCGGGGTGCCATGCCGTCGGCAACATAGACCTGGAACTGTTGGGGTGTTAGGACCTAGTTTAACAATTAGGCATCCATCCATTCGTGAGTAACTCTCTGGTCTGTAATCACTCATTCACTCAGGACATATTCATTCAGCACTCATTCATTCAGGACTGTATGTACAGTTGAAGTCGAAAGTTTACATACACTTAGGGTGAAGTCATTAAAACTCATTTTTCAACCACTCCACAGATTTCATGTTAACAAACTATAGTTTTGGCAAGTCTGTTAGGACATCTACTTTGTGCATGACAAGTAATTCTTCCAACAATTGTTTACAGACAGATTATTTCACTTATAATTCACTATATCACAACAGTGGGTCAGAAGTTTACATACACTAAGGTGACTGTGCCTTTAAACAGCTTGGAAAATGTCATGGCTTTAGAAGCTTCTGGTAGGCTAATTTACATTATTTGAGTCAATTGGAGGTGAACCTACTTTCAAACTTACTGCCTCTTTGCTCGACATCATGGGAAAATCAAAAGAAATCAGCTAAGACCTCAGAATAAAAATTGTAGACCTCAAGTCTGGTTCATCCTTGGGAGCAATTTCCAAACGCCTGAAGGTACCACGTTTGCCTGTACAAACAATAGAACGCAAGTATAAACACCATGGGACCACGCAGCCGTCATACCGCTTAGGAAGGAGATGCGTTCTGTCTCCTAGAGATGAATGTACGTTGGTGCGAAAAGTGCAAATCAATCCCAGAACAACAGCAAAGGACCTTGTGAAGATGCTGGAGGAAACAGTGGGCCAAAATTCACCCAACTTATTGTTGGAAGCTTGTGAAAGGCTACCCGAAACGTTTGACCCAAGTTAAACAATTTAAAGGCAATTCTACCAAATACTAATTGAGTGTATGAAAGAAGCTGAAATAAATAATTCTCTCTACTATTATTCTGACATTTCACATTCGTAAAATAAAGTGGTGATCCTAACTGACCTAAGACAGGGAATTTTTACAAGGATTAAATGTTAGGAATGAAATGTGAGTTTAAATGTATTTGGTTAAGGTGTCTGTAAACTTCCGACTTCAACTGTACATATTATATTCATGTACAGTTGTCATATCATATCACGTGCAATATTGTAAGTAATTCTTGGACTGAACTTACGTAGTCATTCACTCAGGACTGTATACTAGTATCCTGTCAGTAGTATCTTTTTTTCATTGCATTTAGTATATTGAATATGCAATACGTGCATTTATCTGTAATTAAACCCTGTTCTAAGGACTGTATTTTAAGGGAATTAGTATTATTACCCTAAATTATATAATACGCACATTTAGCTATTTAAGTATCTCTTCCTGTCATTTACCTGTACAATTAATTTAACCATGCAAATATTATTTTAGCTGTACATTTAACCAGACTGCACATTAAGTAAACTATTATTACCCTCACTTATTGTCATGATCTGTGATATTGCGAGGGGTGAAAGTGAGTGATGAGGCTAAGAACGAGCGAGAGAGAGGAAATTAGCGTATATAGGATTTTAATATAAAGAAAAGACAGCAATATACATAGAAAGACTAATAACCCGCAAGGGTTGAACAGAAAACATGGAGTTAAATAGTGACCCTGATGACCGATGAGGAACAGGTGTGGGTCATCAGGGTGTTGCTACCATCCTCCCCCGACCGCCGGTTAGAACGCTGGCGAGGATGATCGCTGGAGAGGAGGAGGGACCGGTGCTCTGCGCGGGGCATTCGTTACAGTACCCCCCCCCCCTAGGCGCGGCTCCCGACGTCGCCACTCGCCGGCGCCCTGGACGACCCCGAGGGCGAGGTGCTGGTCGATCCGGACGGCGAGCATGAAACTCTGTGGTAAGTGACGGATCGCAGATGTCCGCCGCCCGAACCCAGCTACGCTCCTCAGGGCCGTATCCCGCCCAGTCCACCAGGTACTGGATCCGACCCTGCCGTAGCCGAGAGTCCAGCACCTTGTCCACTCGATATGCCAGACCCCCAGCTACCTCCGTTGGTGGTGGAGGCGCCACTGCAGGTCCGGACCCCCCTAGTGGACCAGGAACCACCGGTCTGAGGAGAGAGACATGGAAAGAGGGAGACAGGTTGTTATAAGGTGGTGTGAGTCTCAACCTATAGGTGACCTCGTTCACTCTCCGAAGGACCGTGAATGGTCCCACATACCGGGGTTCTAGCTTATGACTGGGCAAACGGAGCTGGAGGTTCCTCGTGGACAGCCAGGCTTTATCCCCTGGGTGGAACACTGGAGCCTCACTCCGCCGCCTGTCCGCCTGTGTCTTTTGCTGCAGAACTGCCTTCTGCAGACGGACCCTAGCGGCGGACCAGACTCCCTCAGCCTTCCCAAACCACTCCTCCACCGCCTGAATTTCACTAGAAACCCTCCCCCAGGGGCACAAACGGGGCTGAAAACCCAGTACCACCTGGAAGGGGGTCAGACCAGTGGAGGCGTGGCGCAGGGAGTTCTGAGCATATTCCGCCCAGGGAAGGAAACGGGTCCACTCACCTG
This sequence comes from Thymallus thymallus, assembly GCA_023634145.1. NCBI lineage: Eukaryota > Metazoa > Chordata > Actinopteri > Salmoniformes > Salmonidae > Thymallus > Thymallus thymallus. The sequence goes on from CM042408.1 coordinate 14,710,774, forward strand.
GCTGTTCCATGCAATACGCCCGAAGGAACCTCCCCAGTTCTTGGTTGGTGCGCTCCGCTTGCCCATTCGCCTGAGGGTGGTACCCGGATGTGAGACTGACCGCGACCCCCAGCTTGGACATGAACGCCCTCCACACACGAGAGGTAAACTGGGGACCCCGGTCAGACACGATGTCCTCCAGAAGTCCATACTGTCGGAAGACCTGTTGAAAAAGCACCTCAGCGAACTGTAGAGCAGAGGGGAGGCCGGGTAGTGGTATGAAGCTTAGAGAACCGGTCCACTACCACGGCGATGGTGGTCTTCCCCTCTGCTGGCGGTAGATCGGTGAGGAACTCTACCGCGATGTGAGTCCAAGGCCGCTGAGGTACTGGTAGGGGATGGAGCTTTCCTGTTGGAGCCGTTCTCGGCGCCTTGGACTGTGCGCACACCACACAAGACAGTACATAATAACGCACAGTCCTCCCCATGCCCGGCCACCAATACTTCTCCCGGAGCGCCTCCAGGGTCCGACTGATACCTGGGTGCCCGGTGGCAGGTGTTGTGTGTGCCCAGGTTACCAGCCTTCCCCGCACTCTCCTTGGAACGTAGACCTTCCCCGGAGGGCAGGTTGCTGGGGTAGGATCCCGTCTCCCTGCTCGTTGAATCTCTGTGTCGATGTCCCAGGAGACGGGTCCTACAATACATGATGGAGGCAGGATGGGGACGTCCTGCCTCGTCTCTGCCCCCCGGTCGTGGATGCGGGAGAGTGCGTCCGCCCTGCCATTTTTTGTTCCCGGGCGATAGGTCAGGGTGAACTGGAAGCGCTCAAAAAACAAAGTCCAGCGGGGGTTAAGGCGCCGGGCTGCCCTGACGTATTCCAGGTTCCGATGATCCGTCAGGACAGTGAACGGCTCATGAGCGCCCTCTAGCCAATGTCTCCACTCCTCCAATGCCAACTTTACCGCCAGTAGCTCTCGGTCACCCACGTCGTAGTTCCTCTCTGCAGCAGTCAGCTTTTTGGAAAAGTACGCACAGGGGTAGAGCAGGGGAGGGTTCCCCTGCTGCTGAGAGAGGACCGCCCCTACCCCGACCTCCGATGCGTCTACCTCGACCGTGAAGGGCTTCAGCGGGTCTGGGTGGCGGAGCAGAGGAGCGGTGGTGAATCGGCCCTTCAGGTCGAGAAAAGCCTTCTCGGCACTCGGGGTCCAGGTGAGGCGTTGAGGGTTTCCTTTCAACAACGACGTGAGTGGCGCTGCGATGGAGCTATAGCCCTTAATAAACCGGCGGTAAAAGTTGGCGAAACCGAGGAAGCTTTGGAGCCCCTTAATGTCCCGAGGGACTGGCCATGACCTGACTGCCTCTACCTTCAACTCTTCCATCTTCACCCCCTCCGGAGAAATACGATACCCGAGGAAGGAGACGGCCGTTTGGTGGAAGGCGCATTTTTCCTCCTTGACATACAGCTGGTTCTGTAATAAACGGCGGAGGACAGCACGAACGTGCGTCACGTGTTCTGAGAACGTCGGGGAGTACACTAGGATATCATCGATATATACCACTACATACCTCCCCGACATATCCCGAAATACCTCATTCAGAAAAGACTGGAATACCGCGGGGGCATTGGCGAGTCCATATGGCATCACTAGGTATTCATAGTGACCTGACGCCGTGCTAAATGCGGTCTTCCACTCATCTCCCTCCCGGATTCGTATAAGGTTGTATGCGCTCTGGAGGTCTAGCTTGGTGAAGAAACGCGCTCCCCGTAGCTGCTCTATGGCCGCAGGAACGAGGGGCATTGGATATCGGAACTTCGTTGTTACCTCATTTAGTCCACGATAGTCAATGCACGGCCTTAATCCCCCGTCCCTCTTTTTCACAAAAAAAAAGCTAGCTGAAGCAGGGGACGTAGAATGGCGAATATGCCCCTGCTCCAGTGCCTCTCGGATATACGTCTCCATATTATCCGTTTCGACCATAGAGAGCGGATATATACGTTTCCGGGGAGGCATGCCACCAGGCATCAGGTCGATGGCACAATCCCAATCACGGTGTGGAGGGAGACATTTGGCTTTTTCTTTGGAGAACACTCCGCGTAGATCTTCATATTCGGGCGGAATGTTCCCCGGGAGGGCACTTTCAGGAATCTCCACCGATGTTGCCCCTACCGTCGTTGGAATACAGGTCTTCCTACATTTATCCGACCATCCCAGAATCCTCCGTGCGCTCCAGCTGATGGTAGGGTTGTGCTGCTGGAGCCAGGGAAGTCCCAAGATGACCGGATGTATGGACGACGAGATCACCAACAATTCCAGCCTCTCTCGATGGCAGCCGTGAATGGTGAGGGTGACTGGACGGGTAACGTGGGTAATGGAACCGGAACCCACCGGCCTTCCATCCAGAGCCTGAACTGGCAGGGAGCACCTCAAACGGCGCAACGGCAGCCGGAGAGCGTCAACCAAAGTCCGGTCAATGAAACTCCCCGCCGCTCCGGAGTCAATCAGGGCTGTGGATACATAATCGGGGAAGTTACCAGACAGCACAACTGAACAGCAGAAAGGTCTGGCGATTTTCTCAGCCCGTAAAACACTTACTGTGCCCACCTGAGTCATCCGGCCACTTACCCCTTTCCTGCGACCTGCTGGCACAGAGGGGCATGCCCTCCTGACATGACCCCTCTCCCCGCAGTACAGACAAAGTCCCTGACGACTCCGTCGTAGGGGAGAATGCGCGCGGCGCACCAGTTGGTCACGGTCTCGGAGCTGACCGTCGATGGCAATGGCCCGGGCGATGTAGGCGTCCAGGGGCATAGATTGACTCACACAGGCCAGCTCCATTTGGACCTCCACCCGCAGCCCCCTACGGAAGGCGGTCCTAAGAGCCGGCTCGTTCCACCCACTGGACGCTGCCAGCGTCCGGAATGACAGGGCATACTCCAAGGCCGTGCCCTTCCCCTGGGCAAGGCGCACAATCCGCTCGCCCGCATCTCTCCCCTCCGCTGGATGGTCAAATACGGCTCGGAACTGAGCGACGAATTTAGGAACCGACCGTAACTCCTCGGATCCGCTCTCCCACAGTGACGTTGCCCACTCGAGTGCACGCCCCGTGAGGAGAGTGATCATCGTGTGGACCTTCTCCGAATTGGGCACTGGCTGATCACCCAAATACAGCTCGCACTGAAGAAGGAACCCACGACAACCCTCCGGATTGCCATCATATTTGTCTGGGGTGGCTCTCCGGAGTTCTCCTCTCGGGACGTGCCGAGGCTCCACACGATCGGGTGCTGGGGGCGCAGTAGCTCCCTGTGAAGCCACCGGGTGTTCCCCGCTCGATCGTGCCGCCATGAGAGACATCATATCCCCGAGAGCCTTAACCAACCCGGCGACCTGTGTCTCCATGGCCTGGAGCCTCTCCTCCAGCTCTGGAGACCTACCGGGTGTCCCAGCTCCCCCCACGTGCCCGTCCATGGAGACCTAGGGATATGAGTGAGAAAAGAAAAGAGTTAACGGTGAAGATGACAAAAACAGGTAAGTGAAAAAAAATAAAAGGTGCCTCTGGTTGGGCGGGTTATTCTGTGATATTGCGAGGGGTGAAAGTGAGTGATGAGGCTAAGAACGAGCGAGAGAGAGGAAATTAGCGTATATAGGATTTTAATATAAAGAAAAGACAGCAATATACATAGAAAGACTAATAACCCGCAAGGGTTGAACAGAAAACATGGAGTTAAATAGTGACCCTGATGACCGATGAGGAACAGGTGTGGGTCATCAGGGTGTTGCTACCATCCTCCCCCGACCGCCGGTTAGAACGCCGGCGAGGATGATCTCTGGAGAGGAGGAGGGACCGGTGCTCTGCGCGGGGCATTCGTTACACGATCCCTATTCCCTGAGTCTGTTTTTGTGTCTGTCTTGTTTGTTTATTGTCCGTCTCATTGAACCGGGGTCTGTTGCCTGGTTTCAGATGAGTGGGCGGGGCTACATACATCCTGAGCCTGTCAGGTTCTTCCTGATCACTACGCACCTGTTCCAGATCGGCGGTCATCACTATTTAAGAGACGACCTGACATCCAGTCCCTGCCGGATCGTTAAGTCACATAGTATGTGTAATCTGCGTACTAGCCATCTGAGTCCTAAAGTAGTACCAGTTGTTAAATTTTGCTTCGTCGTATTATACCCTGCTCAGTAACCCCGTCTGTACTCTGTTTAGGAATCCTGCCTGGATATATTCATCATCACGCTGCACTCTGCTCACCTCTTCCTCCACTCACCTGGGACACGGATTTGAACCATCACGCCACATGGACCACTTATCTGCCACCTACCTGGATACTCTGCCACCAGCCTACTAAACCAACTCCCTATTCAACCACATCCTCATCAACATTTCCCTATTATCACCCTTCAATAAATATCACCATATACTTACGTTGCCCGGTCTGAGTTTGGGTTCCTATCACAAATCCTGACAGTACGATCCGGCCAACATGAATCCAGCGGACCTGGACAATGTTCGTCAGGCTGTTTCACACCAGGGAGCCATACTGGGTCAGCATGGTTCAGCCCTCCAGGAGATCATGACGAATCTGCAAGGTCTATCGGTTAGCATTTCCGCTATTCAGACCCAAATCTGCATCCCAGCTGTTCCACCTGTCGCTATACCAACCCCTGCACATTCGGAGACCACCTCGAGTCCTGCCCCTGATCGAGAACCCTGGGTACCCACTCCTGAAAGGTATGATGGGGATCTTGGGCACTGTCGATCATTCCTAATGCAGTGTGGTCTGGTTTTCGAACAACAGCCCCGTACTTACGCCACGGATAGAGCCAAGATTGCATATATGGTCGGTCTGCTTCGTGGTGAAGCCTTGAAGTGGGCATCTGCAGTGTGGGAAAAACAGGACCCGATTACTAATTCTTACCTTGCCTTTACCAATGAGATGAGGAAATTATTTGATCACCCGGTCCGTGGTAAGGATGCATCCAAGCGATTAATGTCACTGCGCCAGGGAACACACAGCGTGGCCGAATATGCAATTACTTTTCGCACACTAGCCGTGGAGAGTGGGTGGAATGAAGAATCGTTACAAGCAGTTTTCGCCAATGGACTGAGTGAACAAATCAAGGATGAATTAATATCCTACCCCGAACCTTGTAATTTAGAAGATTTGATCACTTTGGCTATGCGTGTGGATAACAGGGGTAGGGAGCGCCGGAGAGAGAAGCGACGAGTAGAACTCACGTCTCAACAACCAATCAGAACAACGGGACCCGAGAGAGGAGCGAAACCCTTCATCACGGGAGGCGGTTAAAGAGATGAGAGAATCCGATCCTGGACCCATGCAACTAGGTCGTTTTCGCCTGAATGAAAAGAAACGCCAGCGTCGGAGAGACAGCAATAGCTGTCTATATTGTGGTTATCCGGGACATTATCTGGCGTCCTGCCCACACAGGCCGTAAAACCGGCAGGCTCGTTAGACGTGGGGAGGATCCTAGCGAGCCAAACTACCGATATCCCCTACTCTCGTTCCAGAACTTTATTCCACGCTACAATATCCATTAAAGGTCAGTTTTTTTAATTTCAAGCATTGATTGATTCCGGTGCAGATGACAGTTTCATCGATGCAGAGTTAGTGAAACAGCTGGGGCGCTCCACAGAAATCCTAGAGGAGGTCATTGAAGCGAATACCTTAGATGGCAGGTTACTAGCCCGGGTCACATCTAGAACTGAACTTGTTCAGTTGTTACTGTCAGACAACCATTTGGAGGAGATCAGTTTCCTTATAATCCTCTACAGCATCTCTAAACCGGAACGGGAGGCTATGGAGAGTTATATTAAGGAATCACTAACTGCTGGTCTCATCCGCCCTTCATCCTCACCTTTTGGAGCTGGATTTTTCTTTGTGGGTAAGAAGGATGGAACCCTTAGACCTTGCATAGATTATCGTGGACTTAATGATATAACTGTAAAGAACAAGTACCCTTTGCCCTTGATGAATACAGCTTTTGACTCACTTCAAGGCTCAAATGTTTTCACTAAACTTGACCTCCGTAACGCATACCATTTGGTCAGAATCAGGGAGGGGGATGAGTGGCTGACAGGCTTCAACACACCCATGGGTCATTTTGAGTATTTAGTCATGCCATTTGGACTAACCAATGCCCCTGCTGTTTTCCAGTGTTTGATCAATGACGTGTTGAGGGACATGATTGGTCAATTTGTTTTTGTATACTTGGATGACATCTTGATTTTCTCCAAGGATCCCTCTGAACACACACAGCATGTTCGACAGGTGCTCCATAGGTTAATTGAGAACCGGTTATATGTCAAAGCTGAGAAATGTGAATTCCACGCACTCACCACCTCCTTCTTGGGATACATCATCTCCGAGGGGCAGGTTCGGATGGATCCGGCGAAGCTTGAGGCGGTTCTGGAGTGGCCGAGGCCAGACAGCAGAAAACAGCTGCAGAGGTTTTTGGGGTTTGCAAATTTCTACAGACGGTTCATTCGTGACTATAGCCGGGTGGTTACACCATTAACTACTCTCACCTCCAGTGCCAGATCCTTCACATGGACCCCGGAGGCTGAACAGGCATTTCTGGATCTTAAGGGACGGTTCACCTCAGCGCCCATTCTCTCCCAACCAGATCCTGCCAGGCAGTTTGTGGTCGAAGTGGATGCTTCAGACGTGGGAGTAGGAGCAGTCCTGTCTCAACGGTCCATCGAGGACGGTAAGCTTCATCCCTGTGCGGTTTTTTTCTCGCCGTTTGTCCCCAGCGGAGGTGAACTACGATGTGGGTAACAGAGAGCTGCTTGCGGTCAAGATCGCCTTAGAGGAGTGGCGCCATTGGCTGGAGGGAGCAGAACTACCATTTGTGGTCTGGACTGACCACAAGAACCTAGAATATGTGCGATCTGCCAAGCGACTTAACTCACGACAAGCCAGGTGGGCTCTATTTTTTGGACGTTTTAATTTTTCCCTAACCTACAGACCCGGTTCCCGGAACAGTAAGCCTGATGCTCTGTCCCGCGTGTTCAACAAGGAGGAGGAAGTATGTCCACAACCTGATACCATCACACGTAAGAATTGCGTCCTCGGGGCTGTTATGTGGAAGATTGAAGAGGTTAAGACTGGTCTCCGGAATAATCCAGGTCCAGGTAATAGTCCACCGGGTTGCCTTTTCGTTCCCGAATCTGTCAGATCAGCTGTGTTACAGTGGGCACATTCCTCTAACCTTACATGTCATCCTGGTATAGCACGAACCATGTCCTTTCTTAGGAGACGGTTCTGGTGGCCAACCATGAGAGATGATACCAAGACTTTTGTTTCTGCCTGTCCTACCTGTGCACAGAACAAGGGTTCCAACCAACCCAGTGCGTCCTCTACCCATACCTCGTCGCCCCTGGTCCCACCTGTCTTTGGATTTTGTCACTGGCCTACCGACCTCAGAGGGTAACACAGTCATACTAACCGTGGTTGATAGTTTTAGCAAATTTGCTCACTTCATTCCCTTACCTAAGCTCCCCTCAGCCAAGGAGATGGCGGCCCTGCTGGTCAAGGAGGTATTCCATGTCCACGGTCTTCCTTGTGACGTCGTGTCCGACCGTGGTCCCCAGTTTACATCAGCTGTATGGAGGGATTTCTGTTTGGCCATTGGTGCAACCGTGAGTTTGTCTTCTGGATTCCACCCTCAGACCAATGGTCAGGCGGAGAGGGCTAACCAGAAGATGGAGACGACCTGACGGTGCATGTCCTCATCCAATCCCACATCCTGGTCCTCTAAGCTTCCCTGGGTGGAGTAGGCCCACAACACACTCACCACATCAGCCACAGGTATGTCCCCATTTCAATGCCCCTACGGCTACCAACCTCCCCTGTTTCCGTCCCAGGAGAGGGATCTGTCCGTGCCATCCGTCCAAACCCACATCCGTCGTTGCCATCGGACCTGGCATCGTGCCCGGGAGGCACTACTCAGAGCTTCCGGCCAATACCAACACCAAGCTAACTGTCACCGTGCACCTGCTCCATCCTACACCGTAGGAGATAAGGTATGGTTATCCACCAAGAATCTGCCCCTTAAGACTGATTCTCGAAAACTGTCCCCCAAACACATCGGCCCGTTCGTGGTAGAGAAAGTAATCAACCCTGCGGTGGTCCGATTAAAACTTCCTCGTACCCTCAGAGTTCATCCTGCTTTCCACGTGTCCTGTATTAAACCTGTTCGCCTCAGCCCTCTTCTACCTCCTCCACCTCGACCTCCCCCTCCCCGCATCATTGATGGTAGCCCCGCCTACACGGTGCGATGAATTTTGGACTCTCGACGCCGGGGTCGGGGGTTCCAGTACCTGGTGGACTGGGAGGGTTATGGTCCTGAGGAGAGGTGCTGGATTCCCCAACGCCAGATCCTGGATGCGAGCCTGATTCGTGAGTTCTACCGCCGTCAGCCTGGGGCTCCAGGTGGTCCGCCCGGAGGCGTCCGTCGGGGGGAGGGTACTGTCACAATCCCTATTCCCTGAGTCTGTTTTTGTGTCTGTCTTGTTTGTTTATTGTCCGTCTCATTGTACCGGGGTCTGTTGCCTGGTTTCAGATGAGTGGGCGGGGCTACATACATCCTGAGCCTGTCAGGTTCTTCCTGATCACTACGCACCTGTTCCAGATCGGCGGTCATCACTATTTAAGAGACGACCTGACATCCAGTCCCCGCCGGATCGTTAAGTCACATAGTATGTGTAATCTGCGTACCAGCCATCTGAGTCCTAAAGTAGTACCAGTTGTTAAATTTTGCTTCGTCGTATTATACCCTGCTCAGTAACCCCGTCTGTACTCTGTTTAGGAATCCTGCCTGGATATATTCATCATCACGCTGCACTCTGCTCACCTCTTCCTCCACTCACCTGGGATACGGATTTGAACTATCACGCCACATGGACCACTTATCTGCCACCTACCTGGATACTCTGTCACCAGCCTACTAAACCAACTCCCTATTCAACCACATCCTCATCAACATTTCCCTATTATCACCCTTCAATAAATATCACCACATACTTACGTTGCCCGGTCTGCGTTTGGGTTCCTATCACAAATCCTGACACTTATATCATACGCACATTTAGCTATTTAAGTATCTTTCTCTGCCATTGACATGTATAGTTAACCATGCAAATATATATCACCTAACACTATAACAATGTATAGTGTACATATTCAGTCATTCACTCATACTATGCAATGGGTTTCTATAGCTTTTTGCACTCCAGACTTTGTGTATTTTTATACTTTTTCATACTGCTGCACTATGTACCATGTATCGTGTATCTGTCTTTTGTGTATTTCTTTCGGGAATTTTGCACCTGCCCTATCTAGTCCTCCATTCTTGCTGTAGGGAAGCTTCCCTATCACAGCTATAGAGCTGCATGTTAACAGACTTTACTGACATTTGAGTCAAAGTTAAACATACACTCAAAGAGGTGCATGTGAACAGTCTGTCTACATCCATAACACTCACCTTGACCCCATTATGGGATCATGGAGATGCATGCTACAGACTTAATCAGAGGTGGCTGGACACAGGTAAGCTGTATTTTGATAGGTGAATGATGTGTTAACGTTTGTGTGTTGTTCTCTATCTGACCAACAAAATGTCTGATGTACATTCACACAAAATAGAAATACTCACAGAATATATTAAATATGTTTTCTCTCAGGCTGTTGGATTTTTTGCAAGAGTGCACTTGAATGCTTCCTGAAGCAACAGAGTATATAAGTTGACGTGCAGTATGTCTCACTCACATGGCAACACTGCAACAGTAAAGAACACAGCTGGAGGTGGGAATTGGTCTTGTGAATTGAAATATTTAAAATAAACTGACACAAACCATTAATATCAACATGATTCAGTTTCTCCAAAACGGCTTTTTAAAGAGCTATGCGGTATGGAAAATTTGTTTTACCACGTGCGGTCTTCTGGGAGATTTTTGACTAGACTAGCAAACATGTCCGCATGATGCAGGCCCAATGCGGCCTGAAATATATTGGCCCCACGTAGGCTGGCCACATTGGGCCGATGCACCTTTGCTCATCGGCTCCACATTTGCCCCCGAGACATTGACCCAGTGTGGCCCAGTGTGGGCAGCCAATATCTGGTGAGGGCAGCCCTCACTTCGCCTGAAATAAGCCCATCTTTTCCCAACAAACATCCACATTGGCACGATGTGGGCCCAAATTTGGTTAAAACATTGGACCCATGTAGGCTGCCCACATTGGGTCAATCTGCCTTTGCTCATTGACAGGTGGCCCAAGGACCACCAAAGCAAAAGTGGATTGGCTGCCTGTTACATTGTATGAAGAAGAAAAAGTTGTTACTGTCATACATATACTGTATTTTTGCCAGAGAAACTACAGTTTCTTTTACTGACTTCATTTTCATAATATAAAACTGGAACGACACTCTCAGTAACGGTTTCACAAAAATACCTTGTGAAATTAAAACAGGAAAAAAAGATGATTCCGAGGTAATTGACTTTGAAGTTCCGACCCTAGCCACACCCCCAAATATGCTAATGAACACTCGCCTCTACATTATGATATAGCACCATGGTTGTCGACACAACAGCACCATGGTTATCAACACAACAGCACCATGGTTATCAACCCAACAGCACCATGGTTATCGACACAACAGCACATGATTTTGTTCGCTGTCAGTTCTTCCCCTAACATCCTTCCAGTGACCCGTGTTGCCTGTCTTCCTGTCCTCCTGGGCTCTCTCGTTCTGTTTCCACTGAGTGTTCCTCTACATGTGCTGCTGGTGACCACTGGCTTCTGACTAACACACACACACACACACACACTGGTGGTAAATCCTCTCCTGGCTGCTGAATAAAGTTGGGGTCACAACACTCGAACAAGATCTGAATTACTCATGGAAACATTATGACACACGTCTCTCATGTACTGTACCTCCCCTCCTAAAAAAGTCTAGAAGGGACATTCATTAATTAATTTAATCTAACTTTTACATAGTCAAGCTGAAGCTGAAAATCAGAAATTAGAATGACAACCTGTTATACTGTAAATATGACTGAAACTGAATGTGAATTTCAATCTTTGTGAGGAGAAGGGAGACACAGTATGCTAATGTAAATGTAAAACAGATCTATGACGGGTTCCTCTCTATAATCTATATTTCATGATGATTATTCACCACCTCCTAAGACTAACCGGCAACATTTAAATCCATAAAGCTCCTGGGAATTGCCTCTGCATGATTACTCTGTAGGTTTACTGTATGTGTATCCTCCGAAACACTGTACATCCTGTAAATCTCAAATATAACACCCTAGCCTTGGGATAAGTCACAACTTCCCATCCATTAGCAAAGAGTAGCTTGAGAATGTTAAGAATGAAAATGACAGAATGAGGTTGTGTTCAAATCTATGTTAGAGGTGGAATGCCACAGCTTTACGTTCCACAGAAACTTAATGGAGGGATTTATTCACCACCTAAAAAGTGTCCTTGCACCGTGGTTACATTTAACATAAAACCATCGGGTGAATGGCACTGTGACAACGTCAAGTTGTGGCAATGACATCATCTGGCCAGCTCTGCACTGCGCACCCTGTACCTTATAACTACTGTAAATAGACACTAATCTAATCTATCCTTATTAAGCCACATTTACAGTCCAGTTATCATATAGATGAATCACACATTACACTACTCCCACTATTCCTCATCATGATGAATTACTGCTTTCAACTGCAACTCTTTTGAATGGTTTGGTATGGTTTGGTATTATTGCTAACTGGCAGTTTCAGCATTAGGTTGGCTGTTCATAAAAAACATTTCTAACCATGTTTTTCCACATTGCTGTGCCTGATTTATGGAGAACACGCTACATTACCAGATCTAGCTTCTAGCTTCCAGACCTCAACACAAACTAAAAAAACATGGCCTGAAAAGACATTTTCCATGCATATCGTTGTCCAAGAGCAAAGAGGAGGTAGAAACAACAATAAATGGTTTGATGATGGAAAGACAAACACCTACAACTGTAACCGTTTTCATATTAATATTAAACCAACAGAGTATATTATTTCATCCGTAAGTGCAAAATAATGCACTGCAAATGAGAGTGGTGTTATAGGCCTCCTTCCCTGTTAGATCTACTATGATGGTAGTCGTCAGTGCTGCCATTTAGCCTCAAACAAAACACAGAATACTTATTCTGTGTATTGAATGTCCATTCCACTGCTGATAGCTCATCTCCAAGGACTGTGTATTGTGATGTATTTAGGGTGGCAGGTAGCCTAGCAGTAAGAGTGTTGGGCCAAAGCTGACTAGGATATTTCACCTAGCTGACTAGGTGAAATATCTGTTGATGTGCCTTACTTTTTATTCACTAAAATTACATTTTATGTGAGATGTAAGCATTAGGCTGAAAGGTAATTCACATGCACCACAATGCCTACTCCACTCATGCTCTACCAAGGTTTTTCAGCACAAAGCTTTAACCTACTACGAAAGCTATGTTGGTCTATTGTCCTTCAAAAAATGTGTATGCAGGTTGTGTAGGATTCAAACCTTCTCAAACAGCCTAATTCATACTCTTAGAGGAGGTGCTTCCACAATAATGTGATTTGTACTGCATAAAATTTTAAATATTGGATTCTTCACACACCACTCTAATTCCATGACCTTTTCAACCTTTTTTAAATGATATGAATGCAAGTTTTTTTTTATGCTTACAAGACCGTCGTGCTTGATTGAGCAAGCTGTTTTTCTTGTGGTAATGTGGTTCCTGCCTTTCATTACATCTTTATTTTAGTAATACATGGTGTGTTGGAAACAGTCACTTATATAGAAAGGTCTATAGAGTCTCCATTCCTGATTTCTGTAAAAATAAAGAAAAACCCTGGAATGAGTAGGTGTGCCCAAACTTTTGACTGGCACTGTATATGTGACCGACCGCCTTGATTCGGGTTTATGTAGAAAAATGTGAAATTGTGTTTTTTACATTGGATAAAAGCAGAGACAAAAAGAAAAATACAAAATGACATATCATATCACTGCATTTAAGGGAAATAATGGGAAAGTAATTCTGCTTTGAAAGTTGATAAACTTGTAATCTCTCTTTTGAGAAAATGGCCTTTGAATGTTTTGGTACCTCTTTGTCTACACCCATTCAGCATTGTTCACACCCTCTTAAGCTTTAGCCCCACCCATCTCGTTTCACTCTCTGAGCGTTCAGAGCGCACACATGACGCTCTGGCCGATGAATAGGGTTGATCCGAGCGTTCTGACCTAACAACTGCAGTCAATTGGTAACGTGTAATATCAGAACATTTAGCTAGCTAGACTATCTTACCCGTATACATCATGCATGATGGACGCGTCTCCCTGTCACCGATGCCATGGTTGCCCTTAGCTTGAAGATGTAATCTGGAGACTGGTGTTTTCTCCATCTCTTTAGCTATCTTACTCTAATTCCACTAATTTCAAAACTCGATCCTACAGAAAGTGGAGAGCAACACTTGCAATCATGCAGCTCCACTACACAATGTATATTTTTTTTAAAGCTGCGTTAGACAGGATTACCTACACATACTGACCAGCTCAAATAGACAGAAGTGTTCTATATGGCAGACCAATATATGGCAGATTACTCTCTCGGCATGTCCTGCACCTCATCATCTCAGCCAATCATGGCTAGTGTCTTTTTCTGTGGCTTAAACAACTAGGCTCGTAATTTAACAATTTCATTCGTATTTACAGATGGCATACAAGTTTATTATTAAGGCACATGAAAGTTCACACGTTCCAGAAGACTTTTCCCTCAAAAAATGCATTTTGATAAACAAAAAAACTTTACGTTCAAATGGCTCTCCTGTGAAGTAGTGACCCGCCTACTTCTCACTTAAACCATCGTTTTTTGTTTTAAATTTCCATGGTTTTTACACCGGAAGGTAATTTTCTGTTAAAGGTGCATTATATAACATTTCCACATGTAAAGCCAGATTTATTTTTGCAACCAAGTCTGCCATTCGCATTGCTATTGCAACCAACCAGGGTCTGTGCCTTAATGGCTTTGCAAAACTGCAAGGGTTGTTTGTTTAAACCCTGGTCTGCTGGCTGTTGCCCTCAAATAAGTTTGGAACTAACTATTAAAGTATGTTTACAATTTAGCATGATAGTCAAATTCATTGTCTGCAGTTTTAAGAAGATGAATAGCTCAATTGATTGTGAGAGTTTTACATTGTAAAGTATGACTAATTTCCCATTGAAAGCAAAGGAAAACTGTTTTAAGTCATTGACTTTGGAAGTTTGTATACCTCAGCCATAGACTAAACAAAGATATCTCCATATACACTAGAACTGTGTCTTTCGTGTGCCTTTTACAGCTTTTTTTCTAGCCTAAAGCATTACATTTATATAATTTGCATACGCGTGCCAATAGGACGCATGGGGCATGAATAGTTCAGTTTTGTACCATCAAAGAAGCCAGACCACTTAGTTTAAAATTAAGCCTCTAAAATCGATAGATCAATTTCACAGGAGGTCGGTGGCACCTTAATTGGGGAGGACGGGCTCGTGGAACTGGCTGGAGTGGAATGGTATCAAATACATCAAACACATGGTTTCTATAAATATCTTTTCATTTTTCCCCATTAAAAACACTCTTACATACCTGTCTAGGTTGGAACTGTTGCTGTTAAAATACACACAGAACACACACACACAAGATTTTTGATCGTGCAACCCTAAGTAACAGTACAGATAAAAAAAATAATCAGGCCTACTGTACATCTTACTGTAAAGTTATTTCAGTTATAGTCCCCTGCTGATTATAGACCTATAAGTTAAATAAATTGTGACAATAAAATAATAACTATTCTTATAAGCAATAGAATGGCAAAAGTCTTGATACATACAGTGCATTCGGAAAGTATTTAGACTTCTTGACTTTTTCCACATTTTGTTATGCTACAGCCTCATTCTAAAATTGATTAAATACATATTTCTTGATTTTTTTCAAGTGTATTAAAAATAAAAAACATAACTTATTTACATAAGTATTCAGACCCTTTGCCATGAGAATCGAAATTGAGCTCAGGTGCATCCTGTTTCCATTGATCATCCTTGAGATGTTTCTACAACTTGATTGGAGTCCACCTGTGGTAAATTCCATTGGTTGGACATGATTTGGAAAGGCACACCCCTGTCTATATAAGGTCCCACAGTTGACAGTGCATGTTAGAGCAAAAACCAAGCCATGAGGTCGAAGGAATTGTCCGTAGAGCGCCGAGACAGGATTGTGTCGAGGCACAGAACTGGGGAAGTGTACCAAAAACTTTCTGCAGCATTGAAGGTCCCCAAGAACGTGGTGTCCTCCATCATTCTTAAATGGAAGAAGTTTGGAACCACCAAGACTCTTCCTAGAGCTGGACGCCCGGCCAAACTGAGCAATCGGGGGAGAAGAACCTGATGGTCACTCTGACAGAGCTCCAGAGTTCCTCTGTGGAGATGGGAGAAGTGCCTGTGAACGCTATAGCCGTAGCCAAATGGTAGTTTAACATGCTGCCATACTCAGCCAAGAAATCCAGTATTTCCAAGTAGTTTCCCTTATTAGCTGATTCTTTACCCTCATCATGTCCTCTGAATGCTAATTCTTGCTTGCCTAAAAACATAACCGTATGATAAGGCGCTTTAGAATCTCCCTGTCGTGCCTGACTTTATCATTGTGAGCAAGTGTCTCATTGCTCCGCTGCTCATTAACAAGAAGGTCTACTCTTGTTTCCCAAATGTTTTTAGACTCACTATAGCTCGCAGGTGTGAAGTTGAGTTTGTGTCGAAGTGCTGACTTTGTCAAACAAGCTAAATCTTTGAAAACAGATGTCCAGGTTGAGCTAATATCTGTGATGAAGATTAGGCAATTCCAACAGTAAAGCTTTTTTGTCAGCTCACAGCCGGTTATCCACGGATAGCACTCATAATTATTAACTCAAGCGTGAGAAAACAAGATAAGGCTTGCTATTGGCTCTGGATTAGTGACATATACTTAGGCCCTCTAGAGGTCCTTGAGGCATCATACAATTGTCCCACCTATTACAAGACAATTTGTGATTGGTTGATTCTACTGTCATTCCAAAATGCTGCTCTAATTGAAGTCAATGTCAATGATGTTGGCTGGTGCCTACTATTCAAAGCCTGCGGATCTAGCCAATGAGTGTTGAGCCCAGCAAGATTATTTCTACCAAGAGACTACCAAAAAAAAATTCTTCTTTTTCCAACACAAACTGAATAAATTCAATAGGAAGATCATTACAATTAAGACAAAAAAAGATAAAATCAATGAAAACAAAATTACAAATTATAATATATAAAAATATATACAGATTTGTATGTATTCTTAGGAGCTCTCTGAGGGTGTAGAGTGCCCTGACGATTCCCCACTGGATATGCATATTCATTTGAAAGGAAACACTTTGAAGTTTGTGGAAATGTGAAATGAGTGTAGGAGAATATAACACATTAGATCTGGTAAAAGATAATACAAACAAAAAAGCATGTGTTTTCTATTATTTATTTTGTTGCATCATCTTTGAAATGCAAGAGAAAGGTCAGACAGTGATGTAGGATTCTATATGTAATTTAGATGTTGTACACCAGACGACAGCAGTGTGTGTGCAGAGTTTCAGACTGATCCAGTGAAGAATTACATCACTACACAACATTTTGTATCAAGTCTGCGAGGAGTTTTCCTAAATGTGCCGAATTGGTTTTCAAGTACAGAATTATATAGAACATACAAGAATGCTATGGCAATACAACATTTAAGTTTGCACACTCCCAGGAATGTCATACATGATGGATCATTAGCTTCCCACAGAAAATACACTAACCTTCACACATCTAGATGGCCGGGCGGGGTGGGTGTGGAGCCAGAGGTCAAACTGTAGAACCCAGTTCCTACATTTGAATATAAAAGTAGATTTTTCAAACAAAACTACACTACATTTTATCACTGGGACCATCAGGATGACAAAACAGAGCAAGATTACTGAATGTAAGTACATTATTTACCTTCAGAGGTGAATGTACCAAACCAGTTGCTGTGATAAAGGTGTTTTGTTGTTGTGCACTATCCTCAAACAATAGCATGGTCTTTTTTTAGCTGTAACAGCTACTGTAAATTGGACACTGCAGTTAGATTAACATGAATTTAAGCTTTCTGCCCATACAAGACATGTCTATGTCCCGGAAAGTTGGCTGTTGTTTACAACATCTTTCTAGTCACATAGTGCATATTGAGCAGCAACTGTTGCTGCTCAATATGGACAGTTGCTGACAGATAGCGTAGAGGTTTTAATGGATGGAAATGTACACGAGAGTGATTAAATTATAAAAGTAATAAAAATGTATTCATTCCAAATGGGTCCAAGTCTAACTGTCACCTTATGGAGGCTGTAGCCTCGTTTTAATCCGACGTCTAACTGTCACTTTATGGAGGCTGTAGCCTCGTTTTAATCCGACATCTAACTGTCACTTTATGGAGGCTGTAGCCTCGTTTTAATCCGACGTCTAACTGTCACTTTATGGAGGCTGTAGCCTCGTTTTAATCCGACGTCTAGAATTGGAGCTAGGTTTGGGCAAAGAATTGTCGGACGACCTTAATGCTAACGACCCTATCACCGTAACGGTTGGACAGATCGTGACAAGAGCCGGGGAGTGTGTTGTGTACCTCCAATCAAGTTGATTTGATTTGTGAATTTTAATCGACATTGGTGTCATATTGGCTTAGATATGATGGTAGGGAGATTCGATTTAAACATTGAACTTCAATCAATCCCTTCTAATACTGTATAATTCTCAGGCCTCTATCTGACTCTATGATTTTCTTGTTACCACCGATTGTCCCTTGTCTATCATTAAGGTTGATGGACAGATGTTACAGTACAAAGCCATAACCTTGGTTTATAACTCTGGGATTCTCCAATCAACCAAGTCTTTCAGATTCAGTCCAGGTGCCCAGAGACCAAATCAGCACAAGTTCGTTAATTAAATGATGAACTAATAAAGCTTGGGATTAATGGGACCAGATGGTACCACAGGTTGAAAGAGAATATGAGATGAAAATACCCTGAGTGGGAGATGAGGTGAAAATACCAATTCCCATGAAGGCTATATGAAGGCTGCGCATCCTGGCTTTGAGTGAGGTGAGTCTGCTTTGAATCGATTCTTCACTGCAGTGCATTTGTACGCATTTGTTTCTAAAGTTCAACCCAAGCCACAATATTAATATTCTGTGGTTATCAAAAGCTGCCTTACCATCATTAACTGCTTTAAACCCAGCAGTGGGTTTGTGAGTTCATGTTGTTTAAACAGTATCACACAGTTGTTTACAGAAAATGTGAGTCTTTTGATTTCATGCCTTTCATGATAATTTTAGGGCGGTTATTTTAATAACTCATGCATTTGATGGAAGTAAACCAACCGTGTATGGCTGTGGCTGTGGCACCAGTTGCCTCTAACTCCCCTGTGTCTCTCAATGCTTCTGACATGTTTCAACACTCCCTCTGGAGTCTTTAAAAATAAGACCATTCATTTCCCCCTCTCACTTGTTCCTTCTCAGAACTGCTATTTCACTTTGATAATTCGAGGAGGGAGCGTGGAGAGCCTGAACTCTTCAGCTGCCAAATGCAGGCGGCTCATTGATTTTCTCCCCTCTCTCTCCAGCTATATGGACGTCTTTCCCTGTCTGCTGCCTGCTGCTTCTACGGTGAAGTGCTTTCCCCCAAACAAAATACCAGTCAGGTACAGACCCGATGCCAGAAGAACCTCGCTGGTTTATGAAATAGTAATCTCAAACCTCTTTGTCTCGCTGGTTACAGTATCAACTTGTTACACATTATCAACATCTTTTCCTATGACAAGATGGACCATGTTACACAAGAGGCAGGCTATAATCCTGTTTCTCTCTGTATCTCCATTGTCCCCTTACCTGTGTCCTACACTAGTCCTTGGTTAGCATGATCTTGTGTAACCTATGGGTGAAGGTCTGCGGTGCAAGACTCACATCATCACCCAGAGAGATTCATGGTTCACCCATGTAGCCGAAAATCAACATCTCACAGCCTCCTGTGATCTGAAATACCCTCATTCATCTTTCAGTATCATTAATCATTCAGTTCTATTCACTTTTAGAGTGACACTATTTATTATCATTGAAATATTCCACTATCGTCCTAGAACTTTGCAATACCAGAGAGAACAAATTATTCCCCCTTCCTATCCAATGAGATTGAGCAGTGTGAGTGCAAGCAAACAGGTCCTGAGGCCATGTTACCTGCAACTCCCTGGGCGGTAAACACATCAAACACATCAAAACGTTAGTCATCACGTCAGACAGAGACAGCTTTAGTCTGGACAGAAAATAACAGATCTATATTATCTATTTGCACGTATATCTTTGCTTTCACAGTCAAGACCCAACCAGACACACCACACACACACAACAGGCTGGGTGCAGCACAGGGTCAACACGGTGGTCATAAACCAGAGAAAAATACTTAATAGAGACTAATGAATATCTAAATATACTGTACTTGTGTGGGAAATATATGATTTTATTTTGTCAGCCAGTCAGCATGACCAATGTGGTACTGTAGTGTTTGAGTCACCAAGTGCTGCTCTAAAGACACTTATAAATTGTACAGTACGTACACATCCAGAGTCGTGCCAGAATGTCTCAGTTTTTCTGGGAAGGTGTGCACCGTATCTTTACAATTTGTGTTTTATGATGTGACATACTACTCATTAAGGCTGTGGGGTTGGTTGACTCAATGGTTCGTGACCCTGGCTATGTAAATTAAATTGCCTTGATCAATGGGTCAATGATGCTTAACCCAGTGCTAGTAGCAACACACTGGCTCTTCTGCTATAATGAGATTTTCCCAACAAACTTGAAAGCAGCAGACGCAGTGAATTCTGGTCAGCCTGATAATGTTAGGATGTGGTGGCTATTAAAATGTTCATGAATTATTCATATTGGCTGTAATAAACAGGTTATGTCAAAATGTTGCTAATTTATTTTCAGAATGGTTGGTCTAGTTTTGCTACAGTTTTTCTACAGTCTTAATCAATGATGGTCATGCACTGTTGATCTGACTCCACACACCCCAGTCACGAGCTGTTCACTCCCTTACTGCTGGGCTGACGGAATCAGAGCAGGTGGTCTGTTAACAACAGACAGTTTATATCTACAAGCCATAAGATTGCTGAACACTTGAACTGGACTGACCCCCTGCACTGACTTGAACCTTAGCATGTACGCACACACACTTTCATTCATTCATGCTACATACACATCACAATTGCTGCTACCAGACTCCTATTGGACTATAAATTGTGCCTTCCTGTATTATACTGATGCTAATGCTGATGTTTATTCTATTCTACTGAACCATTTACTTTATGTTCGTATTATAATATTTTATTATTTCTTATTGTTGTAGCAGAACCTGCAAGTTAGCATTTAGTTGGACGGTGTATATCATGTGTATCCTGTACATATGACTAATACAACTTGACACTTGAAACTAGGTGTGAAAACAATATTAACAAGATTAAGCCTCTTTTATAGAGACATATTTTGTTTACAAGCAAGCGTCACGTCCGGGTGAGGCACGTGCATCCCCGCACCAAAAAGCTCTGTAGCAGGATAGCTGACGCTAAAGTCAGAACCGTGACAAATTTAAAAGTGAGTGAGTGATGACCATGAAAACACGCAAAACTGATGGCTATAGCTATGTTCAACAAGGATATTATTCTTCTGGGTTTATCTAGTCCTATTTGGGATATTTTACCTTGCCTCGCTGGCTTGCTAGTTTGCTAGGTGATCAACCCTCTGATGACATGTTGTAGACGATAACCATCTGATTATGTGTTAACTTGCATAAGCTGCATTTGAAATTGCATATGATCGTATTCACTGCTAGGTAAACAAAGATTTTTCTGATTCCGAACTGCGCGTACAACTTTTCATGACCCTGCCAGGAAATGGGTCTATATGTAGTGGTAAAAAATTTGATGGGTAATAAGTAATGCTTCCTATTCTTTCAATGCATTTTCCCGAAAGGTGGGTAAAGTATTAGGCAAAAAAATAACTGCATTTACCCTTCACTACACCACTGGTTTAAACGTGTTAACCCTCGCAAGGCTGCCGGCCCAGACGGCATCCCTAGCCGCGTCCTCAAGGCATGCGCAGACCAGCTGGTGTGTTTACGTGCATATTCAATCTCTTCCTATCCCAGTCTGTCATCCCCACATGCTTCAAGATGGCCACCATTGTTCCTGTAACCAAGATGGCAAAGGTAACTGAACTAAATTACTATCGCCCCATAGCACTCACCTCTGTCATCATGAAGGGCTTTGAGAGAATAGTCAAGGATCATATCACCTCTACCTTAACTACCACCCTAGACCCACTTCAATTTGCTTACATCCCCAACAGATCCACAGACGATGCAATCGCAATGACATTACACACTGCCCTATCCCATCTGGACAAGAGGAATACCTATGTAAGAATGCTGTTTATTGACTATAGCTCAGCATTCAATACTATAGTACCCTAAAAAATCATCATTAAGCTTGAGGCCCTGGATCTGAACCCCGCCCTGTGCAACTGGGTCCTGGACTTCCTGACGGGCCGCCCCCAGGTGGTGAAGGTAGGAAACAACTCCTCCACTTCACTGATCCTCAACACTGGGGCCCCACAAGGGTGCGTGTTCAGCCCCCTCCTGTACTCCCTGTTCACCCATGACTGCGTGGCCAAGCACGCCTCCAACTCAAATCATCAAGTTAGCAGACGACACAACAGTAGTAGGCTTGTTTGCCAACAATGACGAGACAGCCTACAGGGAGGAAGTGAGGGCTCTGGGTGTGTGGTGCCAGGAAAATAACCTCTCACTCAATGTCAACAAAACAAAGGAGAAGATTGTGGACTTCAGGAAACAGCAGAGGGTGTATCCCCCTATCCACATCGACTGGACCGCAGTGGAGAAGGTGGAAAGCTTCAAGTTCCTTAGCGTACACATCACTGACAAACTGAAATGGACCACCCACACAGACAGTGTGGTGAAGAAGGTGCAACAGAGCCTCTTCAACCTCAGGAGGCTCAAGAAATGTGTCTTGACACCTAAAACCCTCTAACTTTTACAGATGGACAATTGAAAGCATCCTGTCAGGCTGTATCACCGCCTGGTACGGCAAATGCACCGCCCACAACCGCAAGGCTCTCCAGAGGGTGGTGCGGTCTGCCCAACGCATTACCTGTACGTGATCAGTACAGGTGCATCAAATCTGGGACCGAGAGACTGAAAAACAGCTTCTATCGCAAGGCCATCAGACTGTCAAAACAGCCATCACTAGCACATTAGAGGCTGCTGCTTATAGGCATAGACTAGAAATCACTGGTCACTTTAAGAAATGTAACACTAGTCACTTTAATAATGTTTACATATCTTGCATTACTCATCTCATATGTACAGTATATACTGTATTCTATACTATTCTACTGTATCTTAGTCCATGCCGCTCTAGTCCATATATGTATATAGTCTTAATTCATTCCTTACTTAGATTTGTGCGTATTGGGTATATGTTGTGTAATTGTTAGATATTACTTGTTAGATCTTACAGCACTGTCAGAGCTAGAAGCACAAGCATTTCACTACACCCACAATAATATCTGCTAAACACATGCATGTGACCAATAACATTTGATTTGATTTGATCTATACAGTGGAGGTTTTCTGTGCAGGTCAAATCTCAATGACACTTGACTCCTCGTGAGAGTTTTTGCTAGCTCTACAAATATATAGACTATTTAGTGCATGCCGAAACTAACAATCATCATGAAGGTTTCATCTGAAATATGTCAACTGTGTTCTCTCTGGTATTTATTATGGATAAATCACGCTGAGAGTTAAATGTCATCTGGAGCAGTCACTTATTGATTGAATAACTCAATTATAAGTTAGCTAAATCCTGACCATCTTTCTGAATGTTAGATTCTTTAAATTCAACAGCTCTGTAATGGTTTCTTTTAAAGGTGTTGACAAGCACTTGATAGATGTTGGAGGAATGGCATGTCCTTTACTGAATGAAGAGAGACACTCAGTAATGATTTAATTTCATACTTATTTCATTGTCGCATTTAAGGGTTTTTACAATGGGTGGATTGATGCTCTTTCACAACAAGGTAATTAGGCTACACAATTACACAGTGGCTCAACTTTCACTGAGGAAAATTACATTCTGAGGAAAATTACATTCTGAGGAAAATTACATTCTGAGGACAATCACATTCTGAGGAAAATTACATTCTGAGGAAAATTACATTCTGAGAAAAATTGCATTTGTCCCCCCCAGTGATACAAGTTAGGCAATGGTGGGCTTTAGGACCATACATGGGCCTGTAGGCTAATGGAGGAGACATTTAGTGGAAGTGGGATGTATTGCTTCCAGGGGGAGCAGGGGTCCAGCATCTCCCCATAGGCACAGACAGACAAGCTCAGAGACTGAGAAAGAGGAAGAGACAGCGATCTGCTTATCATGAGTCACAGCTGGTGCTGCATAGTGCTGCATGGTGCTGGGTCCCCCACCAGGCTCAACACTGTCCTCTGGAACGGTTATGCAAGCACAGCGGCAGGTGGAAAAATCACCGTGTGCCGCTTCCTCCACCAGACTGGAGCATGAGAGAGGAGAGAGAGGTGGTCAGAGAGATATGGACGGAGAGAGTTGGACAGAGAGTGGAGAGAGATGGACAGAGAGAGAGATGGACAGAGAGAGGAGAGAGAGATGGACAGAGAGCGAGATGGACAGAGAGCGAGATGGACAGAGAGCGAGATGGACAGAGAGCGAGATGGACAGAGAGCGAGATGGACAGAGAGAGATGGACAGAAAGAGAGATGGACAGAGAGAGGAGAGAGAGATGGAAAGAGAGAGAGATGGACAGAGAGAGATGGGGAAAAAAACGTCATTTGTTTTGACAAACAAATCTATAAAAATAGATAAATTGTGGCACGCTGTTGAATTTCTAAATCCTAATGTGGCCCTTGAGCCAAAAAGTTTGCCCACCCATGGGATATGCCACATAGAAAAACAATGAGCATTTCACTGCATCCACAGAATTGATCGAATTGAAATGGAATCAATCCCAACCCAGGTAAAGACAGTGCTCAGGTCCCACACGTCCACAAATGCACTCGATGCGCTGCTGTATACCTAGCTCTGACAGAGTCCACTGGGGGTAAAGTCACACCTCGCCGACCACCAGCTAATGGAACAGACACATACCTCCGTTAAATCCCTGAAAATGGAAATAGTCATGCAGGTGAGACCTGGGGCTACTGTGCTCAAAGGCCATTGGCTTCCCTGGGACTGGAGCGGCGAACACACCTGTCAAAGATGACATCAGCATGTGGAGGGGGGCCTCAGTAGCACCGACGGATCCCATGGAGCATGTCCAGAACATCGGACACACATAGCTGTGAGGACTTGTGGTGTGGCTATGTGGGAGTGTGTGTGGTGCATGCTGTTCTCTCTAGTCCCCAGACTTGCTTTCTGTCTCTTAGAAGACTACAATTGATAAGTCAAGTGTGATGAAGTGAATTGTTGGATATGCTATTTTGGGACATACAGACCTATGTAATGTTGTGTCCTGCTGTGTCACCTATTGACCTATGGTATACACTGAGGCAATACACTGTACTAAGGTTTTATATTATATTGTAGTGTGCTGCTGTCTCTCTCTTCAGATTGACTTAACTTAATTGGCCTGAGAGCTAACACTTGCACTCACTCTCACACCTGCGCTTCCCATCAATAGTTGTTTATAAGGCAAGGGTGGAAACCTATAGGCCCTTAAACTGCCCTTAAATTCTCCTGTACTCTGTGTATTATTCAATTTTTTATTTGGCAGGGGCACGGCATAGCCACATTAACGCATCTTGAGCTGAGGTGGAGTGGACATTAATGTATTCACATTGCAGAGAGGCATTCACTCACAGTGTTGTGTGTCCTATTCAAACCGCAAACTTCCTTAGTCCTCCTTTACATCATCTGGTGCTTTTCATTCATTATTCATACAGTGACAGATAAAAAATATGTTTAATATCCATTTAAACAAGCTTCCAAGAAAGAGATAAGAGATAATATCATGAAGAATTGACTTACGCAGACATATTGCTAGACATTAGTCCTACTCTCATAGATTGAGATTCATAGATTGAACCGAATGGAATATATTTTCACATTTCATATTTTCATGTTCCTGGAAGACCCTATCTAAAATGAATGGTAGTTAAACAGTCTATTGAGTGTTTCACAGGGACTGAATAATTATATTAATCAATAAATCTAACCTAAAATTAATCAAAAATGTAAACATAGAACAATCCGCACACATCAATGTAGGCTTCCAAATGTTTTAATGTTAAAGTTGCACTATCCAGAAATCGTTCCGCCATTTCCTGGTTGCTAAAACTCTAATAGTTTGCCTAATTTCAGTTTGTGACAAAATAAGATATTATAGTGTAGAGAATCATTGTACCATCTAAACCACTGTGAAATCTACTTTCAGCTGTTATAAACTGGTGTACAAAACCCGAAAGTAAAAGACACAAAAACAAAACTTAAGAACAGGAAGCATAGAAAAAGCGTACATTGAACAGATCTACCACTTCTTAAACTTGTTTTAAAGAAGATTTTGAAACAATTTGTTGTTTTTTTTAACTACAAATCTCATAACTGACACACAATCCTATGAAGGCATCTATAGAAAACCTACTCAAATCCTCTTCAGTGAATGAATTTAAAGGAAGAAACTATTGTACTTGTCCTGGGAAGAAGACGGAGGAAAGGTAGCTACTGTTGAAGTTTAGGAGAGTTCATCAATGTGAAAAGACCCATCAATTTGCACAATTTGCACAGTAGCCAGATTAGGCTATAGCTCAGTGACAATGTCAATGATATTCTACGGAGAGAAAATGGTTGATGTTTAAATAGGGATGGCCTTCTCTAGGCCAAATAATCTCATTTAACGAAAGCTCTGGAGCTTTCACGGAGCGTGGATGGGTTGTGGCTGAGGAGCTCCTTAATTCAACCAAACTGAGAAAACTGGGCATTTTAGAATATGGAGAGAATGTGTGGCATTTCAGTTCCTATTAATCCCTGCAAAATCGACCATGGAGAGGGAACTGAATATGAAAATTATACTTTCTTACTGACTTTTATGTTGAGCTGTAAAGAGTTTTCCCCTAATGGTATGACATATGTATAAAGTTAGGAATATTAAGGTTAAAAAACCTGTGTTCTCGATGTTTAATGTGCTTTTCAGATATATATGCAGCCAAGGACGCAATGTACTCTGTCCTCAAACTCATTGTGGTGAGACTTAACCTTCAGAACTTTAACACATTATCACATTCAGCAGAAAGATAAGGAGAAAGTCTCAAGAGACTACCCGCCACTCAAGTCCCTGTGCTTGATCATATTGGACTCAAGTTTTCTGAAATTGAACATTTCATGGAAAGGTGTACGTAACTGTGAATGGAATCTGAGTCATGTGTGCTTGTTGTTACCACCGGGATCACTGAACCTTCAGAAGCCTTTTGACAAAGGCAAAGAAATAAACACAGACAAACAAACGAAGAACAAAGAATACTGCAGCACCTGTGATTATTCCCCAATATCTCATGTCAAAGAGGAGGACATTAGATGGAAATACGCCACTATTATGGGGTGAACTTGGTTTCATTCAATGAAGAGGAGGAAAATAATAAATACAGCAATGATACCGCAACAAAATGGAGTGTCAAAATAAGGTTAGGGTCTGGCCTTATCAATACACACGTTTTCATCCCTCACCAAGCAAGGCTACTGTAATGAGATTCAATTCAGGCAAACAATAGATGAGGATGTACAGCAATATCAATCATGAGCATTAAACCTGGGATACAGGAAATCACATCTCCCATAAACACAACAAGGGCAATATAGCAGGAATTATTCAGCCAGGGAGATTTTGAGGGCCATGCTCACTAATCATGGGGTTCTATAAGTGCAAGACACATAACACTAATGTGTTTTTGTATCTAATCATAACCTTACACATCACCCAACTTTACATAATGGTACCTCCCAATACAAACAATATTTTCAGAGAGAGAGAAAAATACACTGATACATTCCATTCAGTACAATAAGCTTCAAGTATCTCTTTATCCCACTTTCTAACCCTCCCTCTGTACTGCTAATCTTCTGAACAGTAATCTGTGGTCTAAAATAAGAAGCCAGGCTTGATCAATGAGGTAATAGATTCAGACTGAGAGAGCTGCAGGACACGAGCTATATTTAGACTTCCTAAAATGGAGGAATTTTAAATACAAAATTCTTACCTGGTGCAGAGATGGCCGGAGACAAGACTGGAACAATGGTGATTCAGTTTCATGAAGACTTAATGAGGAAAAAATACAAAAACGTTTATTATGACATACGCAAACCACAAGAAAAAACAACAGGTCTGATTATACACAACCTATGTTTTATCTTTGTTCTTTCAAGTGTTTTCTCGCTTGATCGTGACATTCTAGCACTTAGTGAAGCAAAGCTATAAGAGACCTTTTGACGGTTCTTCAAACAGATAATTTCACACCAAGAATCTCTGACCTACAGAATATTCCCACCACTCACTTTCAAAAGCTTCAGAAGATTGAGCTCTGTAGCTCAGTTTGCAGAGCACACCAGGATAGTGTGTTCGATTCCCAAGACCACCCGTACATAAAATATATGCACGTATGACTGGGCTCTGCCGTAGCCACATGAGGCTGGAGAAGTGGGACAGGCTCTACTGTCGGCGGTAGTCAGAGAGCCTTTGAAGTGTGTGTGTTTGTGGCTTCATTTCTATGTGCATGTGTTAAGACATCTGCATACATAGGTTCGGTTTGCTCCTAGTGGAACTTGGCTAGACGAAGTGAACGTCTGTGCTTTTTCTGTTTGCCCCTCTTGAGACGCCGTATCAACAGCATTACACTTCCTCAAAATAGTCAGAATGAATCTAAGATAACTGAAAGAATCTGTAATTAATTTTGGCGTTTTTGCTAAGTTCTTAGTCGCGCAATTTTACATCTATCTAAGATGTTTGGTGCAATATTTATCAAGTAAAAAAATGTGCATGAAAACTAGTTGTCTGTCGTTGAATGACAACAAACACTTAATTGATTGTTAACTAATCACTGACGAAGGGGCGAAGTCTTAGGCTACCGAACTTCGACAAGCCACAAGAAAAAAAAATGGTGTGCTCAAACAGGAGGGGAAAAAAATGCTGAATGCTGCCATACATCATATATGCGCAAACTGTTTTGACTAGGAGGCACACGGTAAGCTTTAGGGCTCTATTCAAGCTGTAAAGCTGAAGTGTTACAGATTCCGCAACATACATTTAAAGTTAATTTCCAATTGAGCTGACATATGCAGCATTTATCATGAATGCAGTCTCCGTTAAAGCGGGAAGATTACCTTTAAATTTCAATCACGCTGTAAAGCTGAACTTAGTGTGACGTAAAGAGCCCTTAGTGTGATGAAGGGAAGAAGAGCAAGAAATCTGTCTACATATCAACACAGCCAAAACCCACCAGTGAACAAAAACACATTCATAGAGAGATCCTGCTGTGATGTGATTCAGTTAGAAGAGTGATCCTCTACCCGGGAGCACCAAGGTAACAGGATGTCTCACACATATTACAGCAGGGAGAAAAACACAGGCTTCATAAAGGAAGAGCCTCGCTAGACCTCATTAAAAAATATAACGATTATTTAACTAGGCAAGTCGGTTAAGAACAAATTATTATTTCCAATGACGGCCTACCTACAGGGTGGAGCAAATTAGGGTTAAGTGCCTTGCTCAACGACACAGACAGGTTTTTCACCTTGTCGTCTCGGGTATTTGAAGCAGCAACCTTTTGGTTACTGGCCCAACGCTCTAACCGCTAGGCTACCTGCCACCCCCTCATGAGTAGGTGTGTGTGTGTGCACGCCAAAATTATGTCCCCAAGGTTCTTAAAAATGCTGCTGTGGAACCAAGAACTCAGGGGGAAGAGACAACCTGCTAGTTCCTATTAACGTTTTTTCATCATGTTAACTCAAAGCCAGTAACCATGGCTGGGTCACCAATGGTGAAGTGTGTGCGTGAGCGGATTAGAGTGTGACAGCTCTATCTACTGGCATTTTCACATATTTCTATTTATAAATCCCATTCAGAGAGTAAGAAGCCCCACTTCCTGCTGTTTCATTGTGTAGGAGAGAATAATGACTCTCTCCAGAGTATCATCTCATAGACTTCCTCCAGAGAATTGCTCTCTTTCTCTTGTTGGAAGACAAGAAGATAGATACAAAGAAAATCAACAGTCCTTTTCACAAGAGAGTAGAATTGTTTGTAGAGTTGCACATACTGTATATCAAAGAGAAGAATAGAGCCACTTGATGTAGGGCTGTTCAATCAAATCCGCTTTAGCATACATCAACATTGCGGTTGTTTTGGCGGTGTGTCGGAGGTAAAACTGCATTAGAAAGCAGCTCCTGCTTCACAGCTAAAGTGGACATTGCCATGCAGCCTTGTTTACAAGTTCGAACACTGGAATGTAATGGACCTCAATTAGGCTGATAGAAATCCTCATTATTTCAATTTCTACACTTTCTCGTTATGATCTGTGGCTGCATGACAGTGGACAAGAGCAGTTGCTCACCGATTTCACAGCTCCAATGCAGTTACACCTCTGACACTGCCAAAACATCAGCTATGCAGGTGTTGGCTATCCCCGGACTGAATCTAGGCCATTATTGCACTGGCCGTTGCTCACGAGTGGTGGAAAAAATTGCCAATAGTCATACTTGAGTAAAAGTAAAGATACCTTTATAGAAAATGACTCAAGTAAAAGTGAAAGTCACCCAGTAAAAAACTACTTGAGTAAAAGTCAAAGTATAGATTATTTCAAATTCCTTATATTAAGCAAACCAGACGGCATCATTTTCTTGTTTTATTTTATTTACGGATATCCAGAGGCACACTCCAACACACATAATTTACAACTGAAGCATTTGTGTTTAGTGAGTCCGCCAGATCAGAGGCAGTAGAGATGACCAGGGATGTTCTCTTGATAAATGTGTGAATTGGACCATTTTCCTGTCCTGCTAAGCATTCAAAATGTAACGAGTACTTTTGGGTGTCAGGGAAAATGTATGGAGTAAAAAGCGCATAAGTAAAAGTAAAATAGTAAAGTACAGATACCACAAAAAACAAGTATTTTTACTTAAGTACGCTCACAGAGGGCCTGACAAATTCCTATACTTTGCTGTACAATGAACATTACATTAAAGAATCAAAACATCAGAATCAAAACAAAACATTAGACTGGATTCTTATAAGAGAGTTCATGGTACTTCTACACAGATAATTAGACCCAGATATCACACTTCAGTGGTCATGAACAGTGATAAGGCTGTTTTTCTTTTTGGCCTTCCAGAGAGAGAAACAGAGAGCGAGGGGGAAAGAGTGAGTGAGTGGGTGAGTGAAAGAAGCGAGAGAGAGAGAGAGAGAGAGAGAGAGAGAGCACACCTCAGAACAGAATAGCCAACACATAGATACACGCTAATGAAGGACGCTGACTCGATGTCATGCAAATGTATTGAGGGGGAACTCCTGTGGCTGACAAGACAGAAAAGGTCAGAGAACTAAACGCTGAGAGGCGGACAGGTCCAGTCAGGTCCGAAGACCTTGGTCCATTTCCAACTGAGAGATGGTCAACCTAATGAGGTTGGTGGGGGGACTGATTGGGAGGAGGCAGTTGCCCCTTACACACTGACTATTATGAGGTAAGATTTGCACTTCTGAGTAGGATAAAGTTGCACGCGATCGTTACCGCCATTACCACTGATTGATGAAAGGACTGGATAGGTTGACACACCATGTTGCGTTCACCTATCATGTTTAGCCATATCAGTGAATGTGGAAGAAAGGAAAAAAGTTTAAACTCTTTAGACAGAGCCTCTACTATGAAGAGGAGAGGAGAGGAGAGGCTGCATGATTAAAAATAGTCTCTTGACTTAATCTCCCTGTACCTGTTAGAAATAACTGTGCCCAAGCAACAACAGATAAATGTGTATGATTATTTTCTTTAGATTACCTGCATAGAGAAACATAATGCAAGGCTTATAGCCAGAGATACACAGTAATAACTCCTAGTCTAGACTCTCCAGACACAATCTCATATCTCATATTGAGTGCAGCTACTGCATGCGGCTGTGAGATTAAAGGTCCTGAACTATGAATTGGCTTGGTCAGCATCTGCGGCCGATATAAAAAACAATAAAAACAACATATCATAGAC
This sequence comes from Thymallus thymallus, assembly GCA_023634145.1. Classification (NCBI taxonomy): domain Eukaryota; kingdom Metazoa; phylum Chordata; class Actinopteri; order Salmoniformes; family Salmonidae; genus Thymallus; species Thymallus thymallus. The sequence continues at coordinate 14,742,202 of CM042408.1, forward strand.
CATCTCTTGGGACAAAAGAATCAGCAACTTGGCTACCAATCTGTTGGTTTTTCAGAGCTCTTTTGTAACTAGGTCCTACTGTATTCAATCAAAAGCTGTCACTGGGGTTATGCGGAAAGACTAAAACGTATTTTTCTTACACTAAGACTGTTACGTTAGAACACACCTTATCCCTTTAGTCATGGCCCACCCACCCACTCATTCCTGACAGACAGGGTCATATTGATGCCCTTTATCACACACAAATAAATGAACATGAAGAAACACTATGCCGCTGCTCCCACCGGCCGCCATCACTCATCCCCAGCAGAATTTACCCGTAGAGATTTATACACTCCTGTCATATAGCACGAGAGAGGAGGAGACACACACAGAGGGACAGAGAATGGAGGAGTGAGAGATTGAAATGGAAAGGGAGAGATTGTGTATATGGGGGTGGGGTGAAAGAGAGAGATGTGTGAGAGCAGAAGAGAGGTGAAGAGGATGAGAAAAAAATAACTAGAACAGAGAAGAACATCCTCTCTCCCTCCCAGCCACTAAGCTGCACAGTTAGTACACCATGTACGTACAGGGAATTAGGTTTACTTTGACTGACGGGTATGAGTAGCCCACGTGAAGGCTTCTCTGGGCACCCTAGCATACCCAGGCCCTCTAGGAAACCAAATGCCATCCCACATCAAGCTCAGTCTGCTGACCAGGCACAACTCCATGATCCTCCTCACAGAACGAGGTGTGCCAAGGAACAGAACAGAAGGCTGGTGACCATGCATGATTGGGATTACAGTAGCTCCTCAGAGACGGCCCAGCTGTTATGACGTAGTCAGCAGGAGTTTATCCTAACAGGAGATGTCACTTCAAAAGACATGTGACACTGCTTCTCCACACTCTCAGATAAGGACAACAAGCTTAGGAGACAATGTACCAAGGTGTCTGGGTTTATATTGTTTAGTTGAATATAACGGATAATGCACTGCACAGTCTACTTACTTGGCAGCTGACCAAGAACGTAATGGTGCTGTTCTTTGCTGAGTCGTTGTTTCAGACAGTTGAATAAAAGTGTCTGGGAGATATTTGTCTGCATTAAATGTGTTCATAGTCTGGGGTCAGGGTCTGTTCTTGGTCAGCCTGGTACTAACTGATAAGCGTCAGTCTGGTAAGCTTTTGAGGTGTGACGAATAAGTGAATACATTGCATTCAATGCGAAAAGATATGAGTCAAGGTATAGCATATAGTGCATATAGCTAGGGTTGAGCCAAGATGTGGAGATGAAGCGAGGGTTAGGGTTGAGCAAGTTAGGGCCTTAAATCGCCCCTCCCCCCAATACATGGCAGAAAGGCAGGCCTCAGTTGAAGCCTTACCTAGAGTTAATTTGCTTTTGAGTGACATTTGCGCTGGCATTGGACGCGGGAACCCTTTTTCTGTAATTCGGGACGATATCTCTGCGTCATCTAATTTTGAATGGACTGTGGCATCCGACCACAGTGCCAGCAGGCACTTGGTTTTTAATGAAGACCATGATCTTAATTCTGGAGTTATCATTGTCAATAATTACTACCTGGGAGGGCACCAGTGTGTGTGCGCGTGCGTGCTGGCGTCATTCTTTATAGGTATGAATGAGATGCCAGCTGCCAAGTCAGCTTTAGATATTTTCAACACTGACATAATCAAGGCTAGTGGGGAACACTGCTAACTGAACCAAGGCTGTATGTAGAATAGGTCATTCAAATGTTCAAACATGCATCTTTCCCTGAACAGAAAACACATGAGCATCTTCAGGTATGCTATAGGTATTTTACATGCTACCCGAAGCATTTGTTCACGTTCATGTTTATTATGCTGGCAGCCACTATCACATGTATAAAGTCATGAGACATACCCCTACCTTTAAAATATGGGAACATCTCCGTAATTCTTGTCTTGATCTTGCCTTCTGTCTTCCCATATTCTTATCCCTACTTTGAGCAGGTTTATGAAGGACAAATATAGAGTATATTAATATCAGGCCCAGGCAGAGTCCAGTCTCTAACTTCTAGCCCTGGAAAAACACCATGGCGTGTGAGTTCTTTTGAAGCATTAAGTAAACAATAACAGACCCTACATCCTTTTCATCTTCCTTCTCCACATTTAAAGAAACGGCCAGCAACAGAGTGGCTGCGGACCCCTCTTCCCGACAGCTAAAAGGTCCCAAAGCTTCTGTGCATGTGTGGTGTTCTCTTTACGTCTCTGCTCTACTCCTAGAGAACAGGCTACTCTGGCAAATGGTGCTCATTTAATAAAGTTACATCAAGGCTGAATCAGTGTCTGCACGATCACATAACCGAACTGAATAGCATGGAATAACATTACTGTCAGACAAAAAATATATAACAACCTCATGAGATTTTAGGATGATTGTGTGAATGATCACATTGGTTAGAACAGAAATTTGAATAGAAGCCTAAATGACTCTACTTATTATTATGCAACTGAAATACATGTACTATCTGGCACGTAGAACATGCTGTACGAAATTTAACACTATTATGCTAATGTCTCAGTATAGAACCTAATTAAGCAATTCCTCTGTTGTTTTTATCATTTGTTGCCCAACACGACCTAACTACATCCATACGAGATGCAGACAACGTTCACATTGTAAGTACAAGTGCAGCAAAACATGTATTAATTCTTTTTTTTTTTACTCCCCAAGAGAAGCATAAATATTTTACAGAAGAGAACAGCGGTCTCGTTATTTACAAGATATAATAAATGTCTTACAACTCACAATAACTGTGTTCTGAGGGCTGAGAGAGAGAGGGGGGGGGGGGGTTGAAAAGACACTGCCCAGCCTCATTTCTGTTGTCATATGAAGTGAGAAAGGTTTTCCCCATGACATAGCGGCAGACTACATACACTGTAGCAGGCTCTTATATGGGAAGGAAGAGACAAATACACAAACATGCTGACAACCAGATAGGCAGTAGTATAGATAACACACACACAAAGAACAGAACTCTTACTAGTTAAAAACAGTAGAAAGAGTACTAGAAATATTTTATCCAGCTCTGCATTAAAAGTTGCATGGAAATTAAATGACTGACATAAGAGGTCCTCCTAACAGCAGTGTACAAGCTCAAGTGTTATGCCCTAGCTTCTCATGAGCTACATTCTGCATAGTGGGAAACTTTCCCAATCTCAGAACCACTTAGTACAAGGCTCTCCAGTAGGGGCAGATGGAAGATTTAAAGGGGGTTTGGGGGGGGGGGGGGGACGACTATGACTGACAGTGACATAACTCTCTCTAGCCCACTGATCCAGGAGAATGAAGCCTAAGGGGAATTAGCCGTTACAGGCAGCACAAATTCTCCCAAAATGTACCGGTAAATAGATAGTGGTCTTTCTATCTATCTCCCTCTCAAAGAAAAGAGTAAAAGTGCATTATGACTAGAGCTATGCATTCTGGGAGCTGAAGGAGCGAGGTGGGCAGAAGGGGCGAAGAGGGAGTAACTAGGAATCAACAGAGCGAGGAATACTGGAATAATCTGGAGGAGCGCCCCCATGTCTGATCTGAAAAGCAGGTGAATGTGTGTGTGTTGCATTTGAACAGACAAGCCACAGACAAGACACACTAGCCCTGGCACACATAACAAAACAGAGCGGGAGGAAAGCAGAGATTACGAGAGCTAACATTCCCACATTAGGGGTGTGTGTATTTTGGAGCCTTGCCACAGAGAGAGAAAGAGAAGCAGAACTAACAGAGGGAAGTTGGTGGGCCGTGTTGTATTGGAGTATACGCTCAGTAGTGAGAGGCTCTTCTTGCTGTTCGAGTGGTTTGGGGGTGGGGTGTCGAGGTTCAAACGGGGTCGTAGGGTCAATGGGCGTGGCTTAGAGTGGCAGCTGGAAGGAGATGTCCACGTGAGCCTCCTGAGCCAACGACACAATCTCAGAAAGCTTTACAACCTGAGAAAGAGAGAGAGCGAGATGGATAGTTGAACACAAGCACAGAGCTAAACATCAGCAGGGAACTATACAAGTTGTCTAATTTAAAAACAGACAAAAACACTAAGAAAGCTAAAAGGGTATAATTTGCGGGGGGGGGCTGCCAATGTGCTGGCTAACTGATGCTTGTCTCTTTGGAGTAGATCACTATAAAAAGAAAAAGAGAGAGTGGACGGGAGAGATGGTGGGAGTCAGAGGGAGCTAAGCCAGACTAGTGGTTGAGTGAAAGAGAGAGGGGACATGGAGGGGATAGAAGGGGGCCTCCGCTCTGACTCAATGCCACTGCTGCTAGCTCTGCCAGAAATCAAAGCCATAAAACTCAGGCAGTGTCACTTCAGCCAGGAAAGATGGCAATGAGCTGCATTTAAACTGTCAATATACCCTGACAGTTCCAATTGTCACAGACACACAACCCTTCTGGTGCCCCTTGTCTCACACACGCCTCATTGCTCTGGACCCTCACAAACGGTGCCTGACATTCCTTAGTTTTCACATTTGCAGAGACCTAATGTACCAGACACACACAACACCCAAGGTGCTTAGAGGGGCAGAAGGGCGTAGGGAGAGAGGTGTGTCATACCATTCTAGCGGCCTCGTCCAGATCGTCACAGGCCAGGAGCTTCAGTGGGCTAGCAGCGATCAGAGCTTTGGCATCGTCCACTCTGGATCCTGAAACACAGCAGAGCAGTCTCTCTTTAGCCTCTATCTTTATCAAAGCTCTTTGGTTCTCGTTTATATAGCTTTTTATCTATTATTTGACTTATTATTATTTTATTTAACCTTTATTTAACTAGGCAAGTCAGTTAAGAACAAATTCTTATTTACAATAACGGCCTACCCTGGCCAAACCCGGACGGCAAATTGTGCGCCGCCCTATGGGACTCCTAATCACGGCCGGATGTGATGCAGCCTGGATTCGAACCAGACTGTAGTGACGCCTCTTGCACCGAGATGCAGTGCCTTAGACCACTGCGCCACTCGTGTGTTAAACTCTCATACATTTCATCATTTCAGTCCTATTATATTGCAGCAGTTATCCTAGCGGTTGAAAGCGTTGGTCGCTGGTTCGAATACCTTAGCCGACTACGTAAAAAAAAAAAGTAGATGTGCCCTTGAGCAAGGCACTTAACGCTAATTGCTCCTGTAAGTCACTCTGGATAAGAGTGTCCACTAAACGACAAAGACTTAGAGTAGGGGATCATTATTGATACATTTGTCTTGCAGCATTGCATACATACAAGTAGAAAGAGCCTCGATACCTGCAAGGCATGAACGCAGGCGACTGAACAATACATAGGCTAGATCAGGGTTCCCCAACTGGCTGCCGCGGGTGGTTATATTTAATAATAATAAATCATTGTTGGACATAAGACAGCAAAAACATCAGGAAACCAGCTCCAATTGATTTTTATTTGGGAAATCTGTTCCTCAGTATTCCACCACATAATACAGGAGACGTGATATTATACAAAAGGAAGGTTAAATATGACATCTATTTGGGCTTATTGCGGTCAATTTGCAGTCTACAAATTATTTGTAATCATGTTCCAGCCCCCCAATCATCCACTCAAGAAAATAAAATTATAAATCGTCCCGCGGCTGAATCTAGTTGATCCCTGGGCTACATGACTGGAATAATAACCTCAAGAAGACATACAGTGTAATAGAAGTCTATGATTTGTTAGTTCATTATAAGGAACTAAACTGTTTGTGAAGGCAATCATTTTAGTCCAATTACATTTAGTTTAACTGAGTTCTGTATGAATACACACATTCTATTGGTCCTTGTGTGTTTTGGTACATTGTCAGAAGGGAGAGACTGGAATAAGGTTGGGAGCTACTGGGTCCCACAGCACAGGTTGCTGTGGGACCCTGTAGCTTTTTGACCTTTAAAAAGGCCACGCTACATTGTTGCCCTGGTGTTACCCCCTCCTTCTCTCCCGGCCCACTGTGTGTGTGTCACTGTGTGAACGTACCAAAATGTCTGTGCAGTAGCCGATGAAGTCAGTCTCACCTTGTAACCGTACCACAATGGGGATCTTCAGGTCCAGGTCTGTAACAGCCATGATGATGCCCTGAGCGATGATGTCACACCTCATGATGCCACCGAAGATGTTCACCAGGATGGCCTGCACCTGAGGACCACAAACCGAGATGTTGACCATGAAAACCTGACTGAAGATATTGACCAGAGAAACAAGACAAAACCAAGCAATCACAAAGCTTGATAGCAAATCCATACAGGACCATTAACAAAACCTAAAATCCAATAGCATCAACAGAACCAACATTAACCACAAATCTACCACCAGAGCTTTTAACCATCTATCAAAAACCTCCTCACACCTCAGGCTATGCAAATGACTGAATGACTAATTGTATGTCACATAGCAGGTGAGAACCCTCCCTGTCCTCCCATAGGCGTTCCCTTTAAAGTCATCCCCCATTTAAAATCTCCCAGATAAATGTCACCACAAAGGTTCCACCAGTATTAAACCTAACCCCCAGAGTGCGCTCTCCTACTGATATCCTAGAGGTATCGCCAGACATGTCTGTCAGAAGACACACCTACCAGGGGATGAGTCTACTGAAAAGTTAGCTTATATAACCATAACCTTCCTGAAGGTCCAAACATCAGGCATTCATAATTGATCCCTACCACTACCCCCTAACCCCATCAAAACATCATTAGTATAAGCTGCAGGCTGCTGATGACCCAGATACCCAGCCATCGCGTTCCAGTTGGGGTCAAGGGTTAGAGGTCAGGGTGAAGGCCTGTGGAATACGTGACATGTCTGTGCCTGTTGGTGCCACAGTGATAAGTGAATACCTACTGCAGCTTAATGGTTCCAGAGATGAGAGGTGTTCGTTACAGTTATGTGTCCCCCACTCCCAGTCCTTACCTTCCTGTCAGAGGTGATGAGTTTGAAGGCCTCCATCACCTGGTGGGCTGTAGCTCCGCCACCCACATCCAGGAAGTTGGCGGGCGTGCCACCATGCAGCTTGATGATGTCCATGGTGGCCATGGCAAGACCAGCCCCATTCACTGCACACAGTGTATAGAACAAATACACAAATAACAAAATATTTATATCACTAGTGTTACTACAATGAACCAAAGCTAGGTGTGTGGTGCAGTGAACCAGTGGTGGGTGTGTTGTGGCACTCACCCAGACAGCCGATGGATCCATCAAGGCCGATGTAGTTGAGGTCAGCCTTGGCTGCCTGTCGGTCCCTGGCATCCTCCTGGGTCCAGTCCTGCATGTCAAACACTTTCTTCTGGCGGTACGCCGCGTTGGAGTCAAAGTTGATCTTGGCGTCCATGCACATCACTGTCAGAGGTACACACAAGAGAAAGAGGCTGAGCCCAAGATGGCTGACAAACCCAATGACCCTGTAACTTCCTTACGACACAGCCAGATGTCCATTTATATTTGAGGGGAATTTTTCTTATGCCTGGTCCAAGCTGCAACACAATCTAGTTTTGTGACATAGCTTTACTGTGTAACATTTGTTGGCTGTAGTGTACATGTCAAGGATGAATCTGGGTTCAGTGGGTTGAGGTATAGATAAGATAGACAGACCACTACATGCTCATCAAACATCTCATTCCAAAATCATGGGCATTAATATGGAGTTGGTCCCCCTTTTGCTTCTATAACAGCCTCCACTTTTCTGGGAAGGCTTTCCACTAGATGTTGGAACATTGCTGCGGGGACTTAATTCCATTCAGCCACAAGAGCGTTAGTGAGGTCGGGCACTGATGTTGGGCGATTAGGCCTGGCTCGCAGTCGGTGTTCCAATTCATTTCAAAGGTGTTCGATGGGGTTGAGGTCAGGGCTCTGTGCAGGCCAGTCAAGTTCTTCCACACCGATCTCGACAAACCATTTCTATATGGACCTCGCTTTGTGCACAGGGGAATTGTCATGTTGGAACAGGAAAGGGCCTTCCACAAACTGTTGCCACAAAGTTGGACGCACAGAATCGTCTAGAATGTCATTGTATAACGTAACGTTAAGATTTCCCTTCACTGGAACTAAGGGGCCTAGCCCGAACCATGAAAAACAGCCTCAGACCAGAATCCAATGGCTGCCAGCTTTACACCACTCCAGCCGACACAGCGACGAACACAAACAGTTCTTGTGCTGACGTTGCTTCCAGAGGCAGTTTGGAACTCTGAAGTATTGCAAGTGAGGACTGATGATATTTACCCGATTCAGCACTCGGCGTTCCCGTTCTGTGAGCTTGTGTGGCCTACCACTTTGCGGCAGAGCAGTTGTTGCTCCTAGACGTTTCCACAATAACAGCACTTACAGTTGACCGGGGCAGCTCTAGCAGGGCAGAAATTTGACAAATTAACTTTTTGGGAAGGTGGCATCCTATGACGGTGTCACGTTGAAAGTCACTGAGCTCTTCAGTAAGGCCATTCCACTGTCAATGTTTGTCTATGGAGATGGCTTGGTGATCAACGAGTGTGGTTGAAATAGCCGAATCCACTAATTTGTAGGGGTGTCCACATACTTTTGGTGATGAGGTGTATGTTTGCTGATGTAGTAGGGTAAAAGGGCCATCACTGGAAATTCCTTCTGTCAATCAACTCTTCCGGTATGTATGGGGTTGGTCAATTCAGCCCATAACCAAAGTCATTAGAAGTACATATAAGCACATGAAAGCATTTTACATTTCAAAGCTAAAAAAGTGCCTCTTACTTGATCCTCATCAGCTACCATATTCCGCCATGTATGGCTATGGTGATGTCAGTCGGTTGAGCAATTAAACCCTCTCATTCCTTCAGTACCATGGGGTTTAGCTGCCTAATTGGCCCATCACTTAAAAGTATGGCGAATCACACCATGATTGTTCACTGGGTCATAGATCGATTGACAGCGAGTCATTGATCGATGATATGAACGCTGACTGGCAACGCTCTCACCCAGCTCTTAACACTGGGAATGAAAAGAAAACATGCGTGTGTACCCTGGCCAGAGGCGTCCTCCACCATGGGGTTGATCTCCAGCATGGAGGCGTCGTACTTCATGAAGACCTTGTACAGCTTGATTATGTTAGCCGCTGCGTCGTCAATCAGAGCAGCGGGGAAGCCCATCTTCGTGGCAATCTGGAGAGAGAGAAAAATATATATACACACACACTTTGGCAACACTAACAAATGTATTCCCAGCTTGTAAAACACTTTTTGAACTCAATTGAAGGTGAGAGGACGTGCGGTAGAGGAGGCACAAAAGACAAGAGGTAGAGTGAATGTGAGAGACAGTCAGTTCATGGTAACATTGCAGGCACTCTAAGTGACATGTAGTGAGTGAGGTGGCATGTTGAATGAGCATCACAGACGGTATCAAAGTCATCCCTGGCTTCGAAAGACATTGCGTGAGGGGATAACTAACACGATTCTGAAGCCTTCTGAGGCCCTTAAGAAAGAAACTCGAGACAGACCTAATATTAATATACAGTAAATGTTGCCACGAGTCGTTTGTTTAAACGTGCTCCAAAATAGCTACAGATCTTTCAATTCAGGTTGAGTATTGTTTAAGAGTGTAGTTTTTCCTGTGATCTAAGAAACTGAAAGTCACATCAAGAGTTTGACATGTGCTCTGTACTGTCTGACAAGGTATTTTTACAACCCGATCCCAAAATGTACCGAAACAGCCTGTTCCATCTTGATTCCCTCCATGATGTCGATTGGCTCCTTCACGATGGCGTCGGGATTCTCCGCCGCCACATCCTCAATGTTCACACCCCCCTGAGAGCTGCCAATCAACACAGGGCCCTGTTCAGAAGGGAGGGGCCAAAATATTATTAGTACCAATCATTTTACACCGTCAATGAGTGTCAAGTGGCAATCAAACTGAAACCGAGCAAATTAAACAGCAATATTCTAAATTGAACAAAAGATTGAATTGATCCATCGGTCATCAATTTCTCAATGACAACTGGTGTCTCACTATCCTTTTGAGCGAACGGAACTATGTCTGCACAGGACAACCAAGCATTTCCAACATGTCCATACCCATGTCCTTTACCACTACACCATCTAGTGGTAACATCCAACACATCACCTTCAAAATTCTTAAATCACAACTGCCCAATCTGACAGTGTCACCTGTTGTCACCTGAGAGGCATGGAGGGGCATAGAATGGCCTCACCTGGAAGGATCGCTCCATGGTGATGGCAAAGTAGTACTCCCTGCGGGGGTACCTGCGCTCACAGATGAACACCTGGTTACAGATACGACCCTGCTCGCCTGTCTGCTTGGTGTAAAGCTTACGGCCAATCATCTGAGAGGAGATGTCCCGGGCCTCCTCTGGCCTGTAAAAGAGGTGGTGAAGAATTGCCATTGCCATGGTCAGACAGAGTAGAAATGTGGCTGCGGTTTGAGAGGAGACATCTCTGACACTCACGAGTAGACAATCTTCACTCCTCCCTTCAGCCCTCCCTCGAATGTGCCTTTGCCTCGGCCTCCAGCCAACACTTGGGCCTTCACCACCAGATCCTTGGTGCCTGAGACACACACACACACACACACACACACAGCGAGCAACAGTAACCGTTACAGACATGCCCAGCTCCCCTGAATGAGACATTAGCTCCCTTAAATGCAATAAAAGTCCAACTATGAGGGGGGTCTCTAAATAATGGTAATTTAACCTTTCTCCTATTGGTTTAAAATGCGGTGGTTAATGTGGCCTCAGCTCAGCTCTTTTACACATCGATTTTCCTTTGAGGCATACTTCCTAATTTTCACAATTTGGGTCCTTGATAAAGAAAAATAGCCTTTTTTTCCAATGCATTCAATTTATCTGTAGATTTATCATTATTTGCTTTTGTCAGTCAGCGGTTTCTCCGTGGCCAGAAGTAGTAGACCATTTATTTAGCGTCATTATTTTCTATCAATATTTGTATTCTTTCCTGGATCAGCTGATGGTTGTCAACAATACCACTAGACAACTAGTCTACTGCTAGACAGTAGCGCATCTAATCCATCCAACGTTAATAGTATACGTTAAAGAAAATAAGCCTATAGTTGACTCTTTTGGTTAGAAGCATTCGATTTTGCAATGACATAGGCCTACATTATTTGGGATTTATGTGCCCATGAGAACGGTTTTCACAGCGAAACATAATTACATTTTACGTAGGCATAGTTTCCTATACAGTGCCTTTTCCAAGGTCCATAATTCGTAAAAGGTTTAAGTTCAATGCTTAATAATGACGAACACTCATAAATGTCATTAATGTAAGGAAAGGAAGGTAGTGTTTTATGTCACACGATCTGTGAAGACTACAAGCGTGAACTCATTAATTATGGACAACTCGTGAACTAGGGTGTAAAACATGTTTTGATTCAACTCATGTATTTTATTTGATGTGGGATACCTATTCTGCATGTGTTAATGTGTTTAAAGTTGCCTTGGCTGAGACGATAGGTTACCTTGATTCTGTGGTCAGTGAACCATTTGTGTGTTGATTTTGAGGTGTGATTTGAATCATTGTCCTGCTGGAAGATCCAACCACGGCCCAGTTTAAGCTTCCTAGCAGAGGCAGTGAGGTTTTGAATTAATATCTGCTGGTACTTAATGGAGTCCATGATACTATGTATCCTAAGAAGTTTCTAGGGCCTTTAGAAGTAAAACAACAACCACCACCATACTTCACACTGGGGACGAGGTACCTTTCTGCATCGCTATCTTTCTGTCTACGCCAAACCCACCTCTGGTGTGTTTCCAAAAAGCTCTATTTTGGTCTCATCTGACCATAGAACCCGGTCCCATTGAAAGTTCCAGTAACATTTGGCAAACTGTAGGCACTTGAGTTTGTTGTTTGATGACAGCAAAGGCTTTTTTATGGCAACCCTCCCAAACAACTTGTGGTTATGTAGGTGGCGTGTGATCGTAGTTTGAGACTTTCTGACCCCAAGACCCAACTAACGTCTGCAATTATCCAGCTGTGATCCTTGGAGATTTTTTGGCCACTCGAACCACCCTCCTCACTGTGCGTGGGATCAATATAGACACACGTCCTCTTCCAGGCCAATTAACATCTCCAGTTCCTTTAAACTTCTTAATTATTGTCCTGATAGTGGAAATGGGCATTTTCAAACATTGAGCTGTTTTCTTATAGCCATTTCCTGACTTGTGCAGCTCAACAACCTTCTGTCGCACATCATTACTGTATTCTTGGGTGTTTCCTATAGTGATGGATATCTATGGGTAATTGGCCTGTTTGTCACCTCATATTTATACCCCAGTGAAACAGGAAGTCATGGCTTACCACTTAGGTGTTCCTAATCACTCAGGTGAACTTAACGTAAACTATGAATGGGAATATACTTCAGTTAGATTTGACTCATAATAATTTCTAGAGGTGCCAATAATTGTGGCACACATGTTGTTTCGGGGGAAAAAATGTTATTTACCATTCATTTATTTACTTCAATTAAAGGTTCGATTTTTGTGAATATTTTAATGAAAGACCAAGAGGATAAACAGCAAATATACAGCCCGTTTTGCTCATATTTACCAAGGGTGCCAATATTAGTGGAGGGCACCGTATTTATTTTAACACAACTGTCTACCGGTAGGCCTATTTGAAGTTCATAGTGATACACATTGTAGACTAGTTTAGTAAGTTGACCTTGTGTATTAGGGTGGCCATCCCTTTTTTCCCAGGATAGTTTCAGCCACATTTCAGGTGTCCTGACTTTTGAGGCTACAAATTGTTTAAAAATGTGTCAGAAATTAATCTACGGAAGTATTTTGTTTTTAAACAGTTCACTGTAATTTTACAGTATCTACGGAAACCACGCGCCCTGCAAGTAATGGTCATATGGAGGGGGGTGTTTCCAACAGTTTCAATGTATATACAGTTGAAGTCTTCCAACAATTGTTTACAGACAGATTATTTCACTATACCACAATTCCAGTGGGTCAAAAGTTTACATACACTAAGTTGACTGCCTTTAAACAGCTTGGAAAATTCCAGAAAATGATGTCATGGCTTTAGAAGCTTCTGATAGGCTAATTGACATCATTTGAGTCAATTGGAGGTTCACCTGTGGATGTATTTCAAGGCCTACCGCCAAGACCTCAGAAAAACAATTGTAGACCTCCACATGTCTTGTTCATCCTTGGGAGCAATTTCCAAACACCTGAAGGTACCACGTTCATCTGTACAAACAATAGTTTGCAAGTATAAACACCATGGGACCACGAAGCCGTCATACCGCTCAGAAAGGAGACGCGTTCTGTCTCCTAGAGATGAACGTACTTTGGTGCAAAATCAATCCCTGAACAACAGCAAAGGACCTTGTGAAGATGCTGGAGGAAACAGGTACAAAAGTATCTATATCCACAGTAAAACTAGTCCTATATCGACATATCAACCTGAAAGGCCGCTCAGCAAGGAAGAAGCCACTGCTCCAAAACCACCATAAAAAAGCCAGACTACGGTTTGCAACTGCACATGGGGACAAAGATCGTACTTTTTGAGGAAATGTCCTCTGGTCTGATGAAACAAAAATACAACCGTTTGGCCATAATGACCATCGTTATGTTTGGAGGAAAAAGGGGGAGGCTTGCAAGCTGAAGAACACCATTCCAACTGCGAAGAACGTGGGTGGCAGCATCATGTTGTGGGGGTGCTTTGCTGCAGGAGGGACTGGTGCACTTCACAAATTAGATGGCATCATGAGGAAGGAAAATTATGTGGATATATTGAAGCACCATCTCAAGACATCAGTCAGGAAGTTAAAGCTTGGTCGCAAATGGGTCTTCCAAATGGACAATGACCCCATGCATACTTCCAAAGTTATGGCAAAATGGCTTAAGGACAACAAAGTCAAGGTATTGGAGTAGCCATCACAAAGCCCTGACCTCAATCCTATAGAAAATGTGTGGGCAGAATGGAAAAGGCGTATGTGAGCAAGGAGGCCTACAAACCTGACTCAGTTACACCAGTTCTGTCAGGAGGAATGGGCCAAAATTAACCCAACTTATTGTGAGAAGCTTGTGGAAGGCTACCCAAAACATTTGACCCAAGTTAAACAATTTAAAGGCATTGCTACCAAATACTAATTGAGTGTATGTAAACTTCTGACCCACTGGGAATGTGATGAAAGAAATAACAGCTGATATAAAATCATTCTCTCTACTATTATTGTGACATTTCACATTCTTAAAATAAAGTGGTGATCCTAACTGACCTAAGTCAGGGAATTTTTTATAGGATTAAATGTCAGGAATTGTGAAAAACTGAGTTTAAATGTATTTGGCTAAGGTGCATTTAAACTTCCGACTTCCACTGTATGTGTATTTTTAATGTAAGGAAAGAAAGTGGAAACATCTAGGAGCAACAACAGCTCAGCTGAGAAGTGGTAGGCCACACAAGCTGAAGCAACACTCACTACTGAGTTCCAAACTGCCTCTGGAAGCAACGTCAGCACAAGAACTGTTTCTCGGGAGCTTCATGAAATGTGTTTCCATGGCTGAGCAGCCGCACACAAGCTTAAGATCACCATGTGCAATGCCAAGTGTCAGCTGGAGTGGTGTAAAGCTCAGTACCATTGGACTCTGAGGCAGTGGAAATTCGTTCTCTGGAGTGATGCATCACGCTTCACCAACAGACTAATCTGGGTTTGGCGGATGCCAGGAGAACGCTACTGGCCCCAATGCATAGTGCCAACTGTAACGTTTGGTGGAGGAAGAATAATGGTCTGGGGCTGTTTTTCCATGGTTTGGGCTAGACCCCTTAGTTCCAGTGAAGGGAAATCTTAACGCTACAGGATTCAATAACATTCTAAATGATTCTGTGCATCCAACTTTTGGGGGAAGGCCCATTCCAGTTTCAGCATGACAATGCCCCTGTGCACAAAGCGAGATTGGTGAGGAAGAACATGACTGGCCTGCATAGAGCCCTGACCTCAACCCCATTGAACACCTTTGGGATGAATTGGAACCCTGACTGTGAGCCAGGCCTAATCGTCCAACATCAGTGCCAGACCTCACTAATGCTCTTGTGGCTGAAAAGAAGCAAGTCCCAGCAGCAATGTTCCAACATCTAGTTGAAAGCCTTCCCAGACGAGTGGAGGCTGTTACAGCAGCAAAGGGGGGACCAACTCCACATTAATGCCCATTACATTGGAGCAGGTGTCCACATACTTTTGGTCATGTAGTGTACCTCTGAATATGATTGACTATGCTCAAAAGTGAATAGAAGTTCATTTTTTATACACCCACCATGCGTCATGTGCGTAATGGTCATGTGAGGTGAAATTTTTATTTTTTGGGATGTGAGCACTCAGTGAAGCACCCCTAGATATTGTTAGCGAACAAAAATATATATGAAAAATAAGTTGGGACAGCCATAAACGGCACTATCTTTTAGAGCTGTGACGATACTAGTCTGGCAATATTCTTTTCCATGGAAAAAATGTAAACATGAAGCAGACCAAACTCTTTGGTCCTTTAAAAACCTGCGGTTTGTCAAATATTATGTGCTATAGCTTGGATAATAAATGTGCCCGTGAATGACAAACAACATTAGGGCTGTTTTCCTAAAGAAGTCAAATCTGCTTTGTGTTTTGTTTCCTTGCCACGATACTAACGAGTATCGTGATCCTAGTATCGTCCCAGCCCTACTGTCTTTTGAATTCTTATGAGGTATTATGACCTTCCAGGCATTCTAACGGAGCTCTCAGTATGTCACTACGATGATACTGGGACATCCCTAAATTACAATATACGTCTCACTCTCAGACCATACATGACTCAGTCAACAATGAAGATTGTATGTAGACTCACTATCTGGTCTGACATAATATAGGCCTACTGTCAATTCAAAGTGTTTATCCCCAATTTAGTCTACTGCAATTCATTTATATTAGGCTATGGATTACCAATCTCCTTGGCAACAGAGTAGGCCTCATCGGGTGAGCTGGCCACCTTGCCCTCGGGCACACATACGCCAGCCTCTTTGAGCAGGCCAATGCTCATGTACTCATGCAAGGAGAGGTTCCTCTGCTGCTGCTGCTGCAGGTGCGGGGACTGCTGCTGAGGCCCAAGCAGGCCGGAGGAACCACCCAGCATCTTGAGAGAGGGAGAAGCGGAGAGAGAAAGTGATGTAGAGAGGGGGGTGGGTACATTAACACTAGTGATGCAGTGACATGACATTACCTACTCATGTCAGGGGGAGTTCTTAGTCTATGCAAGTACACTGAATGAGAATTGCTACATCCATACAAAAGAGATCACAGACACGCTCTACAATGTGGAGTAGATGTGTCAATACTGGAAGTTTGCGGATATGAAAGAGGAATACATCAAACATGTCATATGGGCGTCAATTTAATCATTAAAAAGGCCCACTAACCCTTATAAATCTTATAAAATTGTAGTTAACCTATTTAACTAACTCGCCGATGCCGACAGTCTCGATGTCGCATAGCCTCCATTCATACAGTTTGACGTCGGCGCTGTGTGTTGGAGGTCACTGTGTTTAGAACTATGTGAGCGAATAACGTTAGGAAACGCAAAACCCTGAACCCCCAAAGGGGCTTGTCTTTTAATACATTTAGTTGTTTACTAACACATTGATCTTGCCATCGCTAGCAAGTGAAAGTAACTAGCTAGATAGTGAGATAAACATTAGCAATGTATAGCATAGCCAGTTTCCTAGCAGTCTCAATGGAGATGAGCGAATGTCAAATTTGACCCCGTCTCTTTTGGGGTAATTTATGACGTCTAAGATGGCGCAGCAGAAAAATAAACACAGCTACAGGCATCCGTATTTCGTCCCCAACGTACACTTACCTTGGATGCAGTAGTAAGTGTCGATCTGGCCCCAGAATTTCTCAGGCTAGTCGACAATCGGCCACAAATCAGGGACGCCGCCATGTTTCCTTCTCTGAAGCAAACGAAATGTTGTGCGCATGCGTAGCGACCTAGTAAAGTGCCTGAGCGTCCCAAATCTATAAATAAGTACAGTCGTTGCCAAAAGTTGACACAAGTATTGGTCTCCACAAAGTTTGCTGCCTCAGTGTTGATGATGGCAATTTGTATATACTCCAGAATGTCATGAAAAGTGATCAGATGAATTGCAAAGTCCCTCTTTGACATGAAAATGAACTTAATCCCAAAAAAACATTTCCACTGCATTTCAGCCTGGTGAGAGTGTTGACGAGGACAAGGCTGGAGATCACTCTGTCATGCTGATTGATTCAGAATAACAGACTGGAGGCTTTAAAAGGAGGGTGGTGCTTGAAATCATTGTTCTTCCTCTGTCAACCATGGTTACCTGCAAGGAAACACGTGCCGTCATCATTGCTTTGCACAAAAAGGGCTTCACAGGCAAGGATATTGCTGCTAGTAAGATTGCACCTAAATCAACCATTTATCTGATCATCAAGAACTTCAAGGAGAGAGGTTCAATTGTTGTGAAGAAGGCGTCAGGGCGCCCAAGAACGTCCAGCAAGCGCCAGGGCACCCCCAGTGCAGAGCTTGCTCAGGAATGGCAGCAGGCAGGTGTGAGTGCATCTGCATGCACAGTGAGGCGAATACTTTTGGAGGATGGCCTGGTGTCAAGAAGGGCAGCAAGCCACTTCTCTCCAGGAAAAACATCAGGGACAGACTGATATTCTGCAAAAAGGTACAGGGATTGGACTGCTGAGGACTGGGATAGTCATTTTCTCTGATGAATTGGCCAGGAAACTCCCCAGACCTTAATCCCATTGAGAACTTGTGGTCGATCCTCAAGAGGCGGGTGGACAAACAAAAACCCACAACATCTGAAAAACTCCAAGCATTAATTATGCAAGAATGGCCTGCCATCAGTCAGGATCTGGCCCAGAAGTTAATTGACAGCATGCCAGGGCGGATTGCAGAGGTCTTGAAAAAGAAGGGTCAACACTGCAAATATTGACTCTTTGCATAAACTGAATGTCATTGTCAATGAAAGCCTTTTGACACTTATGGAATACTTGTAATTATACTTCAGTGTACCATAGTAACTACTGACATAAAGATCTAAGAACACTGAAGCAGAAAACTTTGTGGAGACCAATACTTGTCATTCTCAAAACCGTATGTACAGTTGTGGTCAAAAGTTAAGTCAACTAGACATGACACATACTTAAAACGATATCATGTCCTTTAAAATGGTATCCTCAAAGATTTCAGCACCACACAAACGTATTTACTCAAAAGTGGTATTTATTTACACGGCTGGAAAAACCTACAGTATATACAGACCTATTTACACATGAGCAACCAGTCATCAGTCAATTAAGATGCAGGTTTTCAATATAAAGAATATAAGGTGTGCTTGATGAATCTTGCCTGACATAAGCAGTTTTTACTTTCTTTTTTTTTTTTAAGTGTGAACACTCGAGACATGTTTTCACCAATAGAAGAGGCAATAAGGAGCACTTGGGTTCAAATCAGAAACTAATACAAAATAATTTAAATTATATTCCTTCCTAAAAAAAAGGTACATGTACTTTTCAACACAATCCCCCATTGCGAGTAAAAAAAAAAAAAAACAGAACATAAACAAATTAAGGGTAACCTGATACACAACTAAAGGAATGTCAGTGTTATCAGAGTCAAATTGTACCAGACATTTCTCTGGGGTGTATTCATTAGTCGGATTCTGTTGAAAAACATTTTGCAACAGAAACTGTTTACTCTAGGAACCAAACAGACCGAAATGTGGGGGGGCTACCCAAATTGTCCAATATAAACTTTTGTTTTCGTTGCAAAACATTTTCCATTTGTGAGTAAACTTTTCCGTTACAAAAGACCAAACATTTTGCAATGGCATCTGAATAGTGAATACACCCCTGGACCGATACAGTGGACTTTACAGAGAGCTGGTGATATTACATTGGGGCTCACAGATAGTGTTGTACAAATGTCTCATCAACAAGGCAGGAATAGAGAGGGTCAGAGAAAAACAAGACCGTGAGAAAGTAGTTGTTTGCTATATCGGATAGCTAACCCTGTATCAAATGTGGCTAATCGTAAAGGTTATGGGTGTGATGGATAGCTGGCTCTACGAGGTGCTGGGTGTGCCAATTCCCAAAACAGAATCACATATACACCCACAGACGTGCAGACAGACATACACACACAAAGTCAGACAGACACACTTAGTCCGAGTCGCTGCTGCTGCTGGATGAGTCTGTAGACATGGCCTCCACGTCGTCCTCGTTCTCCTTGTTGTGGCCGGGGGGCTCCAGCCCAAAGTCGTTGCCATGGTGAGGGGGGAGCATGCCCACTGAGACATCTGACGATTGCCAGGGGTACTGGGGGGTGAGCACATCTGATGAGCGGAGGGACGAAAGAGTAATTAAACAGTGATAGGGTTAGTATTACAGTGTACTTCACAGAAACATATCAAACACACAGATCATAGGAGAAGACAAAAACTGTTGATTCCATTTGTCGAAAGGAAGAACCACACAAACCAAAAGCATACCCGGCAATCTCCCAGCTGCCAGTGCATCTCCAGGGAGGTGTCCATTCACACCATTGGTTGGCAGGTTGCTCATGTGACCCAACATTCCACTACGCATCTCCAAGTCAGTGGGGTAAGGTCTACGTGGATCACCTGTTATAAGGAAAATGCCATCAAGATGATTGAAGAACAATTACAGTAGTATTGTGAATGCCAGTCAGGGCTGTGGTAGTGATTGAGGTTAAAAAAGTCCTCATCAGTACTGAAAGGAATTTCCAGTCTGGAGAGAAGGCACATGCAAGGGAAGGAGGATCGGGGGGGGCATTGAAGAAAGCATAACAGAAGCTCAAATGGGCAGAAACAGGACATACCTGGTACCCAGTTGAGAGGGGCACAGACTGCATTGCTGGCACTGATCCTGTGGGCATATTTGATGATCTCTTCTGAGGAGATGCTCCCTGAAAGACAACAGTACTTTTCGTTTCATGTATTATCTCTGGAAGTATTTATCATAAAGTTCTCTGGCTACTCAGACGAATGCTGTGAAAATCAGGCTCACCTTTTTTGGCCTTATCAATAGATTTCAGCTTCTCCTTTGCTTGGTATACAGCAGTCGCCTAGAAGAGAGGTTTGGGTAAAGGTTAAGTTGAATCAAAGTCAGAAACAAAGTGCTGTTTTATTCCAATCGCCTGTTAAAAGGTGACCCATTTTATAGTCTCTTTAAGATTTCTAATTTGCCCTCAGCGCTACTGTACTCACCAGTATATGTTCAGCCTCCTTCAGCTGTTTCTGGAGCTGCTGGATGTCGCTGTCTCTCTTCTCCACCTCCTTCTCCAGGACCTGCATCTCCTGGTGCACCTTGCCCTGCTCCTGGGCCACCCTCATCAGCTCCTGGAATTCTCGGTCTCTCTGAACCAGCAGCTCCAGGATCTGCCCACAGCAAAACACATCCATTCAGACTTCTGATATCTATTGCAACGTATAGACTACTATTGAGTCAAGAGTTGTATGGAGAAAAGGAAGACTCAAAAAACTATTTCACAATACATGTCAATACAAACTACATTTTGGTGGTATAGTGTACATATAATTATTGTGTGAATATTGCTACATTTTAAAAAGGTATAGACAAGTTAGTTGACATTACAAAAACGATGCACACGCTTCAATGGGGCGGAAGTATGTGTGCTGTTGTGATTCTGGATGGCC
Source organism: Thymallus thymallus (assembly GCA_023634145.1). Classification (NCBI taxonomy): domain Eukaryota; kingdom Metazoa; phylum Chordata; class Actinopteri; order Salmoniformes; family Salmonidae; genus Thymallus; species Thymallus thymallus. Next base: position 14,762,855 of record CM042408.1, read on the forward strand.
ACATAGCTAGCAACAATGACAAGAACCTGCCTTGTGGGGAATCAATAGGTGGCTCGTTTCAGCTAGTTTTGTCTTGTCCTTGATACCATGTCTTGTTTTGATTGATGTCACATCTATGCTAATATGGCAAAAATTCACTAGCTAACCAACAACTGTAGTGATGTATTTGAGAGACAAGTGCTTATTGTGAAAATGTATTTGTTTTCATTGGAGATAAAATATAGTTTACATGTTGTCAACAATCTTAGCCAACCTCGTCTGTTTTGCTAAACAACCAACCCGTCTATATAGTTAACACATTACGCAGTTTTATGTTGAATCAGATGCCTGTTACTAGCCCTTGATCATGACTCTCAGTTCCATTACATTACACATAAGTCATTGGATGACGGCATCTTCTGTACGGGGAGATTTTTTAAGAGACCCAACGCTCGGTCTGAACATTAACACGCATCGCTTGCGGTACGGTTTCATATCAGCGAGGAATAACTTTTCACCCCCAAAATTTGAAGGGGTTCGATTAAATCTCACCTGGGCGAAAGTTGACTGCATTTGGCACCGGCTGAAAGTTTACTGCATTTGATTTGGAACTGGCATGAGCCAGGTGCCCCATTCAAAGCCCAGGGCAATGTCGGCTCAAAACAAAAGTGACGTAATTAAGCACGTGTAGTAATAAGTAGGATTTTGTTTTGTCACATGCAAAAGTGAATGCTTTAGATAAAAATGCTTTATCTGCATTCACAATTAATTATTATAAAATGCAAACATTTATTTTATGGAAAATATGTATTTCAGGACGATAAACCATGATGCCTTGTTGATAACACGACAGAGCGTTGCCGATTACTGTTCAATTTGAGAAGGGCGCTACCCCCCGGTGTATTTAATTGTGTCTTTTCCATTTGTGACGTGATATGAAAGTAAATGGATTTATGTTTCTAGAACCGTACCACAACTGATTCATGTTTAGATGGAGTATTTGGCAGTTTTGGCTTCCACGGCCAATTCGCCTTTAAACAGAATATCTATGGTCCTACGGAGTAACGTTAGGCTCATTTAGTCCATTATTGGAATAACCTGTTACCTGAGTGTCCTCGCCTCCTTGAGGGAGTTTTTGGCTCCTTGACAGTGCAAGCATCTCTATCAGTTCCCTGAAATTTGAGTAATATTGGGTTTAGTTTCCATGATAATGGAGAGAAAACAGAAGAAGATCTCAATTTGAAAGATAATTCTAGCCATGTGGCTAATGTTAACTGGGTTAGGGAAGGGTTAGCTAACATATAAAGTGGCTAATAAAGTAGTATGTGGTTGGAAAATTGTCCGTGATGAGATTCGAACTCTGGTTGCTAGACATTTGCGTTATATGCCCAACCAACCACCCTACTTTCATTAAGTAACCATCTGTTTTATGCAACCATACCAAACGTAATATATAGAAAGGAGCGTCTCGGATATACGTACGGAATAATACGAAATTCTCTAAGACCAGGTTCGAATGGATGGTAAGGAGGACTATATTAACTCATCTTTGCAAACACAATGTTCAAGAAACTGAATGACTTTCCAACCACATACTACTTTTTAGCTACTTTGTATATGTTAGCTAACCCTTCCCTAACTCAGCTAACATTAGCCACATAACTAGAATTCGTAACATATCTGTTTATCAAAATGTTAACATATTGTACGTTACTCAAATTGGTAAGATATTGTACATTTTGCTTATTTGTAACGTTGTAAGTTTAGCAAATATGTAACATTTAATATGAATTGTAATTCGTAACATATCATGCGAATGGGTAATGGACAACCACAAATTAATATATAACATATGAAACTTAATATGTACTATAGTCCTAAAATGAATTTAGCCTTTAAATGGTTTTGGGAAACCGGGCCCTGGTTCTTAGTATACTACTCCAGTAACTAACCTTAACAATAAGTTACTCAGAGCAATAAACGTAGGCAATGGCACTTTAGAATTAGAAACCAACTATATAATTTGAATGGCTGTTCAGATAACAAGGGTGAGAAAATAATAAATGCGTACCTGGATAACACTTCTAAATCGTCCAGTACCGATAATAACCGCTTTTTTGTTGATTTGTCAGCCACCGCCATGGTTGTTGCCACACCACTGCGCAGGACAGGAAATGGGGCTGATATTTTGTTGTCTCTAAAGAAAGCTTCCTAGCGACGTGTGTCGCCCTCTGATGGCGAAGTCCCTGAGTCAAAAAAGAGAAAGAGGCGGAGCCACATCTAGCTATATTAAATACTGAAGAAAAGTATGGAAGAGTCTGTCTGCTTCTCAAGTCTGCTGCTGTTGAGTTAATTTACGACGACGTAGGAGTTGTTGCAGCAATATACCAATCAACTTCGACGTGATAAACACACTCGCTCTCTTCTTTTCGAAATAAAACAAAGTGTACATTTCACGATGGTGAAGGTATCCTTTAATTCGGCCCTCGGGCAGAAGGAAGTGAAAAAGGACAGCGAAACCCTCATTCCCGAGGACAAGGTGAGTAACGTTAACTAACTTAATATAACTGGCACGAATTGAGTTAGTTAGTTAGGAAACATAATTGTCGCAGTTGAACAGACACGGTCTTCAATATCCTTGTCCTACAGTCCTCTTGGTATCACAATAACAAAAAATCAGAAAGATAGATGTACTCTAAATTTTATCACCATAATAGAAAAAACACAAATGTTTAATTTAAATTAATTTTGTAATGTACAATCAGAATCTGTGTTACATTTATTTTGGTTTTGTTGTCATACGCGGAAGCTGTGGCAAGACAGCTATAGATTTGTGTTGGATAATATATATACGCAAATTTCTCTCAAACTTGAAAATTAGATTTTTGGTTTCACAGATTTCGTCAAAGACTTGGAGAAACCTTTTTTTATTAAACCATTGACATATGTGCATCATAAAAGTACAATGTATTTGTTTGTATCCCCCTACTTGTGTTTTTGTTTCCTTATGTATACTTTTCTGTATTTCTCTATTCTTGTATCCTGAAAAGTTGTTTTTATACTTGTCCTACCTAACTAGCCATGTCAACGATACGGCGGGCTACATTATAGTTAGCTAGGTAACGCGTTAGTTGCCTAACTACATTTGAACTAAGCGAAAGTAGATCATTTATGTGTCAATAAATTACTTCTCACTATATTTAATCAGATCAACAATTCACTGAACACCATTCTATAGTCTAAATTATAGTCTGCGTTGGCTGCAATTGATTGCTTCCTTTTCCCATCATTGCAAATGGCTGTCTGTCAACTCATGTTTTGTATTGTGGAGATCAGATGGGACTTTAAAGCCTGTCCTTGTTTCAGTGGTGACTTCTTAATCAGGAGGTGGGGCTGCCTTAAACGACATCCACGTTATCGGCACCCGGGGAGAAGTTGTTGTTACATTAATTGGTCAATTAAATAGTTTACACATTTCGAACTGGAGAGAAGGTATTAAAGGATGCTAATTGAGTTGATGACAACCTCATCAGCTACTATGTGACGCGTCACCATAACATTTTCATACGAATGGAAGATTCAACCAACATCAGTACGTTTCTGTTGTTTTCCTCTAGATTCTGGAAAGTGTATTTCGAGCTCTTGTCTTGACTACAAAACTGTACAGCGATGCTTTTGATTTTTCCCTTCCCACACATTTGAAGCACCTGGCCTTAGTTATTCAATCAACAACAAACGCAGCATTTTTTCCCCCTCTGCAGGGGGATTTCTGTAGCTTTGCCTAGTGGTGGAATATCGATAGCAACAACATAATACATTAAGTTTGAATGACATGGCCTACCTACAGTAAAAAAAAAAAAGAATAGATTGTCTTTATTTCTTAACTCATAATATTGGGCAAATTACACTAATTTGAGCCAATTACACCCACAAATAGGCTACCAGTGTGGCATATGCCGCTGTTACGTTTTCTTGCCTTTGACATACATTTTTGCCAACAAATGGCTAACTTTTGTTTAAACAACTGCTCTTAGCAAAAATGTGTTTGGAGTTACCTTTCTAGCTAATAGGCTATGTTAGAGTTTACACTTACTCTTCCAATCATGTGGGGTGGTCAAAAATAATAAAAGTGTGTGTGTGTACGCACGCACGGACACTGGGGGCCAAAAGTTTGGAATATTTCTTTATTTGCACTATTTTTTACATTGTAGAATAAAAGTGAAGACATCAAAACTATGACATAACACATATGGAATCATGTAGTAACCAAAAAAGTGTTAAACAAATCAGAATATATTTGAGATTCTTCAAAGTAGCTACCCTTTGCCTTGATGACAGCTTTGCACACTTGTGGCATTCTCTCAACCAGCTTCATGAGGAATGGAAGAGGAGGGGTCCCTGGGCAAGAAGATATTGAAGACCCATGTCATGATCATTTAGGGCGAAACAATGCCAGCATTGCCTGAAAATATTTTTGGTATTACAAATTGTTCTGGCACTAAACACAAACTTAATTGGGAGGAAGGATGTTTAACATGCTTTTCACATTGTATCAGAAATGTTTAAAAAATATAATTAAAGTGGCCATTTTAGGCCCTTTCTAGACTTACAGTTGAAATCGGATCACCACTTTATTTTAAGAATGTGAAATGTCAGAATAATAGCAGTGATTTATTTCAACACATTTCCAGTGGGTCAGAAGTTTACATACACTCAATTAGTATTTGGTAGCATTGCCTTTAAATTGTTTAACTTGGGTCAAATGTTTCGGGTAGCCTTCCACAAGCTTGGCCCATTCCTCCTGACGGAACTATCTGAGTCAGCTTTGTAGGCCTCCTTGCTCGCACACGCTTTTTCAGTTCTGCCCACACATTTTCTATAGGATTGATGTCAGGGCTTTGTGATGGCCACTCCAATACCTTGACTTTGTTGTCTTAAAGCCGTTTTGCCACAACTTTGGAAGTCTGCTTGGGGTAATTATCCATTTGGAAGACCCATTTACAAACAAGCTTTAACTTCCTGACTGATATCTTGAGATGTTTCTTCAATATATCCACATAATTTTCCTTCCTCATGATGCCATCTACTTTGAAGTGCACCAGTCCCTCCTGCAGCAAAGCACCCCCACAACATGATGCTGACACCCCTGTGCTTCACAGTTGGGATGGTGTTCTTTTGGCTTGCAAGCTTCTGCCTTTTTCCTCCAAACATAACAATGGTCATTATGGCCAAACAGTTCTATTTTTGTTTCATCAGACCAGAGCACATTTCTCCAAAAAGGTCCTCAGCTGCTGTTCTGGGATTGATTTGCACTTTTCGCACCAATGTACGTTAATCTCTAGGAGACAGAACATGTCTCCTTCCTGAGCAATATGACGGCTTCGTGGTCCCATGGTGTTTATACTTGCGTACTATTGTTTGTACAGATGAACGTGGTACTTTCAGGCGTTTGGAAATTGCTCCCAAAGATAAACCAGACTTGTGGAGGTCTACAATTGTTTTTCTGAGGTCTTGGCTGATTTCTTATGATGTCGAGCATGAGAGTTTTGAGACCAAGCAAGATGACCAAAGTTGACTTTCCTTTCCCTAATAGGCAGCATGCATTCATGTTAGCTGGGTAGGCATAGGCTCCAAATGCATTTCTGGGGAATATTTCCCTTGAGACTCACCAGTGTTTATGTTAATATAAGCGCTGGTGTTATTTTTTTCCTTTAACTGTGTTTCCATCAGAAGTGTGACAACACTTGGGGCGAGGAGAATCAACAACAATGTGGGCTGCGTCAAGACATAGTGTTAACCGGCATGGAAGGTGTTAACCAATGTTCAGTTTTTTTCGTGTTTGGCGCCGCCCTGAGTGGTCGCCTGTTAAGCAGCTCCCGTTGTTCGTGCATAAATTGTTGTTTTAGTTCGGGGTTTTTTCGTCTCTTTTTTTTCTTTTAGTTTTTTCTTTTATTTTGCTACAGTTGAACTATAATAGTTCAGGATTATGGATTTTATCGCAGCTGAGCGTCGACAAGTCGTCAACTGTTATTGTTTACAACAGAGCCCAGCTCCTGGATTTAGCCCACACAGTGCTGCTGCTCCCCAGGGGAAAGTTTGGTATTCCGTACGAGTTGAAAAGGCGACGCCGTGAACGCAGGGCGGGATTGAAATGTAAGGCAAAACGGAGGAGGTTCAAGTACAAGCAGGCTATACCATCTATTATTATGGGCAATGTGAGGTCACTACATAACAAGATGGATGAGTTGGAGGGACTTGTTCGTGGACAAAGGATTTATCGGGAAACGAGCCTAATGCTTTTTACTGAGACTTGGCTGAACGATAACATCCCCATACAGAACGTCACTATCGACGGTTTCCAGACCATCAGAGCGGACAGGGATCGCGTCTCTTCCGGTAAGAGTAAGGGTGGTGGGCTGGCTTTATTAGTTAACAACAGATGGTGTCATCCGAACCATGTTACTCTTAAGGAACAGTTTTGTAGCCCGGACATTGAACTGTTAGCCGTTAGCCTGAGACCCTACTATTTGCCGAGGGAATTCACGGCGGCCATTGCTGTTATTGTTTACATCCCGCCCTCCGCGGACGCAAACACAGCGTGTGACGTCATCCACTGTTATCGCGAGGTTACAGACAGCGCATCGCCATTTCAGGGGATTTTAACCATGCATCTCTCTCTTCAACGCTGCCCACGTTCAAACAGTTCGTGAAGTGCCCAAACAGGAATAATACAACTCTGGATTTGTTATATGCTAATGTGAAGGATGCATACAACACCACTGCACTCCCTCCCCTCGGTAGATCGGATCACAACCTTGTCCACCTCACCCCACTCTACAGGCCTTTGGTCCAACAGCAGCCTGCAACCACCAGGACCATTAGGAGATGGTCCCCGGAGGCGAATGAGGCCCTACAGGACTGCTTTGAAACAACAGACTGGGATGTGCTCTGTGAGGCTCATGGGGAGGACATCGATGGACTCACTGACTGCATAACAGACTATATTAATTTTTGTGTAGACAACACTGTACCCACCACGAAGGTACGTTGTTTCCCAAACTATAAACCCTGGGTCACCAGCGACCTGAAGGCCCTGCTGAATGAGAAAATGAGGGCCTTCAAGAGGAGGGACAAGGACAAATTGAAATGCGTCCAGAGGGAGCTGAAGTTGCAGATTGCTGAGGGGAAGAGAGTGTATAAGGAGAAGATGGAGGACAAGCTGAGGCAGAGCCAGGTGAGAGAGGTGTGGAAGGGTATGAGAAATATCACTAGCTTCAAACAGTGGGCAGACGGAGGGGACCCAGGACAGAGCCAATGAGCTGAACCAATTTTTTTAACAGGTTTGATACTGGCCCTGTCCACCTCCCCTCCAGCTCCCCAAGTTCCTGGGAGTCCATATGGACAACAGGCTGGAATGGGCTGGTAACACCGGGGCCCTGTACAAAAAGGGCCAGAGCCGACTCTACTTTCTGAGGAGGCTCAGGTCCTTCAACGTGTGCAGTAAACTACTGCATACCTTCTACCAGTCTGTGGTGGCCAGTGCCATCTTTGTTGCAGTGGTGTGCTGGGGAGCAAACATCAAAGCCGGTGATGCTTCTCGGGTAAATAAGCTGATCAGGAAGGCTAGCTCTGTCCTGGGGATGAGCCTTGACAGTAGAGGAGGTGGCGGAGAGACGGATCCTGGCCAAACTGCTGGCCATCATGGACAACGTCACCCACCCTCTGCACGCTATGGTTATGATGCAGAGGAGCACTTTCAGTCACAGACTGATCCCACCACGGTGTGCCAGAGAGCGCTACAGGAGGTCCTTCCTGCCGGCGGCTATTAGACTATATAATGCCTCACCGGGGTGCCGTGCCGTCGGCAACATAGATCTGGAACTGTTGGGGTGCTAGGACCTAGTTTAACAATTATGCATCCATCCGTGAGTAACTCTGGTCCGTCAGCACTCATTCACTCAGGACCTATTTATTCATACAGGTCTGTATATACATACTCATGTACAGTTGTTATATCATATCACATGCAATATTGCTAGTAATTCTTGGACCTAACTTACGTAGGCATTCACTCAGGAATGCATATTAGTATCCTGTCAATTGCACCTTTTCCCATTGCTTTTAGTATATCGAATGTGCAGTTGTCTGTAATTAAACCCTGCGCACTAAGGACTGTATTTTAAGGGAATTACTACTATTACCCCAAATTATATCATACACACATTTGGCTATTAAAGTATCTCTTCCTGTCATTTACCTGTACAGTTTGTGTAACCATGCAAGTATTCACTTATCTGTAAATATAACTGTATACCTAACTGTACAGCTAATTTAACCATGCAAAATTTTCACTTACCTGTTCATTTACCCAGTCTGTCTATTTAAGTAAACTATTATTACCCTCACTCATATCATACACATTTTTAGCTACTGAAGTATTTCTCTGCCATCGACCTGTATAGTTAACCATCCAACATCCACCAATGTATAGTGTACATATTCAGCCAACCACCCATACTATGCTATGACTTTTTTATAGCTTTTATTTTATTATTTTTTTGCACTCCAGATATCTTGTATTTCTATACTTTTTCATACTGCCGCTCTATGTATCATGTACCGTGTATCTGTCTTTTGTGTACTTTCGTTGTGGCATTTTGCACCTGCCCTGTGTTTTGTGTAGCTGCTTGACAATGAAATTTCCCCCCCCGGGGGATCAATAAAGTACCTACCTATCTATCTAGTTAGCCATTCATTGTATTGTAAATGGCAGATGAAAAGAACCAGTGGCCAGGCCTTGGCCCCAAGTCGGAGCAGGTCCACAGAGGCCATGGCCCAGTGAGACTGGAGATGGTCCGTGGAGGTGGAAAGACTAAAGTCTGAGCCTTTTTGGTAAAACAATGGGATATCTCTCTGGTTGAAAATGTACCATTCATTGGCTCATTAAAATGGAGGGATGCAGCTCCCCTGGCCTGGTTAGGGAAGCAATCTCAGGGAATGTGTAGCTCATCAGATGGCGTGAGAGACGGACAGTGAGAGGGTTGGCTCTGTTCACACTGCCTGATTAACAGGCCCAGAGTGATTGGCAGCGGGCACGAGACAGACACTCGCAGCTGTGCTGTTTTAGGGTTCGACCAAGAGCAAGCCTGAGTCTGCTCTGCAACCACTTGACAGTCCAATAATATTATGTAAATGTGGGCCAGCTTCATGACACACTCCCCACCAACATACACCCCTAGAATGTGCTACTGTTATTAGACTTACATTTGTTTGGTTAAACCTATTAGCGTGTCTGTGTTGCTAAGATGGCCAGTTATAGAAACAGTATACTGTAGCATGTAAATCATGGATGGAGCATGCAAATGTACAATAGAATGAAAGTTCAAACTCACCCAGGATTTTGCAGGGAATTTTTTTGTGCAGCAGAACATAGTGTCATGTGATTCTGAATTATCTGATCAAGACCCCCTGTCCAAAAACACCCATTTGGTCTTCTATCAGCAGAGTCTGCTGAGCAGACAGTTGGCCTTGTAGGAAGAGAGAGTCAGATGGGTGGAGCGAGAGAGGCAGATTGTCTGGTACACTGCCACTGCATGCTCATGCTGTGTGTTCTGAGACTGTGTGGGACATATGTAGCCCTGGGGGGATTCCACCCTTATCGCTCTGATACAGACTTGGCCAGGGAGCTTTAGCCTAGTGCCTCTCACAGGGCGTTGACCACAAACTCAGAGGGAGAGATTAACCAACCTGCCGCAAGCAGACGACAACTTCCATTCACGCCAGTCACTTCACTCACTTACCCTGAACCCCAGAACAAACTCACCACGGTCCCAGACCGTCTGCTCACTGCCCAACACAGACTAAAAAACATGGCTGCCAACAGCTTCACGCTGCTTATCTCTTTCAGAGTGGTGGATGTGGTTTCACAGACAATCCCCGACTTACTGAAACTGGAGCTCTTCCTTGTTCACAGTAAAACACTACCTGTCTCCGAGCTACTGAAACTCTACCTCTTTTCAGGGTGTTACATTCCTGAACTTTAGAATGAAGATGTTCTGTCAGTGCGGAAGTAGGAAGGGAAGTATTTTCTCTCCTTGTTGGGAAATGTAAAAAGAGGCATACTATAACAATAGAAAAGGAATAGAAATTCAAGAGTTAAGCAAATTTGTACTCATCCCCCAGTTGTGATTTTGATATTGCAAATGCCACAGTAATACAGCATGGCTTGACTATGAAGACTGTTATTACCGCTGAATTATATATAGCCTAGTCTAGGCCAGGTAGTTTGCATACTGGAAACTTGGCCACACATGCTGTATCCATGTCATCTGTGGCAGCAGCAGGTTGGAGAGCATGTGGAAACTTGCAGGAACCCATACCTGAGGGACGGAGTCCTCGGAACAGAGGGAGAGTCTAGACGAAGATGTTGCGCCGAGGTAGAGCACTCGCTCTGACGCAACCTGTTTCGTTACAAGAGGGAGCGTGAGCAGCTGAGTTCACCCTCAAGGCCCTAGGCAGAAAGGAGGCCAAAACAACACTTTAAAACTCATAAACACATATCCTAGGTTCCATAAGATGGGGGCTATGGTGCCCTTTGTACCATGTGAGACCACAATGATAACATATTCAAAGGGGAAGCATGCGAGTTTGTCTATAGTGGCTTTTCCAAAGAGCAAAATATGAGGACACGCACAACAACACTTTGAAGCTCATAAAGCCTCAAACACATAGTTCGTGGTTTCTCATTTTACCATAGACAGAAAAACCATAGACAAGTGTTTGTGTGCAGTGGCTTCCTTGGTGTTACTAGTTTGGACACACAGACGGCGTTGATTGTCATCCTAGCGCAAATGTACGTTATCATTGCAGCCCCAGATGTATGCGTAGAGCCAGTGGTCTTAAGGGGCTTAGCAGAGCGGAAAACAATCTGTCTGAGGGGAGAGTAAACATGCTTAAAGTATAGGAAAATGTTAGGCTACATGAAGTACAGCACATCCAGAAGGGTCCAATGCAGCTGTTTTTTATCTCAATATCAAATAATTTCTGGGCGACAATTAATCCTACTGTGATTTGTTTTTAAATTAAAATGGTATAAAGGAAACAAAGAGCTTCCTAGCAAGGTGTGAGGAAGATGAGCACACAGATTAAATTCTCTGAAACGGTTTCTGTTTGTGCATGTGGAAAATCTCTGGGTTCTTTTTATTTCAGCTCATTAAACATGGGACCAACACTTTACATGTTTTTGTTTTTTTGTGTATATAAAACGTTTGACTGCACTGGGCCCTGCTTACAGCTTCTGGATGTGCGTATGTGCTTCCCTATCTTCTGTTGAAATGGGGAAACCAACGTAGTCCGAGCAAAAGAACACAAGAGGAAGTGAATTGGAGCAGACTGGAGGAGTGAAACTGAGACCAAGTTAGTTTTGGCGCAGCAGCCTTATACTATTAAAGTTCAACATGAGGAAAAAACCTGAGGGGAATGTATGTGGAATGAGGGTCAACTCTGATAAAGCCTCTGACTCCAAACTGATTGTAACCAAACCGTTCATGTCTTTGGGCACATACTTATGCTACCAGACTCTGTTACAAAACCCATCTCCGATGGGGATTTTTTTTATCACTGGTTGTGAGGTAGGCCCACCACAGCATTTGAATCAGACGTTGTCGTTGGCAGAGTTTCTTGTTGCTAATAAAGAAGTTACAAAAAAAGTGTGAATTATATTAACCTATTTACTCTTACAGTAAGTCGAAGCCTATCCCTGGAAACGCCCCTTCTTCGGTCAGCAAAGGCAAAACCACGCTGGTTGATCTCATGGGGAAGAGATTAGAAGTCAAAGTTAAAGCAGCCAGAAACCCTCATACTTTCTTTTTGCTATCTCTAGAAAATCACTTGCAGCCAAGGCTACCAAACAGAGTGGATATACATTGGGTACACCTTGCTAGTACCAGGTTGGATCCCCTTTTGGTCCATGCTTTCATGTTGTTTACACCAAATTCTGACCCTACCATCTGAATGTCGCAGCAGAAATCAGGACTCATCAGACCAGGCAACGTTTTTTCAATCTTCTGTTGTCCAATTTTGATGGGCCTGTCCAAATTGTAGCCTCAGTTTCCTGTTCTTAGCTGACAGGAGTGGCACCTGGTGTGGTCTGCTGCTGCTCTAGGCCATCTGCTTCAAGGTTCGACGTGTTGTGCACCTTCAGAGATGCTCTTCTGCATACCTTGGTTTTAACGAGTGGTTATTTGAGTTACGGTTGCCTTTCTATCAGCTCAAACCAGTCTGGCCATTCTCTGACCTCTGCCAGCACCAGAGAAATGCCGCTCACTGGATATTTTCTGACCATTCTCTGTAACCCCTAGAGACGGTTGTGTGGGAAAATCTCAGTAGATCAGCACTTTCTGAAATACTCAAACTAGCCCGTCTGGCACCAACAATCGTGCCACGTTCAAAGTCACTTAAATCTCCTTTCTTCCCCATTCTGATGCTTGGTTTGAACTTCAGCAGATCGTCTTGACCATGTCTACGTGCCTAAATGCATTGAGTTGCTGCCACGTGATTGGCTGATTAGATATTTGCGTTAACGAGCAGTTGAAATTGTGGCCAGTGAGAGTATGTTAGTCTCTTTCTCTCCCTTGCTCCCTCTCTTGGTTTTTGCTGTTAGCCTGCTCCCCTCCCCTGTGTTTCCCCTTCCTCCTAATCTCTCACCATCTTTATCGCTTTGGGTCTTCCTGGAAACGCCGCTCTGAGTCTTGTGTTGACATTAAATTGATTGAGGTCAGGCTGACTCTTTCTTCTTGGGATGGGAATTTTGCTTGTTTCTCATTGCGCTATAGCTTTTTCCTGCTGAAGTTGGGTTGAGAATGTGGGCTCTTCCTGTCAAGCTCTTGTTTGGACCCAGAAACGCTGACTCATGCAGTCACACTCCAACTGTACAGATGGGCTCAACAACAATAAATGTTTCTTCGGATGCCAGCCTTAGAACTTCCTCTCGATGAAAAGGAGAGAAATTTGCCGGCAGGGTGTTACTGAAGAATGTTGAGACTTTGGTTTATAAGAATTGTCCGCCAATGCCCATACCCACTCTCACTCATTACCTTGGTCAGCTAGACCAGGAGTCTAGCTGTTGTGTGTTCACATGACTCACTCAAATCAAATCAAAGTGTATTTGTCACGTGCACCGAATACAACAGTTGTAGACCTTTAAGTGAAATGCTTACTTACAAGCCCTAACCAACAGTGCAGTTTAAGTAAAAAATAAGTTATGTAAGTAAATAAATATATATCACACACACACAGGTGGTACAGAGTCAATGTGCAGGGGCACCGGTTAGTCTGACTAATTTAGGTAATATGTAGGTATAGTTAAAGTGACTATGCATAGATGGTAAACGGAGATTAGCGGCAGCGTAAAAGGGAGGGGGTGGTGGTGGTTGGAGGGTTGGACACACAATGCAAATAGTCCGGGTAGCTATTTGATTAGCTGTTCAGGAGTCTTATGGCTTGGGGGTAAAAGCTGTTGAGAAGCCTTTTGGACCTAGACTTGGCGCTCCGGTATCGCTTGCCATGTGGTATCAGAGAGAACAGTCCGTGGCTGGAGTCTTTGACAATTTTTAGGGCCTTCCCCTGACTCCGCCTGGTATAGAGTTCCTGGATGGCAGGAAGCTTGGCCCCAGTGATATACTGGGCCATACGCACTACCCTCTGCTGTGCGTTGCGGTCGGAGGCCGAGCAGTTGCCGTACCAGGCAGTCACGCAGCCAGTTAGGATGCTCTCGATGTTGCAGCTGTAGAACCTTTTGAGGATCTGAGGGCCCATGCCAAATCTTTTCAGTCTCCTGAGGTGGAATAGGCTTTGTCGTGCCCTCTTCACAACTGTCTTTGTGTGTTTGGACCATTTTAACTTGTTGGTGATGTGGACACCAAGGAACTTGAAGCTCTCAACCTGCTCCACTGCAGCCCCGTCGATGAGAATGGGGGAGTGCTCGGTCCTCCTCCTTTTCCTGTAGTCCACAATCATCTCCTTCTTTTGATTACGTTGAGGGAGAGGTTGTTGTCCTGGCACCACACGGCCAGGTCTCTGACCTCCTCCCTATAGGTTGTCTCGTCATTGTCCATGATCAGGCCTACCACTGTTGTCATCTGCAAACTTAATGATGGTGTTTGAGTCATGCCTGGCCATGCAGTCATGGGTGAACAGGGAGTACAGGAGGGGACTGAGCACGCACCCCTGAGGTGCCCCAGTGTTGAGGATCAGCGTGGCAGATGTGTTGTGTCCTACCTTTACCGCCTGGGGGTGGCCCGTCAGGAAGTCCAGGATCCATTTGCAGAGGGAGGTGTTCAGTCCCAGGATCCTTAGCTTAGTGATGAGCTTTGAGGGCACTATGGTGTTGAACGCTGAGCTGTAGTCAATGAATAGCATAGGTGTTCCTTTTGTCCAGGTGGGAAAGGGCAGTGTGGAGAGCAGTAGAGATTGCATGATCTGTTTGAGCGGTATACAAATTGGAGTGGGTCTAGGGTTTCTGGGATAATGGTGTTAATGTGAGCCATGACCAGCCTTTTCAAAGCACTTCATGGCTACAGACATGAGTGCTACGGGTCTGTAGTCATTTAGGCAAGTTACCTTTGTGTTCTTGGGCACAGGGACTATGGTGGTCTGCTTGAAACATGTTGGTATTATAGACTCAATCAGGGAGGTGTTGAAAAATGTCAGTGAAGACACTTGCCAGTTGGTCAGCGCATGCTCGGAGTACAAGTCCTGGTAATCCATCTGGCCCAGCGGCCTTGTGAATGTTGACCTGTTTTAAAGCTCTTACTCACTTCGGCTACTGAGAGCGTGATCACACAGTCGCCCGGAACAGCTGATGCTCTTGTGCATACCTCAGTGTTGCTTGCCTCAACGCGAGCATAGAAGTGATTTAGCTCATCTGGTAGGCTTGTGTTGCTTCCCTTTGTAGTCTGTAATAGTTTGCAGGCCCTGCCACTCGGTGTAGTACGATTCAATCTTAGTCCTGTATTGGCGCTTTGCCTGTTTGATGGTTTGTCTGAGGGTGTTGGGGGATTTCTTGTAAGCATCCGGGTTAGAGTCCCGCTCCTTGAAGGCGGCAGCTCTACCCTTTAGCTCAGTGCGGATGTTGCCTGTAATCCATGGTTTCTGGTTGGGGTATGTACTTTCAGTCACTGTGGGGACGACGTCATCGATGCACTTATTGATGAAGCCAATGACTGATGTGGTGTACTCCTCAATGCCATCAGAAGAATCCTGGAACATTTTCCAATCTGTGCTAGTAAAGCCTGTAGCTTAGCGTCTGCGTCATCTGACCACTTCTTTATTGACCGAGTCACTGGCACTTCCTGCTTTAGTCCCTCAATCGGCTCAGTCTATGGCTTTTAATCAGAGCACTCACCTGTTTATTATAGCCAGCAGGACCTTTGGGTTGGTGGCAGTCCTCCCTCTTAGATCTTTGAACCATCTGAAATTCCCTAATAAATATCAGGAATGCTTGAGGGGTGCTATGTCAAGTGCGAGTGTTTTTAGTTCACAGGTTTTTCTTAAATAAATGTTGTATATAAAGCTAAGACCAGCTGTATTACACGAAGGATCAAGCACGGTGCTGATTTTGTTTCTCTGGTTTGCATCATGACTCCCCCTGCTCTGTACCTCTTTGGGGAGAATGAAGCCCTCGTCATCCGTTCCTTAAACCCAGCCTTAGTTTTGTCTCTGCTCACCCTGCCGCCCCCCTCCCAATGCGCTGCACCCTCTCTCAACAAGCCCTACCTGTTTTTGTTGTTTGAACCAGGAGTGTTGCCAGAACTTTAATATCTATTGTGGCCATCCCTCCTACACTGCTTGCAACACGGGTGAGATGGAAAAGGAAAGTGAGAGAGAGAGCGAGCGCAGGGAAAGGAGAGAGGTTAGAGATAGGCAGAAGTGTTTCAAGAAACTCTGAGGTGTAAAGCAAGAGAGATGAGGATTGAATGACTTAGAAACCTGTCTGTGGTGAACTGTGCGCTTGACATGAACAAGTAAAATGCATTCTTTGTCACATTTCACAAACAATAAGTGTCTGTGTCTCACATTCTGCCTCTTCCCTCCGTGTTTGTCCAGGATCCGGAGGTGGCTCTACCGGTGCGTCAACAGTCCAAGGCCTGGTGCTGGTGCGTGTGCCTGGGCCTGGGCCTGGTCCTCATGCTGTCTGGCGTGGTGGTGGGAGGAGCCTACCTTTACAGGTACTACATCCCGGAGGTGAGACTGGACCACTCAGACCCCAGCGTCTATCTAGTGGTTATCGAGTACTGTAGCTGGCTTGATTGGAATGTAATTGACACTTAAGAACTTATTGTATTTGAATACAACATGATATATTTAGAATTTATATTTGACATTGCAAAAGAGACATTAAGCTAAAAGGGCAAAGCTCCATGCAGTGAAAAGTGTGAATATAAACGTTGTCCTGTGTCCTCTTGTCCACCAGGATGGCAGGATGTTTGTGTGTGGGGTGAAGTACAGTGAGGAGGACTTGCTGACTTTCCATGAGAAGACAATGATGATCCAGGAGGAGGAGGATGTGGAGCTAGACCTGCCCTCCAGCTTCAAGATGATCCAGGAGAACATCCGCATACTGGAGGACCAGGATGTGGCTCTCATCAACGTACCCGTGCCCGATTTCGAAGACGGCAACCCCGCCGACATCGTCCACGACTTCCACAGGGTAAGACTCAGACTTCTTGAATTGTAAATTGAATCAACTTCAACCCTGCTGTTTATTGCTAACCCCTGTTATGTTTCTGTGGGGATAACAATCCATAGACCATGAGGTTGTTATCTTAGTCTGTTCTGTTGGCACCCCTCCACAGAAGCTGACTGCCTACCTGGACCTGTTCCTGAACAAGTGCTATGTCATCCCCCTCAACACCTCTATCGTCATGCCTCCCAAGAACTTCCTGGAGCTGTTGGTCAACATCAAGGTAACAGGAACCGCTTCATGAATCATGTTACAATAACGATAGTAATACATTACAGGGATGCAAACTGGTGAGGGCCCAAAAAGGTGTTGTTTTTTTACACCGAAACATGCAAAAGATCCCTGCTAGGGGGAAATGCAGGTTTTAACTCATTAAACAACAAATTATATGATCTACATGATCAGTCTCTGTGTGTAAAATAGTGGTTAATGTGAACCCAACGCACAGCTAAAACATGTAAAGCAAGCAATCCAATGTTATGTTTCCTAGACTTTACTGCAAATTACACAAGTCTTGAGAAAAAACAATACACTAATATTGCAGTTAGCCATGACAGCCTTTATAATAGAACGCTTGTGACCACACACATCTAAATATTGCACTTGAGAAAGAAAGTATAAATAAAATGAAACCAATAGGCATTCTATTTTTGCTCTATTATAATGGCCACTATAGTAGACATCGATCAAGGACACAAGGCTCCATGTGTGCAAAAATGTAGCGTTCACTGAGTAAATAATATAATCTCCCCTCACTCACACACAAGTGTTACTGTGCTCAACACAACAAAAGCAATATATTTGGGCTACACTGCACATTATTACATTGTAGAGTACTGCCCAAACGTTTTGAGAATGACAAGTATTGGTCTCCACAGAGTTTTCTGCTTCAGTGTTCTTAGATCTTTGTCAGTAGTTACTATGGTACACTGAAGTATAATTACAAGTATTCCATAAGTGTCAAAAGCTTTCATTGACAATGACATTCAGTTTATGCAAAGAGTCAATATTTGCAGTGTTGACCCTTCTTTTTCAAGACCTCTGCAATCCGCCCTGGCATGCTGTCAATTAACTTCTGGGCCACATCCTGACTGATGGCAGGCCATTCTTGCATAATCAATGCTTGGAGTTTGTCAGAAGTTGTGGGGGTTAAGGTCTGGGGAGTTTCCTGGCCATGGACCCAAAATGTAGATGTTTTGTTCCCGAGCCATTTAGTTTCCTTATGGAAAGATACTCTATCATGCTGGAAAAGGCATTGGTCATCACCAAACTGTTCTTGGATGGTTGGGAGAAGTTGCTCTCGGAGGATGTGTTGGTACCATTCTTTATACATGGCTGTGTTCTTAGGCAAAATTGTGAGTGAGCCCACTCCCTTGGCTGAGAAGGAACCCCACACATGAATGGTCTCAGGATGCTTTACTGTTGGCATGACACAGGACTGATGGTAGCGCTCACCTTGTCTTCTCCGGACAAGGTGTTTTCCGGATGGCCCAAACAATCGGAAAGGGGATTCATCAGAGAAAATGGCTACCCCAGTCCTCAGCAGTCCAATCCCTGTACCTGTTGCAGAATATCAGTCTGTCCCTGATGTTTTTCCTGGAGAGAAGTGGCTTCTTTGCTGCCCTTCTTGACACCAGGCCATCCTACAAAAGTCTTTGCCTCACTGTGCGTGCAGATGCACTCACACCTGCCTGCTGCCATTCCTGCGCAAGCTCTGCACTGGTGGTGCCCCTATCCTGGTGGTGCCCCGGCAAAAAGGGACATGGCAAAAAGGGACTTTGCAAGTAATTGCAACTCATCTGATCACTCTTCATGACATTCTGGAGTATATGCAAATTGCCATCATCAACACTGAGGCAGCAAACTTTGGAGACCAATACTTGTGTCATTATCAACTTTTGGCCACGACTGTACACTTTCTGCCTGTGGACATCTGTTCTAAAATGTGCCATCAGAGCATGATTCCCTTTGTTGGCATAATTGATCTCTTTTAGGCAGAGAGTACTCCTGGCATGCCCCTTTTTATCCAC
Source organism: Thymallus thymallus (assembly GCA_023634145.1). Classification (NCBI taxonomy): domain Eukaryota; kingdom Metazoa; phylum Chordata; class Actinopteri; order Salmoniformes; family Salmonidae; genus Thymallus; species Thymallus thymallus. The sequence goes on from CM042408.1 coordinate 14,781,605, forward strand.
TGTATTGAAAAAGTGAGAGAGGGAAAGTGTGGTGTTCCTTTCAGTATTGCTCCAAACGCGCATCACTCATTCGCTTACAGACTAGTGATCCAAAGTTTGCATCCCTGACATTAGATTTCTTACGCACTTGTCACCCTATGTAACCTTGTACTGTTTTTATAATGATGTAAGTTTTTTTTTTTTTTTTTTGTTTAAATAAACCACTTAGAGGTACTATCTCACAATGGTAATGATAGGATGTGTTAGTCAATGTTGTATTCCTTTCTCCCCCAGGCTGGTACCTACATGCCCAAGTCCTACATGGTCCATGAGGAGATGGTGGTTACTGAGCGCCTGGAAAACATGGAACAACTGGGATACTTCATCAACAACCTCTGCCAGGGCAAGGACACCTATAAACTTGAGCGCAGAGACAGGATCCTGGGTCAGTACACACACACCTGCATAAATACACACACACACACACACACACACACACACACACACACACACACAACATTCATCACACCTCGCACACGCTTCATAGTTCTTTGGACCAGTAAGGGATTATGCTAACATGGCCAAAGGTAATAGGCTTCTCTTACATTCAGCCCTTTTTAGTATGTCGCCTTAGCCCATGTGGTATTTTGTGTTTGTGTGTGTGAATACGTGAGGTATAACCTGTGTGCTTAGAGACCAGTCAGTCATGATCTCATCACTATACATGCAAAAGTATGTGGACACCCCTTCAATTTAGTGGATTCGGCTATTTCAGCCACACCCATTGCTGACAGGTGTATAAAATCAAGCACACAGCCATGTAATCCCCATAGGAAAAACATTGACAGTAGAATGGCCTTACTGAAGAGCTCAGTGACTTTCAATGTGGCACGTCATAGGATGCCACCTTTCCAACAAGTCAGTTCGTAAAATGTCTGCCCTGCTAGAGCTGCCCCGGTCAACTGTAAGTGTTGTTATTGTGAAGTGGAAACGTCTAGGAGCAACAATGGCTCAGCCACGAAGTGGTAGGCCACACAAACTCACAGAAGGGGACCGTCGAGTGCTGAAGCACGTAGCACGTAAAAATCGTCTGTCCTCTGTTGCAACACTCACTACCGAGTTCCACACTGCCTCTGGAAGCAACATCAGCACAAGAACTGTTCGTCGGGAGCTTCATGAAATGGGTTTCAATGGCCGAGCAGCCGCACATAAGCCTAAGATCAGCATGCACAATGCCAAGCATCGGCTGGAGTGTTGTAAGCTCGCTGCCATTGGACTCTTGAGCAGTGGAAGCGCGTTCTCTGAAGGGATTAATCCGGCTTCACCATCTGGCAGTCCAACAGACAAATCTGGGTTTGGCGGATGCCAGGAGAATGCTACCTGCCCCAATGCATAGTGCCAACTGTAACGTTTGGTGGAGGAGGAATAATAGTCTGAGGCTGTTTTTCATGGTTCAGGCTAGGCCTCTTAGTTCCAGTGAAGGGAAATGTTAATGCTACAGCATACAATGACATTCTAGACTATTCTGTGCATCCAACTTTGTGGCAACAGTTTGGGGGAAGGCACTTTCCCGTTTCAGCAGGACAATGCCCCTGTGCACAAGGCAATGTCCATACATAAATGGTTTGTTGAGATTGGTGTGGAAGAACTTGACTGGCCTGCACATAGCCCTGACCTCAACCCCATCAAACACCTTTGGAATGAATTGGAACGCCGACTTCAAGCCAGGCCTAATCACCCAACATCAGCGCCCAACCTCACTAATGCTCTTGTGGCTGAATGGAAGCAAGTCCCCGCAGCAATGTTCCAACATCTAGTGGATGGCCTTCCCAGAAGAGTGGAGGCTGTTATAGCATAAAGGGGGGGGCCAATTCCATATTAATGTCCATGATTTTGGAATGAGATGTTTGACCAACAGGTGTCCACATACTTTTGGTCACGTACTGTATCTGACTCATACCTTTCCATAAGAATGTTCTCCCAATGAATCTGAGCCTGTATGAACAACCAACCACCATATTGTGGCATCTCATACAGGTTTTTATTAGGTGTAGACCAGCATTTTAAACTTCCATCTCCCACATTACAGGTATGCAGAAGCGTGAAGCTCTCAACTGCCACAAAATCCGTCACTTTGAGAGCAAATTTGTGGTGGAGACCATGATCTGTGAGCTCTAGTGACGTCACCGTGGGCCAAGTTGGCACATCGTCTCTATACGACCTCTTCATTTAACTGGGAGTGCAAGTAGAGATTTGCAATCCTAGTTTTCATTTTACCATTTGTTGTTCTACATCAGGTAGTTTTGTGTGCGTCAGAATTGTTATGTGAAATTTCACATTAAAAAATCATTAAAATCAGTTCTGAGTTGAGTATTATTTGGAGGATCTATTCAATGACAGGACTGCTAGCTTGTCAAAAAATGTAAACCTCACTGATGATTTGAGATCTATGTTAAGATTACTTAAATAATCAAACTTGGATTAAGGGGTAATTTGAAGCAGATAATGTATTGTATAGTCCGATTTACCCGAAACGGAGTCTAATTGTATTTTTGAATACAGAAAGGAAAATGTGCAAAGGCATAGCAAATGTATAATTGTGTACAACTGAACCTGGTTTTAGAAGGGACTAGTCCAGGGTGTTTTGTAGGTTTTACATTTTGTCTGTAGAAACTACTAAGATTTTTTTTAAATGGAGAACATCTTAAGTGTGAATAAATGTTTTTATTTCATCTAGCTTTAAGAATAAATCAAAACCAAGACAGTTGTCTATAGATTTCAAATCAGTTATTATTTTCTTATACAACAAAGGAAAACATACTCTTTTATATTGGGATAAAAATAGTTTTCTTTGAATGTAACATTTTCAGAATGTACTGTTTTTTTGGGTAACTCAATCTATATTACTAATTTGTATATAACCTGACCAACGCCACAATAAATCTTAAACCAGTGCTACGGACCTCTATGGCATGGCCAGCGTGTTTGTGGCAAGAACATATCATATTAAAGTGAGTGCTTTCCTTTTAATACATTTTTGCCCTTGTTCACATTTGTCATAAATGCTTCATTTTCCTGTGAACACATTTGTCCCTTTTGAATGGAATCATGCTGGCTTTGTCTGTCATTGGTTCATGTTGACTGTACACTCTGTCTTTTGCGGTCTCATTTGCTCACATAGCAGAATGTCTCACCTCTGATAGCTAAATGTGATGGCGGATCTGTTGACAAAGTACGGCTATAAGCCCTGTTATATGATCGTAGTGGAAACTGTCTGATTTAAGATCCTGATGAGTTGGACCTCGCAGAAGGGTGTCATGGGAGAGAAGCCAGGTAGGTTTTGCTGGTTCACCTTCACACACAGTCAAAGTGATGAGGGGCCAATGTGTTTTTCTACAGAGTACATGCTTTCAGTATGTTTGATGTTTTGGTGAATAAACAATCCTTACTTGCTTTGGACAATCTTCATTTCTCTTGTTGAAATTCTGGGACTCTCACTCCTCTCGAGAACATCCCTGTTCCAAACAAACACACACACACACAGATGACGGGAAGCTTGCCCTGAGTCACTGATTCATGGAATATGCTTTTTAAATAGTTGCCACAATTGACACCAGAGAGGATAAATTATTGAATAGCCCATATATATACAGAAATACACACACGTTCACAACACTTCAGATTATAACCAGTACATACCTTTCATAACAAAAATTAGTCATACTTTAATCTGTGATCCATTTGAATAAATAAACTATTGCTTAAATTTTAGCAAAAGTTTATTTATTCAAATGGATCACAGATTAAAGTATGACAAATTTTTGTTATGAAAGGTATGTACTGGTTATAATCTGAAGTGTTGTGAACGTGTGTGTATTTCTGTATATATATGGGCTATTCTCATAGTAAAGGGTCTGAATACTTAGGTAAATAAGGTATTTCTGTTGGGTTTTTTTTAATACATTTGCAAAAATATCTAAAAACCTGTTTTCTCTTCATCATTATGGGGCATTGTGTGTAGATTAATGATGAAAAAAAATAATTTAATCAATTTTGGAGTAAGGCTGTAACATAAAAAAATCAAGGGATCTGAATTACTTTCCGAATGCACTGTACATATCCACTGACCCTGTATGAGAGGCTGCAGGTAGCCTAGCGGTTAGAGCGTTGGGCCAGTAACTGAAAGGTCGCTGGTTCGAATACCCAAGCCAACAAGGCTTGGGTATTGGCCTCTCGATGTGTCCTTTAGCAAGGCACTTAACCCTAATTTGCAGGGTTAAATACATGTAGTTAAATACACTGTCATGAGTCTAATGATTCTTTGTAAAGAGTCACTGATCCCTCATGGAGGCCTTATGGCTAGCTTTCTACTTCCTAGGCAATAGGCTTTAACTTACATTGACATTAGTTGGTCATGCACTTTATCCACTGACTGGTCTGGAGCGCACACACACTGCCTTGCATTTGCATGTGATATTGGCTAATCTTGTAACTGCAATATGAGTTTTGAATAAGCTTGAATTCAGCTGCCATAAGTTTAAAAGTGACTTTTATTTATTTAGTACTTTCCGCAAACCCATACACAGGGTTGGAAATTAACACCTGCCAAATGCGGGTAGATCATTGGCGGGTAAGAATGTATATTTCACGAGCCACGTTGGCGGGTGGTCACACAGAACAATTGGGAACATTTTTTGTTTTTTAATCCAAAACCCACATGTGAAAGGCAACTAAAGTGTGACGTCCTCGTGTTTCTTTGTCAGTTACATCGTTTTGTTCACACGCTAGGTTGTTTTTCGACGTTTGTTTGAGTTTGCTGCAACTGTCTCCTGCTAGGAAGACATCGGTCAGATATTTGTTATTTTTTCACAAACAAGCCAGTGCCCAAGTTACCACGGTAACAGCCCGTCCCTTAAAGGCGGAGCTTAATATTTTTGTCTCACCTAATGATTGTGCTTGATTGAGCATGGACCACTCCCAATAACTTTTATTCATTCACTTTTTGTCATTTCGTATCATTTAAACACTCAAATATTTTAATTGTTCTCCTAGATGTATTTGTGTGCTTCTACAGTACATTTCTAATTAGGAACACATGTACTCCTTGTTAAAAAAAAAATGTCAGTATATAGCCCTGAACTGTAATAATAATAATAATAATAATAATAATAATAATTATAAACTGGATGGTTCGAGCCTTGAATGCTGATTGGCTGACAGCCGTGGTATATCAGACCATGTACCACAGGAATGACAAAACATTTATTTGTACTGCTCTAAACAGTTTATAATAGCAATAAGGCTCCTCTGGGTTTGTGATGTATGGCCAATATACTACGGCTAAGGGCTGTTCATAGGGACAATGCAACGCAGAGTGCCTGGACACAGCCCTTGGCCGTGGTATATTGGCCATATACGACACCTCCTCTGGCCTTATTGCTTAAATAAGCCATATCACTCAGCATTTTGTGGAAGGGCAGGCACTTTGTTGATTCTTGATGTTCAGTTGTAGAACTGTTATCTGTTTATCAAAATTATTTATTTGAACATATATTGGTTAAAAGATTCTGGAATTAAGCAATATGCCCCATTACTTCTTACTGGTAATACCTTTCTTTTAGAAACATTTGAACACATGCTCATCTGATTTTTTTTTTTGTGTAATAATGGCAAAATTATTTACTGGTACAAAAACATAAGAAAATCTACTAGCCACAGAGGCTGGTGGACCAAGAAATGCTCATACCAGGTTATCAGTCAAAGATAAATTAGAGATTGAAAAATAATTGCATTATTAATATATACCGTGTGTACTAAACATTAGAAACGCCTTCCTAATATTGAGTTGCACCCCCTTTTGCCCTCAGAACAGCTTCAATTCGCATGGACTCTACAAGGTGTTGAAAGCGTTCCACAGGGATGCTGGCCCATGTTGACTGCAATGCTTCACACAGTTGTGTCAAGTTGACTGGATGTTGTTTGGGAGGTGGATCTTCTTGATACACATGGGAAACTGTTGAACATGAAAAACCCAGTAGCGTTGCAGTTCTTTTTGTAATTATATTTTTATTAGATTGTTGCAGTTCTTGACACACATCCCCACAAAGTGTTCCCTCCAATGCGTATTTGAAAGGGGCTGTTTCCTCTTGGCTTTTATTGTGCTTTTTTATTGTTTTAAATGTAAAGAAAAACCTAATATTACACAGAAGGTTGTAAAGTAGCTAGCTAGCGGTCTAGCACATCTGCTCTCTGTGTGTTTGTCACCATGGTAATAGGCTTAGAATAAATGTGGCAAAACGAATTTAGACATTAATAAATGAATTTCTATAGCTTCCAAAATATTTTTTACAATGGTGGTGGAGTGCCAAGTTGGCGGAACGGTGGCTTCAATACAGTGCCCCCTATCAGTCATCTAGTGTGTGTATGTATAAGTATGTGTGTATATATATATATATATATATATATATATATATATATATATCATTGGTTTTGACAGCTGATTTTAGATAGATAGATAGCTAGGTACTTTATTTATCCCCGAGGGGAAATTTATTTGACACACTGATTTTGTGGTTATCATCATGATCCCACCAAGGCAATGACAGGAGAAGTACTAGCTAGCATCCGCCATCACATCTAGCTATAACTAAATGTGAAGTGGAATGATGAATTATAAAATCCAAACCATTCTCATGTGTGTACTTACTCTGTGAGAGGAGGCCTCATTTGCTAAGAACACAATGATAAATTGCAAATGTATGATAGCTGGGTGTTTTCAAAACAACTACATCTCTTCCACTCTTTCCTTAGGTGTGGTGTTATGTATCCAGTCAAAATGTCTGTGCGTGTGTGTGTGTGTGTGCGTGCGTGCGAGCTTGCCTGTTTGATGTTGTACATTTTCTCCTGTCTGAAATAGAGAGGACTAGCCTGTACGTAGTGATGGAGTACTGTAATGGAGGAGATCTGATGACGAAGATCAGTATGCAAAGAGGGGTTCTGTTTACTGAGGAGTAGATACAGAAACACACACACACACATATGTTTGTTTTACTATCCTTGTGGGGACCAAACAATTGACTCCCATTAAAAATCCTATTTTCCCTAAACCTAACCCTAACTCCTAACTCTAACCACTAACCGTAACCCTAATTCTAACCCCAAACCTTACCCCTAAGCCTAAAATTGCCCTTTTCCTTAAAGGGATTGGTGAAATGTCCCCACTTGTCCGAATTATACTTGTTTTACTATCCTTGTGAGGACTTCTGGTGCCCAACACATAGACAGACATACTCATGTAAACTCTTTTGTTTGCACTCTCAGATAGTGGACTGGTTCGTACAGATCTGTCTGTGACTGAAGCACATCCACGACAGGAAGGTTTTGCACAGAGACATCAAAGCTAAGGTATTAAATAGCTGTCATATTCAGTTAAAAGCCACAGAAATATCAAAGGACAGATACAGCTTTATAACAACTCGATCTACTCTGATCGTTGTTTTGTTTCTGTATTCCTTTCCTCTAGAATATATTCCTTGGCAAGAGTGGGATGAAACTACTGGTATTTTCTCCATGACTGTTGATTACAGAGAGCTGCAACAGGGTTCAGAAATGCTATTAACATTTCACAGCCTGCACAACCATACAGTTATACTGTTATAAGGAGTGAAAATAACATTTGGTGTGCAAAATAATAAGCCTGGATCACTTTATATAACTTTTATATATTTATTTTTATTTGAAACTGTTGCCTAGTGAGTCAAATGTTTTCTTTTATTGTGATTGGTTAGTACCATAGAGCTAGCCAGGACCTGTGTTGGGACGCCATATTGCCTGTCTCCTGAGATATGTGAGAACAGACATATCCATTTCCCTTCTATTAGCACATCTCTGATGGTTCAAGATGATCATATACATCACAAACATACAGTATTCAGAGGGGTTGGGTTAAATGCTGAAGACACATTTCAGTTGCATGCATTCAGTTGTACAACTGACTAGATATCCCCCTTTCCCTTTCCTTTCCCTTATTTACGGTAACTCCCTGTCATCCACCACTACCACAGCTGCAAGATATCCTTGTGCATTTTCAAATAATAGTGGTTCTCTCTGTTGCTCAGGGATATCTGGTCTCTGGGCTGTGTCCTGTATGAGCTCTGCACTCGCAGACATCCAGTAAGCACTGCCACGCACACACGCATGCACACACACACAGTGCCTTCAGAAAGTATTCATACCCCATGACCTAAGATAAATGAGAGAATATAAATTACATTATTAATATACACTGAGTGTACAAACCATTAGGAATATTGAGTTGGACCCCAGCCTCAATTCGTCAAGGCATGGGCTCTACAAGTTATCGAAAGCGTTCCACAGGGATGTTGGCCCATGTTATTCCCAAGAATCTGCTGATATTGAGTGGAATCCATGCGACCCTCAACTTTAACAAGATTCCCAGTACTGGAACTGGCCACACAGCCCCACAGCATGATGGAACCCCCACCAAATTTTACTGTAGCAAGTGGTTTTCTTGGAACGCTGTGTTCTTTTGCCGCCATGCATAACGCCCCTTGTTATGACCAAATAACTAAATCTTCGTTTCATCAGTCCACAGCACCTTATTCCAAAATGAATCTGGCTTGTCCAAATGTGCGTTTGCATACCTCAAGTGACTCTGTTTGTGACGTGTGTGCAGAAAAGGCTTCTTCCGCATCACTCTCCCGTACAGCTTCTCCTTGTGCAAAGTGCGCTGAATTGTTGAACGATGCACAGTGACACCATCTGCAGCAAGATGATGTTGTAGGTCTTTGGAGGTGGTCTGTGGGCTGTTTTTGTCCATTCTCACCATCCTTCGCCTTTGCCTCTCCGATATTTTACTTGGCCTGCCACTTCTGGCCTTAACAAGAACTGTGCCTGTGGTCTTCCATTTCCTCACTATGTTCCTCACAGTGGACACTGACAGCTTACATCTCTGCGATAGCTTTTTGTAGTCTTCCCCTAAACCATAATGTTGAACAATCTTTGTTTTCAGGTCATTTGAGAGTTGTTTTGAGGCCCCCATGTTGCCACTCTTCAGAGGAGAGTCAAAGAGAACAACAACTTGCAATTTCTCATGATTGGATGCACTTGTCTATGAAGTTCAAGGCTTAATAAGCTCACCAAACCAATTGTGTGTTCAAATTAATCAGTGCTAAGTAGTTTCAAATCTGATTTAATTTCATACAACTTAATATTGCTACACTAAAAATCTGTCTGGACAATACCCCAGTACTCAGAAAATGAAAGGCATGCCACTGTGATCATTTTCTGTGACGACAGAGTAAATTATTATGCAGCCTCAGAGGGGTGCCCAAACTTTTTCATACTACTGTACATTACCAAAAGTATGTGAAAACCTCTTGTCGAACATCTCATTTCAAAATCATGGGCATTAAGTTAGTCCCCCCAGCCTCCACTCTTCTGTGAAGGCTTTCCACTAGATGTTGGAACATTGCTGCAGGGAATTGCTTCCATTCGGCCACAAGAGCATTAGTGAGGTTGGGCTCTGATGTTGGGCGATTGGGCCTGGCTCACAGTCAGCTGGGGTTGAGGTCAGGGCTCTGTGCAGTCTAGTCAAGTTCTTCCAAACTGATCTTGACAAACCAATTCTGAAACGACCTCGCTTTGTGCACGAGGGCATTGTCATGAAACAGGAAAGGGCCTTCCCCAAACTGTTGCCACAAAGTTGGAAGCACAGAATAAACTAGAATGTCATTGTATGCTGTAGCATTACAATTTCCCTTCACTGGAACTTAAGGGCATAGCCCGAAACATTATTCCTCCTCCACCAAACTTTACAGTTGGCACTATGCATTTGGGCAGGTAGTGTTCTCCTGGCATCCGCCAAACCCAGATTCGTCCGTCAGACTGCCAGATGGTGAAGCGTGATTCATCATTCCAGAGAACGTGTCTCCACTGCTCCAGAGTCCAATGGCGGCAAGCTTAACACCACTCTAGCAGATGCTTGGCATTGAACATGGCGATCTTAGGCTTGTGTGCAGCTGTTCGACCATGGAAACCCATTTCATGAATCTCCCGACGAACAGTTATTGTGCTCAATGGTATTTCTCTGCTGTCTGAGGGCAGCAGTCTGACGCAGCTGGTAGTAAAGATCTGTAGGGGGCGCTATGACCCAGTCTCCACCTACTACTCCTACGACCTGTGCTTGCTAGTCACTCCGCTGTTCAAGGTAAGCCCGCGAGTCCAGCCATCCTTCAACTCTGTCCTCAAAAGAACCCTTCTTAGAGAAACGGATCAGCAAACACCTGGACCCTCAGGTAACTAGGGAATTAAGGAAGGGATTGGGGGCCCGGCCCATTCCAATACCTTTCATTACCTTTCCCAAGTGGCGCAGTGGTCTAAGATCTCAGGCAAGAGGCGTCACTACAGACACCCTGGTTTGATTCCAGGCTGTATCGAACCAGCCGTGATTGAGAGTCCCATAGGGACCATAGGGACAATTGTCCAAGTTTGGCCTGTGTAGGCCGTCATTGTAAATAAGAATTTTGTTCTTAACTGACTTGCCTAGTTAAATAAAGGTTACATTTTTAAAAATTATAATATTATAGGTAAACTAAGCAATGTAAGATCATCATAAACAATGAGGAAACCTTCTTACAGAAATGAACATTAAAATATTTTCTGGTTGAAAGGCTTGAACAAAACTTGCACAGCCCAAATGTGCTAACTCCTCACACTTTGCAGAAGTCTTGTGACTTCTCGTTAAGAACAGATATTATTAGCTTGCGTGTTTGTGTGTGTGTGTTAACTTCAGGATGTTTCCTCACTCTGCTCATAAAGAGAGCTGCTGGGACATAATGCTAAAAGATCTGTGTCCAAACCTCCCCTTATCAGAATCATTAGCTTTCTCTGCTTAGTTTCAGCAACACATTACCCAACAACATACATATTTCCCTTCTTGCATACAGTAGGCTTGGCTCATAGGCTTGGCTTGGCTTCACAGTAGCTGTGGAGAAATGTTGCTAGTAACAAAAGTGGCAGGTAGCCTAGTGGTTAGTGTTGTGCCAGTAACTGAGAGGTTGCTGGTTCGAATACCCAAGGTGAAAAAACCTGCCGATGTGCCCTTGAGCAATGCACTTAACCCTAAATTGCTCCAGGGGCGCTGTACTACTATGCCTAACAATGTAGGCCGTCGTTGTAAATACTTTTTTCTTAACTGACTTGCCTAGTTAAATAAAGTTAAATACAAATAAAAAAAAACACCACCTGGTGGTCAGTATCATAACATGCACTCCATTCTCTGGTGATCCTCATCAGATTCCATTAGCTCTAGCCTTTTGACATCAAAACCAGTTACACCGAACTGACCTGTTAGCCCAGTTCAAAGATTCCTGGGCATGAAATGTAAATTACGTCAGCCGTATCTCTCAATCTCAGAGTACAATCATCAGGTGAATAGCATTAGACTGTTGTCATTCTCTATGGAAGCATGCCGGTGCTGACATCTCCTTTCTGGCACCTGTAATGTTATGTTAACGTCATAGCAACATTCAGGGAGTGTTGAGTAGACTGGGAGTGTCAAAGTGTCACCACAATTATGTAACTATCTAAATGTTGTTCTTTTTTTGTAACTTTCAAATTTTTCATCCCTTTGGGTCCAGAAATAGCCCCTAAAGCCAGAGAGGCGTCCACCCTGTCCAAAGCCTGGGCTCTCAGTAAAGAAACTGCCCCTCAATCCCCCTTCCAGATTCATGCCACAGCACAAAGTAACTCACCTGTCTAAACTACCACTATATAAATTACTGTACTCCTACAGTAGCCTAGTCTGTATCATGATGTCATATTCTACCACACCCAAAACTGATTAGTGAAGGCACTGGAGGCAAAATGCATAACTGGAGAAACAGGAAGATGATCTGATGAAGGTCGACTGACCGAAAGCTTAGCTTCTATTAAAATAAATGTGCATTTCACTGGAATTGTGTGGACAAGTTTTTCCTGTTTCTCCATAGCTTCTACATGAAAGCGTGTTCCTAGTTCCTAATCCCATTTCATCTTATTCCATCTCATCTTTTTGTTAGTGAGCCCAAACACAGAGAGACACCGACCTGCCCAGGTAAGACAGATGGAGCTGTAGATGGCCTCTGCACTAACTACCACCCTGGACTCCCTAATCCTAAAGGGACAGATTCACAAATACATCCTTCTGTGCAGTCTTTATTAAATATGAAAGACCTATATGAACCATGAAAGGTTAGGACAGTGAATCAATTATCTTGCTTTCACTGCTTTATTTTCTCCCTCTTAGAACCCTTGACTGAGACAGGGGGAGTTGAAGAAAGAATGGGATGGAACATCAGATGTGGAAGTGGACAAGGAAGCAGTGAAAGCCTGGAGCCCAGGTCAGATGATGACGACACGTGAGTGTGACGCTCAGCTGATACGAGGTTCTTGTTTCACAAAGGTCTGCTTGATATCAGCTACGTAATCTTTACAAAACAGAGATTGTGTCCTCCAACTTATATGAGCTGAGAGAGGAGGTGGCAGAGTCGATGATTAACTTCTTTATATTGGAGGATGGAGAGAGTGCAAAAGAGGGAGGAGAGTTTGTAGTAACATATGGGGTAGTGGGGAAACAGAGTTAGATAGTCAGGAACCTTCCAGCAAATACACCCAGTGATAGAGCCTACAGGTGAAAACACTGTGGAAACGTCCACAGAGGGTAACACCTCTCAGACTCAAGCTGCAGGGTGTGAGACTCCGACAAAGAAACCTGGTGAGGCCCAGGCTGCAGAAGACCAGGCCCAGACAAAAGACTGAGGACAATAAGAAGCAAAAGCAGGAAAAATAGTGTTCATATTATTCTTTACTGTGGGAATTAAGTAGGACCATGACAAGACTTTGACCAAGGAAATGGATGCTTTTCTATGAAAAGACAAAGCAGGTTGAGTGCCCTTTCCTTATCATAATTTGCATCAACTGACTTTTTTTTCTTACATTTTTCTAAACTGCAGGTGAAAGTTTTGACCAAGTGCTACCTATTCTTGCCACAGGTCGGCAGTATAACATAAGCAAGCATTGAAAAGACGTCAATTATTTGGCCGTTATAAATGTTTTCGGTATTGTTGCTGTGTGGAGGAACTTTAAAAAGTAAATAAAAATTATATACAAAGTACAACAAGTTTACATTTAAGATTCAGACAAATTAACAATACATTTCCTTTTTCCAAAATAAAGCATTGTTTGTATAATATCTACAATTCTGAGCCATAGTCTTATACAGAGCGAGAAATAAAATTACAATGATATTTGATCCCTCTGCCGTATTGGACTAGCTATAAGGACAAAGTGCTTTGAGTGTAAACATATAAATAGCATGTCCAGCTAGTCACTTCATTGTAACTCTAGCAAGACACAGCAGGCTAGACAAGCATCCTTACGTATTCCTATTAATAAGCCCAGCAAAGCTCCCATAGACCATACATTTCCAGGCCAATCAGGCCTGTAAGTGCAGCAGAGGGGAAGGATTTCAGTCTGCGAGGGGAGAGTGATTGGTTTTCCCTCTCATCACTCCAGCTTCCCCATCAGAGATTCCATGGAAGACAGGAAGCTGGCTTCAAACTCCTGGTCGGAGAAACGGTCTACAGACCGTCGAGCGTTCCGCCGGATCTCCAGCCGTGCCGACGGCGACAGTGCCAGGATGGTCTCCATCGCAGCGGCGTAGCTGTCCTCGCTGTCGGCCAGGAAGCCAGTCTGCCCTCCCTCATAGGGAACCACAATGTCCAGCTTAGGGCCGCCGGACTTGTGAGCCAGGATGACTGTCCCTGCAGCCATACATTCTACCACACCTGAGACAGGAGCGAGAGAAAGAGGGGGCAGAGAGTAGGAACAGGGATCAGATGAATGAGTTTGGAATATACAACACTTGTCTATAAAACAGAAGATAAGATGGTAGAGATAAAATGAATACCTATGCCAAAATGCTCATTCCACATGGTGTGCAGACCAATGGTGGCGTCCACCAGCTCCCTCTTTAGCTCGTCAAAGGGAACGTTAAGTTTAAACTCCACCCTTTCTGTCACACCCAGCTCCTGGCACAACCCCCTCAGCATCAGCACTCTATCATCATCCTCCTGGTTACGGCAGCCACCAATCAACACCAGCCTCAGAGACACCCGCCCTCCTGAACCCAACCCTTTCCTGTCCAGAAGCTTCCGGAAGGCTCTAATCTGCAGCCGGTGGTCTTTCTCTGGTCGGAACTGCCCCACGGACACTATCGAATGGCACTTCTTGTCATCGAGCCCCTCCCCTTCCACCTCATCGTCCAATGGGATGTTGAGGAAAGAGCGGACGTCGCAGGGCGGGTAGACCACGCTGGTGCGGCTGGGGGCGCGCCACAGGGCCAGGATGTGTCCCAGTGTCCAGGTTGAGTTGACCATGACGACGTCGCTGCAGGAGCCAGCTAGGCCGTAGATCAGAGCAAATGCACAGTAGTACATCACCTTGGCCGTACTAAGGAGAGGGTTAGCAGAGATGTAGTCTGCATTGTTGAACCTGTTGGGATTGTAGAACGGAGTGTATGATTACAAATACTGCAGAGGAAAATCACAAGTTTGATAATAAAAACATATCAACCAAACTATTAAAGAATACATTATCTTCTGTGTCACAATAAGTAACAACATCAATAAGCTTTATGTAATTAAACAAAACAGTTCTGACCTTGGGTTTCTCTCTCTCACCACAGACAGCATGTCAGTACTGACGGTGGGGTAGTGCACATAGCTGCCCACCCTGCAGCCCCCTAGGTAGCGGAAGATAGGCAGAGTGAATGCATAGCCCATGGAGTCCATATAAAGGTCTGGTACGAAGGCAGTGAGGGCCTCCCAGCCCAGGAACATGGAGCCCATGCTCTGCCCCAGCAGGGTGAAGTGGGGGTAGGAGCTAGCCTCCACCAGGAGACGGTTCTTCAGGAATATGAAAGTCACTGGATGAGGCAGCCTGATGTTGAAGCGTTGTCGGGCACCCTCAAGGATCTGCTCCCCTGTCACCCCTTGGTCACCGGTGTACACAACGAATGAAACGTTTGGGTATCTAAGGGAGGGAAGACACAGAAGAGAAATAACTCAACATATGAATAGAAAAATTGAAAATATAGGTTCATCAGCCCTCCACGAATGCATTGAAATCTAATTATAAGCTCAGACTGCGTAAACCAACCTATTCTGAAGCGCTCGGAGGGCACACCAGAGCACCCGCTCCCCACCCCCTCCTGCATTGCAGTAGGGGTGAAAGAAGGCCACAGTTGGGGAGCTGTCCTGAGCCAGGCGGGCTTTCCGACTCCTCTGCAGCCATATTCGGACCCCCATGACTAGTACAAACAGGAGCAGGGTCAGCACCAAGCTCAGATACACGCATGGCAGCACCATGGACCATAGTAATCTGTTTAGAAGACAACACATTATTAAGTTATACTACTAACTATAACACAATGGTGTCTGTCTGAATGACTTGTACTGAGTAGCTAGCCAACTAGGAATTTAACTAGTTTTTGACAATGTTTTGTCTATACAAATTACTCCGATTGTAAAATGTTTTCTCTTCTTCATAGATATGGCTACTAACTAACGTTAGGTAGCTATGACGGTCACTTGTTATTCATATCCAGTTTGTGTTGGCGAGGAGCTGCATTAACTACGACAGGTATCAGAAACAAAGCGACATAATATATTCAATGATGATTACTTGATTAAGTCGCATAAGCACAGAGACAGATTGTGATGAGGGTGATCATGGCCAGCCATCTTGACAAACAACAGAAACTTTGACACCGGAAGTGCTTGTAGAGCTGTAGTTTCGGCCACGGTTATAAACCTATACTTTTTCTACAATTGATCTTCTTAAAATGTGATTTGAAACCGAACACCGACCTTAACCACACTGCTAACCTTAAATCAAGACCAAAAAGCAAATGTTTGTTTTCAAGACTTTGCGGCTGTGGTAACTAACGTTAGCGATAGCCCAACGACGTTCGCCTCTTCCTTTATCTGTCTGGTTCTCATCTTCTTCTGTACTGTACGTTAGAGGTGCATGCCTCTACTTACTGTGTGGGCTGTATCTGCCTACTCTTCTGGAGTGTGAATTCATTACGCTTTTTATATTTGTATTTGTCATGGATCCCCATTAGCTGCTGCAGCTACTCTTCCTGGGGTCCAGCAAAATTAAGGCAGTTCTACAATTTAAAAAACGTTACAATACATTAAGTGTGTGCCCTCAGGCCACTACTCCACTACCACATATCTATAACACAAAATTAATGTGTTCTTGTGTGTATAGTGCGTATGTTATTGTGTGTTTGTATGCACGTGTCTGTGCCTATGTTTGTGTTGTTTCACAGTCCCCTCTGTTCCATAAGGTGTATTTTTATCTGTTTTTAAATCTAATTTTACTGCTTGCATGAGATACTTGATGTGTAATAGAGTTCCATGTAGTCATGGCTCTATGTAGTACTGTGCGCCTCCAATAGTTTGTTCTGGACTTGGGGACTGTGAAGAGACCTCTGGTGGCATGTCTTGTGGGGTATAAATGGATGTCTGAGCTGTGTGCCAGTAGTTCAAACAGACAGCTCGGTGCATTCAACATGTCAATACCTCTCACAAATACATGTAGTGATGAAGTCAATCTCTCCTTCACTTTGAGCCAGGAGAGATTGACATGCATATTATTAATGTTAGCTCTCTGTGTACGTATAAGGGCCTCGCTGCCCTGTTCTGAGCCAATTGCAAGTCCCTCTTTGTGGCACCTGACCACACGACTGAACAGTAGTCCAGGTGCGACAAAACTAGGGCCTGTAGGACCTGCCTTGTTGATAATGCTGTTAAGAAGGCAGAGCAGTGCTTTATTATGGATAGACTTCTCCCCATCTTAGCTACTGTTGTATCAATATGTTTTGACCTTGACAGTTTACAATCCTGGGTTACTCCAAGCAGTTTAGTCACCTCGACAGGCTACCCCTCATTACGCACACCTGTTACCGTCATTAAACGCGTCAGCGCATCATTGGACTCACCTGGACTTCATCACTGCTTAATTACCTCCCCTATATCTGTCTGTTCCTCAGTTTGATCCCTGTGTCTGCATTAATGTTTCTTTTCCGTTGTCCAGACGCTGTCTGTTTTGTTCCTGTCTGTTTTTTCATTAAATGTTCCCTCCCTGTACTTGCTTCTCATCTCCAAGCGTCTGTCCTCACAGTTTAGGGATTAGTGAATGATTTGTACCAAATTCAATGCTCTTAGTTTTTGAAATATTTAACAAACTTATTCCTTGCCACTCATTCTGAAACTAACTGCAGCTCTTTGTTAAGTGTTGCAGTCATTTCTGTCACTGTAGTACCTGACGTGTATAGTGTTGAGTCATCCGCATACATAGACACACTGGCTTTACTCAAAGCCAGTGGCATGTTGTTAGTAACGATTTTAAAAAAGTAAGGGGCCTAGACAACTGCCCTGGGGAATTCCTGATGCTACCTGGATTATGTTGGATAGGCTTCCATTAAAGAACACTCTCTGTGTTCTGTTAGAACTCTTAATCCACAATATAGCAGGGGTTGTAAAGCCATAACACATGTGTTTTTCCAGCAGCAGACTATGATCGATAATGTCAAAAGCCACACTGAAGTCTAAAATGTTATCATCAATTTCTCCCAACCAATCATCAGTAATTTGTGTTGTGCTTGCTGAAAGTCTGTTGTCACTTTGTTTACTGTAAAATAGCATTGTCAAACAAGATACAATGTACTAAGGGTTGGTAACAAGTTGATTGGTTGGCTATTTGAGCCAGTAAAGGGGAATTTACTATTCTTAGGTAGGGGAATTACTTTGGCTTCCCTCCAGGCCTGAGGGCACACACATTCTAGTAGGCTTAAATGGAAGATATGGCAAATAGGAGTGGCAATATCGTCCGCTATTATCCTCAGTAATTTTCCATCCAAGTTGTCAGACCCCGGTGGCTTGTCATTGTTTATAGAATTCAAAATTACAATTATTGTCTTTCATAATTTGGTCAGATATACTTGGAGTGTCAGCATTTGTTGCTGGCATGTCATGCCTAAGTTTGCTAACCTTGCCAATGAAAAAATAATTAAAGTAGTTGGCAAAATCAGTGGGTTTTGTGTTGAATTTTATTTTATCTTTATATAACTAGGCAAGTCAGTTAAGAACTCATTTTTATTTACAATGACTACCTACCGGCGAACAGTGGGTTAACAGCAGACAGATATTTACCTTTTGGTTACTGCCCCAACGCCCTAACCACTAAGCTACCTGCCACCCCATCTGAATGAGCCAACTGATTCAATGAATGATGGAGCGGAGTTTATGAAGTAGTATTCAGAATCACTTTATTTTAATTTGAGGTCAATTGAAAATGTTAAGACATTAAAAGTGCCATAATTATGGGAGTATTCACATGCACTTATTGTGTAAAATACATGTTAAGCAGACAACTACTCAAGGCTATATAAAGACAGTGACATCAGTAGACATCATGGTAAGGTTACAATTAGGCACAAGATTAGTAGTGCTGATGAGATCCAGAGGTCTTTAGCTATTCAGGCCAAGATAAGGTAGCCTCAGTATTGGTCCCTTCATAGTCATGTTAGTTGTTCACTATTGTGAGTTGTGTCTTCTCCATACAGAAGACTGGAGAGACTCTTGGTCTGGTTCTTGAAGTTCCAGTGGCATGCTGGGGTGCAGGCATAGAAGATGAAGGGCACCCTGTGTAGTCCAAAAATGTTGTAGCAGGGCCGGATCACCTTGAGTCCAGGTCCGTACATAGGACCCCTACAGCAGTCACACACACCCACCCTGGGGACACAAAAAAACCACACACACTATCAATGAAACAGTCAACTCTTTTACATACAAAATACAATATTTAGTCTAATATGATCAGGGTTGTGTAAATAGGCTACCTGCTAAGGGCCATCTGTGCCTCAGGGGGTAGGCTGGCGTAGCGCAGACAGGTGTCTGTTAGAGAGAGGGTCATAGTGGCTGAGTGTTGCAGCTCCTGGGGGGAGTTCCGGCTGCAACTCTTCCAGAAGTAGGGGTGCATGTAGTTGTTGGAGATCCTGAGCTGGGTGAGGGAGAGGCGTAGAGCCCCACAGGGCAGGCCAGGCAGCTGGTTCCCCTCCACATTCAGGTACTCCAGAGTCCTGCAGACAGAGGTGTTCTGTTACATTTAAATAATAACACAAGGTGGGTACTATGGTGGGTGAGTTACAACCATACAATATAATACCTTGGAAAAAGCTTACTGCCTACCCTGGAATGTACCTGAGTTTTCTGATGTCATTAGTTAGGGATGAGAGGAGGTTGTAGGATACATCTAGAAACTGCAGGCTGGGCAGCTGGTACAGCCTGTAGGTAGGACCAACAGCACAGGACTCAGATCTGGGACACAGACTGTGACTTCTAACAGCACAAGGTTTATAACACTGTGTATAACAGGTTCCCAACACTGTAGCACCCCCTTGTGGCTTACTCTGACGGCAGGGAGGTGATCTTGCAGAAGGAGATGACAAAGTTTTTGAGCCTGGTGAGTCTGTGGATGCCTGTAGGAATCTCCTCTATGGGGTTGTCTCTCATCTTCAGCACCTCCAACTGTGTGAGCTCATACACCTGTTTAAAGAGAGAGGGGAAGAGATATTTAGAAGTTGTCTTTTTTTTTTTGCAACGCTTTCAGAACCCCCTTTTCAGATAAATAGGCTCTAAAACAGGGTTCCCCCAACTGGTGACCAGCGGGCCTAATTTGGCCCACAGGTCATTTTAAGTTTTCTGAAAATTTTTGGGGGTATTTATTTATTGTTGGACATAAAATACTGTAAAAACACCAGCAAATCAGCTCCAAATGAATTTTGGAAATCTATATTTGTTTTATTAAAATATCTATTTGATAATCACTGCTCTAAAAGTATATTGGTAAGACATGCTCATAGTTTGCCTCAGTTCATAAGGCATCTCACCTCTACTGGGAAGATAGTGAAGTCATTGAAGGACAGGTTGAGGTAGAGCAGGCTCTGGGCCAGAGGAATCAGATCAGGAAGCAGGGCAATGAAGTGGGCCTGAGAAAACACACAGTAAACCCCTCAGTCAAGGTTCAGCGACTGTTATGCTACATTTGAGAGACAGCTGTTTCATTTCCTCTTAATGTTAGTTAGAACAAGGGATGGCTGTGTTTCTGTCGCTCCCAATAATGCTGCAAAGAGCCTGAGAACAAAGGTTTTCAATACATAAGAAATACATTATACAATAATCTGAAAATTATACATAAATAATTGGCAGAGACTTGTATAATTGACACACACCCACACAAACCCACACACAGTAAGCAACACACAGCACCTTTAGGGTGAGTGCTTTGCCCCCTTCCGTCAGACAGTCCAGTATGGCCAGCTCAGATGGGCTGATGGCCTCTCCAGAGTGCCTGAACGGGGAGTGGGTCCGCCGAGAGCCCTGGAAGTGCTTGGTCGTCACAGAGTTCAGGATCACCTCTGTTCCTGCTCAAAGGTTGATTTATTTGCGACAAGAAAAAAAGAGCTTGGCTTTGTACAAACAAGTCAATAGTGTTGGTTTTGTTATAGTAAGTGAGAAGGAAAAAATGTTCTTGCCTAGGTATACATTTTCTTGCTTCTGAACAGCTTGTCTTTCCCCTGGGGGTACCCAGATCTCCACAGACCTCTGCTCAGACCTGCAGGTCCCATCTCCCAAACAGCTCCGCCGACACATCATCTGAGCTTGCACCTCCATACGGATCAATGCTGCCAGCTCTTATCAGATAACACACAACAAATACTTACAACACACACACAATACGCATGAAGAAACACTACACCACTGTAACTTACACAAGCAAGCATCCTTGTCACCCAATACTCATTAAATAAAACACTAGTACTGGTGCATTATGAACACACCACAATCTGGATTCTAGCCTACTACAATGGTGGGTAATCTTTTAACATATTATACACAGTATGTACCGCATATCATTTGCTTCTGTGGGATCCTGGTCTTGGCCTCTGGCAATTTCTCAGTGGACATCAGCTGCTTGGACACCTCAGTCTGCTGCCCTTTGTGCAGCTCCATCAGGAAAAGCCCAACCAGCTTAATGTAGTTACAGCGAGACAGGGCCACTTTCTTCAGGCCCTCTAGTGACTGAGCCCCACAGCCGACATTAGGGTCCTGCATAAAGTCATTGAAGATAAAGCTAGGGGGAGAGGGGATGTATCTGGGGTCTGTCTTGAAGAGGTCGAGGAGAGGGATTTTGGGGAGGGTGCGTGGGGGTTTACAGGGGAAGCCCTCAATTATTTGAGGTATTAGCATGGATGGGACCGAGGTCAGGGGAGTGGGTGCCGCCCTGAAGACTGCAGGGTCATAGTCCCAAAGAGGAAGCACATGGCAGCTTGACTCACTCCGCTCGGTGGCACTGTCCTTCAGATCCCTTTTCTCTGTTGAGGGCAATGAGTCTATGATTGTACCTGGAAGAAACAAATGCAAGCTTCCCATGACACTTTAACAGTTGCATCAAACGTAGATAGTGCTGACCAACATTTCTGTTATTTTTCATTTTTTAAACAACTAATTGACCAATAATGATTCAATTATTTGAATTCGATGTAATAAATGTTTATTCTGTGAGCTCAATGTGCACATTGCAAAGTCATTCTACAGATAAATCAGATCCGGCCTGAACTGTGTGATGTAGTACGGAGTTGTAGTTTCCAACAGCTCAATATTCTACATAGTTCAGCTCATAAAACGTGGTAATTAACTACAATGACCATAATCCATTGCGCATCTATTTGTCCGGTCTGTTTCTTTTACAAATGCGCAATCGTGTGGGGATATAAAGAGCAGCTGTTGTTCGCGGGGTATCTCTACCTGATAATACATGATATAAGTGATTGATAGTTGGTATTCAGCCGTCATAAAAGTATACCTTATTTACTTTGAAGAACTACAAAATAGTGATTTTGTCAGAAAGCATAGGCAGCAGTGAAAACAAATGTGATATACACAACTGAAATATTGTATTACAGAAAAGTAATGTGAACAAATGGTTAATAAGTGACACGCAGTAATGGGCGGCCACTACCATCATGGGACTTTTCTTAATTGTTTTATTCTGAGTTGTTACAGCATTCAACCCAAATAATCGAAACAAGAACCGACCTAAAAAATGCAATAATCGCTCAGCACGACGTATATGAAGGCGGATTAGAATGGTATTCTTCCTGTTAATTGTCTATATAATGAGAGCATGGCAACCATGTCCTGTGTATGTTTGGTGAGGTGTTGATGGTATATTCTCCTAACCCCCAGAAAACTGGACACATTCATGTTCTTGCAACGTCCCATAAAACGCATCTAGAACAGTGTTGGACCCATGAGCTGAAATAAAATATCCCAGAAATGTTCCATACTTAGCTTATTTCTCTCAAATGTTGTGCACAAATTTGTTTACATCCCTGTTTGTGAGCATTTCTCCTTTGCCAAGATAATCTATACACCTGACAGGTGTGGCATATCAAGAAGTTGATTAAACAGCATGATCATTGCACAGGTGCACCTTGTGCTGGGGACAATAAAAGGCCACTCTAAAATGTGAGGGGGCATGCTGACTGTAGGAATGCCCACTAGAGCTGTTACCAGAGAATTTAATGTTAATTTCTCTAGCGTAAGCCGCCTCCAACGTCGTTTTAGAGAATTTGGCAGTACATCCAACCAGCCTCAACCGCAGACCATGTGTAACCACGCCAGCCCAGGACTTCCACATCCGGCTTCTTCACCTGCGGGATCGTCTGAGACCAGCCACCCGGACAGCTGATGAAACCGTGGAATTGCACAACCGAAGAATATCTGCACAAACTGTCAGAAACCGTCTCAGGGAAGCTCATCTGCGTGCTCGTAGTCCTCAACAGGGTCTTTACCTGACTGCAATTTGGTGTCGTAACTGACTTTAGTGGGAAAATGCTCACCTTCGACGGCCTCTGCAACGCTAGAGAAATGTGCTCTTCACGGATGAATCCAGGTTTCAACTGTACTGGGCAGATGGCAGACAGTGTATATGGCGTTGTGTGGGCGAGCGGTTTGCTGATATCAACGTTGTGAACAGAGTGCCCCATGGTTGTGTTGGGGTTATGGTATGGGCAGGCAGGCATAGGCTACGGACAACGAACACAATTTCATTTTATTGATGGCAATTTCAATGCACAGAGATACCGTGACAAGATCCTGAGGCCCATTGTCATGCCATTCATCCGCCACAATCACCTCATGTTTCAGCATGATAATGCACGGCCCCATGTCGCAAGGATCTCTACACAATTCCTGGAAGCTTAAAATGTCCCAGTTCTTCCATGGCCTCCATACTCATCAGAAATGTCATCCATGGAGCATGTTTGGGATGCTCTGGATTGACATGTACAGTGGGGAGAACAAGTATTTGATACACTGCCGATTTTGCAGGTTTTCCTACTTACAAAGCATGTAGAAGTCTGTAATTTTTTCAATTTTTTTTTCAAAAATCCAGAAAATCACATTGTATGATTTTTAAGTAATTAATTTGCATTTTATTGCATGACATAAGTATTTGATACATCAGAAAAGCAGAACTTAATATTTGGTACAGAAACCTTTGTTTGCAATTACAGAGATCATACGTTTCCTGTAGTTCTTGACCAGGTTTGCACACACTGCAGCAGGGATTTTGGCCCACTCCTCCATACAGACCTTCTCCAGATCCTTCAGGTTTCGGGGCTGTCGCTGGGCAATACAGACTTTCAGCTCCCTCCAAAGATTTTCTATTGGGTTCAGGTCTGGAGACTGGCTAGGCCACTCCAGGACCTTGAGATGCTTCTTACGGAGCCACTCCTTAGTTGCCCTGGCTGTGTGTTTCGGGTCTTTGTCATTCTGGAAGACCCAGCCACGACCCATCTTCAATGCTCTTACTGAGGGAAGGAGGTTGTTGGCCAAGATCTCGCGATACATGGCCCCATCCATCCTCCCCTAAATACGGTGCAGTCGTCCTGTCCCCTTTGCAGAAAAGCATCCCCAAAGAATGATGTTTCCACCTCCATGCTTCACGGTTGGGATGGTGTTCATGGGGTTGTACTCCTCCTTCTTCTTCCTCCAAACACGGCGAGAGGAGTTTAAACCATAAAGCTCTATTTTTGTCTCATCAGACCACATGACCTTCTCCCATTCCTCCTCTGGATCATCCAGATGGTCATTGGCAAACTTCAGACGGGCCTGGACAAGCGCTGGCTTGAGCAGGGGGACCTTGCGTGCGCTGCAGGATTTTAATCCATGACGGCGTAGTGTGTTACTAATGGCTTTCTTTGAGACTGTGGTCCCAGCTCTCTTCAGGTCATTGACCAGGTCCTGCCGTGTAGTTCTGGGCTGAACCCTCACCTTCCTCATGATCATTGATGCCCCATGAGGTGAGATCTTGCATGGTGCCCAAGACCGAGGGAGATTGACCGTCATCTTGAACTTCTTCCATTTTCTAATAATTGCGCCAACAGTTGTTGCCTTCTCACCAAGCTGCTTGCCTATTGTCCTGTAGCCCATCCCAGCCTTGTGCAGATCTACAATTTTATCCCTGATGTCCTTACACAGCTCTCTGGTCTTGGCCATTGTGGAGAGGTTGGAGTCTGTTTGATTGAGTGTGTGGACATGAGTCTTTTATACAGGTAACGAGTTCAAACAGGTGCAGTTAATACAGGTAATGAGTGGAGAACAGGAGGGCTTCTTAAAGAAAAACTAACAGGTCTGTGAGAGCCGGAATTCTTACTGGTTGGTAGGTGATCAAATACTTATGTCATGCAATAAAATGCAAATTAATTATTTAAAAATCATACAATGTGATTTTCTGGATTTTTGTTTTAGATTCCGTCTCTCACAGTTGAAGTGTACCTATGATAAAAATTACAGACCTCTACATGCTTTGTAAGTAGGAAAACCTGCAAAATCGGCAGTGTATCAAATACTTGTTCTCCCCACTGTATAATAACTTGTTCCAGTTCCTGCCAATATTCAGCAACTTTGCACAGCCATTGAAGAGAAGTGGCATAGTACTAGGGCTCCCAAGTGGTGCAGTGGTCTAAGACACTGCATCTCAGTGCTAGAGGTGTCACTACAGGCAACCTGGTTTGAATCCAGACTGTATCACAACTGGCCGTGATTAGGAGTCACACTGGGCGGTGCACAATTGGCCCAGCGTCGTCTGAGTTTGGCCGGTATAGGCCGTCATTGTAAATAAGAATATGTTCTTAACTGACTTGCCTAGTTAAATAAAGGTTAAGAAAGTGGCCTGTGGAATGTTGTCCCACAGGCCACTTTCTGTAACCTTTATTTAACTAGGCAAGTTTGGGATGCTCTGGATAGACGTGTATAACAGCCTGATCAACTCTATGCAAAGGAGATGTGTCGCGCTGCATGAGGCAAATAGTGGCCACACCAGATACTGACTGGTTTTCTGATCCAAAGTATTTGGGAACAACAGATGCATATCTGTATTCCCAATCATATGAAATCCAGATTAGGGCCTAATGAATTTATTTCAATTGATTTATATGAACTCTAACTCAGTAAAATCTTAAATTGTTGCATGTTGCTTTTATATTTTTGTTCAGTGTATATTCTGAGAACATTGTAAACACTTTCTAGATAAGACATAAAATGTATGTTCTCCTAAACATTCTAAAAAGGTTCTCAGACGTTTTTTGCTAACATAGATAGAATGTTGTTCCCCTACCTAACAGAAAACTGGACACTCAAACATTAGGAGAACATTAGTTCTCCTTAGAATTGTTAACTGGGCAGAAAGATCCGTTTTAAGCTACTGGAATGACAGTTTTTGTATAGATAGATAGGTACTTTATTGATCCCCGAGGGGAAATTTATTTGTCAAGCAGCTACGAACAACACAGGACAGTTGCACATTGCCAGAACGAAATACACAAAAGACAGATACACGATACATGATACACATTGCGGCAGTATGAAAAATTATAAAAATACAACACGTCTGGAGTGCAAAAAGCTATAAAAAGGCATTTTATCACCCAATGGGGCAACCTCAGAGCAGGCTCAACTTGCGGAACTGCTCAGGTCACTTGCCCTAGGCAATAGGGCAACCCCTGTATTCAACCCCTGTATATCAATCCCTGTAACATACCTGAAAGTATAGTCGAAGGAAGTGATTTCACAATGGGGGGAATCTTTTTAGGCGGCAAAGGCCTCCGAAGAAGCCTTGCATGTTCTGATGGCATAGTGACTCCCAGGTGAAAGCTTCTATTTCCTGGCAAGTTTACTGTATACCTGGCTAAGTTTACTGTATACATTTACAGTTGCATAAATGTCTGACAATGACACCAATCTTCATGAGGAGGCTGCAGGCTGATCAGAGCGAACAAAACTGGCTAGCCTAGTTGTTGACAACATTAAGAAAGCAGAGAGCTGAGCTAACCAACTACAAACAACCCGAGTGGTAGAGTCAGCAGAGACCTTGGCAACCGCCATAGCAACCGTCAAACAAATCAATAATCAGAGTCTACCAGGTTCAAATTGGATGCGTGCATAGAATTCAATTAGAAATTAGAATAGTAATTGAATAGGATCTCTATGGGTGCATGATTGTCTACTACACTAGAGTATGCCAATGTAAATATGGCAGAAAAGGTATGTATGACAATGAAGTGTGAAAAATAAGTATTGGCTGTTATCAGTCAAATACATTCTCAGTTTAACTTGCCCGACAAAAGCTGAAGAACATCCAAGTGTAACCAGTCTAACGGCTAGCTAGTTAGCGGTACGCGCTAGTAACTTCACTCGTTTTGAGACCTTGAAGTAGTTGTTTCCCTTGATGTGCTAATGTTGCAGCTTTTGTGGAGCGATGGGTAACGATGCTTCGAGGGTGTGCAGAGGGTCCCTGGTTCGAGCCCAGGTAGGGGCTGGGAGAGAGACGGAAGCTGCTACACTTTTTGCATGTGCTGGAGTTGCCTGACTGCCGTACAAGCCATCATTTTTCATTTTTTCACTTAAACAATGGGGAGGAACCAGAAAGATCAGTTTTAGGTTGTTATTAGTCAAATCAATTCTCAGAGCATGCTCAATTTGCCCGCCTGCCATGAATGCCATCAATTGTCTATCTTTCACTTAAGCAATGTGGAGGAACCAGAAATATCAGTTTTAGGCTACTGGAATATTTTGCATTTTCACTTATTTTTTCCCCCAATGTGGCAACCTCAGAGCATGCCCAACTTGTTCCCACCTTGATTGCCCCGTGGCGGGCAGCAAGCAGATCGCCATAAAATGACAAAACGTCTTTCATTACTCTTAGTGAAGTTGTCCTGGGTTGCATGTCACTTCCTTCCCTAGTACATTTGAATAGATTCGTTGTCAGTTGACTTCTGAGATAGAGAGAGAGTGCACTGCCTGCCTGTCAAGCAGTGAGAGCAGCAGACACACTGAAGGGAGTAGAGTGAGTCAGATACAGACCACACAGACCTTCCAGTTAACTCACCTCCCTAAGGTAATTTCCTGACCTAGGGGCATCTCTGTCAGTGTATGTGTGTACCTCTGCATGTGTCAGTATTTCATTGAATCTACTGGGAAAATGGTCTGTGACTGCATGTTGATTTTGGATGAGTGATGAGGATGAAGAGGATGATGAGTTTCTGTTGCTTTAACAGTTCACACGTCTTCACAGATGGTCCTGTGTGTTAATAGATGGTGTCTTCCTGGATCTGAGGGCAGCATGTGTAGTATGCATTGATTTACAGCAGCCTAACAACATGCTTTATCATCATAAAGTATCCTCTTGCTACTTTACCATCCAAGGAATGTTGTTACACTGTTACATAATACATAGATACAGTATTACAAAATTCTGTGTGCCATGTCATGATGTTAGATTCAGTATCAGCAGAACCTTGTGGGCGAGAGCAGAAGTAACCTAAACCATTGAACAGTGTTTAAACAGGAAGTTATTTGGGTTGTGGTTAGCCTTGCTGCAACTTCAGAAAATTCTAACATGTGAAAGCTAACA
Organism: Thymallus thymallus; assembly: GCA_023634145.1. Taxonomy (NCBI): domain Eukaryota; kingdom Metazoa; phylum Chordata; class Actinopteri; order Salmoniformes; family Salmonidae; genus Thymallus; species Thymallus thymallus. The sequence continues at coordinate 14,809,694 of CM042408.1, forward strand.
GTAACTAATTTAAAAATGCAATTTTTCTAAATGTTTCCAACATATGAACACTATTCATCCAATAACATGTGCATACATGTTAAGCATGTGGAATTTTCTGGCACATACACATCTGGAATCTCTTAAACTCACCACTGCTGTAGTCATTTAGAAATTATGAACAATATATAATATATACTTTATGTTGTCTTTCAATAGTGCTTGAAGAATTAATAACACACTACATTTAAAGGGTCAGTTAACTTAATTTTCCATTTTTTAATGATATTTACACACTATGAGGTCGAAATAACACTCTCAAATTGTGAAAATGATGATAATGCCCTTTTTGTGTAAGAACTTTTGGCCCACATCATGATTATAATAGACCAATGACTGTTCATCTGGGTAAGGTGGTAAGCTATAGACCATCCTATCAGCCAATAAGGGCTGTGCATGTAGATATCTTAAAATGTGTTTCCTAATGCCCACACCATCAGACTGAGCATTTCAAGGGCCAATGTAGGCTCAGGGAAAAAAATGATAACAGATATGTTTTGGAGTTATTTTCATTAAATTAACACAAACCGTGATTTATTAGATATACAGTGATTATTTAAAAATACAATTACAAAGACTGCATTGGGGCTTTAAAGGAATGGGCTTTTTCATACAAAACAATTGAGAGAACCTGAGCACAATTGATTTATGTACAAAGATTAATTTGAGTGACAGACAGATTGGCTATGATACATGTCCACATCATAATATTATTCCAATGAATCTCTATTTTTCTAGCTAATCCAAATGTACTTTTTCATTTGATTATTTTCTTAGTACATAATTAATAAGCTGTCTGTTTAAAAGAGAACAAGATTTGCATGTGAAATCCGCGGCACCATGACTGGTGTTTGTGAGTATTGCAGAGTTTTATTTCCATAAAGGCCCTTCATGATTTTAGTGGCCTAGACAACAGGTAATCCTTGATGACTGATGAGGTTTTTAAGGATTTCAAAGGATTGCTTGATGAAAGATAACACCCCTCATGATCAAAATGCAAAGACAAGTTTACTTCATAATCTAAAAGTAATGTCTGGGTAAAATAAAAAGGAAGAAATATCCTATAGTTAGATTAGTGAACGTCACACTGTGCCATCCAGTGTGTTATTTATCGAATCATTAGAGAGTGTCTCAGTGCTGATTTAAATTAAATGCTTACAAAGTGACAAAGCTTGTCATTTTGAGCCATAGTCTGAAAATACATCAGTTTCACTTCTGCTTCTGACCTCTATAGCAATAGTTTTAGAACGGGAACAAAACCTGGATCTTCTTGTTTTAACTTCAAATCAAATGTATTGGTCACATACACGTGGTTAGCAGATGTTATCGCGGGTGTAGCGAAATGCTTGTGCTTCTAGCTTCGACAGTGCAGTAATATCTAACAAGTAATATCTAGCATTGGACTGAGATACAGTGGCATAGTAAGCTTTATAGTATGCAGTATACACATAAGAGATTGGTGATGCAGTATGTAAATACGATTAAGTGACTAAGATACCGAATAATAGTCTAGCGTACAGTTTAAACATATGAGATGAGTAGTGCAAGATATGGAAACATTATTAAAGTGACTAGTTTTTCATTTCCTTAAAGTGGCCAGTGATTTCTAATCTATATCTATAGGCAGCAGTCTCTGATGTGCTAGAGATGGTTGTTTAGCAGTCAGTGGCGTAGTATAGAGTACAATACAGTATATACATATGAGATGGGTGATGCAATATGTACACACAAATTGAGTGACTAAGATACTGTAGAATAGTGTAGAGTGCAGTTTATACATATAGATGAGTGATGCAGACACGGATACATTATTAAAGTGGCCTGTGATTTCTAATCAGTGTCTTTAGGCAGCCACCTCTGGTGTGTTAGTGATGGCTGTTTAGCAGTCTGATGGCCTTGAGATAGAAGCTGTTTTTCAGTCTCTCGGTCCCAGCTCGCCTTCTGGATGATAGCGGGGTGAACAGGCAGTGGCTTGTTTGGTTGATGTCTTTGATGATCTTTTAGGCCTTCTTGTGGCAACGGGTGCTGTAGGTGTCCAGGAGGGTGGGAAGTTTGCCCCTAGTAATGTGTTGGGAAGACCGCACCACCCTCTGGAGAGCTATGGGGTTATGGGTGGTGTAGTTGCCGTAACATGCGGTGATGCATCCCGACAGAATGCTCTCAATTGTGCATCTGTAGAAGTTTGTAAGGGTTTTGGGTGATAAGCCAAATTTCTTTAGCCTCCTGAACTATGCTACTACATACCCACTGGGCAAAAACTGGTTGAATCAACTTTGCTTCCACGTCATTTCAACAAAAAATGTAATGTGATGATGTTGAATCAACGTGGAAAACTGATTGGATTTGCAAAAAGTCATTAACATAAGGGATTTTTTAACAACCTAAATCCAATGACATGATGCCATTTTTGTTGATTTCAAGTTGAATTCACCGAAACTCAACCAAAATTAAATCAAAACTAGACGTTGAAATGACGTCTCTGCCCAGTGGGTACATTGTAGAATATAGACGAATAATGGTCTCCAGTCCCTTCTCCATACTATATGTTTAGAAAACCATAGATGCAATCTCTAGGAGCAAAGCTGATTTGTTCTGATGCGGTGGGTGACAATGAAAAGAGAAACATTTGTCACTCATCTCCAAATTTCACACCTCTGAGGCAAGCAGAGCAGACCTAGTTTAAAGTAAGTCTCTGTCTCTAACATGACCTTATACTGTATCTCTTGCTGTATCTGTGGTATACAGCTTTAGCGGCCTCATTGAAACCACACAGTGAAATGGCAGCCATTTTTCCTGTCTGTTATCACTGTAGCAACCTCTACTCCACTCTCAACTCAGACTGGAGTCTCGAATGTATACTCAGTACTAAGGCAGTTGAAATAAAGACATAAATAAATATATGAATCGTGTGAATGACCTCACCACCTTAACAGAAATAGGAAGGAAGTAGCTCGCTAGAAGCAGGATGATTCATTAAAAAATAGACATCAGAGCCCAGAACCACTGGGTAGAGCACTTTTTATTTTATTTTTATGTTGACATTTTTAAACGATCACAGTGACAACATGCAGAAATTGAATATTTATACTAGTTCCTCCCTGTTGAGTATGTTCAGTATTGTATGGTTTTGTGAAAAAAGGTGAAGTTATGTGTAACTGGTTTCAGATTCCACAAGATGGCTGCTCCAGCACAGATATCTCAGGATGAGTTGGAGGAACTGAGAGAAGCCTTTGCTAAGATCGGTGAGAGGAACAGAAAAGTAGTCTATTCGTTATAGACTCACCTCACTCTCTCACTCTTATCTTGGGTCCCCTGATAATTTTTGCATTCAACAAGGCTACATACTATGTGTCTTTATTTACCTATATTTCTTATTCTAGATGTCGATTCTCACGGCCACATTGGCACAGACGAGCTCAATGACCTGTTCAAAGCTGCCAACCTGCCATTGCCAGGATACAGAGTCCGAGAGATTATCCAGGATCTCACCAAGACAGGAGACCTGCATGACGGTAAAGTCACCTTCGACGAGTTTGCCAATGTAAGTTCAGAGGTCAATAGGTCAAAATTAATGGCAGTTACAGAAAGTCAATGTCAAAGTAGAGCAGACCATAGCTTGAGACATCTTGACATGACACCAGAGATACATGGTCTAATTTCTTCTCGTTCACTAAGGTGGTCCATGGACTGAAGAGCACAGAGGTGGCTAAGACCTTCAAGAAAGCCATCAACAAGAAGGAGGGCATCTATGCTGTAGCAGGAACCTCAGAGCAGTCCAGCTCAGGCACACAGCACTCCTACTCAGGTGACTCCCCCTACTTGTTTCACTGGCTGAGAATTCTCCCAAGCTATCTACTTCAGTCTGTCTAGATACATCTGTAGCCAACATCATACAGGAAGCACTTATCATTCAAGTAAGACAGAACCACGTCTATCTCTGTGTGTGGAACAATCCATCAGTACAATAAGACTTCCTGGTCTGTGAAGTCCCACATCTATACGTCTCTGATTGGCCAATGTATACAAATATTTCTCCATATTTATTTATTTAATATTTGTGCATTCCCCCCATGCCCACACATTTCTCCACTGACAGAGGAGGAGAAGGTGGCTTTTGTGAACTGGGTGAATAAGGCATTGGAGAAAGACCCAGACTGCAAGCATGTCCTCCCCATGGACCCCACTTCTAACGACCTGTTCACCGCTGTAGGAGATGGGATTGTTCTATGGTACTTTCTAACTGGTCTCATGGACTTACTTTAGAGTATGTGCAACTTTGATGATATAAACCAAACTCTACGGCAATATTCCATTGATATCAACCTATGCATCTCTCCTTCACCTGGTAGTAAGATGATCAATCAGTCTGTCCCGGACACCATCGATGAGAGAACCATCAACAAGAAGAAGCTCACACCCTTCACCATCCAGGTAACCTTTTACAGACTGTTCAACACCACCTGACTCAGAGGACTGCAGCTTTGTATAACCCATTGACACATTCATTTCTTTGTCATTATATACAGTATATACTGTATGTCATGCACAGGCATCTATACTGTTTTGTGTCCTCTAACAGGAGAATCTGAACCTGGCTCTGAACTCTGCGTCGGCTATCGGCTGCCACGTGGTAAACATCGGAGCAGAGGACCTGAAGGAAGGCAGGCAGCATCTGGTCCTGGGCCTGCTCTGGCAGGTCATCAAGATCGGCTTGTTCGCTGACATCGAGATCAGTAGAAACGAAGGTGTGTGTGTGTGTGTGTGTGTGTGTGTGTTAAATGTTTACTTAAATATGGACTTTCAATGTTTTGGTGTGTTTTATAACTTTATAACACGTGAGTATGTATATCTACAGTACTGTACATCACTTGATCTCTGTAGCTATGTATGTTTATGAGTGTGTTATTTCAATGATGTGTGTGTGCAGCTCTGATAGCCCTGCTGAGGGATGGGGAGAGCCTGGAGGACCTGATGAAGCTTTCCCCAGAGGAGCTGTTGCTGCGCTGGGCCAACTACCACCTGGAGGAAGCTGGCTGCTCCAAGATCAACAACTTCAGCTCTGACATCAAGGTGGGTCATACGCACCATGTCGGTCCTGGATCATCATATAACTGTGTCGGTCCTGGATCGTCATATAACTGTGTCGGTCCTGGATCATCATATGACTGTGTCGGTCCTGGATCGTCATATAACTGTGTCGGTCCTGGATCGTCATATAACTGTGTCGGTCCTGGATCGTCATATGACTATGTCGGGCCGGGTTATTTTTGTGCATTTGTGATTGTATACATTTTTTGTTTTGCATTACAGGATTCCAAGGCCTACTACAACATCCTGAACCAAGTGGCCCCCAAGGGAGATGAGGAGGGAATCCCTCTGATTGCCATCGACATTTCAGGGATACGGGTACGTGGTCATCCCACCCTAGAAAACATAATCCATTACAATTCCATTTGCAACCTGATCAACAGACAGTTCTGTTCTTCTAGCCACTTTGGTTAAAAGTGCCTGCTAAATTGACCTTATTATCAATGAGTGGTACATCATAGATAATGTAGATGTTGCTGTTAAATCTCTCCCTACCGCCCTCTACAGGAGAAAGATGACATAAAGAGAGCAGAGTGCATGTTGGAGCAGGCTGACCGTCTTGGCTGCCGGCAGTTCGTCACAGCAACCGACGTAGTCCGCGGAAACCCCAAGCTAAACTTGGCGTACATTGCCAACCTGTTCAACAAGTATCCTGCCCTGAAGAAGCCAGAGAACCAGGACATCGACTGGAGCTCCATCGAGGGTCAGTGTTGGGACCATCCCAAACCATAACCTAGTTCCTGAGCATCCCCTCTTCCTGATTGAATCATATAAACCATATATACAGTACAAGGCCTGAACCAGAGTGTAATGTTATCTGTCACTTACAGGTGAGACCAGAGAGGAGCGCACCTTCAGGAACTGGATGAACTCCCTGGGGGTCAACCCCCGTGTCAACCACCTCTATGTGTAAGTACAGTGCAGGTCACTCCATCTTAACATACACCATTTCCAACAATTTACAATCATTTGGAAACCACACCAATGTAATGTGTGTGTGTGTGCATGTTTTACAGGGACATAGATGATGCTATGGTCATCTTCCAGCTCTATGAGAAGATCAATGTGCCAGTGGATTGGGACAGAGTAAACAAACCCCCGTACTCCAAACTCGGCAGCAACATGAAGAAGGTGAGACTAGGAACAATAAGAGTTCTCCCACAGTGTGATCTTGATTCAACTGATTCAAATATTATTCATTGAACTATTATGTGTTTGTATGTGCCAGTTGGAGAACTGTAACTATGCAGTAGAGCTGGGGAAGAATGAGGCTAAGTTTTCCCTGGTGGGCATTGCTGGACAGGACCTGAACGAGGGCAACCGAAAACTCACCCAGGCCCTGCTGTGGCAGCTGATGAGGAGGTAATGCAACAGAACATTGTTAAAAATGCTTTAGATATTTTTTCCCCTGTTCAGGTCATGTGATCAGGAAAAACTCCTATGCAGGCCCAATGCCTACTCCATAATTTCACATTTAGAAGGATCCATCTCTTTCTCTCAGGTACACACTGAACATTCTGGAGGAGCTTGGTGACGGGCAGAAGGTGAATGACGACACCATTGTCACCTGGGTCAATGACACACTCACACAGGCTGGCAAAGGCACCATCTCTGGATTCAAGGTAGGCTGTAATTCTGCTGTTTAACATTTTCCCAGTGGTGGAAAAAGTACCCAATTATCATACTTGAGTAAAAGTATAGACACCTTAATAGAAAATGACTCAAGTGAAAGTGAAAGTCTAAAAGTATTTAGTTTTAAATATACTTAAGTATCAAAAGTAAATGCTAAAATATACTGAAGTATCAAAGTAAAAGTATAAATAATTTCAAAATTCTTATATTAAGCAAAGCAGATGGCCATATATTCTAGTTGTTTTTTTGTTTTTTTTACAGATAGCCAGACATAATTTACAAATTAAGCATGTGTTTAGTGAGTCTGCCAGATCAGATGCAGTAGGGATGACCAGGGATGTTTTCTTGATGAGTGTGTGCTGCTAAGCATTCAAAATGTAATGAGTACTTTTGGGTGTCAGGGAAAATATATGGAGTAAAAAGTACATAATTCTCTTTAGGAATATAGTGAAGTAAAATCAAAAGATGTCAACAATATATAGAGTAAAGTACAGATTACACAAAAAACTACTTAAGTAGTACTTTACTTTTTTTTTACCACTGAATTTTCCTGACCATGGTACCTTTTTTGAAGTACTAGACTTCATTCTACTTTTCCAAGTAGAATAAATAAAAGTAAAGAATCCTCCATAGCAATAGCTCAGTGTGTGTGTGCCTCTGTAGGATGGGTCCATAGCCACCAGTATGCCAGTCCTGGACCTGATTGATGCCATCCAGCCAAGCTCCATCCGCTACGACCTAATCAAGGTGGAGGACCTGACTGAGGAAGAGAAGCTCAATAACGCCAAGTACGTACCATGTGATGATAATAACATTTGAGTACTAGCTTGATGAAAGAGATTAAACGTCCAAGCCAACAGATAAGATGTCCCCTAAATCCTGCCTGTTGTCAGGTATGCCATCTCCATGGCCAGGAAAATCGGAGCGCGGGTGTATGCCCTGCCTGAAGACCTAGTGGAGATGAAACCTAAGATGGTGATGACAGTGTTCGCCTGTCTGATGGCCCGGGGCATGAAGAGGGTGTAGGGGTCACAACCGAAGATGTGATTGGCACAACAACCAGGTGAAAGAAGATACTAGTATGTCTGGAAATCAGCGATTCAAAACTCAGAATTGATAGCAAAGAGCAGATAACAAATAATAATACTGTAACTGGAGTTATACTGGAAATATACCAATTATCAGAAAATGTAGTTTGTTTTTTTTACACAGAAACTTCCTTACTTGATGCTACTAATTTCAAATTGTGATAATTTTGCTTTCAGACTAACATTTGTGTAAAGATATCATGGAAACAGAAAAAATATATATAAAATCATTTAAAACGAATGTTGTGTGTCTAGGTTTTGTTTACACGTATAATACACATGCACTACACCTGTACATCAGTATGAGCAGTTCCCTTACAGAGAGTTGAAAACCTATTTATGTGATAAATCATCTAGTTCCCTCATTCAAAACAGAATCCAACATTCCTGTATTCGCATGAACAGTATGTCTCACTATGTTCAGTGAAAAATACAAGCCAACAACCCAGATGGTTCATTATATATCCATTTAATGAAACAAAACTGACAAGCATTAACCTCGAGGGAAAAAAACTGTTTCAAAATCAATTTTCAAAATATGTCCATCTGTGTCCAGAAAAGAGAGACGAAAAACAGCAACTGAGTTCAAAGCCGGACTCCAGGCGGGTACTGGTGAGATTGTGAGGATTGTCTGGGTGGTTATACAGCCTTGGTCAGTATCTCTTGGTTGGGGCGCTATTTATCGGGTTGTGCCTCTGTGGGCTTACTACCTGGGGGATGTTATTTGGCACATCAGGCTACTGCCACGTTCTATGTACTATAAGAGCGTTATTTGGCAGGTTTGACCTCGGGGGGGATTTCTCCTGTATCCAGGGTCTTGAGGAGGCGGAAGAGGCCGGCTGCCTCCCGTATGCGGCTGAACTCAATGCAAAAGGCCTGCACCTCGATAAACAGGTCCTGCACGTTTATGATCTTGTTCCGGATTAGAGACTGGAGGAACACACACACCAGGCGCACCAGACGGTTCTGCAAACGGAAACTCTGGTAAGAAAAGCATTTATATGTGACTGAGAGGTCAAACACTAAGCTACAGGCTCCTGTCATGGCCCTTCCCTTCCACAGTCCTCCTTACCTGCATGTACTTGTCTTTGATCTGTTCACACGTGGAGATACAGTTGGAGATGTACAGGTGAATGAACTCTGGAGGGAGGTCCACAGCAGTTGTCAGCCTGTGCACACAAAGAATATCTTCACATAAATAAACACATTTTTAAACTAATTGTAGCCAACTGAATTGTAGAAATCTAATTCTATCCAAAGTCCCCACCTATTGACCACCTCCATGGAGTGCAGGGACATGTCCATGTTGACAAGGACAGAGAAGTACTCCGTGATCTGGCTGGACTGCATCAGTTTGAGAAGCATCTCGATGGCCACCAGAGGGTTGTTTTCCACCAAGTCAGGCAGCTTGGCTGGGGTCAGACCAATGTGGTACACCAGCTTAGGATCCTTCTCCAGCTCACTCAGGAGCTGTAGAGAGACAGCAATATTTAGAGAGATATTCAGGTTGAATTCCCAAGCGAAGATCATGTTTGAAATATATAAAATACAGGTTTGAGTAGACAGTGTACCTGTCTACTCACCTGTGACTGCTGCTGGGCAGACAGTGGGCTCTTGAAGGCCTTGGCCATGATGCGTTTGATCTCCACGCCCGTGCTGTTCTTCACACACATGGAGCGGTCCCACTGCACACTGTGGTCGGGCTCCGTGGGGTTTAGCCACGCCAGCTCATCCTCACACACGTGCAGAGGAGGGGGCGGACGGATGAACTCTGGACGGAAGTGACCTGGGGGGGAGGTAGGGTCACAGGGAGGCTGGATATGTGGCTTGGCTTACGTGATACTTGGGATATCGTATATACTTCAAAGTATAATTCCTGTGTCATTACAATACCAAGCTAATGAAAAGACATACACTACATGACCAGAAGTATGTGGACACCTGCTCGTCGAGCATCTCATTCCAAAATCATGGGCATTAATATGGAGTTGGTCCCTACTTTGCTACTATAACAGCGGGGGAATTGTCATGCTGAAACAGGAAATGGCCTTCCCCAAAATGTTGCCACAAAGTTGGAAGCACAGAATCGTCTAGAATGTCATTGTATGTAGCTTTAATAATTCCCTTCACTGGAACTAAGGGGCCTAGCACGAACCATGAAAAACAGCCTCAGACCATTATTCCTCCTCCACCAAACTTTACAGTTGGCACTATACATTCGGGCAGGTAGCGTTCTCCTGGCATCCACCAAAGCCAGAACCGTCGGACTGCCAGATGGTGAAGCGTGATTCATCACTCCAGAGAACGCGTTTCCACTGCTCCAGTCCAATGGCGGCGAGCTTTACACCAATCCAGCCAACGCTTGACATTGCACATGGTGATTTTAGGCTTGTGTGCGGCTGCCAGACATGGAAACCCATTTCATGAAGCTCCAGACGAACAGTTCTTGTGCCGACGTTGCGTCCAGAGGCAGTGTGGAACTCGGTAGTGAGTGTTGCAACCGAGGAGTACTTGACGGGTCCCGTTCTGGAGATTGTGTGGCCTTCCACTTCAGGGCTGAGCCATTGTTGCTCCTAGACGTTTCCACTTCACAATAACAGCACTTACAGTTGACGAACTGACTTGTTGGAAAGGTGGCAGCCTATGACGGTGCCATGTTGAAAGTCATTGAGCTCTTCAGTAAGGCTATTTTACTGCCAATGTTTACCTATGGAGATTGCATGGCGGTGTGCTCGATTTTATACACCTGTCAGCAACGGGTGTGACTGAAATAGCCAGATGCACTAATTTGAAGGGGTGTCCTCATACTTTTGTATATATAGTGTATCTTTTTGTGTCAAGTTACACCCATGTCCTCCATAAACATAACAGAGGGACTAATAACAAACTGATTCATTAAATGCTCCACTTACTCTCCAGTGGAGGTCGAGGCCCAGTGACCAGAGACTCTGTGATCTGATTGGCTACTGAGCTGTCGAACCCAGAGTTGGATGAATCTGGGTCCGGGTCGTTGAGGATGCTGGGGAAGCTGGCCTTACTCTGGGTGGGTAGCTCTGACTGGCGCTCTGCAGGGTCAAGGGGAGAGAGAGGAATAAGAGAGTTTACATATTAATTGTTAGAATTGCTGCATAGTAAAGTGTAAAGAACTGTCTGTTGTACTACAGTAAGGATATGAGAAGTTTTATGTCTCAACACAGGCAAATCTCTATAGGTGGAATCCTAACTTTGAAATCCACAATTCCCCATCATACATAACTCTTTTTGAGTTGCCTAAAATTCTTGAGATTCTATAACCATCCTCCATACAAGATACATGAGAAGTGCATATATTCTGGTACTGTACCTGCCAATGCCAACTGCAGCCCACTAATGTCTATGGACTGTGGCATGTTCCCCACGTCCATGCAGGACACCTGTCTGGGGGTCTTCTTGAAGAGATCCCTTGGAGGCGCCAGCATTAGCTGGGAGAGGAAGAACTTCTCGGGCTGTGTAATGGGTGGCAGGAATCCTATGAACAGTCACATGATCAGGATATACTTTAGTTGATAAAGGTGAAAGCAACACATACTGCAGGTGAAAACTTTGTACCATCCTTCTTACTATCCAAGCGGATTACATTCAATATTTTAGTCATTTAGCAGACACTCACCAGACAGTTGTTTCTCCTGCTCCTCCCCAACTGGTGAGGGGTTTAGCAAGTGAGCAAAGACAGCTGCAAAGGGATTGGCGGCCAGTGGCTCTGTGCGGTACATCTCCCAAAGAAGGTAGAGGGCTGTCAGGCGCTGGGCAGAGCTTGGCAGAAGGTCCGGCTGTTGCAGCAGCATCACCAAAACCGATCCTACTCGGAAATGTTCGGACTTCGCGAAGTAATGATGAAAGGCGGTTGATAGACTTTCGAAAGTGTTAGTGCAAGCTTCCTCGGAGATGATTCCCAATAGGTTGGACAGCTCCTTCGGGGCAAGTGTCATTGTTGTTGATAGCTAGCTTTTAGCTTCGTGACCAAAATGATAAATCACTGCTTGCAAGTAGTATTTTATAATTGCAGGTATGTCGCGTTATTCAGTTCATACTTAAAAATAAGCTAGATACATTTCCATTAACTCCACAGGAGTGTAGATATGGGCAGATAGCTAAGTTAGCAAATGCTATTAGATCGCGCTAGTTAACTTACTAGCTAGCTTGTCAGAAAAGTCATTGTAAAAGTAAGTTATACAGCTAAACAAAATCAACCACGCAAACACATAACAGTCTTACTGATCGCAAAAGCATTAATCGAAATATTATCAAAGGTTAAATAAGAAGTAAGTTAGCTTTTCTCATCTGTTTTCCAATCAGTGTTCACAACGTTGGAGCGTTGAGTTTTGACCTTTGACTCGACCCCGGTAACACTGTGCATTACGGGAGATGTAGTGAAGAAGATGAATCGTTTAATTCTGCTTGCTCTGGACTTTTCGTGGCTACAACAAAAATTATCCAAATTGAAGATACAACATTTGTTAAAAATGTGGTGTAATTTATTTATTGTTTCGGAAAATTACTGCAAAAAAAGAAGTACGTGTCAGAGACGGAAGAGGAAGCTAGACATCATACTCGCTGTTTTTTTTTGGTTCACATACAAGTCAATAAGGGTCTAAGTAGACCCAGCTTTTATCGTATTGGTTTCTATGGGGGAGCCACCCCGTTAAGCAAACCGAAACCGGCCTGAGCAAAGAGAGAGGAAGAGGCGTCCGTCTTCTTCGATGATTGTTTAACGGCTGTTGGCATCCAAATAAATGTTGCATTACCGCCACCTACTAGACTCGAGTATAACTCCCTTATACTCTTCTTTAAAAAAATACAACAAATACCCTACCATCTAACACTACACTCAAATAAAAAATAAATACAAATAATAATAATAAAATACCATACTCCACTATTTAAATCTATTTAATCCTACTACAGGCCAACAGCCTGAAAGGATGGGACAGCACCACTTAACACACCCTGTAAATCTTCTGATGTCAAGTCTTGCACACCCAAATACTTCTCTGCAGACAAAGAACAGACAATGACTCTTCTGTCTGCGTCGCACCCCCAGTAATCACGCCTTTCAATGGTGCACTTTTCTTGAGGGCAAAACAATTCACATCTCTTGTCCTCATTTGTTTAACTCCGAGCGCCTTCTCCCTCTGACCATCAGAAACCCAAACAATTATCACTAGTCCACTTCTGATTACCCTCACTGATTCCACAGCACCCAACTCTGTTTTCACCCACCCTGAAACCACAAATGGATCAGCCAAACAGCAAGGGTTCACTTTTTCCAAAAACCACTCCTACTGTCACAGACTCATCTTTATCCTGACCCTCGGTGCAAACCTAGGGCTCCAAGAACTTCACCACACCTACCACCTCTGATAATTCACCCTCATTCACTCATTCAGTGCTTGGCCCCTTCCATTTCTCCTCCTGTCTTCAACTCCCTCTGTTTACACTTTCTACCTTTCTTCTTTAACAAACCATCTCCCTTTTTTCTGCCATTTTTAACTGACTCAAACTCACCCTCTTCCTCCCTCTCTCTCTTAGACCTCCTCTCCCTCCCTCTCTCTTAGACCTCCTTCTCCCTCTCTCTCTCTTAGACCTCCTCTTCCTCCCTCTCTCTCTCTCTCTTAGACCTCCTCTGCCTCTCTTTTCCCCTCCATTCCAAGTATACTTCTCCTTACGATAATACTGCACTTCTCCTGACATACATCTAGTTCTTGCCTTGTCTGGAGACACCATTTAACCATCTGTCACAATCGCCGTACAATCAGCACGAACCCCTCGGGATGTAGTGCTCAACAGTGCATCCCACTTGTAAAGCCAAATACAATTTTCTACGCACGCACAAGAGTTTTCAGGAGTAAGACGCATCCATGTGAGAGAAGCCTTTTTTTGTATGGAGGTCTATGAGAGTTTTGAATTACGTGAGGCTGATTTGATCTAATGTAAGTTTTGTAATGCTTAGGCTCTTACACATGTACTGATATAAGTGGATGCATGATTTTTGCATTCTGACAACTTTGGGAAAAACTACATAGTGCCTGTTTTGTGCACGCGTATTGGCTAGAATGGACCCACCTGATCTTGCCTGCTGTCAATCATTGAGGACATGTATTAACGGTTGTATTTCCATTGCTAGAGCAGTCACTCTGCTATCTTGTCAATATAAAAGATCATCTTTGTCTGAGTGAACCTCAGTGGAGTAAACTAATAGAGGAAGCCAACCAATAATTCACAAAATGAGACAAACCCCAAATTGAGACTATGCTCTGTGTACAACGTAAAACACCAAATAATGCATCCAGAGCAGAATTGGGCAGATACCCGCTAATTATCAAAATCCAGAAAAGAGCCGTTAAATTCTACAACCACCTAAACGGAAGCGATTCCCAAACAATCCATAACAAAGCCATCACATACAGAGAAATTAACCTGCAGAAGAGCCCCCTAAGCAAGTTGGTCCTGGGGCTCTGTTAACAAACACAAACAGACCCCACAGAGCCCCAGGACAACAACACAATTAGACCCAACCAAATCACTAAAAAACAAAAAGATAATTACTTGACACATTGGAAAGAATTAACAAAAAAACTCAGCAAATTAGAATGTTATTTGACCATAAACAGAGAGTACACCGTGGCAGAAAACCTGACCACTGTGACTGACCCAAAATTAAGGAAAGCTTTGACTATGTACAGACTCAGTGAACTTAGCCTTGCTATTGAGAAAGGCCGCAGTAGGCAGACCTGGCTTTCAAGAGAAGACAGGCTATGTGCACACTGCCCACAAAATGAGGCGGAAACTGAGCTGTACTTCCTAACTCCCTGCCAAATGTATGACCATATTAGCGACACATATTTCCCTCAGATTACACAGACCCACAAATAATTCGAAAAAAAATCTAATTTTGATAAACTCCCATATATATTGGGTGAAATAACACAGTATTTAACCTTTATTTAACTTTTTTTTTTTTTTTTACGTAATATGACACTTGAAATGTACTTATTATTTTGGAACTTTTGTGAGTGTAATCTTTACTGTTCATTTGTATTGTTTATTTCACTTTAGTTTATCTATTTCCTTTGCCTTGGCAATGCAAACATGTTTCCCATGCTAATAAATAATTTAATTGAATTGGAAGGGAGAGGACCAACTCTGCGGAAAATCTGTCGCCCTCCAGCAGGAGGCGTTTTTTTTCTATCAAGCAAGGAGTGTTTGAATCAAGGTCAATAAGTGTCGAATTTGGTAAACAAAAAAATGAATGGCTTGACGTTTTTTAATGCTTAAGTTGTTAACATTGTACTGGTATAAGTAGGCGTCGTGACATCCCGGCAACTTTGAGAAAAAACACTTGATATATTAGTTGTCTCGAGATGGCTATGTATGCATGTTTGAGGCTAGTATCGTAGAGTATCTATCCATTAAATACAGGCGGTTAACGTCAACAAGCCTCATCGACTATTCAAGAAAATGTTACAATAATGAGATTTATCTTTATCTTCAAAGACATGATAGGCGGGAGCTAGATAGCCCCCGTGCCGCTGTGTGGACAACTACTCTCATTGTTAGGGCGGAGATACGTGTATATCTTCTTAGTATATCCATAATCTTTGGTAAAATAGCTTAATTTATCCACCATATTTGTTTCGTGCGTTTAGAACGACCCGGATGTGAACCATTTTTTCGTTGCCTTTTAGTACCCACAAGTCTTTGCAACTTCCTTTCCGACGTTTCTCGGGCAGAGTGAGTACTGCTTTGCCAAATATGTGTTATTTATCTAACTTCATCCTGGCCTTGTGTTAATATAATCCAATATTTTAATCACATAATTACAAGATGAGACACTGAATTCCCTAAACGATTCAATCGTGGTGGAATATGTCCAAATTATCAATTGTGAATTCTTTTATGGAAACTTGTAGTCACTAAGCAGTCAGCTTGCCAACCACACGTCTACAACCAGTAGTCCGCTAAACGGAACTATTGTCATAAATGTCTCGGTTATAGAGCGTATTATTATTTTGTTTAAGTCTGTTTGTGGTCCCCAATTTATGTTTCACGACATCCCGTTGTTATTAATGTAAAGTTAGTCAGAAACCAATCGCTGTAGTTAGCCACTTAAACTAGCCAGTCAGATCTACACCGGTATCTTTCGGTAGTTGGCTCTATTGCCTGGCGTCACAGCAGCCAGACTTATAACCAATTACGTATACATTGCATATGCCCCGCACGTATCTAGACGACGAAAGTTACTGGTATTGTAAACCCATGAATTCTAATTTATCATACCATGAAACCTCACGTGCGATTGTTTACGTTCATGGCAATGAAAGAAGGCAAAGTGGAACTGGCAGCGTTTTAACTACTCTGCAGATATGAAACGCAGACGATCACAAATGTCAAATTCCCAGCTATTGCTACAAAACCAACCTAATAAGAGGTTTTAAAAATAGGTTATATTTGACTTAACATTCCATGACGTCATGTACGTTAAGGCATTGTTGGTAGAATAGACTTATGCAGTTCAACTCATGATTTAATATAATCCACCGTTACATTTATTGGTAGTCCAAAAAGTATTGCTATCAGGTTGTATATCACAGCTGTTTACTGCTTCCATTCGGAATGGACTGTTTCAGTTTCAATGACTCAAGGATGGGAATGGCAATACAATCAAACTAGCAGGGCAACCATCACAAGTCAGTCATAACATGGCTAATAGGCTAGCGTATGTATTTATCAAGCTAAAAACATGGCGTCTAACCTTGCTAGCTGCTAGAGGATGGCACCAGTGACTGACTTTTTCCCCCTCATCGTTTTTCGGTGGCGAGCAACAGCTAGAGATGGTGTCATTTGGTTAGCTAGCAAGAACTAACGACTGTTATACAGTTGGCATATCTCTTGTGTTCATATATTGTAGAATACCATACAGTATAGACATATGAGATGGGTGACACAATATGTAAACACAAAGTGGCTACCGTAGAATAGTGTAGAGTGCAGTTTATGCATATGAGATGAGTAATACAAGATACGGAAACATTAAAGTGGCTGATGTTCCATTTCTAAAAGTGGCCAGTAATTGTTTATCTATCGCTATAGGCGTCCACTTCTGATGTGCTAGTGGTGGCTGTTTAGCAGTCTGATGGCCGTAAGATAGAAGCTGTTTTTCAGTCTCTCGGTCCCAGCTTTAATGCACCTGTACTGACCTCGCCTTCTGTATGATAGCGGGGGGAACAGGCAGTGGCTTGGGTCCTTGATCTTTTTGGCCTTCCTATGGCATTGGGTGCAGTTGGTGTCCAGGAGGGCCGAAAGTTTGCCCCCGGTAGGATGGTGGCAGGTTTGCCCCAGGCTGAATGTCAGTAAACATAGGCAAAAAAGGTAATAGTTATGTAAACAGAATAGCTAACCAGCTCTGCTAGGCCAGGTAAAATGGTGCTAGGGCGAGTAAAATAGTAAGGTATTCTCAAATTTGTGCCTGGAAGTAGCTAGCTAGCAAACTAGCCAACTTTAGTCAGTTAGCTTGGGAGCCTGGTTGCAGGCAAGCTGCAGAAGGATGAGTAGGCTGCAATTCCCGATCGTGTATCAGTGCAATTTTGCAACTAGCTGAAAAAGTGCTCTGGCTATCATTAGTTGTTCTTGTTGTTGATGTGCATTTAAATTATATATATTTTTAATTTCATATTTTATTTAACTAGGCAAGTCTGTTAAGAACAAATTCTTATTTACAATGACAACCTGCAGGCCTGTGCGGCAAATGGCTTGTTTGCACAAAGGCCTACTGTATCTCTGGTTGGCTATGGTGCACCAGTCGTGGACGAGACAGACGTTTTTAATGTTTTATTTACTGTGTGTTAATTGTTCAAAAGCATGGCCACTTTCCTACTATATTGCTATATCATTTCCACAAATGCCTTATATGTAATTCCCAAACATTCTAAGAATTGTCAGCAAATTATTTATTTTTTTACTTCTTCCTGGGGGTTGTATATGAACAGATTTGAATAAGATTTCATTTAGCTAAAATGCTGTCAGTTCCATTTTAAGCTCAGTGCTGACTTGGTAGGGGATCACTCAAGTTTTAACCAAATAAGCAGTGGACACTTGAGGAATGCATGTCTTTGGTTATGAGCAAAAGGTTGATCAATGTTTTCTGTATTTTCTTAGATGGCGCCAAACAAGAAGGGTGGTGAGAAAAAAAAGGGGCGTTCTGCCATCAACGAGGTTGTGACCAGGGAGTACACCGTCAACATCCACAAACGCATACATGGCGTGTGAGTACACTGTCTGGGGGCATGGCACTGAGTCTGCTGCTGTAGAGTTATGGATTTGTACCATCTACACACAGTTTGTAGAGTTATGAATCTGCTATCTACACACGGTCTGTATAGTTATGGATGTGTGCTATCTACACACAGTTTGTATAGTTGTGGATGTGTGCTATCTACACACGGTTTGTAAAGTTATGATGTGTGCTATCTACACACGGTTTGTAGTTATGGATTTGTGCTATCTACACACGGTTTGTTATTATGGATGTGTGCTATCTACACACGGTTTGTAGTTATGGATGTGTTCTATCTACACATGGTTTGTAGTTATGGATGTATTCTATCTACGCACGGTTTGAACAAAGTACTCTGTATGCTTGCAATATGTCTTTGATGGCTGGTCTAAGGTAATTTGGTGGGCTATCCCACTGAAGAGGATTGTTTTATTATTTAACCTTTTATTTAACTAGGCAAGTCAGTTAAGAACAAATTATTTTTTACAGGTGGACAAGCAGCTGGTGCTGTGTAGTGTAGTCCATTGCTGGATGCTTATTTTGGATCTGCAGTAAGGGTCATTTTCACAACGGCTTCTCTTGTTATATTGCAACAAAAAAAAATAGACATTGCTTGCTCTGACAAATGTGATTCTTTAATCAACCTCTTTGATAATCCAGTGCATGTAATTAACGTTGCTTCTTGCTCTGTCCCATCAGGTCCTTCAAGAGGAGGGCACCTCGCGCTCTGAAGGAGATCCGCAAATTCGCCATGAAGGAGATGGGAACCCCTGACGTACGCATCGACACTCGCCTGAACAAGGCTGTGTGGACCAAGGGTGTGAAGTAAGCAAACCCTTATTTCTTGCGACAGAGGCTTGAACCTTTTCTGTACCAGGGACCAGCAGGCCATGGGCTTAACTTGATCGACTGCTACATTTCAAAACAAATACTTTTTAACCTATTAAGAACAAATTCTTATTTACAATGCCGACCTACAGGGTCAGCCCCTGGAGCAAATTAGGGTTAAGTGCCTTGCTCAAGGACACATTGACAGGTTTTTTCACCTTGTTGGCTCGTAGCTTCATCTTAGCCAATCTGACTTACACTGAGTTGAGGGTAAGTGTTGGGACGATATGCACTTAACCATAGTATGAACTGGACTATACTGAATTCCAAATTGCCTGTGCAGCCTTGTCAAATTCAGTGCTTCCTCTACAATGGACTGCACTGGCCAAAATGGCTGCCATAGTGAAACTGTAGTTCATGGGCCTCGCATTCATTTCCCATGAATGTTGGGGATAAATTTGTGCTAATGACAATTGATTGTTTATTTCAGTGATGCACATTGTCTGTCCATTACATCTAATTGAATGGAAAGTTGAACATCAGGGTCTCTCTTTCATTTCCTTTTCCCTCTCTCTGTCGAAAACCCCCACTTTCGCCTGTCCTATCTGCTTCATGCAGTGTTGTCCTGATAAATGGGTAGAGGCTAGTTAGCCTGGTGGATATCCACTTTGATCGAGCCAGCATCAGTGCTGGCTTTATAGCGAAGTGATATCCTGTTATGCTTGGCGATGGGTGTAGAGTTGGCGCAATTAATACAAGTTAAGGCATGTAAAGTTTCCACAATGCCATGCACTTAAACTGAGCACATTTCTCCATGTTAATTGATTATGTTATTTCAGGAATGTCCCATACCGTATGCGCGTGCGCCTGTCAAGGAAACGCAATGAAGACGAGGACTCTCCCAACAAACTGTACACCCTCGTCACATACGTCCCTGTCACAACATACAAAGGTAAGTCCAACATTTGCTTGGCTGTGTGCTGTGCTCACTGCTGAATAGTATCCTGAAGTGTACTTGCATTTCAGAGGTTAGTGATCTGGGGTATTTGAAATGAGCAATACTTGTATGTCACTAACTGGGTGCAAAAATACCCCTGTGGGTGACCGTAATGAACAAATTGTGGCAGACTTATTTTCAGATCATCTGCATGCAAATATAAAGTATAGGATCTGTAAATGCTCCAACCAAAGCACAGAGCAAGTTCAGTGCTGTTCCTCATTTGCCTGTTGAAGACTGATTCTGATTTTCTTTTCTCTACAGGTCTGCAGACAGTCAATGTGGATGAGAACTAATTATTCACTGGTGTTGAAATAAATGTATAAAATAAACCGCAGTCTTGGATATTTTTTTCATCGGGAATTTATGCAATCTCTAATTTGGATTATTGATGGAGTGATTGCATTTAAGTTATATTTAATTTTCTTTCTAGAGCTAGTGTTGGGATATAAAAGCATGTTTGCTTCAGCCGCATTGCATGTGCTTTCCAGGTTCTTCAATCTCCTTGGTGAATCAGTCTATGCAGTACATTGAATAAGACGCAAGTGTGCAAAAATGTTTTTAATGCTTTACAAACAAACCATTTCTGCAGATATGAAATTGATAAGTTAAAGAAGTGATAAATGGCCCGGTTTTGTGATAATGCACGTTAAGTGAACTTGTGGGTGTGCACTACGAAATAGTATTTCAAACTCAAAGGCACATCTGTCAAACTCAAAGGCATCAGTCTGGTTCTGGAATAACCCAAATCTCAATCTACCGCCACCACTTAAATGGCTAAATCAAATTCTCTGTATAGAGACTTATTCAACTAAATCTGAGGCACAGCAGTTTAGTTTGTCTAGTATCAACTGATTTTCAGAAGGTGTAGTAGGACTTTAGTCTATAATATAATACTGGTCACTTACACTTAAGGCTTGAATGAAGACGTGCTTGGTAGAATAATACAGCTTAAACAGTTTCAGAACACCTAAAATAAGAGTTCTAAAGAACAAATGCATTCAATCAATACAATTAAAACATTGATTAATGTATTGCATTGTTGAGGGAGCTAGAACAAGCATTTCGCTGCACCTTTTATACCTGCTGTAGACCGTGATTTGACAAAATGTATATGTGCACATTTTCAATGTATCGCACATAAAGGCAAGATTCCAATGTCCATTATTGTATGACAAACATTTGGCAGTTAAATGTCCTTGACTCCTTGGGCTATATAAAACAAAAAAAACGAAAATAGCTTGCCAAAATGATACACTGCAGGCATACAGGCAAAAAATATTTGTCTGCTCTACTTGATTGGACAATATGGCGAACAAAACAAGCAAAACACCAACCAGGCAGCCAATGTAAAGTCAAATAAAATGTCACTAAAACTGGGCATATTTTGGTTTTCTACCATTTCATAGACCGGATTAAGCAGAATGAAAACATGTCTAAATACTGAGCAACAAAAAATAAAGAACCCTTTTCATGGTGCTATGTGTAGTGCATGGTGTGCGGGATGTTCTCACAGTAGTATATATGATTTATGACTGATACATCATGTAGTCTCTTATCATGCATGTCTCGGTTGGTTTTGGTAAACCTGCTTTCAAACCGTTGTTGATCCCAAAAGACAAGGCCACAATTCTCCACGGCTACATTAGGAGAGGAAGACCTACACATCTACATTATTTCTCCCTTGTGCTCGACAGACCTACGACTCAATATAGGCACATACGGACTCTTGGTACCCACTCATCCTTGTAAGACGGAGGACACAACTCATAGGGGACAAAGGGGCCTGGACAGCTAGACAAGAAACTAGATTGGAAGCCCAGTATTGGGTGTCACTGGTTCTCACATCGAGGTTCTGTCTATGTTCTGGTCATGTTGAAATCAACTGGTCACTTGCTGGAGCATAAGCAGACCAGCCCTTTCATGGTACTGTTTCACTTTTGCCTCAGCCACCTTTGCAGACAGGTCCATCGGTTTCTCAAAGAAGATGACCAGCTGCTGTTCTGTGAGGAGAGAAGCCAGGATCTGAGCGTAGCTGACCGTCCACTCGCTCTGACTCTCAGACCCTGAACTCGTGCTGGTCCCCTCCTTCCTCTCGCCTTCTTCTTCTTCGGTGCTGAAGACAGGGTGGTCTTCTTGACTCCCCTCCCTGTGATTGTACTCTACCTCGTCTCCCGCCCCACCCTCGCTGCTGACCTCTGACCCCGAGCAGCGGCTGCGGTGGCCGATCTCGCCGATCTGCAGCACCAGGCTGGTCACTGTAGCGATGGCCTGGAAGAGCTCGTTCTCGTCTGGGTTGCCATGGAACATGCTGTAGAGGGTCTTACAGAACTGGATGAACTCCCTCTGTAGAAAACGATAAAAGTTGTGACCTTTTTCCGATTTTTGTGTTCTTACACAAAGGCCTACTGTGTGACCTTTTTCTCCCAAATTTCGATCTTGTCTCATTGCTGCAACTCCCCATGCTTCTTAACACCCGCCCGCTTAACCCGGAAGCCAGCCGCACCAATGTGTCGGAGGAAACACTGTTCAACTGACGACCGGGGTCAGCCTGCAGGCGCCAGGCCCGCCACAAGGAGTCGCTAGAGCGCAACGAGCCAAGTAAACCCTCCCCTAACCCGGACAACACTGGGCCAATTGTCCGCTGCCTTATGGGACTCCCGATCACGGCTGGTTGTGATACAGCCCAAGATCAACCTGGGTCTGTAGTGACGCCTCTAGCACGGCGATGCAGTGCCTTAGACCGCTGCGCCACTCGGGAGGCCACTTAGTACCTTTCAATGACTTTTGTTTAAAAGATCTCTGATTTAATACCTTTTTTAATTGTATGTACCTGGTTCATTGGAGGTAAAGGTTGCTCCACATCCTTCTCCTTCTCTTTAGCCAGGTCTTTCAGCATCTGCTTCAACTGCTCCTGAAAGTCTCTTATCTCCCCTTCAACATGAACACACACATCAGGAGCTACATCAATGTGATAATTTAAACAGACCTATGCTGAAAATGTGAACCTGGAACAGTGTGTCAATACTTACCATTGGGCAGCTCTACATGGAGTGGTCTGGTAGTGGACAGCTGAGGGCTCTTCAGTGGAGACGGGTCATCCTCACTCTCAGTCAGAGCTACAGGAAACAGTCCCATTATGAAGAATGTTAATCTCTAGTTAATTCATCAATCAGATATATTTTATAAAGTCCTTTTTACATCAGCAGTTGTCACAAAGTGCACATATTATTTAAAGCTATTTATTTAAAGCTAATTGCATGTACATGAACGAGAAGCAAAAACACCATAGGAAAGCTTTGTGATCCACCTGGAGGTATATGCAAACGATACAGTAGTCTGACCTTCTCATTCAGTTCCTCACAGTATAGTGTATCTGAAACAGAGAGAGAGACACACACGCAGAGAATTGTCATTGGCCTTAAATCACAATGTGTGTCAATAAATGAAAGGTTAGCGCTTATGATGCCAGTAAATTATAGGTTAGTGTTTATACTGAATGACAGAGGACCACAGAGGGAGCCCTTCATATGTGTGTGAGTTTAAGGTGAATTTACATCATCTTAATCTTCCTCTACTTCAGTCATCCACTGTACTGTACACAACATCTCCTAAAAGCCTTGGCTGGATATTGATTCCCATAAAAGCTTTGTGGGCTGAATGCCAAATGCCCATAAAAGCATAGTGGACAAGTTTCCAATGTTCATGGCTGATATGCCTTACAAGGGAATTTGGATGTGAGATATCCTGGTGTATGTTTTCTTGGTTTTCGTATACACTTGGAAGGCTCACAGTCATGCACACCAACTCGTATTACACACAAAGTCTCTCTTCAGGTTCTCTTTCACACACAAACACTCGCTCACATACCCAGCCACCCAGCAAATTCTCTGAAGGTGATGAGTGAGTCTCTGTCCTGGTCCAGTAGTGTGAAGGTCCGGTGGGCCACGGTGTCAGTATGGAGGCCACAAAGCCAGGGAACCAGCAGCATGTACAGGCTCTTAAACTGGGCCCGGTCCACTCTGTACTGCTCCACATAGGGCCGGCCTGGGTCATGGTGCTGGAGGGCCACTGTGGTGCCCCCATCGCCCCAGTACAGGTTGATGAAGTGCTCTGTCTATAAGACAAACAGAAGCATTGTTGTACAGTTGGACTATAAGTGGAGGATGTTATTGTGTTCTGGCAATGCTTTTCTTAGTGGTCCTGGGGTGATAAAGGAAGGTGTATTGAATTGAACTGAAGTACCTTGAAGAGGTTGTAGACATCAGCCAGGTTTTCAGGGGAGAGAGAGACATCTGGGGTCACCACCCTGAGCTAAATACACAGAGAGAGTGGGGTCAGAGCCGTTTGGAGATGAAAAGTGTAAGGTTTCAACCTTTGGTCATGGTGTATTTCATGCATGCGTGTCACTGTTTATGTGGAATGAGAGAACCACCGCATTCTCCATGGTGGTGTCCTCGTGTGCTTGGAGAACCTGGATCCGGTGTCTGCATCGCAACTTCTCTATTTGTCTCACTGTCAGGTCTCCAAATTTCTGACAAGACGGAACACACAACGAGAACGTCAGCTCCACACTGTCACCACAACCCTCTGGTGGCGTGGAGGGAGTATTGCAGTGCTGTCTTACCTCATAGGAGTCAGCGATGAGGTCAGTGATCAGGGTGTGTTGTTCTACAGGCGGGCTGCCCTCCTCCCCACTCTGAGACGAGAGAGGGTGAGGGGCAGGGGGAGACGGATCCTCATCGTACTTCACCTGGTCCAGGAAACTGCAGACAGAGGCAAGAGTGAAAATAAAAGGCATGATTAACTATAAACATCCCCCCACATCAGGGTTGGCCAATCTTGTCTACAGAGAGCCTGTTTCAGTCAAGCATTACCCAGTGAGGATCATGAGGGCCTGGCCGTCGTCTGCACTAGCACACAGTGCTGTAGCGTTAGCATCCAGCACAGCTAGCCCCAGCTGGAAGATGGCTTTGATGCCGTGAAAGAAGAAGCAGTCTACCACACAGACAGCGCTGCGGAAGGGAAGCACGCTGAGGAAGAGGGTGAGGAACCAGGACAGGGAGATGGAAGAGAGGGGGGAGAGGTCGGGAATGTGCTCGGCCAGCTCGGGAAGACGATCCCGGATCAGCTCCTCAAACACAGACTGGTCCACCTGAGCACCTGCAAACACAAACACACGTGAAAATCTACAATATTATAGATAAACACACATTTAGAAGTATAAAATTAAATATATTTTTTATCCCATAAAGAGAAATGGATTTTGGTCTCGTGGATATACTGTGTGTGCATAATCATGATGTATACTCGTTGTGAAATATCCCAGATAAGTTCTATTTTAAATACTATTTGAATCAGGAAGTTGCCTGGAAATTAACAATCTGTTTTCTAAGGAGAATAAGTAAACAACTGTCATTTCAAAGCAGAACAGGCCAGACACTCATTTACACAGAACAGGCTAAGGAAGAGGAAATTACTTTGAACGCATTTCATATGCGCCATAAATAAATAGCAACACAAAGCAGAGGAAATGAGCTTGTGTTTCAGCATATGCTTCGCAGTGGCTAAAGAAAGCCTTTGGTTATTGTTGGCTCCATTGGCAGTCAGGACAGAAAAACAGCCCTGACAGAATAAACATGCCACAACGAAACCACATTCAAATCACCTAAACACCAGAACAGCTGTACAGGAAAATGTATGTGTACTAAAAGAGTCTCTCTAGTGTGTCTTTGATAGTACTTCTCTAATGTACAGTACTAGGGCTCCCAAGTGGAGCGGTGGTCATAGACACTGCATCTCAGTGCTAGAGGCGTCACTACAGACAACCTGGTTTGAATCCAGGCTGTATCACAACCGGCCGTGATTGGGAGTCCCATAGGGCGGTGCACAATTGGCCCAGCGTCATCCGAGTTTGGCCGGTGTAGGCCGCAAATGTAAATAAGAATTTGTTCTTGCCTAATTAAATATAGGTTAAATAAAAAAATAAAAAAGCTGAAGTACACAAACCGTCACTGTAGTAAAAGTACTGTAGCAACAATAGAGTAGCAGGTCAGCTTAACCTCTCACCTATGACTCTGCGGTTGAAGTAGTCAGGTAGCATCCTCTCACACACAGCCACTAGCAGTGAGAAGGCCTCCTCCTCTTTAGTGTACAGCAGCAGCACAGATGCCAGGATATTCATAGACTAGAAAAACAGACAGACAGACAGACAGGCAGTCAGTTATACTGTCTGTAACTGTACGGTTACTGGACACACTATACAGTAGAATGTACACATGTGCACGCTTTGTGACATACTGTATGGTGGTTGGTACCTTACCTGGCAGTAGCCAATCTTGGGGTTGCGGTGGGCATATGCGGTGAGGACACGGCGCAGCGCGGCGATGCCCGTAACGTTCTGGAAGGCGGGGTGGTCGGGCAGCGAGCGGTGCAGGTCTCTCTCGATCTCCTCCGTGGCCAGACTGCTTTGCCCCATAGACTCCGTCACTAGCCCCGAGTAGTAGTCTGTGTGGGATGCCAACTCTGACGAGGCATCTGCGTTTCCAGGGGGAATGGTGTCAGTGTTACACAGCAACAGCATATAACCACTTACATGAAGGCCTGGTCAGACAACATTCCCAATCCCTTTCCTTTCGATCTAAAAGGAAAGGATAAATCACCTATCCGGTTCCTTCAGATCTGCAAACACCAAAAAAGGTAGGGTTTACTTTGGGACTAATCTCTCATGGGCAGACTACAGGCATCTGACCAATAACGCAAGACTTTAGTTCTCGGTTAACTGAGATTACTTCTTCTTTTTTTTTTTTTTTTTTTTTACTAGCTCCCTTAGTTGACTCTGCCACTAGGATGTGAAAGGATGCATTCAGATGATTGAGAAGGAGTAAACATGGACCTAGGATAGTTTGATATGGGGCCAAAGAAAACAGTCTGTTCAGTTCTATCCCAGTGAGTGGTGAAGCCACAATCGGTTGCCTGTCTGTTTATGGTGCAGTGTGTGCAGGTGCTCACAGGACTAATTGCTTGTTTTCATTGGTCATGAGTTATTTGTACGCCCACTGAATCCTGCTGCTCTGGTTTCCATTTTACATTAACTCTGATGATAACAGTTATGGCAAAGTAGGGTCCCCGAGAATGGACTCTACAATGTTGCATCGAGACTTCTGATTCTAAAAAAGTGAACTGCTTGCCTGGTAAAAGCCACTCCACAATAAAATGACACACACTAGAATTTCTAGGCATGGTACAGTACATAGGAAAAGGATCTGAAAGTAGGCAGTCGAGTACAACACAGAACAGCACTCTCTCTCCCTCTTTTGAGGATATACAAATATCTACCCTAACCATAACCCCACCATTAAATATACACTATATATACAAAAGTATGTGGTCACCCCTTCAAATGAGTGGATTCGGCTATTTCAGCCACACCCGTTGCTGACAGGCTCACAGAACGGGACCGCCGAGTGCTGAAGCGTGTGGCGTGTATAAATCATCTGTCCTCGGTTGCAACACTCACTACCGAGTTCCAAACTTTGTTTTTCATTGTTCGGGCTAGGCCCCTTAGTTCCAGTGAAGGGAAATCTTAACGCTACAGCATACAATGTCATTCTAGAGGATTCTGTGCTTCCAACTTTGTGGCAACAGTTTGGGGATGGCCCTTTCCTGTTTCAGCATCACAATTCCCCCGTAAACAAAGCAAGGTCCATACAGAAATGTCGAGATCGGTGTGGAAGAACTTGACTGGCTTGTACAGAGCCCTGACCTCAACCCCATCGAACACCTTTGGGATGAATTGGAACGCAGACTGCGAACCAGGCCTAATCACGGCTGAATTAGCCAGGCCTAATCGTGGCTGAATAGAAGCAAGTCCCTGCAGTAATGTTCCAACATCTAGTGGAAAGCCTTCCCAGAAGAGTGGAGGCTGTTATAGCAGCAAAGGGGTGGACCAACTCCATATTAATGCCCATTATTTTGGAATAAGATACTTTTGGTCAGGTAGTGTATTTGGGCTGTTGTTATAGTAACCAATGACCTCAGACTCCTCCGCCCCTCACCGGAGAAGGTCATCCATAGCTCTCCCCGTAGCGACTCTGGTATCCCCATGGCAACCAGCTTCTGGATTTTCTCTGTCCGGAACATGTGGACGCCTCGACCGAACTCTGAGAAGTGGTCATCCCACAGACGCTCTTTCACCTGCTCCATGGTCTACAGGACACACACACACAACCTTCAGCAAACTGAGTATAGTACTGTAAGCATTCTCAGCACTATTAACCACAATAGCCGTGGGCTGTATTAGGAGGTCAGGTTACCCAGGGTGCCATCCTGGGGGGAGAACAGGGATCAATATGTGTAAATTATAAAAGAGATGTACAACCTTATCCCAGACCTGCCACTATATCACATTTAGCATACCCTGGTTCTATATTTGTATTATGATAACATTGTGCGACCAGTAGGAGTAGTAACATGAAGTTAGGTAAATTTGTATTTTCTGAAATGAAGGCCACAAATGCTCAAATCTAAGGTCCTCAATTCTTTAAAAATAATTTACTAAACTGATATGATTAATCATTCTGCTCACAATGTTTATTGGTCATGTACACGGTTTAGCAGATGGTAGAGCATGGCGCTTGCAACGCCAGGGTTGTGGGTTTGATTCCCACGGGGGACCAGTATGAACATGTATGCACTAACTACCTGTAAGTTGCTCTGGATAAGAGCGTCTGCTAAATGACTAAAATCTCAAATGTAAATGTAATAGCAGGTGCAGTGAAATGCTTAGACACCAAATTAGATTTAGACACATCAAATTATAAATGGAATTCTAAAATGGTGGGATTAGCTAATAATTGTATTTAATATAGACCCCTCCCCCAATAACAGTTCGCCACTGGAGAGAATGCTCAAGGTCCTTTTCAAGGCATTAACACCAATGACATATAACTGAGTGACACACATTATACTGGTAAATAAAAAGGTATTTTAATAGCCTTATTTGTTTTTATTGATCTATACAATATATTAAATACTTTTGTTCACTGTCAAGGATTCAAAATAATAGATTGATATCTCTAAATCCCCAAAACATGTCACTACACCTCTCTCTACACATCACCAGTGGGTAGCCCCCAGTAGTTTTGACAATGCATCCAAATACATATTTTGCAGTATAAAGGACTTACATATGCTCTTATTAAATAACAGTTAAATAAAATGGAAAATGTATTATTTGTAATGTTTTTGTCATTTTAAAGTGTTTTTACATGGTGCTAAAGTCAAGGGACAGCATTTTACCACCGCAATTCAAGAATCACCCTGCTTCAACTAGAAACTGGCAACCAAG
Source organism: Thymallus thymallus (assembly GCA_023634145.1). Classification (NCBI taxonomy): domain Eukaryota; kingdom Metazoa; phylum Chordata; class Actinopteri; order Salmoniformes; family Salmonidae; genus Thymallus; species Thymallus thymallus. Next base: position 14,839,027 of record CM042408.1, read on the forward strand.
CTAAACCCTAAAACAGTCCTAATTCACAACGCTAAACATCAAACCTAGACTGAAAACACATTGGCCAATGTACTCCTGATATGGCTGCAGCCACCATTATTATGGTATATGCTATCTAAACACCATAATAATAGAGGCCCTATTCATATCAGGGCTACAGCCAATGGTGCGCTACTTTCCATACTCACAGACGTGCTGTTGTTGGTGTCAGGTTGAGAGTGATGGTAGTATGCATTCAGAGCCTCTGTGTTCACTGTGTGACGTAGTGGTTTCTCCTCGATCTCCTCCCCGTCACAGTACATGGTGTCATAGTAGAAGGTGTAGTAGGGAGATGAGGAGGTCTGGAGCAGCCACACGCCAGAATTAGTCAAATATACACAATGAATATACAGTCATTCTGCTCTCGTGGACTAGGCCTGTTGGGCATCACCATGAGATATGTGTGTAATTGACAACAGACATCTAGCCCTTGGTAGTGTAGCTGTAGCATACCAGAGATTTCTTGCTGCGGAACATGGAGTGTTTCCACTGCAGGGCTCGGAGGCGTGATGTCAGGCTGTCCACCAGACTGTCTCTGTCCTGCAGCTCGATCAGCTGGAAGGCTTTCTTACTCCTCACGCTGACAATCACTGGGTTGGGCAGCAGGCTGGTGCTCTCCGCCTTCTCTATGGAGATCACCTGACAATAAAACAGGAGACAAGGGTCAGAGGTGAACAGCAAAATAAATTACTGTAGCGGTATTTACTTGTAAAACAGTAACAACACAGTAATAAACTATGAACAACTTTTATGTAGCAGAGCCATACATACATCTATATGTAGCTTGATGTATGACTGACTGGTATACAATGTACATAACCATGGTAAAGCTAAAGGTGTAAACTCTTAACACTTTCAACAACACCTGTACAGTGTAAACAGCTGTAGCCACACTCTACCAGCGTTAGACTTTAAGCAGCAGAGAAGCAGGGTCAACATAGTCTGTTTGAGAAGCCAAAATACACCACCTCTAGCAAAAATAGACTGCACTATACTGATAAAGGCTCTCCTCTGGGAAATACACAACCTCTAGCACAAAATAGACTGCACTATACTGCTGTAATAGACTGCACTATACTGCTGTAATAGACTGCACTATACTGCTGTAATAGACTGCACTATACTGCTGTAATAGACTGCACTATACTATAAAGGCTCTCGTCTGGGAGGGCTGGATTAACTGTAAAAGCTAGGCTAGGGGAACTTGTAAGGGCTTTTAGTGTGAGACCTTTCTAAATATCAAGTAGGGAGGCACTGCAGTGTGGTACTATGGGTACCTCTGAGAGAGGGATAAGCAGGCTGCAGTGGCCCTCCTCTCGGCTGGCGAAGCATAGGTAACTGTCGGTGGTGTAGAGCGTTCCTGCCATGTGACAGCGGGCATGGGGCGTCCACACTGAACACAGCGCCACCTCCTGAAGACGTTCGCCCCGCGGTAGCCGAAATAGAGCCAGGACATACGCCCTCAACGCCTGCTCCTCCAGAACCCTGAAGGGGAAGAGTTAGAGGGACACTCATAAAGAGATACTTAGCTGTCAGGGGGGGAAGAGGTAGAGTGGGACACAAACAGAGAAACGTTCGGTTTTAAATGAGCTAGGAATTCCCCTCCAGGATAGAGAGAGGGAGAGAGTAAAAGAGAGCTTGAGGGTGAATTTTCATGGCCTTGTTGCATTTAGTGACGCAGACATTTCTGACTGAGAGACAGGATAAGGAACACTTAAAGGGCAACTCCACCACTTTTCAACCTAATTTTCTTTATCTCCAGCACCATACAAGTGTCTGCATATGTGAAAATGGCGCTTTTCTACATTTAGTTCTACTCGATGACATCATCAAAGGTTAAAACGTTTTAAAAACAGTGATTTTCAAACACTATGAGATTCGCGATGACGTGGGGAGCAAGACAATACCCTCCCTATGGCTAGAAACTCCTCGCAGGTTTTGAAAATCACTGGGTTTTTTTTACTTTTAATCCTACCCTGTGATGTCACAAAGAAGGATTCTTCTTTATCTTTTTAACCACAGATCATAGAAAAACGCTGTTTTCAAATCAAATGTTATTTGTCACATGCGCCGATTACAACAGGTGCAGACCTTACCATGAAATTCTTTCTTAAGAGCCCTTAACCAAAAAAGTACACACAATAAATTAACAATAACAAGGCTATATACAAGGGGTACCAGTACTGAGTCAATGTGCAGGGGTACGGGATAGTCGAGGTAATGTATACATGTAGGTAGGGGTAAAGTGACTATGCATAGATAATAAATAGAGAGTAGCAGCAGCGTATGTGAAAAATGTGTAGGAATGTGAACGTATGTCTGTGTTTGTGAAAGGGGGATACCTAGTCAGTTGTACAACTGAATGCATTCAACTGAAATGTGTCTTCCGCATTTAACCCAAACCGCGTGTGTGTGTGTGTGTGTGTGTGTGTGTGTGTGTGTGTGTGTGTGTGTGTGTGGCGTCAATATACATGCGTGTGTGTGTGTCCATGTGTATGTTAGATATAGGCAGACTATTTTTGTCCCTGCAATTTAGGTCAGGTAATTTTTCACTTCACATGGTATTGTGATGAGGAATGTACATAAAGTCACAAGTTTGAATGATGGGGGATGGACAAAAAGATCACTAACTTGGCAAGGGTTGAATGTGAGGTTGAATTAATAATTAAACAGTCTGTTACACCCATAGAGCGATATAACTGGATGCTCTAGCCCAGCTCAAGTGCAATCTTTACCACTGCAAACTGTCATTTTACACACAAAACCTGAAACTAAAAATGTTATGGTGAATGCACTACAGGTGCAACTGAGACACGCACGTACGCACGCACACATGTGCATGCACACACATACACGCATACACACACAGAACTAAGACTGAAAGAATAACAGGGGTGTATTTATGAGTTACCTCTCCAAGCGAAGGTATAATTTCCCACAGGATAGAGCTGAAGGGCCTTCCAGTCACACTGAGACAAACACTGATTTATAGTGTATGGTAAACAGTGCTGTGTAGTGGAACGCAGCCCATCAATCACTACACAACTGTTCTGAGACCAGCCGGAACCCAAAACACAGGCAGTGGAAGGAAGGAACATTGTAAAAAAACATGTTTCTTTTCCCATAGACTGCAACACGATACACTGTATTCCTGCTATTGCTGAAACACCTATGGGCAAAGTCTAGCTATTTACTAGTCTTTATGAGCTCATCAGTGTCATATAATGTCTGTCTGAAGAACATGACTGAACGTCCCTCTCGGCTCAAAGAAAGATCGGTTGCACTATGATGCTATGGTTATACAGAGGATGGTCGGAAACTAGAGGGAAGTAAATTAGTCAAGATATCAGAGATTTTCAGGAAGCGCTTGATGAAGTCTCTTTTGACCAAAGCAGATAAGAATGAGATAACCTTATTAAATTACTGTTTATCAACTGATTAACTTATTAATCAGGCAAGCAACTGATCCAATCCAATCCTCTAAGATGATGTGAATCTGAACAAAGCAAAGGATACAACCAGGAAAAAAATCCCCTGCCCTCCTTTACACTATAATACGATACAACTTTATTGAACTTTTTCTGCGTTGCCCTCTGACCTCTTGGTGATGTTGGAGGACTGCTGGAGGACTCGGTCCAGCTCCAGGCCTTCACTGTCCAGCAGGCGTCGCAGGGCAATGTCAGCCAGCTGACAAATTACCCCGAAAGCAGCGTCCAGGCTCAGGAACATGGAGAAGTCCCGCTGGCACCGCCGCGTCGTCACACGCACCATGTCCGCCATGAGGCCTGTGGAGACCCGCTCCAGCCTCGTCACCTCCGCCCACGGGATCACAAACTTCACTGAGGGAGAGAGAAGCGGTCAACGGTTCAAAGTTCACAATCAGTTCACAACCAGTATGACTGGGGGCTATTCTGTGTGCTAATGAAAGGGGGAGCATTTAAGGGGACGGACCTTCCTTCAACAACAGGAAGGAGTAGAAGGCCATGTGGTTGATGCTGAGGTAGAGCCAGCCCTGCCGGGGGACCCGCCCCTTCCAGCAGCAGCAGGAGTAGGTGGTGACCAGTTTCTCTGAGGAGGGCAGGCCGAAACATAGCTCAAACTTCAGCAGCGCCTCCCGGAACTTCTCAGGCTCCTCCTCCTGAGCGGCCTGCCTCCCCCCCACCTCCTCTGCTATCAGACCCTGGGGGAGGAGGAGAAATAAATGGGTAATGAGAGAAAGAAGAGAAGAAAAAAAAGAGAGCAAGAGAAAGTCAGGAGGAGAGACAGAGAGACACATTTGAATACAGTGGTTTTCGATAGTAGTCCTACAAAGTATTTACAGTGTATCACAGGTCTATAGTAGGTCTTATACTAATAGTACAGTACCTTCACTTTCCCTTTGACGAAGCTGGCGACATCCTCCTTGTTCTCAAACACTGAGAGAGAGTGGAGTAGGTTCTGGACCAGCCAGTCCCAATGTCTGTTCATCTCTCCGACAGCAGCACCTGTATAATAACACATAGACACACACACATACAACACCAGTCAGAGAGATAGATACACAGAGAGAGAAAGAGAGAGAGAGAGAGAGACAGACTAATATGAGAATCAGAGGGATAGAAAGCAAAGGAGAGAAACGTCAGAGAGCTTACCACAAGCTATGGTCCAGCTGACCTGTGACCCAGGGACCTGTAGCAGGATACGGAAAGGTGTGACCCGGGCGTTGGAGTCCAACACTGAGTCCAGAGCTCCCACCAGAAGACCTGGACGACCAGAGCAGTCAGACCGGAAATTACTGAGAAATACCGTCTGACAACACATGTATGTCAATGAGCTCATTGACATATGGGAGAGAGAGGCCACATTATACCAACCCATATAAACTGAAATCCCATTTTTATAGGGAAAGACAGTTGTACTAAAGCTCATAAGGCATTAATAAGTTATATTCTACAAGAATCAATTGTTATCATTAGTGGAATGACTGTTGAACAGCAGGAAGCTTGTGCCTTTAAGCAGATGGGACACAAAGGTACCTATTACACATAACGCCAGAAGGCTAAAGTCACTACCGTGTCTATCACAGACCCAGACATTATTCCACAGTGAGGTGCCAAGAAGAAGAAGATTGGCACTGGATGCCAGACTTGATATAGGACATAAACTGGTACCCCTTACTAACGGTTTCATAATGGCCACATTATGTGAGAGCATAACATAAGCTTACAAGCAATTGAGAGACTCAACACAAGTATTGTTCTTCTCTGTTTGTCACTATATTGGTCCACAAGAACCAATGGCCAATCTTTCACATATGAAGCCCCAAAGCCATGGCCTAAAAAATACTAACTTAATAGAGAGCCCCTAACATTCCATTCAATATGGTTGTGAGTGACACCCCAGTTGGCGTTCAACAGAAGCTGCACTACTCTACCCCAAGCGTTCAATTTCCAACCTAAGTAATTTGTATCTATTAGGTGTTGAGAAGGCTAAATTAACCCTGGAACCAGCATTTAGGGACAACTTACACATCCAGTCATCCCCACCAGTCATCAGCCTAATGGAACCTGATATGCTCAATATTACCCTGAGGTAACAGAGCCTAACACTTATCATCATAGTATATCTTTAACTCCACTGCTATTCACTGTCATGCTTTTCCACTGAGGCCAAAGCCACCAAACACTAGACTCTCTTGTCTAGTTTTAATTCTGGGTTTTCTTTGCCATTTTCAACAGAATGGAGCATTTAGGGAGCGCTAGTAAAAACAGTCCTAACAGCAACACATGACGCCCCTCAACTACAATAAAAAATGTAGTTAGCAAGAACAGTCTGTTAATGATTTGGCCAATCAAACGCGTAATAAGCACACAGCAGGCAAGACAAGGCATTAGGCTTACTACGTTCAATAGGCTATAGTCTGTTCGTTATGAGATCACTATCTAGTGTTTGGCATTCCCACCCCCGCCCAACCGCCCGCCACAAAAGAGGAGAGGGATGGAAGACAAACTGAACTCCTGACAAATAACCCTCTCCCGGAGCACTGCCCATTCCAGACCACACCACATCTATAAGCTTTGCCCATCTGCCGCTCTGAACCATGACACCCTGGCAACACAAACTTATTTGTCACCAAACCGCATACTTCACTGTACTTACATTGTATGTCTCAACTTAAACTAGTGTAAATCATGTATTTTGTTCTTCTTATATGATTCACTGAGTTTGTAAGGCTGTGGACAATGGACATGTACAGTGTGCTCAGAGGTTGAGAGAAAATAAACCATATAGACTGTATATGCACTGAGAGCCAAAAGTTTGGAATATTACTAGTTCAAGGGTTTTTCTTTATTTGCACAATATATATTTTATATTTGAGATTCTTCAAATAGCCACAACTTTGCACTTGATGACAGCTTTGCACACTCTTGGCATTCTCTCAACCAGCTTCACCTGGAATGCTTTTCCATCAGTCTTGAAGGAGTTCCCACATATGCTGAGCACTTGTTGGCTGCTTTTCCTTCACTGCGGTCCGACTCATCCCAAACCATCTAAATTTGGTTGAGGTTGGAACCAAAAATCTCAAATTTGGACTGCAGACCAAAGGACACATTTCCACTGATCTAATGTCCATTGCTCGTGATTCTTTGCCCAAGCAAGTCTCTTCTTCTTATTGGTGTCCTTTAGTAGTGGTTTCTTTGCAGCAATTCGACCATGAAGGCCTGATTCACACAGTCTCCTCTGAACTGTTGATGTTGAGATGTGTCTGTTACTTGGTAACTCTAATGAACTTATCCTCTGCAGCAGAGGTATTTCTAGGTATTTCTAGGTCTTCCATTCCTGTGGCAGTCCTCGTGAAGCTAGTTGAGAGAATGCCATGAGTGTGCAAAGCTGTCCTCAAGGCAAAGAGTGGCTACTTTGAAGAATAAATATATATATTTTGATTTGTTTAACATTTTTTGGGTTACTACATGATTCCATATGTGTTATGTCATAGTTTTGATGTCTTCACTTTTATTCTACAATGTAAAAAAAAGAATAAAGAAAAACCCTTGAATGAGTAATGTTCCAAACGTTTGGCCCCCAGTGTAAATAAATAAAAAATTCCCTTGCAGGAAAGTGCTCTTTGTGAAATAGGAAGCAGAAGTGATTTTAGCTTGTGACACACAGTGATAGAGGTTGCAGATGTTTTTATGTTTTATCTTAATCAAATCATGGATTTCTTCTTCCACTTGATATTGTAGTTGTTCTTCTCTTCACATAACAAAACATACTATGGTGTGGTTTTGTAAGAAAAGCCAACCCCATTACAACTAGGGCTTCATCTGACCTTTCACCATGGCGACAAACAAACAAATACTGTAAACCAAAACCAATTGCCAGGCAGTTTTTATATTGTTCCTTTTATGAGATGTCTACTCTCTAACCTCCTGTCCTTGATGTGTTCAGTTTTGTATCAAAGCCCCAATTATGATTAAACAAAAACAAGCCCAGGTGGCACCTTATCATGGTCCATCATCAGACAAACATTGAATCAAAGAAGACCTGAAACAAAATAAACAGTCTAAATATTATAAGTTAAAAAGTTGCCTGTTATTGCTCCAAGGCTTCATGGCACATGTGTCGACGACCCCAAATATGGAGAAAACGCGTGTTTCACAAGTAATGCTGTGTAAACATCCTGAGCCTATTTAAAGTGATATTTTGTAACCCTGTAACCCTGGTTATGGCTGCAACATTGTTTATAAATGAGTTGTTCCTGTGTTGCAAGTGTATCCCGTGAATGCATATACGCTGCCAAAGCTGCTGGAATCAGACAACAGACAGCGAGATAAAGATGGGAGGGGACGTATTACCTGTAAATTTCCCCCCTGAATCCCCATGCCCTCTTCTGCGCTGCAAAAGGAAGAAGTCGTTTGATTTTTCGGTAACCCAAAGCTTCAGCGCATTTTTCAGCAAAACTTCCTCTGGATTCAACCACATTCTTTCAAAACAACAGACTGACAAAGAGAATGGGACGAAAACAAAACAAAGCCGATTGTCGTTTTTGTGGCGCTATTGATAGAATGCAAACTTCAACAGTTCCACGCGCCGTAGAAAATGATGTGATTTTCATAATCATCCATGACTGATATCAAGCGCTGCCCGAGATAACAGGCGTCTTGTGCTCATATTTTCACCCCGGCTGCAACTGTAGCCTACACAGAGAGCGTCTTATTTCCGCATTTAACCCAACCTTTTCTTCCCAACATCCTTCCCATAGTTCCGGCGAAAGCGGGGAAGTTTAATTTCACTGTCCCTTTGCTTTGTGAATGGTTATTATGCAGTAGTAGCCTATTCATTGATACGTCATACAAAACTAAATCTGGGAATATAATTGAATTATAAACATATTGTTGTCCATAGTAAAGCGGTTAAGCTGTTTGGCGTGTGCAAAAATACGTCAGAAGATGATGTACAGTATCTATTATATCAATTCTGCCTTATGCTTACAATGACAGAATATTTTTTTGCATTCTTGTTATCTTAACGTTTTCAATGTCACACTACATATTCATTTAATGACATATCAATGCTATGTCGGTGACATGATCTCTTTGTTTTTCAATAATAAAGTACCCATATAGTCTCTAGACCAGCCCTGGGCAATTCCAGTCCTCGGGGGCCTGATTGGTGTTACACTTTTGCCCCAGCTCCAGCTAACACCCCTGACTCCAATAATCGACTAATTATGATCTCCAATAAAAAATGCAATTAGTTTAAATCAGCTGTGTTTGCTAGGGTTGGGGCAAAAGTGTGACACCAATCAGGCCCCCGAGGACTGGAGTTGCCCAGGCCTGCTCTAGACAGTATAACAATGTACAGAGTGTTCTATATGGAAGTATATACCCATCCCTAAAGCCTACTTCTGTGGTAAAACAAAGGTTGCAACATGCATGCTGGACATTATGTAATCAACAAATACAGAATTTCTATATGGTGTCTGTTTTAAACTATGGTTGATTTGATTGAAATTAATTAATTTCCCCTCGGGGATCAATAAAGTACCAATCTATCTATCTTTCTATTTATCTATTATAATAAACACACGTTAGTAGTAATGATCAGAGTTGTCAAAGGCTCCTGTCATAAGATACTCTATTCAAATCAAATGTTATTCGTCACATGCTTTGTAAACAACATGTGAACAGTGAAATGCTTACTTACGGGCCGTCATCATAATTAAGACAAATAATCATATTTTAGAGAACCAATGTCATTCAGCGCCACAAGATCAAGACTGACATAGAGATGTTTGACCATATCCATAATATAATTATGTATAATTATCCTAAGTATATGATTCATAAGTTCATAGCCCATACTTACACTCATCATAACTACATTGAAAATAAACAGTATACGGATAAGCACATCTACACACCAAAAAACAGGCCAACAATATTCAGAGAAGTTTTGGACCTCTATGTTACCCCCATAAGTCTATGGTCACTCCAGAGACTGACAGCACAACAGTGTGGTTTTCAGGTGCAGCTGTTGTCTCAATCAGCTGCCACACATGGAATGTAGAGTAGCGTTCCCACTCCTAATATGGACATATAGGAGACCCAAACCGGATATTGGTGCAACCTTTATTATTGTCCCTTGAATGTCTTGCCCTAGCCAGTTTTATGATAATAATACATATAAAACAGCGGACAGAATATATTTGTTCTCTGAAAAATACATTATTTAGCAATGATTCTATAATATGTTTTTATTTTAGATATCTGACAAGTTTTTTCGTTTTTTCACATTAATGATATTGTTTTACTCCGGAAGAAATATGGATGAGGTCCTTCTATTTCCGTATCTGGGAAGAGCAGTGGTGTGTTCTCAGCGTCTGTCTTGAACGGTAAAAAAAAAAAAAAATGCAGGTTTGTAAACGTATATTTTTCTCGCTATAACTTATCTTTCTGATAGTATTAATGAAGGACATGTTTCGAGCAATATGATTATCTGTTCGCAGGCTACCTTGATTGGAACATAACGTTATCTAGCCCTTGATCATGACTCATTTCCATTACATTATACATAAGTAATTGGAGGAATGCGTCTTCTGCACATGAGAGTTTTGTTAAGAACCCAAACGCTCAATCTGACCATTAACACTCGTCGCTTGCGGTACGGTTTTGGAAGCAAACGGACCTTATCATTCATATCAGCGATAAGTCATAACACAACTAAAGGTTACATGAATACAAACCTTGTTAGTGTTCCCACATGGTCATATCTCCATGTTGCAGCACTTGTTTACGGAAGGAAAGAGGCGACTACCTGTGATAATTAGTGATCTAGTATGCTCGAACTCGGGAAGTGTAGTTTCGTCTAATGGAGGCACCCATAGCTGTATGGATCTGTGCAAACTTCTAAAGTATTTTATTGTAATTATTATTTCTCGCTGATGAAAGGTAAGGGCCATGTTTCGAAAGCCATATCGCCAGTGATGATTTACGTTTCTAAACGTTAAAACATAGTGCCGGGATTGTAGTTCACATGAGCCAGTCGGGGGGGGCGAAGCTAATGCCTAAAAACTGTAGGGAGAAGGCAGAATAACTAGAGTTTGAGAGCTAACTAGATGGCTAAACGTTAGTTAATGTTCACTATCAGCAATACCAAAGAGCCTAGGTATGGTTAAAAAAAAACACTGTGGTAGTACAGAATGGCAAACAGTGAAGTTACTATACAATTCCAACACAATCTCTTATTTCTCAGGACCCTAATGCAGATACTGAGTGGAATGACATCCTGAGAAAGAAGGGGGTCCTTCCTCCCAAGGAGAAAACTCAAGATGAGGTTGAGGAGGAAGCTCTAGAGAAGCAGATGCTTCTTCAGCAGGAATCTGTTGGTAAGAGATGGCTAGTATCAATATATAGTAGGCTACCTCAGTGGGACTAAGTTTCTACTGAACTGATCTAGGGACATTCTTTTCTGATGCTATACTTAACAGGACATGGTTTGTGAAGGCTGATACATTTAAGAGCAACCTCTGTTGTTTTAATAGCTTAAATTGTACTTTTTCTGACATGCTATGGTTTTTGTGACCAGTGAAAACCTATGAGAGCATGACTCTAGACGAGCTGGATGACAACGAGGATGACTTCAGTGAAGAAGACGAGGCTGCCATCGAGATGTACAGGTCAGTGATCTCTTTTAAAGCATCACTTTGATGGTACATACAACGGGTTGATATGAATGAACAGCTGCCCTATTGCCTGGGGCATGTGAGCTGAGCAATCGGGCAAGTTGAGCCTGTTCTGTGATTGTTTGCCGCATTGGGCAGGTGTTTTTCATGATCCTAAAACAGATCTTTCTGAATAACCTACCTTTCTTTACACTCTCTGCATTTCCCTCTTACTAGACAGAAGAGGCTTGCAGAATGGAAAGCCACCCAGATAAAGAATTGCTTCGGTGAAGTAGTGGAGATCTCTGGGCAGGACTACATCAAGGAGGTGAACAAAGCTGGAGAGGGAATCTGGGTCGTGCTCCATCTCTACAAACAGGGGTGAGTCTTCTGCCATTCTTTCTCTTTCTAATGATTGCACTAGCAGTTGAGCACACTGATTCATGCTCCCAAAAAGTGATGTTTGATTTTTGACAAGATTGACGACCAAGACCTTATTTGAAAATCATGAAAAAAGTTGTTCATTTAGCCTAAGCTTGATTTACACAGTGGTCCTTTTTATTTGCTCTGAATAGACCTATCTGGCAAAATATCTGATATACTAATTGTGACAGCTGTTCTCTCTAACATGTCCTGTTCCAATCTGCTGTCCTCCCAGAGTACCTCTGTGTACCCTGATAAACCAGCATCTATCAGAGCTGGCCAGGAAGTTCCCCCAGACCAAGTTCCTCAAGTCCATCTCCACCACCTGCATCCCCAACTACCCCGACCGCAACCTACCCACCATCTTTGTCTACCACGAGGAAGAGATGAAGGCACAGTACATCGGGCCTCTGGTTTTCGGAGGCATGAATCTCAAAGTTGAAGGTAAAAGACGATATCCTTAGCTATACTCTCAAGAAGGACATTTTATTTGTGTTTATTTATACTAGGTTAGGATGCTATTAGTTACATGATTTAACAAACAACTCTAACAACTTCCTCAGTTTTGTTTATTGTTAATATTTTATGAGTGACAATTGTTTTAGATATTACACTAAGCTTGATCCCATCATCCTCAGAGCTGGAGTGGAGGTTATCGGAATCTGGTGCTGTCAAGACAGACCTGGAAGAAAACCCCAAGAAGCAGATTGAAGACAAGCTAATGTCGTCGATTCGATCCACTCTCCCCACACGGAAAGACAGTGACTCAGAAGAAGAGAACTAGCCCCCTAACCACCAAATAACATTAATCTAACGCTCCACTATCACTGAGTGGGGATGGATCTCTGCTGTGGTGATGGTTAGAGTGTTGGGCTGAGTGGTTAGAGTGTTGGGCCTGTAATCAAAAGGTTGCTGGATCGAATCCCCGAGCTGACAAGGTAAAAATCTGTTACTCTGCCCCTGAACAAGGCAGTTAACCCACTGTTCCTAGGCCATCATTGTAAATAAGAATTTGTTCTTAACTGACTTGCCTAGTTAAATAAAGGTACCAACAAAAAAAAAGTGTTCAAATGCACACCTCTATGCTTAACGCAGAGAGACTCCATCCGAGTACTATGCCTTACCGGTTGCAGGATCTCTTGTTAAGTGATCCTTCTCCTAAATCAGATCGGACTCTTCAAGTGTTTCTACAGAACCTTTGGTTCAAGATTATTTGGCCTTTTTGATTTTGCACATGCATTTTATAAAATGACAATATAAATGTAAACATTTATAATTGTTAAATGAAATGTAAGTAGCCATTCACCCATGCCAAAATCACGGTTGACAGTTTTTTTTAATAAAGTGTTCGCTGTGACCATCACAAAAAGGACTCCTTTGGTGTATTTGACTCTTGTGTATGTTCACTGTTCACAGATAATGATGTACTTAAATGCCTGTATATGTGTAATTGCCACCTCATTTATATTTACCAATGGAAATCAGGAAGACACTTCACAATCTGCAATGCAGTCACACTTATCTCCATTTATTTCTTCAAAATATCAAGTCCAATGCCAGAGAATGCTGCTTCTGTCTGTCCACCATTTTGTGCTCAATTTTCAGGGGGATGCAGCTTCCAGTTATTCCACAGTTAGATTTTTACATCACACCTTCAGGGAGATCCCGGAGCTTCTGTGTAACAGGGAAGAGCAAAAGCCTCAGTTATAGTTTTGGTGAAATTCTTTGAGTTGTCTGCCTTTCTGTCCTAGCTTTAAAAGGATGTAGTCGTAGTAATGGTCCTAACACCCGTCCGGGGATGCTATATGGCCTGAGGTTCTATATACTGTATGCCTAAAATACATTTGTTATTTATACCTCAATTGAGCCTTGCTGACTGGCCACACCCACTGGCAAAAACTGGTTGAATCAACGTTTCCACGTCATTTCAACAAAACAATTTGACGTTGAATCAATGTGGAAAACTGATTGGATTTGCAAAAAGTAATCAACGTAAGAGAATTTGGTCTCTTTTTTTTCACCCAGGTTTTAACCTAAATCCAATGACATTTTTTGTTGATTTAACATTGAATACACGTTAGTTGATAACTCCACCAAATGGTCCTCTACATCGCTAATAGAAAGGGAATAACACTGTCTCAAAGGAGCTTTTTCAGTTTCCTAAACTTGAGCTTCAATAATATGATTCTGCTAACCATTCGAGTTGAAAAGGGACAGGATTCTTACCAAAAGCAGGAGCTGTTTCTTTCTCCTCTGAGACAGTTTTGGTGACAGGCGCATCAACGGATGCACTGAATGGGACTAGAGAGGAAAAGGCCTGTTAGACCAATCACATTAGATCAATCAATTACATAATGTCGCAATATTATCATCTAAAGATACAGTGCATTCGGAAAGTATTCAGACTTTTTCCACATTTACGTTGCAGCCATATTAAAATTAAATACAAACAATACCTCATAATGACAAAGCAAAGCATTTTTGCAAAAAAAAACTGAAGTATCACATTTACATAAGTATTCAGACCCTTTACTCAGAACTTTGTTGATTTACCTTTGGCAGCGATTACAGCCTCGAGTCTACTTGGGTATAACACTACAAGCTTGGCACACCTATATTGAGTGAGTTCCTCCCATTCTCTGCAGATCCTCTCAAGCTCTGTCAGGTTGGATGGGGACTGTCACTGCATTTTCAGGTCTCTCCAGAGATGTTTGATCTGGTCCAGGCTCTGGCTGGGCCACTCAAGGACATTCAGGAGGATCTCTCTGTACTTTGCTCTGTTCATCTTTCCCTCGACCCTGACTAGTCTGTCAGTCCCTGCCGCTGAAAAACATCCCCACAGCATGATGCTGCCACCACCATGCTTCACCATAGGGATGGTGCCAGGTTTCCTCCAGACGTGAAGCTTGGCGTTCAGGCCAAAGAAGTCAATCTTGGTTTCATCAGACCAGAGAATCTTGTTTAGGTGTCTTTTGGCAAACTCCAAGCGGGCTGTCATGTGCCTTTTACTGAGGAGTAGTTTCCGTCTGGCCACTCTACCATAAAGGCCTTATTGGTGGAGCGTTGCAGAGATAGTTGTCCTTCTGGAAGGTTCTCCCATCTCCACAGAGGAACTGGAGCTCTGTCAGGGTGACCATCGGGTTTTTGGTCACCTCCCTGACCAAGGCCCTTCTCACCAGATTGCTCAGTTTGGCCGAGCGGCCAGCTCTAGGAAGAGTCTTGGTGGTTCCAAACTTCTTCCATTTAAGAATGATGGACGTGTTCTTGGGGACCTTCAGTGCTGGATAAATATTTTGGTACCCTTGCCCAGATCTCTGCATCGACACAATCCTGTCTTGGAGCTCTACCGACAATTCCTTCGACCTCATGGTTTGTTTTTTGCTCTGACATGCACTGTCAACTGTGGGACCTTATATAGACAGGTGTGTGTGCCTTTCCAAATCATGTACAACCAATTGAATGTACCACGGGTGGACTCCAATCAAGTTGTAGAAACATCTCAAGGATGATCAATGGAAACAGGATGCACCTGAGCTCAATTTTGAGTCTCATAGCAAGGGTCTGAATACTTATGTAAAGGTTTTAATAAATTTGCTAGACTTTCTATAAACATGTTTTCGCTTTGTCATTATGGGCTATTGTGTGTAGATTGATGAGGGAAAAATAACAATTTAATCCATTTTAGAATAAGGCTATAACATAACAAAATGTGGGAAAAGTCAAGGGGTCTGAATACTTTCCGAATGCACTGTAAGTTACCAATTTGTACACTGAGGAATCTTCCTTTACTTACCGCATGCTGTATAGAGCCTACTGAGTTTGCCTTTGAATAGTGAAACAGGAACTGACAAAAAGAGAATATAAGAAGTAAGCACTGTTCCAAAGAGTTTATTTCCTTTTTGAGGTATATAAGGTATATATATATATATGTGTATAGGGTAGGAATAAAAATGCGATATTGTTGAGGAACTTACTCTTTTGAATACATTCTGAACTTGCTGCTGTGAGGGGAGAGGGACAGGGAGAGAGTAAGCATCCTGACAGAACAGATATAATATATTATATGTGATAAGATTGAGTTGTGCAGTTACTTAGCCTTACCTCATTATGATCTCTCCACATCATATCTCCCACATCAGTCTGGATCCCAGGATCCTGCAGCAAACAAACCAATGGTTCAAACACAAGTCTATAAGACATCACTAAACCCAAGAAAACCTTAAAGCTGTTGGACATGACATCCATTGTGTACTAATATCTGTTGCAAAGTAATAATCATGTCTCTGTAACCTGTGTTTCCAACTGATGAGAGTAGACTGAAGGTATAAATGTTCTTATGCCCCTCATGTCCCCCAGTCTGATTCAAGTTACAGTGTGACTCACTACTGTGTTCCCCACCCCCTCACTACATCTACCCTACCCCATCCACCAAGTAAATCATTTAATTTGGATGGAATTACCTGCAGACCACCTATTCAAATAGAATGATTTTTTTCCAGAGGTTTGCAAATAAAACAGATAATAACAGTAGAGGACTGAGGCTGCATTTACAAAGGGGCAGCCAAATTCTAATCTTTTGCAAAGAAATTGTCTTTTGACAGCCCATTATGTTTAAACAGTGAGAGACTGACACGCAGAGGCTGCGATTACTCAGTTAGCCCAATTCTGATATTTTGACCAATTATTTTCAAAAGATCGGAATTGGGCTGCCTGTGTAAAGACAGCCAAAGGTACAGACTAAAAGCCAATTTATGTTTGATCCGAAAATGTGGTTGGAGACTCCGTATGGAGGGTGTGACGCAATTGCGGAGCCTACGGAGGCATGCCGGTGCCAAGTTGAGCTCCGTACCACAGCTCCTTGTGCCTCCCAAATTTTGTAACAATGCAGAGGGCTCCGCACAGCTCTGCACTGACACGATTGGTTGAAGGTAGGTGGGGGCGGGAGGTCCTGTTGAAAGAGAAACTAAATTCCTTGACAACTTCCTTCTGAGCTCTACTCAACAGCTCTGTGCTGCTCCGCGTAGCACATGAAGAATAAATGCCCTGACTTCTCCAGAGGCCGTATCACTGTAAATGCCTCACGGCCAATGCAGATGTCGGATTGACAATGCAGCACCTTTAAGACTGCTCATAGACACGGAGGCCCATTTCTGATATTTTGACCAATCACAGACCTTTTCACATCAGATCTTTTTCAGAGTTGATTAATCAAAAGACCAATTAGTGAAAAAAAGATCAGAATCGGGCTGCCTGTCTAAACGCAACCAGAGTGGTGCACATTCAAGGCACATATTGATTGTTTTGTTGTCTAGTACACCTTCAAAATGTTGACACTGCCTTTGACTCTGGTATCAGATAAGGAAATGTAATGGTAATCAACACATCATTATTTGTTTGAAAACAAATTTTACAATAACCAATTTGTTTAAAAAAATAATTACACAATTGCCTTTTATTGGCACATTTGAAAAACATTAAGGCTGCGTTTACACAGAGCCCAGTTCTGATCTTTCTTTTAACCAATCACATCAGATATTTTCACATCAGATATTTTTTTACAGCTGATCTGATTGTTTTAAAATTCAAATTAGTGGAGGAAAGAAAATCGGAATTAGGCTGCCTGTGTAAATGCAGCCTTTGTCCCATACCTTTGTCAAAGCAATTCCATGTTCACACTCTTTGCTGGGATAAGCCTCTAAAGATAGATACAAATTGTCAGTTTTAAAAGTCTATATTTATAATGTTACCAATCTATAATCAACATTAATAAAATGCATGTAATTGACAACTATTATCAACAATATCAATGAATAGCAAACCAACAGAGAAGTCAATTGGACGTTGAGAAACACTTACAATTATATGATTAGTTTTGTTTTTAGAAAGTTATATTGAAATTAACTTAAATTGTATACATCATATTCTCTCACCTGTCGCCTTCCAACATCCAAGGCACCAGACCAAATGAAGGAGGCAAAGTTGTCGCAGATACGTTGCGCTCATCTCGAGCTATCAGATTCATGCGCTTTGGTGAGGGTATAGCTTCTCTGTGTGTGGTTTGGTGCTGCAGGAGTAAGTCTTGTTATATCGCAACGTCAGGTCCCAGAATTGAACACTAATTACTTTCTCAATCGAGAGAATTATATAGGCTATAATAACTTTGATGGGAGAAGCATCATCTCCCACGCAGAGGTGACCAATCAATGTCCCACTGGTCTACTTGATCATCATCTGAGTCTTAGTGCGCAAGTGCCCTCTCTCTCGCCTGTCGGACAATAACAACTTGTGTAAGTCAATTTTGACAACGGTTTTTAGATACATTTAGATAAGAAACGAAATAAAATAAATTAATCAAAAACAGAATGTCACAATATAAAATTGAAATGGAAGTTATACATTGATTAAAGGAAATTGTTTTTGGATGACCTGATGATGAAGGCTACCAAAGAAATGTATTATGTAGGTCCTAACTGTTTGTGTGTAAACAACCTTTTAACTCTGTGATCTTGAGGAAATGACACAGAGTTGAAATGTCTCCATTTCTCATGATCTAATTTGTCTTATCTAATCTCACCTAACTAAAGCTACATCAATTTATCAGTGTTGTGTACATTTACTGATAAGTTATTCTTTTTCATTAGATTGGGTGAGTCTATCTCACCCATGTGTGTGTGGATTAGCTGTGCCTGGACCATGGATGTGGACCATGGATGGAAAATAGCGCAGAGCACTCAAGGAGGAAACCCAGCCTGGAACATGTGAAACAACCACATATAACTTCTCCATTCTGCGTAATTTCAGTTTGTGTTAATTAGTAGTTATGGTTGCATATAACATGGTTATGAATGCTTATGACATCTTATAGTCACTGCTCTCTATGATAGAACTTCAATAGAAAAAAAGGGCTTTTGCAGTTACACTTCAGCTCAACAAATTGATCATTGCATTTAGGGTCCTAACTGTATGTATTTCTTTGTTATAGGTCCCCTGAGCAGTGATTGCATGTTATATCAACCATATTGGAAAGGACTCTTCAGTTCATTTTAGAGACGACCCTCACAGACAGGTGGGGTAGATTTATACCGTTAATAAGCCATTGTATCGATTTGTCAGTACTTTCATCTGGACTGAGGGACCAACTGCAACCAGCCCAGAGGCATGATGGCCACCCATGTGTGTGTGTGAGTCTATCTTTCCTCAGTTTCTATTATTTAAATGACATTAATTGTGGAGGAATATTTTGCGTTCTTGTGTTCCCTCATGGAAATTTGCAATCAACAATCAGATGCTTTCCCAATCACCATCACACTAGTAAAACAAAATACGTCACACAAAAGCTGTTGAGACAGCAATCATCACCCCAATCATCCCACAGCCACACACACAGACTGACATACGAACAAAATAGCATACACTCAAGCACATTAATCTACAAACAGAAAGTGTATTGTCTGAGATGACTTGACCCTCGGCATTGATCTGCCACATGCATTGAACTAATTAGTCCAACCGATTCTAATCACTGCTAGTCATCAACAGGAACCTTTCCTGTTCAACTGTGTTAATGGCTTCCACTGTTCCCATAGGAAACTCCAGAGAGAAACCTCACATGAGAGTGATAGAGGGGGAGATGCAGAGAAAGAAATGCCATAAAGGAGAGATATGGAATAGGAGAGCGTGCAGCCGACTGATAGCCCACGCTCATATTCCCCTTTAAGGGTGAACCTTGCTTTGTAAGACTGCCTCAGGGTCTGAAGAGTCCTCTAAAAGAGGGACACCATCTCTCTCAAAAGGCCTCTTCACCACTAGGTTCCTGTTTTTGCCTTTGCTGTTATTTTCAGGGCCAATCACACTGTACGATGATGAAAACATTTGCATATACTTGACACTGCATGACTATTGAGTGTTGCATTGACGCAAGTGTTCACAACACAGAACTCATTGCTCCTCCGTTCGATGATAGGACACATGAAGAGTTTCATTCCAAAACGGTATATATCAATTTTCAGAAAATGTTGGTAAATTAGCTTTTACTGTTTAAAGAAACGATGAAAGAGATTGGCGTGTTTTTTCAATATCTAATCATGGCATTGGGTTGTTCAATGACAGACATATTATTTATTTGTTTGAAATCTATCACTTGGTTTAATTTCAGAGAGACAAATGGGCCAGCATCACTGTGGAACGCTTTCGACACCTTGTACATGCCCCGATGAATTGAGGCTGGTCTGAGTATAGTAAAACGTTTTCATACACATCTAAAATCTATGAATAAAAAAATCTGAGAACAGTCATATTTTACACACACATGTGGATGTAGTGTTTTGGAAATAAACTCCTCACTTGTTCCTTCGTAAATATCAGAATACAGAATACCAATTAAACCTGGTGTTTTTTACATGATCCAGTGAAGCAGTGCCGGCTCTAACTCTACACATTTTGCCACGGACGTAGAGAACATTTTGCAATTTTACAACAAATTTCATGCAATTCTACTCCTTTTGCAATCAAGCAATTATGCTATGATAATGATATCTGAGTGAGAGTGTCTAACAAAATCAATGGGGGCCCCCTGGAGGTCAGGGCGCATGGGCACGTGCCCGGTCGGTATTCAGCCATGATTAAAGTTTAGATAACTAGCTAGACTAATTTACCAATCTAAAAATTGTTAGCTGACATGGCTAAATGAGTGACTGTCAGTGACTGATGCACAACAAAATGTTGAACTTTCAACAGTAAGCCGAGACCACGACTGAGTTTCTAGCAGCTGGGGGCCCTAAGCGACCGCTTATGTCGCTTATGCCTGGAGCCGAACCTACGTGTGTATCTGTGTGTGTTACATTGAGTGAGAGAGAGAGTGTGTGTAAGTGTGTCCTTGAAAGGATGTGTTTGTGTTGTGTGGGTGTTGTGGGATTAGGTAAGCCCTCCCTTGGTCAGACCTATCAAACAGCAAGTGAACAACAGCTGGAGGAGAGATGGATGCACAACAATAAGATGACCTAACCTGTTTCAATTAATGACTCAAAGGACAGTGATACACCTCTCCCACAGTGCATCAACCCAACATCCTAGTGTTTGGCTGCATCTAGTCCTCGATTTGCCACTGGCCTTTATGGGACTATGGGGATGAAGATTTGCCTCAGGCTCTGCACTCCAATGGAATCTCCCATGATGACTCCATTTCAGTTTAATTTTACACAACTATTTGATGTGATTTGATCCTGATCTCATACGCACAACTCAGCTGAGTAGTAAAAGTTAACATCACACAAACTATTGAGTTCCCTTAATCATGTACTAATTATTGACTCCCAATTTCCTTTGTTTTATACCTGTCAGTACTTGAATATGTAATATCCATCTCACTCCCTGCCATTGCTCGGTATCAACCTCAGAGGGAGTAGAGAGTGTGAACACCTAACTGAGTGAAGGTGTGAGTGTTTTACCACTGTGTCAGTTAGCCTCACAGAGAAACATGGCTATAATGAAGTATGACGTTAGCACACAGCAACATGACCAGTTCCTGGGACAGGTCACAAATTAGTCAAATGTCAGGGGACACTCTAGAAGGTGTCAAATCACCTGTCCCTGTTCTTTCAGACAGTGAATATTGTTGTATTGACTAAATGACACCAAACACACTATCTCACAGCTGAAAACGAATGTTGTCTTGCCTTAAAGGCACAGTGCATTTTCCTGTGTACTAAGCAATGTGGAATTGTTTTAAGAAGGTTATACCAAGGATAATTTAGCTATTTGATTTTGAATTTTAAGAACCCTTGAAGTATCCCAAAAATATTTTGGCCTTACTGCTATTAGCCCATACAAACACATTGAATAACAGATTCACTGGAACAACAGATAGTCCCCCCAAAACATATCAATTAAGTTTGTTCTGAAGTGTCTGTCCTACATTTGAGAGATATAAGAAAGATCAGAAAACATTACTTATCTTTTATATATATTTTTTTGTATTTAACCACTAATTTTTGGTACTAAACAATCTCCAGCTGAAGGCTGGGACTAAACACAAGCAAAAGATAACTAATGTCCATAACAATTATATAGTATGTATACGCTAGGTATTGTTGTCCATTTGTTTACTCCAGGAGGGGTGGTAGGGCTACAGGAGAATACTATTTAAAAATATATTTAAAATTATACAGTACCAGTCAAAAGTTTGGACACACCTACTCATTCAAGGGTTTTTCTTTATTTGTACTATTTTTACTGATAGTGAAGACATCAAAACTATGAAATAACACATATGGAATCATGTAGTAACCAAAAAAGTTACATATTTTTATATATAATATATATTTTATATTTGAGATTCTTCAAAGTAGAACGTAACACCACCCTTTGCCTTGATGACAGCTTTGCACAATCTTGGCATTCTCTCAACCAGCTTCATGAGGAATGCTTTTCCAACAGTCTTGAAGGAGTTCCCACATATGCTGAGCACTTGTTGGCTGCTTTTCCTTCACTCTGCAGTCCAACTCATCCCAAACCATCTCAATTGGGTGGAGGTTGGGTGATTGTGGAGGCCAGGTCATCTGATACAGTACTCCATCACTCTCCTTAGTCAAATAGCCCCTACACAGCCTAGATGTGTGTTTTGGGTCATTGTCCTGTTGAAAAACAAATGATAGTCCCACTAAGCGCAAACCAGCGTATCGCTGCAGAATGCTGTGGTAGCCATGTTGGTTAAGTCTGCCTTGAATTCTAAATAAATCACAGACAATGTCACCAGCAAAGCACCCCCACACCATCACACGCCCTCCTCCATGCTTCACTGTGGGAACCACACATGCAGAGATCATCCGTTCACCTACTCTGCGTCTCAGAAAAACACGGCGGTTGAAACCAAATTTTTTTAAATGTGGACTCATCAGACCAAAGGACACCGGTCTAACGTGTTTATTGGCCCAAACAAGTCTCTTCTTCTTATTGGTGTCCTTTAGTAGTGGTTTCTTTGCAGCAATTCGACCATGAAGGCCTGATTCACGCAGTTTCCTCTGAACAGTTGATGTTGAGATGTGTCTGTTACTTGAACTCTGTGAAGCATTCATTTGGGTGATGTGCAGTTAACTCTAATTAACTTATCCTCTGCAACAGAGGTAACATTAGGTCTTCATTTCCTGTGGCGGTGCTCATGAGAGCCAGTTTCATCGTAGCGCTTGATGGTTTTTGCAACTGCACTTTTCCGAATTGACTGACCTTGATGTCTTAAAGTAATGATGGACTGTTGTTTCTCTTTGCTTATTTGAGCTGTACTTGCCATAATATGGACTTGTTCTTTTACCAAATAGGGCTATATTCTGTATACCACCCCTTCCTTGTCACAACACAACTGATTGGCCAAAACGCTTTAAGAAGGAAAGAAATTCCACAAATGAACTTTTAACAAGGCACACCTGTTAATTGGAATGCATTCCAGGTGACTACCTCATGAAGCTGGTTGAGAGGATGCCAAGAGTGTACAAAGCTGTCATCAAGGCAAAGGGTGGCTACTTTGAAGAATCTCAAACACGTTTTTGGTTACTACATGATTCATATGTGTTATTTCATAGTTTTTATGTCTTCAATATTATTCTACAATGTAGAAAATAGTAAAAAATAAAGAAAAACCCTTGAATGAGTAGGTGTGTCCAAACTTTTGACTGCTACTGTTTATTTACAAAGAACTATATTTGGGGGACTGGAAATGATGCAGACAATTACATTGATAGAAGCAACAATCTATCTTCAAAATGAAAGCTGATCTATCCCCCCCCCCCCCCCCCCCCAACAAACTAGAGTAAGTGTGTATCCCAAACTGTTTGACACTACAGACAGAAGCTGGCAGATCGGCTGTACCGACTTCAGACAAGTCCCAAGACACTTGTGGGGAGTATCATCTTTCCATAGAGGGGCGCTACAGACAATTTTTTTGTAATAAGAGCGATTTTCGGGAAGTCTCATGTTCTGACAAACACCACTCTAGCTCTGTCACTTTTCACCGCAGATGTGGAAGTGCAACATCGGAGGATGCGATGGATTGAGACAGATATCTCTAGTTTAAATTGACAGATTGTTATTGTGATTTTTTAAATTATGCTAATTAGGGGTGCAGACATCAACTCTAGTTTTTAAAAGTTCATCTAGTCATCTAGTTAAACTTTAATTGGTTCACTAACCACTGCTGCTGCCAAGTCTCCATGACAATATTTGTTATGTACAACATTAACTACGGGTGAGTCAGGCTGGACAGGGAAGGCCAAGTCTAGATTTTATGATCCAGTTTATTGGCGGTCATAGAACTTCCTTCCAGGAATTTGACACTGTGAGTCAGTTATACTGTATATATATATTGACTAGGTTAGTCATCCTTGCCCAATCAATGACATAAGACTTCTCTCTTCAACAAAGGTCATATTCTCAGTTTAAGCTAGATTACTAGCTAGGCTGGAACCTACGCATTTGTGGATGACTCAATGGTTTATTGTCTTACATCCAACGGCATAAAAGGGTTTCAAATGTAAAACGAGAACCTGGAATAATGAAGTAAAGGACATGGCGCCATCTTGTGGTGTATAATGGTGGCAGACAAACCTCTTCGGTTTAGAATCAGATAATGAACATGTTAAGAAGATTAAGAGCTCTTTGCACAAGTCCTGAACAAGCACTAGTGTCTGCTTGAGCTCTGGCGAGACTTGTTATCGATTTCATAAAAGCACAATTTCATTCATATGAGGGACACAGCAGTCTAATGAACTATGTGACTAAAATGTTACTGACTCAAGAATATGACCGTCTCCATGATCCATGTCCCATGCCTTGAAGAGGGACACTACATACACTACATGACCAAAAGTATGTGGACACCTGCTTGTCGAACATCTCATTCCAAAATCATGGGCATTAATATGAGGTTGGCCCCCCCTTTGCTGCTATAACAGTCTCCACTCTTCTGGGAAGGCTTTCCACTAGATGTTGGAACATTGTTGCAGGGACTTGCTTCCATTCAGCCACAAGAGCATTAGTGAGGTCAGCACTGATGTTGGGCGATTAGGCCTGGCTCGCAGTCTGTGTTCCAATTCATCCCAAAGGTGTTCGATGGGGTTGAAGTCAGGGCTATGTGCAGGCCAGTCAAGTTCTTCCACACCGATCTCGACAAACCATTTCTGTATGGAGCTCGATTTATGCACAGGGGCATTGTCATGCTGAAACAGGAAAGGGCTTTCCCCAAACGGTTGCCACAAAGTTGGAAGCACAGAATCGTCTAGAGTGTCATTGTATGCCGTAGGGTTAAGATTTCCCTTCCCTGGAACGAAGTAGCCTAGCCCGAACCATGAAAAACAGCCCCAGACCATTATTCCTCCTCCACCAAACTTTCCAGTTGGCACTATGCAGTCGGGCAGGTAGCATTCTCCTGACATCCGCCAAACCCAGATTCATCTGTTGGACTGCCAGATTCAAGCGTGATTCATCCCAACAGAGAACATGTTTCCACTTCTCCAGAGTCCAGTGGTGGAGAACTTTACACCACTCCAGCCGACGCTTGGCATTGTGCATGGTGATCTTAGGCTTGTGTGCGGATGCTCAGCCATGGAAGCTCCCGACAAACAGTTATTGTGTTGACATTGCTTCCAAAGGCAAATTGGAACTCTGTAGTGTGTTGCAACCGAGGACAGGCGATTTTTACGCGCTATGCGCTTCAGCACTCGGTAGTCCTGTTCTGTGAGCTTGTGTGGCCTACTACTTCACGGCTGAGCCGTTCTTGCTCCTAGACGTTTCCACTTCACAGTAGCAGCACTTACAGTTGACTGGGAGCAGAAATTTGACAAACTGACTTGTTGGAAAGGTGGCATTCTATGACGGTGCCACGTTGAAAGTCACTGAGCTCTTCAGTAAGGCCATTCTGCTGCCAATGTTTGTCTATGGAGATTGCATGGCTGTGTGCTTGATTTTATACACCTGTCTGCAGCGGGTGTGGCTGAAATAGCCAAATCCACAAATTTGAAGGGCTGGCCACAAACCTTTCTATATATAGTGTAAGAAGAGACTATAGGCACTACATAGTGTGAATCATTGATGAGCCTATTACAGACTACGTCACCAACACATGACAACAGGAAAACTGAATTTAGATTACACAGATTATATCAAAAGGAGGTTGAGATTGTCAACAAAACATGTAGCCTATAGACACAAACATACGTCACAGTTTATAATGATTGCTTTTAGCAGGAAATACAATTACTTCTAAATGCTCAAGGGAATGGAAAAAGGGTTAGTAAAATTTATGAGCATTTGATGCGTCATTCTCTGGGATATGTGTTGTTATTTTACCTGGATAGAATACGGCATGAGATTAAATTAGGTTTATTATTAACACTTGCTACACTGGGAATCAATTGTACATGGCTACCATAGCAACAACACCATGTGTACTCTAAACCGCCTGACTGCAGCTGTGTATGTATGTGTGTGTGTGTGTGCCTGCGTGAATGTGAGAGAGAAGAACTCATTAGACAATCATCCCACTCAGCCCCTCAGTGGGATAGATGGTTGTTGTGGATGTTTTGCTGTAGCGTTTTCTTTCATAACCTCAGCCCAGTGAAACACAGGCAGGAGGACTGGCAGGCTGTGTTCTTTAATGATACCCTGACTGCCACGTGCTGTGCTGCACGTGGTGGAGGTGAGGAGACAGTGCTGCAGGTGGGAGAGAATCTGACAGGTGATCTTAGAGAGAGAACAGGGACATGCGGGGCCGGTTACCTCGTGCACCTGGGACTGCATGTGGTGAAATGGACTGGGGAAATGGACAACCATAAAAGAACATTCTATGTATTCACTCCCTCAATTGAGTGAAGAAGATTTTTTTTTTATTCTGCCTAGACACAAATATGGGTTGTTGTTGAATTGCGGTGGCATTTGCATCCCTCTTTTGTAACCCTGAAAAACACTAATATTTAAAATAGTTACACATCATACATGTTGATGATAGAACATAATGCAAGTCCTTTATAGTGCAAAACTTTGTTTATGCATTGTTTGAAGGTAAGCAAATTGGTTGTCCCTGTAGATATCTATTATTTTGAATGCTACAATGTAAACAAAAACATTTAACATATTGTAGATCAATAAAAACAAACAAACAACTTTTTTTTCTTTTTACAAATATAATATGTCTCTAAGTTGTATTTCATTGGTGTTAATTAGTAAATGTCTTGTAAATGGTTAATGACCTTAGATTTTAGCATCTGTGGCCTCCATTCAAGAAAATAAAATCCTAAATTAACTACCATTTCATCATTGGTGTTACACCTCCTGCTGGTGGCAAAATGTTGTCATAATAGTAGTAAAGTCATTAAGCTGCCATATTAGTTGATTTAGTATGGGAAGATGTACCCATGGCATTTTGTGGGAAATTAACTGAAGTTTAAAAATAAATAAATAATATCTATATATTTAAACTGAAGTTAATTTCCCACAAAATGCCATGCCCAAATTCCACCGCAATCCAAGAACGACCCATTCACATTAGAAGTGACAAGCAATAAAAGTAATAAAAGGTGATACTGTATCAAATAAAATATATAAATATCATATATAAAAGTGTCAATTCAATTACATTGCAGTCACTGACAATCAAAACAATTACTATGTCAATGGCATTCCACAAAATCCAAACAAATCTTGCTGAACAAATTATGCAACAAAATATGCATAGCCTTGATTAGAGGGGATTACATGGGGCCAGCCCAATGAACCGGTAGCTAAGCCTTCACTTACTCCCAGAGAGAGAGAGAGAGAAGAGCGAGAGAGAGAGAGAGAGAGAGAGGGGGAGAGGGAGAGAGAGAGAGAGAGTATTCTGGAAGTACAGTATCTACCTGTGAAGGTATCTAACTGGGCTGGTGGTGGTGGTACAATGTTTTTTAATGCCAAATCTGTCATTTTATTTGACAATGGGATAAATTGCTAATGCGTAAATACCGGAGTGCAGGTTTGATTGGACTAAGCCCTTAGAGGAAGTATAGATGTCTTCAACCTCAAGCCTCTGTCAGCCCAGCTACCAGAATTGATTGTCACGTGTAGCCACTGAAGGCATATCCCAACCCTGGCTAATCACCTCATCAAGTGGTCAAGGCTGGCAATATGAAGCCAAAGAGGCACAAAACCAACATGACTGCTGTTCTCAAGTAGCCCTGTTTGCCTCTTAAGCTCAACAACAAGCCCCTAGTTATAAACATTATGTTTTTCTTCAGGGAGAGATGGTGATTGCATCTCTCACGAAACTAAACAAATGAGAGATTGTCCGGGAACAGCTTTCTCTTGTGTTAGAGTAGAGGAGGGCTCCTTGTTTTAGATGGTGTTTAACAAGAACAAGTGATTTCTTTATACCATGGAGAAGATTGTTTCTTCGAATTGACAATTGCGCATTCAAGGGTGAAAATAGAAACAATGTCTCTTGGGGCTGTTTTGAATCCTTAAAGAGAGTGATAGGTTTGCACGCATATACAGTATAATAAGTCATCCACACAACATATTAGGTGATGAACCTTGCATAACGTGTTAAGAAAGGGCAAATTAGTTAGTATTGTATTACCACTGTTTTACCCAAACAGGTATGCCAAGCGAACAACTTTCCTGTCTGACGCTCCACATTGGTTTTTAATTCTAGATAAGTGGCACCTGGAACTTTTCCCTAATACTTAGAAAAAAGGGCTCCAAAAGGGTTTTTCGGCTGTCTACATAGGAGAACTCTTTTTAGTTCCAGGTATAACTTTTTTGGGTTCCCTCTGTGGAAAGGATTCTACCAGGAACCAAAAAGGGTTTATTCAAACGACTATCTTAACATCCTACATTATCCTGATAATGTCAAAGGCCTGTTCTGTGTTTGTGGATTCCAAATACCAGTAAATTATATGGTCAATAACCCCAACTGTATTACAAGTTCAGTACCTCTAGGCATTATCTTATGCAAACCTAACTCTTATGAAATATAACTCTTATGTCAACACCTTATAACATTACTAGTCACTGTGACTCATGAGATACTGTGTAAATACTCATTACTTAACTGTGATAAATGTGGTGAAACGCATATAACAGTGAGTTTCTTCCTTCTCTTCTTAACCAGAATCTCAGGTTAGCCCTGGATTATTGTGCTACGGGGATTAAATGGTTTTTATAGCAGAGGTTTGGGCTTTCCTTCACCTCTCTGACTTCTGCATGCATACTGACCAGAGGAGACCCTAATGGCCTGTTCTGCTTTTGCCTTTGTCTGAGTGTGTGTGCCCTGTTATAAAACTGTTATACATCATTAAACAGTATATAAAATGAAAATAACCCTGAGTATTTCACAAGACGTGAGCAATAGACCTCCTCAACAGGGAACACTTTGTTCCTTCCTATGACGGATGGATTGTGTCATAGACTAGACAGGTCATACAAAATGAGAGACTTAATAAGTTTACCTTGAGGGTGCAACATCTGTGTCATATAACCTTAAAAAGACTTGCTGTCTTAAAGATAAAGGATTTATCTTCCCTGTGCTTGTTAATTTCTATTTTCTTTGTTAAGTTTAGACCATCCCTCATTAAGATTGGTAGAGCAGCAGCATCATAAGTGTGTGAAATGTTGGGAGGTGTGAGTCACCATAAAAGCTGAGGTCATCCTTATACAACTTTCAAATGACATAAACAATGTTACCTGGCTGAGAGTTGGAGAGAGGAAGGGATAGTTAGGGTCATCCACAGAAATTACACACTGACTCTGAGATTTGATGATTTGTGTTCTTTTTTGTAGCTACTTAGTAGTAGCCTGCTACCTGAGGTGGACATATTACTGTCATCATATTTATCATATTGAATAATGGCTAAAGTTTCTGTTTTGACAATGGCTAAAGTTTCTGACATCCACAAGTAATTTTGACCACATTTTCAAAGGGTGGGATAACACTCAATTAAAGAAAAAAAATGTCCATATGTTAACAGTATAAGAATGACAAAGCTTTTTTGAACCACAACAAAATAGATTGCACAAATTCTTCAACATATAATTTATAGTTTACAAATAGCCTGCTGCCTACATTACATTTCAGAGGTACTGTATATCATTTTGGACATCATTTTAATAACCTTCTGCTGTTTTCTGTGTCTTTTAAATCACTGCAATAGAGTAATTCTAGCTCTGCTCCTTATATAAAGGATTACATAAAACAATGCACCCCCCTCCCCCTCTCAGAACAGTGCTATAACCAGTGCAATTCTAATGAAGATGAAACAACAGTCTAGGGGTCTAGGTATTCTATTAACATACCTGGATATTCTCTCTAGTCAGATATATATCTAAAACATAGTGTTACAATAAGAAATGTCCGGTTGTTACATGACCGGAGTGCCTGGCGATCCACACTGACGGTAAGCTGTTATACAATGTTGATATGTTATATAAGTGAGCCATTTAATGGACCAATAACGTTTCACAGATACCATCACGTGCTTCCCTGCGCTTTGTTCGGCGAATCATCGTCGCTGAATTTGAAGTCGCCAACTGAACAACTATGGAGTACGGCGAGGACCAGATACTTGTATTTTTGAATGCATCGTTTTGACCGAACAAGAAAAGTTTGAATGTCAAGACCCGGGCAGAGGAACTAACTAAGCTTTCCGGCTACAGTGAGCGCAAGAGGTTAGCCAGCTAGGGAAATTAATAGGGTTGATTAAGGTCTTATATAAAAACAGGTAACGTGAAATTGCACTCGGACCTTTGCGCTACAGAACGTTACTCACAGGAAGCCGTCCTTTTGCATTCAATTACTTTTAAAGTCTGCAAGCCTCCGACGAATGATAACAACAATGTTTTGCTATCTAGAAGTACAGACCTAACGTTACTTGCTGTCATTTTGGCGAGGCGTAACGTCGCGGTCGTCAGCCAAACCTGGAGAGACTCGGTGTCTAACGTTATTTCCTCAGAAGGGAGTGACTAGGTGGATATAAACGCACTGGAAATGGCCATTGCTGTGATGTGATGTAATGTAGAATCCGAATATATATCGGTTTTGAAAAATGGGAAGTCTACATACAAACTATTGACATTTTAGCAGTCACCAGCTTGGTGCGTATTGCATTGGGCTCTCGCGGAATGAGGCCTAACCAGGTCTTCTTTTGGAAAACGACACGAGTCTTTCACGATGGTACGTGTAACGTTATAGTCAATTATTTTTGTGAGAAGTAAGGAGTGTCCCCCCCAGTATCAGTTAACTTTAACACAGTTTGTTATATGTCATATTTCGAGATGAATATGGAGACTGTAATCCATGGTCACCAGTCGGCGCAGTTTGTCCACACGGTATACAACCCTGAAGCAGCGAGTATATGTCCTGAAATGCTCGAAGTGGCAGAGGAAGCAAACCGGGCAGGTGACTACGACCTTGCCGCGGAGATCTATAGTTCTCAGCTGGCGGACCTCCAGTATCCAGACCGTGGCCTCTGTTTGCGCAAAGCCGACGCTTTGGCCCAGAGCGGGCGGATAGCGGAGGCGCTTGACTCGTACTGCACCGCGGCCAACATTGTCGAACTTCGGCCAGGCGAATTGCAGATTCTGGTTGAAAACATAGCACGGACTCTTCGCGAGAAGAAGCTAAACATTAATGCGAAGGCGACGAGTTGTCATAATAGTGGGAATGGAAACGATGGGGTTGAGGCCGATGGGGCGTTTGAAGAGGAGCCCCTGGACTTGTTTTCATGCCGCCTTTGCAGGTGTTTACTGTCAGAACCAACCACCTTGGAGTGCGGTCATACGTTTTGCAAACATTGTTTAGAAGAAGAAACTGTCAAAGACTGCATACAGTGCAAACATAAACTGGACAAAAAAGACAGACAGGTCCTGCCCATTGGGTTTAGAGTAAATGTCATCCTCAGTAGTTTGTTGGATAAATGTTTCGACTCTGAAAGTAAAGCCAGGAGGCATTGGATAGAAGGTGAGGTCTCACGAAAGAAGCACGACTACACTGATGCCTTGGAGAAGTACAACAAAGCCGTAGAACTGGGTAAGATAATGTAACATTTACAGTAAGTTTTAATAAGCAATTGTCGAATTAATGTTTTAGAACAGATTGTGTATTTTGTTTCCCTCTTACCGATTTAAAACCAGATATCTGGGAGACTACCTACTTTTCACCACTCGGCATTGTGTCACCGATAGGGGGCAACACTGCACCAATTCCAGCTTTCGAAGCAATCCTTTCATAAGCCTAGTAGCCCCACCCCCTTTATTACCTAACCTACATTTCTACCCTGAGTCACATACCCCATGGATTGATTTAATAATGTTTGCATAATGGTTATGCTGTTACTCCATTTAGTCTTTTCCTCACTGGCTATGTAGAATAAGTAGGCCTTTTTATTAGGGCATATTATATTATTGGATGTAAGCATGTTGCCAATTATTGTCATGAATCTTGACCTGGAGGCAGCTCTGCAGAGTGGTCACTAGCTAGCACAGCCACTAAGTCATACAATCAGATTTTAACACTAACCTTAACCACACTGCTAACCCTAATACCTAACCTTAAATTAAAGCTGCAATATGTGAGTTTTAGATCTGTCATTCTCATTGACAGCAAGTCTAAGAAGAGAGTCTATGCTTCCTGTTAAGTTTCATTTTTGCGTACACCAGCATCAAACAGCTTAAAATACAGTATTTTTGGTTATTGTTTAGGTGGTACAATGATTCTCTTGCCTGTTTTGTCACATAAACTGAAATTAGGCAAATTATCACCAGGAAATGGCGGAGCGTTTTCTGTGTATTGCACCTTTAAGGCCAAAAAACAAATTGTTGTTTTCTAGAATTTCTATTATATAGCAAATTTTGACTTTGCATCTGGTCCATCTAGTGAAAATCGCTCAGTTCTGCCTCCAGAACAAGATTCATGACAATAAATGTCAACCTGTCTTAAGCAACATGGTCTCTGGAGCAGAGAGGCCATGGCAGCCAAAATAAGGGACACATCCTATACTTCTACATAGGTTCTTTATGTCCGCATTGGAGTGATTCTCAGTTCAACCATGGCAGTAGAAAATTGAGTTTGAAAAACATGATGCATCTGCAACAATTAACTCATTCTGAAGACTAAGATCCCTAGTTTATGGCACAGGGATCAATAAAGTATCTATCCGGCCATCCCAGAATCTTGTACATTTTCACCCCAAATTCTCATTGCAGAAATGTGTCCGGATTAAATACTCTGGTAATTTTACTTTAGAAAAAACAAACTTATTTTCATAAAACACAATGTTGCTATAGTTTGTCTGTAAATAGTAACAATGGTATATTAGTTGAAGTTTACATTAAACTATATTATTTATTATCTAAAAACAGTGCCTGCGGACATGCTTCTTATTACGTAACACTTTTTCAAGTTGCTGTAAAACTCAAATAATTTTTAAAAATAGTTTTATTCACCCATGATGCATCATCTATACTAATTGCAACATGTGAAGTGTTGGTCCCATGTTTCATGAGCTGAAATAAAAGAGCATTTCTCCTTTGCCAAGATAATCCATCCACCTGACAGGTGTGGCATATCAAGAAGCTGATTAAACAGTGTGATCATTACACAGGTGCACCTTGTGCTGGGGACAATACAAAGCCACTCTAAAATGTGCAGTTCAGATGTCTCAAGTTTTGAGGGAGTGTGCAATTGACATGCAGACTGCAGGAATGTTCACCAGAGCTGTTGCCAGAGATTTTAATGTTCATTTCTCTACCATAAGCCGACTCAATGTTGTTTTAGAGAATTTGGCAGGACGTCCAACCGGCCTCACAACAGCAGACCACGTCTAACCACTCCAGCCCACGATCTCCACATCCGGCTTCTTCACTTGCAAAATCGTCTGGGACCAGCAACCCGTACAGCTGATGAAAATGGAATTGCACAACCGAAGAATTTCTGCACAAAGTGTCAGAAACTGTCTCAGGGAAGCTCGTCATCCTCACCAGGCTTGTAACCGACTTCAGTTGGCAAATGCTCACATTTGATGGCCACTGGCATGCTGGAGAAGTGTGTTCTTCACGGATGAGCGCCTGTGTCAACTGTACTGTGCAGATGGCCAAACGGTTCTATTTTTGTCTCATCAGACCAAAGGACACTTCTCCAAAAAGTACGATCTTTGTCCCCATGTGCAGTTGCAAACCGTAGTCTGTTTTTTTATTGCGGTTTTGGAGCAGTGGCCTCTTCCTTGCTGAGCGGCCATTCAGGGCATTGTCGATATAGGACTTGTTTTACTGTGGATATAGATACTTTTGTACCTGTTTCATCCAGCATCTTCACAAGGTCCTTTGCAGTTGTTCTGGGATTGATTTGAACCTTTTCGCACCAAAGTACGTTCATCTCTAGGAGAGAGAACGCGTCTCCTTCCTGAGTGGTATGACTGCTGCGTGGTCCCATGGTGTTTATACGTGAGTACTATTGTTTGTACAGATGAACGTGGTACCTTCAGGCGTTTGGAAATTTCTCCCAAGAGTGAACCAGACATGTTTAGGTCTACATTTTTTTTCTTCTTCTGGCTGATTTCTTTTGATTTTCCCATGATGTCGAGCAAAGAGGCTTGAAGGTAGGCCTTGAAATACATCCACAGGTACACCTCCAATTGACTCAAATTATGTCAATTGGCCTATCAGAAGCTTTAAAGCCATGACATCATTTTCTGGAATTTTCCAAGCTGTTTAAAGGCACAGTCAACTTAGTGTATGTAAACTTCTGACCAACTGGAATTGTGATATAGTGAATTATAAGTGAAATAGTCTGTCTGTAAACAAATTGTTGGAAGAATTATTGTGTCATGCACAAAGTAGATGTCCTAACCGACTTGCCAAAACTATAGTTTGTTAACATGAAATCTGTGGAGTGGTTGAAAAATTAGTTTTAATGACTTCAACCTAAGTGTTTAAACTTCTGACTAAAACGGTATATATTTTTGTAGAGGGTAGATTATGCAAAATTATATTTAACTTTATTACAATACATATCAATTGCAAGGTGGAGTCGATTGCCAAAACACTGCAACCTCGTCCATCCGTTTAGGTTTAGTGGCAACGTTTGATGCTTCTCATTTGGCTGATCCCAGCCTGCTAGCGAGTTCTGCAGCCCCTGGCCTGGGCTATTATCTCCCCAGTGTGGTCCTCTGCGCAGCTTCCAGTCAGAATCCATGTAGTGCAGTGTCAATTACACGTAGGGCTCCAGTTGTTGTCGTGAAATAGTGCACCGCTTTCAGCTCCAATGTTATTTTGACCATGATGTTTCTTGTCCAGCTTCTTGAACCCACTTTGCTTAACTGTTGAATTTGGGGCTGTGTTTTTTGCGATGTGGTACGTTGTTATGGCATCTGTTATTTCATTCCATCGGTGAGAGTGTGTTGTATGGGGAGTTGTGTATGCAAACGATTCCATAATGGATTCTTGCCTGGGCTTTTTTTTTGCTCTTGTTATGACGCTTGTTGGCCTCTTCCTCATGTTTCTTCGCCATGCATTCGTCAGGCTGTATTACATGTATTGCCTGTGTTTCAAATGGTGGAATAAGTTGCTTGTGTTTCCTCGAGTTGCGTCACCTGCAATATGGCCATTATTTAACCCTGTAAAAACAAGTCCTCTTTTGCAACCCCTGATGTCTCTGAAATACAATACATTTTAAATTAAAGGCTAGTCCACTACTGCTAGGAAATATTCCCAAGACATGTTAAGGTATTATTCATTTACATTTTCAAATTCACTCTCCTTTTGTATGAAAAACACTGTAAACCACACAGGCCCCAGTTTATTTTATTTTCCCCAACATGCTCCACGTGTTTCTCATTTAGAGGAGCTGCAGTGATCACTCCTAAAGTCTACTGTTGAAACACCGGGTCAGCCCTGAGCAGTTCACTTCCTATAGATGGCCAGGAGTTGTTTTCCCCAACCAGTTTTACCAGGATGAACTCGGGCCCGTAATTAGCCGAACTCCCTAGAAAAAATTACTACAGTCGTGGCCAAAAGTTTTTTGAGAAAGACACAAGTATTGGTCTCCACAAAGTTTGCTGCTTCAGTGTTCTTAGATCTTTGTCAGTAGTTACTATGGTACACTGAAGTATGATTACAAGTATTCCATAAGTGTCAAAGGCTTTCATTGACAATGACATTCAGTTTATGCAAAGAGTCAATATTTGCAGTGTTGACCGTTCTTTTTCAAGACCTCTGCAATCCGCCCCCGACATGCTGTCAATTAACTTCGGGGCCACATCCTAACTGATGGCAGGCCATTCTTGCATAATTAATGCTTGGAGTTTGTCAGAAGTTGTGGGTTTTTGTTTGTCCACCCTCCTCTTGAGGATCGACCACAAGTTCTCAATGGGATTAAGGTCTGGTTAGTTTCCTGGCCATGGACCCAAAATGTCGATGTTCTGTTCCCAGAGCCACTTAGTTATCACTTTTGCCTTATGGCAAGGTGCTCCATCATGCTGGAAAGGCATTGGTCGTCACCAAACTGTTCTTGGATGGTTGGGAGAAGTTGCTCTCTGAGGACGTGTTGGTACCATTCTTTATTCATGGCTGTGTTCTTAGGCAAAATTGTGAGTGAGCCCACTCTCTTGGCTGAGTAGCAACCCCACACATGAATGGTCTGAGGATGCTTTACTGTTGGCATGACACAGGACTGATGGTAGCGCTCACCTTGTCTTCTCCGGACAAGGTGTTTTCCGGATGGCCCAAACAATCGGAAAGGGGATTCATCAGAGAAAATGACTACCCCAGTCCTCAGCAGTCCAATTCCTGTACCTTTTGCAGAATATCAGTCTGTCCCTGATGTTTTTCCTGGAGAGAAGTGGCTTGTTTGCTGCCCTTCTTGACACCAGGCCATCCCCCAAAAGTCTTTGTCTCACTGTGCGTGCAGATGCACTCACACCTGCCTGCTGCCATTCCTGAGCAAGCCCCGAACCCGCAGCTGAATCAACTTTAGGAGATGGTCATGGCGCTTGCTGGACTTTCATGGGCGCCCTGACGCCTTCTTCACAACAATTGAACCTCTCTCCTTGAAGTTCTTGATGATCCGATAAATGGTTGATTTAGGAGCAATCTTACCAGCAGCAATATTCTTGCCTGTGAAGCCCTTTTTGTGCAAAGCAATGATGATGGCACGTGTTTCCTTGCAGGTAACCATGGTTGACAGAGGAAGAACAATGATTTCAAGCACCACCCTCCTTTTAAAGCCTCCAGTCTGTTATTCTGACTCAATCAGCATGACAGAGTGATCTCCAGCCTTGTCCTCGTCAACACTCTAACCTGTGTTAACGAGACAATCACTGACATGATGGCAGCTGGTCCTTTTGTGGCAGGGCTGAAATGCAGTGGAAATGTTTTTGGGGGATTAAGTTTATTTTCATGGCAAAGAGGGACTTTACAATTAATTGCAATTTATCTGATCACTCTTCATGACATTCTGGAGTATATGCAAATTTCCATCAACACTGATGCGAGCCAGCGTCAGAGGCCCTTTGGTGCTTCAGTAGAGGCCGGCCCAACAGCATAGCACAGCAGCTCTGACTGACCCTATTCTTTCAGCTTTTGAATATATATAAAAAAAAAAAAGGTATTTAAAAAAAGAAAATGGAACCTTTTTAATTTAACTAGGCAAGTCAGTTAAGAACAAATTCTTATTTGGGCCAATTGTGAGCCGCCCTATGGACTCCCAATCACGGCTGGTTGTGATAACCTGGTTTGAATCCAGACTTTCTCTAGTGACGCCTCTAGCACTGAGATGCAGTGTCTTAGACCACTGTGCCACTTGGGAGCCCAATGTCAGCTACTGACCCGCTTAAGTCAGGAGGCTTATTTTACTCACAGAGGCATCATACCACCCTTTTTCTCCCCAATTTTGTGATATCCAACTGCGATCCAATTACGATCTTGTCTTATAGCTGCAATTCCCCAACGGGCTCGGGAGAGGTGAAGGTCGAGTCATGCGTCCTCCGGAACATGACCCGCTAAACCGCGCTTTTTAACACCTGCCCGCTTTACATGGAGGCCAGACGCACCAATGTGTCGGACAAAACACTGTTCAACTGACGACCGAAGACAGCCTGCAGGTTCCCGGCCCACCACAAGGAATAGCTTGAGCGCGACGAGCCAAGTTAAGCCTCCCCGGCCAAACCCTCCCCTAACCCGGGCGACGCTGGGCCAATTGTGCGCCGCCCTATGGGACTCCCGGTCAAGGCCGGTTGTGACACAGCCTGGGATTGAACCCGGGTCTGTAGTGACGCCTCAAGCACTACGATGTAGTGCCTTAGACCGCTGCGCCATTCTTTTACATTTTAGTCATTGTTGTTATCCAGAGCGACTTACAGTAGTGAGTGCAAACGTTATGCTCTACCAACAGCCACACAGGACCGAATCATTAATCAGAATGTTGACCCTCTAGTCTCTCCCCTCTCCTTCTCACTAGCCAGGGTGTTGCATGTTATTGTAGACGTAATTCCCAGCACAGACTGCATGGTCGATTATGGTGCAGTATTTTGATTCAAGGTTCAGTTCAAGGTTTTCCCGACTCATACGGTGTGGGGTGAATAAGATCCAACGTCGCATTACATTTCTGCAGAAAAGACACATTAAAGAAATTGCCATATTGTTGCGCAGTAACTGATACAGTTCTTTGTGATCTTGTATACACTGACAACGTTGTACCTGTGTGGAAAGGTGTAAATGACATTTTCAAATTTTTCCTGTGTTTTCTCTCTCTGTTCTACAGCGCCATCTATAGGTCTGCTTCTGGGACAGCGTGCTGAGCTGCACATGGACAGAAGGAACTACAGCCAGGCCATCCAAGACGCAGAGAGCATGTGCAGACTCAAACCTCTCTGGCCAAAGGTGAGGGAAATGGATATGTAACTCAATATACCTAACCCAGCAGAGTATAGACCTAGAACACCAGATGGTCTCTGTATATCTGGGCCTAAATATTCATCTGTCTCTAGTCATGTAAGGAGCTACCCATCACATCTCCGCAACCACAGTCTGACCAAGTCAGCACCCAATACACTATACATGCTCAGGACTGTATGTATGTGTGAAAGAAAGTATTATTGGATGCCGCAGAGTGTGTTCGTAAGTGAGATTGGATGCTACAGGCTTGTGTGTCTGTTAATATGCAAATGACAGCAGCTGATATACATGCAAAATAGATCAGATAAAACTGAAACCCAGGCACTAGTGTCAATAGGGAAGAGCTTATGTTGACCCGGTTGAAGAAATATAACCCAGGGTGTTATGAGAAGAATTACCTTAGATTCCCATGTTTCCCCTATTTTTAAAAGGTTCTCTCTCTCAGGCCGCTCACTGTAACAATATTCAGATTATAGATTGTTATCAGTGTTTTCAATATACTTTAGAGTTATTGTTGAAATGCCATCAGAGTACTTCCTACTCACTTTGGTGTTTCCCTACTCAAAACACTCTCTCGTCTGTGTGTTTTCCCAGGCCCACTACATCAAGGCTTCAGCCCTGAGTAAAGCCAACTGCAATGATGAGGCCTTAAAGGAGTACTTCATGTGTTTGGCGCTCAAGCCTGATTGGACGATGGTGAAGCTGGAAGCTCAGAAGGTAAAACACAAGTTGTTTCAAAAGCTTTTGTCCATTTTCTTCAATTACACAGACTTAACCACAAACGTAATACCCCTTAATGTCAAATCACAATAATATAAAATGCAGTATTACTATGTACGATATGACAGTGTAAATCTGTCTCCATGCTTATCAGACCGGATTAGTTTCGTTTTAAATCCTGCTCTGCGCCACACTAAGTGATGACGCAATGCCCCCATTCCATCTGTCTTAGCTGGTGAGCTGTTCAAGCTCCACTGCTGTTACATATTCACTGCAATATGTACTGTCCAGTGGTGTGAAGTTCTTAAGTAAAAATACAACTTAAGTTGTTTTTGGGGGTACTTTGCTATTTGTATATATTTTTTTTTAACATTT
The DNA here is from genome assembly GCA_023634145.1 of Thymallus thymallus. Lineage (NCBI taxonomy): Eukaryota > Metazoa > Chordata > Actinopteri > Salmoniformes > Salmonidae > Thymallus > Thymallus thymallus. Next base: position 14,878,628 of record CM042408.1, read on the forward strand.
TAATTCACTACATTTTCCCTGAGACTCAAAAGTACTCGCTACATTTTGAATGCTTAGCAGGACAGGAACATGGTCCAATTCAGACCCTTATCAAGAGAACATCCCTAAAAATGTTTCTTTTGTAAATGATGTCTGTGTTGGAGTGTGCCCCTGGCAATCCTTAAATAATTAAAACGACAAAAATGGTGCCGTCTGCTTTGCTTAATACTTTTGCTTTGGGTGACTTTTACTTTAGTCATTCTACTCTTTACTTTTACTCAAGTATGACAGTTGTGTGCTTTTTCCCACCACTGGTACTGTCACTATGACAAAGCAGTCTGTCCAGTTTGTCAGCATTTGTCCTGTATTTCCACCGTGTTCCCTTTAAACTCTGGGTTCTAGTTATAAGCTACGTATGAGTGCTATGACATTGTATGAGCGTGCTGAGTGCTATGAGCGTATTTACTGACGGTGTGCGTTTCTGTAGGTGCTTAGTGAGCTGTTCTCGTCAGTGTTTGCGAAGAACGGTCAGCCCACTCCCTTCCATCCCCTACAGGGTGGTCCCTCCACTCTCCTCCTCAAACCCCCCACCATGCTCAGCTCTCTACACCCCCTCACCACCCCACAGAGGCCTGGCTGCTCCTCACAGGTTGGTGTACACACACACACACTTACACCCCCACACACCTACTTCTCCTAGTAACTCCTCTCTTCTCCTATACAGGACCCAGTGTTCAGTGTGAGTAAGAGTTCTCCTTACGAGGGTCCCTCAGACTCCTCCAAACACCCCCTGTCTCCCAGCAGTGGAGCTGAGAAGCCTCTGCTAGAAGACGCCAAGAGCTTGGCCAGTGTCCTGGCTTCCCTGCCTGCCCCCCCAGGAGGCCTCAAGAGGAGACATAGTGGGGACAACCCAGCCTTCCACCCCCCCTCCAAACTTCCCAGACCAGATGAAGCCCGCTCCTCCTCTCCCCCTCCTGCTGCTTCCCGCGGGGGGAGGACGGTGGCTGCAGACCTGATCGACAGTAGAGATATGGAGTGCTCCCTCTGTATGAGGTAAGAGGACTACCAACCAACAACCACACAATTATACATTTACCATTAGCCACTCAGTGTTTGATTTTCAGTTAATACTGACAATTACTTCAAATGATAAAGCCTATGTTATTGTGCTTCCTCCAGGCTGTTCTATGAGCCCGTCGCCACCCCCTGTGGACACACCTTCTGCCTCAAGTGTCTGGAGCGCTGTCTGGACCACAACCCCAATTGCCCTCTCTGCAAAGAGAACCTCTCCGAGGTAAGGAAGTAGCTGTTCTATATATGTGGATAGATGGCTTAGGGCAGACCTGGTGATTTATAAAAAATTATGGCTTAGGACTGTCTGTAATACAATATAATCTCTGTTCTGTGACTGAGGGATGGTTTAGCGTGACATAGTTGGCAAAAAGCTTCCTCCGACACAGGGAGTGAAGTAGGATATTGGGACAATATATAATTAATTAAAGGAGAATTCACATAAGACATGGATGATCCAGTAAAATGGGAATGTAACATCCTATTCCTCTGTGTAATACCAGTATCTGGCCACTAGAGGGTACAACAAGACCCTGCTGATGGAGGAGGTTCTGCAGCGTTACCTGGGAGGCGAGCTGGCCGAGAGGAAGAAGATCCACGAGGAGGAAATGAAGGAACTGTCAAAGTGAGTCTCTCTCACACTCACAAAAACACAGATTTGATCACTTCACTTAGCCAATGATTTTATGGTAAATTAATCACGTAGTATCAACGTCAGTGAGTTAACTGCACTTCAACAGTCCTGCTTTTTCAGCTAATCACTGACCAATCTCGTATCCCTCCTTACATCCTAGTTTGAACCAGGAAGTGCCTATCTTTGTGTGCACCATGGCCTTCCCCACCATCCCCTGTCCGCTGCATGTCTTCGAACCGTGCTACCGCCTCATGATTCGTCGCTCCATGGAGACCGGAACCAAACAGTTTGGCATGTGCATCGCTGACGACTTGAAGGGTTTCGCTGACTATGGCTGCATGCTGGAGGTCCGGGACGTCAAGTTCTTCCCCGATGGGAGGTCCGTGGTCGACACCATCGGAGTGTCCCGCTTCAAAGTGCTGAGCCACGGCCAGAGAGACGGATACAACACGGCCAAGATCGAGTACCTGGAGGATAAGAAGGTGTGTGTGTTGGTGTGTACTGGCTAATGCTGTGTGTGAGGAAGGTTTTGCATGTATGTGGACACAGAGTGCATTAGAGATATTTGGATAAATAGATATTCATATCCTCACTTTTGTAAGTTTGGTGTGTGTGTGTGTGATCCTCAGTCTTCCATCCCAACCGTGTGTGTGCTAACTGTATTATATATTGTGTGGTCAGGTGGAGGGCCAGGAGCTAGCAGAGCTGCAGAAGCTTTATGTCTCTGTGTATGACCAGGCCAGTGCCTGGTTCACCTCCCTCAAAGACAACATGAAGAGCCAGATAATCAGCCACTTTGGACACCTGCCTGGGAAGGACCCTGACCCACAGGTACGACACTAACCTAGCCATCGCACAAGCACACACACACACACACACACACACACGTCTCTCCTTGTGAGAATAACACTTGTATGTCATCTAGTGATTGAATGTGCCGTGTTTTTCAAGCTCTTTCTCTCCTCTCCCCTCCCTCCCTCCAGGGTAATTCCAGTGGTCCAGCGTGGGCTTGGTGGCTGTTGGCTGTGCTGCCTCTGGACAACCGTGCCCAGCTCACCATTCTGGCCATGCCCTCCCTCAAGGACCGCCTCATCGCCATCCGCAGGGTCCTTATCTTCGTCACGCGCAAGAGACCCCGATGACCGCTCAACCGCCACCACAACCGCTAGGACCATGAATGGTCATTCACTCGTTCATTAAATCCACTCATCAGTTTTGAAATAAGGGCAAAGCCTTTGACTCCCTTGCAAATGTAACTCTCAATCTGTAGAAGATATTAGGTTTGACTGTAGGGGGTGGGGATAGGGAGATCATCGGTTCTGGCTGTCCGTCCATCCACCTATCCATCTCCAGTTCAGCTGTTACCGCTCACTGGAACTATGAACTTTGTCACGCTATCTCTCAGCTTCTTCTGTACCCTCTAATAAAACTGGTAACTGTCATGATGCACCAGAACTAAGCCGACCACGCAACTGTGTCGAGTCCATGATGGTGTGACTTACCAATTTTTCTTCACATTGTACATTTAGTATGTTATTATTTAATTTTTTTTAAAGACTTGAAAAAATAATTTGTAGGACTGAAAAATAACACTACCGATTTTTTTTGGTTGGGTTGTCTTTAGTTTGGATGTCTTAAAATTTCTGTTCAATCCCTGCTGACTATGGTGAGAGACGCATGTAAGACCCAGAGAGATATAAACCACCAAATGGAGTAGAAGGTGTACATATGAGAATGTGTTCCTGTTTTAAATGGCTGCTTCTCACTCATTTCTACATGACTAGGGAAAATGGATGCAAAACCTGAAGCTATGCGTCTAAATATAGTGGTGAAGTAGTAGTGCATCTGAAAGAAATGCAAAAGAGTCCTGAAATTGGTATGTATGTAGATGGTAGAGGTGTGGGGATAAACTCAATTATCTGTACACCTACTTTCAGTAAAATAAAGACTTAAAACATAATTTCCCCACTTGACTGTTTAATTACATGTTCATAAACAATGATAATCCAAAACAACAATGAGAATGTATAGTGGCTAGAAAAAATGTGAACCCTTTGGAATTACCTGGATTTCTGCATAAATTGGTCATAACATTTAGACACAGTCTGCTTAAACTAATAACACAAAAATAGTTGTATTTTTATTGACTATATTGAATACATAATTTTAAACATTCACAGTGTAGGTTGGAAAAAGTATGTGAACCCCTAGGCTAATGACTAGCTAATTGGAGTCTGGAGTCAGCTAACCTGGAGTCCAATCAATAAGAATAGATTGGAGATGTTGGTTAGAGCTGCCCTGCCCTATTAAAAAACACAATTTGAGTTTTCTATTCACAAGAAGCATTTCCTGATGTGAACCATGCCTCGGACAAAAGAGATTTCATAAGACCTAAGATTAAGAATTGTTGACTTGCATAAAGTTAGAAAGGGTTACAAAAATATCTCTAAAAGCCTTGATGTTCATCAGTCCACGGTAAGACAAATTGTCTATAAATGGAGAAAGTTCAGCACTGTTGCTACTCTCCCTAGCAGTGGCCGTCCTGCAAAGATGACTGCAAGAGCACAGCGCAGAATTCTTAAGGAGGTTAAGAAGAATCCTAGAGTGTCAGATAAAGACCTACAGAAATCTGGCATCTAATCATGCTAACATCTCTGTTGACGAGTCTATGATACGTAAAATACTAAACAAGAATGGTGTTCATGGGAGAACACCATGGAAGAAGCCACTGCTGACCCAAAAAATTCACAAAAGAGCTGTTCCACAGCGCTATTGGCAAAATATTCTGTGGACAGAAGAAGCTAAAGTTAAGTTGTTTGGAAGGAACACACAACACTGTCTGGAGGAAAAAAAGGCACAGCACACCAACATCAAAACCTCATCCCAACTGTAAAGTATGGTGGAGGGAGCATCATGGTTTGGGGCTGTTTTGCAACTTCAGGGCCTGGACAGCTTGCTATCATTGACGGAACAATGAATTCCCAAGTTTATCAAGACATTTTGCAGGAGAATGTAAGGCTATCTGGCCACCAATTGAAGCTCAACAGAAGTTGGGCGATGCAACAGGACAACGACCCAAAACACAGAAGTAAATCAACAACAGAATGGCTTCAACAGCAGAAAATACGCCTTCTGGAGTGTTCTGACCTCAAACCAATTAAGATGCTGTGGCATGACCTCAAGAGAGCGGATCACACCAGACATCCCAAGAATATTGCTGAACTTAAATAGTTTTGTAAAGAGGAATGACCGTTGTGCAGGTCTGATCCTCAACTACAGAAAACGTTTGGTTGAGGTTATTGCTGCCAAAGTAGGGTCAACCAGGTATTAAATCCAAGGGTTCACATACTTTTCCCAAGCTGCACTGTGAATGTTTACATGGTGTGTTCAATAAAGACATGAAAAACAGAATTGTTTGTGTGTTATTAGTTTAAGCAGACGGTGTTTGTCTATTGTTGTGACTTAGATGAAGATCAGATAACATTTTAAGACCAATTTAGGCAGAAATCCAGGCGTTCGCATACTTTTTCTTGCCACTATGTTTCTGGGGAAGTATTGGGTCAAACTATTCTGTTTCATGTCTTGTTTTTCTTCTGCTATGCCCTTTAAATGTATATTATGTATGGTCAATATAAATTGGATGATTTTAACTGTGATTATCAATGTTAACTCCCTGAGGCCTTTGCAATGTCTTATTTAAGAGTAATTATTGTTTCTCCTGATCTGTATGACACGTGTAGTTCCTCTTTGGGTGGTGTTATGACTTGGCTGCATTTCTCATTTATTTGTAAAAGGATATATAGCACTTTTCTTTCTGGAATAAGACATGCCTGAGATGTATTCAGTCTCTGATTGTCTTTGAAGTTGTCCGAAGGAAAGATGTAACTATCGTCGTAGTACGAAAAAAAGTATGAACACTAACTAACTGTAAGTCGCTCTGGAAATCAGTGTGATGTGACACTATGACCAAAATTATGTGGACACATGCTTGTCGAACATCTCATTCAGAAATCATGGACATTAATATGGAGTTGCCCCCCCCCCCCGCCCCCTTTGCTGCTATAACAGGCTCCACTCTTCTGGGAAGGCTTTCCACTAGATGTTGGAACATTGCTACGTGGACTTGCTTAGTGAGGTCTGGCTCATAGTCAGCTTTCCAATTAATCCCAAAGGTGTTCGATGGGGTTGAGGTCAGGCCAGTCAAGTTCTTCCACACCGATCTCAACAAACCATTTCTGTATGGACCTCACTTTGTGCACAGGGTATTGTCATACTGAAACAGGAATGGGCCTTCCCCCAAACTGCCACAAAGTTGGAAGCACAGAATTGTCTAGAATGTCATTGTATACCGTAGCTTAAAGATTGCCCTTCACTGGAACTAAGGGGTCTAGCCCGAACCATGAAAAACAGCCCCAGACCATTATTCCTCCTCCACAAAACTTTATAGTTGGCATTATGCATTGGGGCAGGTAGTGTTCTCCTGGCATCCACTAAACACAGATTTGTCCATTGGACTTCCAGATAGTGAGCGTGATTCATCACTCCAGAGGATGCGTTTCCACTGCTCCAGAGTCCAATGGGACGAGCTTTACACCACTCCAGCCGACTCTTGGCATTGCGCATGGAGATCTTAGGCTTGTGTGCGTCTGCTCAACCATGGAAACCCATTTCATGAAGCTCCAGATGAACAGTTATTGTGCTGACGTTGCTTCCAGAGGCAGTTTGGAACTCGGTAGTGAGCCGAATCCACTAATTTGAAGGGGTGTCCACATACTTTTGTATATATAGTGTATCTGAAGAGGAAGCTGAAACAACTAAGCCACAGTACAAAAATGGATTAAGAGCATGTTTTGCGGAGACAGAGAGCACGTTACATGCAAACGACTCATTGAGGAAGATCTCCTGAAGCATTTGTTGACTATCCCCAAGATGGGTCTACTCCGAGCCGTTTTACATCCTGTTCTTAGTGTTGTCTCTCCTTTCCACCTGGTAAGTATGGAATGGATTAAATAGGAAATATTCTGTTCTGGAGCTGTTGTTCTTCTGACATCTGCGGCTCCATTTGGCTTGTTTTACTTAAATGTCTTGTTTTATAACCTGTTTACTTGCTGTTGTATGTTTATCCTGGAAGGGTTTATGGAATGTTACTTTCTGTCCTTGATGTCCCAGTCTGTTACACTCTGCTTACGTAACTTCACAGGGACTGTTTCACTTCAGGCATTGTCTGTTTGGACTGATTATAAACCAGCTATAACAGACTGGGTCTTAATCAGTCCATACAAATCTCAGCCCTTTGTTGAGAAATACACAATAAAAACGATAGATTGACTCCCAATTATGCTTGCCCAATGATGTATTAGGGTCAGGAGTTTTTTGCTCTTCAGGAATAACTCCAGTCCCAAACGGAAAGGCAGCCTATAACACTGGCCTAAAGATTAGGGCCTGGAATGAGGCCTGCTCATGTTAAAGGGCCAACTTCACCTACATGTCTATAGGTAGAAAGACTACACTGTTATAAAACGAACACAAAGGAAAATAATCATGTATTTTCCAAGACTAGAATTTAGCTCAGGTCACCCTTCTCCTGTTTTTGTGTACGGCTTATATGAGCAACTAAGAGGGAATGACAGAATTTACGTTTTTCTCTGGGGCTCTGTTGTTGGAAGTGATTTATATAGTCCGCACAGTGTGGCTGTTGCTGGGCAAAGTGAAGTTGAGCTCATGTTTGACCACATGGTGGCAATGAAGAGTTACTGTAGATTAGTCACTTAGTGTGGTGATTTTTGTGGCACTGAGTTTACAGACAGACATACAGAGACAACTCACGTTCTCCCTTTGTAACAATAACAGACAGACAGACAGACAGACAACACCCCAGTCTGACTTTGGTGGTCACCTAGATGCTGAGCACAAATGTCAATAGCAGGCCTTGATTCATGCGGTAAACATGTTGATTCAGAACAGTAATCTATTGCCCAATAGATTTATCAGAGTAATTTGCAATTTTTCCTAATTACATTTTGAAGTATGTATGTATTATGCAGTGTGTTTACATCAATCAGCTTGAGAATGTGTGTAAGGTCTATCTATGCATGTTTATACATAGTTTAAGGTACAGTTGAAGTCGGAAGTTTACATACACCTTAGCCAAATACATTTAAACTCAGTTTTTCACAATTCCTGACATTTAATCCTACTAAAAATTCCCTTTCTTATGTCAGTTAGGATCACCACTTTATTTTAAGAATGTGAAATGTCAGAATAATAAGAGAGAATGATTTATTTCAGCTTTTATTTCTTTCATCACATTCCCAGTGGGTCTGAAGTTTACATACACTCAATTAGTATTTGGTAGCATTGCCTTTAAATTGTTTAACTTGGGTCAGATGTTTTGGGTAGCCTTCCACAAGCTTCCCACAATACGTTGGGTGAATTTTGCCCCATTCCTCCTGACAGAACTGGTGTAACTGAGTCAGGTTTGTAGGCCTCCTTGCTCACACATGCCTTTTCAGTTCTGTCCACAAATTTTCTATAGGATTGAGGTCAGGGCTTTGTGATGGCCACTCCAATACCTTGACTTTGTTGTCCTTAAGCCATTTTGCCACAACTTTGGAAGTATGCTTGGGGTCATTATCTATTTGGAAGACCCATTTGCGAACAAGCTTTAACTTCCTGACTGATGTCTTGAGATGGTGCTTCAATATATCCACATAATTTTCCTTCCTCATGATGCCATCTATTTTGTGAAGTGCACCACCCCCACAACATGATGCTGCCACCCCCGTGCTTCATGGTTGGGATGGTGTTCTTCGGCTTGCAAGCATCCCCCTTTTTCCTCCAAACATAACTATTGTCATTATGGCCAAACAGTTCTATTTTTGTTTCATCAGACCAGAGGACATTTCTCCAAAAAGTACGATCTTTGTCCCCATGTGCAGTTGCAAACCATAGTCTGGCTTATTTATGGCGGTTTTGGAGCAGTGGCTTCTTCGTTTTACTGTGGATATAGATACTTTTGTACCTGTTTCCTCCAGCATCTTCACAAGGTCCTTTGCCGTTGTTCTGGGATTGATTCGCACTTTTTGCACCAAAGTACGTTCATCTTTAGGAGACAGAACGCGTCTCCTTCCTGAGCGGTATGACGGCTGCGTGGTCCCATGGTGTTTATACTTTCGTACTATTGTTTGTACATATGAACGTGGCACCTTCAGGCGTTTGGAAATTGTTCCCAAGGATGAACCAGACTTGTGGAGGTCTACAATTGTTTTTCTGAGGTCTTGGCTGATTTCTTTAGATTTTCCCATGATGTCGAGCAAAGAGGAGTTTGAAGGTAGGCCTTGAAATACATCCACAGGTACACCTCCAATTGACTCAAATGATGTCAATTAGCATATCATTGATTGATTATATTTATTTGCCAATTTGTAAAATACATAAATAAGGACGCTCCAGCCGGTGACGCCTCCACATTCAATTTAAGAAAATCATCAAGGATAACACAATAAAGCTTAACAGCTTATTTCCATTGTGGTCCTTTTGAAGAGGGATGGGGAAGGGAGGATGCAACAAGGTTAGGCAGCAATTGTAATGGCAACAGACAATGACAGACAAAAGAGTTGTTTCATAACATGAGATAATTAGTACAGTTCCCTTTCCTAATAAACAGCTATGGACAGGTACAGTACATCTCCCTTGTCTCACATACCCTTAATATATATAAAACAATCAATATAATATAATAAACAAGTCACCAAAAGGCAGACCATATGCTATCCCGGGCATTTCCTTCTAAGCCACGTACTGTAATCTCACTTTTGAGACATGCTACAATTTATTCCAAATTATTCCAAAGAATGGCAGCGGAGTATAAAAAAGTGTATTTCTCCATATCACTTTTAAATCTAAAAGGAACAGCATCAGTTTCACTCCTTCTAGTGGAATAGTTATGGTTATCCCTTTCTAAGTAGTTACATAGGTACCTGGGGACCATACTGTGGACAATCTTATGTACAAGACACAATTTAATCTGAGCGACTCTCTCCTCCACTTTGAGCCAGGCTTTCAAAGTGGAAATAGTCAAGATGCTGGATGTTTAAGAATAATCCTGACTAATTTGTTGTGAGATGTCTGCAATTTATTTATTATTATCTCGGGGGCACTATTGTACCAGGAAGTCAAAGCGGCATGGAACAAGAGGCCCTGACAATACATGAGAAAGAAGCACCAGATTTCAGGGGGTCTCTGTAAAATAATCTTTGTTGTGTGATGTAGTTGTTTTTGATGTGGTAGGAGACTTGCGTAAGTCAACATCCAGCTGTAACCTCAGGCTGATCCTGACGCAGCCCTTACTCACCTGTTTCCCAAAATAACATGAGCAACACACCCTCAAACACACACACACACACACACACACACACACACACACACACACACACACACACACACACACACACACACACACACACACACACACACACACACACTCAGTGCTGCCTGACAGTACAGAAGCCTGCAACCGTCACCTCTGATCACTTTATCTTGGCATGATGCTTGAAACAACAGATATTATGTTTGATGGCATCTCATTTTATTTAGATTATCTTTTTGTAATGAACCTATCCCCTGGAGGTGTGTGAAATTGGCTGAGGGTTTTGATTTAAACACATAACACACACACACACACACACACACACACACACACACACACACACACACACGGTACAGGTCCTGAGCAAACAATGTCTGTTTGCCACTGCCTGCCGCCCAATTATGCAAACGGTTCCTCTTTTCTGCTTTTCTCTGTGGCTGGAGGAGAAAGAAGTGTGTTTGTGTGTGTGTGTGTATGAGCACAGTGTGGCTGTTATCAAACACCACAGGTTGTAAAGGTAGTTAACTAATGCTGACTTTAATCGGTCTGTGTGTCCGTTCATTTGCACTCCCAAGTCGGTTCCTCCCTCCTCTTCAATGTGTCTGCTCTTGTTTTCCACTCTTGCTTCCCTGAGGCAAGTAGGCACACACATACATACACACACATACACTCACTGCCAGGCAGTTTTTCCCCAGGCTAATTTCTGTTGCTTGGCACTGGTCTGACCTGATCGACGGCTGCGGTTGAGTCACAGTGTGTGGAGGGATGGAAGGAGGAGGGGGCTCACTGTTGCTGGGGCAGACCACACACACAGACACACACACACATTAATCTCTTCTGTTTACCCACCATCTACAGTGTAGTTTTGATGGTAGGGCAGGTATGTTCAAATATTATATGTCTGGATGCTCAAATATTGAACTTTACAGTACTTTTATAGACTGCAATGATCGATGAGAGATTGTGGGAATTTTTTGGACCTACTTACATGAGAGAAAACAGACAGTCTGAGTGAAGAGAACATTTTTAGAGACATAGGAACTGTTTCATTCCAATATTGGGCATTTAGATTTTATGAGGGAATACAATTTGGAAAGTGATGTAATTGTAATGTATAGGGTATTGACATTGAAGATACATTATACACTGAGTGTACAAAACATTAAGGACACCATCCTAATATTGAGTTGCACCTCCACCTTTTGCCCTCAGAACAGCCTCAGTTCATCAGGGCATGGACTACAAGGTGTCGAAAGAGTTCCACAGGGATGCTGGCCCATGTTGACTCAAATGCTTCCCACAGTTGTGTCAAGTTGGCTGGATGTCCTTTGGGTGGTGGACCATTCTTGATACACACAGGAAACTTGAGCGTGAAAAACCCAGCAGCGTTGCAGTTCTTGACACAAACCGGTGCGCCTGGCACCCACTACCATACCCCGTTCAAAGGCACTACATCTTTTGTCTTGCCCGTTCACCCTCTGAATGGTACACATACACAATCCATGTCTCAACTGTGTCAAGGCTTAAACATCCTTCTTTAACTTGTCTCCTGTCCTTCATCTACGCTGATTGAAGTGGATTTAAAAAGTGTCATCAATAAGGGATCATAGCTTTCACCTGGATTCAACTGGTCAGTCTATGTCATGGAAAGAGCAGGTGTCCTTAATCTTTTGAACACTCAATGTATATGAGATAAGAGTAACAATTGACTGCAATATGAGGGGTATCGCAGTGCAAAGGTAGAACGAAATGCTCTTACGTTACAATGACGACCCCTTTCGACTGAGGTGAGCAAATCATAAAAGCCATGTGATGCCAGAGAAATAGAATTCAACCTTGTATTACATCACATTCATCAAAAGAGCAAGAATTGAAGCTCTAGAATAAGGTGCCGAAGAGATGAATTGAAATGCATTGAATAGATTACACACATCTAAACCCCCCCACCTACCTGCGCCCACCCCACACACTCCAGAATCCCACCATGTAACATATATACTTCCAACCGTCATATATCTTTTCCCACAGTCCAGGGCCTTAGCAGCCTGCTCAGACAATACCCAGTATGTCCTATTTTTGGCAGCTAGAGGAGCTGTGACGTTACCACATTGTATAGGCAGCTGTGGCCGTGAGAACTAGGGAGCCACTTTAACGATGGCAGCAAGATAAACACGGTTAAAGCTTTTAGTACTGTGATGTTGATGGTGGGACAGCTAGATTAACCTAGTTCTTCATCATTGAAGACTACTGTTATATACTTTATGAATTTTGGGCCTTCGTGGGCCTGTCTTAGTTGAGCCATGGGGACTGATCACTGTAAAGAGCACTAGGATTTAGGACACGGGGACTGCCTGCTCACTGACATTTCAGCCATTGCGGATGACATGAGAGGAGCTTGCAAAAATTCTGCTGATATCTGTATTGGTGGTGGAAGCAATGGGACATGATGCAAGGAAGGGGACAGAACCCGAGAACAATACCATGGCTGACAGCAGTGGTGAAATATTTATCCCTGCTTCCATTTCACATGCTCTAATTAACTCTTCATCTGACAAGCGAGCTGGAGGTTTGCTACATTCACCAATGTTACTGTGTAGCCTACACCACAGGCCTCTGAGAAAGATGGAGGGTGTTTTTTTAGGTTGATGTTGGCTGTTTTGAGAGGATGTATTGATTCGGTATGATTCTGGCGTTTAGCTCATTTACCATTGTAAACATTGTCTGCACTAAGGCTACAAGACTTCCTTTTCTGAATGAGAGACTGTTTGTCATTGTGAAAGACTGATATCAGATGTTATTGCGGGTGTAGCGAAATGCTTGGGTTCCTAGCTCCAACATTGCAGTAGTATCTAACAATTCACAACAATACACACAAATCTAAAATTGAAAGAGTGGAACTAAGAAATATATAAATATTAGGTTGAGCAATGTGGCATTGATCAGAATACAGTATATACAAATTAAATGAGTATGTGTTCCATTATTAAAGTGACCAGTTATTCCATATCTATGTATATGGAGCAGCAGACTCTAAGGTGCAGGGTTGAGTAACCGGGTGGTAGCTGGCAAGGGATGGCTATTTAAAAGTCTGATGGCCTTGAGATAGAAGCTGTTTTTCAGTCTCTGGGTCCCAGTTTTGATGCACCTGTACTGACCTCGCCTTCTGAATGATAGCGGGGTGAATGGCTCGGTTGGTTGATTTCCTTGATAGTCACATCGGGTGCTGTAGATGTCCTGGAGGGCAGGCATTGTACCCCCGGTGATGCGTTGGGCAGACCACACCCCCCTCTAAGACCCTCACAAACTATTACAGTTGCGGGCGGTGCAGTTGCTGTACCAGGCGGTGATACAGCCCGACAGGATGCTCTCAATTATGCATCTGTAATAGTTTGTGAGGGTCTTAGGGGCCAAGCTGTATTTCTTCAGCCTCCTGAGGTTTTTTCACCACACTGTGTGGGTGAACCATTTCAGATCGTCTGTGATGTGTATGCCGAGGAACTTGAAGTTCTTCACCTTCTCCACTGCGGTCCCGTCGATGTGGATAGGGGCGTGCTCCCTCTGCTGTCTCCTGAAGTCCATGACAAGCTCCTTTGTTTTGTTGAGGGAGAGGTTATTTTCCTGGCACCACTCCGCCAGGGCCCTCACCTCCTCCCTGTAGGCTGTCTCGTCATTTTAATCAAGCCCACTACTGTTGTGTCGTCTGCAAACTCGATGATGGAGTTGGAGGCGTGCGTGGCACACAGTCATGGGTGAACAGGGAGTAAAGGAGTGGGCTGAGGACGCACCCTTGTGGGGCGCCTGTGTTGAGGATCAGCGTAGTGGAGGTGTTTATCCCTACCTTCACCACCTGGGGGAGGCCCGTCAGGAAGTCCAGGACCCAGATGCACAGGGCCCTGAGCTTAATGATGAGATTGGAGGGAACTATGGTGTTGAAGGCTGAGTTATAGTCAATGAACAGCATTCTTACATAGGCATTCCTCTTGTCCAGATGGGATAGGGCAGTGTGCAGTGCGATGGCGATTGCATCGTCTGTGGATCTATTGGGGCGGTATGCAAATTGAAGTGGGTCTAGGGTGTCAGGTAAGGTGGAGGTAATATGATCCTAGCCTCTCAAAGCACTTCATGATGACAGGAGTGTGTGCTACAGGGCGATAGTCATTTAGTTCAGTTACCTTTGCCTTCTTGGGTATAGGAACCATGGTGGACATCTTGAAGCAATAAGATAAGAGATATCTGACTAACAGACAGTAGAATTCTGCAAAAACATCCTATTTGTACAACGTAAAACACCAAATACTGCATGCAGAGCAGAATTAGGCAGATACCCGCTAATGATCAAAATCCAGTAAATTCTACAACTACCTAAAAGGAAGCGATTCCCAAACCTTCCATAACAAAGCCACCACCTACAGAGATTAACCTGGAGAAGAGTCCCCTAAGCAAGCTGGTCCTGGGGCTCTGTTCACAAACACAAACAGACCCCACAGAGCCCCAGGACAGCAACACAATTAGACCCAACCAAATCATGAGAAAACAAAAAGATAATTACTTGACACATTGGAAATAATTAACAAAAAACAGAGCAAACTAGAATGCTATTTGGAGTACACAGAATAACTGACCACTGTGACTGACCCAAACTTAAGGAAAGCTTTGACTATGTACAGACAATAGCCTTGCTATTGAAAATGTCCGCCGCAGGTAGACCTGGCTCTCAAGAGAAGACAGGCTATGTGCACACTGCCCACAAAATGAGGTGAAAACTGAGCTGTACTTCCTATGATCATACTATGACCATATTAGAGACCCATATTTCCCTCAGATTACACAGATCCAAAGAATTAGAAAACAAACCCAATTTTGATAACCTCCCATATCTACTGGGTGAAATACCACAGTGTGCCATTACAGGAGCAATATTTGTGACCTGTTGCCACAAGAAAAGGGCAACCAGTTGAACACCATTGTAAATACAACCCATATTTATGTTTATTTATTTTCCCTTTTGTACTTTAACTATTTGCACATCCTTACAACACTGTATATATATATAATATGACATTTGAAATGTCTTTATTCTTTTGGAACTTCTGTGAGTGTACAGTCATGGCCAAAGGTTTTGAGAATGACACAAGTATTGGTCTCCACAAAGTTTGCTGCTTCAGTGTTCTTAGATCTTTATGTCAGTAGTTACTATGGTACACTGAAGTATAATTACAAGTATTCCATAAGTGTCAAAGGCTTTCATTGACAATGACATTCAGTGGGTTTTTGTTTGTCCACCCGCCACTTGAGGATCGACCACAAGTTCTCAATGGGATTAAGGTCTGGGGAGTTTCCTGGCCATGGACCCAAAATGTCAATGTTTTTGTTCCCCGAGCCACTTAGTTATCACTTTTGCCTTATGGCAAGGTGCTCCATCATGCTGGAAAAAGCATTGGTCGTCACCAAACAGTTCTTGAATGGTTGGGAGAAGTTGCAAAATTGTGAGTGAGCCCACTCTCTTGGCTGAGAAGCAACCCCACACATGAATGGTCTGAGGATGCTTTACTGTTGGCATGACACAGGACTGATGGTAGCGCTCACCTTGTCTTCTCCGGACAAGGTGTTTTCCGGATGGCCCAAACAATCGGAAAGGGGATTCATCAGAGAAAATGAATCCCTGTACCTTTTGCAGAATATCACTCTGTCCCTGATGTTTTTCCTGGAGAGAAGTGGCTTCTTTGCTGCCCTTCTTGACACCAGGCCATCCTCCAAAAGTCTTCGCCTCACTGTGCGTGCAGATGCACTCACACCTGCCTGCTGCCATTCCTGAGCAAGCTCTGCAATGGTGGTGCCCCGATCCCACAGCTGAATCAACTTAAGGAGACGGTCCTGGTGCTTGCTGGACTTTCATGGGCGCCCTGAAGCCTTCTTCACAACAATTGAACCTCTCTCCTTGAAGTTCTTGATGATCCGATAAATGGTTGATTTAGGAGCAATCTTACCAGCAGCAATATCCTTGCCTGTGAAGCCCTTTTTGTGCAAAGCAATGATGATGGCACGTGTTTCCTTGCAGGTAACCATGGTTGACAGAGGAAGAACAATGATTTCAAGCACCACCCTCCTTTTAAAGCTTCCAGTCTGTTATTCTGACTCAATCAGCATGACAGAGTGATCTCCAGCCTTGTCCTCGTCAACACTCACACCTGTGTTAACGAGCCAATCACTGACATGATGGCAGCTGGTCCTTTTGTGGCAGGGCTGAAATGGAGTGGAAATGTTTTTTGGGGGATTAAGTTCATTTTCATGGCAAAGAGGGACTTTGCAATTAATTGGATCACTCTTCATGACATTCTGGAGTATATGCAAATTGCCATCATTATTACTGAGGCAGCAAACTTTGTGGAGACCAATACTTGTCATTCTCAAAACTTTTGGCCACGACTAATGTTTACAGTTCATTTTTATTGTTTATTTCACTTGTTTATTATCTACTTCACTTGCTTTGGCAATGTTAACATATGTTTCCCATGCCAATAAAGCCCTTGAATAGAACAGCAGATGCATATCTGTATTACCAATCATGTGAAATCCATAGATTATGGACTAATTCACTTGGTGAAATCTTTGAAGTTGTTGCATGTTGCGTTTATATTTTTGTTCACTATAATTCAACAGACCCAATTTAGGTGGGCTACATGCTGGGTTGGGTAGTGTAATAAATATTCTTGATGTTGTTTTTTACCAACGCTGTATTACACACATTAGCTCGAGCGCATTTGTTAGAACAGCTAACCCTAAACACACACAGACTTATGAGGGCTGGACTCTGAGGACGAAGAACACTGCCAAGAGCCAATGGGAAGTCGACACCGCCCCTCCATAACAACGACCAGTCAGGAGTGTGAATCTACCAGACTCTACCTACGTCATTTTATTACTATTGCTCTGTATAAATATGTGTGTCACGTGTTTAGAAGGTCTCTTTGTTCCGGACGATTCCCTAAGAACTGAAGGAACGAGCCCGTGCACGAGTTACCAAATATCTTTGCATCAAATAAATCGCTTGATTGAATATCAATTCCACCTGGTCCCGAGTTATGACTTGTCTCCTTCTCGAGTAATTGAAATATCAACAATTTGGTAGCAGAGGATGGTTAAATCACTTCTGATTTCGATCTATAGCTAGTTGATATGAGAGGAGACGGGTCTTTGACGAATCCACGAGGACGGGTGATCTGTTCGCAGGAGCCATCAGCAATTCTTCTCGCCCCGGGAAACTGATCAATGAGCTCGACTAAATAAGGTAAGCAGAACCTGTTTAATCGAATCTGCAATATTGTATTATAGTATTATCCAAATTTTGATCAGTAGTACTGGGCGTGAGTATGAATTGTTGTTAAAATATTTTTTATAGATGTATTACGAATGCGAAGGCTGATTGCAAAGATATTTGTGTAATATTTATATAGGAAAAAGGTAAAGGAAGAAGTGATAGCCTGTGTGGCACACCCTGTGTGGGTCTGTGATAGCCTGTGTGGCACACCCTGTGTGGGTCTGTGATAGCCTGTGTGGCACACCCTGTGTGGGTCTGTGATAGCCTGTGTGGGTTAAAGTCTGTGTGACTCCCTGGTTAAGATTAAGAGCCTGTGTGGCGCAATATTGATAGCAGTATCTGCCAACTAGAGAAGGCCTTTTGGACTGGCTGACCAGAAGGGAACACTCAGTTAAGGTGGAGAATTAAAGTAATTATAACTTAAATACATCCCCATAGATAAAGTGTGATATATCCCGTCCTATTGATTTAGAGGACTATATACGTATTAGTTTCGTCCCGGTCGTCTAGAATTTATTCTAGCCCGGTTTGACTTTGTTTAGGGAGGGACCTGTGCGCCTCCAGTGCGTCTAATTTTAGCCACTGTTTTGAGAGTGCTTGTCTGTACGTACCTTTGAGGGTGTACGATCTGTCTGTCTAATTGGATTGAAATAGCTTCGTCCCGGAGGTTCTAGAGCTTTCTAGCCCGGTTTTGACTGTGTTTAGGCAAATTTGTGTTTGTGTGTCCCTGCTTCTGTTTGTCTTACCGTATTGTAATGTGTAATATGTGATGTGTGATAATATATAACTATAATAGATAAGGTTTGGCATGCGCTGATTCCACTGACTCTGAACATATTAAATTGGCGATAACACATTGAAGAATGGCTTCTATATTGACACCTAAACCCAAATTCATTGACTACTTAGATCAGAAAATACAGGATAGAGCAGGAGGGGAGGAACAGTATAAGACAATAAGAAAGGTGTGGTACAAAGTGAAGTTGAGATGGACACAGGCAGGGTATTTTAGCGGGGGAGCACCCACTAAGGGCCAGCTAGTGATGATGGAGGACGGGCTGAAGGAAGTGGTTCAGAAAGGGAAGGAGGAAGAAAAGGAGGGCAACAGACAACACATGTTCAAGAAGAAAGGGACAAAAATGCTAGAGAAAGCAGAGGCAGAACTAAGAATAGGAGTTTGGGCGATAGAGGAAGCCAGAAGGGCGTTGCCATATAGGAAACCAGATATGATGGGGATTGTGGCTGCCACACCAACTGACACACACACAGACCCAACAAAAGAAGGGGAAGCTTCTCCCCCACCCTCCTCATTGTATCCAGCCCTGCCTACTGAAACACGTCCACCCCCCTATTGTCAGGACCCTCCGGCTGTGGGTAAATCACTCAACCCATTCACACCAGGACCTCATACCCCATCCCCAGCAGTACAGGCTCCGGTATTTGTGATAAAAGGAGGAGCCATAACAGGGGGCGTCACCCTAGGAGTAGAAGGAGGACGCCTGATCTGCGAGGAAATACAAGGGGAAGAAGCAGAGGGAGGGGCTTGGGGACATGTGGCCAGCTCCACCCCTTTTTGCTCAGACCACCCCAACCCGGATCACTTCTCAAGGAGGAGTGGTCAGGGATCCCTGAGCAGCTGGACCCCCAGGGTGAGCTGTGGAAGTGAAGGGGGGAACTCACTCTCCATGGGCAACAATCCAAATGAGGATGGCGAGGGAGGGACCAGACACACACCGACCAGCATGAACCTAGACAACGCACAGAGACAGGTAGATGAGTCCATTACCTTGGCTAAGTCACTGCTGGAAAAAGCAGATAGAGATGGAGGTACCTTCCATGTGGAGGGAGTAATGACAGGAAAGGTAACTGACCTAGTAGAACCGGTCAGGAGATCCGTCCGCCTGGAAGAACTAAGAGAGAGAGGAGTGACGTCAAGGGGGCATTGGGACCCTGCCATGCAGCTGCCACTCAGGCCCGCTGCAGACCCGCGCTATGAAGAATACCAGCCATGGAAGATGACTGACTTGACCACCCTGATGGAACAGCTCCCCAGCCTGCATGGAGGGGCCTCGGCGTGGCTGCTACAGCTTCAGACCCTTACCTCAGGACTACGTTTGTGTCTGGGAGACATGAAGGCGCTACTGGCCAGGGCGACGGACCATGGCACCATGACATCACTCATTAGGGAGGCAGATTTAAACAGCACATCTTCCACTGCACCACTGGGAGACATACGACAGGTGCTGTGGGAGGTGCTGCGTAGGGCATATCCTACTGAAAGAAACCATGCCATACTGTCCTCCTTCACCATCACTCCAGAGGAAGCACCAGCTGCCTATTTGGACAGAGCAAAAACCACGTGGAGAACAGTACATGAGGAACCATATGACCACACTATAACAACACTCAGCATGTGGAAAGAGATGGTGATCAATGGATGCCCAGGAGAGGTTAAGACCAAACTTAGAAATACTGTGGGACTGATGGCACTGCCCCTTCCACAGTTCAACTCTCACACTCACCACCATCTCACCCAATACAATAAGGATAAAGGTGGAGCTGACACTCAAGTCCAGTCACTTCAAGTACAACTGCTCAAACTGCAATTAAAGGAAGCCCAGAAGGGAGACAAATCCAAGAAACAAATGCTGGCTGAACCTGCTGAAGACCTCAGCCACGCTATTAAAGACATTAAAGAAACAGTAACCCAGATGATGCAACAACAACAACAAACTCCGCCAGCACCAACAGGATTGCCACAAACAGCAATGCCTCCACCTGGGCCACTGCCTGCTTCAGATTCCTACCCATATTCATACCCACCGCAGTGGAGACCATCATTTAGAGGTGGGGGACAGAAATGCTACAATTGTGGAATCAATGGCCACATGGCACGAGATTGCAGGCGAGCCCCCTCTCTATGGGGTGAAGGGAGAGGTGGATCCCAGCAATGGGGGAGAGGAAGAGGGGGCTGGCAGCAAGGAGGACATCAACCACCACGGTATTATCAACCACCACCCCAGGGACACCCTGCATACAACCATGCATACAACCACCCCAACTCTAATAACCAACAGCAACGAATCGGATTCCAGGGCATGTCAGACGAATATGCCCCATGGCCATGAAGGGGCCCACCATCACCAGACGGGGACGGACAGGCGCTCTTCCCACTCCACACGGAACCAACTGTTCTGTGTCTAGTGGAGGGAGTGCCTCATCAATTTCTGGTAGATACGGGTTGCACCTATTCTGCTATCAGGACCCGTCAACAACTTTCTTCGGAATTCATACAGGTGGTGGGGGTGTCAGGAAACCCCGAAGTACAGCACAAAACTGTTATATTGCGTTTTGCATGGGGTAAGTCAGAACTTCAACACCAGTTCCTATATTGCCCCAACTGCCCCATTAACCTACTTGGACGGGACCTGCTATGCAAACTGCAATGTTCCATATATTTGACAAACAACGGAGTAGAAGTGTCCATTGGTCCCTTGTCCTCAACGAAAACAAACCCCGTGAAAATTCTCATGCTACCCATCCAGCCAACTCCGGTGCTCTCTGCAACACAAGAGATCTATTGGTTAAAATGCATGACTACAGGGAAAGGAACACCACAGATTCAGTTCCTCTTTAACCAGCTGAAAACACAGATATACACCTTACACCCATATAAGACTCCCCTGGCTGAAGTTCACTGCACCTTGAATGTGACTGAAAGTGACGACGTCCCATACACAGAAGATTGGGACGAAAACATGATGACACAAACACCGACCATCAGATGCTGTACAATCATATGTGGACAAGAGGGGGTAGCCGCTCCCGTCATTTTGGAGCCTCACCTGAAGTCCTGGTACCTGCTGGGGAAGGAATCCGCACCTCATGTCACTCTCACTGTGGGACATGGTTTTGAAGCCAGAAGCTTGGGGCCCATGATCAGGAGGGCCTCAAAGCTAGAATGGGAACCGACTCCTACAGCTGGGATACTGAAAGCCACCACTGAAAATATGTGGAGAATAATGGACATTGACACAGAAGAACGGTGTCAACCAGAACGACTAACCCTACCTAGACATCATGGGAAACCATACACTGACCACCCTTCTACGGCTGCCCTCATTACCACCGTAAACAATGCCATATGGACCACATCACCGTTTGATGCTGGAACTCTAGTAGTAACTCCAGTGACAATCACCTTGAACAATCCCCACCAGACACCCATATATCGCGCACAGTATCGTCTTAAAGCTGAACAAATTGAAGGGATTAAACCGACCATAGTCGGACTGCTGGGGTCAGGTGTTATATACCCAACTGTTTCTCCATGGAACACACCCATCCTGCCTGTGCTGAAGGCAGGAGGTGAAACCTATCGAATGGTCCAAGACTTCAGACCTATTAACGATGTCACTACGCCAATTGACCTACCTGTCCCTGACCCTCACATAACCTTGAGCAACCTGTCACCTAAACATCAGTATTTTACAGTGGTGGATTTGGCAAATGCTTTCTTCAGCATTCCACTGGACACAGCGTCACAACCGCTCTTTGCTTTTACCTACGAACATCAACAGTACACGTACTCGGTGCTTCCACAAGGCTACAGGTGCTCGCCAGGAATCTTCAACTACATTCTCAAAACACATCTGGCAGAAGTCCCGGTTCCCAAAGAAGTTGTTCTCATCCAATATGTAGATGACTTGCTTTTGGCCGCCCCCACCTCTGACCTGTGTCTTCAAATGACCAAGACATTGTTGGACTTCCTGGCAACAAAGAGATACAAAGTCAAGCGAAGCAAAGTCCAGTTTTGCAGGAGAACCGTACTGTTCCTTGGTCGAGAAATATCCGGAGAAGGTGCAGGCCTCTCAAAAGCCCACCGGGATTCTATTCTACACCATCCACGCCCCATCACCGTAGCAGGTATGCTCTCCTTTCTGGGACTGACAGGATACAGTCGTACACACATACCAGACTACACGGCCAGAACAGAACCCCTGAGGGAAATAGTGCGTCTGGCAGGGGCAAGAAACTTGCATGCTCCGTTGGTATGGATACCAGAGGCCTCTGAGGCGTTTGCACTGTTGAAAACTGACCTCTCTGTGGCAGCCGCTCTGACAGCACCTGACTACAAAAGTAAGTTCCATTTGGATGTTTCTGAAAAGGAGGGATTTACCTCATCCATCCTTTTCCAGAAACAAGAGGGGGGGAGAAGAGTGCTTATGTACCACTCCTCAAAATTGGACCACATTGAACAAGGACAAACAACATGTTCTAGATACGTTGCTGCAGTGGCAAAAGCAATAGAAAAAACAGCACACCTGGTGATGTGTCATCCATTGGAGATTCACACCCATCATGGAGTGGCAGCATACCTGATGAGCAAAGAATTTACATTCAGCTCTGAGAGAAAAACAAAAATACAGAACAAATGTACACAGTCACATATCACGTTTGTCAACACTGACAAGAATATGGCAGACGCACTCAACACAGAAGAAGGCCTTCCCCACTCATGTACAGAAAGAGCAGCACAAGAATTGAAGTTAAGACCAGACCTGGAGAACACTCCACATGAAGACCCTGACCTATGGCTGTACACAGATGGCTGTTGTTATAGGGGAGAAGAAGGAAACATAGCAGCTTACGCCGTAGTACAGCAACTACCGGATGGATCACATGTTACCCTGGAATCAGCCATTATTCCACAACCTGCATCTGCACAGCTGGCTGAGGTCATAGGTTTAACACAAGCATTGGAAAGAGCCGAGGGCAAAATTGTAAATATCTATACCGACTCTGCCTATGCACATGGAGCAGTCCATATTGATGGACCACAGTGGTTAAGAAGAAACTTCACCACCACAGGGAACTTGCCCATTAAATACAAAGCACAAATGGAAAAACTGATCAAGGCAGTTCTACTGCCTAAAAGCGTAGCCATTATGAAATGCAAAGGACACCAGCTGCCGAAAAACAACATCAGCAAGGGAAATGATGCGGCTGACCAAGCAGCAAAGAAGGCAGGAGGATACACTCCCAGGCAAATGGTAATGCGGGTAGAATCACCTCAACTTGAGTTTACCCCAAACACCATAAGAGAACTGCAATTGGCTGCCGGACCTTACGAACAGTCAGTTTGGGCACAGAAAGGAGCCACCAAAGGACCAGACGAGCTGTGGCGATGCCATGATGGCAGAGTGGTGGCCCCTGCCAACCTGTGTCCAGAACTCATAAGAGAAGCTCACGGACCCACCCATGAAGGAAAGTTGAGAACATACCAAAAGGTGTCTTACATTTGGTGGCACCCTCACATGAAAGACATGACAGATTTGCACTGTGATGAGTGCCATGTGTGTGGGAGTCACAATCCAAAGAAGCCATACCAAACGCCTATGGGAGCTTACCCAGTACCAAATGCTTGCTTTCAAGACATTAGCATAGACTACACAGACATGGGAGCAGACAATGTAGCGGGGGGAAAGAGGTACCTGTTGGTAATGGTAGACAGATTTTCAAGGTGGGTAGAGGCAATACCAACGGCACGGGAAGATGCCAAGTCAGTAATAAAATGGCTACAGACAGACCTAATACCTAGGTATGGGGTCCCTCGACAAATTCGCTCTGACAATGGGTCTCATTTCAGTAACAAACATTTGAGGGAGGTAGAGGAAAGGTTGGGTATTGTGCACAAGTTTGGGTCAGTGTACAGACCACAATCTCAGGGTCTAGTGGAACGCGCAAATCAAACCTTGAAAGCTAAAATTGCAAAGGTATGTGCAGGCTCAAAATTGACCTGGGTGGAAGCCCTGCCCCTAGCCTTGATGGCTATGAGGTCCTCACCCGGGGCAGGGACCCATCTCTCTCCCCATGAGATAATGACAGGGAGGGCTATGCCTGGTCCACCAAGGGAGGGAGGTCATATGCCCGCCCTTGATGTACAACAAATTGTAATGTCTGATTATATGAGAAAACTGACGGAACTTTCTGCAGCTCTTTCCACACAGATCCACAAGGTCCAAGAGGGGGAACTGCTGGGAGACTCATCTAGTTTGCAGGTAAAAGTTGGGGACTGGGTGAGGGTTAAAGTCCACAAGAGAAAGTGGCTGGAACCCAGGTGGACTGGACCGTACGAAGTGAAGGAGGTTACTTCACACTCTGTCCAGGTCAAAGGTAAATCAGGCGCTCCTTGGCACCACCTGACACATTGCACGCCAGCCCCAACTCCTACAAGAACGTTGACAACTACGAGGGCAGATTTAAGTGCCCTCAATTCGGACTAAAATATATGATTGTTTTAATAAGGAGCATGGTGCAACCAACTCCTCTTCCGTGCCCTAGATCCACCCAGGGGGGATATCTGACGCCCTGGGGGAGACTAGGAATGTCTGCAACTGAGTTTTTTCCCCTCATGATTTTAATGGGAGGACTTCTTAGCCTTGCTATATGGGGGTTAGACACTTACCAGGGCACTCAGAGTCAGTCAACCACTCCAGTTAAATATACACACAGCATACACACCCGCTCTACAACCATGACCCACCCAGAGTGTAAAATTGGGGAGATAAGGAGCACCACTCTATGTATACCTAGTAACACATCTGCTTCCGCTCTTCTACTTTGGAAAATTCTAGGTAGCTCCCACCGGGTAGCAAGAAAGGGGTACTTAGCTGAGTCCTATAAGGCATGGGAGTGGTACATGACAATAGGGTTACTATACAGTGAATGGACGTGGAGCAATCTCGTGGCAGAGACAGGAAATGACTGGTCCAGCCATACTACCTCCCGTCCAGGCACTCTGTGGCGACCGCATCTTACACTAGCAGTCCAGCAGAATGGAATCAAGATTGGGGTCCATCCTGTGCTCATGACGGGCTGTCAAAACTTCAGGCTGGCACCTTATGTCGGTTGCACCTCCACCCCCGCATTTTGGAAGGTACAGATATGCGTGATTGCCAATGCATCTAATACCCAGGCAATTACAGTAGGAGCAGCCTCATCAGATATAAACTACCAATCTGTTGCCATCCTTACGGCCCCCCATACACCAGATGGAGAAATTCACATTGCCACGGGTATCTCAGGCTTTGGAAACAACTGGCTCCTATTAGTAGAGGAGGCTGGCAGAGCGACTAATCACAGTTGTGTGGTATGTATGGGCCCTAGGCCGCTGCTTAAGATTGTGCCAGCAGTAATCCCTGTGGAATGTGTGCTTCCTGTGATGAAGTATGACAACCCAGGACCAAACTGTTCAGCTTGGGACAGGGTTTTCCCGTTAGTACAAGCAACTAGAAGGAGTCCACTGTTTTCCTCCACTGTAGCGTCGGGTGAGTTCATGTGTGTGAAAATGACCCGAGGTTTACCTGACGTCGGCAGTGTGCCCTCTAACTGGTGTAACCACACTCACAACCCTGTTACATCTTTTAAACCTGTTTCTAGGGCCGATGTGTGGTGGTGGTGCGGTGGAGCTCACCTATATGATGGATTCCCTGGGAATGCCACAGGTCTGTGTGCTCTGGTGTCTCTCATTCTTCCCATTTCAGTGTATCCTGTTGTATTGAAGGACCTGCTGTCTAGCATACAGGAGGAGGAAGGGCGGTCTCGGGACAAACGCTCCCTAGATGGTTTCATGGGAGACCCGACCTATATTGACGCCATAGGAGTCCCTAGGGGGGTGCCTGATGAATACAAATTGATTGACCAAGTTGCTGCAGGTTTTGAGTCCTCAATTTGTTGGTGGTGTACGCTTAATAAAAATGTGGACAGAATAAATTACATTCATTATAATGTTCAAAAATTGGGGAACCTCACCCTTCAAGGGTTTGCCGCTATTCACAGTCAGCTTGCTGCTACTTCTCTTATGGCCTATCAGAACCGTATAGCTGTTGATATGATTTTGGCAGAAAGTGGTAGGGTTTGCTCTATCTTTGGGGAGCAATGTTGCACGTACATTCCCAACAACACGGCGCCGGATGGGAGCTTCACCCTGGCTGTTGAGGGCCTTAGGACCCTAAATGGTAAAATGAAGCGGCACTCTGGGGTGGACACCTCAATGTGGGACTCCTGGATGGATGTTTTTGGTAAATATAAGACACTAATCTCCTCCATCCTGGTTTCTATTTCAGTTTTCATAGCTATTCTGGTGCTGTGTGGTTGTTGTTGCATTCCCTGTGCTCGCTCCTTAGCTACTAGACTTATTACTACTGCCATCACGCCTAGCCAGGCTGACACCGCCCTTATGTGCCCACTATTAGAGATTGTAGATTTTGAACCTACATTTTGGAGTCAGGACGATGCAGTGTAGTCTTTCACGTCTCTTGTGAGACGTGAAGAGGGGGATTTGTAATAAATATTCTTGATGTTGTTTTTTACCAACGCTGTATTACACACATTAGCTCGAGCGCATTTGTTAGAACAGCTAACCCTAAACACACACAGACTTATGAGGGCTGGACTCTGAGGACGAAGAACACTGCCAAGAGCCAATGGGAAGTCGACACCGCCCCTCCATAACAACGACCAGTCAGGAGTGTGAATCTACCAGACTCTACCTACGTCATTTTATTACTATTGCTCTGTATAAATATGTGTGTCACGTGTTTAGAAGGTCTCTTTGTTCCGGACGATTCCCTAAGAACTGAAGGAACGAGCCCGTGCACGAGTTACCAAATATCTTTGCATCAAATAAATCGCTTGATTGAATATCAATTCCACCTGGTCCCGAGTTATGACTTGTCTCCTTCTCGAGTAATTGAAATATCAACAGTAGGTTACTTTCTAAATGTAATCCGTTAGTTACTAGTCCAAAATTGTAATCGGTAATGTAACTTTTGCAGTACCCAAACTCACTAATGTAATCTGATTACATTCCGTTAGAAACAAAGTTTACATAGCTGGCCATATATGGATGTTACATTTTACTTTATGGGTTGGTTATGTAGGCATCTTATAACCCATAGCTTTCTACAACATATAATAAATACAATTCAATTATATAGTTACATACAAAACCAAAGTCTATCAGAATTCCAGTCATTATAATAAATGTTATACGGCAGGTAGCCGAGTGGTTAGCGTGTTGGGCCCAAAGCCGAAAGGTTGCTGTATTGAATCCCCGAGCTGACAAGGTAGAAAAAATGTCGTTCTGCTCCTGAACATGGCAGTTAACCTACGGTTCATAGGCCGTCATTGT
This sequence comes from Thymallus thymallus, assembly GCA_023634145.1. Taxonomy (NCBI): domain Eukaryota; kingdom Metazoa; phylum Chordata; class Actinopteri; order Salmoniformes; family Salmonidae; genus Thymallus; species Thymallus thymallus. The sequence continues at coordinate 14,906,193 of CM042408.1, forward strand.
AAATATGAATTTGTTCTAAACTTGCCTAGTAAAATAAAAATACCCCTTGATCTTCAATAATCGTCCCGCACTCCTGCCACCATCATTATGCACGCGATTCACCTGGACTCAATCACCTGTTTTATTACTTCCCCTATATCTGTCTGTTCCTCAGTTGTTCCCCGCTTCGGCATTTTTGTCGTATGTCGTTTGTTTACCTTGTTCTGACCCTGTTCCATGTCCGTGCTTGTTCACTCCCTTTACCTGCTTCTCGTCATCAGCGTCGGTTCTGACAAGAATAGGACTTTGAAATATGGAAGTATAGATTAGCCATTGTTTTACCTGAGCATGACCCCAAAACCAAGGACATATTAGCCATCCCTACTCTGTTTATGATTTTGTTGTCATGGAGGACTGATTAGGCTCATTGATTCGAGTTGAAATATAATGCCGACAGCAGTCTCGCCATTGGAAGACATAGCTTGGACTGTAGCCTACAAAAGCCTATTCCTGTTCTTTTCCCGCGATCCATCAAACATATTTGGTGTTCAGGAGGAACAAATTGAAACTAGCGTCTTTTTTCAATGCGGATTTTAATGTCAATTTTTTTTTACGCAAACATCCTTTCTGAATTTAAAAGTAATCCTCGAAGTAATCGTCTAGTTTTTCAAATGTATCTAATCTGATTACAATATTTTTGTAGGTAATGTAACGGATTAGTTATCGTTTTTTGTAATCCCTTACATCTAACGGAGTTACTCCTCAACCCTGGCTACATGCATGGGTGGCAGGTAGCCTAGTTGTTAAACTTGTTGTGCCTGTGACCGAAAAAGGTTGCTGGTTCGAATCCCCATGCCGACTTGTTGAAGAAGCTGGTAATGTACCCCTGAGCAAGGTACACCACCCTATTCGCTCAGGATAAAATGAGTCGTTTTATGAAGACTACAAAAAAAATCAATGCTTAAAAATACATTATTGTGAGCTAATCAGCAGGGCACATAAATTCAGCATGTTTGGATTAATTTATGTTGGGGATAGGGGGAGCAGCTGCTCTATCGCTGTCCGCCCTCACTCAGGCCCTGGCGGATTCAGCTTCCTCTGTTGGTGATGCTTTACAGTGGAGTGAGTGAGAGAGCGACAACGAGAGAGAGGGAGGCAGGGGGGAGAATAGAGAAGAGCAAGCAGCACTCAGCACTGCCAGCCGCGGTAGCTCAGTATGGAGTAACCGCGTAAGCTCGTCAACGACGGGAGTACAAAGGACAACCCGCTTTGGATCGAAATTACATTAATAAGGAATAACGGATCACTTCCAATGATGAGATACGACATTGCATATACACTATCAACTTGAAGGGAATAAAACAGACTTTGTTATTTCTATTTATTATTGAAAAATGGCGAACGAGTCTCCGGCTAAAAGTCTAGTTGACATAGACCTTGCCTCTTTGCGGGTGAGTGCAATGCATGTTATCTGAGGATTTGCAGTTTGCTGTCCAAATCCTTGTATTGACGCAACCATGGGCTAAACCCGGGTAAAATGTGTTACACATATGTGTTGTTCTTGATATGATAGGGGGATAAAGTCATATTTGCTTTGTTGGCAATGCACTGGCATGTGAGGCAAATCTGGCGCTACTGCCTAATTTAACGGGCTGTAACGTTTCCCATGATACTATGAAAACCACCCATCTCTCACAAAGTTATTTGGTAAATGTTAACCATTTGTTAATTTCATTTTACAGGACCCAGCTGGTATTTTCGAACTAGTGGAAGTGGTCGGCAATGGCACGTATGGACAAGTATACAAGGTTTGTTTGCGTTTATCTATTCCATATAGGCAATATATAGCCTACTGTAGGCTGTCAGATACCACTGAAAATAGACGGAAACTGTAGCGCAAACGTTTTTTTCTCCCGGTTTGAGAGAAGTGGCAAGTAGCCTATAGAACGTTGGACCAGTGCGGAATGGATTAGTAATGCTCTGAGATGAAGGGTATAGCCTATAGATTTAGAAATGTGCATTTCCTTTTCTTTACGATTTTGTCGTGTGCTTTATTGTGTTAGGACTTACTAACTGCAAGCCATCACATTTAACAAGCCAAACCAGCCCTAATTTGCCTGGAGATCCTTATCATAGGCGCCTGACCGACTTCTCCCCGTGCGCTACTGGGTGTGCACAGTTGCGCATACTGTATTCAGATCCAATGCAGTGATAGGCTATTGACATGCTAACAGTCGACTAGAATGTGATTCAATGTGGCTGCGATTGTCCAGTGTAGCACAGTTGGTAGAGCATGACCATGGTTGTGGGTTCGATTCCCACGGTGGACCAGTACGAAAATAATATTAAAATGTATGCACTCACTACTGTAAGTCGTTCTGGATAAGGGCGACTGCTAAATTACCAAAATGTACAATTGTGCCTACAGCCATCACGTCTCAGGCTACATCACATCCTGTTGTTTTGAAGCTGCTGTTACCTAGTAGAAAGAAAGAGAGATTGGCAGAATCATTGCATCACCCTGTTGTCACCTGATTTATTGGTCACCAATGGAAAATTAACAGACCTTGGTCTAATATATTGGTTAAACTTTCAAATGGCCAATTTGATCTTCACTTGATTTAGCTTGCCTGGCAGCCTATGCAATGGCATAGTCCTAAAAGTGCAAACTCAAAGCCAAATCAATTGCACCATATTAATTATGTCATATTAATATTTACATATGTAAAATACTTTAAAATACATACAAGTATATAAAATATGCATTTGATCCATATCTAATTATCTGTAAAATGAACATTTGGGCAATTGAGCCCTCTGTTAAATAGATTATGTTCCTACCTTCAATAACATCCATAGGCCTATATGCTTTGGGTTCATAGATACTCACTAGTGTTTTATTTATGTATGAATTGGTGGAAACACTCCAACAAAGACATGGATTCACAAAAATGTACATTATACCCTACTCTATACCATGACTGGGCTGACAATGTTTGAATCATTGCAGATCAGACAGGGGCCTAGTGAAACAGGAGTTTTCTTTAATGTGTCATTATCTTGATTCTGGGTCGTTCCATATGATTTCAATCACTCTCTGACTGTACACCTTTTGATTTGAATGAAACCTTTAAAACATTTTTTTTTTTATTGAACCAGGCAAGTCATTTAAGAACAAATTCTTATTTACAATGACGATCTACACCGGCCAAACTCTGACGACGCTTGGCCAATTGTGCGCCGCCCTATGAGACTCCCAATCACGGCCGGTTGTGAGACAGTCTGGATTCTAACCAGGTTGTCTGTAGTGACGCCTCTAGCACTGAGATGCAGTGTCTTAGACCACTGAGCCACTTCATACATGTTTGCCCACCATCTCAACCAATGGCAGGCACAACACAAATGCCTCAGATGATGTAAAATAGTGTTTAAACTACAACATATTTGAACATTATTTTTTTGGGGAGAGTACGCATTTTTAGGTAATTTACTTTAAAGCTAAAATGACAATAAAAAAAATCATAAAGCAGTTAGACAACCCTGTTTATAAGCTTTTAAATGATATCAAGCTGAAGTGTTTATTTTGTTTTTAGTGATGAAGGGTGGGTTATGCAAAATGGGTTAACTTTGAACACCTCCATCTCCTGAATGTTTTGGCATTCAGGTCCTAAAAAGTCACTTTCTGACCACTTCTACCATGGGCAAACATGTATGGAAGGCTTTGTTCAAATCAAAAGGGGTGAAATCAGAAGGTGATTGAAATTATATGGAATGACCCTTCTGCCTAAAACCATCCACTCTGCATTTGGGTGTCTGCTGACAGGAAGCCTTCCTTTTAGGGAGTAGCAGTATTCTCTGTACAGAAATCTGAAAACACAGATTCTGTAGCACTCAAGGACATTCAGAGATTTGTCCCGAAGCCACTCCTGCGTTGTCTTGGCTGTGTGCTTAGGGACGTTGTCCTTTTGGTGAACCGTCGCCCCAGTCTGAAGTCCTGAGTGCTCTGGAGCAGGTTTTCATCAAGGATCTCTCTGTACTTTACCCCGTTCATCTTTCCCTTGATCCTGACTAGTCTCCCAGTCCCTGCCGCTGAAAAACATCCCCACAGCATGATGCGAGGGGTGAACCAAACACACAGGGTTATATAGTGACCCTGATGACCAATGTGGAACAGGGTGTTGCTACCATCTTCCCCCAACCGCCGGTTAGAACTCCGGCGAGGATGATCGCTGGAGAGGAGGAGGGACCGCCGCTCTGTGCGGGGCATTCGTTACAGTACCCCCCTCCCTAGGCGCGGCTCCCGACGTCGCCACTCGCCGGCGCCCTGGACGACCCAGAGGGCAAGGAGCTGGCCGATCCGGACGGCGCCACTGCAGGTCCGGACCCCCCTAGTGGACCAGGAACCACCGGCCTGAGGAGAGAGACATGGAAAGAGGGAGACCGGTTAGTGTAAGGTGGTGTGAGTCTCAACCGATAGGTGACCTCATTCACTCTCCGAAGGACTGTGAACGGTCCCACATAACGGAGCTTGAGCTTATGGCAGGGCAAGTGGAGCTGGAGGTTCCTCGTGGACAGCCAGGCTTTATCCCCTGGGTGGAACACTGGTTTTCCCCTCTGCTGGCGGTAGATCCGTGAGGAAATCCACCGCGATGTGCGACCAAGGCCGCTGAGGTACTGGTAGGGGATGGAGTTTGCCTGTAGGGAGCCGCTCTCGGCGCCTTAGACTGTGCGCACACCACACAGGACAGTACATAGTGTCGCACAGTCCTCCCCATGCCAGGCCACCAATATTTTCCCCGGAGCGCCTCCAGGGTCTGGCTGATACCTGGGTGTCCAGTGGCAGGTGTAGTGTGTACCAAGGTTACCAACCTTCCCCGCACTCTCCGCGGTACATAGATCTTCCCCAGGGGGCAGGTTGCTGGGGGAGGATCCCGTCTCCTTGCCCGTTGGATTTCAGCGTCTATGTCCCAGGAGACGGGTCCTACAATGCACGATGGATGCAGGATTGGCACGTCCTGCCTCATTTCTGCCCCCCGGTCGTGAATATGAGAGAGTGCGTCCTCCCTGCCATTCTTCGTTCCTGGGCGATAGGTCAGGGTGAACCGGATGCGCTCAAAAAACAAGGTCCAGCGGGCCTGTCGGCGGTCAAGGCGCCGGGCTGCCCTGACTTACTCCAGGTTACGATGATCCGTCAGGACAGTGAACGGCTCATGAGCACCCTCCAACCAGTGTCTCCACTCCTCCAACGCCAACTTTACCGCCAGTAGCTCTTGGTCAACCACGTCGTAGTTCCTCTCCGCAGCACTCTGCTTCTTTGAGTAATAAGCACAGGGGTACAGCAGGGGAAGATTCCCCTGCAGCTGGGAGAGGACCGCCCCTACCCCGACCTCCGACGCGTCGACCTCAACCGTGAAGGGCTTGAGCGGGTCCGGGTGGTGTAGCAGCAGCGCGGTGGTGAACCGGCCCTTCAGGTCGAGAAATGCCTTCTCGGCACTCGAGGTCCAGGCGAGGCGTTGAGGGTTTCCTTTCAACAACGACGTGAGTGGCGCTGCGATAAAGCTATAGCCCTTTATGAACCGGCGGTAGAAGTAGAATCCGAGGAAGCTCTGCAGTCCCTTGATGTTCTGAGGAACTGGCCATGACCTTACTGCCTCCACCTTCAACTCCTCCATCTTCACCCCCTCCGGAGCAATACGGTACCCTAGGAAGGAGACGGCCATTTGGTGGAAGGCGCATTTTTCCTCCTTGACGTACAGATTATTCTACAGCACGAACGTGAGTCACGTGTTCTGAGAATGTCGGGGAGTACACTAGTATATCATCTATATACACCACCACATACCTCCCCGACATATCCCGAAATACCTCATTCAGAAACGACTGGAATACCGCTGGGGCATTGGCGAGTCCGTATGGCATCACTAGGTATTCATAGTGGCCTGACACTGTGCTAAATGCGGTCTTCCACTCGTCTCCTTGCCGGATCCGTATGAGGTTGTACGCGCTCCGGAGGTCCAGCTTGGTGAAGAAGCGCACTCCCCGGAGCTGCTCTATGGCCGCAGGAACGAGGGGCATTGGGTATCGGAACTTCGTCGTTACCTCATTCAGTCCTCGATAATCAATGCACGGCCTTAAACCCCCGTCCCTCTTCTTCACAAAGAAGAAACTAGCTGAAGCAGGGGATGTAGAATGGCGAATGTGCCCCTGCTCCAGCATCTCTCGGATATACGTCTCCATAGTATCCGTTTCGGCCATAGAGAGCGGATAGATACGTCTGTGGGGAGGCGTGCCACCTGGCACAAGGTCAATGGCACAGTCCCAAGCACGGTGCGGAGGGAGACACTTGGCTTTCTCTCTAGAGAACACTCTGCGCAGATCTTCGTATTCTGGCGGAATGTTCCCCGTGAGGGTGCTCTCAGGGCTCTCAACCGATGTAGCCCCTACCGTAGGTGTAATACAGGTCCTCCGACATTTATCCGACCATCCCAGAAATGGATATCACCAACAATTCCAGTCTCCCTCGATGGCAGCCGTGCATGGTGAGGGTGACGGGACGGGTCACGTGAGTGATGGAACCGGACCCCACCGGCCGACCATCCAGAGCGTGAACTGGCATAGAGGACCTCAACCGGCGCGATGGCAGTCGGAGAGCGTCAACCAGGTACTGGTCAATGAAACTCCCCGCAGCTCCGGAGTCAATCAGGGCTGTGGACACATGATCGGGGAAGTTACCAGAGAGCACAACTGAGCAACAGAAAGGGCTAGCTATGCGTTCAGCACGCAAGACACCTACTGTGCCCACCTAAACCCTCCGGCCACTTACCCCTTTCCTGCGTCCTGTCGGGACAGAGGGACACGCCCTCCTGACATGCCCCTTCTCTCCGCAGTAAAGGCACAGACCCTGACGACTCCGCCGTTCTCTCTCCTCTGCGGAGAGTCTCGTGATTCCCAACTCCATCGGCTCATGTTCTGGCTCTGATCGAGGAAGGGGAAGATGCGCGCGGCGCGCCAGCTGGTCACGGTCCCGGAGCTGGCCGTCGATGGCAATGACCCGGGCGATGTAGGCGTCCAGAGTCATGGACTGACTCACACAAGCCAGCTCCATCTGGACCTCCACCTGCAGACCCCTATGGAAGGCGGTCCGAAGAGCCGGCTCGTTCCACCCACTGGACGCCGCCAACATCCTGAATGACAGGCCATACTCTGAGGCCGTGCCCTTCCTCTGTTCGCATAATCCGCTCGCCCGCATCTCTCCCCTCCGCGGGATGGTCAAAAACAGCTCGGAACTGGGCGATGAACCTGGGAACCGACCTTAATTCCTCAGCTCCGCGCCCACACAGTGCCGTTGCCCAGTCGAGTGCACGCCCCGTGATTAGAGTGATCATCGTGTGCACCTTCTCCGAATCCGACACCGGCTGATCGCCTACATACAGTTCGCATTGGAGAAGGAACCCACGACAACCCTCCGGATTGCCATCATACTTCTCTGGGACGGCTCTCCGGAGTTCTCCCCTCGGGATGTGACGAGACTCCAAACGATCGGGTGCTGGGGACGCTGTGGCTCCAGATGAACCCACCGGGTGTTCCCCTTCCGATCGTGAGGGACATCATATCCCCGAGTGCTGTAACCAACCCGGTGACCTGTTCCTCCATGGCTCTGAGTCTCTCCTCTAGCTCAGGCGCCCGACCGGTTAGCCCAGCTCCCTCTCCGCGCCCGTCCATGGAGACCTAGGAAATTGAGTGAGAAAGAAAGAGAGAGAGTTAGAACGGTGTAGACGAAGACAGGTTGGTGGAAAAAAAATAATTGCCTCGGGTTGGCAGGTTATTCTGTGATATTGTGAGGGGTGAAAGTGAGAGAAGAGGCGAAACAGACAGAGATTGTATGAAAGAAGGATCGAAACATTTAATGAAATAGACAGCAATACACGTAAGACAATAACCCGCGAGGGGTGAACCAAACACCTAGGGTTATATAATGACCCTGATGACCAATGTGGAACAGGTGTGGGTCATCAGGGTGTTGCTACCATCTTCCCCCGACCGCCGGTTAGAACGCCGGTGAGGATGATCGCTGGAGAGGAGGAAGGACCGCCGCTCTACGCGGGGCATTCGTTACAGCCCCAGCCAGAGCCTGGACTTGAACCCGATCTAACATATCTGGAAAGACCTGAAAATAGCTGTGCAGCGACACTCCCCATCCAACCTGACAGACCTTGAGAGGATCTGCATAAAAGTATGGGAGAAACTCTCCAAATACAGGTGTGCCTGTACCCAAGAAGACTCAATGCTGTAATCGCTGCCAAAGGTGCTTCAGCAAAGTACTGGGTAAAGTAAGGTAACAAAATGTGGAAGGTAACAAAATGTGGAAAAAGTCAAGGACCTTAAGGCTGCTGGTGGATAAAACCTACTCAGTCATTAAATTAGTTAACTGTGTGTTTGTTTTACTACTATGCAATAATGCATACTTTGAAGACTGCCGATAAACATCTTGGGGAGCTAGAAGAGGCCATAGACTGAATCAACTGTTCTGTGTTCGCCTGGTATTGGTGTGTGTGTGTGTGTGTGTGTGTGTGTGTGTCTCAGTCAACACCACAGCATGAAGAATAAGTCTATATGCTTTGGGGGTTTAAAAAGCAGAGCGGCATGGCAGTAGTGAGAACATGTCATTAACTGGGAGCCAGAACATGTAGAAATGCTATGTAACACAAATTGCCCATGACATTTTGAGTTTAACTTCCTTAGGTCTTAGTGAATCATCTCACTTGCTGCAAGTTTGTCTAGAATAAACCAAGCTTTTCTTCCATGAACCACATTCGTTTAGTGGCTAGGTGTGTGTGTTTGGGGTTTGCACATGTTTTGATCCACGGCTGTGTGTTAGGATCTGCATGTGTATATTCGATCCACGACCGATTTTGATTGGCTATCATACTCAGACTAGCCAATGGCAGCTGTGTGCCTTTGTAGCTGTGTGGACTGCTGGTGGACTGTGTGTTGTCTGGCCCTATAGGCATGAGGTATTATTCTGCCTGCCTGCCTTACCGTGGTGACTCTTGTAGTCAAATATTATTGGCGCTCCAACTGTTGAGATGGAGAGAAAGAGACATCCCTTAATAAAATGTGCGTTTGTTTTGAGGGTAAGACCCTGCAGTAATTGTAATGGGAGAACAGCATGTATGTTTCACACTATCTGGTCCTATAAACATCCTACCCACACTGCCAATAGTCATTCAGCAAGGAAATCTGGCATTCCCCCGTGTGGGTAAATGGTTTAACCCAATTATAACCCCTCATAATAACCGTCTAGTCCATTCTACAACTGTAATGGGTTGGCATCATTTGAATGTCTTCTGTTATAATCCATTATTGGTCAACAGTTCAGTTAATTCTAGTTAGTCTGGAAGGAACTTGGTCATTGTCAGCTTTGCTGTAGAGGACGGTGCATGTTAGTCAGACGTGAGGAAGTAGCAAAATGGCAGAAGTCATCCATGTAATGACAAGAGTGTATACAACAAGGTAGTTTCCAACACTGTTTGATTCATTGTCAATCTGAGGTTCGATTTTTGACACAGAGAAAGACATCAAATGAGTCCAATTTGTCGATTATTGTATGCATCGTCAGAGATTCTTGAATTTGCTATGCACATACATATAGTTGAAGTCGGAAGTTTACATACACTTAGGTTGAAGTCATTAAAGCTCATTTTTCAACCACTCCACAGATTTCATGTTAACAATCTATAGTTTTGGCCAGTCGGTTAGGACATCTACTTTGTGCATGACACAAGTAATTCTTCCAACAATTTGTTTACAGACAGATTATTTCACTTATAATTCACTATATCACAATTCCAGTGTGTCAGAAGTTTACATACACTAAGTTGACTGTACCTTTAAACAGCTTGGAAAATTCCAGAAAATGATGTCATGGCTTTAGAAGCTTCTGATAGGCTAATTGACACAATTGGAGGTGTACCTGTGGATGTATTTCAAGGTCTACCTTCAAACTCAGTGCCTCTTTGCTCGACATCATGGGAAAATCAAAAGAAATCCACAAGTCTGGTTCATCCTTGGGAGCAAAAGCCTGAAGGTACCACGTTCATCTGTACAAACAATAGTATGCAAGTATAAACACCATGGGACCACACAGCCGTCATACCGCTCAGGAAGGAGACTCGTTCTGTCTCCTAGAGATTAATGTACTTTTGGTGCGAAATGTGCAAATCAATCCCAGAACAACAGCAAAGGACCTTGTGAAGATGCTGGTGGAAATCGGTACAAAAGTATCTATATCCACAATAAAACGAGTCCTATATCGACATAACCTGAAAGGCCACTCAGCAAGGAAGAAGCCACTGCTCCAAAACCACCATAAAAAAGGCAGACTACGGTTTGCAACTGCATATGTGGACAAAGATCGTACTTTTTGGAGAAATGTCCTCTGGTCAGATGAAACAAAGGAAATGCTACCAAATACTAATTGAGTGTATGTAAACTTCTGACTCACTGGGAATGTGATGAAGGAAATAAAAGCTGAAATAAATAATTCTCTCTAACTGACCTAAGACAGGGAATTTTTACTAGTATTAAATGTAATGAAAAGTGAAAAACTGAGTTTAAATGTATTTGGCCAAGGTGTATGTAAACTTCCGACTTCAACTGTATGTTCGTCACCCACACCTACGCATAACACATCCATTTATGGCTGCACCTCAATATCATATCTCGTAGCTATTATTATGTTTTCAACGGAAAAGTCCAGATCACATTTTTGGATCAGGGCGGAAGGAAGGTTCTTTGTCAGTCTCTATCGCTTCTATTCGTTTGAAGCACTTAGGCGGGGTTGGCTGAGCTTCCTTATTGAACTGTGGCTTCTTCTTCAGGGGGATGTTGGCTTGGCTCAGCAGGATCAGGGGGATGTTGGCTTGGCTCAGCAGGAGATGTCAGATTTAGAGATCTCATCCTGCCCTGACCCTCCACCTCCTTCTCCATCTCCCCAGAGATTGTAAATGAGGGTGAGCCAGGACTAGGAACTGGAGGAACCGGGTTATGATCCATGGTGGGAGGTGTGATGCGGTGCAGTACCAACTACAGACTCTTGTCCATGTAGTTTGTAGTGGGCACCTGCACTCTCTTACAGCAGCCTAAGGCTAAAGGTACTATAAACCTGTCAAGAAGGACGGCCTGATTTTAATTTCCTGCCTCTGCTGATTCAAACCATCATCCCGGGTGGTGCCTTTAAAAAAAACAATGAGCGAAAGCATCAATAAACATTGGATTGCCCCTTCTCACAGTAGTGTAGTGCTCACCAGTCCATGTTGTTAGCTACAACCTAATTCACTCACTGTTTGTGGTTAACACCTAGTTTCCCCTCTCTTACCTGCTCCCGGTGTAGGTCCTTCATGAACATACCGTCATTCTACCCAGATGTAGTCACTGCTATTGCATACTGAAACGCTGGCTAAACAAGAGTTTAATAGAGGGACTGCTGTTCTCCTTTCCTTCCCAGAGCCAGCCCACCCAAGCACAGAGGCTCTGCCTACTGCCTAGCCCCCTGGCAGCCTGCTGTGAAAGGTGGAAAAAGCTGCAAACACAGTGGTCCACCTCTCTTCTCTCCCTCTGCTCTGGCAGTAGTGGACCAGACCTCACTGTGGAATGCAAGGCCTGGGCTGTGTCCATGAAAATGTAGAGGGTGTAAGGGAGCGAAGAAGGGAAGAGAGGGGGAAGACGAAGTGAAAAAAGACATTAAGAACAGGAATGGAGCGAGCGGGCCAATGAGAGGAATGGGAGAGGTTGAGTGGAAGGTCAGTGGTTCGTGGTCACTGAGCATATCTAGCCTACTTCACAGCCCAGGTAACATGACTCGGTGAGGAAGATGGGGGAAGGGATGGTGGGCATCATGGCTGCCGTAATCCCACAGCAGGTGACGCCACACGCCGAGAGAGAGGGAGATAAATAAATGGAACGGACAGAAGAATAGAGGTTTTGGAGAGCTACTTGGTAAGGGGCAGGCTTTCAATCCATCCAGTAACACAAACTTGCAGTCTAGTTTCATTTTTTTACTGTGGCCTGGCTTTTGGTTCAGCATTGACTGCCCTCAGGTCAGCTGCCTGGCTGGCCGGCCGGCCCATTATCCAGCCATGCATAGCCACGTCTAATGTGCAGCTTATGGGCCTTAGTTCCTTACCCCCATCTTGTCCTTTTACCCCTCCCCCCTTTAACTTGTCCCCCTGATTATTAAGATGGCTTTGGTCCTTCCATCTACCCAGCTAGACCTCCTGGCTTACTATCTAGTGGCCCCTCCCCTCACCCGCCTTACTTTCCGTGCACCATGCCCACCCGCTCCCCCATATAAAGGTCATGATAGGATTATGAAGATGCAGTGAAGTGAGTTGAGACGTGATCAATAAGGGCTAAGCGTTCGCTCGTGTGCCTCCAACAAAATACAATTATCTCATGCATTAGCTGCTTGTTTGTCCTGATCGCCTTCAAAGTAATTAATTTCCAAACCATAAGCATCTTTATGTGCCCTGTTCTCTGTGGGTGAGGAGACGGATTGCTAAACAAAGCACTTAGTATGTTAATGCTCTGTTATAGAGCGCGCGATGGACTAATACATTCTCAAAATTAGGTTCATAGAGGGCCATTCTAGCTTCCAGAGACAGTAACAGTACTGATCTTTTTGAGTGTGTTTCTGTGAAAACTAAATTTTCTCTGTGTGGACAGTTCACTGGATAGTTTCTTCACAGAATCAACAGTGTCTTTTAAAATTAGGCTGCAGCTCTATCCTAGATAGGGTTCCCTAGATATGAAGCCTGCAGGAGTCTTTTCTGTGTTGTTCTATCTAATCCATGGGATGGAGACCAGTTGATGGCTAAGTATGCTTTTGGTAATAGGTCTAAAGAGGCACGCACACACGTCCAAGGGAACCCATGTCACTGTCAGTTAGTCATGTGTGTTCGATGTGTCCTGATAGGCCTCCCGTGTGACACACCACTCATGTCTGTGTGGGGTGGTAGGCTTTAGCTTAGTCAGATGTCTCTATCTCTTTTTCTTCCTCCCTCTCTGTCTCTCTCCCTCTCTCTGAGACCAGGCTGTATTGATTCTGAACAGAGTGGTCTGTTAGACCCAGAGAGCCTGGCACTATCTGGCCTCACAGACAACCGCTCCTTCATTCTGCTATCTATTTCTGACCTCCTCCTGACTGATTAGGCCTCTTTCCCACAACAAAATGGCCGCCATGGCTGGCTGCTATCAGCTCCATGTGTACCAGAAAGACAGAAGCTCTGGAGAAACCCCACAGGGCTACACTCTGCCTTAGAGCCCAGCTCAGGCATTAATTTTAAGGCCGAGCCCTAGCCATGCCAGTGATGTTCAGGCCCTACCCTACCCAGGCTCGATTGCTTCTGCCAAATTGAAGGCCCGGCCTGGCCCGAAACACGAAATAACTTCCTTGTTAGTAAATCTATTAGCTGCTCCTCTCTGTCTGTCCCTCGCTCCTGCGCGCTGCTCGCTCTGCATGTGCTCTGCTCATGGTGGCATAGCAACGGCTCTGCTTGGGCTGCTTGGCTGCCCTGCTTAATGATGAGACATTAGAGAGCAGTTAGCTGTTAGCTAATTTTCGTTACTCTGATCAAACTGAAGGAACATTATTATTTTCTGTGAAACATCCTCTCCTATCTTATATTTGACGAGGTTGAAGCACTTCTGACATGTTATGATCTTAGTCAGATATGACTGTACTGTGCAGCAGAGTAAATGGCTCAGCTTCAAAATGTTAGTGATCAATTTAGTGATACCTGAGCCCTGCCCTTACCCTAGTTATTGATGACAAAACAGGCCCTACCCAGCCCTAACAAATGTATAATGTTGGGGCCCGTTGGGCTCGGGTCAGGCAGCAGAGCTCTACTCTGCCTAAGTGGTGTTCAGACACAAGGAGATGAGTATGTATTCGGTCCATTAGTGTAGTCAATCAATCAAGGTCAGATGAATGGTGATACTAGCACTGTTAGGATGAGAGACATTGTCCTGTGGCTGCTGGCTGTACAACATGCACTAGATCTGGGATATGTATCCTCAGGTTCTAGGTCTTGGAAGTGTAACTGGGGTTAATGACAGTTGTGGATTGTCTGAGGTATTAGGGTTTAGCATGCTACTGTACGGGTGTATGGGCCATATGCCACCTGGACTGGGGTATAGGGGATATAAGGAAGGGGGGGGGGGTGTTAGAGGCTGATGCAGTCTGTCTGGAGTGTGTGTGCACAAGGATTTAGGGAGTTACTGGGGAATATAACTTGAATAAAAAAAGAAGACTAAAAACAACAGGTGTCCATTTAAGCAATAAGGCACGAGGGGGTTTGGTATATGGCCAATATACCACGGCTAAGGGCTGTCTTTATGCACGACGCAACGCGGAATGCTAGGACACAGCCCTTAGCTGTGGTATATTGGCCATATATCACAAGCCACCGAGGTGCCTTATTGCTATTACCCATGTAATTAGAGCAGTAAAAATGTAATGTTTTGTCATACCCATGGTATATGGTCTGATTTTCCAAGGCTTTCAGCCAATCAGCATTCAGGGCTCTATATACCACTCTCAGTATTGAGATTGTGTTGGTGAATAAGGCTGTATTCCCTGTAGCAGTGTTTCCCCTAAATTGTTGCCACCGCTGCAAAAAAACATCTTGCAATTTGAAGATATATATAATTATTTCGGGCTAGACATTCTTTTAAATGTATAGTTGTTGGCTCAATGATTGGAAGTCAATGGGAACAACTAGCATGTCATTGCAACGCTAGTAAAAATGCACCCCCCTTGCCACCACTGCTGAAAAAATAATACGGGGAAAACTGCTCTAGTGTTTCACCCCACAAACAATTTTATTTGTTTTAATGGCCTTTTTGTATTTACATGAAAGAGAATCGTGATGGATTCATAAAAGTTATTTCTCCTGGAAACACATTTCTGACCATGCCCCTATTGTCTTCCATTTCGGTAAACTTTAAATGTATCAGTTTGAACTTTAAATGGATCAGTTTGTATCAGTGTATCCATTTATTTGTAAATACAAAGTTGAATTTATGTTTTATTTAGAAGTTGTCCTTCACATAACCCCACCCTCCCACACACACCCACACACACACTTTAACATACTTCCATGCGATCTCCATCTGTCCCTGATTCTTATAATGGCTGTTTTTCTTTATTGGGGACGGCCTCTTTCCTTTCAGCCCCTTCTCCTCCACAGTCAGGGCCAGGCAGCTGGTTGGACTGACTGACTGGCTGACTGAACGGTTTGACTGACTGGCTGGCTGACAGACTGACTGAATGACTGTGGGCCTCATTAAGTTTGTTTTCATCTGATTCAAAATACTGGAGCGCTGCCCAGGTCACCCGACTAGAACCCAGGCCTGTGATTTGAGCAGAGCACCAGAGCACTTCCTCCTGTAGCTGGGCAGACTCTCTAAACACCCGAGAGAACGGGGGCTTCAAACGCACATATACGCACAAAGATACATCCTCATAGTCTATCTAACACACATGCATACTCCCACACACTGATGGAGATTCACTGAGTTGAATATTGACACTCTCTCGCATGCACTGACTGTACACACAGGCTTGTGTGGAGAGATTGACTTGCTCTGTCTCACGCACACACACACACACACACACACTTATACAGATAGGACCTACAGATGCACATTTATATGATTTGAATACACTGAGTAGCACACACGGATATAGACAACCAACATGTTTGCTACAGTGGAGGCGGATAGTGAAATCCTCGTCTCATCGTAGGCAGTAGTTGTGGATGCAGCCGTGGGCATGTTGGCAGGAGAAGGGTAGCCTCTCTCGCCCTTCCTCCTCTCTTCTCTCCTCTGTCTGTGCCAACTCTGTGCTCTGAACTGAGACACATTAGCAAGGTGTTCTACACGCCAGCACTGCCTCTTTCTATCTAGCCTCTGTCTCTCTCCTCTAGCCTCTCTCTCTCTTGCTTCTCTCTCTCTTGCCCGTGTCTCTCTCCTCTAGCCTCTCTCCTCTAGCCTCTCTCTCACTCTCACTCTCTCTCTCTCTCTCTCTCTCTCCCTCTCTCCTCTAGCTCTCTCTCCTCTGTCTCTCTCGCCTCTGTCTCTCTCACCACTGTCTCTCTCACCACTCGCCTCTTGCCTCTTGCTTCTCGCCTCTGTCTCTCTCTCCTCTCACCTCTGTCTCTCTCTCCTCTCGCCTCTGTCTCTCTCTCTTCTCGCCTCTGTCTCTCTCGCCTCTCCTCTTGCCTCGGTCTCCTCTTGCCTCTGTCTCTCTCCTCTAGTCTCTCTCTCTCTCCTCTCTGCCAGCCAGCTAGCTTGTGTACAGCACTGGGACTCCCTTCACAAGGGTGCTGCTGAGGTATTGAACTGACTTCACAAAGACCTTCTCCTCTCTCTCTCTCTCTCTCTCTCCACAAAAGCCTTGCAGTTCCAACTAAGTTCGGCTCAGTTGCACAGGTGGTGGAGGTGTATTGATTGGTAGGTTAGGAGGGTGGGGGGTGAGGGGGGGTTGTATAGTTGTCATGGTGATGAGTTGCTGTGGTTTTGCCTCTGGGTTTGGGACGAGGATGGCGCTGAATTTAAACTCTGGCTTCCTGTTAATTTTTTTAACGTTTTTTTTAATTGAAAAACCTTCATTTAACCGGGCAAGTCAGTTAAGAACAAATGATGTTGTCTCAAGCAAGGGTTAGTGTGTGTGTGTGTGTGTGTGTGTGTGTGTGTGCGTGATTTGTGTGTAAAGGATCACCTGTTGTTTACAGTTCCAAACACAGATTTTTTTGTGTAGTGAAAGTCAGGCGTTAACTGACTTGTAACTAAGTGGCCTGTAACTACCTCTCAACCCCCAACCTCCCCTCCCCTCCCCAAAAAACAAAAACAAACCCTCACCATATAGCCTACAGGGCAAAGGCCAGACAGAGAGGTATGAAGGGCTAGCACCTGCTCCCCGGGATGAGCGTGTCATGCTCATCCCGAGCAGGGCCGTACCCTGAGGACACAGGGAGGTAGAGGGGTTTGGGCAGGTCTTTAATTGCTGAGCTCAGGACCAGCTGGCAGAGGACGGGAGGGGAGGAGAGCTCTGGGTGGTGTTATAGAGATAATATGGACCAGGGATGGAGGTGTGTTACTGATGGTGAATCCTTAGCTCTACTGAATGAATGGCCACGCCCCAAGACTTCTGGCCTGCTGGCTGTTAGTTTTCACCCTTCCCTCATTCACTTTAATATTGTCTTTCTCTCTTCCTTCTCTTATCCATACATAGCGGTAGCTGTGCTGTGTACTAGTTATGTGCCAGGGGGCAGACCGTGGCAGTAACAGACAGCGGGGGGCTGAGACTGGTGTCTGTTGTGTGTGTGTGGGTGCCGTGTACACACGTTTGTGGGGCAGACTCACTGAAAAGACTGACAGACTAACATAGTGCCTTCTGCATGACAAACAAGCTGCCATATTATGTGTGCACATACGTTAGGCGCCTCACGTCACGTGATGTCGTGTGAGAAGGTCACTTTGTTTTATCTCGTTGGTACTGAATGTACTTGACATGGCCAATTTAGAGAGATGAACAGTTGAGGTGTTGCAAGAAACTGTTCGAACTGTGCCAGCTGATGTTACTCATTAGTTCAGGTTCACATTAACAGTCCCATGATTGTTAAGGATGGGTCTGTTAAGGTTGGGTCTGGGTCAGAGGTAATACTCAACAACAGTAATGCATTACAGTAAATCTTCTGTGCATCACTGGTGTGTGTGTGGTCTGCCCCAGCAACAGTGAGCCCCCTCCTCCTTCCGTGTGTGTGTGTGTGTGTGTGTGTGTGTGTGTGTGTGTGTAAGCATTGGATGCATGGAAGATCTATGCACTCATAAAACACTCTCCTTCCCTACCTTTCTCTCTCCCTTTCTCTCTCCTCCCCTCTTCCCACTCTGTAAATCTCACACTCTTTCTTTTATTGTCATGGCATCACTCTGCACTGTAATCATTATGTAATTGCTCTCTCTCTCTCTCTTTCTAACACCCCACCATCCCCTCCATATGATTAAAACAAGCCCTTGACAACCCCTGTTGTTTGGTCCCATGGCAACTTGTGAGGCAGGCTGTGATAGCTGCTATATTTGGCGGTTCCCCTGAGTGAAACAAGAAACCAAACTAGGGAATCAGATGATCTGTGTCAGGCGCAGTAGGTAAGGGTTAATGGCTTCAGTGGTGTTCATGGCAAAGTCTTGCCGAGCTCTCTCTCCTGTTGTGCACAGTCGCGTTAGGACAATTTATGAGCTCTGGCCTCTCGAACCCACAGTGCTTTATAGGGGAGTTTTGTTGTTTTTATACCAGCACTATTCCATTGCTGAGAATCAGGTAACCCCGCTAAAGACCACAGTAATGTGATATTCTGTGGAGGCAGGAACAGATCATGTTGTGCTGATTTGACTCCTATTCTGTCTCCCCACCTGCTGAGTAGTGGCTACTGCTGTCCTTAGAAATGCCTTCCCACCACCACTCTGTTTTACCCTTCAGCAGTTTCCTTTCCTTCCATACCATTATAATCACAGCCAAACCTCTCTCGCCTTATGGACTGTAGCCCAGGGCAATTGTTTTTTTTAGGAAGGAAGATATATTTTTTTGTCTTCTGTCATCTCATGCAAAGAATTCTGGGAGGATAAAGCATAGGGGATGACGTCATAATGGAGGAGGGGGAATTGGGGACCGACAGGCTGATGAGAGTTGAATGATGATGCAAGGGCAGAACTCACAACAGGAGCCCCCACTGTTTGCTCAGTTTAGGAGAAACTTAATTTCTTCAATGCTCAAATCCATCTTTCTGCAGGGGGTTTAATGCTGAGCCCTAAAATCAAGATAACACACAGTCTCTCATAGGCGTACACACACTCACTATTGCATAGTAAGTAAGTAGCCTTGCACGAGCCTTGGCTCATAGAGCAGGAGGACCTGTTTCTGTAGCGTGAGGCAGCTTGATGTACAAGTACACCCCCTGGACAGGATACTAGTCTATCATAGGGACTTACCCCCAATATATTTCCTTAATGCTGTGTGCAAAGCAGAGATGCATCAGGTCCCATTTTCAGTCTTTGGTATGACTAGGCCAGAGATGGAACTCACAACCTTCAATCTCAGGGTGAACACTCTAACCACAAGGCCACTGAGTTAGTCACTATTACATACACCGTCTCATGTATTGCTTTAACACACACACACACACACACACACACACACACACACACACACACACACACACACACACACACACACACACACAGTCTTGTACAGCTAACCTTGTGGGGACATACAATTCAGTTCCATTGAAAATCCTATTATCCCTAACACTAACCTTACCCCATCTCCCGACCCTAAAACTAATTCTAACCTTAACTCTAATTCTAACCTTAACCATACACTTCCTAGAAATAGCATTTGACCTTGTGGGGACCAACAAAATGTTCCCAGTTGGTATT
The DNA here is from genome assembly GCA_023634145.1 of Thymallus thymallus. Classification (NCBI taxonomy): domain Eukaryota; kingdom Metazoa; phylum Chordata; class Actinopteri; order Salmoniformes; family Salmonidae; genus Thymallus; species Thymallus thymallus. The sequence goes on from CM042408.1 coordinate 14,925,666, forward strand.
TTGTTTCTTGGTTTACTATTCTTGTGGGGACATCTGATCCCCACAAGTATAGTTAAACTTGCCCACACACACACAAACAAACACGCACACACACACACACTCACTGAAAGAACTTTGTGTGTATGTTTATAGAAGGAAGAACCCGGGAGGAGCTCCGCTAGGGGTCTGAATAGCAGTAAAAATGCAGTGTGCTATTATTATCCTTGGAGTGTGGGGTTATAATGGCTGGGTGTATGATTAGTATGACCATACACATATAATGTACATACTTAATCTAAGACAAACAGGTTTCAGCCTCTTCCTGAGTATATAGACGAGAGTCAGCTTGTTTTGTATGACCTTGTGCTTTGACTCTATCCTATTCTGTAAACCCCCACCTTAGTGAGTGGTACCAGTAAAGGACTCTGAGGTACACCCAGGCTGAGGACTTGTTATTGGGTCGCTGGGGCCAACTGGCTCTAAGACCCTGGTCTGGAGATGGATGTGTGTTAAATGTGTCACCCTCTGACTAAGAGGGCCGGGGTTTGACCCGGTGTGACAACAAGCATTAATGTCTCCTTTTTAACATGTTGGTATGTGAGGTCATTTTGGAGAGGCTGGATTAGCTTCATTATGTTTGCTCCCCATCCTCAGTGGATGTCACAAGGACCACAGTACAATCCTTTTTTTTGGTAGAGGACAGGACCCACATAATTTGGGCTCTCCATGCTATTGCCCGAACAGTCTATTTGATCACAACTTCTATGGACCACATCACATTTGTTGTCTATGTCTTGCCTGCAAAGAAAGTTAAATCAAACAATTTGGGCTGTCTATGCAGCCGCTCAGCTTTGGGGCAGAAGCTCTTCTCTGAAGCGGCTCATTGTCATACGAGCCACCATGGCGTGCGGTGAGGAAGAAAATCTTGGTGAAACAACACCGAGCACTGTGTTCTTCTCAAGGACTGTTATCCAATCTCCAGTGTAATGTTTCTCACTCGCCACTTTTCTTTACTGGAGGTTAAAACAGCTCTGTCTTAATTAACTGAGCCTCACTCTTCCCTGCACCAAAGACACACTCTTTTTGTTACAGCCTGCTGTGAATACGAAACCTCCTCATCACAAGACCTAGATTTATCATAGCCCGGCCCTTTGAGGAGGTGATAAAAATGCCTGTGTAAAAAGTTCCTGTGCTTTAGATATCGCCCCCCCCCCCCTTGTTCCCACAAAATGGAGGGTTATGGAGCTGTGAGGAGGCCTGGTGGATCCAAAGGCCCGGAAGCAGCTTCCTGTCTGGAAGATGTGGAGAAATGACAGAGCAGGATAGATCCTAGAGAGAGTTTGTAATTTGGGTTTCAGAAACTCTTGACGCTCCCTGTCAAGATGCTTTCATGGACTAGGAGCTCTGTACTAATTTTCCTTTAGCATCCACTAACACAGATCCAGAATAGCTCTTCTTTCTTTAGAACCCATAGTTATCCAGGCTCCTATCCACTCCTTTCGGAATGACGAGTCCAAAGAACCTCCAAGGAGTCATCGAGGGAGGGAGGGAAGGAAGCAGGAATCCCTGGTTTGTCATTGTCCGGAGAATCTTCCATACCACCCTCTATATACGATCCTCTGTGATTGGAGCTTGGCGTGTGCATTGACGTTATGGCTCAGTGCACTTTAAGGAGCTGGTATGGGAGGTCTCCTAGGCCCTGGTAGGTTGGTTTTGTGCGTGTGTGTGTGTGTGTGTGTGTGTGTGTGTGTGTGTGTGTGTGCGCGCGCAAAGTGCTCTCCCTCTTTACCCCTGTCCTCTCAATATTTTCATTGCATTACTGCCACTCAATGATGCAAAAATAATGTACCAGGTTAGAAATAGTGTGGATGTGACCTTCGACCTCTATAGATCGCTTATTATGACAGAGCTAAATCAGGGTTATGACGTTGGCTTGTTTCCACAGTGATGCAATCCTTGCGCTCTGTAGTGCAACTGGAGCCTTCTGTTTTACGGGAATGAGAATGTGCACATAGGTAGTCCCCCAACACCCCCGCCGCCACCCCACCCCAACCCTGGCACTGGTGTGTGTGTCCAGTCAGGAAGGTCACTAACACGGCACACACGTGTCCAGTCACGCGTTCAAGCACTGATGCACTGATGCTTTACACTATGCATTCGCATGAGAGCTGCATATAGGACTAAACACACACACACACCCCTCCCCTCCCCCAAGGCTTGATTAAGAACACACATGCTTTCTGGATTAACCCCCATAACCCAATGGAATGGAATGGAATGAAAAGAGGAGAAAAATACTGCCATGTGTCTGTTCTCTCTCCTCAGTGCTCATGTACTGTAGCTCCATTGGATATGTCATTTTAACAGTAATCAGGCCTGTGCTTTTAGAACGCAACAGAGGCTAATAGGTTTCTGTAGCAGTCAGGGCCGTTGCGAGAATGAGTCAGTTGGATGGGCATATGGTTTCCATAGGGTGGTACATTTCTTTCACGGGACCTCCTATGTGTGCACATTTGTTTTATGAGTGTTCTAGTAACGACCATAGGCGGGGCGTGAGTTTCAAGTTTGGGGAAGCTTACAATTTTATCCTAACATTTTTACTGATCTTTGTGCCAGTTATGATTTAAATATGCATTTTCGTAGAACAGTTTAATTTAAATAATAACATTTGCGTTTCTCAAAATCATTGTCATGTGGTTAATCATAAAAATCTGAATGAAAAATTATAATCTTAAAAATTTAAATTAAACTAATGCGAGAGCACCAGCCTCTTATGGACACATTGATACGCTGTGATCCATTGGTGGCTAAAGAAATGAGCGCATAGATAGCATATAGGCCAATGCCGCAGTAGGCCTATAACTTCCATCATCAACTATGCAAAATACAGTGGGGAGAACAAGTATTTGATACACTGCCGATTTTGCAGGTTTTCCCACTTACAAAGCATGTAGAAGTCTGTAATTTTTATCATAGGTACTCTTCAACTGTGAGTGACGGAATCTAAAACAAAAATCCAGAAAATCACATTGTATGATTTTTAAGTAAATAATTTGCATTTTATTGCATGACATTAGTATTTGATACATCAGAAAAGCAGAACTTAATATTTGGTACAGAAACCTTTGTTTGCAATTACAGAGATCATACGTTTCCTGTAGTTCTTGACCAGGTTTGCACACACTGCAGCAGGGATTTTGGCCCACTCCTCCATACAGATCCTTCAGGTTTCCGGGCTGTCGCTGGGCAATACGGACTTTCAGCTCCCTCCAAAGATTTTCTATTGGGTTCAGGTCTGGAGACTCGAAGAAGCATCTCCAGGACCTTGAGATGCTTCTTACGGAGCCACTCCTTAGTTGCCCTGGCTGTGTGTTTCGGGTCGTTGTCATGCTGGAAGACCCAGCCACGACCCATCTTCAATGCTCTTACTGAGGGAAGGAGGTTGTTGGCCAAGATCTCGCGATACATGGCCCCATCCATCCTCCCCTCAATACGGTGCAGTCGTCCAGTCCCCTTTGCAGAAAAGCATCCCCAAAGAATGATGTTTCCACCTCCATGCTTCACGGTTGGGATGGTGTTCTTGGGGTTGTACTCATCCTTCTTCCTCCAAACACGGCGAGTGGAGTTTAGACCAAAACGCTCTATTTTTGTCTCATCAGACCACATGACCTTCTCCCATTCCTCCTCTGGATCATCCAGATGGTCATTGGCAAACTTCAGACGGGCCTGGACATGCGCTGGCTTGAGCAGGGGGACCTTGCGTGCGCTGCAGGATTTTAATCCATGACGGCGTAGTGTGTTACTAATGGTTTTCTTTGAGACTGTGGTCCCAGCTCTCTTCAGGTCATTGACCAGGTCCTGCCGTGTAGTTCTGGGCTGATCCCTCACCTTCCTCATGATCATTGATGCCCCACGAGGTGAGATCTTGTATGGTGCCCCAGACCGAGGGAGATTGACCGTCATCTTGAACTTCTTCAATTTTCGAATAATTGCGCCAACAGTTGTTGCCTTCTCACCAAGCTGCTTGCCTATTGTCCTGTAGCCCATCCCAGCCTTGTGCAGGTCTACAATTTTATCCCTGATGTCCTTACACAGCTCTCTGGTCTTGGCCATTGTGGAGAGGTTGGAGTCTGTTTGATTGAGTGTGTGGACAGGTGTCTTTTATACAGGTAACGAGTTCAAACAGGTGCAGTTAATACAGGTAATGAGTGGAGAACAGGAGGGCTTCTTAAAGAAAAACTAACAGGTCTGAGAGAGCCGGAATTCTTACTGGTTGGTAGGTGACCAAATACTTATGTCATGCAATAAAATGCAAATTAATTATTTAAAAATCATACAATGTGATTTTCTGGATTTTTGTTTTAGATTCCGTCTCTCACAGTTGAAGTGTACCTATGATAAAAATTACAGATCTCTACATGCTTTGTAAGTAGGAAAACTTGCAAAATCAGCAGTGTATCAAATACTTGTTCTCCCCACTGTACATAGGCCTAATGCTGACAAATAAAAACAATAGAAAATATCCTGATGAATTCAGGTTCATTTCAATCGCATTCAGCTCTCTACTCCGCCTGTCTGCCTCCCTTTCAATCTGTCTTGACTTGATCTATCGCTAGTGAAGTGCACCATTGTATCAAATCAATCAACTGGGTCTTGTTGCTAGCGAACTTGCTGTTTTTGCGCAAGGAAAAGGGTTCTGGTATTTTCTGACGTTTCACCTGGATATATATGGGATCATAAGATCATGATATTTTACTCTTTCACACCAAGGCTTGGTAATTATCAAGGCCGGGAAAACTATAATTTGCGATGAATGTTAAAAAAATACTTTACTGTTTTGAGTTGAAGAACGAATGACTGAGAAGCTCAGCTTATTAGTGGTGAGTTAAGACAATCAAAAGCAAGGTAACAGTAAGCATTTAGACCCCCATGAATGATGCAACGCCCCCCTTGGGCAAATTGAGATATCGTGTGACTTCAGTTAATTACTATAGCTCCCGCAGTGTTATTTTGTAAATGCCAGATCTCTATGGCAAGACGTATCATTCACCCAAGTTTCGTCAAAATCGGACCAGTGCTGTCTAAGATACCGCGTGTGACTAACATACAAACTAATAAAGGTACGAACGGAGATGGATCCACAGTCCCATTCCCGATTTTCATGGAAGGGTGGGACAATTAGACATCCCCAAATGGGCACTTTTCTACATTTGCGCATGGCAGGCCAGGTACGTCTTTGCATGCTCAGGCGCGTGCGCTCCCTCAACATTATCAATACAGAGAAACCCGATACATGCTCATTGATCACATGGAGCACTCCAAACAAAAGACAATTAAAACATTTACAAAACTCGTAATTGATGGTTATGAAATAAACCCAAAATGTAGTAGGTTGTGAACTCTGCAAACAACGTTTCCACTACGAGAATGAGAATGTTAAGTTACTGTAATTAATACATGCATTAAAATAAATTAATGTAACCAACCGATGGGAATTAACGGTACATTTACTACTGGTGACATATGTAATGGGGAGTTGATAAAAAATGATCAGGAAAAACCTATAACAAACCATGAATGCGCAAGGATTGTCTGGAGACTGCTGAGTTCATTCTGGAGAGAGGTGCCATATCGTACCCAAACACAATCCCCTTCTTCTTGTCTCAACATTTTAAATGATACTCAAGACACATTACCTTCACACATATTTTAGATGTTTTTCACTGACAGCTGCAACTCAATAATCACCTAGGCCTATTGTCATTTGGGGAAGCCCAAATTGCGGGCTTCCCCAAATAGGCGTAGGCCTATCTACAATCCACAGCTATTTTTTTTTTAAGAAGCTAATGATCCTCTGTGGCTAAGTCATGCTTTCTGGTTAAGTATTTTGAATTATTTTTATTTAGACCAGAACCATTTTGGCAAAACATCTGTACTTTAGGGGAAGCCAGCATCCGAACAGTGCACTATGCATCCGCCAACTGGCCGAAACCAGATATCTGTATATAATGACGAGATGCTCATGTCTCCACCCTAACAATGGGGCTTATTCTGGACATATTTTGGCGAGTGTAAGCCCTCTCGCTTCGCCTCTTCCTCTGCTGAAACTATCTCACTGGAGAAAGCATCCGAGCGAGCAAAACAGCGCCCCTCTGTCTTACTGTATGTAGCCCATATATCTAATGCTGTCTGGCCAAAAAGAGTATGACATGATCTACACATACTGAGACAGAGGGGTGCTGTTTTGCTTGCTCTGATGCTTTATCTGAGATTGATGCATTTTTAGTCTCTGTCAAATAAATTATCAATATTTCAATATTTTATTTGGACGAGCAAGGAGGGTACGGTAGGACAGGCCAGGCCCCCTAAGGCTCGCCCATACTGGCCCTGGTAGCAGTGCTCTTCTTGCTTCACTCCCCAGCCAGATAAACTAGGCCATTGACTTCTCACAGACAGAGACAAAAAAGACAACAGACATGCATCAGTGTTGTTTCGTAATGGTTGCCTGTATGACTAGCTGGCTGCACTGTATCCGATGGGGCTTCTGTCCTTGAAATGGTTGATGTATAAAATGGTTCTCAGACTCCATTATCTGGTCATGCTAACGGTGCTGTGAGTTTATCTGTTAATTGATTGGTTGACTGGTGGTGCTATGTTTCAGGTTGCTCAACAGTGTAGTAGGTTAGTGGCTAGTTGGCATTGACAATATCAATCAGTAATCATGTTTGTCTGCTTATTTATAATGGTCATAATGGTCTGGTTTTATTCAGTTACCCCGTCTGGATGTTGAAGGTAATTGTCGCTTCTCATAGCAATAATGAATCATAAAATCAGAGCTTGGAGTATAAATCATACCAGAAAGCCAGACATAGCTTCTCCTCTTATTCACTAAGAGCTAGGCTAGCGCAGCCATTAGCGCTCCCCATCAGTTTGAGGGCAGAGTGGCTAAAAGTTAACACAGACAGTTCCTGCTAAATGAGTTAGCGCTTTCACCTGCTCTCCCCTCTCTGATTAGCCGTAGCATTGGTTCCAGGTTTGATTTAACCGGTTTCTGGCCCCTAAAGGTATAGATTCCTCTACAAAACCAGGCTTCACTTCTCTATTCTCTCAATTTCTCTCCCTTTCTCTCTCCTCCTATCTTTTTTTTTTTTGTCTTTCCTCTTGCCTAAATAATCTGTCCCTTCACTGACCCTGACTGTGTTTACCAGTGTGAAGTAAACAGTCTCCTCCCACCCAATTATGGGATGGGAGGAGATAAGATAAAGAATCTTTCTATAGGCGTCTCCAGTGACTCCCTAATAGTTTGCCCCACATTGGATGAGAAGGGGGTAGCTGCCGGAGTATGGGTGGGTGTGTCGAAAGGAAAGTAGTAGGTGTGTGGAGGAGTGGGTGAGTTGAAAGTGCTCTGCTATAGGTTAGTGGCTTTTGATTGAGTGGTGTTTTTTCTTTTTGAAAAACACAACTACTGTACATTGAGCTACCGCACCTTGAGCCAGAGGATGAGTCTAAGTTGAATTTCACTGTTAGTTTGACAAATAATTGTAGATTTTCACTTATAAAATTGACGATTTTAATATTTTTTATTAAAAGTATTGATGATGTGTGCACTTGCGTTGTATGCTACTAGGTCGCAACTTTCCGGACAGTAGTGCTTGTCAAGCGGGAGCAAAGGGCACTGTCCTGTTGTTGTTGGCGTTCATTCCCTCCCCATTGAGTAGTATGTATGTATGTATGTATGTATGTATGCATGCATGCATGCATGTATCAAGGTGACATCTAGATAGTTATCAATATTAGTTATTTTTTGTGTATACTGCTATCTTACTCGAAATGAAATCATGGCCACGTTAGCTACTGCCGGCAGGCACGTTGATTCGACACCCAGTGCGTGCGCTGGTCGCTGGCTTAGCAACTAATTGTGTAGCCCAATCAGCAAAACGGTCTTGAGTGGCAACAAATCTGCCCAATTCGCTTTCCATAAACCCACTCCTTTCGACACACCTACCGCCCATTTGTTTTATGAATACTCTCTGATTCCTATCTCTGTAATTAACTCATCCCAGATCCACACGCTTTGAATGAGTCTATGAAATAAAATCATACACATTCCCCATCTCTCTCTCTCTCTGGACAAGGTGGATCTGACGGGGCGAGGCGGCGTTCCAGACGATAGCGCTCTGAATAATAGTGAATAGTAGTGTTGTACAGTGCGGTAATCCTCCTGTGTGCTCAGGGCTTCACCAGGCATTATTCAAGGGCTCAGGCCTGGCCCAGGGGGACATGGGGGACTGGGGGGAGAGAGAGCAGCACTGGCCTTGCCTCTCCAGCTCCACCCTTCTGGCTGTTTTCACTGGTGATCCTCCTGCTTCAAAAGAGGAATGTGAGGAGGAGATGGGTGGATGATTGAGGAGGGGGGGGTCCTCCTCTGTCTGTCTATGTGTCTGTCTGTAGCCTACACACCATAGAGCAGGGACTGCAAAGCGGAGCTGCAGTCTTTCCTAGCTTCTTGCTCCTAATGGCTGCTAGATGGTTGAAGCAATTTTTCCCTAAAAGCAAAGCATCAACCAGGGCCTCTGGGCCCAACAAATTCACTGGGTTGAAGATACCAGTCATCCCTTCGGAAACCAAAGCAGCCATTTTGCTCCGTCATGTACAGTCAGCCAGTCTGTGAACTCACTATGGTGTACTGTATCATTTAAAGCCACTGCAAAATGGATGTCTGTTTTCCTGTCTCCAAGCAGTCTTATGTTTAGATTTGAAGGTGTTTTAGAATGTGTCTCTGCAGCACGTCTGGTGGAAGCGTGGTGATTCACTATCCAGAGTGCTGATTTTGGAACACCTTTCATGTTGAGGTCTGTGACCGCTTATAAACCGTATCTATGTCAGTGAGTGTAACTCAAAACCCAGTGTATCTAAAAATGGGCTGAGCACCCTTAGGTGATGGAAAGTTGTGCCGCTGCCCAGAATTGAACTTCGTACTTACTAGTTAGTACTTGACCTGATAGCATGCGCAACATACACTTTCACCACACACAGACCAACGCACACATGCATGCAATCCCTCCTCCCGCGCCTCTCTCCTTATTAACAGTCATTTTGTCCTCTGCCAAGAAGCACTAAGCTCACCTAATAGATAGCCTATTCACCTACTCACTGCCTCTCCCCAGTTCATATTATAGATACTGTATGTCTGAGAGTGGTATGCTTTTGCATTCTGTACCTCCGTAGATCTTACCTGAACAGCAATAGCAGCAGCCCGGACCCTCTGTGGGAGTGGAACAGCAGTACTAAGAGATTCCTATCTGTTTACAGGCCAGCCGATACTCCTCCTGGCTTGTTGCAGCTGCACTGCAGCATTATTATTGACCAGGAGGACCCCCCCCACCCCAGAGCAGGGCTGTTTTCTTGGCCTACTTACACAGAGCTCCCTGTTCAAACACCCAAGACACAGCAGATCAGATCACTCTCTGCATCTCAAACCTCCACATTTCTCTCTCTCTCCGTGGCTGGAAGAGCGAGCAGCATCTCTCCATCTAAAACCACCTCCAATTCAGACCAGCTTCTAAAACCACCTCCCTGTTTTCATCACCAGGGCCATTCAGCAGATCACCACACACCTCTCCCTCAATGGAGAGTCTCTTGCATATGACTTTTACAGGGCTTGATCTAGGAAAACGAAAGTTCCACAGGCTGGGCCTAATATAGTGTATAAGAGGTCATACAATAAGTTTTGTAGTGATTCCTATGTTGTTGGTGTAAACAATATTTGTTTGTCTGTGGTGTGTAATGAGGAGCAACCAGATGCTACACTTGACACATTTATGAAACTGCCTATTCCAGTTACTAATAAGCATGCACCCATTAAGAAAATTACTGTAAAAACTGTTAAATCCATGTGGATTGATGAGGAATTGAAAAAATGTATGACTGAGAGGAAAGGGAAATAGATGATAAAAAAGATTGTGGGAGCTGTTTTGTTAGACTTCAGTGTGTCTTTTGACATTATCGATCATAGTCTGCTAATGGAAAACAAATGTGTTATGGCTTTACACCCCCTGCTATATTGTGGATAAAGAGTTACCTGTCTAACAGAACACAGAGGGTGTTCTTTAATGAAAGCCTCCAGCATAATCCAGTTAAAATCAGGTATTCCCCAGGGCAGCTGTCTAGGCCCCTTACCTTTTCAATCTGTACTATCAATATTTACTAATGACATGCCACTGGCCTTGAGTGTGTCTATGTATGCGGATGACTCAACACTGTACATGTTGTGACTACAGCGAGTGAAATCATTGCAACACTTAACAAAGAGCTGCAGTTAGTTTCAGAATGTGTGGCAAGGAATACGTTAGTCTTAATTATTTCATAAAGCATTGTTATGGGACAAATCATTCACTAAACCCTAAACCTCAATAAATATTGAAATTAATAATGTGGAAATTTAGCAAGTTCAGGTGACTAAACTGCTTGGTGTATAACCCTGGATTGTGGTCATGGTCAAAACATGTTGATACAACAGTAGCTAAGATTGGGAGAAGTCTGTCCGTAGTAAAGCACTGCTTTGCCTTTTTAACAACACTATCAACAAGGCAGATCCTACAGGCTCTAGTTTTGTCACACCTGGACTACTGTTCAGTCGTGTGGTCAGGTGCCACAAAGAGGGACCTCGAAAATGACAATTGGCTCTGAACAGGGCAGCACAGCTGGCCCTTAAATGTACACGGAGAGCTAACATTAACAATATACATGTAAATCTCTCATGGCTCAAAGTGGAGGAGAGATTGGCTTCATCACTACTTGTTTTTGTAAGAAGTGTTGACATGCTGAATGCACTGAGGTATCTGTTTTAAACTACTATCACACAGCCCGGACACCCATGCATTGCCCACAAGATATGCCTCCAAAGTATCTTCACAATCCCCAAGTCAAGAACAGTACTACATAGAGCCATGGCTACATGGAATTCTTTTCCACATCATGTAACTGATGCAAGCAGTAAAATTTGATTTAAGACCAGATAAAAATACACCTTATGGCACAGACACACATACACATAGACACACACATGTACACATGGGTTTTTTGTTGTAGATATGCGATAGTAGAGTAGTGGCCTGAGGGAATACACTTAATGTGTTGTGAAAGGTGTTATGAAATGTAACGCCATGTAATATTTTAAAATGTATAGAATTGCCTTAATGCTGCCTTAGCAGGAATGAATGGGAATCCTTATTAAATACAAAAACAAATACAGCCTGAATTTGAAATTAAATTAAATTGAGATGTTGTGTTACTGGCCTACACACACTAGCCCATAATGTCAAAGTGTAATTAGGTTTTTAGAATTTACAGATCAAATAAAAATGACAAGTTGAAATTCTTGAGTCAATAAGTATTCAACTGCTTTATTGTGGCAAGCCTAAATAAGTTCAGGAGTAAAAATGTGCTTAACAAGTCACAAGTTGCATGGACTAATAATTGTGTTTAACATGATTTTAGTTTGACTACCTCATCTCTGTCATTCAGTCTAGCAGTGAATTTCAAACACAAAGATCAGGGAGGTTTTCCAATGCCTCGCAAAGAAGGGTAGATGGCTAAAACGTTCAAAAGCAGACATTGAATATCCCTTTGCGCATGGTGAAGTTATTAATTACACTTATGGTGTATTAATACATGAATTCCTCTTCTCTTCTCTCCCTCCTTAGTGTGTGGGGGAGTGGGCTGGAGTGGTCTGCAGCTGCTGTATGTCACCCCAGTGTGTGTGTGTGTGTGTGTGTGTGCGCACTGTAGCTCGTAAAGGGTTTATAACGTCACATTCCAAAAATCGCCCTGTGTTGAATTGTTATCTCTGCTAACTCAATGATTAGCAAAATGAGCATAAGTATCGTGACATGCATTATTGGTTCAATCAATAAAGCCTTATTGTAGATGCAATAGCATGTTAACGCTGCGGGGCCTAAAAATGCTTGATATTCTATGCTCAGCTGTATACTTGCTGAGATAGAGTATGAGGCAGTCTTAGTAAGCTGTATGGACAGTTAGCTCTTAGTTTGTGTGTGTGTGTGTGTGTGTGTGTGTGTGTGTTTATGCCTCCAGCTTTTGGGACAAGGGGTTCTTTATTGCAACCCTCTGGGCTTGGGGGACAGGACAAGGGGTCCAGGTGCATGCACCCATAATGTGGTCTAGTTTTTTGGCCACTAGTGGACTCCATACAAGTCCATGCTTGCATCAGTTAGGTTTAAATTATAAAACAATCCTAATGTGACTTGGATTTAAAGGATTAGTGCCTAGACTGGTGTAAGAAGAAAGAAACTCTCTTGCCCATGTTTACACCAATCCAACGCTTTTTAAACTTCAGTAGTAGATGTACGAAGAATCAAACACCTTTATCTTTATCTGACAGAATGAGGGGAAGGACTGCAAATGAAGTCATGGTACATTTGACGTGTTATGTTTAGGTAATATTTAAACATGCATCACTGACTAACCCCTTCAAATAGGATTAGTAAAAACAAAAACATAGCAATACAACACTTCTTCACAAATCTATCAGGTTCACAGCCATAGTGTGTGGGGGTGTCTGTTCAACCAAACAAGATTTTCTGGTTTATCTTCAAGAAGACTCTGCATTCCAGAGAGGTGGTCATTCGGTTTGCAAAGCCTGATGACAGGCTGAATATTCTCTCCACGAACGCTTGCAATGCAGGGGAAGAAACCAGATCCAGTGACACAACTTTGGGTTAACAGCCATCCTTGCCTTGCAGAACTGGAGCGGTGACTCTGTAAACATACCCCCCTTTACCTCTTCTAGGTATTTCTGCAGCTCACACAGGGCACTTAATGCCCTGCCAGGTTGGCCCTCCGGCTGGACAGTGACCTCAGACACAATCTTCGATGTGAGGATGCTATATTTCTGAAGAACTGTGGTCGAGATGCTTGCTGGATTCAACGTAGTGGCATCTTGCTGGGGTCCTTCTTCTGCACTCTCAAATTTTCTGAAGTACAAAAGGCTCCATTTCAGTTGAGCCACAATTGGGTCCATCAGGCAAGCTGTTGCAGGGGTTGCATCGAAGTTGGCTTCCAGACGATTCAGTTTGCATGCAAAGCTCTCACGCAGTGACTTCAGGAGGACCTGTGCCAACTGTTTTACAACAGCAGTTGACTGCAAGTGTGCCTCAAGATTGAGAAGGCAAGGCACCGCAACTGGCTGTCAGTTTGAAGTTGGTCTGTGTGGATTGCGAACGCCTCCAGCATCTTCACAAGCTACTCTAGCTTGGCCCAGTCATGCTCTGTGCTCGCCCTCAGATTTTCTTCCCTATTAGCTACTGATAGCTAGTGATAGTGATGCACAAGCTAGGCCTATTTGAAACTTTGGCATCTACTGGCAGCATTTACCCTCTAGATTCAAAAGCTTGAAAACCCCATTAGAAAAAAAAAGCTTTACCACATTAGATTTTTGTCCAAAGTTTAGAAGAAATAAACTAAAACATAATTTGATTTTATTTTACTAATGAGTTTTTCCAGTTTTAGTTTTTATTTTATTTTAAGTTTTCGTTTACTATAATTACCTTGACACACACAGTCATGGATGTTTTTTTTGCATGTTTGTATTGGCTTATTGATATATATATACAGAAAAACATGAATGTATACGTGTGCGAGAGCTTTCGTGTGTGTGTGTGTGTGTGTGTGTGTGTGTTTGTGTTGGTCCAGGATGACTCTACTCCCCTGGTATTTCCTCAGGGAAGTAGCCCTCTGGTCTCCGTCTAATCTGGCTTTCATCTTCCTCAGACACAAGACTCTGAACGACACTTCCTATACTCTACTGCTTTTTTAACGTTGAACTCTTTTTCAGTTTTCTAGTTTGGTGCGTTCTGTACTTGATAGCACTGCTTTTGTGTTCTGTTGCATTCTTTGTTTGTATTGATTTCCTTCTATTGTGTGTTAGCTTCTGTGTGTGTGTGTTTCTTGTAGTTCCACTCCAAGTCTAATGGGCACGTTCTATTGGCTGCTGCAGTAAACAACACACTGACACATTAATGCTAGTTGTCATCATCATGACTGACATCATTGCCTCCATGACTTTTAAAGTCACTATCATCATCATCATCAGTAGCAGCACTGTTATCATTGCCAATATGACTACACTTATTTTCCATTTGTTCACCTTGATGTGCCTTTTCTCTTCTCTGGTGAAGACAAACTGCTGCCCCCCCCTTTCTACTGCCCACAGTCAAAACAAACACCCCTCCCATCCCCCCTCTCTCTACTGCCCACAGTCAAAACAAACACCCCTCCCATCCCCCCTCTCTCTACTTCCCACAGTCAAAACAACCCCCCCCATCCCCCCTCTCTCTACTGCCCACAGTCAAAACAAACACCCCTCCCATCCCCCCTCTCTCTACTGCCCACAGTCAAAACAAACACCCCTCCCATCCCCCCTCTCTCTACTGCCCACAGTCAAAACAAACACCCCCCCATCCCCCCTCTCTCTACTGCCCACAGTCAAAACAAACACCCCATCCATCCCCCCTCTCTCTGCTGCCCACAGTCAAAACAAACACCCCTCCCATCCCCCCTCTCTCTACTGCCCACAGTCAAAACAAACACCCCCCCCCTCTCTACTGCCCACAGTCAAAACAAACACCCCTCTCATCCCCCCTCTCTCTACTGCCCACAGTCAAAACAAAAACTCCTCCCATCCCCCCTCTCTGCCTCCAGTCAAACTCAACAAGAGAAATCCAAAATGGCCTAACAGAACACTCATAGGTCCTCTCACAGCATCCGTACTAACTAGTCCCAGTCAGTCCTGGCCTGTCATTATTTACTGCATATCAGAATAATTAATGTTCCTCCATTTGTTGCTATTTGTAGAAAAAGAGGTGAGGTAAGATAGTTGGGGTTGGGCTTTGGTTTGGGGGGTTGTGCTCTAGTCCTTTATTGAGGACTCCAGATTAACCCCCTGTGTGCTAGGGTCAGAGGGCAGAGGTCAGATTCTCATAAGTATTATATTATGAACTGAAGGGGTCTGGTCCCCATAGTCCTAGAAGGCTTCATTACGACATCTCCTTCCCTTGGTGATTACTGATAGGTGAAGAGGTTAGAAGGTTGAAGGAAAAGAGGCCTTTTGAGACTGTTATGGAGGAAGTCACTCCAAAATGGTCTGCTTGTGGTCAAAGATGCAGGTTTTCCACAGTCAACTTTTTTTGTCTCTTTTGTCAGAAGCCAGTGTTTCCCCTAAATTAATTTCGCAGCGGTGGGTAAGTAGAAAATGGGCCACCTATATCTGTAGCAAACAGAGCTAGCAGTGGTGCGAATGAGTGCCAGGAGTGCACAGCCACCGTGTGTTCCTTATCGTCTCCCCACAGTGCAGTGGCGCGAATCCGTTATATTTCAGATGGTGTCAAAATCATTTTGCCACTGCTGCTGAAAAAGATCCTAGGGGAAACACTAGAAGCCCATCTGTTATATTTGTTTTTATATACTTACTATTTATATTTGACTGTGACTAGATGCAGCTGGAGTACAGACAGGAAACTGTGCAGCAAGGTTGGGTAGAGCAGCGAGACAGAGATTGAGGGCAGAGAGCAAGTTATGGTGAAGTGAACTCATGACAAAAAATAAATACTCACATGGCAGGTGTGTTATTGTCCTTTTTGTGTGTGTGTGTGTGCGCCTGTTTGTGCGTGTGTACCTGTGTGTGTTATGCAGATAGAGAGTAGACTCAAGGCTGTGTGTCTGTGGAGTAGAGGAACATGAGCAGATTATGATGTCATAGTGGAGTGGGCCTCCTGTGATTGGTCTGGGTGCTGCTGAGATCACCTCTCTCACCTTGGAGAGAACACACACACACAAACTCCAGTACACACTCCTAAACGCACGCACACACATACACACCTCTGAGAGTGAACTGGTTGGGTGCCAATCACTTGTGGGTTCTTTAACTTCAAAGAGGCCTGAAACCAAACCTCACGAAGGAGAGTTTGAGGGATGGAGGGAAAGAGAGCGAATTAGAGACAGCCCATTGAGACACAGCCAAAGGCTGACACTGACATCATGACAGGTAGTGGTGAATTCTGATCTCCAGTCAGAGGCACCTATACCAACCCTCCCTACCATATGCACCCAGTCACCCTCAGGCCCTGTGTGTGTTAGTCTATGGGGGTATCCGAGAGTGTGTGTTGTAATCTGGGAGATTGGGGCTCACAGGGATGATTAAGTCAAGTTGACACTCTTTCCCTACATTCTGCCGGATAACCGCTAAGATCCGCAGAAAAACTATTTATTTCTTTGCTCCCTCTTCTTCCCCATCTCCCTCCTTCTCTATCTCCCAACTCCTCCCACGCCACCTCTACACGCCCACATCTCTTTCACACACTCATGAACTTGAAATTACTAAAAACAAAAAGCCCTTGGAGGGAGAAAATGTGTTCTACAAACTCTCAAGGTGAGGGAATAAGGCTAGACTGAATAGGCAATAAGCACTGGATATTTATTGTGTGTGTCTGCATGCTCATACTGAGTCTGATCTTTGTGTTGTACGGGTGTGTGTGTGTGTCTGACTGTATGGTGTTCGCCCAGTGGTCAACCTCCATCAGGTTCCATTTAACGGCAGCATCCATCTTCCTCCAGCATGTGTGGCCATTACACCAGCTCTGCTGAGTTATCCTTTAGCCCCTGACACACACACACAGGCGTGTGTCCGTTAAAGCAACACAGCACGCTGTTGAGAGTTAGAGAGACTCATGTGACTGGAGTAGCCTCAACGGTAGAAGCCATTTACTGGTCTTCAGCCAAGCCTTCTCTCACTGTGATGGTCTTATCAAGGTAATAACATCACTGTTAGATGACCGCTCTGCATTATTGTTGAAAGACCATTTCAAGGCATGAATATCATATGAACGGTATAGGAATTATAAACCTGCAATTTAGTTTTATGTAGGTATCGGTATGTAACAGTGATGGCAGTGATGGGACTGTTCCTGTTATGCTTACAGGCTGCTCTTTGTGTTGCACCTATGTGTTTTTGTGTGTGAATGTGGACTGGTGAGACATTCTTCAATCCCCACAGTCATTAGACAGATCACCAGATTAGATTACCTCCTCTCCCAGACAGAATCCCTCAGGACCACAGCTGGCATACGCCCTGCCTGGCATTAAACAGGGAAATAGGTAGTCCAATTCTGTTTGATAGGGGTTTGTGAGTGTGTGGTTCATTTTATTGTGCCTTGCTGAGATTTCTGGTCTGTTGTATCCCTGGGAAGCCAAGGGTGGGGTTTTAAGGTCTGTCTGGTAGCTGGCAGTCCTCGTGGGGTGCTGTGCGTTCCTGTATTGCTGCTGCCTGGTTGAGTTCCTTCCCCTCAGTGGGGTGTCTTTGTCAGTGCCTGAGTCATTTTAAATACATGTCTTGTGCAACTCAAGCAGGGTTGCCAAGCCCTGAGGATGTGGACACACACACTAGACCTGTCACCCTTCTCCTTCTTTCCTTCAGCCTTCTCTCCTTCAGCCTTCTCTCCTCCCTCTCGTTAAAAACCGTGGTGGAAAACGTTGTCATGGTGACTGTTCCATGCAGGGCACTGAAAAGACTAAGCATTCTTGTAGAAGGACTGGCGCTGGGAAACAGACCCCCAAACTCAGCACTGACATATGGCCCAATACAACTAAGCTGTCATGACTCTGGGATTCTCTGTCCTTTCATTCTCCATCTCTCTCTTATATCTAGCTTACTTTATTCTGTTCAGCAGCACTGGTTCTGATTTGCAAGCAGGTTTTTCTTTTAGCAAGGTTGTGAACCCACATATTTCTTTGCTCTAGTCATCCTAGTCTGCTCCTCTCATTAACCCCCCCCTTACTATTCCACTACTTCCTCTGTTAACAGGAAATATGATGTAATTGAAGATTGCAGTGGATAGAATGATGGTTACATTCTGAGGTAACTAAAGACTGTTTCTGCTGAAAAGAGAAGAGCATGGGGCCGTAAAGATGGAAAGGGTTGTTACTTACGTACCTGATAGCTGCCGTTATAGTTTCCGTGATTTTCATGTGCAGTGTCCACTCATGGTTAGGAATGATGGAATCACCAGTACTGTGACTGGGTTCACGCACTCAAGCTCTTTCTGACTGGAACTACGTCACTTGGATACTTACCACTGGCAACAGGGCTGAAATTACGTAATTCACTCATCTCTCTCTCTTTCTCTCTTTGTGTCTCTTTCTCCGTCTCTCTGCAGGGCCGACATGTCAAGACAGGACAACTGGCGGCCATCAAGGTCATGGACGTCACAGAGGTAAGCCTTCGCTCGATTTTGTGTGTGTTATAACAGAGAGCTGTTTTGATTCATTAGGACTTCCATGTGGTTTCCCAGTTCTCATATACTACTTCTGGTGATTTATGACATCACTGTCTGATCCTTCATTGGACTCATTCTAGACTTTATATTCCCTCCAATAGGCTCCTCAGAGGGACATTTCCTTTTTAAGACCTAAAGTAGATAGTCAAATTACATCCCATGTCAACTCTGGTAAGAAGCTGGGATCACAGAATAGTACTTGACTCAAGGTTCCAGCTATGTTTGAACATAAATACTCTATAGCCACCCACATTATAGCCCATGTAGATTTGTATTGCATCTGAGGCCATAGATATGTCTTAAATAGAACCAAAACACAAATAGCCGTATAGTAGTAGTTGCCTAGATGACCCTCCACCACCCCCCTGCTCTCTCTCCTTTCCCCAAATACCCTAGTCAATATTTTCCCTCCTAAAATAGCTATAATATCAGGCTTATATGAATGTAGGGCTTCAACCTCCTTAGTGTTTTCCTCTTCATGCCACAAAGCTGAATTTGTGTTTGGAGCTGGATGGAGATGGTTTCATGTAGCCCAGAGCAGCTTTAGGCAGAGCAATGATAGCTCTTGCGTTTTGTTAGTGACTGTGTAGCACGTGTGTAACTTCCTCTTCAACCAGAAGTGTCTTGTCTAGCTAGCTTTTCACGTGGCGCTGACTGGTAAGACGCTTCAGGAGTGCGGTCATGTCTGCTAGCAAGACCAGAGTTCGCTCCAGGTATGGGCTGAGCCGGGAGGATGTGGTACTTGCTAAGAAAGCAGTGTGACGTCCTTTAGAACTGCGCATTCAGATTCTCTGGAAGAGGGTTGCACCTTGGCCTCTACGGACCCCGTGTAATGTGAAGTCACTCTGCCTGTGTGTGTGTGTGTGTGTGTGAGAGAGAGTGAGAGATCCCTTTGAAAAGCCACTGGCAACGGAAAGAACCATTCGCATTGGTGAAAAAGCCCTTCCTGTGTTACCTACATGGGTCTTTCTATAAACTAGGGTACCAGTGAGGATTTTCTACACTGGACAACTTGTTACAGCTGTTGATAAATCATTGATAATAATCTGACAATTTTTTCCATGTCATTACATTAAGATAGGGGGGGGATCATAGCTATATTCAATAAAATTCACGAGTTGATTTAAAACCTATATTTAACCCTTTATCATGGTTGGTGTCTTGATTTGTCCAAAATCGTGTGACAAACATTACTTTTATGTCCTTGCATGTATGGTAGTGTAAGTTGTCGTTATATCATATATTAAGCATTAATCAGTTAATTTAGACATTGAACTTGTACCCTGTAAAAGGATCTAGCTGTTGGACAGAAATAACATTTCGTGTCTTATGTTATGGGGTGAAAACTGTTTTCATGGACACACAAATCCAAAATGACGTATGCGATTGCAAAATCGAGTCGCTACAACACGATGGGATAAGGACAACCCGGCCGGCCAAACCCTCCCCTAACCTGGAGAATTGTGCATCGCCTCATGGGTCTCCCGGTTGCGGCCGGCTGCGACACAGACAGGGCTCAAACCAGCATCTTTAGCAACGCAGCTTGCACTGTGATGCAGTGCCTTAGACCACTGCGCTACTCGGGAGGCCCCGTGATTACATTTGTCAGTTTTTGTGAGAGATGTGGCCACTTTTGTTTGTTTCCCGCCACTTCAATTGAAGGGTGTTGCATTACTCTGTTGCGGTAAAATCATGTGCGCTTCTTATGAGGATGACAACATCTGTTGGCTTCAACTTGGTTTACCATACAAATCCTTCTATTTCAAAGGAACCTGGTTTTAGGTAGCTTTCTCAATATAAAAACAACGATGGTGAGATTCAAATGGGCTTTATTATGTGTCCCTGCGTCGGCCACATGGGCTACAGAAAAATCGGCATTCGTGCAACCAATCTCTTTAGTCAGGCAATGTCCATATTGTTCTCACACAATTTTGAA
Source organism: Thymallus thymallus (assembly GCA_023634145.1). NCBI lineage: Eukaryota > Metazoa > Chordata > Actinopteri > Salmoniformes > Salmonidae > Thymallus > Thymallus thymallus. The sequence continues at coordinate 14,945,931 of CM042408.1, forward strand.
TGTAATAATTTGAATATCAATGCATTGGTAAGGCCTAAAAAATGCATTTATTTTTAGTGTTAATGGCCTCCAGTTATTATATATATATTTTTTTTGTGCATGCTTTTTGGGGGACGGTGGAGGGATTCTGTATTAGACCATATGTGTACAATTATACAAATATTGATGTCCTTCAAAATTACAATGAAGTGCTTGAAAAAGTCCCTGAAAGTCCTTGAATTTGACTTGTCAATGTCTCAATGAACCCTGCTTAAAGAATGTATAGTCCTAGGCCTATGTTGTTGTATATGTGGAGTTATGGGCCAATTAGCATATATTCACATTTAATCTTTTTTATTTTAGTTTCAAACTATTTTGACATTTTGATCCCAAAATCACACATTGGCCCCATTTAATTATAGAAAGACCTGTATACATGTGACCCATGACCCCAACGTATAGTGCCCTCTAGTGTACAAAACAGAAAATAACCCTTAACAGACAACACATAAAATGACACATAAACGAGCCAAAACGGTTACACACTCTTATCTTGGCTCTAAGTGTGAACAGAAAGACAGACCCAGACTATTGTCACTAGGCAAATGCTATAGACAGTATTTGTCTACATGACAAAGCATATTCCTATCACTGTCACTAATAATTGATTGAAAAAACTATGTCAATAACGCAAAAGAAAATACAAAGAAAATAACAATTAGGACAGGGAGAAGGACGGATAGAGTGAGTAGGAGGACAGAGAATGAGAGATTGAAAGATTCTATTTGCTAGACTGTCTGAGTATTGGCGTGTGGCTTGTACTCATACGGTCCTACTGGTGGTCTACACTGGTTAGAGATCTTTCACACATCAACTCAAACATCTGTTTGTAGGGCATGGAAACAGAATGACAGAATTACACTGAGACCCAGATTTTTCACTTGAAAATGAATACCAAACAAAAACAATTGATTTCAAAGTTTAACAAACCATACACCTCATTGCAAAAAGGCAACTTTTAACAATTTCCACTGAGAATTTACCAAACACATTTACAGGAGCTGTGCAGATAAAAAGTTTGGTAACAGAATAAAACTGAGGGAGATTTTACCATAAATATGTTGCCAAACTTACCATATATATATATATGGTAAGTTTGGCAACATATTTATGGTAAAATCTCCCTCAGTTTTATTCTGTTACCAAACTATATATATATATATATATATATATATATATATATATATATATATATATATATATATATATTCATTCACTGGAAAAATAAGTTTGTCAACAGATTTATGGTAAAATCTCCCTTATTCTGTTACCAAACGTTTTATCTGCACAGCTCCTACACCCCCACACCTGTATCTGCACAGCTCCTCTCGTACTCCCATTTTCAAGTGAAAAATCTGGGTCTCAGTGTAAAGTGTTCTAAGTAGTCATTGTGCATATAGTTGTATGGTTTGTTAAACTTTGAAATCATTGGTTTTTGTATACCAAGTTATTATACTACATGAAGAAGCAGAGAGCCAGGTAGCACCATTGAGGTATGTGTAGTGGTGGTGCACACCAGTTATATAGGGTCTACGCCTAGGATGGGTATTGTAAACCCAGTACTTCTGCCCAAGCTCCCTACCATGTATGTGTGTTCTGTGTGTTCCTGTGTATAGAACATATTACAGTAGAGCTACAGACAGCTCCAGTATAGTTTTAACTTCACTCTACTCTACAGGATCATATCAGCATATGTGCTCTGATCCAGATACTACTTCCTGTTCTACATACAGCAGAGAGTGATAGAGAGAGGGGTAGACGGAGAGGGAGGGAGAGAGAAATAGAGAAAAGAGTTTGTTTTTCTTTCCTCCTTTTAGAAGGTTAATTTGAAGTGCAGTGGGATTATGGGAGGGTTTTAAATCGCTCAGCCACTCGTCTCTCATCACGTCTCCTGCCTGCTGTCGCCTTTCTCGCTCTCTCGCTCTCTGTCCCCTTTTCTCTTGCACGTTTTCTTCGCCCTCTTTCTTGCTCCACCTCTGTCTTGCTCTCTTCCCATCACTACCCATCTCTCTTCTCTCCCTTCCTTTTGCTCTTTCTCTCCCTACCACTCCTCATCCTGTCTCTCTGACTGTATGACTTCTAATCACATTAGGCGTACTAGAGCAGAGGACTGTAGTATCTACAGTCCTGCTCCTCTAGCTAACCTAGAAGAGAGGCTGCTGTTGGAGGCTAATTCACTGGGATTCAATAGGAGTCCGAAGTTGTTAGCAAAACTCTCTTAGCTCACTCTCTCAGCTCACTCTCTTAGCTCACTCTCTTTATTGTAGAAAGTGAGATAATGATGGTGGGAGGTGTTAAAGAGGATGGATGGGCCACCCTTATTTTTTTCTATTTCATGTGATACTATCTGTAAGATGGCCACCCTTTTCAACACCTCCCACCATCATTATCTCACTTTCTACACATGATTTAGAATGGTGAAAATGGCATCCGGACTATGAGAGAAGAGGGGGATATGAGGGACAGAGCGAGAGAAGATGGGATGATGAAATGTTGAGGTTGTGGACAGTGCAGACTGAGAGAAGAATGCCGCTGGAGTGTATAGTGGATGTTTTACGGGCTCCTGAACATTCTGCTATTTTGTGATCTCAACTTTTTTTGTACATAATGTTTCCGCCATCATTTCCTATGAGCGAAAAGAGCTTCTAGACATCAGAACAGTGATCACTAGCCTCGATTTGGATGAAGATTTCTATTTCAATGAGTCGGCAGAACAGGACATAATGCTCACCCCGGACCAGGCCCTAATCCGGAAGATAAAGAGACCGCGATATAGAGGCCGACTTGCGGGAACCCTGATGAAGCTACGGCGGAGTAAATAAATCACCACTACCCTCTGTTCTATTGGCCAATGTACATTCACTGGAGAACAAACCGGACGAGCTCCGTTTCGAGACTATCCTATCAACGGGACCTGAAAAACTGTAATATCCTATGTTTCTCAGAAACTAGGTTGAACAAGGACATGGATAATATTCTAGCTGTTTTTTCTATGCAACGGCAGGACAGAACGGCAGCGTTGGGTAAGCTCAAGGGGTGTGTCTCTTTGTTAACAACTAATATTAAGGAAGTCTCGAGGTTCTGCTCGCCTGAGTTAGAATACCTCATGATAAGTTGTAGACCATACTATTTACCAAGAGAGTTTTCATCTATATTTTTTGTAGCCTTCTATTTACCACCACAAACCGAACCAAAAAATGCTAATCCAGAGGCGGCGCTCCTAGTGGTCGGTAATTTTAATGCAGGAAACGTAAATCCGTTTTTCCTAACATCTTCCAGCAATGTCACCTAAGCAACTAGAGGCTAAAAAACTGTAGACTGCCTACCTTTACTCCACTCACAGAGACGCCTACAAAGCTCGCCCTCCATTTTGCAAATCTGACCATAACTCTATCTTCCTCCTTCCCGCTTACAAGCAAAAACTCAAACAGGATGAACCAGTGACGTGCTCAATACAGAAGTGGTCCGATGAAGCGGACACCAAGCTACAGGACTAGAATATGTTCAGGGACTACCACATCAGTCACCGGCTTCATTAATAAGACGATGTCCGTGTGTGTGTGTGTGTGTGTGTGTGTGTGAGTAAAAAAATGTCACGTCATCCCACAATCAGGAAGACCACATGTTGAGGGAGCGTTATACGAAGTGATGCTAAATCAATGTTTTAATGGCCAGAATGGTTTATATGTGAATCTTACACTGTGTGCGAGCGCTTGTGTGTGATAATATCGGTTTATTAGGCTCCATTATCATTTACGATATAGAACGTGCCATTTTCACTGCCATGCTCTTCAACACTCTCGTTGTGACTAAAAGTAAATAAACTGTGGTATTTACTAGGCTCAATCTGGTTGAATAAATAGCAGCCTGTTTGTGTTATTGTTGTCATGATTACAACAAACTTCCCCTCTGGAAATGCCATGAGGGGTAAACAACCTATGGAGTGTCAGTCCATTATACACATAACAAAGAGCTCGTTAGGGTGTGTCTGTGTGTCGTGTGGTTGTTTGTTTGTCTTGGGTGCTCCCAGATATTTTTTTATAATTTTTTTTATTTCACCTTTTTTTAACCAGGTAGGTCAGTTGAGAACAAGTTCTCATTTACAACTGCGACCTGGCCAAGACAAAGCAAAGCAGTGCGACAAAAAACAACACAGAGTTACACAGTAAACAAACGTACTTATCAAGTCACATGTCTCTAGGCTGTGTTCCCTGGCCAGAACAAATATAATAATTAATATTTGTTTTGTTTGTTATGATTCGCTCCATTACTTCCTATAATTATTTTCCCGTTCTCCAGGGAAATGTGAATGTATTGGCTCTTAATGGTCTCTGTCTCGGTCTCTGTCTCTGTCTCTCTCTCTCTGTCTCTCTCTCTCTGTCTCTCTGTGTGTGTGTGTGTGTGTGTGTGTGTGTGTGTGTGTGTGTGTGTGTGTGTGTGTGTGTGTGTGTGTCTAGGATGAAGAGGAGGAGATTAAACTGGAGATTAATATGTTGAAGAAGTACTCCCACCATAGAAACATAGCCACCTACTACGGAGCCTTCATCAAGAAGAGCCCACCAGGACATGACGACCAGCTATGGGTGAGTGTGTGTTTACCTAGTCTATCCCTCAGTCCCAAATACCTTTACCTAAAACTCAAGCCTAAACTACTTGGACACCTCCAGAATAAGGCCTCCATAACGGTGTCATAGAATGACATCGCTAGTTAGGTTCTATAAGAGCTACCATCCTCACTCTACCTCCCTATCCATAATACTCCTCACTACAACCATCTATGAATGAGTGGCTACAGACATATCCCCCTCAAACCACCCAAACCAACCAGTCCTCCCTAAAGGCTGGGTCAAGTTTGAACTCCCCCTTCCTCTCCTCCTTTCTCTCTGGGTCAACAATATCCCTCCCTCCCTCCCCAGTCAGTCCCTGTGTGTTTGCCTGCTAGAGTTCCCTATTAATGGGGTCTTTCAGAATCTGGGGATTTTGATCTCAGATATAAAGGTGCTGTTGAGAACGAGAGACCTCTCACTAGACTCAAGTACCAAGTCTATTGTTTTCACAGCTGTGTCTCTAACCTTTAACATCTACACCGTTATGGCTGCATAGTGTGTGTGTACATGACTCTCTCTCTCTCTCTCTCTCTCTCTCTCTGTGGGTCTCTAGCTGGTGATGGAGTTCTGTGGTGCAGGCTCCATCACAGACCTGGTGAAGAACACCAAGGGCAACACACTAAAGGAGGACTGGATCGCCTACATCTCCCGTGAGATCCTCAGGGTGAGTCTCCATTTACTCCCTACACGTTCCCCCTGCTGTTGCATGCTGGTAGCTGTGGTCTCATGATGGTCTGTGTTTCTCCTCAGGGGTTGGCTCACTTGCACGCCCACCATGTGATCCACCGTGACATCAAGGGCCAGAATGTGCTGCTGACTGAGAACGCTGAGGTCAAACTGGGTGAGTTCACTGGTTTCAAACAGTTTAAGATGATTTGATACAAGAGGCTAGACTGGTTTAAACTGGTTGAAGTTAGTCAAACTGAGGCTGGTTTGATTTATAAGACTAGACTGGTTTGAACTGGTTCTGACTGGTCTTCTCCCCCTCCTCCAGTGGACTTTGGTGTGAGCGCCCAGCTGGACCGGACGGTGGGCCGGAGGAACACCTTCATCGGGACACCCTATTGGATGGCGCCCGAGGTCATTGCCTGTGACGAGAACCCAGACGCCACCTACGACTACAGAGTAAGATGCACTCAATAACACCATGCTGCTTTCTGCTATTGGCTGTCAGTGTCCAGTTGTGTGTAAAGTTGGTTTATTGATAGCTGCTTGCATTTGTGCCATTGTATGTGGCTGTGTAGGCTGTGCAGACAGTACAGTAGCAGGTTGGTGCAGATGTTGTCTGGACCAGAGAGGGTGGTAATTACCATCCTATATAGATTTATGCACGTATAGATTCATACACACACACACACACACACAATGGTAGCTGTGTCCATATCTCTCATAGTGGGTTTTCTCCTGCAGAGTGACTTGTGGTCCACTGGAATCACAGCTATAGAGATGGCTGAGGGAGCTCCTCGTAAGTATAACCACTCTACTACTATTGGACTTCTACACTACAATTGTTTTCCCCCAGCAGGCTAACCTGGTTGAAATGATCTGTGTTTGTTTTCCTTTGTCTGATCTGTGTGTTTGGTCTTCCAGCGCTGTGCGATATGCATCCAATGAGAGCGCTCTTCCTCATCCCCAGAAACCCTCCTCCTCGACTCAAGTCAAAGAAATGGTATGTAACTATTCTATGATGACCCTTATGATTTCAGACATTTAAACCACCATTTTACAATGCCACTGTGAACAACGATACTGGTGAAACTCCTTCATAGCTCAGCTGACATCACCTGGTAGATACAGCATAGGCTCATGAAAGTAACAAAGGGCTCCTCTCCTCTCCTCAGGTCTAAGAAGTTCTGCAGCTTCATCGAGGGCTCCCTGGTGAAGAACTATACCCAGCGCCCCCCCACCGACCAGCTGCTGAAACACCCTTTCATCAGGGACCAACCCAACGAAAGGCAGGTCCGCATCCAACTCAAAGACCACATCGACCGCACTAAGAAGAAGAGGGGGGAGAAGGGTGAGTCTTAGACATACTAATACACACACGCACACACTAGTCTTCTCAAAGACGACTTCTTCAGAAGACATTTGAAACATTCTCACCCGTTCCTCTCTTCTCTAGATGAGACAGAGTATGAGTACAGTGGGAGTGAGGAAGAGGAGGAGGAAGCTCAGGAGCAGGAGGGGGAGCCCAGGTAACTAACCCACACGGATCAATCCCAAAAACTAGCCAACATGCTAACAGCAAATGCATTAGCTAGCATGTCTGTTTGTATAGTGCTCCTTACTAACAGTTCTGTTTGTCCTGTAGCTCCATAGTGAACCAGCCAGGGGAGTCAACCCTGCGCAGGGACTTCATCCGTCTGCAGCAGGAGAACAAGGAGCGCTCGGAGGCCCTGCGCAGACAGCAGCTCTTGCAGGAGCAGCAGCTCCGGGAGCAGGAGGAGTACAAGCGCCAACTACTGGCAGAGAGGCAGAAACGCATCGAGCAGCAGAAGGAGCAGAGGAGGCGGCTGGAGGAGGTATGAGAGAGCTAGTGTGTCTGTGTCTAACTGTGTGTGTGTTCTTCCACCCTGTTTAATGGTGTGTGTGTGTGTGTTTGTTATGTATGCATAACATGTGTGTGTCTGTTTTTTTGTGTGTGCTAGAACAGTCAACACACTCCTCACAGATGTTTCCCTCCTCTGTGTTGTGTTTTCAGTAGTGATTTAGTGTATTTGTGTACAGTCTTTGGCCTGTGTTCCCTAATTGGCCTCTATCTCTTCCAGAGGAAGACCAGAGAGCTCTGTCTCTGTCTTAGCCTCTCTGGGAGTCCCAGGCCAGAGGGACTCCTCTTCCCCAGTCATTAGCTACTAGAACATGCTGGAGGGATGTTGTTTTAGTCTGCAGAAAACAGCACAGCCCTTTCCCTGACCCATGCCTTATATGCAGTAGTCCCCATGATATTACCATGTCTAATGTCTCTACTTGGACCCTTTAAAAGACACACAACCTGTAAAATAGAGTCAGAAAATATATCCTCCCATGTACAGTAGTTCAAAATCACACATTTTACCCATACAGTTTCCCAACCTTTCTTATGATTAATGAGCAAATGCATTTATGAATCATATTATACTGTAGGTTCAGGAAATCCTCTTGGGCTAGTTTACCAAGGGGCATGAGAATGCTTGGCAAGATTACGTGTGCTCCAGTTTTCGATATCCCTATCTACATGTTTAAAGGTTAAATATGGAGACATGCTACCTCATGATGCAGCCAGGGACCACCACAGTGTACTTATTAAAACTAGGGACCACACACACAGTGTTCTGCAAGTCTTACTCTACTAGCGTAGAGCTACTTACTGTACTTATGGAGATGATTTACCGCTTTGGCTGCAATAAATCAATACTAATGAGCCAACATTTTAAGACTGCCAGCCATACTGTAATTAGATATGGTGACGGTAAGCCTACAGGTAAAACTTGGCACCTCCATAGTGTAGTTAACCAACTGGGAACCCTGGGAAGCGACACAAGCACCTCACATGCTAACAATAAGAAATGGCTAGCTTATTTCATAAAGGCCAAATATGGTGACGATAAACAAGACGGCTAGCTAGCTCAGTGTGTTAATTCAGTGATGTCAGTGCTCCTGATACCTACTCTCTGTCGCCCCCTGTGGCTGTTCACAGCAACAGCGTCGCGAGCGGGAGATGAGGAGGCAGCAGGAGCGTGAGCAGCGGCGCCGCGAGCAGGACGACAAGAGGCGCATGGAGGAGGTTGAACGCCGGCGTAAAGAGGAGGAGGAGCGCAGGAGGGCCGAGGAGGAGAAGAGGAGGGCTGACCGCGAGCAGGTCGGAGAACTCTCCATTGACAACACTTTCCTTCATGGTACTTGTAGTCTTCCCTGACACTTGCTGACCTGTGTGTGTGTTTTGATTGTCAGGAGTACATCCGTCGGCAGTTGGAGGAGGAGCAGAGGCACCTGGAGATCCTGCAGCAGCAGCTGCTCCACGAACAGGCCATGCTACTGGTGAGACCAAACTCTGTAAGCCTATCTATCTACTTCTATCCATCTAGATATCTCCCATTATCCATCTGTTCTTCTAGCCTTCTAAGTCATTGGATTGTAATCTATGGGTTTCGCTCCGTAGTATTGTGTTGAAGAATGGCTAGCAAGTTTTTGATTTATTGAAGTCACGGTACTCTTACTGTCTCAAGATAATCTGGTTAGAGTATGGCAGATCTGAAGGGAGCTAACTATTGAGGTTGGAGTTTAAAAATTCTCTGGGCCAAGTTGGGGAAGCCAGAATGTTTATTACAGTCCTTAAGTGATGATGTCACCAGGATGTGTCCTACCTACAGGAAGAGAGGGTTTTCATTGTTTCTTTCCCAGTGTTCCTAATTCTGCTGAGATCGTGTGTTTGACAGAGCGGATCTCCGTGGCAACGTGTTTATATTGTGTATGTTGTTGAAGGCCTATGTTCCTCCAGGGGTTTGAGAAGAGGACATTTAGATAATGTGAGGATATGATCACTCACATCCTTCCACACCACTTAGTTCACACCACCATTGTGTGTCATCGATTCTCTTACACGGTCTTACTGTCCCCCACACTGTCTTCTTACTCATCATCAGCTTTTAGATCAGTAATTGTTCCTTTACATTTCAAACCAATATCTGGCCTATATTGGAATAGTCAATATTCTCAAAGCATTCAAAAACTTAGAATAATTGGGTCCCGGTGAAAATACAAACCAATTCATCAGTTCCCTGGTTACATGGATACAGCTTCTACCATTAAGACACCAGCCCTCATAACTCTTTCAATTAGAACAGCACACACCATGCCAAGTTTAGATGATGCACCAGCACGCCTCCCTTCACTCAGGAGCACAAGTGGAAGGAGCTGGAGGAGCAGCGTAAGGCCCGGAAGCTCCAACAGCAGGAACAGTCCTACCTACTGCTTCTCCAACAGCAGCCCAAACCCCTGCCGCCAGCCACCAACAGGCCTCAGTCTCCACAGCAACTGTTGATTCAAGAGAGGACCAAGTCCCCACAGCAACTGACCTCTGATCCCAAAGGCCCCGCCCCAATCCGAGAGGTGAACCCCAGCTCTGTTGCCATGACGCTGCTGCTGAATGCTGCCATTGCTTGTGCTGCTGCTGTCATAAACAGCTCTAGGGTGTGCGTCTTTATGTGGGGTGTGTGGCTCGATTGCTAGTGTGAGGGACTTTCACTTTATTGGTCATATTACAATTCCTGCTCAGGATGAGGCATCGCTCAATATTAGGAAGGTGTTCTTAATGTTTTGTACACTCAGTGTAGAGACTACGGATACAGCCCTGTCTAAACTACCAACCCATATCCCTTCTACGCTAAAATGGCAAACTATTAGCAGTTCACCATTCCCCAATCAAGTATTCAGTGAAGAGTCCTGTTTGGGTTTTACATTTACATTAGCAGACGCTCTTATCCAGAGCAAGTTGGCACAAGTGCGGAGCCCAGCCAACAGCGAGTTGCAGTAGTCCAGACGGGAGATTATATATGGCTGGATTAGGACCTGCTCCGCTTCCTGTGTGAGGTAGTGTCATAGACTATGGATGTTGTAGAACATGAACCTGCAGGAGCGAGTCAGAGATTTGATGTTTGCAGAGAACGACAGGGTGTTGTCCAGGGTCACGCCAAGGTTCTTTGCACTCTGGGAGGGGGACACCGTGGAGTTGTCAACAGTGATGGAGTGGTCTTGGAGTGTGCAAGCTTTCCCCGGGAGGAAGAGCAGCTCTGTCTTGTTGTGGCTTGATGTGGTGGGCCGACAGCCATGTTGAGATATCTGCCAGGCACGCAGAGATGCGTGTCGCCACCTGGTTGTCAGAAGGAGGGGAAGGAGAAAAGTAGTTGAGTGTCATCTGCATAGCAATGATAAGAGAGACCATGTGAGTGTGCAGAGCCTGAGCCTCCCAGCACTGAGAGGGTGAAGAGGAGGATCTGATGTTTCACGTTGAAGGCAGCGGATAGATACAGGAGCATGAGAACAGAGAGTTAGCTTTGGCAGTGCAGAGAGCCTCCGTGACACAAAGAAGAGCAGTCTCTATTGGGTGACCCGTCTTGAAGCCTGACTGGTTAGGGTCAAGAAAATCGTAGTGAGAGAGTTGGTCTGGAGAAGGGAGGATGGGTTGGGGTCGAGCGGGCAGGTTGTCGGACTGCTGGACCTCACTAGTCGCAGGATTTCATCTGAAGAGAGAGGGGAGAAAGACATCAATGCGTAGGGTAATTCTGTGTGAGTGGGACCAATGGACTCAAAAGGCTGAGTGAATGAGGAGCGGATGTCGTCAACCTTCTTTTCAAAGTGGTTGACAAAGTCTTCCGCACAGAGGGAGGGGGTAGAGAATTGAGGGAGAAGGTGGAAAATAGTTTCCTAGGGTTAGAGGCAGAAGCTTTACATTTAGAGTTTTAGAAAGTGGCTTTAGCAGTGTATTCAGAGGAAGAGAAGGTATAGAGGGTCTGAAAGGATGATAGGTCCTCCGGAAGTTTTAGTTTCCCGCCATTTTTGCTCAGCTGCCCACACCTCTGTTCTGTAAGCTCGCAATGAGTCACTCTAACACAGAGCAGGAGGGAAGAGCCGAGCCAGCTGGGAGGAAAGGGGACAGTGCGAGTCATAGGATGAGTAAAGGGAGGGATCAAAGAGGCCGAATCAGGAACCTGGAGGGGAGAAGGATTTAGCAAAAGGGAGAGAGGATAGAAGAGGAGAGAGTAGCACAAGAGAGAGCGAAGATTGCAATAGTGAATGACCATCTGGGTAAAGGCTGAGTGGCTATGGTTGGAGGAGAGGGAGAAACAAAGTAGTGATCAGAGAGACCTGGAGGTGGGTTGCAATGAGATTAGTAGGTGAACAGTCTCTAGTAAAGATGAGGTCAAGCCTTTTGAGTTGGAGGGGATTGGGAAAGAGTGAGGTCAAAAGAGGCAAGGAGGGGAAAGAACGTGGGAAAGAAATTAATTGAAGGCTGGAGGTGGAAGTCGCCAAGTACGAAGAGCAGTGAGCCATCGTCAGGAAACGATCTTATCAAGCTGTCAAGCTCATTGAGGACCTCTCAGGGCACCTGGTGGGCAATAGATGACAACAATGTTAAGCTTGAAATAGAGTGACAGTGACAGCATGGAATTTAAATGAGGGTGAGTGAGGGAGAAAAGAGAATCCCCACTTAGGAGAAATTAGTAGCCCTGTGCCACGTCCACGACGACCAGATGCTCTCGGACTATGAGAGAAAACGTAGTCGGATGAAGAGAGCGCAGCTTTACACGGTGTGGGTATGGGGGGCAGTGGTGGAAAAAGTTCCCAATTTTGTTTTAGGTTTTAAATCAGTTACAAGGAAGGATCTCATGGTGTCTATTCAGCATTAAATTCAACCTATTCAATTCAACAGATGGATTTTTTTGGGGGCCAATATACTGAATATCCAATGTGAAGGGTTCTGTCCATTTCCGTCCACATCCATCCATCCATACTCATGTCACTACCTCACACTTCTACCTCACACTTCTTACCATTCGGCACACATGATGCCATTATTCAGTCATCATTCCCCCCCGCCCCAGAGGTTTATAAGACAATGACGTTAACACGATTGCCACGTTTTCCTAACAGACGTAAAGATTACATAAGGATTATTTCCCCTCATTGAAGCCCTTTCAAGGGTGAAGTAACATGGACCACTCTGTTTCAGCGGGAGGTCACCTCAGCAGTTCTAATAAATGTTGCTGTTGTCGCTCTCCTAGAGCTAATGACCCAGTCTGATATAGAGGCGGCTCATTAGGCATCGCTCTGCTGCGTGTCCCTGATTCTACCCTCTACTGGCCTGGCCTGCTGCTTACATTATCACCTGCAGGGACAGAGTCAGGAGGACAGGAGTCTAGAGTCTGGGTTTTGTCAGCTGAATGGCTGAAACTCTCTCTCTCTCCTATCCTCAGGGGCAATACTAAACAGGTCTTGTTTTGTTGACTGTCTTCTGCCAGCAGGCCTCCTCTGATGCACTGATACATGATGAACAAGCCTCCCCTGTTGTTCTTCATGTCATAATAACTCTCTCTGGTTGTCATGTTGTGGTAATGATTTGTAGTCCCTGCTAGTGTGCCTGTTGTGCTACATGGTGGTCCTAACTGAACTTACTACTGACCCTCCACTGCTGCTGTGGTTCAGTCATCTTTGTCCTGGTGACGTTAAATGACTCTGGCCCTCTCTCTGTCCTTGCTGTCTGTCCCTCCAGGCCGACGAGAGGTACCGTAAGAACATCCAAGGTTCTCCTCAGGCTGCGCAGGTTAAGGTTCAGCCCCCAGTTCCTCCCCGCGCCACCGAGACCGTCGCTAACGGAAATGCCCCCGTGGCTGTCCCGCCCGCCATGCACAGACCCATTGAAGCCCAGGTAACCACAGCAACCAAGATGGCCATCCGCCAGTAGCTTATTCCCCCTTTAGTTATTTTTCCAATCCCTTCTTCTTCTTTCCAGGTAGTTCTAACAGGGTGGTCTCTCTCTCTCTCGCTCTCTCTCTCCGGGTTGTGTATCAGTAGATGACTGTTCTTGTGTTCACTATCTTTCTCGTTACCCCCTCCCTCTGTTCAAGCCTCCGTTCTAGCTGAATTCTTTCACTGTGTGGAGAAATGTGGACGCTGTTCTCTGTCCCTTACTGATGACATAGTTGACCTTTCTAGTCCATTATGGGTCTTTCATGTTTCCCTGGTGACAGCCTATCCTCCACCACTGTGTTAGTATGAAGTCCAGGCTGCTTGCTTCTGATCTGGCCACTCACCACTCAATACCAGCTTCACCCACTCACTCTACCTCTGACTGCCTTCTGTATTGTGTGTATTGTGTATTGTGTGTGTGTGTGTGTGTGTGTGTGTGTGCATTGCCAGGTTGTTGGTTGAGATGGTGACTCCTTTATAAAAGGTATAGCTGCAACATCGGGACTTTGTGCTAAACAACACAAACGCATCCATAATTCACCTTTCTGTTTTCACAGTGACAGAATATTACTCCTCTCATCTGTTCAGGGAGAAAGACACAACCAGCCCATCGTGAATACAGTCATTGTCACAGTTCACCATTTACAGTTCACAGTTCACCATTCAGGGCAACATGCTTTTTTTGGATAATGTTATGGTGATTAGATGAAACATTGTTGAATTTGGTGTCGATGAAGATGATGTAATTGATTGCAACATTTTTTTTTTTGCAGAGCATTAAATGCATTAGTCACTTCACTCGTTAGTGACACGTCATTAGAGACAGATATGAGGCGTGATGACATGGGCTCGTTACAAAAGGCTAATTTGTTGAGCGATAAATCTCTTTCTATGTGGTTTCCTGTCTGAGGGCTTCTCCGTGCATATTTGAAAGGAATAGGACATGGAATAAATTCAGGTATAAACCTAGTATGGATATGCTCCTATTGGATTATACTCTTCTCAGTTATTTTTCCCTGAAAAAGTCTCCTTGAATATGTGCATGGCATATGTTAGTGTGTGTGATTGTGTCTGTCTATGCATGATGCTAGCTCATTTGTGTATTCCTTGTTTATGTGATCCATTCTCATTCCCACAACTGGTGATGAGACTGAAGCATCATGAGCACCAAAACAGGTGGAGCTGTCATTGGCTGTCTGTGATGTGAACCAATCAAGTGGTTCATCTGTCTTCCTAAGACTTCATATTGGTTGCATGACCGCCCCACCCATTTTTATGCTTCCTGAAACTTCAGTATCCAACCACTGTCTGATGCCTTTGTTTGTGGTCTTGTTCCCTTTTTTGTGTCTCCCTCCTCCTCCTCCCCCACTCTTCCCAATGTGTCCTCCCGCTCTGATGCACCCCGTCTGTCTCTCTGTCTCTGGAAGGTCCAGTGGTCCCACCTGGCCGCTCTAAAGAGCAGCATCGCCACTCCCCCCGTTGTCGCACACTCTCATTCCTTCAGTGAGCCCATCGTCCCTGGCTTTGCACACCTCAACCTGCGCTCTCAGGAGCAGCACCATCAACCTGCACCATCATCATCATCACCATCAACCTCATCGCCCGCACGCATTGACCTGCAGCCCCACCCCCAGCCTAGGGCCACACCCCTCGAGAAGACCCCTCCCAGGGTAAGAACAGGCCTATCCTCTGGTAAAGGCGGGTAGACTGTTAGTTATTCTATGGCTTTACTAGGAAGTCTGAACTGTAGACCGGTATACTGGTGGTCACTAGATGGCCATGCTGGAGAGGACAATACTGGAGTGAATGAGCAGAGTGACGTTGTCTCAATAACAGTTCTAAGACGGAGTGACCTCTTCCTAGAGCTCTGCTACCCAACCCGAGCCCGAGCCCGACGGGCCCCGACATTATATATTATATTACGGGTATCCTTAACATTTTGAAGTGGAGCCGTTTACTCGTGCTCTGCTGCGCAGTACAGTCATATCTGACTAAGATCATAACATGTTGTCAGAAGTGCTTCAACCTCGTCAAATATACAAAAAGGAGAGATTTTTTCACCGAAAATAATAATGTTCCTTGAGTTTTGAGTGATGAAAAGTAGCTAACAGCTAACTGCTCTCTAATGTCTCGTCTTTGAGCAGAGCAGCCCAAGCGGAGCCGTTGCTATGGATACTCAGAACCAGAGCCGCCATGAGAAAAGCACATGCAGAGCGAGCAGAGTGCAGGAGCAAGTGATGGACAGAGAAGAGCAGATAATGGATTTACTAATGCAGGAAGTTATTTCGGGTTTTAAGCAGGACCGGGCCTTCAATTTGTCAGAATCAATCGGGCCTGAACGTCGCGGGCATGGCTAGGGCTTAAAATTCATGGCCGTGCAGGGCTCTACCACCTCCTCACCCTGGCCTGCTGACAGGATTCGGAGAGAGCAGAACATTATGAAAGGATTAGAAGTCCATTTTCTGTTCTCTATTCCCCCTCTATTGTCTCTCCTCACAGAACCCTCCCTCGTTCAGCCTCCCAGACCTCAAAAGGAGACTGATTTAAAAAATAGCAGAGAAAGAAAGCTGCAGCAGCAATCACATGAATGCTGAGTGCTTTTGCTTCTCAGCATTTTAGAAATGCTCCCAAATTAATGGGACGCTGGAGGCTGTCACAAATGAAGAGTAGGATTCAGGCTGTTCAAGGAAAAGATTCATAATGTTGAAATCCAGACGTTGGATGTCCTCTCTTCATATAGGGCCTACCTATCAAACAACACTTTCTCTTCTTTGGTCAGGTATGAGTATGTAATTTCCTGTTCAGCCCCCTCCACTTCCCGTGCAAGCCTCTGTTAGTGTCTCATATCAATGTCAGTGTTAGTTAGCATTCCATCTGAATGGAGTGGCTGTTTGTTCTGCTCTGCTTTGCTTTGAATGCTTTGGAAGCTGTACCCTGTTCCTAGGCTGCTTTCCCTCCTGTCCCCTGGAAACTACTTGAGAGAAATGCTAACAAATCAATAATATAACCTGACAACTGTGTTTGTGTTAAGGCATGGGTTGATCTGGGAAGTGTGTGGATATAGTGCTGTCTTTTGCTGTGTGTCAGACCTCTCTTTCAGTGGGGTGGCTTTACACGGTGTGGGTATGGGGGGCAGTGGTGGGAAAAAGTACCCAATTTTGTCATACTTGAGTAAAAGTAAAGATACCTTAATAGAAAATGCCTAGAGTAAAAGTGAAGTCACACAGTAAAATACTACTTGAGCAAAAGTTTTAAAGTATTTGGTTTTAAATATAATTAAGTATCAAAAGTAAATGTATAATTTTTATTTATTTATGGATAACCAGGGGCACACTCCAACATTCAGCCATCATTTACAAACGGAGCATGTGTTTAGTGAGTCCGCCAGATCAGAGGCAGTAGGGATGACCAGGGATGTTTTTTTGATAAGTGTGTGAATTTGACCATTTTCTTGTTCTGCTACATTCAAAATGTAATGAGTACTTTTGGGTGTCAGGGAAAATGTATGGAGTAAAAAGTACATAACGTCAACAATATAAATAGTAAAATAAAGTACAGATACCCCCAAAAAACTTGAGTACTTTCAAGTATTTGTACGTAAGTACTTTACACCACTGATGGGGGACGACATCATTTGTACATTGTAGAAACGTTGCTGGGACCTTGTAAGGACGTCTTAACAGTGTGTCCAGCATTTGTACTCCTGGCACCTCTATGTCACGCTCTCTCGTACAAACACACGCTCCGAGTGTGTGTGTGTGTGTGGCCGTAGAGTGTGTGTGTGTGAGCTGGCATCTCTCTGTATGGAAGGTTCCTGTGAGGACAACGTCCAGGTCTCCAGTACTGTCACGCAGGGACTCCCCTTTTCATGGCAATGCCAACGCCACGCCTAGCAACCCAGTGAGCCAGAGGAACGCCAGCAGGTACCTTTTCATGTCCCTCCATTTATAATTTTTCTCTCTCATTTTCTTTCTTTTTCTATCTGTCCTTTCTCTGTCTTTCTCCGTCCGTCTCTCTGTGTCCGTCTCCCCTGCGCTGTCCCTCCTCCATTTTGCTATTTCTCCTCTCCTCTCCTCTCCTCTCCTCTCCTCTCCTCTCCTCTTTGAGTGTTCATTACTGCGATGTAAAACCTCTTCACTGTGTGTCTGTCTGTTCTCTGTGGAGTCCTGGTCTTCTATCTGTGTGTGGATACTGTGTGGGAGGGTTTTATGTTAAATCACTCACTGCTCTGCCTTGTGATACATATCCTTGTCTCCTATTTGTGTCTGTGTGCACACCTTTATTCTCTTAACAATTCTCTATAATGCTGAGCTTCATCTCCTGTGAGACTTTGTGTGCATGTAAGTGTCTGTGTCTATGGCAATGTATGTGTCTATATGTGTCTGTCTATTAAAATGTATATATTTTGCCTATATGTAAAGTATGTGTGTCTGTAATATAAAAATACAAAAAAAGAATTCTGTCTCTCTCCACAGTGCTGCAGCGGAGCCGCGTCTGCTGTGGGAGCGGGTGGAGAAGCTGGTCCCCAGGCCAGCCAGTGGTAGTAGTGGTAGTACTGGCAGTTCCTCTGGCTCCAGTAACTCCAGCTCTCACAGTGGCTCAGGGGAGAGATTCAGAGCCCGCTGTGAGTCTTATGTTCCCCCGATATATACACACACACACACATGCATAGTCTCATGAGCAGTTTCTTACATACACACTCTCAAGACACACACAACTATTGTATACAAGGTACTCCAATTTACAGTTGAAGTCGGAAGTTTACATACACTTAGGTTGAAGTCATTAAAACTAATCTTTCAACCACTCCACAGATGTCATGTTAACAGACTATAGTTTTGGCAAGTCGGTTAGGACATCTACTTTGTGTATGACACAAGTAATTCTTCCAAAAATTGTTTACAGACAGATTATTTCACTTATAATTCACTATATCACAATTCCAATATATGTGGATATATTGAAGCAATATCTCAAGACATCAGTCAGGAAGTTAAAGCTTGGTCTCAAATGGGTCTTCCAAATGGATAATGACCGCAAGCAGACTTCCAAAGTTGTGGCAAAATGGCTAAAGGACAACAGTCAAGGTATTGGAGTGACCATCACAAAGCCCTGACCTCAATCCTATAGAAAATTTGTGGGCAGAACTGAAAAAGTGTGTGCGACCAAAGAGGCCTACAAACCTGTTACTCAGTTACACCAGTTCTGTCAGGAGGAATGTGCCAAAATTCACCCAACTTATTGTGGGAAGCTTGTGGAAGGCTACCCAAAACGTTTGACCCAAGTTAAACAATTTAAATGCAATGCTACCAAATACTAATTGAGTTATTTTTTAAATAAAGTGGTGATCCTAACTGACCTAAGACAGGGAATTTTTACTAGGATTGAATGTCATGAATTGTGAAAATCTGAGTTTAAATGTATTTGGCTAAGGTGTATGTAAACTTCTGACTTCAACTGTACATTCAATTATTGGCAATCAAATGGTCATACATTTAGCACCACATTGCAGGATCGTTGGATTACAGTGTATGATGCGTTAGAGTACATTAGCCATTGAATACACTCCAAACAATTCTCCACATAGCTCTTTAATTTACTGACCGGTATCCCCCGCTGTCCCCCTCTCAGCCTCATCAAAGTCTGAGGGTTCTCCCCTGCAGCGCCCAGAGCATGCTGGGAAAACCCCAGAGGAGAGGAAGGACTTGGTCAGACCTAACCAACCGGCGGTGAGATCTTACCCTCGTGAAACTATTGGACTAGCTGACTAGTGTGACAACTCAGAAAGCGGTGGAAATAACCGTTTTGAGTGGGAATTATGGTTTTACAATGATCTGACATAGTTCTTTGTTTGTGTGTTTCGCCCTTTGAGCTGTGGATTACTGGTACTCATGTGAATTCTGTAGGGGGAAGTGGTAAGCTAGAGTGAAATAGTTTGTGTTTGTACTGACAATCTCATTGGCTGAAGGGTTCTGTACTAATGGCTTGCCTCTCTCCTGATTGGTGCTATTTTATTCATGCTCCTTTTAACCTCAATGTCTCCTCCCCATACTTCTTATATTTCTTTCTATTGGATCATTCAGTCTCTCTCTCATACTTACCAGCCCCTTTTTTCCTTGTATGCTCTGGTTTGGTCTTGTCATCTGAAGACTCACTAACCTCTTCCAGCCTTGTGGACAGATTGTAATTATGGCAGCAGTGTGTAATTACTCATCTCTTTTCTCATCTCCTGTTGGCTTTGCTACTCACTGGCCACTCGTCATTGGCTAACGCACATGTGACTTCACTTCAGCTTCCTGCATCCTGTCTCCTGCATTTAACCCATCGAGTGCCTCGGCAACAAATCCACAACCCGGAAAAAGAGAGCTAAAAAAAGAGAGCGAGCGAGACTGAAAGAGAGAGTGAAAGGGAAGGAAACGGAGTTTGACCTCTAACCTCTGCACCCCCACACGCCCCTTCTTTCTAGGACTTGACGGCGCTGGCCAAAGAGCTGCGTGCAGTGGAGGACGTTCCACGCCCCCACAAGGTGACAGACTACTCCTCATCCAGTGAAGAGTCGGGGACCACAGATGAGGATGATGATGAAGAGGTGGACCAGGAGGGAGGGGAGGAGTCTACCTCAGGACCAGAGGACTCTCGGGCTGTGTATGTAGAGGAGGACATGTACCTGAACCCTAACCCTATCCTTACTCACAATGACATCATATTGCAATGACATTTGAGCATGTGATTGCGGTGAAGGGAAAATGTATGTGATTGTAACGGATCTCTTCCTGATTCTCTGTTTATGCCACCTCCACCACCAGCTCTTCGAAGCTAAGCAACGGTGAGACAGAGTCGTTGAAGACCATGATCGTTCACGACGAGGGCGAGGGTGACGCTAAAACCACACCCTGTAAAGATGGCACTCTGATCGTCAGACCGGTAAGGCCAACACCCAGGCCATGCCGACCCCCTCTCATAACAACATACCGTATATCAGTCAAACTGTAAACCTTTTTAAGTTATTTTATTGTGGTATTTCATTCACTCATTTGATCCTTTATGGTTTATCCACTGTGTTTGATATTGTGTTGGACCTTGTTTTGTGATTTGTTCTATCATTGTTTACTTTATGTTCCTGGTGAAGCCAAGGGGTTAGGGTTAGAATGGAAAGGTCTTTGTTAACCTGAAAAAATGCACCCACTTCCAGTATTAACCACCTGCACCCCCATTGGACGACAGTATAGTCCTGCAACAGGTTGAACATCATAAAATGGCTCCACTAAAGTCATAGAAATAATTTAGCAAGAAATTAAAATTAGGGTAAAATGACACTTTCTTTAACTTAATCCCCAAATGAATATGTCTGAAGTCTCTTACAGTAGTAGCCTAGCTCTAGTAGACTGTAGCTTCAGTAACTACTTCAGTAGACTAGTCTTCCCTTAACACAAGTAGCCAATAGAATCCCTCCACCTCAGGAAAAGAAACCTAGACCCAAAGTGTGCCCCTGTTCTTACTTCCAGAGTGCAGGTGACAGCAAAAAGCGACCTGTCCCCAGCCCTGGTCAAGGCCCTGTCCTTGGCTTTGTCCCCAGCCCCGGGCTGATTCACCCTGCCCTCCAGGGCCACCCCGGTCTCCAAGGCCACCAGGAGAGAAATGGCTTTGTAGGCTGCATTCACCTCCTGCCTGACCTGATCCAGCAGAGCCACCACTCCCCCTCCTCCTCCTCTGCCTCCTCCTCCCCCTCCTCCTCCAGCCTGGCCAGCCCCACCATGTCAATGTCCCCCCAGAGCCCCCTGGACAAGCTCAACATGCTCCTGGAGGTATGTCCCTCTCAGCCTCCCTCTGACCCCTCGTCCTCCCTCAGGCCTGGGTCTGTTAGGAGCTGGTTGCATCTGGTGGTGCTCGCTCTCGCCACCTAGTGGTGCTCTTTCTCTTTTCCTTCTTTGTTTGAGTACGACGGCTACTCTACTGACGGCTACTCTACTGACGGCTACTCTACTGACGGCTACTCTACTGACGGCTACTCTAATGACGGCTACTCTACTTTCCTCTAAGCTCTGTGGGGGATGGATAATTTTTTGTTTGCTCCCCCTGAATAAAGTCTTATTCTGGCCAAGTTTCTGGTATTTTACATAATTTATTATTTTTTTGACATGGTTATGCTGGTTTACATCTCCTCGTAGGCACATTACGATGATTATTTGTGGCTTTTAGTCCCAGATCATTAAAGACATCTTCCAGAAACCCTCTTAAGACTAGGCTACAACATAGCATATTTCAGGAAAAAACACAGGCAATTATTTTACCATGACATTTTTTTGTTCCTCAACTTTTGTTTTTACCTGAACATTCCATCTGTTTTACCATAGAGACCTCTTGTTTTTACCTGAACATTCCATCTGGTTTACCATAGAGACCTCTTGTTTTTACCTGAACATTCCATCTGTTTTACCATAGAGACCTCTTGTTTTTGCCTGTTTCTCTTTAGTTCACTGTGTGATTTTGTGAATATTTTTCCTGTGCCTAATTTCTCTATGCTCCTTACATAGAGTGAACTAATGTATTTGTTCTGTATTGCTATATTTCTGTTTTGTGGTGTTTTATGGAGTTATGGGAAATGGTGTATCAGTGTTTATACGTACACAAACTGCTGCCATTGTAGTCTTGGTCTATGAGTTGGCTGGTAAGTCAATGACATAATGATAGAAAGACGTGATTCTATATGTCCTCATTGTTGTTTTATTCACCTGCTCCTCTAGAGCCATTCTTCCAGCAACAGCATGCAGAAACACAAGTCCTCCTCCTCCTTCACTCCCTTTATTGATCCACGCCTCCTCCAGGTCTCTCCATCCGGTGCCGCTCTCAACAACCTGGGTAAGCCCCTCCCACCAGCTCCCAGCCCTCTTATTGGACGACCAGTCTCCATCAGCAGTATCTGAGTGATTCTCTCCAGTGTCAATAAATCTAGAGAACACCCGAGAACACCCACAAATGTTATAGAAATGTATACTAAATATATATATATGTATGATAGTAATACACAATCAGCTTGTATTTCCAACTGAATTCCTTCCTTGTCCTCTGGAGCTTTTGGGAACGACGCCAGGCTGGCAGAGGCCCTGAGGTTGGACCCGTCACGTAAAGGCTCTGTGGTCAACGTAAACCCTGTCAACACACGGCCGCAGAGTGACACCCCAGAGATCCGCAAGTACAAAAAGAGGTTTAACTCTGAGATCCTGTGTGCTGCACTCTGGGGTGAGTGGTCACAATTATCTCTGCTATGTAGTTATCACAGTAATATCAGTCTTCACCACCAGGTGACAGCAATCTAAATGCAAAACTTTGTGTGTGTGTAGGAGTGAACCTCCTGGTGGGCACAGAGAGTGGTCTGATGCTGCTTGACCGTAGCGGTCAGGGGAAGGTCTACCCCCTCATCAGCCGACGCCGCTTCCAACAGATGGACGTCCTGGAGGGACTCAACGTCCTGGTCACTATATCAGGTACACACACATACACAGTTACTACACATAGATGGGAAAACAGACATTCAAACGCTCGCACACACACACACACTATACATACACAATTACTACACATACATGAGAAAACACATACAAGCACACACACACGCGTAAGGGGTCTAAGTGATCTCTCTGATGAGACCGTTCCTGCAAAGTAGACATAGTTCCTGCAAAGTAGACATAGTTCCTGCAAAGTAGACATAGTTCCTGCAAAGTAGACATAGTTCCTGCAAAGTAGACATAGTTCCTGCAAAGTAGACATAGTTCCTGCAAAGTAGACATAGTTCCTGCAAAGTAGACATAGTTCCTGCAAAGTAGACATAGCTCCTGCGAAGTAGACATAGTTCCTGCGAAGTAGACATAGTTCCTGTGTCACGGTGAGTGTTGAGGGAACGAGGCGCAGAGCGAGAGGACGGTGCAAACATGTTTTTATTTAAATAGAAACTGACAAAACAACGTACTATACCGTGACGCTGGCGTGAGTGCAGGCACACAAACAATGATCCACAGGTGGACAAAATGTGAACATAAATAGAATCCCCAATTAGAGACCACTCAAGACAGCTGCCTCTAATTGGGGATCATCAAACCCAACACCCACAGTGAATGTCAGGACCTGACTGTGGCCATCCCACTCCCTCTAGTGGGAGTCAGAGACCTGGCCTCAGTCAGGCCCTTACAGTCTGCAAAGTAGACATAGTTCCTGCTTCTCTTTCCTGTGCTGTGGTCACATAATTCACTGTAGCAACGTTCGCTGGTCTGTGTTACCCAGTGTTGCGTTGGATGTCACAACAGACATTCAGCCAGAGGAAATTGAGTAAATGGCCAGTTGGTGTAGGACGTCATACACTGAGTGTAGAAAACAGTATAAAAATACAAGAAGTCTGGGGTGCAAAAAGGCATTGCATAGTATGAGTGAATGACTGAGTATGTACACTATACATGGTTATAGAGTGTTAGGTGAAAAAATGAAACAATTATTGCAAGTTGATATAAATAAAAAATCTTTGCATGGTTAACTATACAGGTCGATGGCAGAAAAATATACTTAAATAGCTTAAAGTGTAGTGTGTATGATATAAATTAGGGTAATAATAGTTTACTTAATATACAGTCTGGTTAAATGTACAGGTAAATTCATATTTGCATGGTTAAATTAACTGTAGAGGTAAATGACAGGAACAGATACTTAAATAGCTAAATGTGCGTATGATATAATTTAGGGTAATAAAAGTAATTCCCTTAAAATACAGTCCTTAGTACATTCACCCTCTGAATGGCACATACACAATCCATGTCTAAATTGTCTCAAGGCTTAAATCTTTATTTAGCCTGACTCCGTCTCCTTCATCTACACTGATTTAAATGGATTTAACAAGTGACATCAATAAGGGATCATAGCTTTCACCTGGATTCACCTGGTCAGTCTATGTTACGGAAAGAACAGGTGTTCATAATGTTTTGTCCACTGACACACACAAAGGTTTCCATGATGGAAGCACAGAAACACACACAGATTGCAGACCATGAGAGACGTTGAAGTTTGAAGTTGCTTCTTCGGTTTTTAGCGTAGATAGAAATACATAAGTTTTATCCTCCAAGCCATTGTGATTTTACTGCATCATTCTCAGTAGATGAATATAAAAGTTGGTTCAGTTAAAATGTTATTTGTCTTTCAAATTTCCCACAGCCTCGATGTACATTCATACACACAGTTTTCCATTATGTTGCAACGTGCTGTCAAATATATAGTACAGGTTGTGCAACATTACAGACCCTGTCAGATCCTCTGTCCTTAGTATCCACAATGTCAATCACAATTGAAACAAATTTCAATACTTGGGGAAAAATTCCAAAATACCCTACATGACCAGAAGTATGTGGACACCTGCTCGACGAAACATCTAATTCCAAAATAATGGGCATTAATATGGAGTTGGTCCCCCCTTTGCTGCTATAGCAGCCTCCACTCTACTGGGAAGGCTTTCCACTAGATGTTGGAACATTGCTGCGGGGACTTGCTTCCTTTCAGCCACAAGAGCATTAGTGAAGTTGGGCACTGATGTTGGGCGATTAGGTCTGGCTCGCAGTAGGCATTCCAATTCATCCCAAAGGTGTTCGATGGGATTGAGGTCAGGGCTCTGTGCAGGCTTGTCAAGTTCTTCCATACCGATTTCGTAAAAAAATGTCTGTATGGACCATGGTTTGTGCACAGGGGCATTGTCATGCTGAAACAGGGAAGGGCCTTCCCCAAACTGTTGCTACAAAGTTAGACGCACAGAATCGTCTAGAATGTAATTGTATGCTGTAGCGTTATGATTTCCCTTCACTGGAACTAAGGGGTTAAGGAACCATGAAAAAACAGCTCCAGACCATTATTCCTCCTCCACCAAACTTTACAGTTGGCGCTATGCATTCGAGCAGGTAGCGTTTTCCTGGCACTCGCCAATCCTAGATTCGTTCATCGGACTGCCACATGGTGAAACATGATTCATCACTCCAGAGAACACATTTCCACTGCTCCAGAGTCCAATGGCGGCGAGCTTTACACCATTCCAGCCGATGCTTGGCATTGCGCATGGTGATCTTCGGCTTGTGTGCGGCTGCTTGACCATGGAAACCCATTTCATGAAGCTCCCGACGAACAGTTCCAGTTTGGAACTCGGTAGTGAGTGTTGCAACCAAGGGAAGAAGATTTTTACACGCTTCAGCACTCGGCGGTCCCATTCTGTGAGCTTTTGTGCCCTACCACTTCGCGGCTGAGCTTCTAGACGTTTCCACTTCACAATAACAGCACTTAGAGTTGACTGGGCAGCTCCAACAGGGCAGAAATTTGACTAACTGACTTGGAAAGGAGCTCTTCAGTAAGGCCATTCTACTGCCAATGTTTGTCTATGGTGATTGCATGGCTGTGTGCTCGATTTTATACACCTGTCAGCAATGGGTGTGGCTGAAATAGCCAAATCCACTAATTTGAAGGGGTGTTCACATACTTTTGTATATATAGTGTAGTTACCTCCATTCATTTCAATAAGTTTGTACAATAAAGCAACCTCCCTCCACCCATTACATGGAAGTAGGATGAAGTTTCCCCTACACACTGATCTTGGGTCAGTTTGGCATTTCCCCCAGTAATGGTTAAGTATAGGGTTTGGGGACCGGAAGCTGATCCTAGATCTGTAGCTAGGATAAACTTTACCCCTGTGCCATTACATTTGGAATATACTGTATCGTAGGTGCATTGTAGGTACCCAGATCCTTGACTTCTCCCCTTGTCTGACCCTGTCCCATGCAGGCAAGAAAAACAAGCTGCGTGTTTACTATCTGTCCTGGCTGAGGAACAAGATCCTGCACAACGACCCTGAGGTGGAGAAGAAACAGGGCTGGGTCACTGTGGGAGACCTGGAGGGTGCTGTGCACTACAAAGTTGGTGCGTTCCATATTCAGCATGCATCTGGCCAGTGGGGTTAAAAGGATGGGAAGTTATGATGTGGGGAGAAAGTTTCTTTTTTTAGGACAAATGGTTGTTATGGTCAAATGTGTCTGCACAAACATGTAATTAATCAAACAATGTTTTCTCTCAGTTGGTCTTCACCCACTGTTAGAATCACCAGAGTAGGGTGCATAATACACTGGCACAGCATGTCATGTCATGACTGCCACGTGTTGGAAAAGTCCAGAGTTAGGTCATGATAGGTACATCAACTTCCTGGAAGAGACAAGACCAGAATGTTCTGTCTCACGCTCCATCACCCCAGATTAGTGATGTCACAGGGCAAAGTCCTGTATTTGCTGTTGGTAACCCTGCCTCTTTGTCAGAGCTGTCAGTCAGGCCATCTATGTCCTGCCCATGAGTTTAAGCCATAGAATCGTATATACTTTTTTTGTCGGAAAGTACACAATTGCTTCCTAATACGAAATACCCTCGGTCTACCCAGAGAACACCAATGTCCCAATTCTGTCACCTCTCTAAGTAAAATAATAAGACTGTAGTATTATGTCAGCTAAAGTATTTTGGTATAATTTAATTTCTAATAGTATCTGGAACAGAGAACTTAAAAACAATAAGACTGCTGAACAATTAATCAAATCGCCACCCGGACTATTTGCATTGACCCCCCTTTGCATTTTTTACACTGCTGCTACTCGCTGTTTATTATCTATGCATAGTCACTTTACCCCTACCTACATGTACATATTACCTCAATTACCTCGACTAACCTGTTCCCTGCGCATTGACTCCGTACCGGTACTCCCTGTGTATAGCCTCGTTATTGTTTATTTTTTTTACTTTAGTTTATTTAGTAAGTATTTTCTTAACACTTATTTTCTTAAAACTGCATTGTTGGTTAATGGCTTGTACTATAAGTTAGCATTTCACTGTAAGGTCTACACCTGTTTATATTCTGCACGTGGCAAATAAAATTTGATTTGATTTTGATACTGTCATTAAAAGTCTTGAGGATGCTCTGAATTGACCCTGTTAGTTGGTGCCTCTTATGACAACTTCCTCATGCGTCCCCACTGTTTTATTTCCCAGTGAAATACGAGAGGATCAAGTTTTTGGTTCTGGCCCTGAAGAACTCGGTGGAGGTCTATGCATGGGCACCGAAGCCCTACCACAAGTTCATGGCCTTCAAGGTGAGCATTAAGGAAACCTAAGATGCCTATGGGAGCTACTCACTTCCATCTATTCAATCAGTTATGCAGCTATTGTGAATTGTTATGACAATCATACAATGACACACACACACATACTACTGTGCTGTATGTGAATAACCTTTGCCCCCTGTTTGACCCCTGCAGTCGTTTGGTGACCTGCTGCACAAGCCCCTGCTGGTTGACCTGACGGTGGAGGAGGGTCAGAGATTAAAGGTCATCTATGGCTCCAGTAACGGATTCCATGCCGTGGACGTGGACTCCGGGGCCGTCTACGACATCTACCTGCCCACCCATGTAAAAAACACTTGTGTCTATGTAACCTCTCTCCTCCCTTGTCCCCTTCTCTTCCTCTTCTATTTTTCCAAGGATAACTTAATTATTGAATTAACATGGTTCCCCCTCTTTCTCTCCCCCTCTTATCTCTCTCCCTCTCCCTCTGTAGATCCAGACCAGTATCCAGTCCCATGCCATCATCATCCTGCCCAACACAGATGGCATTGAGCTGCTGGTGTGTTACGAGGACGAGGGTGTCTATGTCAACACCTACGGACGCATCACCAAGGACGTGGTGCTGCAGTGGGGCGAGATGCCCACCTCTGTGGGTAGGTGGATAATAGGTCCATAAATTGTGTTTAAACATGTGAACTCGGTTGCCATACCACCGACTCACCCCTCCCCCTCTTTGTCTTTCTCTGTAGCCTATATCCGTTCTAACCAGATCATGGGCTGGGGGGAGAAGGCCATAGAGATCAGGTCTGTGGAAACCGGACACCTGGACGGGGTTTTCATGCACAAGAGAGCCCAGAGACTCAAGTTCCTGTGTGAGAGGAACGACAAGGTGAGACCCCTAGACACACATGCACGTACCAGTGTTTCCGTTAGCCGGTAATAGCCAGCTTTTGTCCGATAAAAAATTGGAACATTTGATAAATAAAATTGCCGCCAGCTAATTGTCTGGGAGAAGAAGTAAAAAATAATATTGCGAAATAATGCTTATCAGCCTATTCATTGATGTAGGCTAATTAGCATAATTTAGTGGAATTAAATTGGCGCTGGTGTACAGTATTCATTATGTATATTATTTATCACACGCGTACAGCATATAGATACAGAGCCTTTGAGTGGAAAATCTGTCAGACAGCGCAAGAGCTGCTGCATCATCTTGTGGGGCTTTCAAGACAACTGGGAACTCTGAATTATACAAGGTAAAATCATGACGTTAGTGATCTTCAGGTCGGAAAGTCGGAGCTCTAGAAAGAGGCCCAAGTTGGAATTCCCGAGTTGGATGACCATTCAAAAAGATTTTTCCCAGACAGAGGTCGTTTTTTTCCCAGTTCCCAGTTGTCTTGAACGCATCTGAGATTTTGAAAACATACAGTACACTTAATTGTTTTAATACATATTATGAGGCATGTCCTACCTTGCTTCAAAGTAGCCTATTAGATCTCCTCTTTCTAAATATCGAACTGATATTTTCATCTCTGTCACATGGAACCGCTTGCATAGGCAGTGCCCTTTTAACAACAGCGTTTTCCTGCTAATTTCGTTGTGCAACAAGCATTCGCGCGTAGCCTATTGCCTTGTGCACATTGCTGTGAAGAAATAAAGTCTGATGTGTTCCATCAGACTCATTGCTTTGTCTGAAACACCCTAACACAGGCAGGAGGCATGAAATGAACAGACCAGAGGCAGTGGTTCCTTTTCTTTTGTATTTTTTATAAACAGGTTCTTTCGCCTGACCAAATAAGTCCAGTACAGGTTAACGTCCAAAGCTGAAACCAGCGTAACAAAAAAAATAAACAAACTTAGCCGTTGACCAAAAGGCCGTGGCCAACAAGAGAAAGCAAAACAACAAACGGCTACTAACTGGCTCTACACTGTGTACTAACTGGCTCTACACTGTGTACTAACTGGCTCTACACTGTGTACTAACTGGCTCTACACTGTGTACTAACTGGCTTTACACTGAGTAACTGTCCCCTGAGGAGGGTGCTGTCGTGTCGTCTTCCTCCGGCTGGTCACTGAACTCTCACAATATGTAGCTTAGGCCTACTGGTTGTTTGAATTTGGGATCTATCATCCCACAACTGTCCAAGAGTCTGTTTGGAATAGGCTATTTCTTTCTTGACAAGCTGACCAATAGAATAGGAATTCGGTAAGAAGTAAAGCACATCGTTGCGTCCTGGACTTGTTAATATGAATTACCAGATTGTAGTTTTTGCTCATTTGCACCCCAGTATCTCTATTTGCTCATCTTCTGCACATCTATCACTCCAGTGTTAATGCTAAATTGTAATTATCTCGCCACTATGGCCTATTTATTGCCATGTCCGGCGCCACATTTTCCTAACAGAAACCCTTGCACGTACACACACACACACACACACACACACACTTGGAGGTAGTCTACCCAGGTTGAGGGCTGTTTACACTAATAACTCTGTCCCTCTCAGAGCTCTGTCTCCTGTTAGTGTGTCATAAAGCGCTTACTCATCCTGTGTCCCAGGCAGACTCAGGATCCCATTCATTGAGTCTATCAATCTATCAATCATTCCATTAAAACACTGTATTTTTTTAGACAGACAGCAATTAGGCTAAAGTGGCCATCGAAGCTAGTTTCTGACCCTTCACTCTCCTTCGTTGACTAGTGGAGTATGCAGAATATTGTACAGCTATACAACAACGATACCCCCTGCTTCATTAAGAATGGCAAAATACATTTTTTGGTGCCTTTTTGTATTTCCTGTTCGGGAACCTTTTGGCCTTTGTTGAATTTCTGTTATACACACCAATTAAGAACGGAACTAGCTAGTGTGTTAGATGAGCGGGACCTACCACAAAGCAGAAGCAGCTAAACTCTGATGGAGAGAGCTAGTCTAGCTGTAGTTTCCCCATTTCCTATAGAGTCTCACTGATGGGAAAGAGTTTGAAAAAATATACTACACTGAACAAAAATATAAACGCAACATAAAGTGTTGGTCCCATGTTTCATGAGCTGAAATAAAAGATCTAAGAAATGTTCCATATGCACAAAAAGCCTTTCTCTCAAATTTTGAGCACAAATTTGTTTACATCCCTGTTAGTGAGCATTTCTCCTTTGCCAAGATAATCCATCCACCTGACAGGTGTGGCATATCAAGAAGCTGATTAAAGAGCATGATCATTACACAGGTGCATCTTGTGCTGGGGACAATAAATGGGAACTCTAAAATGTGCAGTTTTGTCACACAACACAATGCCACTGATGTAACCGCAGACCATGTGTATGGCGTCTTGTGGGCGAGCGGTTTGCTGATGTCAACAATGTGAACAGAGTGCCCCGTGGTGCCGGTGGGGTTTTGGTATGGGCAGGCATAAGCTGTGGACAACGAGCTCAATTGCATTTTATCTATTGGCAATTTGAATGCACAAAAATACCCCAATGAGATAATGCGGCCCATTGTGAGGCCGATTTATTAAGGTATCTGTAACCAACAGATGCATATCTGTATTCCCAGTCATGTGAAATCCATAGATTAGGGCCTAATTAATTTATTTCAATTCATTTATTTCAATACACATGCAATGTTACATTTTCCAGATGTTCCCATAACATTAATCCAGCATTGTTGTAGGGATGTACAGTCTGTTTCCTGCAGGCTTGGATGTCAGTCAGGCTTGGGTGTTTTTCTCTAGAATGTTATTGTATGCTGTAGTGTTAAGATTTCCCTTCACTGGAACTAAGGGGTCTAGCCTGAACCATGAAAAACAGCCCCAGACCATTATTCCTCCTCCACCAAACATTACAGTTGGCACTATGCATTGGGGCAGGTAGCATTCTCCTGACATCCGCCAAACCCAGATTGGTCCATCGGACTGCCAGATGTGAAGCGTGATTCGCTCCTATACGTTTCCACTTCACAATAACAGCACTTAAAGTTGATCGGGGCAGCTCTAGCAGGGCAGAAATGTTACAAACTGACTTGTTGGAAAGGTGGCATCCTATGACGGTGACACCTTGAAAGTCACTGAGCTCTTCAGCAATTCTACTGCTTATGTTTGTCTATGGTTGGGTCAATTTTATACACCTGCCAGCAACGGGTGTCGTTGAAATAGCCAAATCCACTCCTTTGAAGGGGTGTCCGTCCACGTACTTTTGTATTATAGTGTATATACTTTTGGGAAGTTGTTAGACAATCCAGAGACCACTGAACTTCTAGCTTGGGTTTGATTTCTTGATGTTCGATATAGCTAGGACTTTACTATACATTGTTTGGGTTGTAGTACTGACTGCTTATAGAGGAATTCTCTGCGTGCTTGTCATATTTATTTTCTTATGATTCATGACGACACACGTCTTGGATTTCCATTGTTACAATGAATCAGTGATTGTAAATGACTCAATCAGAAAAACATGATGCATCTCTGTGTAAGAAGTTCACCCCTAAGTTTATGATGCATCACCGATGATGTGTCACTGATTAGTTTCGATATTTATTGACGTGTGTGTGTGTGTGTGTGTGTGTGTTCCCATCCGCAGGTGTTCTTTGCCTCGGTTCGGTCCGGAGGAGCTAGCCAGGTCTACTTTATGACCCTGGGGCGTACCTCTCTGCTCAGCTGGTAGAGAGAGACCATGCCCCCTCTACACTGGAAACCAACCAACCGCGTTTTACCCAACGTTCAGTGATGCCAACGGACAAAAGCCAACCACCTCCAACTTAGCTACGACCTTCGACCCTAAGCATCATGTTATATTGAAGATACACAAAACATCCAGATGCCGTCGCCGCAGCCGTGAATACCAGTTATGAGAATTGTTAAAAATTAAGTTAATTGATTATAAAATAAAAAAAGGGGGTGGGGGACGGTTAGCCCCACTTTGGTGCTCAACTGATTGTCGACACGTCTGTGCGGGGTCGTTGCCCTGAACACGTGTGACCTCTGTGTGTGTCGTTCCT
The DNA here is from genome assembly GCA_023634145.1 of Thymallus thymallus. Lineage (NCBI taxonomy): Eukaryota > Metazoa > Chordata > Actinopteri > Salmoniformes > Salmonidae > Thymallus > Thymallus thymallus. The sequence goes on from CM042408.1 coordinate 14,978,127, forward strand.
AGTTACTGACTGTGCTATGGGCTTGAAGTCTACAAACTACTCTCTGCATCTTCTGCTAGTATTTCAGGAGCCCCCCACCGTTTCCTTAGCGAGAGAGGAGCCGGGGTGGAGCATACATTGTTAAAGCTACCGTAGTGTATGTAAATGTCTTTCTGTTTGGTCCAATGATTGCCGACTGCGTGGGGGGTGGTTGAAGCTGTCATTCATGGAGGAGGCGGGAATAAAGAAGCCGAGCAAGGGAGCCAATTTGTTCTAGGCTCAGTGCTGCCATGGCGACAGCAGGTGGAAGGGGCCAATGCGTTTTTCCGTCAATCTGAAAGGACTCAGCTGGACTGTGTTGATAGAGTTAGGACAGCTACAGTATTTTAAGAAACTGATTTTATCCAGATGGACTTTTTTTTAATTATGATTCCCTATAAAAGTGGAGTTATGTTTCTTCTACTTTATTTTCAAAAATCACATTTGCACAGTTTCCAGTTTGCTTGCTTTTATTCCAAGCCACAACACATTGAAATGCTTTAGGAGTTAGAGAGAGTGGTGGGTTAGATAAAGGAAACAGTACCTATGTATAATGCAAGTGTATTTAATCTCATCCATCGTTTCAGTGGTCATCGTGGTGGATCCCTCAGTGATCCGGCTTGGACCATCAGAGGGTCCAAGATGGAGGACATGGTTTCGATGTAAATAGACAGATATAATAAAAGAGAGTGGAGGAGAAGAGTGAGGTGTGTGTGTGTGTGTGTGTGTGTGTGTGTGTGTGTGTGTGTGTGTGTGTGTGTGTGTGTGTGTGTGTGTGTGTGTGTGTGTGTGTGTGTGTGTGTGTGTGTGTGTGTGTGTGTGTGTGTGTGTGTGTGTGTGTGTGTGTGTGTGTGTGTGTGTGTGAGAGAAGGGGCCAATAGGTGAGAGAGGTGTGTTGATGTAAGTTTTTGTAGCAGAAAGGTTACACATGGTCAGCAAAACTCAATGGACTCATAGTCAATGGATAGAAAAAAAACGGTGGTGTTTTATTGTTGTTTTGATATTTAAGCTTTTCTTTTTATGAATGCAATGCACTAAGTGTCAAGAATGTAGAAAGAAATATACTGTGTGGTGATCAAAGGCATGAGATTTATATTTTTGTTCCTTGTCACGAGTGTTTGATTTCGATGTTCAATTTCAAAGTAACACAAGTGAATACTAAAAGATGGAGCTTCTATTAAAGATGTTGATTTTCGCAAACTCAATGTTTTAAAGTGCATCAGAACGAGCAGCTCTGAGTTGAGACGTTGCTAGGCTATAGTCGTTTTTCTGTGGGGCCAGTATGCACACAGTAGCCTAATAAACCTTATTCACCAACAGGGCTTAGTCCTCAGAGTAACTGTAAACAACATGACCAAGCTCAGCCAAGTCACTTGAGAGCGGTACGTTTGTCCATCTTGTGCAATGTCAGCTTATCAATCAATGGAAGGAAATACAATACAAAACAACTTGTTTCAGATCAGAAGAGAGCAGTCTGGTCACCAGGAGCCAGAGCACAGGTGACCTCTGACTGCTGTGATTCTACAGCTCTCGTCTGAAGGTGTTCACGACAGAAACCCACTTTGGGCAGAATCCTTTTTTTAAATTATTGTTAAAAGATATGTGAACAGGACTATTCAATAAACTGCAATATCCCCTGCTACGGCTCTCCCACAACAGTGTATCTGACCTTCCTTTACCATGGTGACAAACAACATCAACAACAGGATCTTATCTTGAGGATTTTCCTAGTTTTCCCATGGAACACAACTGTGTTTTTAATGGCGATGATGGATCAAAGCTATTTCACCCAAGGGGACAGACTCTGTACCCTGACTGTGTCAGACTCCACAGTGGGTCAATTCGTCTCTGAGTTGGGTCTTTCTCCTACTAATAGTCATGCCATTTTGTGTGTAGAGCTGTGGGAAAGGCATTGCAAATTACATGTCACAGAATTGTTTCACGAGCCAACTTTTCTTGTATATGGAAAAAGAAACCAGTTTGAAAAGCGAACCCCAATGCTGTATGTGTGTGTTTAATAACCTCCCAGTGCTGACCCACTATGTCTTTCTGGTTGCATCAAGGCCTTCATGAGTGGCATAAGTTACTTTATTAAGATTATGGTTATTGGTATTGTTATTAATGGGAAAACTGACAATTTCTTTGCAATCTGAAAAGCAGTCGCTCGCTGATTTAACGTTTAAAAAAAAAAAGTGCCAAGATGGCAACATTAAATGTGTAACCATTTTTATGAAACCACTTTGTTGATCTCACTTAAGTTTTAAACTTGATTAAGAAGCTTAATAATGGTTTCTGATGTTTCTATAAGTTTATGTACTCTGAAGTGGTTGGATATTATAACGCTCACGTTAGGTCGAGAAAATGGCTGTTTACAGAGACAATGTTTTGTTACACTTAATGTGCTTCATGATATTTGTTTTATTCTGAAAAACATCTATTTAGCTTTTTGTTTCGCTTGTTTTGTATTAGACGTTATTTTTGTCAATTATGCCATTTTTCTTTCTCTATCAAATAACCAACTCACAACACAATAAAGAATACAAATGCAATGTTATTTTTTCCAGATGTTCCCATAACATTAATCCAGCGTTGTGGGGACATTGTAGTGATGTACAGTCTGTTTCCTGCAGGCTTGGATGTCAGTCAGGCTTGGGTGTTTTTCTCCAGTGTTTCTGCCATGCTACTCTAATTTATGTCCTCTCTATGTATGACAGGAAGTCCTGTATTTTCCTGAAGGTCTTTTTTCTTTGAATAAACTAAAGTAATTTAAAGATTTTCTGTAGTATTTTCTCTACAACGTTTTCCCTGTCTGCCTGTTGGTCCCTCCCCTTTGCTGCTATAACAGCCTCCACTGTTCTGGGAAGGCTTTCCACTAGATGTTGGAACATTGCTGCAGGGACTTGCTACCATTCAGCCACAAGAGCATTAGTGAGGTCGGGCGCTGATGTTGGGTGATTAGGCCTGGCTTGCATTCTGCATTCCAATTCATCCCAAAGGTGTTCGATGGGGTTGAGGTCAGGGTTCTGTACAGGCCAGTCAAGTTCTTCCGCACTGATCTCAACAAACCATTTCTGTATGGACCTCGCTTTGTGCATGGGGGCATTGTCATGCTGAAACAGGGAAGGGCCTTGCCCAAACTGTTGCCACAAAGTTGGAAGCACAGAATCATCTAGAATGTAATTGTATGGGCCTCCCGAGTGGTGCAGTGGTCTAAGGCATTACTACAGATGCGGGTTCGAGCCCCGTCTGTGTCGCAGCCGGCCGCGACAGGGGGACCCATGACGCCGACGCACAATTGGCCCAGCGTCGTCCGGGTTAGGGAGGGTTTGGCCGGCCGGGTTGTCCTTGTCCCATCGCGCTCTAGCATCTCCTGTGGCGGGCCGGGCGCATGTACGTTGACTCAGTCGCCAGGTGGACGGTGGTTCCTCCGACACATTGGTGCGGCTGGCTTCCGGTTTAAGCGTTCATTGTGTCAAGAAGCAGTGCGGCTTGGTGGGTTGTGTTTATTACTCCAGAGAACACGTTTCCAGTGTCCAATGGCGGCAAACTTTACCCCACTCCAGCCAACGCTTGTTGAATGGTGAACTGCTATGCCATGGAAACCCGTTTCATGAAGCTCCCGAAACCCCCCCCCCCCAAAAAACCATTGTGCTGACATTGCTTCCAGAGGCAGTTTGGAACTCGGTAGTAACTTGGCAGTCCTGTTCTGTGAGCTTGTGTGGCCTAACATTGTGGCTGAGCCGTTGTTGCACCTAAACGTTTCCACTTCACAATAACAGCACTTACAGTTGACCGGGGCAGCTCTAGCAGGGCAGAAATTTGATGAACTGACTTGTTGGAAAGGTGGTATCCTATGACGGTGCCACCTTGAAAGTCACTGAGCTCTTCAGTATGGCCATTATTTTGCCAATGTGTAGAATGGCTGTGTGCTTGATTCTATACACAACGGGTGTGGTTGATATAGCCAAATCCACTAAATTGAAGAGGTGTCCACATACTTTTGTATAAATAGTGTATGTCCACATAAATCAATGGTCTGGAATTTATTTTATTATTGCCTTGTTCACCTGAATACATTCTATGTGTTTACTAATCTGTCCATAACTCCACTTCTGCAATGAAATGGATGGATATATCAGACCAGCAGTTATAGATTTGGTGACTAGGGAGAGTAGAGCCAGTGTCATGAAGGTCTGTGGCTGTTCTAAAATATAAGTATTACATAAGTATTGTGTAACGGTGTATCCCTTGCGTTTCTATGAGGTTTGTTTGAGGCGAGTGTGTAGGAGGTACACATGATTCTGGGTTGGTGTGCGTGTGAACGCTCAGATGAAAAGAAGAAGTCACGACGATGTCATGTTTCTGAAGAGATTCCAAACTGTTACTTAACTAGAACTTATGTAAGGTAGCTTGGTCTGTTTCAGAAAAACCATTACGTCTGGAGACATCATCATCCTCTTTCTTTCATATATTTTTCCCTCTCTATTTTCTCTCCAACTGCACCCTGGGACCTCATGAATAGGAATAGATAGACTTGATCTATGCTCTTCAATAGGATTAAGTATTTATGTTAGACAAGTCGCATTGAAACCAAGCTAGTTGGAGAATTACCAAAACGTGCAATAACGCTCAGTCACTGGCCGCTACAAGTCACTGAACCCTACTGCCACCCTAGAGATGTTGCATCACTCACCATTTGTTAAGTAATATGTGTTGGAGCAAATGAGTGTGCATGACCACTATATGGAGTTACTAGTATGAGTCTAATCTGGGGTAATAGCATGCATATTATTACAGAATTGAGATAGGCAGTGAGTCAGATCCCTAACTAACAATGTGTGCTGTCACTTACCTGTATCCTGGGAAATTTGATGGGCGTATGACAGCCAACGCCAAAAAAACAAACAGTTTAGTCACCTGGTGGACGTGTACTTGGCTGTACACATATGCATGCACACAGACACACACATACCACCCCACAGCTATGGGAGTTAAGTTACATTTACAGCAATTCACACACAAACACTGCTTTTCACATCCCTTTTGTCTTGAATATCATTGAATCTTTGCAGTGTGTTAGGGAACTGGATTGCTCAATCTGCTCTTTATTTCCTCAGTGTGACTGTGTAACATGCCTGTGTTCTCATAAAGCAAACATGTTTAAACAGCAGAAGAGGAAAATAACAGATATCTACTACTACTACTACTATTACTACTACAAAGCAGTTAATTAAACTGAGGTCAACCAGTATTGGGTTAAGTTGGGAAAATATATACAAATGAGTACATTTGTACAGTACAAGCCAAACATACCTTATTGTCTTTGTGTATGTTTGTACATCTAGTACGTAAAACAAAAAAAAAATCAGCTTTGTTAGTGTGTGCGTGGGTTTTTTGTTTTGGAAATGGTGAGATGTCTTCATCGTGAGCTGAGCTGTCCATTTTATTGGGAAACGTCAGAAAGTTCAAGGGAAACCTTAAGAATTTGAGGTTCCCCCAAGCGGCTAGTCTGACTGCAGTCACATATATAAGAAGGAACATTTCACACTCAGCGGTCCACTCTGTCACTCTGTCTTCTTAACTCTGGTGGTGTGGACATACTGGAACAGAGCCACTGTCAATACCTCATCACTGTCACCACCATGGTCACCTGGGCAAACGTGAGTACTCATTCATTTCAGTAGAGGAAACTGTGTACAGTACGTAGAGCAAGTTAACTTAGTAAACAAGTACACTTGCAAGTACACTTTAGAAAAAGGAACACTTTAGAATAAGGAATAGCAGGTAGGTAGATAGATACTCAGCATTATTTAATTGTCTTTTGTCAATGCCATACATCAATAATATATTGATTTCAACTTTGTTTGTTCTGCTGTTGTTTTTATCAGTGTAGTCAGATATTTGCTGTTAAGACTTGTCTCACTATATTCAATATATTACATTACAATATACACTAAGTGTACAAAACATTATATAGACTTACCAGGTGAATCCAGGTGAAATCTATGATCCCTTATTGATGTAACTTCTTAAATCCACTTCAATCAGTGTAGAGGGAGGAAACAGGTTAAATAATGATTTTCAAGCCTGGAGACATGGATTGTGTATGTGCGCCATTCAGAGGGGTAATGGGCAAGACAAAAGATGTAAGTGCCTTTGAACGGGGTTTGGTAGTAGGTGACAGGCGGACCGGTTTCACGCTCAACCGTTTCCCATGTGTATCAAGAATGGTCCACCACCCGAAGGACATCCAGCCATATTAACAGAACAGTGGGAAGCGTTGGAGTCAACATGGGCCAGCATCCCTGTGGAACGCTTTGGACACCTTGTAGAGTCCATGCCTTGAAGAATTGAGGCTGTTCTAAAGGCAAAAGGGGTGCAACTGAATATGATGGTTCTAATGTTTTGTACACTGTGTATTTCTATTCAGCATGGTGGTTTCACATTAGACCATGTCTACCTGGGGGCAGCTATAGAATAAACGTATATTACTGATACTATTAGTCTCTCCGTGAGAAGCAGTGAGTAGGTACTCTTCTACTAGATCAGCTGACTTCTGAATTATGTCAAATCACATTCCTACTGAACATGGATTTGCTATTATATAATTTACTGAACTGAAACTTTGACAACACACTTCCAGCAGTATAGATAGATATAGTTCCATTTCAGAATTACCCCTTAGTCAGTGACTTCTGTCTGTGTGGGTGTCAAAAAGGTTATGATATTGCATAATCTTTTTAAGACAAGTTAAAAGTATGTCTCCTGATCTCACAGACATACACACACCAACATTACAAATTAGCATGTGATTATAACAACACTCTGGATGCAAGGTCTACACATATGTTCTTATTCCTCCAGTACGCCATGGTTATCATCAATCTGCTCTCAGCGTTGTTCATCGCTCACTCTGCCTGTGGACTACGACTACCTCCACTACCTATGATAGGTTAGTGCGTGTGTGTCTGTCTCTCTCTCTCTCCCTCCCACATTTGTGTCTATAAATGCATGTGACTGGTCTATGACTTATTCCTAAGAATGTACAGTGCTTTTGGAAAGTATTCAGACCCCTTGACTTTTTCCACATTCTGTTAGGTTACAGCCTTACTCTAAAATGTATTAAATTGTTTTTTTCCTCATCAATCTACAGACATTACCCTATAATGACAAAGCAAAAACAGGTATTTAGAAATGTTTGCTCATTTTAATTATTATAATTATTATTTTAAATTTTTTCCCCAATTTCATCATATCCAATTGGTAGTTACAGTCTTGTCCCATCGCTGCAACTCCCGTACGGACTCGGGAGAGGCGAAGGTCGAGAGCCGTGCGTCGTCCAAAACACAACTCCCGCCAAGCCGCACTGTTTCTTGACACAATGCACACTTAACTTAACTCAGGTTGGATGGGGAGCGTTGCTGCACAGCTATTTTCAAGTCCGGTCTCTGGCTAGGCCACTCAAGGACAGCTGGGCCACTCAAGGACACTCCTGCGTTATCTTGGCTGTGTGCTTAGGGTCTGTCCTGTTGTAAGGTGAACCTTCGCTCCAGTCTGAGGTCTTGAGCACTGGAGCAGGTTTTTACCAAGGATCTCTCTGTATTTAGCTCTGTTGATCTTTGCCTTGATCCTGGCTAGTCTCCCAGTCCCTGCTGCTGTAAAACATCCCCACAGCATGATGCTGCCACCACCATGCTTCACCGTAGGGATGGTGCCAGGTTTCCTCAAGATGTAATGCTTGGAATTCAGGCCAAAGAGTTCAATATTGGTTTCATCAGACCAGAGAATCTTGTTTCTCATTGTCTGAGAGTCTTTAGGTTTCTTTTGGCAAACTCCAAGCGGGCTGTCATGTGCCTTTTACTGGCTTCCGTCTGGCCACTCTACCATAAAGGCCTGATTGGTGGAGTACTGCATAGATAGTTGTCCTTCTGGAAGGTTCTCCCATCTCCACAGAGGAGCTAGCTCCAGAGTGACCATTGGGTTTTGGTCACCTCCCTGACCAAGGCCCTTCTCTCCCGATTGCCCAGTTTGGCCGGAGGGCCAGCTCTAGGAAGAGTCTTGGTGGTTCCAAACTTCTTCCATTTAAGAATGATAGAGGCCACTGTGTTATTGGGAACCTTCAATGCTACAGAAATATTTTCGAACCCTTCCCCAGATCTGTGCCTCGACACAATCCTGTCTCGGAGCTCTACGGACAATTCCTTCGACCTCATGGCTTGGGTTTTGCTCTGATATGCCCTGTCGACTGTGGGACCTTATATGCCTTTCCAAATCATGTCCAATCAATTGAATTTACTACAGATGGACTCCAATGAAGTTGTAGAAACATCTCAAGGATGATCAACGGAAACAGAATGCACCTTAGCTCAATTTCGAGTCGCATAGAAAAGGGTCTGAATACTGTACTTATGTAAATTGTTTTTATTTAAACCATTTTAGAATAAGGCTGTAACATAACAAATTGTAGAAAAAGTCAAGGGGTCTGAATACTTTCTTAGGGCACTGTATGTATAAATTATTGGATTGATGTGTTTCCCCAGACGGCTGTTTCAGGGTGCTTCCAGAGCCAGAGGTGTTCCGTGTGCAGGGTGAAGCGGTGGTCCTGAGCTGCTTTGGGTTCGATAGGGTTCTCAACAAACGATTCTCCCAGGCTAAGGCGGGTTACACCTATGTCATCGCCAAGGGAAATGGGACGGAGGGCATTGACCCTAAGGAGGAGGAAGAGGGACGGGTCTTGCACCGTGAGCAACAGCTGTGGCTCCTGCCAGCTCAAACGTCTGACTCCGGAGCGTACACCTGCATCTACAGGTGGATAAATAGTCACATCATTTGAATAAGGATTTCCCTTTACTGTCAGTTGAACACTTTATTTCAATTTTGACTTGGACAATGTCATGGAATATCTAACATATCTTAGGCACAGGTTATATACTGTAGTATCAGTGCTTAATATGTATTGTTTTTTTTCTCCTGTCATATTCAGAAAAGACACATTATGTGTAACTGGAAGCATCACTCTACAAGTTTATGAGACGAAGCAAACTGATATCGAGAAGTTGTCTTATCCCATCTCTACACGCATGGGAAAAAATTTGTCAATCAGATGTCCTCATTTGAAGGATTTCAACAGGACTGATGAAATAGAGTGGTATAAGGTGTGTGCAAACAATAGGCTACCTTCATTGAAGTCATCCTTTATGGTTTGTTTTGTAGTTTGTGCATGCGTGTAGCTATGAACCATCTACCTAAGCATGTCTGGAGTTTTTTTTACTCGACTGTTTCCATTCACACAGGACTCCAGCCCGACAGTGCTTCCTGTTGGCAGTGGGCGCTACCACAGACAGAGACAAGACGTGATCCTCATCTCAGACGTGAAGCCAGCAGACCAGGGCATCTACACCTGTCAGCTTAGAGTCCACGTCAACAACCTCCAGTACACAGTCAGCAGGACCATGAAGCTCTATGTACAAGGTGGACTACAACAGTTGTATGGATTTATCTGAGAACCCACTGATTGAATCCTGTGAATACCTCTCCGTAGTTGTCCCATCATTTGCTCAATATTTGCAACCCACCCTAATGACAGTTGATATGCTCTTGACTTATGTGCGGCTGTATTGGTCTACTATGAGTTGTAATGGTGGTGTATTCTGTGGACCTCCCTCTCTAGTGCCTGACCCAGTTCCCTACACCCAGACCACCAGGCCCATATTTGACCCCGACACAACCCCAACCCCTAACCCTGGTCTCAGCACTGTGGAATGTGAGTGGGTCTATTGTTATCCGGCTCAGTAAACAAATGCCAATAACAGGACTTTCCTGTCTATTTTTAACCAATTCACCTCTTCAAAAGCATAAATTGCTTAGTGTAAATCACTTTATGTTGTTGATAGTATACGTATGCTTAGTCTAGTGTAGTAGTCTTGGTCCTGGCTTTGTCTAATGACTGTTCCTTTTTTAGCACCAGCAGTTGAGTCCCCCAAGATTGTGTCCCCTGTCAATGGAACAATCTTTGAAAGTCCATTGGGTGGGTGAATCACATATGCATACTCAGTTTAACTTGAAAACGTATGTTTTGAGTTTGGCTTACCTCAGTGTGCTAACTGTACCACCTCTATCTAACCACATCCAGGCTCTATTTTGGAGATATCCTGCCAAGTTTTCACAGGGAGCCAATCAGCGGACGCCACAGTGGTCACATGGTTGGTGGAGGGCCAATCAGTGGATTCTTCCAACCTTAATGGGCGGGCTCTGATGAGTCAGAGGAGGTAATACGTATTGCATGTGTCTCTTTAATTGTGTACACATGTAATGTGCAAACAAGCTCATTGAAGATTCCTGCTTTGTTATCAGGGTAACCACAGTGGCTGGGGGTTGTTATGTTGAGGTGAAGCTGTACATCGTTGAGCTGTGTGAGGAGGACACCAGGGCGGAGCTGAAGTGTGTCACTCAAAACCAGGGAGGAAGACAGGAGGTCATTGCACAGTTCAGAGTCGAAGGTAGGCCCATCTCAACTAACATATGATACTAGACCTGTACATATTGATTTCATTGTTTTATTATTTAACCTTTATTTAACTAGACAAGTCAGTTAAGAACAAATTCTTATTTACATTGACAGCCTACCAAAAGGCAAAAGACCTCCTGCAGGGATGGGGGCTGGGATTAAAAATGAATAAAAAATAAATATAGGACCAAACACACATCACGACAAGAGAGATAAAACAACACTACCAAAAGAGAGACCTAAGACAACAACATAGCAAGGCAGCAACACATGACAACACAGCATGGTAGCAACGTAACTTGACAACAACATGGTAGCAGCACAAAACATGGTACAAATATTATTGGGCACAGACAACAGCACAAAGGGCAAGAAGGTAGAGATGACAATACATCACGCAAAGCAGCCACAACTGTCAGTAAGAGTGTCCATGGTCCTGGATGCTGATTAGCTGAAAGCCTTGGTATATCAGACAATGTACTGTAATGTCCCGAGCTGGGACAAATAAGGCGAGATATCTCTTGACAGCTCTGCGCTCAGGTGCACGACAAGAACAAAGAGAGCCCTGCAAAGACACTAACCCCTATTTATCCCCTTAAACCCCCGCGAGATTACCCACAGAACGGAAGAACAACTATAACACACACACAACTGCAACACATAACCCCAAACAAATAGAACCCCATATCAGGTCGTTACAATACCATGGGTATTACTTGTTTACTGTTCTAATTACGTTGGTAACCAGTTTATAATAGCAATAAGGCACCGCAGGGATTTGTGCTATATGGACAATATACCACACGGCTAATGGCTGTATCCAGGCCCTCCGCGTTGCGTCTTGCAAAAGAATCGCCCTTAGCCATGGTATATTGTCCATATACCACACCTCCTCAGGCCTTATTGCTTAAATATACCATTGATTATGTGATTGGAACTCAAAGCAAGCCATGAAATGTGTGTGTGTGTGTGTGTGTGTGTGTGTGTGTTTCCCTCTCTCTCAGACACCACGTCCACATGGCTGATGGTGGGTGCAGCAGGGTCTGTTTGTTTCATGACGGTGGTTTGCGTCTTCCTTTACCTCCTCCTAAAACCCAGAGGAAAGGCTGACTACTTCCTGGCTCGACAGAACAGTACTTTTAGCTCCACTTTTAGCTCCACATTGTGAGTTGCAAATGTAAACATCTCCCAAATGGTCTCACTGGTACATTGTTCTACTTTTCTGTAGTTTTGTTTATGTTTGTAGCATTACAATGACCCTACAGACCACATAACACACCTTGACCCATGTTCACTCCCACTCATGGACTGGATAAGCACTCTAGTACATACAAAAGCTTACTTACTTTAAACAGAATGTATACAATGGAACATGTATTATTGTTAATAAATCATTTTTAAAAAATTAACATGATTCATTTCTGATAAAGAATAAGGAGCTGAGGTGACAACGACAGAAGGTTCTGGTAGGCTATAAGAGCATTCACTCCTCTTCATCAGTGACCCGTGAACCACAACAGCAATAGTCACACAGAGATTCCAAAGTAATAAGAGTCATCACAAAATTATATTTGACTATATACAGTTGAAGTCGGAAGTTTACATACACTTAGGTTGAAGTCATTAAAACTCATTTTTCAACCACTCCACAGATTTAATGTTAATAAACTATTGTTTTGGCAAGTCGGTTAGGACATCTAGTGGGTCAGAGGTTTACATACACTAAGTTGACTGCGTCTTTAAAAAGCGTGGAAAATTCCAGAAAATTATGTAATGGCTTTAGAAGCTTCTGATAGGCTAATTGACATCATTTGATTCAATTGTAGGTGTACCTGTGGATGTATTTCAGGGCCTACCTTCAAACTCAGTGCTTCTTTGCTCGACATCATGGGAAAATCAAAAGAAATCAGCCAAGACCTCAGAAAAAAAATTGTAGACCTCCACAAGTCTGGTTCATCCTTGGGAGCAATTTCCAAAACGCCTGAAGGTACCACGTTCATCTGTACAAACAATAGTACGCAAGTATAAACACCATGGGACCACGCAGCCGTCATACCGCTCAGGAAGGAGATGCGTTCTGTCTCCTAGAGATGAACGTACTTTGGTGTGAAAAGTGCTAATCAATCCCAGAAAAATAGCAAAGACCATGTGAAGATGCTGGAGGAACAGGTACAAAATTATCTATATCCACAGTAAAATGAGTCCTATATTGACATAACCTGAAAGGCCGCTCAGCAAGGAAGAAGCCACTGCTCCAAAACCACCATAAAAAAGCCAGACTACGGTTTGCAACTGCACATGGGGACAAAGATCGTACTTTTTGGAGAAATGTCCTTTGGTCTGATGAAACCAAAATAGAACTGTTTGGCCATAATGACCATCGTTATTTTTTGTGGAAGAAAACTATCCCAACGGTGAAGCACCGGGTGGCAGTATCATGTTGTAGAGGTGCTTTGCTGCAGGAGGGACTGGTGCACTTCACAAAATAGATGGCATCATGAGGAAGGAAAATTATGTGGATATATTGAAGCAACATCTCAAGACATCAGTCAGGAAGTTAAAGCTTGGTCGCAAATGAATTGGAGTGGCCATCACAAAGCCCTGACCTCAATCCTATAGAAAATGTGTGGGCAGAAGTGAAAAAGCGTGTGTGAGCAAGGAGGCCTACAAACCTGACTCAGTTACACCAGTTCTGTTAGGAGGAATGGGCCAAAATTCACCCAACTTATTGTGGGAAGCTTGTGGAAGGCTACCCGAAACGTTTGACCCAAGTTAAACAATTTAAAGGCAATGCTACCAAATACTAATTGAGTGCATGTAAACTTCTGATCCACTGGGAATGTGATGAAATAAATAAAATCATTCTCTCTACTATTATTCTGACATTTCACATTCTGAAAATAAAGTGGTGATCCTAACTGACCTAAAACAGGGCATTTTTACTAGGATTAAATGTCAGTAATTGTGAAAAACTGAGTTTAAATATATTTGGCTAAGGTGTATGTAAACTTCCGACTTCAACTGTAGGCCTACATATAACAATAATTATATTTGTATCATTATTTTTGGTGGAATGAAATGAGACCCCTTCAGCCATGTTATGGAATACCTTTGCTAAAACACCACTTGATGGTGATACATTACAAGGTGATTAGTCTCAACACACTCAATACATTTTCAAAAAGATTCTGACCTGAGTCATGCTGTGTTTAACAGTTTGAGGTAATATTATACAGCATGTAAGAATGGAATTATATTTACCCTGCTTTCTGTCTATTGTTCTCTCTATCTATCTCTCTCCTTTTCTCTCTCCCTCTCTCCTTTTCTCTCTCTCTCTCTCTCTCTCTCTCTCTCTCTCTCTCTCTCTCTCTCTCTCTCTCTCCTTTTCTCTTTTGCTTATCGTTTTATAATAGCAATATAACAAATAACATTCAGATAGGCGAGTCTAGCCTTTTTGGTGGAATCATGCCAGATTCCAAGTCCCTCCCAGTGTTGGGAAACACTGCACTCTTTGCTTTGGAGCAGAAAGTTTTGTTAAGATCCAGAGGAAATTGCAACACATTCTGCCCAGAAATGCTCCCAGACTACAGAATAACTTCTAGTTGGGAAAATAGTGTTTTTGGGGCATGTCTTATGCTTTTCTAATTCATCTTCTTCAATATAGTCTTCAGGTTAAAATTGAAGATGGTATTTTTACAGTCATTTACAAGACAAAGTACTAGACAAAGTACCGAGAAGCCTGTTTAATAGAACATGAATGTGACATGGACTTCAAGCTATTCGGACAAGGCGTGGAACCAGAACTAAACTTCAGGTATACACACTTTTCTGCTCTGTATCAGACGGATAGGGAGGGATACTTTGACACAGATCAGTCAATATGTCACTTTCTCTTTTCTGGTGGTGTTACATAGTGTTACATAGTGTTTTCAATGTATTTGGTGTTACATAGTGCGTCCATGCATAGTGTTTTCAATGTATTTGGTGTTACATAGTGTGTCCATGCATAGTGTTTTCAATGTATTTGGTGTTACATAGTGTGTCCATGCATAGTGTTTTCAATGTATTTGGTGTTACATAGTGTGTCCATGCATAGTGTTTTCAATGTATTTGGGTAGTATCTTATCTATGATTAGTTGAAATTGTTTGTGTTGGTTTCACAACATTTAAGTTGGACTATTTCCCTTGAGGACAGCAAAACAATGTAAAATCAAACCAAAACGAGAGAAGAGAATAAGAGAAAATTGGTGGTTGCATTTTCCCCTGCACAAGTACTTACCACCGTGTTTGTGTGCATGTCAGTGTGCATGCTTGCGTTTATGCATTTTTGTGGTCTGTGTGCACCTGTGGGTTTGTGATTGCACGGTAGGCCTTGAGGTTCGAAGAAGTGCATCTGTTGCTGTAAACCTCTGTGAGAGGTAGAAGACACTTCCTGGCTCCAGGACAGAAGAAGGAAAGGGCTCCTTAAGGGGCAGGGGTGTCATAAATCTTCTGACTCACACCTGTACCTCTGTATGGCTAGTACTGGGGATTCTCAAATCCAATGGGGGAAATCTAGCTGAGGTTGTTTCACACCTCAAGAAAACAACGAGCAGCATAATCTTGTCAACCTGAGGCACCTTCCTTAAAATCACACATCGGCCACCCTGAAACCACACAGTGTGAAACGAAGTGGAGAGGAGCACCTTGGGTTTATCATCTCTAATCAAATCAAAATGTATTGGTCGCATACACAGTTTACCAGATGTTATAGCGTTTGAAGTGAAGTGCTTGTGTTACTACCTCCTAACAGTGCAGTAAAATGTCAAACAAGTACACAAATAACTAAACATGAGAAATCAAGAAATGTCAGAACGAAATGCAAATAACTAAGAAGCCAAAGAAGGTTAATATATTCATGTTGTATAGTAAGTGTTACTGCTAATCAATAGGTCAAAATATACATAAGTGATATTTGGGTGTCTGTGAATCGGGAGACACAGAGACCCAAACAATACTGAGGAGAAGATACCGCCGACAGACATGGCACATCTGCTTCTAGCTCCTAAGCAACTTTTTTTTTTTGTGTGTTATTTCTTTCATTATTAGACCAGGACGTTTTTGGTGTTATTACATACAGCCGGAAAGAATTCCAAGCATTTCGCTACACCCGCAATAACATCTGCTAAATACTGTATGTGTATGTGACCAATAAAATTTGATTTGATTTGGAATCAAGGCAACAACATTACACTGAGTGTAAAAAAAAAAACATTAAGGACACCTGCTTTTTCCATGACATAGACTGACCAGGTGAATCCAGGTGAAAGCTATGATCCCTTATTGATGCCACTTGTTAAATCCACTTCAATCAGTGTAGATGAAGGGGAGGAGACAGGTTAAAGAAGGATTTTTAAGCCTTGAGACAATTGAGACATTAATTGTGTATGTGTGCCATTCAGAGGGTGAATGGGCAAGACAAAAGATTGAAGTGCCTTTGAACGGGGTCTGGTAGTAGTCAAGAATGGTCCACCACCAAAAGGACATCCATTCAACTTGACACAACTGTGGGAAAACCTTTCGACACCTTGTAGTCCATGCACCGAGAAATTAAGGCTGTTCTGAGGGAAAAAGGTGGATCCCCTCAGGGATCAATAAAGTATCTATCTATCTATCTATCTATCTATCTATCTATCTATCTATCTATCTATCTATCTATCTATCTATCTTTTGACATGGCCTATTGATTAACGAGACACACTATTTCTCTTAGTATTATGTTGTACTATAATTTGCCATTTACCTTTAACATATTATCATTGTACTTTTTATACATTGTTGTGTCTCAGTGGGCCACTAGACTATGCAGTAAATAGGAGCTATGTGCAATGGTCAGGTCTCTCTGAGGAAGACGTCAGCTTGACGTCGACATTTTTGTCACCTGTTCACATCCTGTACAATGGATTAAAGTGAGCTAAAGTAAATAAATCTCTGCTTTTTTTTGTTGTTCAGTGCTCCAAGTCGTTTCTATCTCAGATTAGTCCTTTTGAAGTTTTTGTTGGTAAGCCCTCCTGAGTTTTGTCATTGTTGATGAGCACCACTTTGTTTTCTGAAGCACGAAGGCCCACCTGAACTGTTACTGCAAACTGTAGGTTCGAATACCCGAGCCAACAAGGTGAAAAACCTGTCTGTGTCCTTGAGCAAGGCACTTAACCCTAATTTGCTCTAGGGGATGACCCTGTAGGTAGGCCGTCATTGTAAATAAGAATTTGTTCTTAACTGACTTGCCTAGTTAAATAAAGGTTAAATAAAAAATTTAATAAATACAAATAAGTATTCAGCTCCCTGAGTCAATACATGTTAGAAACACATTTGGCAAGTCTATAAGATTTTTGCACACCTGGATTGTGCAAATGTTGGCCATTATTCATTAAATAATTATTCAAGCTCCGTCAAGATTGGGGATCATGGCTAGACAGCAATTTTCAAGTCTTGCCATAGATTTTCAAGCAGATTCAGTCAAAACTATAACTTGGCCACTCACTGTCTTTTTGGTAAGCATCTCCAGTGTAGATTTGGCCTTGTGTTGTAGGTTATTGTCCTGCTGTTTGGGCGATTTAATTCATACAGTGTCTTCATAAAGTATTCATACCCCTTGACTTATTCATTACAGAGCCCTTAGCATTGTTAAAAGATTTGGGAGGCGCACAGTGATGCCGTATGGAGCTCAATTTGCTTCACAATTGCGTCACACTCTCCATAAGGAGCCTCCAAACATCATTTTCAGATCAAGCATAAATTGGCTTTAAGTATTCACACTCCTGAGTGAATACATGTTAGAATCACCAATGGCAACGATTACAGCTGTGAGTCTTTCTGGGTAAGTCTCTAAGAGCTTTGCACACCTGGATTGTACAATATTTGCACATTATTCTTTAAAAAAAAATTTAGCTCTCTCTATCATTGCTAGATAGCCATTTTCAAGTCTTGTCATAGATTTTCAAGCCGATTTAAGTCGAAACTGTAACTAGGTCACTCAGGAACATTCCATGTCGTCTTGGTAAGCAACTCCACTGTATATTTGGCCATTTGTTTTGTTTTAGGTTATTTGCATTCATTTTCCAGTGTCAGTTGGAAAGCAGACTGAACCATGTTTTCCTCTAGGATTTTGCTCAAAACCTATTATTATATATTTTTTTACTTTTCTCCCCAATTGGTAGTTACAGTCTTGTCCCATACGGACTCAGAAGAGGCAACGGTCGAGAGCCATGCGTCCTCCAAAACACTACCCTGCTAAGCCACACTGCTTCTTGACACACTGCTTGCTTAACCCGGAAGCCTGCCACACCAATGTGTCGGAGGACACACCGTCCAGCTGGTGACCGAGGTCAGCTTGCAGGCACCCGGCCCGCCACACAGAGTCGCTAGAGCCCAATGGGACAAGGAAACCCTCCCCTAACCCGGACGATGTTGTGCGCCGCCTCATGGGTCTCCCAGTCACGGCCAGCTGTGGCACAGCCTGGGATCGAACCCAGGTTTGTAGTGATGCCTCAAGCACCTTAGATCACTGCGCCACTCGGGAGGCCTATTCCTTTTCTTTTATCCCCAAAATAACTCCCTAGTCGTTGTCGATGACAAGCATACCCATAACATGATGCAACCACCACCATGCTTGAAAATATGAAGAGTGGTACTCAGTGATGTGTTGGATTTGCCCCAAACAGGACATAAAGTTAGTTTCTTTTCCACATTTTTTGCAGTTTTACTTTAGTGCCTTATTGCAAACAGGATGCATGTTTTGGAATATTTATTCTGTACAGGCTTCCTTCTTTCACTCTGTCATTTAGGTTAGTATTGTGGAGTAACTACAATGTTGTTGATCCATTCTCAGTTTTCTATCACAGCAATTAAACTCTGTAATGTGGTTACATCCCTGAGCGGTTTCCTTCCTCTACGGCAACTGAGTTAGGCTGGGTGTATTGATACACCAACCAAGGTGTAATTAATAGCTTCACCATGCCCAAAAGGATATTCAATGTCTCCTTTTTTTTTACCCATATACAAATCACTGCCCTTCTTTTTGAGGCTTTCAAAAAGCTCCCTGGTCTTTGCAGTTGAATCTGTGCTTGAAATTCAATACTTGACTGAGGGACTTTACCGATGTTGTATGTCAACCCCCATTATTTCACACAGAGTGAGTCCATCTAACTTATTATGTGATTTGATGAGCCAAATTTGACTCCTGAACTTATTTAGGTGTGCCTAAACAAAGGGACTGAATACTTAGGAAGTGATTATATTTTCGAATTTTGAATCTTAAAAAACTTTTAGATTTTAGAGTATTTTGTATAGATAGTTGACAAAAAATTACAATTAAATCTATTTTAGTCCCACTTTGTAACACAATACAATTTGAAGAAATCCAAGGGCTTTGAATACTTTTGCAAGGCTGTAAGAGTAAAATTTTATGGATTTTAGAATGGTCCAGCAGCTATGTCATAAGGCTCACGTGGCTACCATGAAGCAACTCCACCATTGGGCCCCTTGTGGTCACTCAACTGCTCTTTAACTAGTCTCCAGCGTGTAGCTCTGGCTAGAATGAATTTGTCTGGATAATGCTGTAGACTCTGTGATGCAGCTACTGTGATATCATTGGTTGAGCTTCGTCCCAGGACCTCCTGCTGAGGTGAAGTCAGGCTTCCACTCTAGCCTGGACTCCTACAGAGAACACAGGCTTCTTTCGCACTTTTGCAACCGCTCCTGTGTGGATCCTGCAGTGCGGATAGGTGAGGACATTCCCTCTGTTTTTGTGAATGAAGCGTCAGATGTAAACAAGAATGCTACTAAATGATCCTACGTAGGTTAACCAGTCATAACTACAGAACATAACTTTAACCATTTGTTTCTTTCAAGATTAATATTCTTTGAGATTTCAGGATTTTGAGGAACTCCCACACAATGTTGTAATTCTTACCACAAATGACACGGTTCCTGTTGTCATTGTTTTGCTTGGAGAGCATTGTTTTGAAGGCTTGGACACCCTGCACAAATTAATTCCTCAATCAGGCATTTTTTGCTATGTGTGCAAGTGACAGAAAGATTAGCCATATCTATCTTACCATGTGCTTTGCTATAGTGCTAAGAATGTGTCAGTGGTTGTTAGTTTGTACTTTGTATGTTCATGGAGTAAGAAGCATGGGCCATGCACGTGTTGTGTCCTTGTGTGATGACTGATGAGCAACCTGTTTAAACCTGCTAAAACTGTCAACCCCAGGAGTGGAAATTCTGGAGTTGTCTAGTGGTGTGTGTAGTTGACATAGGACTAGAGCATGGGTTCTTACACATTTTCAGCTCGAGACCCAAATGAGAAATTGACCGTCCTCCCGTGACTCAAATAATCTATAATGTGTGATTATAGATGTATTCTCATAACTCGCGACCTAACTCTAACATGCCCAGGGCCCACTTTGGGTCCCGACCTATAGTTTAAGAAACCCTGGAGTAGAGCGTTGACTAGGATTCAATCAGTTAGTTGGCTTTTTTCTTGTATCTTTTGCAGTGTGTTGATTTTCTTCTTGGTGTTGTTTTGTGAGTTGCGTTTTCTTGCTTTGTAGTCTGCTGTGCTTCCCCCCAGAACAAATATGCTCTTTGTTTTAGTCAATCACATCACTAACATCATTTATCAGATTAATTGTGAGATGTCAGATATGGGTAATTATATTGACACAGTGTGGGAGAGAAACTTCCATTCAATTTCACCTCTGCCAGATGTGGTGATCGTCCACTAATGAAATTATTTTAACTGTACTCGTCTCACCAGAGAGATTTCCCACCATCCATTTCAATAGGCAGACATCGTTACTGTAGTAAGTGAACTGAAGATGTTAAGTGGCCATGTCTTTGGGATATAAAGGCCATTGGGAGTGATCACCAAGCTTCCAACAGTCTGTCACTTTGAGTTGACTTCCATCATCTCAATATCTGGATATTCCCACAGGACCCTTCTGTCTCTCTGATCCAATCATGATAATGGTTGATACATGAAGACGAATCTCTCCCTCCCAATAAGTGATTTCCACCAGATACATTGAAACAACACAGTTAGGTACAGTAAACGTAGTGTAGTTGAGAGTGCTTGTTGTCAATGATCCACACCTTGTAGCAGGGCGTGTGCCCTATGGGAACAAGCCAATGCATGTGTCGCGGTTGTAGATTCTTTGCAGGTATGTTCTGCTGACAGTATAGTTATTCTCGGTTAGTGTTCAGTCACAGTAGAATGACACCCTTTTAGATTAGCCCATTCATGTCTTGTCAAACACACGTCAGTTTACTTGCTTAGCAAACATTTAATCTGCAAACTTTGAACTCTG
The DNA here is from genome assembly GCA_023634145.1 of Thymallus thymallus. NCBI lineage: Eukaryota > Metazoa > Chordata > Actinopteri > Salmoniformes > Salmonidae > Thymallus > Thymallus thymallus. Next base: position 14,999,001 of record CM042408.1, read on the forward strand.
ATTTTAGGTTATCTATAATGACTCACAGGCAGCTGAGACATTGACCTACAGTGACAGTTTTAAATCACAGCTAGTACAATATTGTCATACACTACAATATTCATAAACACTCTTCGTACAACACACAGTCCTTCACATATGCAGCAGTTGTATTTAGAAACCCAGTTTTGTTTAACATTTTAAGAGTAGATCATGAGAGTGTTGTTTACAGATTTATATGTTGTTTATAGGTTGTGTACACATGTTTTGTAGAGGATGTGTAGAGGTTGTATACACATGTAGTGTAGAGGTTGTTAAAACATTTGGTTAGAAGTTGTGTACACATGTTGTGTAGAGGCTGTCTACAGATGTTGTGTAGTTTTTGTGTATGCGGGTTGTGTAGAGGTTGAGTAGAGGTTGGATAGAGGTTGTGTACTCTGGCAGATTCTCTTGCCATTTCTCGTAACTTCGGGCCCCAAAAACTGACGGTAAAGTCCAACTGGCTATGTTGTGTCTGTTTGGACAAACAGCACCACTTACTTTGTACCCAGAGTTAACTAAACTAAACAGCCATGCTCTTAACGTTTGACGTTATGTAATCACACATTACACAAATTTGTTCAGTTAGGGGCTATTGCACCACCACAGCACCACTTTTTTTTTTTACCACGTAAGCATGTTCTACACCTGGGACTTGTTCAGTAGGAGAGATTTTTTTTTTAAATGGGCAGTTATTACCTGACCTTGCTCAAAAAGGACACACATTTTAGTTTTCTGTTGCAAAACATTATGTTACGCTGTGCCCTACTGAACACGACAGTGGGTGTGTTTTTGGAGGGGTTGGAAATGGCCATGAAAGTTGATGCCCCATTTTACCCTACAGTGAAATTTAAAGTACAGGAAATGTGAAAGTGCCAGAGTCTATAACTGGATATGTTTTTATTTTATTTATTTAACCTTTATTTAACTAGTCAAGTCAGTTAAGAACAAATTCTTATTTACAATGACGGCCTACCCCGGCCAAACCCTCCCCTAACCCGAACGAAGCTGGGCCAATACAGATCGAACCCGGGTCTGTAGTGACACCTCTAGCATTGCGATGCAGTGCCTTAGACCGCTGTGTATGAAATCCGTAGTGGAACCAACCCCCTTCAGTCAAATAAAATAGCTGAACAAGACAGCTTGTCTCAACTTGTTCAGACAAGGTTTTGGCAGTTAGTGAGTCACAACCCTTGGCCCCCTGTATCCTGCATGTCCCTTCTACGCCTAGTCCTATCCTCTCTCTTCCCACGCTCCTCTCTGTCTGTGCCTGTCCCAGCAAGTACTGTCTTTATACCCTCCTCCATCCTCCTCCTCCCACTCCAAGCTGTCACCATGCATGGTATGGGAACGAGGAGCAGAGCGAGAGGTCTGTGCAAACATAGTTTTATTATACTCAAAATAGAAAACAACAAACAATTAGACTTTTCCTGTTTTTATTTCCCATGTTTTGATAATTATACAATTCTCATTCTATCCCCCCGTTTTCGGCAAAACCAAGACTGCTGGTTCCTCTCTCTTTACTAGGTGTACTGGAATACTGGAACTCGTCTTTTCTTTGATACTAAACTAATCTAACCTGATAACTTTTATCAATCCTATTTCTCTCTGTTTGTTGACACAATTCACTTTCAATCTCAGTCTGTGTACACCTTTTGCTATTTATTTATTTATATCAGTTAGTTGTAATATCTCTATCAGTGTGTTTTCCTTTGGTTGTGCTGATAGGTAGATAGGGCAGAGAGAGCATTTCCTGTATTGCATTACCAATCAGTGTGGTCGACACCACGGCAATCAGATTCTGGTGCCTACTATCACTCTTGTTTCCACATCCTGTAGTGCAGGGTTAGGCAACTAGATTCAGCATCTGGCAGGTTTTTGTCGGAGCGGATGGTTAGGGGGCCACAACATAAATATAATAATTTGTACTCTGCAAATTGACCCAAACTAAGCCCAAAAAGAGATGTTGTATTTTAAAATAACAATAATTTCACACCTTGATTACAAAGAGACACGATCACATCCCACTAGGCACAGACGTCAGTTCAACGTCTAGTTTTAATTTACATTTTGTTGAGTTGCCAACTAGCTTGAATTCAACGTGAAATGAAATACAATGCCACCATGTCATTGGATTTATGTAGGTTAAAAGTTGGCATATCAAATTGTTTTAATTCCCTTACCTTGATAACTTTTTTTCAAATCTAATCAGTTTTCCACGTTGATTCAACGTCATCACATTGAATTTTTGGGTTGAAATGATTAGACAGCGTTGATTCAACCAGTTTTTGCCCAGTGGGATGTTTATTTTTTTATTTGTGGGAGTACATGGGAACAGATTTCATAAAGGAAGCTCATTTTTAGCTGAATTCCTGTTGATTATGTTATTTTTTGTGTACTTCTGTCAAGGCACAACTTTATTAATGTAACGTATCGCCAATGGAACATAATCCAGAATACACAATATAAAACAAAGATATGGAAACAAAACTTCAGATAAACTTATTTAGTTGATATCACAAGTGGACATATATATATCTCATTACAAGTGTAGTTTCACACCTCATTAGTTGATAATTTAGTTGTTATAACAGCTGGCTTACAGTTCTACAGTTAAACACCTCCACTGTGAAGTGTGTCTGTCAGACAGTATGAAATGTCCAGTCAACCAACTAATTCCACCTTAACAAAGAGTCAAGCTTGTTATTATAGAAGGGGATTGAAATGTACTATATAGTCAAGTCATGTAGTGAGTCAATCTAGTTCAGCTGGGACCAGGCAGTTAAGCTTTCAAAACCCTGACTGACCACTTGACTCACAGTATCATTACTCCAGGGCTGGCCAACTCTTCTCCTGGACAGCTACTTGGTATGCAGGCTTTTGCTTTAACCCTGCTATAACACACATGATTCAACTAATCAACATCCTATTGAGCAGCTAGTAAACCTGCTGACCCCTGCTGATAATTTTCTCTCTCTCGGTTTTTGTTGTTTGTCTTAGCTTTACTCATTCAGTTACCAGCAGAGCCCTGGAGACGTCCCCAGTCAGTTAGTCATCAAGTCTTCCTGTGGTGTATTGCGGAATGTGTCTGGCACTCTTTTAGGCATGCGGTATTATCCTGCCAGCCTGCCTTACCGTGGTGACTCCTGTAGTCAAATATTATTGGTTTTCCATACAGGTCTGGCCCAGATTGCCTGTGGCGTGTTTGTGTTTTGAGATTCAGTTGACAATAGAGGGATTCAGTGGAAGGTCGGGAAGCGGAATGATACTTTTCTGTGTGTGACCGTTTCACTTGGTGAGGATTTTGAACAGTGTTAGGATGTGTCCTGTTGGATTTCGTTGGTTTGTTTGATCTTATTGTTCAATGTTGCTTAGGTAATGAGTGTTCCCTGTGTCTCTCTGTTTCAGCTATGGATTGGAGTCAGATGTTGCAGATCTTCCTCTTCTCAAAACTCTGTCTCACTGTCAACTCCAAGGTTGTAGGAGGTAAGTAGGACACACTTTACCAAATACTTCCAGTCAGCCATTAATCAATCAACCAAGCAATAGTTATGAGGACAGCTAGAAGCACTGTTTGAATTACCCAAACTGGCTCAATCGAATTTAACAGCCCTAACTATAATCTGAAACATGACCCTTCACTTTGTGATGACTCAACTTTGACCTCTGGTGGGTGTTGATGGAGCTAGTCAGTACCTGTATGCACGTTTCTTGATGTCCTGGGGCCGAGTTTGGGAAGCTTGAGGATGAGGTGGTTATTTGAATCAGCTGTGTAGTGCTAGGGCAACATCCAAAACATGCACCCAGGGGTGGCCCCAGGAGTGAGTTTGGGAAACCCTGTTCTAAAAGGCTTTAAGCACAGATATTGTACAAAATCTATGACACACACAGTATAATAATTACTGTGTCTCTGTGCCGCATGTTTGTCTTCACTCTATGTACTCTTTGTGTACAGAGCTCTGTAAGGACTATGGACAAGAGTTTGAGCGGGTCTTCTCAGTCCCGGGCGATGCCGCCATGTTGACCTCCACCCTGTTGGCCCCCAACGTGTTCGACTACCTCAGCGTCCCCTATAACATCTCATGGTATTACCCAAGGACTGGGAGAAAGCTGACCAGGGAGACGGGAAAAACTAAGGTGCAGGGGAAGACACTGTGGATATTTAACATTGAGATGGACGATGCTGGAGACTATGTCTGTGTTGTGAGGTAGGATATATACAATACATGACCAAAAGTATGTGGACACCTGCTGGTCGAACATCTCATTCCAAAATCATGGTCTTTAATGTGGAGTTGGTCCGCCCTTTTCTGCTATAACAGCCTCCACTCTTCTGGGAAGGCTTTCCACTAGATGTTGGAACATTTCTGAAGGGACTTGCTTCCATTCAGCCACGAGAGCATTAGTGAGGTCAGGCACTGATGTTGGGCGTTCGATGTGGTTGAGGTCAGAGCTCTGTGCAGGCCAGTCAAGTTCTTCCACACCGATCTCGACAAACTATTTCTGTATGGACTTCGCTTTCTGAACGGGGGCATTGTCATGCTGAAACAGAAAAGGAACTAAGGGGCCTTCACTGGAACTAAGGGGTCTAGCACAAACCATGAAAAACAGCCCCAGACCATTATTCCTCCTCCACCAAACTTTACAGTTGGCACTATGCATTGGGGCAGGTAGCTATACATTGGCATCCTCCAAATCCAGATTGGTGAAGAATGATTAATCACTTCAGAGAACGCGTTTCCACTGCTCCAAAGTCCAATGGCGGCGAGCTTTACACCACTCCAGCAGAAGCTTGGCATTTCACATGGTGAACTTAGGCTTGTGTGCAGCTGCTTTGCCATGGAAACCCATTTCATTGATGCTCCCAATGAACAGTTCTTGTGCTGACATTGCTTCCAGAGGCAGTTTGGAACTCGGTAGTGAGTGTTGCAACCAAGGATAGACGATTTACGCGCTTCAGCACTCAGAGGTCCCGTTCTGTGAGCTTGTCTGGCCTACTAATTTGCGGCTGAGCCGTTGTTGCTCGTAGACATTTCCACAAACTCACCTGTTGGAAAGATGGTATCTTATGATGGTGCTACATTGAAAGTCACTGAGCTCTTCAGTAAGGCCATTCTACTGCCAATGTTTGTCTATGGAGATTGCATGGCTGTGTGCTTGATTTTATACACCGGCCAGCAACGGATGTGGCTGAAATAGCCAAATCCACTAATTTGAAGGGGTGTCCACATACTTTTGTATATATACATTTGTCTGCTGTTTGTGTGTGTGTGTGTGTGTGTGTGTGTGTGTGTGTGGTGTACAGTACCCAGTGCTGTAAATCTCGTCTGCTATCTTGGATGAACAGAACTCCCTCCCAGTGCTACAAGCAGGCTACCTTACTGATTGTGAACCAGATCCACCCAGAAAAATGCGGTCGACCACAGAATGAGGTTGAACAGGTCCTGACCAGTACAGCCAGCGCTTTCCTGTCCTGCCCATTGAGTGACCACATCAGCAAAGTGGACAATTACTCCATCCAGTGGTACAAGGTGAGTCCAATACAGTAAACAGAGAGTACAGTGCAATGGGAGAATGTTGAGAGGGGAACCATCAGGCCTGACAGTGATGGAAAGCATGTTTGAACTCTCAGTCATTCAGTCTGTCTTTCTTTATTCTTCATTTATCTTTAAAACTATAGGAATGTAGGGTGACTACATTGAAGACAATGTTCCATCAAATATACACTATTTACATTTTCCTAACACATTTACATCAAATTGTTTCTCATAGTAGGCTTACTGTAGGTCTTCTTGGGTAAGACATTATCTTAACATGAACTTATCTGTAATATTATATATTTTGTATTACTAGGGTCATTCTTGAATTGCGGTGGCATTTGGGCATAGCATTTTGGAAAACAATTACTTAATTTCTCGATTTTTTTCATGTTAAAATGTGTTTGGGTACAATTTCCCATTCTTTATGAACTAATATGGCAGCGTAATGCCTTGAAATGTTTTTATTATTATGATAACTTTGTGCCACAAGTAGGACTAATAACACCAATTACAAAAAATGTTTTATTGAGGATGTTCTTAAATGGAGGCCGCAGATGCTAAAATACAAGGTCATTAACCATTTTCTATTTGATATGATTCATAATTTTGCTCACAATTACATTTCCCTTCATTGAAATTGAGTAACACCAATAACACATTGTATTTAGACACAACATTTTCTATGCAATCCTCTAATTTATCACATGCTAAAAGGGTGTGATTAGCTAATCATTGTCTTTAATATAGACCCTTCCCCAAATAACATTTTGCCACTGGAGGGAATGCTCAGGTCCTTTACTGTATATCTTTGTAATGAGTGATTTTCAAGTAGTTAACACCAATTACATAAAACTTAGGGACAAACATTATACTATATATACAGTTGAAGTTGGAAGTTTACATACACTTAGGTTGAAGTCATTAAAACTCATTTTCCAACCACTCCACCGATTTCATGTTAACAAACTATAGTTTTGGCAAGTCGGTTAGGACATCTACTTTGTGCATGACACAAGTAATTCTTCTAACAATTGTTTACAGACAGATTATTTCTCTTATAATTCACTATATCACAATTCCAGTGGGTCAGAAGTTTACATACACTAAGTTGACTGTGCCTTTAAACAGCTTGGAAGATTCCAGAAAATGATGTCATGGCTTTAGAAGCTTCCGATAGGCTAATTGACATCATTTGAGTCCATTGGAGGTGCACCTGTGGATGCATTTCAAGGCCTACCTTCAAGCCTCTTTGCTCGACATCATGGGAAAATCAAAAGAAATCAGCCACCTCAGGAAAAAAATGGTAGACCTCCACAAGTCTGGTTCATCCTTGGGAGCAATTTCCAAACACCTGAAGGTACCACGTTCATCTGTACAAACAATAGTACGCAAGTATAAACACCATGGAACAACACAGACATCATACCGCTCAGGAAGGAGACGCGTTCTGTCTCCTAGAGATTAATGTACTTTGGTGCGAAAAGTGCATATCAATCCCAGAACAACAGCAAAGGACTGTTGTGAAGATGCTGGAGGAAACAGGTACAAAATAATCTATATCCACAGTCAAACAAGTCCTATATCAACATAACCTGAAAGGCCGCTTAGCAAGGAAGAAGCCACTGCTCCAAAACCACCATAAAAAAGTCAGACTATGGTTTGCAACTGCACATGGGGACAAAGATCGTACTTTTTGGAGAAATGTCCTCTGGTCTGATGAAACAAAAATAGAATGACCATCGTTATGTTTTGAGGAAAAAGGGGGAGGCTTGCAAGCTGAAGAACACTATCCCAACCGTGAAGCACGGGAGTGGCAGCATAATGTTGTGGAGATGCTTTGCTGCAAGAAGGACTGGTGCACTTCACAAAATAGATGGCATCATGAGGAAGGAAAATTATGTGGATATATTGAAGCAACACCTCAAGACATCAGTCAGGAAGTTAAAGCTTGGTCGCAAATGGGTCTTCCAAATGACTTTGTTGTCCGTAAGCAAAATGGCTTACGGACAACAAAGTCAAGGTATTGGAGTGGCCATCACAAAGCCCTGACCTCAATCCTATAGAAAATGTGTGGGCAGAACTGAAAAAGCGTGTGCTAGCAAGGAGGCCTACAAACCTGACTCAGTTACACCAGTTCTGTCAGGAGGAATGGGCCAAAATTCACCCAACTTATTGTGGGAAGCTTGTGGAAGGCTTCCCGAAACGTTTGACCCAAGTCAGGAATTGTGGAAAAACTGAGTTTAAATGTATTTGGCTGAGGTGTATGTAAACTTCTGACTTCAACTGTGTGTATATACAGTGGGGAGAACAAGTATTTGATACACTGCCGATTTTGCTGGTTTTCCCACTTACAAAGCATGTAGAAGTCTGTAATTTTTTATCATAGGTACTCTTCAACTGTGAGTGACGGAATCTAAAACAAAAATCCAGATAATCACATTGTATGATTTTTAAATAATTAATTAGCATTTTATTGCATGACATAAGTATTTGATCACCTACCAACCAGTAAGAATTCCGGCTCTCACAGACCTGTTAGTTTTTCTTTAAGAAGCCCTCCTGTTCTCCACTCATTACCTGTATTAACTGCACCTGTTTGAACTCGTTACCTGTATAAAAGACACCTGTCCACACACTCAATCAAACAGACTCCAACCTCTCCACAATGGCCAAGACCAGAGAGCTGTGTAAGGACATCAGGGATAAAATTGTAGACCTGCACAAGGCTGGGATGGGCTACAGGACAATAGGCAAGCAGCTTGGTGAGAAGGCAACAACTGAAAAAAATCACATTGTATGATTTTTAAGTAATTAATTTGCATTTTATAGCATGACATAAGTATTTGATACATCAGAAAAGCAGAACTTAATATTTGGTACAGAAACCTTTGTTTGCAATTACAGAGATCGTACGTTTCCTGTAGTTCTTGACCAGGTTTGCACACACTGCAGCAGGGATTTTGGCCCACTCCTCCATACAGACCTTCTCCAGATCCTTCAGGTTTCGGGGCTGTCGCTGGGCAATACGGACTTTCAGCTCCCTCCAAAGATTTTCTATTGGGTTCAGGTCTGGAGACTGGCAAGGCCACTCCAGGACCTTGAGATGCTTCTTACGGAGCCACTCCTTAGTTGCCCTGGCTGTGTGTTTCGGGTCGTTGTCATGCTGGAAGACCCAGCCACGACCTATCTTCAATGCTCTTACTGAGGGAAGGAGGTTGTTGGCCAAGATCTCGCGATACATGGCCCCATCCATCCTCCCCTCAATACGGTGCAGTCGTCCTGTCCCCTTTGCAGAAAAGCATCCCCAAAGAATGATGTTTCCACCTCCATGCTTCATGGTTGGGATGGTGTTCTTGGGGTTGTACTCATCCTTCTTCTTCCTCCAAACACGGCGAGTGGAGTTCAGACCAAAAAGCTATATTTTTGTCTCATCAGACCACATGAACTTCTCCCATTCCTCCTCTGGATCATCCAGATGGTCATTGGCAAACTTCAGACGGGCCTGGACATGCGCTGGCTTGAGCAGGGGGACCTTGCGTGCGCTGCAGGATTTTAATCCATGACGGCGTAGTGTGTTACTAATGGTTTTCTTTGAGACTGTGGTCCCAGCTCTCTTCAGGTCATTGACCAGGTCCTGCCGCGTAGTTCTGGGCTGATCCCTCACCTTCCTCATGATCATTGATGCCCCACGAGGTGAGATCTTGCATGGTGCCCCAGACCGAGGGAGATTGACCGTCATCTTGAACTTCTTCCATTTTCTAATAATTGTGCCAAACAGTTGTTGCCTTCTCACCAAGCTGCTTGCCTATTGTCCTGTAGCCCATCCCAGCCTTGTGCAGGTCTACAATTTTATCCCTGATGTCCTTACACAGCTCTCTGGTCTTGGCCATTGTGGAGAGGTTGGAGTCTGTTTGATTGAGTGTGTGGACAGGTGTCTTTTATACAGGTAACGAGTTCAAACAGGTGCAGTTAATACAGGTAATGAGTGGAGAACAGGAGGGCTTCTTAAAGAAAAACTAACAGGTCTGTGAGAGCCGGAATTCTTACTGGTTGGTAGGTGATCAAATACTTATGTCATGCAATAAAATGCTAATTAATTATTTAAAAATCATACAATGTGATTATCTGGATTTTTGTTTTAGATTCCGTCTCTCACAGTTGAAGAGTACCTATGATACAAATTACAGACTTCTACATGCTTTGTAAGTGGGAAAACCTGCAAAATCGGCAGTGTATCAAATACTTGTTCTCCCCACTGTATGTATATATGTACATAAAAGGCTTTTTAATAGCTTTGTTTTTATTGATCCATACAATATATGAAAAACCTTTCTTCACTTTCTAGAATTCAAAATAATAGATAAATATCTCTAAATCCCCAAAACATGTCACTACAAATCACTACTGGGACAAACCAATTTGCTTACCCTAAGTACTTTAAACAATGCATAAACAAGGTGTTGCAGTATAAAAGGCTTGCACTATTTTTCATTTTTAAGTGTTTTTTCATGGTTGTAAATGCAAGGGACGCAAATGCCACCGTAATTCAAGAAAGACCCACTAGCCATATTGCATTTCCATTACCTTTCAGTGGGCATGTCTACTTTAAACCTTTCAGGGATGCGAACGGATTGTGGAAGGTGACCCATTGTGGGGCAGGTTTACCTATGTCAGTGATGGTCAGAAACTCTTGGTAGCACAGGTCAGCCCTGAGGACCATGGGTTCTACACCTGCACCATGACCTTTGACCTGGAAGAGCTCAGCGGCAAGATTTCAGAGACCTTTGTGGGTAGGGTGAAAAGTGAGTACTGTTGGTACAGCTGTCCCTAACCACAGATCTGGGATCAGATTACATAGATGGTTATTTTCTATAGGGTCAGGTGACTGCATATTTCTGTGTCTGTTTATGGTGTTTATGAATCATTGTCATAATTTCAGAGGAGTATTGCCTTGTCCCCAAAGTGGTTGAACCGGCTAATAAGATCATCAAAGCAGATTTGGGTAAGACACTATAGAACATGTACTGTGTGTGTGTGTGTGTGTGTGCGCGTGTGTGTGTGAGAGTCTATGCATGCTCCTACTATATCTGTATGACTTCTAAATATCAGAATCAACTTTATTCGACAAGGACATTAACACATAACTCAGAATGTTACTTGGTGATGTGGTGTTGCTAGGGATAGACAACATTTAGAGACAGAATACAGACAACGGCGTTTAAACAAAGTTTACATACATTACACTGAGTGCACAAAACATTAGGAACACCTCCCTAATATCGAGTTGCACCTCCCCCTTTTCCATCAGAACAGCCTCAGTTCATCGGGGCATGGACTCTTCAAGGTGTCGACAGTGTTCCACAGGGATGCTGGCCCGTGTTGACTCCAATGATTCCCACAGTTGTGTCAAGTTGGCTGGATGTCCTTTTGGTGGTGGACCATTCTTGATACACGGGAAACTGTTGCACGTGAAAAACCCAGCAGTGTTGTAGTTCTTGACACACTTAAACCAGTGCGCCTAGCACCGACTACCAGACCCCGTTCAAAGGCACTTACATTTTTTGTCTTGCCCATTCACCCTCTGAATGGCACAAGGACACAATCCATGTATCACTCGAGGCTTAAGAATCCTTCTTTAACCTGTCTCCTCCCCTTCATCTACACTAATTGAAGTGGATTTAACAGGTGACATCAATAAGGGATAATACTGTAGCTTTCACCTGGATTCCCCCTGGCATGTCATGGAAAGAGCAGGTGTTATTAATGTTTTGTACACTCAGCTTATATGCAACTACTTGGGTCCTTTGTACACATTATTTAATGTATGTACTTTAAAACTAATTCAATGTTTGCCCCCTAGGCTCTTCCTTCAGTAAGATGTGTCGGGTGTTTGTGCTGAGTGTGGGGGGACGTTGCGCGGATTTGGGTTGGATAGCTAGAGATGACTTTATTCCCAAAAATGTCTCTGAGCGAGTCTTTCAGGGATCACAAAGGTAGGTTGAGACAGCAGCATCACAACATTATACATGCCTGTATTCTGTGTCATCCAGATGGATTTTCTACGGTGTAGTATACAAACTGTTGGTATCGTATCAAGGATATACAATTAAGATTAAGATGGGATCCATTTTCCTGAATACAGATTTTTTTGCTTTGAATGGAACTTCACAAACAGTCTACAGCTAGATTTCAATTCAATGCATTCAGATTATCATGCAAATATATACAAATCTGCATTAAAACAATATGCACAGAAAAAAAACTTAAATTCCCATATACCGAACCAAAAATATGTGAAATGGGTTTCCATCACATTTTCAACTCTACCGATAGTTTTGTCAAAATAACTGTTGCGATAAATGGCAAACTTTCCCAATCTGGTTTTGGCACATACTCTCTAGACAATAGTTTGTTGATAAAGTGGTTGAAATGGTTGAATCGAAACCGGTTTATGTCAATGTATAACGATTTCCACCGTTGAACAAAGAATCAAACCATGGCCACAATTGAATTGACATAAACCGGTTTCCATTCAACCATTTCATGACGCATAAAAAAAGTCACAACAGCGCTGATGGAAACAATAAATCAAATTCATGAATGTCAACAGACAATTTGTTTGTTTGACATGGTGGGTTAGTTTTGTCTGTAAAATTAATTTGGTGAGAAAGGGCAGTGGAAACAGTTTATTGCCTAATATTTATATAATAACAATCATATGTGTCATGAAATGGTTGAATGGAAACCGGTTTATGTCAATACAATTATGGCCGTGGTTTGATTCTTTGTTCAACGGTGGAAATCGTTATACATCTTCTCTCCCTCTCTCCCCCCAACCAGTGAGTGGCGAGAAGATGAGAAGAAGGGTGTGTGGATGGAGCGTCAGTTGAATTTCTTGGTGGTGGAAGAGGAAGACTATTACATTGACTACACGTGTCAGGCCTCGAGCGACAGAGGCTATTATTATGCCTCCTTCACACTCCACCCTACAGGTTAGTCCAGTGGTCACCAACCTTTTGAGTCAAAATGCAATCTGAGATCTACCGCTCAGATTTTTTTGCAACATGACTTAAAAGTAAGACTATGCAACATTAACTTATTAAAAACAGTACTGTAGCAATGCGGTTTGTACAGTAGGCTATAGGCCCAATACATTATCGCTGCATATTGAATTGCCTTGCCAATGCATTGTTTTTAAAATTCAAATTCAACATTTGAGGTAGGCTATGTGATCACACCGGTAATAGATCAGTTGTTGTATTACTTGTGAGGCACAGCTGAATGAGCATACATTTAAATAATTTGCTTTAGATTTTTATTTTACTGGGCTGATGGTGCTTGTACATGGCCAGACTCAGCAGAGAGAGAGCAGCAGACTCCGCCACTGACACAGTGTCACGATGTGTAGTAATGGGACGATACACGGATCGTTGGTAGAGCGACATTCCTTTTTTATTAAACTAATTACACTAATAGGTAACAAAATAACAAAAGGAGAGTAACACAAAACGAGACTGTCGTGAAACAAACTTCTGTTTCCAAACAATGATCCACACGCAGGTGGATGTGTGGAGTGCTTAAATAGAATCCCCAATTAGAGACAACTCTAGACAGCTGTCTCTAATTGGGGATCATTAACCTCCCCATCTTGATGTGAGGACCTGACTGTGGTCTTCCGACTCCCTCTAGTGGGAGTCAGAGGCCTGGCCTCAGTCAAGTCCTCGCAGTACCCCCCCCCTAAGGCGCGGACTCCCGACCGCGATGTTTCCCCCTACTAAAAAAAAATACACAAAACCAGGGGGGGAAAAGGCGGAGTACTGGGGTGGTTGTTGGTGGGGGATCCGGATCCGGCGTCGGGTGTGACGCTGGCAATGAAGGCAGCTCCCTCTCTCTCTCCCAGAGGCACGCCCGATCCTGTCCGGACCCCGGCATGATGGATCCCTCCCCAGTACTCTCCTGACATACCAAGTCCAGTCCGGACCCTGGTGTGGGGACCTCTTCCTCTGAAGAGGGGCAGACCACCAGTCCCGGACTGGACCCCGGTGGAGCGGACTGCTCCGGCATGGGGGTGGAGCAGACAACCGGACCCGGACATGGCACGGGTGGAGTGGACTGCTCCGGCCCTGTTGCTCCTATGAACAGAGAAAGTGAAATATTCCTCCATATAAAAAAAATACCCTAATAATAACAACAACGCAAGCCTATCGATACACTTTCCCATTCATTACAGCTGCAGTGCTGGTTGTAGCGCTAGTGGAAGTAGGAAGAACGCGCATTTTATGGCTTATAAAAGTGTTGAATAAAAAGTGTTGACCAGTGGAGGCTGCTGAGGGAAGGACAGCTCATAATAATGGCTGCAACGGAGTGAATGGAAAGGCATCACTGAACGAGCACACACTCAATTCTTCATTGCTGCGACTTGCTTGATAGTTGAGATTCCAGCTCTTCACTTAGTTGTCAGTTCAGCCTACATTTCACTGATCTCAGTAGCAGAAAGCATATTTAATTTGTGAAAGGCCACAAATAAAAAATGCTTTCTGCTATCAAGCAAGTCGCAGCAATGAAGAATTGAGTGTGTGCTCGAGCTGAGATCTCAACTAGCAAGCAAGTCTCAGCATTTCGGCACAACACCAGAAGGTAGAGTTTTTCTAGGCTACCTTCAGACACATTAAATGGGAATACTTTGCCAATCTGGTGCGCAGGACCGTGTGCACCTACCCCCAACAGGCAAGACCAATAACTAAAAATAGGAAAGGCTTTATCTTTGGGTTTTTTACAAAAATGTTTGGCGATTGACTAGGAATGCATTGGAGATGGTTGGGACAATACTGCCTGGAAGACCCTTTACCCTTGTTTTGATAGTGTAGGTTCATCTATTAGATACACATTTTGCAACCTCACCACAAAAAAAAAAGTTGTAGAATTAAAACTAGTCAGCTTGACTTTGGGTAAAATATATAATAAAATAAATAATATATATATATATATACTGTATATAAAATGCTATCTTCTTGCCTTTTTCTGTACAGATCCAAACTACCTTCTCCCTATTGGGGTACTACTGACCAGTCTGGTATTGATGTTCACTGTTAGCGTTGTTATTTACCAACGCTTCAAGATCGACATAGTGCTGTCGTTCAGGAGGATGTTCCTGTTTCTCTACACAAACAAAGGTACATAATGATAAGCTTTAACGCACATACATGGAAACATTCACAAAAACATGCCTTAGTGCACTCACGCAGGCATGAATGTACGCACACACACACACCATCTGCAGACACACTGCATACTGTAGTGGCCAGGGACGGACTGGGAATGAAAAATGGCCGTGGACTTTTTGACTCAGACCTATATTTCAGAGTAGATAAGCTCCGCTCGCAAGAAACCTGGGTTACTGACAGGGTAAGCAGGAATTTGTAAGCAAGGCCCAGGATGTGATGCGTCGGTCAATAGGTTGTACTGACTAAGAATACGGAAGCAACACATTGGACAGTCCTTGGAAGATGAACAGGTCTTGTTCACCATCTCCACCTCGTCCATGATCCTCCATAGTCCTGGTTGTGTATTCTTCAAATCCAGATTGTTTTAACCTAGTCCACTGTTCTGCAAGACTCATGAGCTCACTCTGTAAATTGGCCACTGTTGCTCTGCTGTCAAATTAGATCAAACATTTGCTTAGTTCTTGAAGGGCTGTCTGTGGAAGGCCACTGGCACTGGATGTTAGCTGACTAAAGTTTTTAGGGTCCAGAAGAGCCATGTTGGCAAACAAAGTGCCATTACTCAGAAATCGCCGATGGATGCTATCTATAACTGTATCCAGAATTTGATTATGGACAACAACACTGTATGCACTCTCTGCCCCAGTAAAAGTCTCATCTTATGCGATCTCTCCAGGCATGGGTTTCTTCTTTTCGTTGGCAGAGTGGTCTCTAACTCCAGCTCTGTTTCCTCATTCCTGCAACTTCCTGTTGGGCCACTGAACAAATGTGTCTGCAGCTGCCTTGACTTTTTCAAAATCTCTTGCCATTCCTTTCAGCTGCTCCTCTGTAGACACAACCATACGATGTGCAGACAGAATGTCCATTCCACTTGTTTGAAGATATTTTGAGACTGGTGAGGTGACCTGAAATATTCTGAGGAATATCTGAGCTGTAAGTATTGTTTCATACTTCAGCAAACCCTCAATGTATCCTTGTGCCTTGACCCGTGCAGTAGTGTTGATGTTTTTCTGATCTTGTATGGTTGAAAGAGTGAGAAGGACATCAACATACAGACCCTCATCTGGATTTCCAAAAGCTCCAAAGATCTTCTTTAAGGCACTGTCTTTAGCTCACCAGCGTGTCTCTCCAATTGGAGCATCTGTGTCTTGGGTCCTTGCTCTTCTTCTCCCAAATGTCCATCCTCTGGTAGGATTCACGGAAGAACACAGCTATGTTGTTAATGAGAGAAAAATTTGCCAAGACACTCTGTTGTGTCTGCCAAAACAAAGTTCAAAATGTGTGCATAGCACCACACATGCACTTGATTGGTGGACTTTGCAGAGAGCAGGGCAGAGAAGCCTTTATACAGCCCTTGCATACTGGAGGCTCCATCAGTGGAATTGCCAATGCACTTGCTGATGTCAAGTTTCATGTTTTCCAGTACTTCACTCAGTACCTGGACAAAGTATTGTCCACTGGATGCCTCACATTTCACCACAGCCACAAGCTTCTAATGTATGACGTTCGTCACATATCTGACTATGACAGAGCATTGATCTTGTGTTGTAATATCCTGCGTAGTGTCAATCTGGACTGAAAACATACCAGCTTCCTGAATTTCACTTGCTATGGTGGCCTGCATTCTGTGTTGGATGGTGGTAATGACGTTATCGATGGTTGTCTTTGATAATAGAGTGATTAGAGAGTCTCTGCCCCCTCTTGACCCAGACTCATGCAGTTTTTTGCTTTTCTCTATACAGGCAGTGAGATGCTCTTTCATACACAGGTCGTACTTTCCCAGCAGAATGAGCATCTCTAAAAAGTTGCCATGGTCAATGCTGCTGTCATCATGCCTCTGTAACTCAGACCCCACTTGCCTATGACTTTAACAACATCTATAATGCGCTCTAGCACCTGCCTTCTTCTGCACACTTGCTCTCTATGAGCAGACATCTGACTGCCGATGAACAGGCTCTCAATGTTACCTTTGGAGGACCTTAGAATGTAGGCTTCAGCATAACCTCTATGCATAATGCTCTTCTCATGCTCTTCTACTCTCTGATGGATATGTTTCCAGTCTGCCATTCCATTCATGACAGGGATGTTCTCTGTGGGCTTTGCAAATGCCATCTTTACACAAGAAAACCTCCTGCACCACAGACTTTTCACACTTTTGTTGGGGGTGGAAACTAAAAAAACATATATTGACTTGGCCTCTTAAAATAATAATCCTGGCTCTGGCTCAATCTGTCCACTGCAGATGCACTATCCTTAACCTGTATGAGTAATTAGTATAATATTATAACATTAAATCAAAAGTATAATGTTAATATATTAATTATATAATGTTAGTATATTCATATAATAGTATACTATATACCACTAGTATAATATGAATTCCAATTGGACAATACAGCAGTTTAAGAAATACACAACCAACATTTATAATTTTTGTAGGTTTTGTTCCGTCATTAAATCCTTGTGCAAGAAAAACAGTCTACATTGGTGGTTAGTCTCTAATTTGTTAACAAACTTCAATAATCATAACCATTCATGCATAACATTTCGAAAGTTTGCTGTAGCGCGTCAACCTTTTTTTAATGTTCCGCCCCATCCAGGCTGTGATTGGTCGGTTCATGAAATGGGACATTGACGAGCGCTTATTTCAACAATAGGCACCCGATATAGCTAAATAGCCAGCTAGCCAAACCCAAACATTGCTTATCTTATCCCTATTGTCTTCTGTCTTACCGCTTCAGCTGCAAAACCTTGACTAACTTCACTGGTAACGGCGACAAATGAATAATTTGTTATTTTAAAACATTTGGCTGCATCAGCCTCAAGGGACTTCAACCTCTTTTCTCTCCCCTTTTCAGCATCACCTTTACGTTTTTTCTCTTTTTGTTTGTCCATCTTGCTCCACTCCACTATTTATCCAAATTTCACCACTTAACCAAGATGGGAAAGGGGCGGGGCCCAGGGAAAGTTAGAATGGACTGGACCAAAAGTAATTGGCTGGGAGAGAGAGGCTGACAGATGTAATACCCAACCGCAGTGGCAGTGGGCCGGCAGCCCACTCGCCTGGGACAGTCACACACAGCACTTGGTTATTTTTATTTAAGCGGGGGCTGGGGTTATTTATATTTTGCGTTGCATCGGCCCCAATTGTCAAGCGGCCCACCGGGAAAACTCACAGTGCTCCAGATAGCCAGTCCGCCATTGGTAGTGGCTTCCATGTCTAAATTAGCCACTGCCCTAGCCATAGTTGATTAAGTTTCAAAGCATCTTTTATTCCTTTGTTCTCCTTTAGAACCAGGGTTCCGTAGTTTGCCCCACGTCTTCATTCATAACTAAATTAAACTTTCAAGAACAATGCAATGCCTTTTGTACCTCAGTGTGTTATGTGTAAAGTATAATATGAAATGTTGTTAGTGTTGCAGCCTCCAAGTTCAACCAGTGCTAGAACTTCCCCCCTAGCTTCCCAAACTACCTCCCCATATTGCTTCCCAATAGAGTGGGCAGGTTCAAGCTGTCAATCATGGCTCAGGTAAAAAAGTAACCATAATATGGGAAGCTCATCTAAATAATAATGCATATCCTTCTAATTAATCCTAAATTATAATTCTTCCTCTTAAGGATTGGACCCTTTCTTTTTCAATTTTGGCCTAAAATTACATACCCAAATCTAACTGTCTGCAGCTCAGGACCCGAAGACAGGATATACATATTCTTGATATCATTTGAAAGGAAACACTTTGAAGTTTGTTGAAATATGAAATGAATGTAGGAGAATATAACACCAAACCAGTTGCCATGATAAAAGTGTTTTGTTGTTGTGCACTATCCTCAAACAATAGCATGGTATTCTTTTAG
Source organism: Thymallus thymallus (assembly GCA_023634145.1). NCBI lineage: Eukaryota > Metazoa > Chordata > Actinopteri > Salmoniformes > Salmonidae > Thymallus > Thymallus thymallus. Next base: position 15,017,635 of record CM042408.1, read on the forward strand.
CTGTAATAGCTACTGTAAATTGGACACTGCAGTTTGATTAACGAGAATTTAAGCGTTCTGCCCATATAAGACATGTCTATGTCCCGGAAAGTTGGCTGTTTACAACACCATTCTAGTCACATATTGCATAATAAGCAGCAACCATTTCCGGCCCCTAATTTACAAAACAATTATATTTTCAACTGAAATCTTCAAGGAGCCATAACTTATATCTTCATATTCAAAACGTAATTTCTTCTTTCTTCTTAATTTCATACTGTACACCTCAAAATGTATTTAATTCATAATTCTGTCTGAGGGTGTACTTTTCTGTATATTGAATTATCTGCTGCTTCCTGGAGCAGACATAGCTTGGTGATGGGTCATTCCAAGACACATGTTTTGGTCTGAAGGACTATGCTCCGTACATAACCTCGAGTCCTAAATAGGTTTAATGACTCTTCCCATCATCCAAGTGTTCCTGGGTGTTGTGCTGTCCACAATAAGCACCAAATCATCTGTTCTGAGACTCCTATTGTATCTGTCTCCATCTCCATCTGGAATATGAGTCCTCCATCCTGAATAATCCAGGAGGCATGATGGGTTTTCCTTTCAACTGCAGTAAGTGATTAGGTGTGAGAGCTTCAATGTCATTGGGATCGTCAGATACAGCAGTGATTGGGCAATTGGTCAAGATGGCTTCCACGTCACATAAAGCTGTTTGCAAGCCGCCTTCATCCAATGGCTGCTGTCTCAGGGCCGATGTTAGTATGGACCTCACCTGACGGATCTGTCGGTCCCACACAATTCCTTGGTGGGATCCATTCCCGGGTGGGTTGAATACCCACTTTATTCCATCAGGCAACAAGTTCTTTTGAATCTTTCCATGCTTTTTAAAAACATCTCCACTCTGAGAAGTGTTCCAGCAGTGTGGCTGTTGGATCCTGAAGTTCCTTGACTGTTACATGATTCACAGTGATCTTCTTGACCTCTGGGTCATCTAATGAAATCTCTTTGATTTCCCCTTGCAGTTATGTCCAATGACCCTTACCCTTTAACAGGAATTCTGAGCCGGTTATCCATCGCTTTGATTGGTGAAATGTTTCTGCTACATTCTTCAAGAAGCATCATCCGCTGGGTTGAGCTTTGATGTCACGTACCTCCATTTAGAGGGTCAGGACCTTTACCTTATGACTGATACTCTGTTCGCTACGAATGTGAAGTATAGCACAACCCAGATGTGCTCTCCGTCCAGAATACAGACTCTCAGCATTGAATTCATTCTCACAGCCAGAACAGCAGCTTCCAACTCCAGCCTGGGGATGGTTGTTGTTATTGTTTACTTGATGGAGGTAGGTCACCACTCCATATCCAGCCTCAATGGCATCACTGAAGTGATGAAGCTGGGCAGACTTAACTTTTCCATAACCAGCTGGTTTAATACATCTGGATACATGGAAACCAGTCAATTGTTTTAAATGAAAAAGCCATTTCCTCCACTGCACGGCAAATACCTCTGGGATCTCCTCATCCCATCCACAGTACAGTCTGCATAGCTCTTGGAGTATTTTTCTTCCAGTCAGGACAAATGGAGCCAAAAACCCTAGAGGGTCTCACCCAGAGTAGTCGACTGATAGTATTCCTCTTCTAGTGATTGGTTGGGCTTCCATGGCTATTCTGAAAAAGAGGGTGTCGTCTTGAACATCCCACTACACTCCAAGTGCTTTGTCCACTGGTAAGGTCTCTATATCTAGGTTGAGCTCCTTAACATCCTTGGCTCTCTCTTCAGCAGGCAATGAGCCCAGGACAGCACAGCTGTTGCTGATCCATTTTGGGAGCCTAAATCCTGCTTCTGCACAGATGTCCCTCAGATCTTTGCTAGGAGTGATAGCTTCACTTTCTGACGGCACCGATTTTCATCCACATAAAAGTTACTTTTGACAGTTTTAAAGATCTTACCATCATACTTATCCCTATTGTCATCTGCGGTTTTCTTTAGTGCAGAACTAGCACAACTGGGAGAGGAGACAGCTCCAAACAGATTTACTGTCATCTGGTACGCAGCCAGCATTTGGCTTGTGTCTCCATCAGGCCACCAGAGGAATCTCAGGAAGTCCACATCTTGAGGGGATACTCTGACCTGGTGAAACATGCCCTCTATGTCAGCCATTACAGCAATGGGCTCCTGGCGAAACCTCAGCAGAACGCCTAGGAGGGTGTTTGAAATATCTGGACCTTGCTGTAGCTCTTTGATGAGTGAAGTGCCTTTGAATGAAGCAGTACAGTCTGATCTTTGTCTCTGTTGGGTGGTACACCCCATGTTGTGGGATGTACCACACTCGTCCATCCTGCCAGAGCAGCTGATCCTGAGGTACCCTTTCTCCTTTTGTTGTGGAAAATCTTCCCTCTTTCTCTCAAAAATAAAGCACTCTCAAAGTTTGGAAAAGTAACATAGACTTTTATTACGCAAGCAACAAAAGCCGAGGAACCTCTGGAGACCACTAATCTTCCCAGACTCCTCTGCTCTTCTTATACACATTTGTGGTTACATAGCATACATAGCCCCTCCCTCACGGGTAGGCTGATTAACACCTCTTAACCGTCTTCCACTATTGTTTCAAAACCTTTGGTCCTGAGTTGTCTACGCCGCTTTGGCACTGAGCGGCGAAACCCCAGCAATAGTGCAAACTCTCAGGACAGCACCTGCTCACACTCCCAAAGAACTAAATTGATAAAGAGCAAGGTCGTCTGAGAGGAGTAGATGCATGGGGCTGTCTTCCGTCTGATAAGTTTCTGTAGGCAATCTTTAGCATTGACACACACACAGGGCTCAAAGGAGATGATACCCAGTTTCATCCCGTCAACCAGACCAGGGTGTTTCAAGGCCTCAGGAGTGTCTGTACAGAACTGAGAAAAGGTTATTGTCTCAGACACTGTTTCAAGCTTATATAAAATATAAGGCAATATATTCTAATAATGCATATGCATAATACAATTTAAATGAATATATACCTTGGAACTTATCCAACATATTTGAAATATAGCCATCAGTACCTGTCGGCACCATAGCAATATTACAAACAATAATATACCATGCATATATTATGGCTGGTGCATGTCTAAGTGTACTCTACAGAGCCATATGATAATATTTTATTGGGCTTTGCTAACTGCTCTAACCGTTGGGCTTTACTAACTGCTCTTACCTCTATTCTGTTGTTATCCTATGGGTTATTTAATAACCTTTTATCATTCTGCTGCCCTCTGTTGCTACTCTATATGTTTACTGAATAACCTACTGTGGTTTCTAACCTTCCAATTCTGTTGTTTGGATCATAGTCCTAAAAATATTGAACAAAAGCTTCAAATATTCAACACTTTATAGTCCTCAAAGAACACTTTATATTATATTCAAACTTCATTTTTAGGTTGTGAGCACGTTGCTGTGCAATTTGGCAATTGTGTGGCATATTCACTTCCTCCTTCCGAAATGGTAGTTGAAGGTGGTAGTGTACTTTAAGTGTAATGGCGTTAGATGCAATTTGAAGGAAGCGCTGGTTTTCAACAGATAATTCACTTTTCTCAGTGTGAGCTCTGGAAAGTCTCTCTGTTGTAATGTTTGATCAGCAGCTGTTCTAAGCTCTCAATGCCATGCATAGGCCCTCATTTCCGTCATGACAGCTACTGCTGCCGAGTGATCCATTTACCACCCAACCAAGGACAGTTTTTATTTCATAGGGTCCCTTATCTTGTCTCCTAATGATTCACCAGGGCTCTAATGCCTTAGGGGCATTAACACCAATGATAAGTCCCACATCTGCATCAATACTGTTAAGAGTGACCTCATTCAAATATGACCAATGCCTGATGTGATCTTGTAAGAGGATACTTTCCTTTGTGACGGGAATTTCGCTATGAAGCTCGTTATGAACCTCTGGAAGTTCAAAAAAAGCTGTGTCCTCAAGACCACATACCTCCTGTCTGTTTATTTTGTAACAGCCCACTGGTTTCCTCTGTCCCATTGTTTTGAACAGAATGCCCGTTCTGTTTCCCCTGATGTTGAGATCTGACAAGCTTCTCTGTACAGAATGTCGCTGAGCTGCTGGGATCTAAAAATGCATAGGTCTGTATGATTTAGTTTCCTTTAGAATGTTTGATTTGCACAGGCACGATGGCAAGACTACAGCCTTCATTGCCAGCCCCAGTGTGGCCACTTGAGGAAAAAGAAACCATAGCACTGCACACAATGTCCTCAACCTTCTCCTCCACTTGAATGTGTATTTCTCACAAATATCACATTCATTTCCTTGCTCAATCTTTGCTCATAGGACCTTTAATCATATGACCTTTAATCAAGCATCTAAAGAAGATACCTTTAGAAACTCTACCTTTTATTTATGTGGCTTTGACTTCCTCCTGTTACATGCTTCCATAGTATGGTCGCCAGAACAGAACATGCATAGTTTCTGCAGTGTTTCCTTTTCAAAGTGTAGCATAGCCTCTTTTTGCTTCCTCATTGAAAGGGTCTTGGACATCTCACAAGACTGGATCAGAGGCGATGCAGGCCTGCCTCTCAATGAAAGCAAGCTTGTTGGTTAGTTCGTTCTTGAATATCACAGGCTCCAGATCGCCACTTGTCTCTAAGTTTGAATGGTAATTTTGAAATGATTACTCTCTTGTCTGAGGTGACATTCATTTCATCCATAAATCCAATATGTAGCACAACATTCCAACATCCTCGCAAGAACAGTGCGTATGCGTGAAGAGCATTACCATGGCAGAACAGGCCTAAACTTTCTCTATGTAAGCAGTTGATATTCTCATTCTATTTCCAAAATGCTGTTCTAATAGCCTCCAAGCTTCCCTGTAACCCACCCCAGGTTGTATATAATGACAGCTGCAGACTACTTCTCTTGCTTGATGATTTGTATATTGCTCTAAGAAATAAAGTGGGTCTTGACTGCTGTCAGCTTTACTGTCAATACCATGCTCAAAGACTCTTATGAATGACTGGTATTGAAGTGGGTCACCTGTAAACACCAGAATTTCTCTGACAGGAAGTAGTGGCAACCTTTGCTGCTTGACAATGAGTTCAGTCACTTCATTTTGTCTGTGTAAAACATCAACACATTTAAGCTGCTGGCCATGAGGATATGCTGGTAGCTACGCCTAGGCCGTGCATTTTCTTGCTTCTTCTATCTCAATTTGGTGCTTAGCTTTGAGTGCTACTGCCTTGGCCAAGAGAGTAGCTCTTTCAGCTTCAGCTCTTATCCTACTTTAAGTTGTGGATGAAGCCTTTGAGAATCTCCTTGAGTTTTTTGACGCACTGTCATCGGCATCTATTTCAGGGGGATGTTCAGTGACCAGATATTTTGCATTACCAACCCATTTATCCATAATTTATCCATTCACCAAACCTTATAATGTTTGGGTCAAACCTTTTTTGGGTCAAACCAATCCATTTGATCCCCACCCTTTTCATAAACCCGATAATAGAGCTTGAATGGATTTATGAAGCTGTATGAATTCATTCACTATACTTTGAAACCCATCAGCAAGAAAAGTCACTTGGTCAACATTTTTCTTTAAATTAACTTTATTTAACTAGGCAAGTCAGCACATTTATTTCATTCCGTTTCCTTGTTAATATTCCAAGCTTTGCACTAGGAGAGCCAATAAGCTTAGTCAGTTTTTGCTCTGCAGCCATACGCTCAGACATTTTTTCCATGTCATCTTCGGTTATGTTTCACTATATTGGATCTCTCCAATATATTGGTATCACTCAGCTCTTTGTCTGCTATGGTGAGAGTCCTGGGGGCTGGGCTATCAAGCAGAGGCTCTCTCACAGGATCGTGGACACGATTACGACAGCATCTAAATTAGCCACTGCCCTAGCAATAGTTAAATTTAAGTTTCAACGAACCTTTGTTCTCCTTTAGATCCAGGGTTCCGTAGTTTTCCCCACGTCTTCATTCATAACTAAATGAATCTTTCAAGAATAATGCAATGCCTTTTGTACCGCAGTGTGTTACGTGTTAAGTATAGTATGAAATGTTGTTAGTGGTGTAGCCTCCAACCAGTGCTAGGAATTCCCCCCACAAGCTTCCCAAACTACCTCCCCATATTGACATTTGCTTCCCAGTAGAGTGTTCAAGCTGTCAATCATGGCTCAGGTAAAAAAGTTACCATAATATGGGCTCATACAAATAATAATAATGCATATCCTTCAAATTAATCATAAATTATAATTATTCTTGAAAGGGCCGGCTTTGATCTTTCACATACTGTGCATTCACACAACGGAAACAACTTGCACTAACAGACAGAAATGCACATCTCACCACAACCTCAGGCCCACACTCAAACCAACACACACGCATGTTGCATTGCTTGTTTCCCACTCCCCACCTGACCACAAAATCAGCAGCAAGTGTAACGAGGTAATGTAGCACATCACACAGCTATGCAATCACAGGATGACTCAGAGGAAAGAGATGCCGTTTTCTACGAGGCACTAAATAGGCCATGTAACCATAAAACACAAGTAGCTATGATGGCAGACATAACCAAGCCTCCTCCATTAGGCAGTTCTGTGGAGGCTTTTGCTCTAGCCCAGCACTAACACACCTGAAGTTTTTGACAATCTTCTCGATTCGGCAGAGTCTGACGGAAAGCTGTTTGATGCGTATGTGGCGTATCCCCATCTGTTTGGAGGCGGGGCCAGCAAGGAGGTTGAAATGTTTGCCCTCCACACGTTGCCCCAGGTTCTCGAGGGGAAGTGTGGCTACAGGCTCTTCATTCTGGGCCGGGACAGCCTACCAGGGGAAGGTAAGACATCTGCATGTGTGACTGACTGGGTTCAAACCTGGGGCTCCTGGGCGCCACAGGACTGTGCTAGTCCACTGAGCTAAAGCCTTTGCATTAGTACACATGTGTCAGGCTCTGGCCATAGAGAAGCTTTGCTTCTCTATATTTCTATGGTCAGAGTCTGGCAGATCTATCATTTCTATTTCTGTCTGGTGTTGTGTGTGTGGGATCCCTAATTAGAGGCAGCTGCTATGCATTACCTCTAATTAGGGATCTTACTTATATGTCTGTGTTCCACTCCGTTGGCGTGGTTCATTGTCGTATGTTGTCTCGTGTCGTGCTAAGTGTGTTATCATTATCATTTGTTATATTTGTATAGTTCGATAGTTCAATTAATAAACATGTCGAACTATGGATACGCTGCGCCTTGGTCTCTCTACACACCCGAACGTGACAGAATGAACCACCACCCGACCAAGCAGCGTTATTCTGGAGCTAAGGAGAAAAAAGGAGAGAAGCGGCGTAATCGAGTAAACGGAGGTAACGGCAACCCCAAGAAAATTTCGGGGGGGGGCTATGGGGTTGGTCTGGCTACGAGGAGGACGAGCCAGTACCACTCTCCATGTGGAATACGGTGGAGAAGGAGGAAGAGGAATACCTGAAGGGGGTATATTGTGATATTATGGAGCTGTGTAGGCGTAATTGGGAAGAGTGTGAGAACGAGCGGAGGGAGCTGGAGTTAAAGGTGCCCAAGGTGTGCATCCCCAGTCCGGGTCGTTTAATGTCTACATCCCGCGCCGAGTCTCCAGTGTACATCCCCACTCCAGTATGTCCTATGCCGGTTTCACGTGGGAGAACTCCAGTGCCAGAACAATCCGTTCCATCGGTGCCCAGTCTGGGTCAGGCCGTCTGCTACACTCCAGTGTCAGAGCAGTCCGCTTCACCGGTACCCAGTCCGGGTCCGGCCGTCTGCTACACTCCAGTGCGCGTCTCCAGTCAGGTACGTCCTGTACCTTCTCCCCGCACTAGCCCTGAGGTGCGTGTTATTAGTCCTGTGCCACATGTGCCGAATCCACGCACCAGGCTACCAGTGCGCGTCTCCAGTCAGGTACGTCCTGTGCCTGTTCCCCGCACTAGCCCTGAGGTGCGTGTTATTAGTCCTGTGCCACATGAGCCGACTCCACGCACCAGGCTACCAGTGCGCGTCTCCAGTCAGGTACGTCCTGTGCCTGTTCCCCGCACTAGCCCTGAGGTGCGTGTTATTAGTCCTGTGCCATATGAGCCGACTCCACGCACCAGGCTACCAGTGCGCGTCTCTAGTCCGGTACGTCCCGTGCCGACTCCCCGCACTCGACCTCTAGTGCGTGTGCCCAGCCAGGTTCCTCCAGTACCGGCTCCACGCACCAAGCCTCCAGTGCGCCTCTCCAGTCTGGTACGTCCCGTGCCGACTCCCCGCACTCGACCTCCAGTGCGTGTGCCCAGCCAGGCTCCTCCAGTACCGGCTCCACGCACCAAGCCTCCAGTGCGCCTCTCCAGTCTGGTACGTCCCGTGCCGACTTCCCGCACTCGACCTCCAGTGCGTGTGCCCAGCCAGGTTCCTCCAGTACCGGCTCCACGCACCAGGCCTCCAGTGCGCCTCTACAGTCTGGTACGTCCCGTGCCGACTCCCCGCACTCGACCTCCAGTGCGTGTGCCCAGCCAGGTTCCTCCAGTACCGGCTCCACGCACCAAGCCTCCAGTGCGCCTCTCCAGTCTGGTACGTCCCGTGCCGACTTCCCGCACTCGACCTCCAGTGCGTGTGCCCAGCCAGGTGCCTCCAGTGCCAGCTCCACGCATCAGACCGTCGGTGCGCCTCGACATCCCGGAGCCTCTCGTGATGGTCGACAGCCCGGAGCCTCTCGTGATGGTCGACAGCCCGGAGCCTCCCGTGATGGTCGACAGCCCGGAGCCTCCCGTGATGGTCGACAGCCCGGAGCCTCCCGTGATGGTCGACAGCCCGGAGCCTCCCGTGATGGTCGACAGCCCGGAGCCTCCCGTGACGGTCGACAGCCCGGAGCCTCCCGTGACGGTCGACAGCCCGGAGCCTCCCGTGACGGTCGACAGTCCGGAGCCTCCCGTGACGGTCGACAGCCCGGAGCCTCCCGTGACGCTCGACAGCCCGGAGCCTCCCGTGACGCTCGACAGCCCGGAGCCTCCCGTGACGCTCGACAGCCCGGAGCCTCCCGTGACGCTCGACAGCCCGGAGCCTCCCGTGACGCTCGACAGCCCGGAGCCTCCCGTGACGCTCGACAGCCCGGAGCCTCCCGTGACGCTCGACAGCCCGGAGCCTCCCGTGACGCTCGACAGCCCGGAGCCTCCCGTGACGCTCGACAGCCCGGAGCCTCCCGTGATGATTATATGGCCGGAGTCGCCTGCCACACCGGTGCTCAGTCCTGGCCCGGTTATTTGCCCCGCTCCATGGCCTGAACTTATTTCCCCACCATTGTTGTTTCCAGGACCGGTGGGTTGCCCCTTTATATGGCCGGAGTCGCCTGTTACACCGGTGCCCAGTCCTGGCCCGGTTATTTGCCCCGCTCCATGGCCTGAGCCTTTTGCCCCACCATGGTCATTTTCTGGACTAGTGGGTTGCCCCTTGAAATGGCCTGAATCGCCAGCCACACCGGGCCCAATAGAAATGAGGAGGAAGACATCCACTTCGCCGGGGCCGGAACCGCCACCGGCGATGGTTTATGTTTGATGTTTTTCCCTCCCTGACCCTTCCCTCATGTTTTTGTGTTTATTTTTCTTGCGGCCGGGAGTCCGCGCCTTTGGGGGGGGGTACTGTCAGGCTCTGGCCATAGAGAAGCTTTGCTTCTCTATATTTCTATGGTCAGAGTCTGGCAGATCTATCATTTCTATTTCTGTCTGGTGTTGTGTGTGTGGGATCCCTAATTAGAGGCAGCTGCTATGCAATACCTCTAATTAGGGATCTTACTTATATGTCTGTGTTCCACTCCGTTGGCGTGGTTCATTGTCGTATGTTGTCTCGTGTCGTGCTAAGTGTGTTATCATTATCATTTGTTATATTTGTATAGTTCGATAGTTCAATTAATAAACATGTCGAACTATGGATACGCTGCGCCTTGGTCTCTCTACACACCCGAACGTGACAACATGTAGTATGATGATTAAATATGTGGAACCTTTCTGAAATCATAAAGAACTTCTGAAATCATCTTAATCATAAAACAGTGTTTTAATATCCATTGTCCCTCTTCCCCTCTCCCTCTTCTCCTCCCTTGCGCACACCCTCTAGCCTTAGTAGATGCTGTGGAGGAGAGCATGCGGGCCAGCCGGCGTCTCCTCCTGCTCTACACTGGCTCTACGTTCTGCAGTGGAGGTCACAGTGATGGGAGCAGCAGCGATGTCCTGGAGGCCTGGCAGAGCTTCGAGAGGCAGATGGCCATGCACCGTGCACTGCTGGAGGGTTCCCTTAAGGTGGTCCTGGTGGAGCTGGAAGAGATCACCCCCACACAGCTGGCCGTCTTCCCTGAGTCGGTGCGCCACCTCCGGGAGTGCCAGGGCGCTGTCTGCTGGTGGAAGAGTAGCAGGACTAGAAGTACCAGAGGGTTGTGGTGTGGGAGGTGGGGAGAAGAGGAGGTGAAGGAGAAGAGAGGGGAGCTGTCTTTGCCCTCTCTCTCGTCACTCTCTCTCTCCTCGTCCTCACACTTCTGGAAGGAACTGAGGTATTATATGCCTGTGAGGGGCAAGAGGACAAGGTGTCCAGAGAAGAACAGTCTGTTGAACATCTGACGGGCTAGATGGGCTGTTGGGAGAGGACAGTGTTGTCATGTTATGGATGGATGTTCAAATGACCAACATGAGGAGGAAATCTGTTGAATGAAAGGTATTCTAATACCATGGAGAGTTTGGATTATCTGCCCCTCACACCACATTTTTCAATCAGACTTTGGAGGACTGAACCTCTGGGGTGAGATTTATTTGAGGCAGGAAGATGATTGATCGTCCTTCCAATTATTGTTAGAAAACGCATGGTGGACACTAATAATTCTGACCATATTGGCAGAGCCAGTTACACACGCATGCATGTAAGCTTGTGCACACATACATACACACACACACACATTATGAAACACCTCTACCATGTTGTACATACACACCAAATCTGTGTGAAAGTGTTAATAAAGATTGCACAGTACATTCTATACTATTTATTAAATGTCTTTGTTTCTATTTTAAAACTGTTAATCATCCATTGAGCTATAAAGTTTAATATGTATGAATGCAGTTACTAATGACTAAGTAGGTCTAAGTATTTATGAAAAGCTCACTGACATTTACTATTTTTAGCATTCCTGTTTTATAACTGGTGAGCTGACCATTAACAAATACCTTACATGATATATTATAGCACATTATAGTAGCGTTCCCTGAATTACCAGAAACTTTGCAGAAAGTGTGTGGCGTTTTGCTGGAGTTGGTTGCATGCTAGCGCTTTTGTTATAGCTAGCCTAGTAAGCCTACACACAGGTAGGCCTTCATCTGTGACTGCAAACTTGCTTTACTGTAATCATAAAATGATAAATGATCATAAAATAGGCAGGTCATTTAAAAAAAAGTTTATCTAAAAGACTTAAACATCTAATATATATACACTACCGTTCAAAAGTTTGGGGTCACTTAGAAATATCTTTGCTTTTTAAAGAAAAGCTAATTTTTTAGTCCATTAAAATAACATAAAATTGATCAGAAATACATTGTTAATGTTGTAAATGACTATTGTAGCTGGAAACGGCAGATTTTTTTAATGGAATATCTATAGGCGTACAGAGGCCAATTATCAGCAACCATCACTCCTGTGTTCCAATGGCTTGTTGTTTTAGCTAATCCAAGTTTATCATTTTAAAAGGCTAATTGATCATTAGAAAACCCTTTTGCAGTTGTTAGCACAGCTGAAAACGGATTAAATAACCAATAAAACTGGCCTTCTTTAGACTTGTTGAGTATCTGACTTGTTGAGTAATCAGCATTTGTGGATTCGATTACAGGCTCAAAATGGCCAGAAACAAAGAACTTTCTTCTGAACCTCGTCAGTCTATTCTTGTTCTGAGAAATTAAGGCTATTCCATGTGAGAAATTGCCGAAAAACTGAAGATCTCGTACAACGCTGTGTACTACGCCCTTCACAGAACAGCGCAAACTGTCTCTAACCAGAATAGAATGAGGAGTGGGAGGCCCAGGTGCACAACTGAGCAAGAGGACAAGTACATTAGTGTCTAGTTTGAGAAACAAATGCCTCACAAGTCCTCAACTGGCAGCTTCATTAAATAGTACCCGCAAAACACCAGTCTCAACGTCAACAGTGAAGACGCGACTCCGGGATGCTGGCCTTATAGGCAGAGTTGCAAAGAAAAAGCCATTTCTTCCTCTGTCCAGTGTCTGTGTTATTTTGCCATTCATATTTTCTTTTTATTGGCCAGTCTTGTGTGTATATTTTAAAGTAACCTATTTTAATTATTGTCAAGTGGAGTTAAAGTGAATATGAAAATAATCCAATTAAAATGTTAATTATAGTAGTTAAATTAAACAATGTTAATGAGTTGACTTGAGTTATTTATTTTATTTTATTTCACCTTTATTTAACCAGGTAGGCCAGTTGAGAACAAGTTCTCATTTACAACTGCGACCTGGCCAAGACAAAGCAAAGCAGTGCGACAAAAAACAACACAGAGTTACCCATGAGAATAAACGTACAGTCAATAACACAATAGAGAATCTATATACAGAGTGTGCAAATGTAGTGCAAAATGCAGTAAGGTTAGGAAGGTAGGACAATAAATAGGCCATAGTGGTGAAATATGTTACAAATTAGAATTAACACTGGAGTGATAGATGTGCAAATGATAATGTGCAAATAGAGATACTGGAGTGCAAAATGAGCTAAAATAATAAATATGGGGATGAGGTAGTAGGGTGGGCTATTTACAGAAGGGCTATATACAGGTGCAGTGATCGATAAGCAGCTCTGGCAGCTGATGCTTAAAGTTAGTGAGGGAGATAGGAACCTCTAGCTTCAAGGACTTTTGCAATTCGTTCCAGTCATTGGCAGCAGAGAACTGGAAGGAATGGCGGCCAAAGGAGGTGTTGGCTTTGGGGGTAACCAGTGAAATATACCTACAGAGAGTCACCAGCAGCGAGAGCGACATCGTTGATGTATATAGAGAAAAGGGTTGGCCCAAGAATTGAACCCTGTGGCACCCCCATAGAGACTGCCAGAGGACCGGACAATAGGCCCTCCGATTTGACACAGTGAACTCTGTCTGAGAAGTAGTTGGAGAACCAGGCAAGGCAGTCACTTGAGAAACCAAGGCTGTTGAGTCTGCCAATAAGAATGCAGTGATTGACAGAGTCGAAAGCCTTGGCCAGGTCGATGAAGACGGCTGCACAGTACTGTCTTCTATCGATGGTGGTTATGATATCGTTTAGTACCTTGAGCGTAGCTGAGGTGCACCCATGACCAGCTCGGAAACCAGATTGCATAGCAGAGAAGGTACGGTGGGATTCGAAGTGGTCAGTGATCTGTTTATTAACTTGGCTTTCGAAGACTTTAGAAAGGCAGGGCAGGATGGATATAGGTCTATAACAGTTTGGGTCTAGAGTGTCTCCCCCTTTGAAGAGGGGGATGACCGCGGCAGCTTTCCAATCTCTAGGGATCTCAGACGATATGAAAGAGAGGTTAAACAGGCTAGTAATAGGGGTTGCAACAATTTTGGTGGATAATTTTAGAAAGAAAGGGTCCAGATTGTCTAGCCCAGCAGATTTGTAGTGGTCCAGATTTAGCAGCTCTTTCAGAACATCAGCTGTCTGGATTTGGGTGAAGGAGAAGCGGGGGGGGGGCTTGGGCAGGTTGCTGTGGGGGTACAGAGCTGTTGGCCGGGGTAGGGGTAGCCAGGTGGAAAGCATGGCCAGCCGTAGCAAAATGCTTATTGAAATTTTTGATTATCGTGAATTTATCGTGGTGACAGTGTTTCTTAGCCTCAATGCAGTGGGCAACTGGGAGGAGATGCTCTTATTCTCCAGTGTCCCAGAACTTTTTGGAATTAGTACTACAGGATGCAAATTTCTGTTTGAAAAAGCTGGCCTTTGCTTTTCTAACTGACTGTGTGTATTCGTTCCTGACTTCCCTGAAAAGTTGCATATCGCGGGGGCTATTCGATGCTAATGCAGTGCGCCACAGGATGTTTTTGTGTTGGTCAAGTACAGTCAAGTCTGGGGTGAACCAAGGAATATATCTGTTCTTAGTTCTAAGTTTTTTTGAAAGGGGCATGCTTATTTAGGATGGTGAGGAAAGCACTTTTAAAGAACAACCAGGCATCCTCTACTGACAGGATGAGGTCAATATCCTTCCAGGATACCTGGCCAGGTCGATTAGAAAGGCCTGCTCGCAAAAGTGTTTTAGGGAGCGTCTGACAGTGATGATCTGTGAAAATATTGCAGACATATAGGCCCAAAAGGCTAAATAAGGCTTAACTATTAGTGTGATACGAAGGAATAGCAGTAGGCATATAGGCCTACCTAAACTTTGACAAGTGTTTTCACCAGTAGACCTAGTGGAAGTAACATTTAGTCACTTTAGATGAGAATGGCTTTTCTTCAATAGGTCTACATATACTTCACCTTCCAATTTCTTACTAGGCCAAGTTTAGTAGCCTGGTCTTATAGACTATTCCTAACATAGTAAAGTACATCCGGAACACCAATATTTGTATGATAGGTTACATTTAGTATAGTTACATAAGACAGAAGCTTACTTAAGGCAAAATCGCGTATAACGAGAACGTCTAGATGCGTGTTTGAATCTCATCATGGACAATTTTTGCAAATTAGCATCTTTGCAACTACCTACTACTATTTAGCTACTTTGCAACTACTTAGCATGTTAGCTAACCCTTCCCCTAACTCTAAACCTAACCTTCAACCCTTTTAGCTAACCCAGCGTTTTCCAAACCCCAAGGAGTGCACATTTGGTTTATACACTAGCAGTACACAGCTGATTCAAATAATCAATTCATTGTCAAGCTTTGATTATTTTCATCAGCTGCGTAGTGCTAGGGAAAAAAACAAAACATGCACCCCTTGGGGTCCCCAGGACCGAGTTTGGGAAATGCTGAGCTAACCCTAACCCCCAGCCTAGCTAATGTTAGCATTACCCCCCTAGCCACTTAGCTAACATTAGCAACAACAACTTGGAATTCGTAACATAGAAAATTTACAGTTCGTAACATATTCTACGTTTTGCAAAATTGTATCATATTGAAGAATTGCAATTCGTAACATCATCATATGAAATGGATGATGGACATCTACAAACATACAGTAACATTCGAAATGGAACATATACTTTTATTTTTATTTATAACATTTAACTTTAACTCATTAAACCACATTGGATAGCCCAACTCTCTCTCTCCTGCAGCCACTCCCCTTCGGCCCGTACACCCACACCAAGTTTCCTCCTTGGTAGTGAGTGCCCCTAGTGTGTTGGTCGTAGGCCCTTTTTTGCCTCATTCGCACCTCCAGAGCCTGCTTCCTCGCAAACCCATGTGCCACTTCCAACCTCTCCCTTAGTTGTTGGGCATATTCAGGTCCTGCCGGTGCTTGGGGTGTATCTGGAGGCTGGCCATACACTAGTGCAGGTGGCGTGCGAAGCTCCCTCCCTAACATCAGAAGAGCGGGTGTGCATCCGGTTGACTCCTGCGTGGCTGACCTGTAAGCCAACAAGACCAGAGGTAACTGCAAATCCCAGTCTTTTTGATCTTTTGCAACCACCAGGGCAAGCTGTGCGCCCAGGGTGCGGTTAAACCTCTCCACCAGACCGTCACTCTGGGGCCGGAGGGGAGTGGTGCGGGTCTTGTGGATAGCGAGCTGTCTGCACATCTCAGCGAAGAGTTGGGCCTCAAAGTTCCCCCCCTGGTCAGAGTGGAGTTCGGCCAGAACGCCAAACCGGCTGAACATCCCTTCGATGAGCACTTCACAGACCGTGGCGGCTTCCTGGTCAGGGACAGAATAGGCTTCTGGCCACTTGGTGAAATAGTCCATAGCTACCACTACAAAGCGGTTGCCCCGGGGCGTGCGTGGAAAGGGCCCAAGAACGTCGACGTCAACCCGGTCCATGGGTGCCCCGACCTGATATTGTTGGAGAGGGGCTTTGCTCTGGCCCGCTGGCCCTTTACGTGCTCTGCATGGGTCACACCGTCGACAGTAGGTCTCCACGTCTCGCCGACACGTTACCCAGTAAAAGGAGTGCTGCACTCTCCGGAGTGTTTTGTTGATCCCGAAGTGGCCAACTCCAGGCTGACCATGGTGGTGGGCTAGCACTTCCTGTCTGCGGCTATGTGGGACCACCACTTGCCACTTCTCCCTCCCCGTGGCTGGTTCTTTCCACCTCCTGCAGAGCATTCCATCCCGGAGACTGAGCCCATCCCATTGGGACCACAACCCCCTTACAGTCGGCCCAGCAGCAGCAACCTCCGGCCACCTTGGGTGTCGGCCTTCTTCAAGCCACTCCATCACTTCCTTTAGCTCCGGATCTTCCCGCTGTTCTGAGGCCCAGTCAGTCGAGTCGTCCAGATGCAGTGCCATGCATCTTGCCTCATTTTCCTTCACCGCCTCGCTGTCCCTGGCTTCTGCCCTACTGCAATGTGAGCAATCTGACCCACAAGGGCATCTGGACAGCCCGTCCGCGTTGGTGCTCTGGCCCCCAAGTTAACCGGCCGTTCTTCTTGGTCAACCGGTTAAGTGGAGCTGCTTTCGTGGAGAATCCTGAAATGAATCGGCGGTAGTACGAGGCCAGCCCTAGGAAAGACCTCAGCTCGGTAATGCTACTGGGAGTTGGCCAATCTCGAACAGCCCTGACCTTGCTCTCTTCCGTGGCCACTCCGCCTCCACTGATCTTGTGACCCAGAAAGATCAACTCCTTCCGCATCAGCTTGCACTTTTCTGGGTGTAACTTGAGCCCGGCTTGTTGAATCTTTGACAAAACTGTGTTTAGAGTTGCCAAGGCTGTGTCAAAGTCCGATCCGTGAACAAGCACATCATCAAGGTACACGTGTAGATTTGACTCTCTCCATGAGCCTCTCGAAGGTTGCTGGTGCTTTCGGAAGTCGACACAATAGCGCCATGTTCCATCTTTCTTGCGCACCAGTACCATCGGGGACATCCATGGGCTGTCAGACGGTTCGACCACCCTCGCCTCCTGCATCTCCTTCAAACACTGGTCTGCTGCGCCCTGCTTCATGAGAGGCAGCCGTCGCAGCCGCTGACGTACAGGTTGAGCTGTACCTGTGTCAATCTCATGTTGCACTACGTGGGTCATGTTCCATGTCTGTGGGTGACGTAGTGAATGCTGCTCTGTGTTTGTAGATAATGTCCCATAGCTGTTGTTGTTTTGTTGACAGCCCCTCTTTGTTCTGTTCCAACACTGTCCTAGCGGTCTCTTCCACCACATGGTCTGTTGTCGCTCCACGCACTGTTGCTGTGTTGGCTGCCGGTTCAGTGACGGATTGGGGCTCTGGGTAGGGACAGTGCTGTCCGGGTACGGGCTGCAGTGAATGATCCGGCAACACTGATTGGTGTGTCAGGCAAGCCCCAGGTGGTGCTACTGCGGTGTCCGCACAGGTTTCCGTTCTGCGTCCCAAGGATGGTGTTGCGCGTGCTTGGGGCAAGGGTTGCGGCCCCGGCTGCTCTTTGGGAGGCCTGCTCAAACATGGCGTAGGACATGCTAATGGATACGTAAAACTATTTCCCAGTGACACTGTATTCTGAACTAGGTCTAGTACACACTCCGTAGCCCTCAGAAAATCTATACCCAGTAGGCATGGTTCTGGAATTTCAGCTACCCATGCCAGATGAGGAAACGTCTGATTCCCTATTCTGATGTTGACCTTGCAACGCCCTAGCATAGTGGCCCTATCCCCCGTAACTGTCATCAACGGGAGGGTTGTGGGTAGCAACGTTTGTTGTTCCCCTAACAGGTCGGGCCGGATGAGGGTGACTGTGGAGCCAGTGTCCACCAGAGCATTGACCTGTCGCCCCTCAACTTCTACTAGCATGTGACACTCCTCTAGTCGTTCCTGCGACGCCATAGCGCTAACTCCTAGAACACAGTTATTTATAGCCAATGTGGTTGGGAATGGTACTGCATCAGGGACGGGGATACTTCCGCTACGCCGTCCCTGAACCGTTTCCAGACAAAGGCTGGCGGTAGTTGGGGCCAACATTCATGGGGCAGTGGTACTGGATGTGGCCACATCGCCAACAGGTCTGGTGTTGTGGGTCAGATAGAACCTGAGCTGGGCGGGCTACGGGGGTTCTGGTGGGTTGCTGCGGGGGTTGTAACCTTCGTGGGCAGTTAGGGAACTGTTGGTTGGGGTTTGACTCCATCCCCTCCCCCAAAATATGCTCTACTTCCTGGGCGCGCTCTAGCGTGTCCTCCCAGGACAGGGGGTTGCTGAGACGGACTTGCTGTCGCAGGAGATGAGGCGTTAGACCACTGATAAATGCCTCCTTAGCTAAGATGAAACGCTGCTCCTCATTGAACTCTGGAAATGATTTGCGGGCTAGGTGGCATAACTCTGCAGCATAAACCCCAAGCTTTTCCCCATCTTTGCGGACTCTTTCGTTGAACTCTTTCGCTTCTGAGTTGGACGTTGGGTCTCCAAACTGCCTCTCTACGGCCCGGGCTATTGCTAGTGGGTCAGTGAAGTCTGTGGGAGTGAGTTCCAATAGCACTCGACGGGCTTCTCCCTCTAGCGCAGCAGCCAACTGCACTGAAACTGAGTCCAATAGGTCTCCCACACTGTGTTACCGTCATAGCGCCCCACCTTCACCTTGTTCCGCTGCGAAACATCCCTATTAGTGCCGAGATGTCTTCCATTGCATTCTTAAGGGCCTCGGTCAGGGTCGTTATCATCATAGCTGCGTCTGAGTTCGTCTGCTGGGCCCCTGTATGCGGAGAATCCTGCAGCCTTGAGGTTTCCCAAGCTTCTCTTCCCTGAGTAAGGTTTACTACTCTCGCTAGGTTTGGAATTGCTACGAGCGGTACAGGACTAGGCTGGTTGCTTTGGGGCACCGGGTGGAACCTGTTTATTAGACTGACAGGTGCTAAGCTAACCGGGGTGAGGGTAACCTGGATAATTAGCTGCTGAGATAATAACGGTGGTCTGAGCACTGTTGGGTACCAACTTGTGCTGGTTGCTAACAACATCTAACCGGTTAGCCTCCAGGCTTGTGGACGCTAGTGGGGTCATTGCTACGGAGTTAATAGTGTCAATGGCGCTAATTAAACTAGTGGGGGGGAAGCTAATTGTACTAGCCTTTGGGCTTACAAACACAGTTTGTGTTGCAGGTGCTATACTGCTATAGCTGGGATGAATGTTGCTAGTTACGCTAATGTGGCTAGCGGGGCTAACGTTGCTAACCTGGCTAGCGGGGCTAACATGGCTAACAAAACTAGCCTGGCAATGTGGCTAACGGCGCTAGCGTGGCTAACCTGTCTAGCAGCCCCAGCATGGCTAACTAAGCCAACCTGGCTAACGGTGTCAACAGTTTCATTTTGAGCCGAAATCAGAGCTCCTTGAGTCACCCGTAACCTAGCAATGGGTTTTTCAACCGGAGCCTCCGCCTTCCCCTCGACCATGTCACTGTAGGCAGCCCGCAGCCACTCATTAAAACTAGCATTCTCCACTTGACCTTGACAGGCGACCCATTGGAGCTTGCTCTCTGAGCTAGCAGTTCCTCCTACCTCGCCCGCTTGTCTGGCTTCCATCTCGTGCATAATCTGCGTGTCATCGTCGCAGTTCCAGGCTACTGGCTGTTTTCTTCCCCACTCCGCTCCTCTTTTTAACTGTTCCACTTTTTCGGATTCTGGTGGTGTAAGTATCCCTCTTGCGAGGTCCATGCTGTATGCTACCGGCTACGTGAGTTTTATCCCACTATTCTGACACCAATGTAGCGTTGTGCGGTGAAGCAGACACAGGACGCAGGGGATAAAGGAGACAGAGCCGAGGTTTCTTTTGCTAGCTCTAATGAGCCCAGATATATTTCCTCGTGCTTCGCACGACAGCTAACCCCGGGGTTGAGACGTCTACCTCAAAACAAATAACAGGGTTGATGAGTCCCACTATTCTCCGCTCTGTGGTCTGTTTCTAGCAGGCACTTGACTATCCTACTCCGTGTCCAGTAGTCAAGAGACCTTCCTGACACCTGTCTCCTCACTCTCTATCCCCCTTTTCCCAACCCACCTCAAAACAAATAACAGGGTTGATGAGTCCCACTATTCTCCGCTCTGTGGTCTGTTTCTAGCAGGCACTTGACTATCCTACTCCGTGTCCAGTAGTCAAGAGACCTTCCTGACACCTGTCTCCTCACTCTCTATCCCCCTTTTCCCAACCCCCTTTTCCCAACCCCCTAGCCATTCCACCAATACCCCAAAGGCACAGACGTCTCCCCCAATCAACTCTCACATGAACTAGTGAATAACAT
Organism: Thymallus thymallus; assembly: GCA_023634145.1. Lineage (NCBI taxonomy): Eukaryota > Metazoa > Chordata > Actinopteri > Salmoniformes > Salmonidae > Thymallus > Thymallus thymallus. The sequence goes on from CM042408.1 coordinate 15,037,963, forward strand.
TGAACTTTAACTAATTAAACCACATTGGATAGCCCAACTCTCTCTCTCCTGCAGCCCCTCCCCTCAGGGTCCCACACCACAGCGTTACAATACGAAATGCTTATAGACCAGGTTGAGTTTGGATAGGCCTACAATACTAACCTCACCAAATGCGTAGTGGAGGCGGAAAGTAGAATAATCTACCTGCATCTAGCTGAGTGGGCGACTTGTAGTGGAACCAGGCATACGATGCATTCCCCGAGACGTAAAGTAGGTTTATCGTGTAGGTTAAAAGTGTCGGGAAGGGGAATTCCGCCAAACCACAGCTCTTATAGGCTATAAACCAAATGAGGGGACGGTGTTTATTCCACTGACGCCAAATAAAGCACAAAGCATCAAAGGTGCTACATTGCTAAGGTAAGTTGGACTTTCAAATTTACAAACAATTATTATTTAATTTAGAATTTATTAACTGAATTATGGTGTCTAAATTACAACATAGATACATGTGGACAGTGTGCTTAGTTATAGACTGACATACTGACTCAATGCAGAGGCGCACTGAGAGTAGCGCTGTGAAGGAACAATGTGTATAGCCTAATGAAAGCAATGTTTTGGCTAAATACCAGTAGGCCTACAATGATTCCCCCTAACTGAAGTGTGGGTTCAATGCAGGTATGACTGGCGTGTTTTTAAGCGGATTTTGTTTTGCGGCGCCATAATCTGGGTTTCATTTCCCTATATATCGAGGAGTTGGTCTAAAAGACAGGATATTTCTCAAGAGCCAGCCGTGTTTTCGCTTTGTGTTTGCCAACGACCGCTCATAGGCTATTTCATAGAGTTTAAGAGATTAAGGTATATTTTTTATTTTATTTCTCAGATTCTGAACACCATGTCAGGGGAGTTCTACCTCTGCTTTCTCACTATGACTCTGTTGCTCTACCTCTCCCATGGCACGGGTAAGTCAGGATGAAAGCGATTACAGTGAAATAGTATAGGCTAAAATGGGTAGAACTGAACAGCAGAGCTCAGCAGCCAGCACAGTGTATTACATGAGACGTGTCACTTGTTATTCAGTTTGAATAACAGGTTGGTTTGAGTGAGGGTACATTCACTTGAAACAAAAAAACAGAAAACCAGCTGTTTTGAATTACAATCCCACATAAAAAATACTACAGTATACTTTAGGATACTATAGTACATACTATATAATTCTGTAGTAATCTATAGTAAACTAGTACACTCTAGAAACCTATACACACTAGGATCCCTCGATCATGTAGTACATACTATAGACTTGTGGTATACTGTAGAATACTATACTACACACTATACTATCCCTCAATCAGGTTTAGTACTTACTTTATAATTTTGTAGTATACTGTAGGATACTATACTACACACTGTAGTATCCCTTGATCATGTAGTGCTTACGTTAGAATGTTGTAGTATGCTGTTTAGAAGACAGTAGTATCCCTCAATCACGTACTGTTTACTTAAGAATGTTTTACTGCTAGCTTTGTCGATGCCGTTTTGATTTGAACTTGCTATCCTTGAGGAGCTCATGCTGGGAATTTCTTCGGAGTTTCCCCTTCGATCATGTAGTGCTTACTATAGAATTTTCTAAATTACTGTAGAATACTATACTCCACACTGTAGTATCCCTTGATTGATTTATTTTATTTTACTATTTAAAAACACAATACAACCACAAATTTGGATACAATGCATTTATAAATTTGTCGAGAATAATTCAAAAAATGTAAAAAAAAATATTTTCATTGTGTTGCTATGTAGTTCAAACATCAAACATTACACATTTACACCTACAAATACTATAATATACTATAGTCTAAATACTGTAGTATTACTATATTAATATACTGTAGTATTTACTGTAGTGTTTTTGCGGACATGACTGTAGTATAATTTAGTATTCACTGTAGTGTTTTTGCGAATATTACTGTAGTATACTGTTGTATTCACTGTAGTGTTTATTATAGTGTTTTGCGGACATGACTGTAGTATACTGCAGTATTTACTGTAGTGTTTTTACGTACATGACTGTGGTATACTGTAGTATTTACTGTAGTATTTTTGTGGACATAACTAGTAACACCTGCCGACTAGGTTTTTGTTTTCTTTTTAGGAGGTAGATCAGCTTTAATATTGCAAATAGATTGTGGCTTCCATCATTGTAATTGTATGTGCCACTCCTGCATATATACCTCCTGACAAAACAAGGCGAACTGGCAACAGACAAACAGAAAATGCAGGTATAAATACACAAGATAATGGGGAAAAATGGGAGACACCTGGTGGTGGGTGGAGACAAGCACAAGACAGGTGCAACAGATCAGGGTTATATTATGATATTATATATATTACATTATATAATATTATATTATATATAAATAGGGCCGTTTAATTTTGTCTGGCTTGCCGTTCCATATAAAATTCTATATTTTTTGCTCTTATAATTTAAAAAACAAGTCGCAAATAGGTAAACTGGGATAGGAGTTAATCAGGGTGATTCGTTTCACAAATAGACAGGTATTTTCCTTTCCATGGTAGCAAGAGCTTATCTATTTTTGTTAACTTTCTATTAAAATGTATTGTAGTGAGATAATGTATTTCTTTCAGGATATGAATACTGAGTATGTCCACTTCACCGTCAGACCATTTTATTGGTAAACTACACAGTAATGTAAAAGTTGTCTTTTTTAGTGATCCAATACGTAATATTGTACACTTTGGTTGTAATCCTGAGAGGTTAAAACAATTATTTAGATCCTCTATGAGGCTGCGGAAGGATCTAAGTTGTGGATTGAAAAGGAAACATGAATCAGCATACAATGACACCTTTGTTTTTAAGACCTTGATTTCTAGCCCCAAGTTCCAAGATGATCAAAAACAGTGACAAACAATCCTGTACTTCTGATGGTAGAAAATAAAGAACAGTTAACCACTGCATTTACATTAACAATAGATATACAAATAACTTTACTTAAAGGAAGTTACCTTATTGGAGGGCACTGACAATAAACTGCTTGGACCTCAAACCAGCAAAGCCTCTCCAAACAAACCAACTGAAAACAAAAGGGCATTATTGCAGTGGCTTTACATAATGAACATCTTGAATAGTGTCACACAGTAGCACTTCATTTTAAGCGGTCCTTATTACAGTGTAATAGATAGATAGATAGATAGATAGATAGATAGATAGATAGATAGATAGATAGATAGATAGATAGATAGATAGATAGATAGATATAATTTCTTTGTCAAGCAGCTACAACAAAACATAGGGCTGGTGCAAAATGCCAGAACGAAAATACACAAAAGACAGATGTCTGGAGTAAAAAAAAGAAAAGACATTGCATAGTATGGGGTGGTTGGAAATACTTAAATAGCTAAAAAAAAATTGTATGATATGAGTGAGGGTAATACTAGTTTACTTAATAGACATACTGGTTAAATGAACAGGTAAGTGAATATTTTGCATGGTTAAATTAACTGTACAGGTAAATATACAGTTAAATTTACAGGTAAGTAGGTAAGTGTGACTAGGGTTTTCAATTTGTCAGAGCTAATGGTGGGAGGCTTCGGTGGCTAAGACCCCGTAATGGGTGGAGGAAAGACCTGAGAAGCCTCAGGCTCCAACTTGTTAAATGTTTCTGTCGGCTGAATGAGCGACACCGGTTGAACATGACCACTGCATTTCTTCTCAGAAGCCCTGAGAAAATTGTCCGGCTGCGGGGACTGCGAGGGAATTTATACTAGTAACTGTACTTACTGGTGGCACAGACGTGATTTCATCCTTTCCTACACTTAAATTGCCATTGCCTAACGATTGCGTCTGAAGCTGGGCTTGCAGCGAGGCTATCCTCGCCATAAGGCGATAGTTTTCCTATATGTTATGAGTACAGTGACTGCAATTAAAGTCAGATGGCATAGTGTTAATAATGTTACTACTTTGCTTCGGCTGGTGGAAGTCCTTAACTATGTCCAGATAAAGCGTCCGGGGTAAAAAAAAAGTAGACAGAGGAAAAAAACAAAATAACTAAGAGGTTTTTAAATGTGTTGCACAGCGGCACAGAGACAAATGACAAGCTCAAAACATACTACAACGCTGTGTACTACGCCCTTCACAGAACAGCGCAAACTGTCTCTAACCAGAATAGAATGAGGAGTGGGAGGCCCAGGTGCACAACTGAGCAAGAGGACAAGTACATTAGTGTCTAGTTTGAGAAACAAATGCCTCACAAGTCCTCAACTGGCAGCTTCATTAAATAGTACCCGCAAAACACCAGTCTCAACGTCAACAGTGAAGACGCGACTCCGGGATGCTGGCCTTATAGGCAGAGTTGCAAAGAAAAAGCCATTTCTTCCTCTGTCCAGTGTCTGTGTTATTTTGCCATTCATATTTTCTTTTTATTGGCCAGTCTTGTGTGTATATTTTAAAGTAACCTATTTTAATTATTGTCAAGTGGAGTTAAAGTGAATATGAAAATAATCCAATTAAAATGTTAATTATAGTAGTTAAATTAAACAATGTTAATGAGTTGACTTGAGTTATTTATTTTATTTTATTTCACCTTTATTTAACCAGGTAGGCCAGTTGAGAACAAGTTCTCATTTACAACTGCGACCTGGCCAAGACAAAGCAAAGCAGTGCGACAAAAAACAACACAGAGTTACCCATGAGAATAAACGTACAGTCAATAACACAATAGAGAATCTATATACAGAGTGTGCAAATGTAGTGCAAAATGCAGTAAGGTTAGGAAGGTAGGACAATAAATAGGCCATAGTGGTGAAATATGTTACAAATTAGAATTAACACTGGAGTGATAGATGTGCAAATGATAATGTGCAAATAGAGATACTGGAGTGCAAAATGAGCTAAAATAATAAATATGGGGATGAGGTAGTAGGGTGGGCTATTTACAGAAGGGCTATATACAGGTGCAGCGATCGATAAGCAGCTCTGGCAGCTGATGCTTAAAGTTAGTGAGGGAGATAGGAACCTCTAGCTTCAAGGACTTTTGCAATTCGTTCCAGTCATTGGCAGCAGAGAACTGGAAGGAATGGCGGCCAAAGGAGGTGTTGGCTTTGGGGGTAACCAGTGAAATATACCTACAGAGAGTCACCAGCAGCGAGAGCGACATCGTTGATGTATATAGAGAAAAGGGTTGGCCCAAGAATTGAACCCTGTGGCACCCCCATAGAGACTGCCAGAGGACCGGACAATAGGCCCTCCGATTTGACACAGTGAACTCTGTCTGAGAAGTAGTTGGAGAACCAGGCAAGGCAGTCACTTGAGAAACCAAGGCTGTTGAGTCTGCCAATAAGAATGCAGTGATTGACAGAGTCGAAAGCCTTGGCCAGGTCGATGAAGACGGCTGCACAGTACTGTCTTCTATCGATGGTGGTTATGATATCGTTTAGTACCTTGAGCGTAGCTGAGGTGCACCCATGACCAGCTCGGAAACCAGATTGCATAGCAGAGAAGGTACGGTGGGATTCGAAGTGGTCAGTGATCTGTTTATTAACTTGGCTTTCGAAGACTTTAGAAAGGCAGGGCAGGATGGATATAGGTCTATAACAGTTTGGGTCTAGAGTGTCTCCCCCTTTGAAGAGGGGGATGACCGCGGCAGCTTTCCAATCTCTAGGGATCTCAGACGATATGAAAGAGAGGTTAAACAGGCTAGTAATAGGGGTTGCAACAATTTTGGTGGATAATTTTAGAAAGAAAGGGTCCAGATTGTCTAGCCCAGCAGATTTGTAGTGGTCCAGATTTAGCAGCTCTTTCAGAACATCAGCTGTCTGGATTTGGGTGAAGGAGAAGCGGGGGGGGGGCTTGGGCAGGTTGCTGTGGGGGTACAGAGCTGTTGGCCGGGGTAGGGGTAGCCAGGTGGAAAGCATGGCCAGCCGTAGCAAAATGCTTATTGAAATTTTTGATTATCGTGAATTTATCGTGGTGACAGTGTTTCTTAGCCTCAATGCAGTGGGCAACTGGGAGGAGATGCTCTTATTCTCCAGTGTCCCAGAACTTTTTGGAATTAGTACTACAGGATGCAAATTTCTGTTTGAAAAAGCTGGCCTTTGCTTTTCTAACTGACTGTGTGTATTCGTTCCTGACTTCCCTGAAAAGTTGCATATCGCGGGGGCTATTCGATGCTAATGCAGTGCGCCACAGGATGTTTTTGTGTTGGTCAAGTACAGTCAAGTCTGGGGTGAACCAAGGAATATATCTGTTCTTAGTTCTAAGTTTTTTTGAAAGGGGCATGCTTATTTAGGATGGTGAGGAAAGCACTTTTAAAGAACAACCAGGCATCCTCTACTGACAGGATGAGGTCAATATCCTTCCAGGATACCTGGCCAGGTCGATTAGAAAGGCCTGCTCGCAAAAGTGTTTTAGGGAGCGTCTGACAGTGATGATCTGTGAAAATATTGCAGACATATAGGCCCAAAAGGCTAAATAAGGCTTAACTATTAGTGTGATACGAAGGAATAGCAGTAGGCATATAGGCCTACCTAAACTTTGACAAGTGTTTTCACCAGTAGACCTAGTGGAAGTAACATTTAGTCACTTTAGATGAGAATGGCTTTTCTTCAATAGGTCTACATATACTTCACCTTCCAATTTCTTACTAGGCCAAGTTTAGTAGCCTGGTCTTATAGACTATTCCTAACATAGTAAAGTACATCCGGAACACCAATATTTGTATGATAGGTTACATTTAGTATAGTTACATAAGACAGAAGCTTACTTAAGGCAAAATCGCGTATAACGAGAACGTCTAGATGCGTGTTTGAATCTCATCATGGACAATTTTTGCAAATTAGCATCTTTGCAACTACCTACTACTATTTAGCTACTTTGCAACTACTTAGCATGTTAGCTAACCCTTCCCCTAACTCTAAACCTAACCTTCAACCCTTTTAGCTAACCCAGCGTTTTCCAAACCCCAAGGAGTGCACATTTGGTTTATACACTAGCAGTACACAGCTGATTCAAATAATCAATTCATTGTCAAGCTTTGATTATTTTCATCAGCTGCGTAGTGCTAGGGAAAAAAACAAAACATGCACCCCTTGGGGTCCCCAGGACCGAGTTTGGGAAATGCTGAGCTAACCCTAACCCCCAGCCTAGCTAATGTTAGCATTACCCCCCTAGCCACTTAGCTAACATTAGCAACAACAACTTGGAATTCGTAACATAGAAAATTTACAGTTCGTAACATATTCTACGTTTTGCAAAATTGTATCATATTGAAGAATTGCAATTCGTAACATCATCATATGAAATGGATGATGGACATCTACAAACATACAGTAACATTCGAAATGGAACATATACTTTTATTTTTATTTATAACATTTAACTTTAACTCATTAAACCACATTGGATAGCCCAACTCTCTCTCTCCTGCAGCCACTCCCCTTCGGCCCGTACACCCACACCAAGTTTCCTCCTTGGTAGTGAGTGCCCCTAGTGTGTTGGTCGTAGGCCCTTTTTTGCCTCATTCGCACCTCCAGAGCCTGCTTCCTCGCAAACCCATGTGCCACTTCCAACCTCTCCCTTAGTTGTTGGGCATATTCAGGTCCTGCCGGTGCTTGGGGTGTATCTGGAGGCTGGCCATACACTAGTGCAGGTGGCGTGCGAAGCTCCCTCCCTAACATCAGAAGAGCGGGTGTGCATCCGGTTGACTCCTGCGTGGCTGACCTGTAAGCCAACAAGACCAGAGGTAACTGCAAATCCCAGTCTTTTTGATCTTTTGCAACCACCAGGGCAAGCTGTGCGCCCAGGGTGCGGTTAAACCTCTCCACCAGACCGTCACTCTGGGGCCGGAGGGGAGTGGTGCGGGTCTTGTGGATAGCGAGCTGTCTGCACATCTCAGCGAAGAGTTGGGCCTCAAAGTTCCCCCCCTGGTCAGAGTGGAGTTCGGCCAGAACGCCAAACCGGCTGAACATCCCTTCGATGAGCACTTCACAGACCGTGGCGGCTTCCTGGTCAGGGACAGAATAGGCTTCTGGCCACTTGGTGAAATAGTCCATAGCTACCACTACAAAGCGGTTGCCCCGGGGCGTGCGTGGAAAGGGCCCAAGAACGTCGACGGCAACCCGGTCCATGGGTGCCCCGACCTGATATTGTTGGAGAGGGGCTTTGCTCTGGCCCGCTGGCCCTTTACGTGCTCTGCATGGGTCACACCGTCGACAGTAGGTCTCCACGTCTCGCCGACACGTTACCCAGTAAAAGGAGTGCTGCACTCTCTGGAGTGTTTTGTTGATCCCGAAGTGGCCAACTCCAGGCTGACCATGGTGGTGGGCTAGCACTTCCTGTCTGCGGCTATGTGGGACCACCACTTGCCACTTCTCCCTCCCCGTGGCTGGTTCTTTCCACCTCCTGCAGAGCATTCCATCCCGGAGACTGAGCCCATCCCATTGGGACCACAACCCCCTTACAGTCGGCCCAGCAGCAGCAACCTCCGGCCACCTTGGGTGTCGGCCTTCTTCAAGCCACTCCATCACTTCCTTTAGCTCCGGATCTTCCCGCTGTTCTGAGGCCCAGTCAGTCGGGTCGTCCAGATGCAGTGCCATGCATCTTGCCTCATTTTCCTTCACCGCCTCGCTGTCCCTGGCTTCTGCCCTACTGCAATGTGAGCAATCTGACCCACAAGGGCATCTGGACAGCCCGTCCGCGTTGGTGCTCTGGCCCCCAAGTTAACCGGCCGTTCTTCTTGGTCAACCGGTTAAGTGGAGCTGCTTTCGTGGAGAATCCTGAAATGAATCGGCGGTAGTACGAGGCCAGCCCTAGGAAAGACCTCAGCTCGGTAATGCTACTGGGAGTTGGCCAATCTCGAACAGCCCTGACCTTGCTCTCTTCCGTGGCCACTCCGCCTCCACTGATCTTGTGACCCAGAAAGATCAACTCCTTCCGCATCAGCTTGCACTTTTCTGGGTGTAACTTGAGCCCGGCTTGTTGAATCTTTGACAAAACTGTGTTTAGAGTTGCCAAGGCTGTGTCAAAGTCCGATCCGTGAACAAGCACATCATCAAGGTACACGTGTAGATTTGACTCTCTCCATGAGCCTCTCGAAGGTTGCTGGTGCTTTCGGAAGTCGACACAATAGCGCCATGTTCCATCTTTCTTGCGCACCAGTACCATCGGGGACATCCATGGGCTGTCAGACGGTTCGACCACCCTCGCCTCCTGCATCTCCTTCAAACACTGGTCTGCTGCGCCCTGCTTCATGAGAGGCAGCCGTCGCAGCCGCTGACGTACAGGTTGAGCTGTACCTGTGTCAATCTCATGTTGCACTACGTGGGTCATGTTCCATGTCTGTGGGTGACGTAGTGAATGCTGCTCTGTGTTTGTAGATAATGTCCCATAGCTGTTGTTGTTTTGTTGACAGCCCCTCTTTGTTCTGTTCCAACACTGTCCTAGCGGTCTCTTCCACCACATGGTCTGTTGTCGCTCCACGCACTGTTGCTGTGTTGGCTGCCGGTTCAGTGACGGATTGGGGCTCTGGGTAGGGACAGTGCTGTCCGGGTACGGGCTGCAGTGAATGATCCGGCAACACTGATTGGTGTGTCAGGCAAGCCCCAGGTGGTGCTACTGCGGTGTCCGCACAGGTTTCCGTTCTGCGTCCCAAGGATGGTGTTGCGCGTGCTTGGGGCAAGGGTTGCGGCCCCGGCTGCTCTTTGGGAGGCCTGCTCAAACATGGCGTAGGACATGCTAATGGATACGTAAAACTATTTCCCAGTGACACTGTATTCTGAACTAGGTCTAGTACACACTCCGTAGCCCTCAGAAAATCTATACCCAGTAGGCATGGTTCTGGAATTTCAGCTACCCATGCCAGATGAGGAAACGTCTGATTCCCTATTCTGATGTTGACCTTGCAACGCCCTAGCATAGTGGCCCTATCCCCCGTAACTGTCATCAACGGGAGGGTTGTGGGTAGCAACGTTTGTTGTTCCCCTAACAGGTCGGGCCGGATGAGGGTGACTGTGGAGCCAGTGTCCACCAGAGCATTGACCTGTCGCCCCTCAACTTCTACTAGCATGTGACACTCCTCTAGTCGTTCCTGCGACGCCATAGCGCTAACTCCTAGAACACAGTTATTTATAGCCAATGTGGTTGGGAATGGTACTGCATCAGGGACGGGGATACTTCCGCTACGCCGTCCCTGAACCGTTTCCAGACAAAGGCTGGCGGTAGTTGGGGCCAACATTCATGGGGCAGTGGTACTGGATGTGGCCACATCGCCAACAGGTCTGGTGTTGTGGGTCAGATAGAACCTGAGCTGGGCGGGCTACGGGGGTTCTGGTGGGTTGCTGCGGGGGTTGTAACCTTCGTGGGCAGTTAGGGAACTGTTGGTTGGGGTTTGACTCCATCCCCTCCCCCAAAATATGCTCTACTTCCTGGGCGCGCTCTAGCGTGTCCTCCCAGGACAGGGGGTTGCTGAGACGGACTTGCTGTCGCAGGAGATGAGGCGTTAGACCACTGATAAATGCCTCCTTAGCTAAGATGAAACGCTGCTCCTCATTGAACTCTGGAAATGATTTGCGGGCTAGGTGGCATAACTCTGCAGCATAAACCCCAAGCTTTTCCCCATCTTTGCGGACTCTTTCGTTGAACTCTTTCGCTTCTGAGTTGGACGTTGGGTCTCCAAACTGCCTCTCTACGGCCCGGGCTATTGCTAGTGGGTCAGTGAAGTCTGTGGGAGTGAGGTCCAATAGCACTCGACGGGCTTCTCCCTCTAGCGCAGCAGCCAACTGCACTGAAACTGAGTCCAATAGGTCTCCCACACTGTGTTACCGTCATAGCGCCCCACCTTCACCTTGTTCCGCTGCGAAACATCCCTATTAGTGCCGAGATGTCTTCCATTGCATTCTTAAGGGCCTCGGTCAGGGTCGTTATCATCATAGCTGCGTCTGAGTTCGTCTGCTGGGCCCCTGTATGCGGAGAATCCTGCAGCCTTGAGGTTTCCCAAGCTTCTCTTCCCTGAGTAAGGTTTACTACTCTCGCTAGGTTTGGAATTGCTACGAGCGGTACAGGACTAGGCTGGTTGCTTTGGGGCACCGGGTGGAACCTGTTTATTAGACTGACAGGTGCTAAGCTAACCGGGGTGAGGGTAACCTGGATAATTAGCTGCTGAGATAATAACGGTGGTCTGAGCACTGTTGGGTACCAACTTGTGCTGGTTGCTAACAACATCTAACCGGTTAGCCTCCAGGCTTGTGGACGCTAGTGGGGTCATTGCTACGGAGTTAATAGTGTCAATGGCGCTAATTAAACTAGTGGGGGGGAAGCTAATTGTACTAGCCTTTGGGCTTACAAACACAGTTTGTGTTGCAGGTGCTATACTGCTATAGCTGGGATGAATGTTGCTAGTTGCGCTAATGTGGCTAGCGGGGCTAACGTTGCTAACCTGGCTAGCGGGGCTAACATGGCTAACAAAACTAGCCTGGCAATGTGGCTAACGGCGCTAGCGTGGCTAACCTGTCTAGCAGCCCCAGCATGGCTAACTAAGCCAACCTGGCTAACGGTGTCAACAGTTTCATTTTGAGCCGAAATCAGAGCTCCTTGAGTCACCCGTAACCTAGCAATGGGTTTTTCAACCGGAGCCTCCGCCTTCCCCTCGACCATGTCACTGTAGGCAGCCCGCAGCCACTCATTAAAACTAGCATTCTCCACTTGACCTTGACAGGCGACCCATTGGAGCTTGCTCTCTGAGCTAGCAGTTCCTCCTACCTCGCCCGCTTGTCTGGCTTCCATCTCGTGCATAATCTGCGTGTCATCGTCGCGGTTCCAGGCTACTGGCTGTTTTCTTCCCCACTCCGCTCCTCTTTTTAACTGTTCCACTTTTTCGGATTCTGGTGGTGTAAGTATCCCTCTTGCGAGGTCCATGCTGTATGCTACCGGCTACGTGAGTTTTATCCCACTATTCTGACACCAATGTAGCGTTGTGCGGTGAAGCAGACACAGGACGCAGGGGATAAAGGAGACAGAGCCGAGGTTTCTTTTGCTAGCTCTAATGAGCCCAGATATATTTCCTCGTGCTTCGCACGACAGCTAACCCCGGGGTTGAGACGTCTACCTCAAAACAAATAACAGGGTTGATGAGTCCCACTATTCTCCGCTCTGTGGTCTGTTTCTAGCAGGCACTTGACTATCCTACTCCGTGTCCAGTAGTCAAGAGACCTTCCTGACACCTGTCTCCTCACTCTCTATCCCCCTTTTCCCAACCCCCTTTTCCCAACCCCCTAGCCATTCCACCAATACCCCAAAGGCACAGACGTCTCCCCCAATCAACTCTCACATGAACTAGTGAATAACATTGAACTTTAACTAATTAAACCACATTGGATAGCCCAACTCTCTCTCTCCTGCAGCCCCTCCCCTCAGGGTCCCACACCACAGCGTTACAATACGAAATGCTTATAGACCAGGTTGAGTTTGGATAGGCCTACAATACTAACCTCACCAAATGCGTAGTGGAGGCGGAAAGTAGAATAATCTACCTGCATCTAGCTGAGTGGGCGACTTGTAGTGGAACCAGGCATACGATGCATTCCCCGAGACGTAAAGTAGGTTTATCGTGTAGGTTAAAAGTGTCGGGAAGGGGAATTCCGCCAAACCACAGCTCTTATAGGCTATAAACCAAATGAGGGGACGGTGTTTATTCCACTGACGCCAAATAAAGCACAAAGCATCAAAGGTGCTACATTGCTAAGGTAAGTTGGACTTTCAAATTTACAAACAATTATTATTTAATTTAGAATTTATTAACTGAATTATGGTGTCTAAATTACAACATAGATACATGTGGACAGTGTGCTTAGTTATAGACTGACATACTGACTCAATGCAGAGGCGCACTGAGAGTAGCGCTGTGAAGGAACAATGTGTATAGCCTAATGAAAGCAATGTTTTGGCTAAATACCAGTAGGCCTACAATGATTCCCCCTAACTGAAGTGTGGGTTCAATGCAGGTATGACTGGCGTGTTTTTAAGCGGATTTTGTTTTGCGGCGCCATAATCTGGGTTTCATTTCCCTATATATCGAGGAGTTGGTCTAAAAGACAGGATATTTCTCAAGAGCCAGCCGTGTTTTCGCTTTGTGTTTGCCAACGACCGCTCATAGGCTATTTCATAGAGTTTAAGAGATTAAGGTATATTTTTTATTTTATTTCTCAGATTCTGAACACCATGTCAGGGGAGTTCTACCTCTGCTTTCTCACTATGACTCTGTTGCTCTACCTCTCCCATGGCACGGGTAAGTCAGGATGAAAGCGATTACAGTGAAATAGTATAGGCTAAAATGGGTAGAACTGAACAGCAGAGCTCAGCAGCCAGCACAGTGTATTACATGAGACGTGTCACTTGTTATTCAGTTTGAATAACAGGTTGGTTTGAGTGAGGGTACATTCACTTGAAACAAAAAAACAGAAAACCAGCTGTTTTGAATTACAATCCCACATAAAAAATACTACAGTATACTTTAGGATACTATAGTACATACTATATAATTCTGTAGTAATCTATAGTAAACTAGTACACTCTAGAAACCTATACACACTAGGATCCCTCGATCATGTAGTACATACTATAGACTTGTGGTATACTGTAGAATACTATACTACACACTATACTATCCCTCAATCAGGTTTAGTACTTACTTTATAATTTTGTAGTATACTGTAGGATACTATACTACACACTGTAGTATCCCTTGATCATGTAGTGCTTACGTTAGAATGTTGTAGTATGCTGTTTAGAAGACAGTAGTATCCCTCAATCACGTACTGTTTACTTAAGAATGTTTTACTGCTAGCTTTGTCGATGCCGTTTTGATTTGAACTTGCTATCCTTGAGGAGCTCATGCTGGGAATTTCTTCGGAGTTTCCCCTTCGATCATGTAGTGCTTACTATAGAATTTTCTAAATTACTGTAGAATACTATACTCCACACTGTAGTATCCCTTGATTGATTTATTTTATTTTACTATTTAAAAACACAATACAACCACAAATTTGGATACAATGCATTTATAAATTTGTCGAGAATAATTCAAAAAATGTAAAAAAAAATATTTCCATTGTGTTGCTATGTAGTTCAAACATCAAACATTACACATTTACACCTACAAATACTATAATATACTATAGTCTAAATACTGTATTATTACTATATTAATATACTGTAGTATTTACTGTAGTGTTTTTGCGGACATGACTGTAGTATAATTTAGTATTCACTGTAGTGTTTTTGCGAATATTACTGTAGTATACTGTTGTATTCACTGTAGTGTTTATTATAGTGTTTTGCGGACATGACTGTAGTATACTGCAGTATTTACTGTAGTGTTTTTACGTACATGACTGTGGTATACTGTAGTATTTACTGTAGTATTTTTGTGGACATAACTAGTAACACCTGCCGACTAGGTTTTTGTTTTCTTTTTAGGAGGTAGATCAGCTTTAATATTGCAAATAGATTGTGGCTTCCATCATTGTAATTGTATGTGCCACTCCTGCATATATACCTCCTGACAAAACAAGGCGAACTGGCAACAGACAAACAGAAAATGCAGGTATAAATACACAAGATAATGGGGAAAAATGGGAGACACCTGGTGGTGGGTGGAGACAAGCACAAGACAGGTGCAACAGATCAGGGTTATATTATGATATTATATATATTACATTATATAATATTATATTATATATAAATAGGGCCGTTTAATTTTGTCTGGCTTGCCGTTCCATATAAAATTCTATATTTTTTGCTCTTATAATTTAAAAAACAAGTCGCAAATAGGTAAACTGGGATAGGAGTTAATCAGGGTGATTCGTTTCACAAATAGACAGGTATTTTCCTTTCCATGGTAGCAAGAGCTTATCTATTTTTGTTAACTTTCTATTAAAATGTATTGTAGTGAGATAATGTATTTCTTTCAGGATATGAATACTGAGTATGTCCACTTCACCGTCAGACCATTTTATTGGTAAACTACACAGTAATGTAAAAGTTGTCTTTTTTAGTGATCCAATACGTAATATTGTACACTTTGGTTGTAATCCTGAGAGGTTAAAACAATTATTTAGATCCTCTATGAGGCTGCGGAAGGATCTAAGTTGTGGATTGAAAAGGAAACATGAATCAGCATACAATGACACCTTTGTTTTTAAGACCTTGATTTCTAGCCCCAAGTTCCAAGATGATCAAAAACAGTGACAAACAATCCTGTACTTCTGATGGTAGAAAATAAAGAACAGTTAACCACTGCATTTACATTAACAATAGATATACAAATAACTTTACTTAAAGGAAGTTACCTTATTGGAGGGCACTGACAATAAACTGCTTGGACCTCAAACCAGCAAAGCCTCTCCAAACAAACCAACTGAAAACAAAAGGGCATTATTGCAGTGGCTTTACATAATGAACATCTTGAATAGTGTCACACAGTAGCACTTCATTTTAAGCGGTCCTTATTACAGTGTAATAGATAGATAGATAGATAGATAGATAGATAGATAGATAGATAGATAGATAGATAGATAGATAGATAGATAGATAGATAGATAGATAGATAGATAGATAGATAGATAGATAGATAGATAGATAGATAGATAGATAGATATAATTTCTTTGTCAAGCAGCTACAACAAAACATAGGGCTGGTGCAAAATGCCAGAACGAAAATACACAAAAGACAGATGTCTGGAGTAAAAAAAAGAAAAGACATTGCATAGTATGGGGTGGTTGGAAATACTTAAATAGCTAAAAAAAAATTGTATGATATGAGTGAGGGTAATACTAGTTTACTTAATAGACATACTGGTTAAATGAACAGGTAAGTGAATATTTTGCATGGTTAAATTAACTGTACAGGTAAATATACAGTTAAATTTACAGGTAAGTAGGTAAGTGTGACTAGGGTTTTCAATTTGTCAGAGCTAATGGTGGGAGGCTTCGGTGGCTAAGACCCCGTAATGGGTGGAGGAAAGACCTGAGAAGCCTCAGGCTCCAACTTGTTAAATGTTTCTGTCGGCTGAATGAGCGACACCGGTTGAACATGACCACTGCATTTCTTCTCAGAAGCCCTGAGAAAATTGTCCGGCTGCGGGGACTGCGAGGGAATTTATACTAGTAACTGTACTTACTGGTGGCACAGACGTGATTTCATCCTTTCCTACACTTAAATTGCCATTGCCTAACGATTGCGTCTGAAGCTGGGCTTGCAGCGAGGCTATCCTCGCCATAAGGCGATAGTTTTCCTATATGTTATGAGTACAGTGACTGCAATTAAAGTCAGATGGCATAGTGTTAATAATGTTACTACTTTGCTTCGGCTGGTGGAAGTCCTTAACTATGTCCAGATAAAGCGTCCGGGGTAAAAAAAAAGTAGACAGAGGAAAAAAACAAAATAACTAAGAGGTTTTTAAATGTGTTGCACAGCGGCACAGAGACAAATGACAAGCTCAAAACATAGAGAGGCCACAACACTACATAAAGAGAGACACCACAACACTACATAAATGTTGCGCACTGTGGACAAAGGAACATCTAGATCTCTGGAGATGGACTTGTAACCTTGAGATTGTTGATATCTTTCCACAATTTTGGTTCTCAAGTCCTCAGACAGTTCTCTTCTCCTCTTTCTGTTCTCCATGGCACACACAGAAACACAATGCAAAGACTGAGTCAACTTCTCTCCTTTTTATCTGCTTTCAGATTTTTATATTGCCCACACCTGTTACTTGCCCCAGGTGAGTTTAAAGGAGCATCACATGCTTGAAACAAACTTATTTATCCACAATTTTGAAAGGGTGGCAATAATTTTGTCCGACCCATTTTTGGAGTTTTGTGTGAAATTATGTCAAATTTGCTTTTTTTCCTCAGTTTTTTTGTGTTGTTACAATACACACAAAGGAAATAAACATGTGTATAGCAAAACATGTGTAATTTCAATACAGGGGTGCCAACACTTTTGGCCATGACTGTATATACCTATCTAGAAATGCATTTAGAGTTACAACAAATACATCAAGATAGCTACATTCGGAAAGTATTCAGTCCCCTTTATATTTTTTCCACATTTTGTTACGTTACAGCCTTATTCTAAAATTGATTAAATTGATTAAATTGACACTTTACTCATTACTTTGTTGCAGCACCTTTGGCAGCGATTACAGCCACAAGTCTTCTTGGTTATGACGCTACAAGCTTGGCACGCCTGTATTTGGGGAGTTTCTCCCATTCTTCTCTGCAGATCCTCTCAAGCTCTTTCAGGTTGGATGGGGAGTGTCGCTGCACAGCTATTTTCAGGTCTCTCCAGAGACGTTCGATTGGGTTCAAGTCCGGGTTCTGGCTGGGCCACTCAAGGACATTCAGAGACTTGTCCGAAAGCCACTCCTGCGTTGTCTTGGCTGTGTGCTTAGGGTCATTGTCCTATTGGAAGGTGAACATTCGCCCCAGTCTGAGGTCCTCAGCACTCTGGAGCAGGTTTTCATCAAGGATCTCTCTGTACTTTGTTCCGTTCATCTTTGCCTCAATCCTGACTCGTCTCCCAGTCCCTGCCGCTGAAAAACATCCCTACAGCATGATGCTGCCACCAACATGCTTCACCGTAGGGATGGTGCCAGGTTTCCTCCAGGCGTGACACTTGGCATTCAGGCCAAAGTGTTCAATCTTGGTTTCACCAGACCAGAGAAAGTGGACCCCTGCCTTTTGGCTGACCCATATGTGGTGTCAGGCTGGGTGAAAAAGGGAGATTCCTAGATGTGAAATGTGTGCAGGAGGGCATGGGACAAAGGATCTTGTATCTGAAGAATATTGTGTGACAGGCTAGGAACCAAATATTAGGGGAGGACATGCAGGTACATTTATAAAATTGACATTTTATTTAACTAGGCAAGTCAGTTAAGAACAAATTCTTATTTACATTGACGGCCTAACCCGGACAACACTGGGCCAATTGTGCACCACCCAATCATGGCTGGATGTGATACAGCCTGGATTCAAACCAGGGACTGTAGTGACACCTCTTGCATTGAGATGCAGTGCCTTTGACCGCTGCGCCACTATAGAGCCTATGTAGAGTGTCTGCAGTCGGAGGAATCTGAGATGTGGAAATTAAGGTCATGGTGAATGTTTATGAAGACTCTGTGAAGTATTGGAACTGTGGTGGAAAGCATGAAGCTACAACTTTGGAATGCCCGACAAGGGCGAAAGAGAATGAGTTTGCCAAAGTCAGGGCTGTCCAGAACATTGTGGAGGGAAATTCCAGGAAGATGGACATTATTGTAGATGTGGCAGAGCGGTTCCTGGGACTAAAAGATTTCTCACGGAAGGAGTTACATGAGGCGCTGTCACGAGCAGTGCTGCCCTCTCAGGCCCCAGAGCCTGGGGAGGGAGCTATTGAAGAAATTAGTGTGGGATAGGTTTTGTTAAGTTATTTTTGTTGTATGTAGTTTCCATTTTTACCCCTGTATAGTTGGTGGCGGTAATGCACCATAACTATTGGATGCCAACTGCCGTTAAACTCCACCAAAGAAGAAATGTATAAAACCACCCCTTGGTCATGTACAGGTGAGAGCTTTGTACCTGGAAGGTCCTTAGTGTGTGTATGTATAGGCTGTACGGCGTCGTATACTACAGTCATGTCTGCAAAAACACTGCAGCGATTACTACGGTAAAGTCCGCAAAAACACTACACTGAATACTATAGTATACTACAGTCATGTCTGCAAAACTTCTACAGTGAATACTATAGAATACTACAGTAATGTCCACAAAAACACTACTGTAAATACTATAGTACAGTAGTTCCCAACTCTTTTCAGTTATTGTACCACCAACTAAATGTTGCTCTGCCCGGAGTAACCCTGAAGTACCCCCTCGTGGATTTTACCAGTAGGCCTATGGTCTCAAGGGATACTTGAGAAGACTCATGTGGATAGGCCAAGCACCCCCAGGGGTCCTAGTACCCCTGGTTGGGAACCACTGCTATAGCATACTACAGTCAGGTCCGCAAAAACATTACAGTGAATACTATAGTGTACTATTGTCATGTCCTCAAAAACACTACAGTAAAGTCCGCAAAAACACGACAGTGAAAAGTATAATATAAAGTAAATAAAGTAGTAAAGTAATATGACAGTATTTAGACTTTAAGGATTCTAATGGCTTCTCCTAAACCAACTGCTTGCTTTGATCTTGTCATGAGAATTTCTATCCCAATGTTCTAAATGAACTTTTTAGCTCTATCTGTATCCTGAAGGTTGTAAATTCTTCAGTTTGGTTAAATAATACAGAGAGAGTTCCAGCATTGCAAAATGGTCAGTCTTTTATTCATAGAGAGCTCTGCCGAAAGACAAGACACAAAACACTTTTATAAAATCCAGTCAGCAAAGTCTCCACCCTGTTTTATGGCCTGCAAGTTCTCAGGATCTGCCTTCAAAGACCCTCTTCATGTTATCTCAGTTGCTAATGTTTACCCACACCTCGAAGACCAGGCCCCAATCCTGATGGATGGGGCCCTGTGAACCTTTATGGCCGCATAATCTCCTGCAGGTCTAACAGCTTTCACAAATGGTCTTGTCTCCTTCATTGTCTTAACCACATCCTGACTCCTCTACCAAATGGTAACATTCTAACCTGGTCTGAACATTGTCTATGTTCTCACATTCTTAGAATCATAATCTTGTAATTCTAATACATCTCACACATTACAACGTTTCAGGGTGAAACATCTTAGTCATTAACATTAAACATACAAATTCCTTTATCAATCCACCCTTTGACTAAATTTTCACACTGAAGGTAAATGTATTTACAATCATGTCTCCATGTCTGGAGTCAGTTCTAGTACTACTTCCAGTCATGGCTCTTCACTTTTAAGATTTTCACCATAACCTTCACACATTAGAACTAATAAAAGTTTTGTCTAGTCTCAGGTTGTCAGGGTCGAAATCCTCGTTGTCCACTAGTTCTGGGGGATTGTATTCTTCGTTCCACTGATCAGATTCTGGAATCGGGCCATACTGACAGAACGACAGATATACGGGACCCAAAAGCGGACACGGAGGCAGAGATATGATTGACTGTTTAATATGATATTTGGGGCAGGACAGGTTCGTAGTCAATGACAGGCAATGTTCGTAACCGGGGATCAGAAGGATGGTAGTACAGAGGAGTAGGCAGGCTCGTAATCCGTAATGCAGGCAGAGTTCGTTTGGCAGCAGATCAGATGGTCGAAGGCACATGAGGGGCTAGACAGGAACGTAATCCAACAGGCAGGTAGAGGTCCAAATATCGGGAAACAGACTGGCAGAGTTAGTAATACAGGAGAGTGCTGGAAACGACTGACTAGGCAAGACGATCTGGCAAAACCCCAACAGAACCCAAGGGACTAAATACCCAAACTAATTAATGATGGAGATAGGGTGCACCTGGTGTGGGGAGGGGACAAACACAGACAGGTGAAACATATCAGGACATGACACATACCTCACCATCTGCTGGGCCACTGCATTCTCCAACGCCTTACTCACCAACCCTCGGACACAGGGAACAATACAACAACCACATAATACAAGCATACCCATACAGGCAATAGCTGCCCCCAAAATTGTGGATACTATGGTTTTCCATTTACCAAATATTTCATCAAACCATCCTGTCACATATGTATTCACTCCTGAGTTCTCAGCCCATCCTTCACTTAGAGCTGTCAATCCTGCAAAAGCTCTGGTGTCTTTAGGAATAAATTTACAACAACTGCCCCCCCACCATTCTGCATACTCCACCCATTTCTGCCAGCAACATATCTAGAGCCAACCTATCTTCCCAGGTCATGAGCGAGGTGGCGGATAATTGGTTTGAGATCCCCTTCACTGCATCTTTAACAATTACTGATTGATCCAATCCACATGTTTATTGAACGTCACCCACCAAAAGAACGTTGTCCTGAAACCTTCACCTACTTGATTTATAGCTTCATATTCATCAGGGATCCCCCTAGGAATTCCAATCGCATCAATCCAGATAGGGCTATCCTCATCCTTGGCACAACCCCTCCTACGCCTGATTAAACCTTTCCTTGGTTTCTGGTAACTGATTCTAACTGGCTTAACCAATAGGACTGGGGTGCAGGTACCTACCCACCCTTTTTATAGTGTCTGCCTTATACGTCCTTTACTGGTACACGCCCATCACACATCTGTTACCAGGCTGTAAGGTTTAGTAGTTTCTCCTGTGCCTCTGAACTCAGATCAGTAACATTAACTACTGACTTACTCCATTAAAATCACCCAAATCTCTACTGTCATTCTATAACACTCCCCTGGAGTCAGAGTGAACTAGGGTGGGTTAGCAGCCTCTTTCAATCTCGCCAACCCCATCCCTGTACAGTTTTCACCTCTGTTTTGCTCAGTTAATTTGGTGCTATTTACGTCTATACAGGTATCCTAACCATAGTCATCCGCGCAAGCCCCATACTTGTATAATATCTTCTTGGCTCACTGCCTTCACTTAATATTTTCCCCAAGTATGTTTAAACTGTAGGCCAAAGGTAACTAGCAGTAGGTCCTGTACAGAGGCATAATGCATAAGTATGAACACCTTTCTCTCGATTACATACTCCCACTTAATGGAGAGGTTATCAATATTTATTTTGAAAACCACATCCTGCCTCTCTCTGGCCACTATGTTATAATACTCACTTCCAGTGGAATCCTTATCCTGAGTCATCTGTCTTTTAATTATTCCCATGGTAGAGTTTCATTTTTATTTTTGGTGAGTGGTGGATCTGGATGTATCAAAATTAAGACTGATGCAGCTCAGGGTCCCCCATATTCCCAAGAACCGCCAACCCTCTCCTGCCCTTAGTCAGTCTGCTGAGTACCACCCCATACTCACACCTCTAGGAACACACCACAGTGATGATAGGTCGGGGTAGGGAATCTTCGTTAAGGAGGTAACCCCCGGACCCTATTGGTACTCGGTTCTGCTCCTTAACTCTGTGTGTGTTCAGCAGTGTTTGTATGTGTTTCTTACCTCCTTGCAGTGGGCAACGTGGACCCAGGTCGCTCTCTTTCTGAACATATCTAAATGGCAAATAGGCAGTTTCCAACAAGACCTGGTAGGGCCTTCCCAACAGGGCTGCTTCCAGTCTTTCCTTTTCAATCATTGGACCCACACCCCATCACCTGGTTGGATAGAGTGGGTCACTCTCTCCTTCAGTTCACCTGTAGGTCACAAAATCTTTGACATACTGGTGTGATTAGCAAACAATCTTCTCATGTGTTCAGCCAGAGTATTCTCAGTGTCTATCTCTGCCTACTCTGGTCCTCCTAACTCTCTTCAGAGGAAGATAGCCCATCTCTGTCTGCCGTTACTCTAATGGTCATTAACACTATAGGTACTCATCTTACTAAGTTTCTTCCAGTACTTATATAGGTCTTCCTTAGTCTACTTTTTATTGTTCCATTCATGCGTTTAATTAAACCTGCCGATTGCGGATGACATGAACAATATTTCTTCCTGGTAATATCTAACTTCTATCATAGTCAATCACCATTTCTTTCCTTCACCCCTTGTAAGTTCTATGATCATTACTTTGTGCATATATAACACACCTGGAACAAATTTTTTTTTTTTTTTTAAGTAATTTGTTTTTCCATATGCTACAATCATACTTCCTAATTGTTTTAAGTCATTAATTCTAATTACATATTTCCCCTGTTGATAAATGGCTCCGCCCATATATCACAATTACTACATATCTAAACAAAGACTTTGGTAATATCGGTAAATCACCCTGATGCCAAATATCATTTCAAAGGATTGCCCCTCCCTTTTTCCATATTTCTAATTCTCTCTGTGTGAAGAGCAGAATGTAGCACCCAGGCTCTACAGTAATTAAAACTCATCATCTGTTTATAAATATTGGTACTCCCAAAATCATATTTTTTCTAGAGGGGTTCAGAGTACGCCCTTCTCAAGGTATAGTATGTTTCGAATACCCAACATCAGTTTGCTACAATTGTAGTTTCCTTTTGCTCACTTTATGGCCTTGTTCTGCCATATACTTTAACAACTACAGATTATCCCATCCACATCCTACACCAGTAGGGTTAGCAACTAGAATATCATCTACATCCTACACCAGTAGGGTTAGCCACTAGAATATCATCTACATAAATCAACATGTCTGTTTCCTTTGAGGCTCTAATTTTACTAGATCACTAATAGATAGCTTGTAAAAAATCAGTAGGACTTCCTGTACAGTCTTGCTAAAACCCCTTTATATATGGCAATTTCTTCCCCTAAAAGGTAAACCAAACCACCCTTGGTTAGCGGGATGTACAGGTATGCTAAAAAAACATTTAGCCAAATTCATCATAGTTAGCTAAATATTTTCCCATCTCACTTGACTATTCAGGGTGTATAAATCTGATACACCTAGAGCTCTATCACACTCTGATTCACTCCCTGGAGATCTAATATCATCCTTCAATCATTACTGGGAGCTGCTTGTTTTTTTTGTTTTGTTTTTTCTCTGGAAAACATTAAAAAATTTAACTATGCTTAGCTTGATCCTGTTTTCCATTCTGCTTGTGATGGATCACATTAACTTCTACCAATGATGCAGTCCCCCATACTCCCACCAATGTTTTCTTAACAGCTTCTACTCATTACAGGTCTCATTCCAGTGAGGAATACCATCTTTAACTGCTCTCTGTCCATGGTTTATACACATCTAATGTGGGCACTGCCCCATCTATGCCTGCTAATGGATTAGTTAGGCTATCAATGGGCACTGGTTTGAGGGAGACCTCCTGTTACCTCCAACTCCCTTGCCTCCCTGTCTCACCAATAGTTCCTTTAAAATTTCTGTGAGTCCTATCTCTTCATCTGTCTCATCCCCCTCTCCCCCCTGAGGTCCCTCAGTTTCCCTCTGATTAGGATAGGGGGTTGGGGTCCCTCACAACTACTACTTTATCATCTGGATTCTCCCTCTTTGCCCAATCTACTACTACTTTCAATCCAAAATCATCTATGGGTGGCCGTGGGTTCTGACTTCAACTGTTCTTTCTTACTCTCAGACTTCATAAAATATTACTTTTAATACAATCTATAATTAACCTTCAAAACTACCTATACCAAAATTACTTCTTTAATCAATCCTTCATCAACAAATCCTTAGGACTATAACTTAGAAGGTATGGCTTCCAGCTCACTCTCTCTGTCATTAGTCAGGTCCCACTTCTAAGTTTCTCTCTCCAATTCAACTCTCATCTATATCTGCCAATATTATAGACTATACTAGTCTCCCTCTGGTATTCATTATCAATCTATTATCCATTACCCACTTCCCTCAGAACCTCCATTCCTCTGAGGTATCTTTCCACTAGGGATATGTGTAAACTCAACTTTTCACCTATATAATCTCCAATTCTGTGGTCCCAACTCCTTCTCCTTGCTGACATTTACAAATAGCTAACTCCTCTAGTAGGAGTACAGTATCCAAAAGATTCAAAATCAACTGAGCATGTGTAATAGTCACCATTCCCCTGTTCATCCTTTGTGCAGCAAATATATGTATCTGTGTAAATGGTAACTATTTTCCCTCTACCCAAACAACATGCACAAGTAAGAGCCACTATTTCTGTCTGTTATTCAGAATCATTTATAGGTAAAATTCAGCTTCCAAAATGTCTGTCTCTGCTCTGACTTTCTTAGGGTCAAGAGGTTGACTAGGCTCTTGCCTCACTCATCATGTCCCCTAGTTCTTTAGACATCTGATCTGATAGTGGAGAACCAGTTTTTCTCTTGGTCTGCAGGGTACCTAACCTCCCCCCAGGTCAAATCTTCAGTAAACATTCAGGGTTTATGGATAGACTCCCAACTTATCTCTACAGAACGGAGGGGGCCTCAATAGGCTTGCCTCCTCCTCCCCTCTGTCCAATGTTCAAAATGTCCCTCCATAAAACTATCACAAATTGTAAACCACTCGGTTTCTCCTGTCCTCCAGTATTTTCCTAATAGCCCATCTAATCTGGAATAACTAGACCAGAATTGTTTCCCTCCTAATAGCATCCATGTTAATTCTCTAACATATGGTGTTTCAAACCTCCAAGAATTAACCTCTTTCATTTTTAAGTACTGAACTAATCAGCTATTCCACATAAAGTATCTCCATGGTTCTAATATTATCCATATTATTTTACTTACATCTATTTCCCTATCAACACACCCTTTCAGTATTCAATTACTTAAAAACTATTCCCTTCTAAATTATAATGATTGGATTCTCCATCGTCCTCATTCTCACCACAGACACAACCCCATCCCCCACATTTGTTTCTTATCCAGCTCAAACGTTGAAACCGCAGCTCAGGCAAACGCCCTTCCTTCAAACGTTTAAGATCCACCAGAATTATAACTCCACCATCCACTAGGGTCGTACTACATGTATTGTAACCTAAAATGCCAATTCGTTTCTCATGTCAGTCAATATATAATACCATATATTACACACAACCTCGGTTAATGAGGAGTAAAATTTATATTATGGGGAAAGAAAAACCCGCGGTACTAAATGCTTTCCAACTCACCATTCACCTATAAACTGAGTAGTCATCTACTTCAAAATGAATGCGGCCCGATTGAACAGATAATTCAACAATTTTACGTGCGCTAGCCAACCCTGCTACTATGGAAATAGTCTAGATCATTACTCTAACTTCCCCAAGCAAAGCTCCTTTGGGAAATGGCCCTAAAATAGTTTCAAAAAGTTCACTCAATATAGCCAACCTAGACTCCTAAATACCTATAACCATTTTATCATATCTTACTAAAGTTTATCGCGACGCAGCCTCTGTCCGTAGTTAGTTAAAGTTAACCTACCCAATATGAAAAAAACTATCCGACACCCAGCCCTTGATCAACGTTACTAGCAATATTTATCAACACAATTAGTTATTCCCACACAGGGACAAACTCTTCGCTTACCTACATCAACACAATGAGTTATTCCCACGCAGACAAACTCTTCGCTTACCTACATCAACACAATGAGTTATTCCCACGCAGACAAACGTTTCGCTTACAGTTCCTCGCAAGACATACAACAATCAGAGACAAACAATGCCACGTTTAAATGGCCGGACATGTTGGTTCCTACCGTTCAACACAATCAGGACAAACTCGTCAGTTTATCGTCCTGTCCTTTCAACATAAAACTACATTATTACAATACCGGTTCACACTGCAGTTACAACACAAATAACACAATTCTACAGCTTAAATTCACAATACCATTAACTTGGATAACGCTCCCACAGCGGGGTTTCAATATCAAACTTACCTTCTTCGCAGTCTCCACTCTTCACCTGGAATAATTATTTTATGACTTTTAGTAGATCACTAGGTCTCACATGTATACGGGTTAAATAATGTATTAAATTATTGTGCCGTTCCTTATGACTTTTGACTGATTAGTATTACTACCTCACATATCGATAATTATTTCCTTCGTCCGCTCATGTTAAATAGGTTACCTCACCTCCTTATTAACCCCTTCTGCCTGCTGTTTCCTCACATTATATCCACAAGTTTTATGTATCAACACACCTTAGTTTCAATTACTCCATATTTGACCTCCCATCAAATCCATTTTCCTTCCTCCACTGAGGATCCTAATAATGTTCCTCCTATCCTTAGACTCCAAGTCTCTCATTCCCTGGTTAGTTTCCAGGACCGTTTTTGAGGATTTAATTCCCATGGAAGTAAAAGAGGACACCTCACCTATTAAAGTTCACCCCCGTCCTATGCTTTACTGGAATACTAGCGCGTGGTTTTCTCCAGATAAACGTCTAAAAACGAAAGTTCACTTTCTTTCTGTATTCCTACTGACGATCCCAGATCGCCTCGATACAGAGTAGTTACTTTCCTCCTGTATTCCTACTGACGATCCCAGATCGCCTCGATACAGAGTAGTTTATATTGGTAGTTTCAATCTACCTGGAGTCTTTTCGGACCCCGTTCCGTTTTGGCTCCAAACCCAATTCCTATCTTCCAATTGCATGGAATACTTCGTTGCCTTTAAAACTTTTCTCCACACAAAATTCTAAAGATAGGTCACCAGGATGGACAGCCCCTAGTGGATATGGAATAGTTTAACACCTAGATCACATCAAAACCGTTAATTTAATGCAATCATACAGGTATTATTCCCCCAAATCCGTATGAATAAAAATGACTGACCGTATCCCTGCAGCTGGGACTAAATGTTGGTTGGATCTCGTCACTGTTTGACTGTCGCATCCAGTTTTCCACCGGCCTGAAATAACCCTCAATTTCAGAGGTCAGGACTTTATAATACGGATGTTAGATCCGCCCGTGCACGGTTTCGGTGTGTCCCTGGCACGACAGCAACAAGTATGGAGAATCCGGCTCGAAGGACCAAATGTCATGAGAATTTCTATCCCAATGTTCTAAATGAACTTTTTAGCTCTATCTGTATCCTGAAGGTTGTAAATTCTTCAGTTTGGTTAAATAATACAGAGAGAGTTCCAGCATTGCAAAATGGTCAGTCTTTTATTCATAGAGAGCTCTGCCGAAAGACAAGACACAAAACACTTTTATAAAATCCAGTCAGCAAAGTCTCCACCCTGTTTTATGGCCTGCAAGTTCTCAGGATCTGCCTTCAAAGACCCTCTTCATGTTATCTCAGTTGCTAATGTTTACCCACACCTCGAAGACCAGGCCCCAATCCTGATGGATGGGGCCCTGTGAACTTTTATGGCCGCATAATCTCCTGCAGGTCTAACAGCTTTCACAAATGGTCTTGTCTCCTTCATTGTCTTAACCACATCCTGACTCCTCTACCAAATGGTAACATTCTAACCTGGTCTGAACATTGTCTATGTTCTCACATTCTTAGAATCATAATCTTGTAATTCTAATACATCTCACACATTACAACGTTTCAGGGTGAAACATCTTAGTCATTAACATTAAACATACAAATTCCTTTATCAGATCTGTATTATGCTAGCATCCAAAATAAGGTGTGGCTACATAGTGTTCCCTATGTTCACTTATTAAGATAGATAGATAGATAGATAGATAGGTACTTTATTGATCCCCCGGGGGGGAAATTTCATTATCAAGCAGCTACAACAAAAACACAGGGCAGGTGCAAAATGCCACAACGAAAGTACACAAAAGACAGATACACGATACATGATACATAGAGCGGCAGTATGAAAAAGTATAGAAATACAGGATATTTGGAGTGCAAAAAAAAAGCTATAAAAGGACATTGCATAGTATGAGTGGTTGGCTGAATATGTACACTATACATTGGTGGATGTTGGATGGTTAACTATACTATACAGGTTGATGGCAGAGAAATACTTCAGTAGCTAATGCGTATGATATGAGCGAGGGTAATAATAGTTTACTTAATAGACAGACTGGGTAAATGAAAATTTTGCATGGTTAAATTAGCTGTACAGTTAGGTATACAGTTATATTTACAGATAAGTGAATACTTGCATGTTTACACAAACTGTACAGGTAAATGACAGGAAGAGATACTTTAATAGCTAAATGTGTGTATGATATCATTGGGGTAATAATAGTAATTCCCTTAAAATACAGTCCTTAGTGCGCAGGGTTTAATTACAGACAACTGCACTTATTGCACATTTGATATACTAAAAGCAATGAGAAAAGGTGCAACTGGCAGGATACTAATATGCATTCCTGAGTGAATGCCTAGGTCCAATAATTACTTACAATATTGCATGTGATATAATATAACAACTGTACATGGGTATGTATATACAGACCTGTATGAATAAGTAGGTCCTGAGTGGATGAGTGCTGACGGAACAGAGTTACTCACGGATGGATGCATAATTGTTAAACTAGGTCCTAGCACCCCAACAGTTCCAGATCTATGTTGCCGACGGCACGGCACCCCGGTGAGGCATTATATAGTCTCATAGCCGCCGGCAGGAAGGACCTCCTGTAGCGCTCTCTGGCACACCGTGGTGGGATCAGTCTGTGACTGAAAGAGCTCCTCTGCGTCATAACCATAGCGTGCAGAGGGTGGGTGACGTTGTCCATGATGGCCAGCAGTTTGGCCAGGATCCGTCTCTCCGCCACCTCCTCTAGAGTGTCAAGGCTCATCCCCAGGACAGAGCTAGCCTTCCTGATCAGCTTATTTACCCGAGAAGCATCACCGGCTTTGATGTTTGCTCCCCAGCACACCACTGCAAAAAAGATGGCACTGGCCACCACAGACTGGTAGAAGGTATGCAGTAGTTTACTGCACACGTTGAAGGACCTGAGCCTCCTCAGAAAGTAGAGTCGGCTCTGGCCCTTTTTGTACAGGGCCCCGGTGTTACCAGCCCATTCCAGTCTGTTGTCCATATGGACACCCAAGAACTTGTATGACTCAACCATTTCCACCTCCATCCCCTTTATAGGGACTGCAGTCAGTTGTGCCTTGGTTCTCCTGAAGTCCACCACCATCTCCTTAGTTTTGCTGATGTTGAGCTGAAGGTGGTTCTGCTCACACCACAACACAAAGTCACTGATTGTGCTCCTGTACTCCTCCTCCTGCCCACCCCTGATGCACCCTACAATAGCAGAGTCATCCGAGAACTTCTGTAGGTGGCATGTTTCAGAGTTATATCTGAAGTCTGAGGTGTAGAGGGTGAACAGGAAGGGGGACAGGACCGTACCCTGGGGGGCCCCTGTGTTGCTAACTGCCCGTTCTGACACACAGCTCTGTAGTCGCACAAATTGTGGCCTACCGGTCAGGTAGTCCGTGACCCAGGAGACTAAGGGTGCTTCCACTTTCATCCTCCTCATCTTCTCACCCAGTAGCAGGGGCTGAATGGTATTGAAGGCACTGGAGAAGTCAAAAAACATGACCCTCACAGTGCAACCTGCGTTGTCCAGGTGAGAGTAGGCCCTCTGCAGAAGGTAGATGATTGCATCATCCACCCCGATGTTGCGCTGGTATGCAAACTGCAGGGGGTCCATTGATGAACACACCAGGGGTCTGAGGTGAGCGAGGACTAACCTTTCCAGGGTCTTCATGATGTGGGATGTTAGCGCTACAGGTCTGAAGTCATTCAGGACAGTGGGGTGTGCCTTCTTGGGCACTGGGACGAGGCAGGATGTTTTCCACAGCACAGGGACCCTGCATCCACGGCGTCGTCTTTTCAATTCGTCCGGAATATCAAACTTTTCCCTGGGGAGCAGCAGCGCTGCGTGGGCTAAATCCAGGAGCTGGGCTCTGTTGTAAACAATAACAGTTGACGACTCCTGTCGACGTTCAGCTGCGATAAAATCCATAAAATCCATAATCCTGAACTGTTATAGTTCGACTGTAGCAAAATAAAAAATAAAACTAAATAAAATAGACGAAAGAAAACGAACTAAAACAACAATTAATGCACGAACAACGGGACAACGGGAGCTGCTTAAAAGGCGACCACTCAGGGCGGCGCCAAACTTGCACAAGCAGTGGTGGAAAAAGTACCCAATTGTCATACTTGCATAAAAGTAAAGATACCTTAATAGAAAAGTAAAAGTGAAAGTCACCCAGTAAAATACTAGGCCTACTTGAGAAAGTCTAAAAGTATTTGGTTTTAAATATACTTAAGTATCAAAAGTAAATGTAATTGCTAAAATATAGTTAAGTATCAAAAGTAAAAGTAAATGCAATAAATAATTTCAAATTCCTTATATTACGCAAACCAATTAATTAATTACCAATAGCCAGTGGCATACTCAGACATCATTTACAAATCAGATTAGAGGCAGAAGTGATGATTAGAGGATGAAGTGAGTTATCTTGATAAGTGTGTGAATTGGACAGTGAGTAAATCCTATCTTGCTAAGCATTTGAAAATGTAACGAGTACTTTTGGGTGTCAGGGAAAATGTATGTGAGTACAAAGTACATATTTTCTTTAGGAATGTAGTGGAGTAAAATGTAAAGTTGCCCAAAAATAGTACAGATACCCAAAAAACTACTTACAAAGTATTTTTTACTTAGTTACATTACACCGCTGTTGTTAAGCAGTTATAAAGCTTTTATCAGTATATTGTATATAAATTATTTAATTTGTAAGGCTTTATTAACATTTTCAAAGGTAGGGCTTTAATTTAGGTGTGTGAAATGGTGTAGTATGTTTGACTTTACTGTTTCTGTCATGGGAGACAGGTGGTATAATGCTCTCTCTCTCTCTCTCTCTCTCTCTCTCTCTCTCTCCCATCACTGTTTAGTTTTGAAAGGCTCTCTTAAATGTTTGTCTCCTTCTATACATCCTGTCTCCCTAAACAGGGTCAAAATCTGAAATGTGCGTCAGAAGAAAGGCTGATTGGTTATTGCAAACATTAAGGTCAACCAACCTCAAAGTGTTACAGCATAATTTTCATTTCCTGCTTGGGGTGCCTTGAAAAGTGCTCAAATTTGACTGTCAATGCTCAGCACAGATTTTCTCTAGCATAGCTAGCTACTACTCTTCATCAGTGGCTTATGGGGATTTGGTCAGGACCCACTGGAGGGTCACAGCTGATGGTTTATGGGTTGCAGCTGACTGTGTTTGACAGGCCACCGGGTTCCAGTTTTCTCAGCGAGTCATATACTACTAAACCTCAAGCCTATACTGTTTTAAGTACTCCTGTCCTCCTCATTTTAAATTGCCCCTAAGAGAATTGATGAAGTCATATTGAGTTGACATAAACCAGTAACAACAACCTCTTCACTGTGTCATCCAGAACCCCAGGGGACCATAGAGGTCCACCACATCAGTGCAGGTCACTTCTTCCAGCTGAAGTGTGGTGATGACTCTGACGCTGAGGACCGTACCACTGTGACCTGGAGCAGAGGGGGGAACCAGACCCTTAACATGACCTCTGGGGTGGAGTTCAGAGGGGAGCTTCTGTGGTTTCTACCTGCCCACATCTCCCATAACGGACACTACACTTGTGAGAGCAGGTCAGAAACCTCTGTAGTTTACTGTATTTAGTTGTGCAAATGCCTTTTTTAAAGCATATCAGTTATTTTAGTTCCTAAAGTTCCAAGAATGTTTGGAGGTAATTCCAATATCGCAGATTGAACCAGGATGATTGGTATGAATCAATCTTCACTTTCCAGATCCTAAATGTATTTTGTCTCACTTCATGTATAATTCTCAACTTTACTGTCACAATAGTAAATGGAGAGCATTGGTCATATGATCATGTGTGTTATGACACAGGTACCCCAATGAATCGTGGAAGATGGAGTTTGTGCTGTCTGTGGACCCTGGGCCCTGTCCTGTCCCAACTGAGTACAGGGCTGTATCGCAGGGTACGAGTGGAGTGGTGTTCTGCAGACAGCAGGATGTCCTCCGTCTAGACCCCACAGCACGCATCCGATGGTTCAAGGTAAGAGCAGATGCCCATCTAGACATACCCCTGCCATAAGGCCTGCATTAAAATGTCATAGTAATGACATAAAAGATGTAATGAGAGCTGACATCAGCTTATGATAACGGGCGTGATACCTTGTGTCATTGCTGTCAAGTACTCAAAATTGGTAATATAAAAAAACATTGAAGACATTTGGGATACGTAGATAGGATTGCATGAGCTAACTTTGACACACAGCATCTCTGATGGGATGTGCAGGACTGTAGCCCTGTCAACAAGCATGAAGAGATGATCATTGAAGAAGATAGTCCGAAGAGGCTCCGGTTGTTCAATGCTACTGAGAGCCATGCTGGAGTTTATACCTGCCTAGTAGAGTTCTCTCTGCAGGGGAGGAACCACACCGCCACCCACAGCACTCAGCTCAAAGTCAACAAAGGTACATCTAAACCTCCTTTTCAATTCTATGTCAGGAGCGTCAATTTCTTCTTACTACTCGTTCTGTGGCTGCAACCAAGAGTGAAATTGTACTCTTTTTTTTTTTTTTTCATGTATTTGTTATTCTCTGTTTGTTATAATTAGGTGATTTGTAACTTTGTAAGGATTGTAGCATTTCTGTTTACATGTATGTTATCGATACGGCTTTGTTTGACTATCTTGCCATACCTGTGTGGTCTTTGCGTTGGCAGAAAAAGTCCTGTTGAAACCCCAAGTAACCTATCCCAGAAAGGAAACCATTATGGTTGAACCAGGTGAGAAATTATGACATCATGCTTTTTAGTAGATACTACTATAAAGGGCCATGACACAGCCACTGACTCAGAGTGTTTTCTGTTTGACCGCAGGCTCAAGCGTACAGCTGGTGTGTAGAGCATTTCTGGGGGTCGGTGAAGGTACGGAGTCAGAGAGCTCTATGTTCTGGACGGTAGATGGAAGACATACGGAGCACATAGAACAGCTCAATGTGACAAAGACAACAATGTGAGTACTCTTTTGAAACTGGTGTATACACTCTGCATCTCAGTCTGTGTGTTTGTAGAGGTGTGTGTGTGTGTGTGTGTGTGTGTGCTTGCGTGTGTGGGTACACATGCATGTGCATAAGGATGTGTAGAGCTCTGTCCTACACTGTGACTGTGACCATCTCACTCTCTCACCACCTGACCCTCAGCCTTCCTAGTAGTAGTGGGGTCTATGGCCTGTCCACTATGTCTATCTATGAGGTCCGTCCTGAGTTCCTCAACGTGTCCATCAGCTGCATCGCCAGGAACGCCCTGGGTCGGGACATAGGGTTGCTGTGGCTCCAACCAGGTAGGATCCCAAACACAGTCATACTTAACATGGAGGACTTCAAATCACCCATAAGATTCTGTGTTTGAACAAGACGTTGGCCATGTAATTTGTGAGAGATTTGATTTAATGTGCTGATATTGTTACTGTAACTTAGACAAGCTACTGTTAGTCAGCACAGAATGTGATAACCTCTTCATAGCTCCCTTCCTTCCTTTCTAGCCAATCACAGTGGTTTCTACACATGCGTGTATCTCTGCCTGGCCTTTTCTGTGATCGTTCTTGGAGTAGCGATGTGCTGCCTCTTTAAAGTGGACCTGGTGCTGGCCTGTAGGAGACTGCGTCCCCTTGTGTCCAAAAATAGAGGTACGTAAACAGAGATCTCCCACGATCACAAAAGATTCCTGGCCCTAAACCTGAGGGTCTCTGACCATTTTCCAAATATTTATATTTATAATGGATAATATGTTTCTCTTCTCTCTTCCTCTCCTCTTCACTTCTCCAGCACCAGATGGAAAGCTGTATGATGCCTATGTCAGTTATTGCCATGGTGATGGGTTGTCCAGTGCGGAGACGTTTGCTCTGCAGGTTCTACCTGAGGTGTTGGAGAGACGATACGGATACAAACTCTTCATCAGTGGCCGGGATGACCTCCCTGGGGAAGGTACACACACACACACACACACACACACACACTTTGATTGGTGTGAATGTTAATGTACTGCATTGTCCCTATTCACTAAGTACAGTACTATATATATATTTCTCTGTAGCGATCCATGATGTCACCTCAGAGACCATGCGGAGAAGCAGACGACTCATTATCGTCCTGTCAGCCCAGAGTGCATCCACTCTGCACCCCAAAATGGATCCTGAGGACCAGTTACCATTGCACCAGAGCCCACAGGACCGCCCTAGCTACGACCAGCA
Source organism: Thymallus thymallus (assembly GCA_023634145.1). Lineage (NCBI taxonomy): Eukaryota > Metazoa > Chordata > Actinopteri > Salmoniformes > Salmonidae > Thymallus > Thymallus thymallus. The sequence goes on from CM042408.1 coordinate 15,072,628, forward strand.
GATTGGCCTGTACGACGCTTTGATCCAAAATGGCCTCCGGGTTGTCCTAGTGGAGATAGAAGGCAAGGTGGACTACACTTCCCTGCCTGAGTCACTGCACTACATCAGGAAGAAGCAGGGAGCTCTGAGGTGGAGGTGGCCCAGCTCTGGAAAGAGCAGCTCCACTGCGCCCCCTAATGGCCACTTCTGGAAGTGTCTGAGATACCACATGCCAGAAGGGTCTCTGAAACCTCAGCCAACTCCTGGGATAAACTTTATTATGTAACTGTATTAGTCTCTATTAGACATTATCTGACAATGTGTATATTGATGTATTCGCATTGCTATTATGCCTATGGCTGGGGGGGAGGCAACCCTGATCCTGGAACCCTTGAATTATTGAATTATAGAATTGTTTTTATATGTTTGAGATACCAGTGTGATTGAGTGTCCTAATAATTGTGCAAGAGCACTTGTGCAAATTGAAAGGCTTTTTCTTGTAGCAATCTGGCCTACAAGAAACATTTACACTCCTGAATAGAGTTTTGCTAATTTTGCTCATACTTTGCTTATTCTAGTTCCAGTGTAATCGAGTGTCCTCAAAGAATTGTACAAGAGCTGCTTTTTCTAGAGTTATTTGTGTAATGAGTCAGTGCAGTGGTACTGTGTACACACTGGTACAGCTGGCCTGGCACTATGCTGTCTCAGTATAAACAGGATATCCTCTGGATGGTTTGGAAACTACATGATCTCAACCAAGGTTTCCACTGACTTAGTTAGTATACTGTACTTTATTAGTTCACTTTAGACACTGTACATTTGATAAATTATGAAGTGTGATGACAACTTTCTTCCAATAATTCCATCAATAGTTGCTGAATATAATGACAGATATGTTTGAGACCTTTAAGTTAATGTTCAATTAATGTTTGCCTCTGTGTGCATGTTTGAGAAAGAGTGTGTGCACCTGTGAACGCTGCATGCCAACTAAAAGTGTGTGTTTGATGGGTAAGATGAGTGAGTCACTTCTGAGAAATCATGAAACCATCATCTGGAGGTGTGTTGGGTCATTGTCCTGTTGAAAAACAAATGATAGTCCCACTAAGCACAAACCAGATGGGATGGCGTATCGCTGAAGAATGCTGTAGTAGCCATGCTGGTTAAGTGTGCCTTGAATTCTAAATAAATCACAGACAGTGTCACCAGAAAAGCACCATCACACCTCCTTCATGCTTCACAGTGGGAACCACAAATGCAGAGATCATCCGTTCACCTACTCTGGACTCATCAGACCAAAGGACAGATTTCCACCGGTCTAATGTCCATTGCTTGTGTTTCTTGGCCCAAGCAAGTCTCTTCTTACTGGTGTCCTTTATTAGTGGTTTCTTTGCAGCAATTCGACCATGAAGGCCTGATTCTCACAGTCTCTTCTGAACAGTTGATGTTGAGATGTGTCTGTTACTTGAACTCTGTGAATAATTTATTTGAGCTGCAATTTCTGAGGCTGGTAACTCTAATGAACTTATCCTCTGCAGCAGAGGTAACTCTGGGTCTTCATTTCCTGTGGCGGTCCTCTTGAGAGCCAGTTTCATCATAGCGCTTGATGGTTCTTGCGACTGCACTTGAAGAAATGTTCTTGAAATATTCTGTATTGACTGAGCTTCATGTCTTAAAGTAATAATGGACTGTTGTTTCTCTTTGCTTATTTGAGCTGTTCTTGCCATAATATGGACTTGGTCTTTTACCAAATAGGGCTATCTTCTGTGTACCACCCCTACCTTGTCACAACACAACTGATTGGCTCAAACACATTAAGAAGGAAATAAATTCCACAAATGAACTTTTAACAAGGCACACCTGTTAATTTAAATGCATTCCAGGTGACTACCTCATGAAGCTGGTTGAGAGAATGCCAAGAGTGTGCAAAGCTGTCATCAAGGCAAAGGGTGGCTACTTTGTAGAATCTCAAATATAAAATATATTTTGATTTGTTTAACACTTTTTTTGGTTACTACATGATTCCATATGTGTTATTTCATAGTGTTGATGTCTTCACTATTATTCTACAATGTAAAAATAAAGAAAAACCCTTGAATGAGTAGCTGTGTTCAAACCTTTGACTGGTACTGTAACTAAAACACATTTATATCTTCCGTCTCTGTGTTTCATAATTTTCCTTAAATTTGCAAGAGGCTGAATGTATCTCACAGGAAGAAAGCATCCGAGCGAGCAAAACAGCGCCCCTCTGTCTCTCTACTTGTAGGCCATCTATCTGATGCTGTCTGGTCAAAACGAGTATGACATTGTTGCCGCCTGTAGCATTGAAGGCAAGGGAAGCCAGCGAGCATTTGGCCTCCCTTGATAAAAAAATATATAAAACATTTGCCAATCAGTGTTGAGCTAAACTGAGCAAGGTCAACTTTGAATGGTCCTGGCACACCAAAAAAACTGCTTAAACTAATAACACACAAACAATTATATGTTTTCATATCTTTATTGAACACACTGTGTAAACAGTGCAGGGTGGGAAAAGTATGTGAACCCTTGGATTTAATAACTCGCTGACCCTCCTTTGGCAGAAATAACCTCAACCAAACATTTTCTGTAGTTGCGGATCAGATCTGAACAACGGTCAGAAGGCCATTCCTGTTTCAATTCAGCAATATTCTTTGGATGTCTGGTGTGAACCGCTCTCGAGGTCATGCCACAGCATCTCAATCGAGTTGAAGTCAGGACTCTGACTGGGCCACTCCAGAACGGGTATTTTCTTCTGTAGAAGCCATTGTGTTGTTGATTTACTTCTGTGTTTTGGCTCGTTGGCTGTTGCATCACCCAACTTCTGTTGAGCTTCAATTGTCTTGATAAACTTGGGAATTCATTTTTCCGTCGATGGTAGCAAGCTGTCCCGGCCATGAGGCAGCAAAGCTGTCCCTCCACCATACTTTACAGTTGGGATGAGGTTTTGATGTTGGTGTGCTGTGCCTTTTTTTCTCCACACATAGTGCTGTGTGTTCCTTCCAAACAACTCAACTTTAGTTTCATCTGTACGCAGAATATTGTGGCAGTATAGCTGTGGAAGATCCAGGTGCTCTTTTGCAAACTTCAGATGTGCAGCAATGTTTTTTTTGGACAGCAGTGGCTTCTTCCATGCTGTCCTCCCATGAACACCATTCTTGTTTAGTGTTTTACATATCATAGACTAGTCAACATGTTCCAGAGATTTCTGTAAGTCTTTAGCTGACACTAGGGTTCTTAACCTCAATGAACATTCTGCGCAGTGCTCTTGCAGTCATCTTTGCAGGATGGCCAATCCTAGGGAGAGTAGCAACAGTGCTGAACTTTCTCCATTTATAGACAACTTGTCTTACCGTGGACTGATGAACATCAAGGCTTTTAGAGATACTTTTGAAACCCTTTCCAGCTTCATGCAAGTCAACAATTGAGGTCTTCTGAGATCTCTTATGTTCGAGGCATTGTTCACATCAGGCAATGCATCTTGTGAATAGCAAACGTACATTTTGTGAGTGTTTTCTATAGGGCAGGGCAGCTCCAACGAACATCTCCAATCTCTTGTCATTGATTGGACTCCAGGTTAGCTGACTCCAATTAGCTTTTGGAGAAGTCATTAGCCTAGAGGTTCACATACTTTATCCAACCTACACTGAATGTTAAAATTATGTATTCAATATAGGCAAGAAAAATACAATAATTTGTGTGTTATTAGTTTAAGCACACTGTTTGTCTATTTTTGTGACTTACTTTGGGGCGGCAGGTAGCCTAGTGGTTAGAGTGTTCGGCCTGTAACTGAAAGGTTGCCAGATCGAATCCCCGAGCTGACGAGGTAAAAATCTGTCGTTCTGCCTCTGAACAAGGCAGTTAACCCACTGTTCCTAGGCCGTCATTGTAAATAAGAATTTGTTCTTAACTGACTTGCCTAGTAAAATAAATAAAATATCAAGATCAGATCAAATGTTATGACCAACTTATGCAGAAATCCAGGTAATTCCAAAGGGTTCACATATTTTTTCTTGCCACTGTATCTGTTTGTTACATGCAATATACTTTGTGGAATTCACTGGACAGAGGTTGCTCTCCGGTTTTGTGATGAAACAAAAGTGTGGTTAAATTTATTTTCCCACTGTGTCTTCTTATTATCTCGGCCTGAGGCCAAAATATCACGGTTTTTTTTAATGCATGGGTAACCTCTATCCCAGGACACTTCACATTTACCGAAAAAAGTTAATGACAAGAGTAGTGAAATTACAAATTTTCCACCCAATTTCGACACTAATTCAGTTCCAAAATATGCACACCATGCACAGCATCAGATTAGCAAAAATTAACAGCACATTATCCAAACAGGTTGTGTGTTTACATCACACAAAGTCTCCATAAATTAACTGACACTGCTGGACTGCACACGTGACCCGAATGCAGTTAATAAACTCTACAGGAAACCCCCACAGTATAGCCTGTAAAATAACGTGTGCCTCTTTGAGCTGTCATTGTGACTTTTCAGACAGTTACATATGTTATAGGCCTATGCACAATTCACTACACAGGCATCTCTGTCACAGACATGAAGTATGTTAACAATTCAGAGGCATGAGGGACAATTCTATCTTCTCTTGTCCTGCACACTTGATCTGCAGGAAACACTGGGGAGGTGCTTGGGCTCTCCGGTCAAACAGAGAAAACGTTTTCCAGCTCATTAAAGCCTCAAACATAAATGGTCAGCGTTTAGAGATATTTGGAACTCACAAAGTGGTGCAGTGGTCTAAGACACTGCATCTCAGTGCCAGAGGCATCACTACAGACAACCTGGTTTGAATCCAGACTGTATTACAACCGGCCGTGATTGGGAGTCCTATAGGGCAGCGCACAATTGGCCCAGCGTAGTCTGAGTTTGGCCGGTGTAGGCCGCAATTGTAAATAAGAATTTGTTTTTAACTGACTTGCCTAGTTATGACAGTAGATAGGCTATGGATATTTTTAAAACACAGTGGGTCCCCGTTAAGACGCCTTTATATTTAAACTATTTCCACTCTTCATCTCACCATTATTCATGAGCTGATCTGCTATCTGTATAGATAGATACTTTATTGATCCCCGAGGGGACATTTCTTTAAAAAGTATTCCTTCCTCCCCGTCGGGGAATTGAACCCCGGTCTCCCGCGTGACAGGCGGGGATACTCACCACTATACTAACGAGGAGTAAGTGTAAAAATATAATCATCAGCTCGATCTCAAATATAGGAGATATATTGCTATCAAGCTTAGCAATTGTGGTCGTTTGACTGCCATTACAAAGTTTGTATGATTCGTCAACGCTATACTCGGGGTGCGCTCTGTGCGTCCTTAGCGCGCTCTGTGTCGAGATAGCTTATTGCTGAACGAATTGTGGAACATGATAACGCTCGGAATTTACGAACGGCCTGTTTCGCAATTCACAACAATGTCATTGGCGATCAAATATATATTATATCATTACTAAATAACAGTTTAGTACCCTGGTATAGTGACCGCTTGGTTTTTAAACTTTTCAATGTGCACTTCCGATTTTACGGTATTTCCCGGGACTCTAGGGATAAATATGAATTATTCCCGGTATTGAAACTTGGTATATTTTCTGGAAAATATGAATTCCTTGTTGTAATTATATTTGAACAATGCATTTATATTTTGTATCAATGATTGTGAAATATGTATTCAATGAACACACCTTTGATCACACATGGGATAGAAATCGGTGGTGTTCAGTATAGTTCAATGGAATGCTCGGAGTTTAATAGCTAATGGGCAGGAGTTTAAGAAGTATATCCATGATGTGTTGCCGGGATACGTATCAGTAAGGAGTGATAGAAATGTAGGATCTGGAGGGGGTTGTGCGACTTTCATTAAAGACGGAAATGCTTATAGAATCATTTTGGAGAATAATGAAGATGAATGTCTGATAGTGGACGTTTATAGGAAGAGGGGGACAATCAGGATATTTAATTATTATAATCCGTGTAGACTCATCACAGTTGCTATGCTAGAAAAGGTTGTGGGAGTATGGACAGGTGGTCAAGAATTTTTTATTTATTTCACCTTTATTTAACCAGGTAGGTCAGTTGAGAACAAGTTCTCATTTGCAACTGCGACCTGGCCAAGACAAAGCAAAGCAGTGCGACAAAAACAACACAGAGTTACACAGTAAACAAACAGTCAAAAACACAATTGAAAATCTATATACAGAGTGCAAAATGTTGTGCAAAATAATGCACACAACAGTTTTGTGGGGAAGTAATGTCACAGATGTTAATGGATCAGTTGTTGAATAATTTATAGAGGGGAGAGGATTGGTATGTGTAAATGATGGACGAGGGACAACAATAGATATATGTAGAGGAACCATGTCTTGTCTGGATCTTACAATAGTATCAGCTGATATGGCTGGTGTCTGTGAGTGGGATGTGAAGGAGTCTACTTTGGGTAGTGATCATTTTCCAGTAATTTGTAATATAGAGATTTACATTTGTTGTAATGACAATGAACTCGTTAATAAATGCTGTTTTGATAAGGCTGATTGGGAAATGTTTTATACTGCATGTGAAATAGAGGTTAATAAAGTGTCTTTGGAAGGATATGTAGAAGAATGTGCTCATGAATTGAGTTTGGCTATATTGAAAGCTGCAACAATGGCCATTCCTATAAGAGGGGGAAGAGGTGGTCAACGAAGGATAGTTCCATGGTGGAATGAAGAATGTGGCAAGGCCATACAGGATCGTGAGGAGGCATAGAAAATATTAAAGAATAACATGACAGTTAATAATATGATAGTATTACAAAGAAAGAAAGCAAAAGTGAGGAAAGTTATTAAAATGGCAAAGAGAGGGGCTTGGCGTGACTTCTGTTCATCTATAGGAAGAGACACTCAGTTATGGGATGTGTGGAAAACGTTTAAAAGTATGATGGGAAAAGGTAAAACAGTAAACATTCCAGTATTAAAAAGGGGTGATGTTATGGCTGTAACTAGTAAAGAAAAAGCAAACATGTTGGGAAATGTCTTTGCAGCAATACATAAAGCAGATCATTTAAGTGATGAAAGCAAAAGCCGTATGGAGGAAAAAATGAGAATACATGATGATGTGTACAGGATAAATGGAGATTCAGAGGAAGTGTTAGATGTAGAATTGAATCTGTTTGAATTGAATAGGGCTATGGAGGGATGTGGTACAACGGCTCCGGGTGAGGATCGTTTGTGCTATATTATGTTTAAACATATGTCAGATGGCGTATTAGAGAAGATACTTAGGGTATTTAACAAAATATGGAAAGTAGGAATATTACCAGTAGGATGGAAGCACGCGGTGGTACTGCCTTTTGTAAAGCCTGGTAAGGATCCATCAAGTCCTGTCAGGCTCTGGCCATAGAGAAGCCTATTTGCTTCTCTATGTAGCTATGGTCAGTCTGACAGTGTCGTTCTTTTCTGTTTCTGTGTGGGGTTTGGGGTGGATCCCTAATTAGAGGCAGCTGCAACGCATTGTCTCTAATTAGGGATCCCATATATGTTGAGTTATTCTGTAGTTCGTCATTTGTGTTTTGTTATACATAGTATGTTGTCAATACATAGTATAGCAAATTAAAAAACGATTAACCTCCAGCGAAGGTCCGCAGTCCGCCACCTCCAGCGAAGGTCCGCAGCCCGCCACCTCCAGCGAAGGTCCGCAGCCCGTTACCTCCAGCGAAGGTCAGCAGCCCGCCACCTCCAGCGAAGGCCAGCAGCCCGCCACCTCCAGCGAAGGCCAGCAGCCCGCCACCTCCAGCGAAGGCCAGCAGCCCTGAGCCTCCAGCGAAGGCCAGCAGCCCTGAGCCTCCAGCGAAGGCCAGCAGCCCTGAGCCTCCAGCGAAGGCCAGCAGCCCTGAGCCTCCAGCGAAGGCCAGCAGCCCTGAGCCGTCATCCACGGCCCGTAGCCCGGAACCTCCAGCGAAGGTCCGTAGCCCGGAACCTCCAGCGAAGGTCCGTAGCCCGGAACCTCCAGCGAAGGTCCACAATCCGGGTCCAGCCGTCTGCTCCGCCTCAGTGCCAGAGCAGTCCGCTCCACCGGTACCCAATCCGGGTCCAGCCGTCGGCTCCGCCCCAGTGCCAGAGCAGTCCGCTCCACCGGTACCCTATCCGGGTCCAGCCGTCTGCTCCGCCTCAGTGCCAGAGCAGTCCGCTCCACCGGTACCCAATCCGGGTCCAGCCGTCTGCTCCGCCTCAGTGCCAGAGCAGTCCTCTCCACCGGTACCCATTCCGGGTCCAGCCGTTGTAGTGGAAAAAACTCTTCCTCTTTAAAAACGAAGGCACTTCTGGAGTTTGTAGAAGCAAGATAGACTTTATTGCAAAAAGACAACAAAGCCGAGTGTCCTGCAGGAACCACTCCCCGCACGAACCACTGCCCCCTGCACGAACCACTGCCCCCTGCAGGAACCACTGCCCCCTGCAGGAACCACTGCCCCCTGCAGGAACCACTCCCGTACCTCTCTAAGTTTTTGGCTTATGTACAAGTTGTTAAATGTTTATTCATTAGACACAGTTATCACAGCTCCACCCAGGTCTCAAAACTCCTGATGCTACTTCTCGCTTTCTCCTTATTTGGAGATAACTTTGGCACAGAATACATGTCTAGTTCTAAGTCAGGAAAATGGGAGGTACACAGGAAGCCTTTATCCCTGGGGGAGTCTCCTGACTCTGGTAACATTCCCCTGGTCAAAGGTCAACCTGCTGAGTGGTAGGGGGTTGCCTACACCCTACTCTCATCTGCTGAGGACAAAGAGATCTTGTTTCTGCTTTAAAACATACCAAGCTGAGTATATTCAGGGAGCTATAAGGAATTTGAAATACAATAACTATAAAGAATTGGAATTTACACAATAGTCCCCCCTTTGGGACGAAACACGTCCCACAAAAACAATGTTAATTTATACTAACATAATGGGTGCATTAATAGATACATATGGGAGTACATTCCTCCTCTCAACTACAAACACAAAAGGATGAAGGTAAACACAGAAATATAGTGAGGAACATATACAGCATTTGAGTACAGTGTTGTTCACAGTAGAATACATTGTTTAAGCATTTCATTCCATGTTTATCTGTATAAAGCATCTTGCAATGCCTTTGGTAAATAATCACTCCTTCCAGAACTAGGACTCCATCCTAGAATATATGTCACATTGCATTTAACTGTGATATTCCCTCCTGAATTTAAGCCTGTGTAACTGTAAAAACATTCATACTCATATTTACTAACATCATCTCTTCCAATTGGTGGCTTTGTTAATTTTAGTGGATATTTCGAAAATGTTACACTCATTTCTGCTTCTTCTCATGTTCAATCTTAATAGAACTCCCCATACTTTCCCTACATTTTGCTTCTCACATTGGATATTCAAATTTCTTTATGTAACATCTTGTATTCTGCTATATAGCACATCTATAGGTTGGTTCTGGTACAATTACCACTTTTTCTGTGAAAGATTTACTCTACTGTACACAATTGTCCATCTAATGTTTCATAGCTGTTTACTTTTTCCACATCCATTCCCTCACTTCTATTGACACCTCTGCAGATGCAGAGACTGATGTATTATTGTCAATCAAATCAGCAGAACACATTATCCCTTCCTTCTTATAACTATTAGGAATTCTGCCAGTCATTCGTTGTTCACAAGTCCATGGTACCCACTTGATCCTCTCATGCCTGTTAATGATCAGCGCTGAAACACCTTTAGTAGTACCAGTCATTGTCTTTCTTCTAGCTTCGAATTGTCCCCTTTGTAAGGTGGTTGCTTTGGGGCTCATCAATGTCTGGCCCTGTACTGTAGGCATCAACCAGAGCACGTAGCTCAGCAGCAACATTCACATTGCCAGTGTCCCCCATAGCTGGAGTACCAACAGAGAGTGATGATTCTGCCTGAGCATTATCCCTCTCCCCTTCGTCTTCTGTCCTTGTGTCATCTCCTTCCCCGGATGGGGTTTCCCGCATCTTCTGCTCCCTCATCGTTGGATCGCTGTACCCGTCGTGGTACTCTGGTGCAGTGGTTGAGATGGCACCAAGTCGAACTTCCCTCTATTCGAACAGCTGTTGGTGTGGCCTGGGTGACCGTGTAAGGACCCTCTCATCTCGATTCATTCCACCTCCTCTGGAAGTCCCTGATGTAGACTCTGTCCCCTGGCTCGACTGCTCGAATTGGGTCCACCTCCTGCTCTGGAACCCTGTATTTCTCCTGTAGATAAACAACTTTATGCAGAGCAGTTAATAGTCTAATGTACTCATTCAATTCTCTCTCCATATTTTCTAAAAGGTGGACCATCACAAGATCTTCTAAAAACTGACACTGGCATGAGTCAAACTGTAAGCAGTTCAAGCAGAGTTAGATGTGTTATTTGATTAGGTTGCATGCTATAAGTCATTAGTGCCAGAGATAAAAACACCCACCTGATTCATCAGTGTACTCTCACAGATTTGATCATATCTACATAGTCCATTACCAGGTGTTTAAATGGTCCTTCTTGTACTGGAATATGTCCAATTGGTGCTGCTAACCCCTTCCTGATATTATTTAATGCACATATTGGACACGTTTCACACTCTGCTCGTCTTAAATCCACTGTTTCTTGCATGTATGGAGACCAAAAACCTTGTTTTTTAATTTTCCTCATCACCTCCCCCCTTGCGCAATGGTCAAAACCATGCGCATTTGTACCAAGTAATTTCAACAGTACAATAGAGCTACTACCAGTCCTCCATGTGTTCTCCACAATCCATTTGTGTCTCTCGTCACCCCCCTTTCACCCGATCTATTGGGCTCATATCTCTCTGCTCTCTCTTGCATTCTCAGTATGTCATCTATTGCAGGGCTGCTTCTTCTTCATCTTTAAATTTTATATAATGCAAATATAATAAACTTATCCCATTAATATAACACTTCCTGCACTAGTTCTCCTATACCTCCTATCCAATACACAGTCTTCCTTTGCCTGTATATATTTGCTGCCTGTAATCTTCACCATTTATTGTCCTGTTCCTTCCCTGTCTATTTCTATCCCTTCTAATGTATACTTAATTTGAATACCCATTCGACATAGTGCATCTTTTCCTAATAAATTTTCTGGAGTATGTTCTGATTACAATTCCGGTATGCAGGCGGTTGTCCTTCCTGCTTCTAAATTTAGTGGTGCTGTTATAGAAATTAGCAGCATTTGTCCCAAGAATCCTATTGTCTTCTTAAATTTACATGACATGGAGAGGTTAGGCAAAATTTGGATTTATACACAAATACATTGCTCCAGTATCTATCATCATGGGTGTGCCTCTATTAGTCACCCAAACCTGTAGCATAGGTTCATCATCAGCTTGCTTGGTTATTGCTGTAAACTGACCCTCCCCTCTAGGACTCTCTGGGCATCCCTAGTCCCTTTAATTTGGTCTTCCCCAGCGGGTCACTGGTCCCTGTGGAGCCTGTGTTTGAGATTGCTGCCATGCATCTGGGTAGGACCATTTCCTTGCCAAGTGTCCTGTTGTGGATGCCTAAGCATCCAAGGATTGGTAGGACAATTCCTTCTGGTGTGCCCTGTCTGATTGCACCCCCAGCAGACACCTGGTCATCCTTTTTGACCTCTATTCTGCCGTGCCTGATACTGCGGTTGATACCCCTGTGTTCGAGGTGCATTTCCGTTGATTTTATTTTGCCAGCCTCCCGGGGATTGCTGTGTATACACATTCACTACTGGCGGAGCAGGTGCCCTTGGACCCTGCTGTTGAGGTGGCGGTTGCGGGCCTCCATGAGTGACTGGCACAGGTAGAGGTGACAGGGTTAGAGGAGCCTGTGTTTTCTTTTTGTCCTTCTTTGTTAGTTCATCCAGCTGCATTTGTGTCAGCTTTCTCTGGATGTCTCTGACCTGGTCTGCCAGTCTTTGTTCATCTTTTCGATATTCTTCCACTGCATGGACAACATGGTCACAGAATTCCTCGTGGGTTTTTGATGTCAGTCCCACCACATTGTCCAGTCTGCTCTTGACCGCTGTCAACATGGATTCCACCAGAGTTGTCCTGAACATTGTTGTTATCAGTGGGTCTGTCTCTGGAGCCCTTTCAGTCTCCTGCTGATTAATTCTTGTTGGATATTCGTTCCTTAGGGCCCTCCACACCCTAGTTCTGTATTGATCGAACAGTTCTCCATCCATCACCCGTTCCTCTGTCAGGTCCCCCATGCCACCTGCTGCCAATACCTCATCCATTTTGGCCTTTCCCACCACCCTGGCCAACAGTGCCTTCAGGTCCCCCACCGCCAGCAGTTTCCCCATCGTCTGCTCTTCAAAAGCTCCAATCCAATTTCTGGCCCCATCATGGATGCTTGGCAGTTTGCTCACCAGGCCCTCCAGGTCCTGACAACCACAGGGTTCAAATTGCATCTGAGTTCCTTTTAACATCTCCAAAAGACAGTTATATACCGTTTAGGTTGTTTTAAAATCTGTTCTAGGCCTTAGCTAACTTCCTACACATTAATCTGCTTTCCTCCTTTCCTCCACAAGAAATTATACTATCTTCTCTGAACACATCCACTCTCTCCTCTACCTCCTCATTACCTTCTTTATCTCGTTGAGATATAACACATCTATTCTGACCTACTTCCTCCTGAAGCCCCTCAGTTTTACTCAGTCTCCGATCAGGACAGGGATTGTCTCTGTCCTCTCTGGCTGAGACCTCCTGGGTTTTCCTAGAAATGAGAATACAAAAACCTAACAATAAAAGTTAGTTTCCTCATATAATGTTAACAGATCATCTTCCAGTCTAGTCAGGTCAGTCTGTTCGTCAATCATCGGCCTAGAATATGGAACATTCATGGGACGGCCTGTTAATATCTCATGAGGGCTAGACCCAGTACCCCTATAGGGGCTGTTTCACATTCTCCTCAGCACCAGATGTATACATTCTATTCAGGTTCAACCTTGTTAATCTAGGCCTTAGCCATAATTTTTTGGATCATAGAGACAAATTTCTGATCTATTCCCATCATCAGGATAATTTGGGTCACGGCATCTCCTGTAACATGGGTGCCGTGTGTCTACAGACAAGGTTTCTGGGATTCCGAATCCAGGTAATATTTCCCTTACCAGACTGTTAGCTACTATGTTGGCATCACAGCAGGTATAACCCTCGTATGACTCTGTCACTTATCACTAGACAAGAGCACTTTATCTCCTTTCTCTCAATCATATCAATAAAGTCTAATGCAATGTGTGTAAATACACCACTAAGTAAAATTACCTAGTTTAAGAGATGTCTACTTGGCAATGTTATATTAAATACACATAACGCATATTAACAAATAGTCTCATATTCTATAACTATGTTGTTTCCTATGTTCTTTTAACTTCTGCTAAGTTTAGGCCAAACCAATCTCGTAAAAAACCTAATGTACCCTACTCCCTCTTGATGAATGACTCACCAACCATGAGCCTATTTGGCAAACCTACGGAATAAGCTACTCTAGCAACACAAATTTACCTGAAAGGTGTTGTCACAGAGGGCCATCAGGGCCCTGGGAGCAACCTCTGGTCTCCCTTAGGGAGTGAGACATATGGTCAGTCCCCTGTTGTTGTTGCAACTCAACAACAGGCGAGGCCATAGCAAAAACCAGATACACAACATGGGTGTGAAACCTTTCAGCAGCAACTTTATTACCTAAGCTAATATTGTCTTGATTGCCTTGCAGGCACAAACCCTCAAAATGCCAATCTAGCTGGGAGCAACATAGCTTCCAGCAGGGCCTCAAATCAATTATATTCCTAATATTTCCATATGCATTCATAAAATCACTGCTTTTCCAAACCCCTACTCATGGTGGGCAAACACCAATCGTGTATGCTAAATCAGAATATCTGTTAACATGTACACCACTACCTAGTTTACATGCCTCAGTGAGGGCCATCATAGTAAATTAGAACCTATAATTATCCTGTCTAGTCAAAAGTGAAAACCCACAAATAAAAGTTGATCAATCTTGTCCTATTAAGTAAGACTGTTAACTAAAACACAAAATAAAACTAACCCATTTTCTATCAATCCTGTCCTATCAATTGAGACAATCTCATATTTTAACCTATTTTACTGACACCTTTCTAGTTCCTCCTTATTGTCTCTGCCTGTTCCCTATATTGCTATTCTGTGTCTTCATAATACACTACCTTCACTTAGTAAACTACTTCAAAACTATTCCCTTCTAAATTATAATTGGTCAGCAACACATCTGTTACTCCATCGTCCCAATACAGCCAGAGGCTTTCCTATTACCATCACAGCTCATCCCCCACATTTGTTTCAAATCAAGCCCAAACGTTAAAACCACACAGCCCCAAACGCCCTTCATTGGAATGTATTTAAGATACACCAACATTATAACTCCATCATCTACTAGGGTCATCATACATGTATTGTAACTTAAAATGCCAATTAATTTATCATGTCAGTCAATATATAATACCATCTATTACACACCACCTCGGTTAATGAGGAGTAAAATGTATATTATTAGGAAAGAAACCCCAAACAAGAGTAGTAATTTACTTTAAACTTAATGTGGCCCGATTGAACAAATATTTCAACAGTTGTACGTGCACTAGCCAGCCAGGCTACTGTAAAAGGCTCAATAACACAGGACCAAGGGAAGTGATTGGTAACGTCAAAGTTATTATTCTAACTTCCCTAAGTAACGTTCCATTGGGAAATGGCCCTAAATTAGTTTAAAAAGGTTTCACTCAATACAGCCAACGACAACCTGAACTCATTAATTACTATAACCATTTTATCATATCTAAAAATGTTTATCGCGACACAGCCATTAATCAACGTTTATACACAATCGGTTATTCCCACACAAAGACAAACTTTTTACTTACAGTCCATCACACGACATACAACAATCAGAGACAAACGATGCCACATGTTGGTTATTACCGTTCCACACACAATCACGACAAAACTCGTCAGTTTATCGTCTCATTCCAACATACAACCATAGGCCTTAATCTTTCATACCTTCTCCGAGTACTCTTTTAAACTTCCCCATGTAACACCTTAAAATACCTCATTACGTGCGTCCTCTAAATTTGCACAATACCAGCTCAAATACCACTCCTTTGATACAAGCCTCTAAACGCAGCCCATCGCTTAGATTCACACTTCCTGTTCCATACCATACAATATACATGATTACAATTCTACAGCTTAGATTTACAATATAAGTAACTTGGGTAAACGCGCACACAGCGGGGTTTCAAGATTAACTTATCAAACGCACCTCCTTCACAGTCTCACTTCCACATACCTTATCTTTTCCCTGGGCCGCAGTGATCGAATGCAACCTTTCTACCGGGCAACTTCCCGGAAAGACGCACATCTCCTCTTCCATTAAATCCATAGTATATGTTCCTCTAAATATTATTCATACAATGTAGGTTCCTACTATTTATTTTACAATATATGTTATGCGCATTTATAATACCGGTTTCTTATATATTTAACCTGTTTTTTCAGAACCCTAGCATAAGCCAAGTCTGTTTTCTACAGGTTCCCTGTCCATCCAGTCCCTTCAGGTTGTACTTAAAGGCGGTATTCACAGGATTTACACTAATATGGGGCTATACGCTCATCGATAGATTCCCATCATTCAACTTATATATTAAACCTGTTCTTTCAGAACCCTAGCATGTGCCAAGGCTTGTTTTCTACAGGTTCCCTGTCCATTCAGTCCCTCTAGGATGTACTTAAAGGCGGTATTTGCAGGATTTACAATCATATGGGGCTATACGCTCATCGATAGATTCCCATCACACACACAACACACTATACGCTCTTCGATAGATTCCCATAACTCAACACAACACACTATACGCTCTTCGATAGGTGTTTCAATATGGGGCTGTACGCACTTCGACAGATTCCAATAACCCAACTAACTACCCTGCTCATTGTAACCCCATAGTATACCTATACGCACTTCGATATGTATCTATAAAGTACTCACAGGGCCTCTACCTGCCTATGCACTCCTACAATACGTTCCTCGCACTTCGGGTAACTTCGTGTATTAGTACAGACAGGGATTCACACACATTCATCACACTTCAATCATACTATATTTCTTTCTTCTACAAACTCTGTGCCTTTTACTTTAAACAATTAGATGTAGCCCGTATTCTGGAGAGACCTGAATTTAGTACCTGACGCCCGGTGGCAACTGATCGAATCACGCAGACTTATAGTAAGAACTTTGCTTACCTCTTACACCATGGCCATTGGTGTTTTATCGTTTGCGTATTTCGTTCAGATGCCCCCGATGGTCAACCAGTCTCTTTTCCCAGTCCCATCTGGGGTGCCAAATGTAGTGGAAAAAACTCTTCCTCTTTAAAAACGAAGGCACTTCTGGAGTTTGTAGAAGCAAGATAGACTTTATTGCAAAAAGACAACAAAGCCGAGTGTCCTGCAGGAACCACTCCCCGCACGAACCACTGCCCCCTGCAGGAACCACTGCCCCCTGCAGGAACCACTGCCCCCTGCAGGAACCACTGCCCCCTGCAGGAACCACTGCCCCCTGCAGGAACCACTGCCCCCTGCAGGAACCACTGCCCCCTGCAGGAACCACTGCCCCCTGCAGGAACCACTGCCCCCTGCAGGAACCACTCCCGTACCTCTCTAAGTTTTTGGCTTATGTACAAGTTGTTAAATGTTTATTCATTAGACACAGTTATCACAGCTCCACCCAGGTCTCAAAACTCCTGATGCTACTTCTCGCTTTCTCCTTATTTGGAGATAACTTTGGCACAGAATACATGTCTAGTTCTAAGTCAGGAAAATGGGAGGTACACAGGAAGCCTTTATCCCTGGGGGAGTCTCCTGACTCTGGTAACATTCCCCTGGTCAAAGGTCAACCTGCTGAGTGGTAGGGGGTTGCCTACACCCTACTCTCATCTGCTGAGGACAAAGAGATCTTGTTTCTGCTTTAAAACATACCAAGCTGAGTATATTCAGGGAGCTATAAGGAATTTGAAATACAATAACTATAAAGAATTGGAATTTACACAATACCGTCTGCTCCGCTCCAGTGCCAGAGCAGTCCGCTCCACCGGTACCCAGTCCGGGTTCAGCCGTCTGTTCCGCTCCTGCCCAGTCCGGGCCCGGTTGTTTTCCCAGCTCCATGGCCGGAGCCGTTTGCCCCACCGGTGCCCAGTCCGGGCCCGGTTGTGTTCCCCGCTCCTGAGCCTGAGCAGTCCGCCGCACCGGTGCCCAGTCCTGGCCCGGTTGTTTTCCTCGCTCCATGGCCGGAGCCGTTTGCCCCACCGGTGCCCAGTCCGGGCCCGGTTGTTTTCCCCGCTCCATGGCCGGAGCCGTTTGCCCCACCGGTGCCCAGTCCGGGCCCGGTTGTGTTCCCCGCTCCATGCCTGAGCAGTCCGCCCCACCGGTGCCCAGTCCTGGCCCGGTTGTTTTCCCCGCTCCATGGCCGGAGCCGTTTGCCCCACCGGTGCTCAGTCCGGGCCCGGTTGTTTTCCCCGCTCCATGGCCGGAGCCGTTTGCCCCACCGGTACCCAGTCCGGGCCCGGTTGTTTTCCCCGCTCCATGGCCGGAGCCGTTTGCCCCACCGGTGCCCAGTCCGGGCTCGGTTGTTTTCCCCACTCCATGGCCGGAGCCGTTCACCCCACCAGGGCCCAGTCCGGGCCCGGTTAAATGTCCCGCTCCTTGGCTGGAGCCGTCTTGGTCTCTCCCCACACACACTCATGACAAGTACGGATAGTTATAGGCCTATTGCACTTACCTCTAATTTGTGCAAGTTAATAGAAAAGCTTATTGTAAATAGATGAGTGTATTATTTGGAGCAATAATAACCATGGGTTTGAGTTTTTCACGATAACATGACACTTTTGATGCCAGCTTATTCCGTCACTTCAGCAACCAAGACTGTGGGCTACCGAAAACAATCTGGCAATGTCCATGGAGGATGTCTGCGTATTTACACCGAGCTGCATAACAGTGATCCCCAGATTTGCAGCCTCTCAGATCTTGTCCTCCAACAGTGTGAGAATCGGGTTCTCGATCTATACCGGG
This sequence comes from Thymallus thymallus, assembly GCA_023634145.1. Lineage (NCBI taxonomy): Eukaryota > Metazoa > Chordata > Actinopteri > Salmoniformes > Salmonidae > Thymallus > Thymallus thymallus. Next base: position 15,090,741 of record CM042408.1, read on the forward strand.
GGGGGGGGGCTAGCTGGTAAATCAAGCTCTTGCCGAATCCAGTCGGGAGAAGAGCGAAAACATCTTCTCCCCTTAAACGCATTCAATACAGTTATTTGCTGTTCTTTCAAGGAAGTTATGTCCTCCAGTTCTGTTATAACTGTTGACAACCTCCTCAAGAGCATCCATTGTTATGATTTTTGACCTCAGCGCCCAGTACAGGTGCTTCTCATTGTTGTCATCAACTAAACCACCCCCACAGAATCTCAGAGGACGCTGATTGTTCCGGCCATATGGTGGAAGGAGAGGGATGGGCTCAAACGGTTTGAATCTGGTCATGGCCAGACGGTATCCCTGAAGCGAAACAGAATGATAGCTCACGAGATCAGGATGGTTCGTTTGTACGAGGCTACACTAGCCAGGTCTTATAGAAAACTCCCCCAGAGACACCAAATTATGGCAACGCGCAGCCCCACAAACACCATGAAAACTACTCTTTCCCATAGGCTTGTATTATCTATCACAGCTTCAGCAGTTGGCTACCAACAGCTGGCAGACATGTTTACATTTGGTTAGTTTTATCAGTGTTATTTAGATGGAAGATGTGAGCTAAATGTGGTAGCTATATAGCTAGCTAATGTTAACATAGCAGTAGCAAGCTAGCTAGCTCTTTCACTTACCCAGTTCACTTCTATGCCAGTGATAATGCTTGCAGTCTCTGCTGGTGCTGCTGGCTGTTTGAGATGCTTTAGAAGCCACGTTAATGGTAGGGACAGCATCCACTTTGAGAAGCAACATCTTACCGAAGCCCTCCCTCTATCGTTTGTCGTGACATGACTTTCATTAATGTGATGAATGTTATTTATCGAATCAACAACTAAATTGTTACCCGACTAAATTAATCATGTAACAATTAATTAATTAGGAATTTGTGTTATGATTACTGTGATCTTGCTAGAAAACTTAAATAACATTCCTATCTTATCGATAAATACTCTCATCACCCTCTATCCTGGTTGCCCAATGTAAAGGGTGAAAACCTGACATACATAGCATGTACACTCTCAAAGTTACAGTTTTTTCGTCATAATGTTTTTATACCACTTTTAATGACATCACAAAATATACATACATTTTCGTATGCCAACTGTCATCATTCCCCACATTCGGATGATATAAATAATGTTCCAATGTTCACTTTTATTGACGTAAAAGAGTCTCTGGAACAAAGAGCATTTCGGTCTATACAAATACAAATATATACAAATATATTTGCCAGTATTTAACCTCCAAAAATGTAATGCTAATATGGCTATAATACAGAACTACAAATGCCTGTCTCAACTTCACGTCACTCACCAGGGCCATGATGATCTGGACAAGACTGCTGTATCGAGGCAAAGGTGGTAATCTCTGAATTAACTATCTAATGTCAGCTAAATTTAGTAATGAATAAATTGGCTAGATTTCTTTAAATTGACAGTTCTGTGAAATTTTACATTTACACAATACCTGCTATCTATCTAGCTAGCTCATGGTTTGCAGCATTAGCCTAGCTAGATGGGTACATGGCTAGATTAGCCGTCTATTTGTGTAGCCATTTAAATGTATTAAAAAAGTAATTAACTTAACTTGTTTTTTCTTTAGCCTTTTTAAACCAACAGTCTAGCTTGTTAGTTAACTAGTTAGCCTACTTGACTTGTAGCTACCCTAGCTAGCTGTATTAATTTTGTCTGGCTTTTTGAGAGGTTTCCGAGATGGACTTGAGTCAACAGTGTGCTTACTTTACTGCAGGAAGAAATCAATCTGTTTTCTGTTACACTCTCACCAGCAGATCATTAACATAGCTACTAGGCAAGTAACCTTATTTAGTCCTACTTGCTATAGTGGGTTTTAAATTAATTGGTATTCACACGTTTTTGAGGTAGAATTGAGGTAGAATTACTGTCATGTTATTTATGCCAAATTGCAAACCTTATTTGCATCGTTTCTATTTCAAAACCAATGGGTGTGCCTGAGTCTTATCACCTCTCAACTAGGGAAGCTGTTTCAACCTGGAACACTATTCTCCTGCTTTGGTCTGTTTCAGTCATTGCAGGAAGTCCTGAAGAGCAGGATTGTATAAAGGGTTTTGTCCCAGCCCAGCTCTGACTTAAATAACCAACATAACGAATCACGGTGATAGGCTATAATTTGTAATCATGTCTAAGCTGGGCTGGAACAAAAGCTTATAAACAGTCCTGCCCTTCAGATCTGGAGATGTCCACACCTGCCCTGTCTGTCGGGTGAGTAGTATTGGTTGGTACTGTATGTGCCTTTATGTTCCTCTCCATGTGTAGGCTATAGTGCAGTGCTAACTGGCCTGTGTGGTACAGTATTTCATATGTATAGCAGTTTGTTGCATTGTATTGCTTAGTTTATCATTTGTTTCAACTTTGAATTCAATCTAAGACACAGATTGTTAACTTCCTCCATTTTGTATTTGATCTTTATAGACGCAGACCTGAAGACATTCAAGCAGCACTTCGAGAGCAAGCATCCAAGACTTCTATGGTCCCAGTACGCCTAAGTGACCACACACACTCAAATGGATCTACAGCTGGGGTAAGATTCTTCCATCATTCACACACATTAGACATAGTCTAAACGACCATGCTGTCAAAAAAAATGCTGTCCTCAATGATTACGTTGTATTGTGTATGGCTCAATTTGTGGAAATGTTGTGATCACTCATCATCTTTAATGTTGTGATTCACAGACACACAATGACCACAACATGAATGCTGCAACTGAGACGGAATGACGTCGAGGGATACGCGCTGAGACACCAAGTATGGCTGGACAGGGGCCGGATATTTGTAACAACTAACTAAAAGGGGTGCAGAAGCACACCAGCACCCCATTTATGTTTATTTCATGGCTAACCGTCCCTCTAGCTACCTTATTCCACACTAGGCCTTTTATGCCCCATGATCCCTCAATTTCGGACACTTTGGAACTCTCTCCATCATATCTCTATAAACCCACCCTACCTTCACCCATTTTCCCTATGCTGCTACCTTCACTTGTTCTTTTCCTGATTTGATAACACCTAGACTCACTTTTGCTACCTTTTTTAAAATATGTAATACTGGCCTCCTGCTTATTCTGGGGTTCAGACTGAATGCAGTATTAAATGTGCTGCTCACAATTGACAGCAGCAACAAGAAGGGTGTTGATATACAGTACCTGCATTTAGGCTCGGCTTCATTGTTTTGAGTCTGTTAAGTGTGTTTTTCTGCTATACAGTGGGGAGAACAAGTATTTGATACACTGCCGATTTTGCAGGTTTTCCCACTTACAAAGCATGTAGAAGTCTGTAATTTTTATCATAGGTACTCTTCAACTGTGAGTGACGGAATCTAAAACAAAAATCCAGAAAATCACATTGTATGATTTTTAAGTTATTCATTTGCATTTTATTGCATGACATAAGTATTTGATACATCAGAAAAGCAGAACTTAATATTTGGTACAGAAACCTTTGTTTGCAATTACAGAGATCATACGTTTCCTGTAGTTCTTAACCAGGTTTGCACACACTGCAGCAGGGATTTTGGCCCACTCCTCCATACAGACCTTCTCCAGATCCTTCAGATTTCGGGGCTGTCGCTGGGCAAAACGGAATTTCAGCTCCCTCCAAAGATTTTCTATTGGGTTCAGGTCTGGAGACTGGCTAGGCCACTCCAGGACCTTGAGATGCTTCTTACGGATCCACTCCTTAGTTGCCCTGGCTGTGTGTTTCGGTCGTTGTCTTGCTGGAAGACCCAGCCACGACCCATCTTCAATGCTCTTACTGAGGGAAGGAGGTTGTTGGCCAAGATCTCGCGATACATGGCCCCACCCATCCTCCCCTCAATACGGTGCAGTCGTCCTGTCCCCTTTGCAGAAAAGCATCCCCAAAGAATGATGTTTCCACCTCCATGCTTCACGGTTGGGATGGTGTTCTTGGGGTTGTACTCATCCTTCTTCTTCCTCCAAACACGGCGAGTGGAGTTTAGACCAAAAAGCTCTATTTTTGTCTCATCAGACCACATGACCTTCTCCCATTCCTCCTCTGGATCATCCAGATGGTCATTGGCAAACTTCAGACGGGCCTGGACATGCGCTGGCTTGAGCAGGGGGACCTTGCGTGCGCTGCAGGATTTTAATCCATGACGGTATAGTGTGTTACTAATGGTTTTCTTTGAGACTGTGGTCCCAGCTCTCTTCAGGTCATTGACCAGGTCCTGCCGTGTAGTTCTGGGCTGATCCCTCACCTTCCTCATGATCATTGATGCCCCACGAGGTGAGATCTTGCATGGTGCCCCAGACCGAGGGAGATTGACCGTCATCTTGAACTTCTTCCATTTTCTAATAATTGCGGCAACAGTTGTTGCCTTCTCACCAAGATGCTTGCCTATTGTCCTGTAGCCCATCCCAGCCTTGTGCAGGTCTACAATTTTATCCCTGATGTCCTTACACAGCTCTCTGGTCTTGGCCATTGTGGAGAGGTTGGAGTCTGTTTGATTGAGTGTGTGGACAGGTGTCTTTTATACAGGTAACGAGTTCAAACAGGTGCAGTTAATACAGGTAATGAGTGGAGAACAGGAGGGCTTCTTAAAGAAAAACTAACAGGTCTGTGAGAGCCGGAATTCTTACTGGATGGTAGGTGATCAAATACTTATGTCATGCAATAAAATGCAAATTAATTATTTAAAAATCATACAATGTGATTTTCTGGATTTTTGTTTTAGATTCCGACTCTCACATTTGAAGTGTACCTATGTACCTATAAAAATTACAGACCTCTACATGCTTTGTAAGTAGGAAAACCTGCAAAATCGGCAGTGTATCAAATACTTGTTCTCACCACTGTAGTTGACCTAGTGTTTTATAATAAACCTACCTTACACATCCAGTTGTTTCTACATTTATAACTCGCCCACCAATAATCACAATATGCTGCTTTACATTTTGTGTTATTTGTGCTGGTCAAATTCCTCAAATTTAAAAGAAGAAGAATCTGTGTGCTAATAATAGTTAATATGGTGCTTTTCGATGTCCCAGGTTTGTGGCATTGATGAATAAATAATTAAATCTTTGCTCCAAGTCAGATGTTTATGTTATGTATGAAATACATATGTATGCATTGTTTACTATTTTGATTTCTTTCAAGCAATGTAATTGTTGGAGTTCAAGTGTTTGACGTGATTGATGGGTGACTGTGTGCATTATTTTCAAATAAATATGCGTATTCATTCATGATTATGGATACATTCTGCAATGAGTTAATCTGTCTTTGAATCTGAAACAGAACTTGTCAGAAAGTTAGTTCTGAATTGCTTTAATACAGGAGTGAATTCTGACACCATGAATTTAAATAGATTTCACGTTGTTCATATAGTTGGCAGAAATTATAAGGGATTAAATATAGATCATCGACTGAAGGAAAAAGAGGATCTGGTAAAATCAAATCAAATTTTATTGGTCACATACGTGTTTAGCAGATGTTATTGCGGGTGTAGCGTAATGCTTGTGCGTTTAGCTCCGACAGTGCAGTAATATCTTACAAGTAATATCTAACAATTACACAACATATACCCAATACACATGAGATCGAAAAAAGGAATGAATTATGACTAAATACATATATGGACGAGCGATGTCAGAGCGGCATTGAGTAATGCAAGATATGTAAACATTAAGGACTAAGATACCGTAGAACAATATAGAATACAGTATATATTTGACTAGTGTTCCATTTCTTAATGTGGCCAGTGATTTCTAGTCTATGCTTCTTCACCACACAGTCTGATGGCCTTGAGATAGAAGCTGTTGAACAGGGGTGAACAGGTGGTTGATGTCCTTGATGATCTTTTTGGCCTTCATGTGATATCGGGTGCTGTAGGTGTCTTGGAGGGCGGGTAGTTTGCCCCCGGTAATGCGTTGGGCAGACTGCACCACCCTCTGGAGAGCCTTGCGGTTGTGGGCGGTGCAGTTGCCGTACCAGGTGGTGATACAGCCCGAGGGTTTTAGGTGCCAAGTCACATTTCTTTAGCCTCCTGAGGTTGAAGAGGCTTCTTCACCACACTGTCTGTGTGTCCCGTCGATGTGGATAGGGGGGTGCACCCTCTGCTGTTTTGTGAAGTCCATGATCATCTCCTTTGTTTTTTTTATGTTGAGTGAGAGGTTGTTGACGTTGAGTGAGAGCCCTCACCTCCTCCCTGTCTCATCATTGTTGGTAATCAAGCCTACTACTGTTATGTCGTCTGCAAACTTGATGATTGAGTTGGAGGCGTGCTTGGCCACGCAGTCATGGGTAAACAGGGAGTACAGGAGGGGGTTGAGCATCCACCCTTGTGGGGCCCCAGTGTTGAGGATCAGCGAAGTGAAGGTGTTGTTTCCTACCTTGACCATCTGGGGGCAGCCCGTCAGGAAATCCAGGACCTAATGATGAGCTTGGAGGGTACTATAGTGTTGAATACTCCCAATCATGGCCGGATGTGATACAGCCTGGATTCGAACCAGGGACTGTCGTGACGCCTCTTGCACTGAGATGTAGTGCCTTAGACCGCTGCACTACTCGGGAGCCCCAACATGAAACACAGACAGGGTTTGAAGTGGTTCTAAAAATGAATGGTGAAAAAACTATTGGAACCATTTCCATGTATGACCGCTAGGTTTTATGGGTATTAGGATGTGTCCACATTGGGGCTCTATAGGTGGTCCAGGTATGCCATGACATAGCAGAAGTGGGGGGCTGGGCCTTTCCTCTTTTGTTCTCTATTGATTGCTCTATTGGGGGCTCCCAAGTGATGCAGCAGTCTAAGGTACTGCATCTCAGTGCAGAGGCGTCACTACTGCCTATTGTAAACCATTTCTCCATCTCATTCCCCCAGTTAAGCAAACAAAGGTGGAGAAGCTGTTTCTATAAATGATGTAGTCATTTTCTTTTCCTTTCAATTACTTTATTTGATAAACACCCTTTATTGTGTGTGCCCCTTTTGAAGGTTTAATAAAACCTTAATTCAGCCAAGAAATTAACATTTTAATTGATTAAATATTCAACAGACTGAACAGTCATGTACCAATGGTTGCATTGCAGTTGTGTGTGGTGTTGTTGCCATTCAGCCTCATCTAGCTATGGTATTGAATAACTGATAACTGACAAAGTACCTCAGCCTTAGGAAAAGTCACACTTCCAATTTGCTGTGATTTACAGAGATACAGACAGTATAAAAACAGACATTCAATCTAACAATGTCTTCATTGTGTTTTAATTGAAAATGAAAGCATAGTCTTAATTTCTTCACCATTTCTATAAGGAAAGTGCAACACCAGTATTAATGGCCAGCAGGCTCAGACAATATCCATAATGACTATTGAAAAAGTACTCACACTTCAAGACCCTATGGACAGATGGCTTTTCATGAATTCATATGGTAAGTAATGAAATACAAGTTTCTGGGTGTGTGGGGAGTGGGTTGGTAACATACGGGGGAGAAGGAACCAGTGGAGGCAGCAACAGGCTGGTAGAGCGGGGCAAGTTTGGATTGGGCCAGGCATGTCCAGATATCAGGCCAGGGTGTCCTCAGTCACGGTCAAAGAGCCACAGGCCCTCCGGAAGGGACAGAGAAAGATGAGAGTTAGTGAGAGCATGGCTAAGACCATAGTACACCACATACCCTGGGGGAATAATCAATAGTGTTTCTGTGTTCACTGGATAGTCTGACTAACACACACACCTGCTTGACCTCGCTGTGATACTACTGTAGGTCTACTTATGTTACTTTTTGGAATCAATTCAGGTAGCATTTAATATCCTGCATTTGTGTTAACCATGGCAGCCAGCAAATAAAGAGATGTGCAGAAAGACAATCAGCCTCTGTGTCTTTGGATCCTTAACATATTTTTTGTCAGCCAGGCCCATCTTTTTTTAAAGAAAAACAATTCATTTAAATTTCTAGTTGAGTAAAATAAGTAATTTTGTTCTGGTCACAAAATAATCCAGAATATGTCGGTAAACAGCGTCACACTCTGGCAGAAAACGGAATGTTCTATTCTCAGCCAGGCCCATATTTTCAAAGGAAACACAATTTAATTATCTCTATTTCATCAAAATAAGTAGTTTTGTTGTGATGACAAGAAAATCCTAATAATTCAGGTACAGAGGCCCACAGTCAGGCTGACAAATCTGAATGTTCTATCATAAAGTGAGAACAATTAGTTTCCCTGGCTGATATGACTTCTACTTAGAAATACTATACCAGTAAATGAATAGATGCCATTCGCTGCTTTAAACATGTCTCCAATATAATCGCATAATTTACACAGACCCACCACGGTTTTCAAATACTTATGGTAACCAGATGACCCCAATAATGTAGGTAGCCTAGTAAACGATGCCCCCTCTGGTATGTTCTATTTTGCGAATTGTCTGGGACTCGTTGATTCGCTGTTTACTACTCAAATATATTTGACTTATTAAGTCAAATACGAAATTAACTGCAATACACTGGTCTCAAATATATTAGCATAACTAGGCTACACAGAACCATTGCGGACCCACTGTAAAATTAGAGGCATTTTTTTCGCGTATTAAAACGAGTCCCAGTCCATCACGCCTAGCTCTGAGCGTCGTATTCCACCGGATCGAGTGATCTCATCACACCGGACCCAAACCCGGATAAGAAGTGTGCCAACAAGTCACTCTGTCAAGGTAACGGTAATTTGCATTTATATATGCATTTAATATGCATTTAACGGCTTTTTTTGTGTGTAGAGAAAACATCTGATGCGAATGATGAGTTAGCTAGCTAGCGACATAACGTTAACTTACTTGAGATCTAACTTGCTACTACTAGCTAGCTAGCCCTGATCATTACTTCTCTGTCCCATTACTACATTGGTGACATTACACATAAGTAATTGGACGAAGATGTGTTCTGTATGGGGGTGTTTTTGCTCAACGCTCGGTCTGAACATCAACAAGTATCGTTTGCAGTACGGTTTTGGAAGCATTAGGACCTATATTCTATACAAGTGATAGATCATTTTCAAAAATAAAGAGTTAAAACATTTTTTTATAGGGTTTGTGTTAGAGTTCCCACATGGCCATATCTCAATTTTACAGAGAGTGTTTATGGAAGACTGAGGTCATACTCTGAAAACCTGTGTTTAATGGAAGAAGGCCACCAGAAACGTGTTGTCACTGAAAAATACAGGGGTGGGCTTCAACTGTGATAAAGCCAGTTAAAACACTAAGTGTTTATTTAACATTTGTGAAATTATTTTGATGTGATATGAAAGTTAGTCTTTATGTTTCTAGAACCATATCGCAATTGAGAACTGAGTCAAATCAAATGTTATTTGTCACATGTGCCTAATACAACAGGTGTAGACCTTACCGTGAAATGCTTACCTACAAGACTTTAACCAACAATGCAGTTCAAAAATATAGTTAGGAAAATATATACTTTGTGCGGGGGTACAGTCCAATGTATATAGTCTGGGTGGCCATTTGATTAATTGTTTGGCAGTCTTATAGCTTTGGGGGTAGAAGCTGTTAAGGAGCCTTTTGGACCTAGACTTGACGCTACAGTACCGCTTGCTGTACAGTAGCAGAGAGAACAGGTACTTGAGTCTTAAGGAGTAGCGCTCGTCTCCTTAAGAGTACATCTTGGGCTACTAATTTAGCCTGGACTCTGTACACTGATATAGCTAGCTAGCCTTGTAGGTTGTAGCAAGTACCTTGCCCAATTATGATCTTGCATCTCTGCAAAGCAACACTGATCTTAATTACATGTAAAGTGTTACAACTGTGTTCATAGCTAGCTTCATTTGCCTTACCTTGCTAACTTGGCCAATTATGTCACCATTCAATCATTTCTCTAGTAGAGGTCACGTTCTGAAAAATCCCTTTGTAATTATTTCAATATTTCTTTACACAGATCGACGTCAGAACATTCTAGGGTTGCTTCTCCTACATAGGATGAGGTGTGACATAACAACTTCTGAGATCCAGCACTGAAACTTTTTACACTGTGTTTGCTGAGGAGACCTGTGGCAATGGAATCTCTACCACCAGCAAAATCAAAACTAGCTTTTCAAGTTCAGAATCCAGGGCAGATGTCTTGGCGAAGAATTTTGCTGGGATCCCTGCTTGTCTTCAGTTACCTGGTAGCTTCTGTGTCATCTGAGGATTACTATAAGTTACTGAAGGTGTCTAGAGAAGCCACAACCAGAGAAATACGACAAGCCTTCAAAAAGCTGGCTCTGACCATGCACCCAGATAAAAACCCAGTAAGTAGCCTGCCCTATATCATATATTAGATGTTCAAATCAAAGTTTATTGGTCCTGTACAAGGAGTCGCAGATGTACAGTGCATTCGCAAAGTATTCAGACCCCTTCACGTTTTCCATATTTTGTTACTTTACAGCCTTATTCTAAAATTAATTAAATAAATGTTTTCCCTCATCAATCTACACACAATACCACATAATGACAAAGTAAAAATATATTTTTAGAATTTTTTGCAAATGTATTAAAAATGTAAAACTGAAGTAAAACCTTTACATAAGTATTCAGACCCTTTACTCAGTATATTGTTGAAGCACCTTTGGCAGCGATTACAGCCTCAAGTCTTCTTGGTTATGACGCTACAAGCTCGGCACACCTGTATTTGGGTAGTTTCTCCCATTTGTCTCTGCAGATCCTCTCAAGCTCTGTCAGGTTGGATGGGGAGCGTCTCTGCACAGCTATTTTCAAGTCTCTCCATAGATGTTCAATCGGGTTCAAGTCCGGGCTCTGGTTGGGCCGCTCATGGACATTCGGAGACTTGTCCTAAAGCCACTCCTGCATTGTCTTGACTGTGTGCTTATGGTCGTTGTCCTGTTGGAAGGTTAACCTTCACCCCAGTCTTTGGAGCAGGTTTTCATCAAGGATCTCTCTGTACTTTTCTCTGGACATCTTTCCCTAAATTCTGACTAGTCTCCCAGTCCCTACCTCTGAAAAACATCCCCATAGCATGATGCTGCCATCACCTTGCTTCACTGTAGGGATGCTGCCAGGTTTCTTCCAGATGTGATGCTTGGCATTCAGGCCAAAGAGTTCAGTCTTGGTTCTATCAGACCAGAGAATCTTGTTTGTCATGGTCTGAGAGCCCTTTAAGCTCTTGTCATGTGCCTTTTACTGAGGAGTGGCTTCCGTCTGGCCACTCTACCATAAAGGCCTGATTGGTGGAGTGCTGCAAGGATGGTTGTCCTTCTGGAAGGCTCATCTCCACAGAGGAACTCTGGAGCTCTGTTAGAGGGACCATTGGGTTCTTGGTCACCTCCCTGACACAAGGCCCTTCTCCCCCGATTGCTCAGTTTGGCCGGATGGCCAGCTTGAGGAAGAGTCTTGGTGGTTCCAAACTTGTGGTTTATTTTACTAGGCAAGTCGGTTAAGAACAAATTCTTATTTACAATGACATAGAATGATGGAGGCTACTGTGTTCTTGAGGACCATCGATGCTGCAGAATTTTTTTTGGTACGCTTCCTCAGATCTGTGCCTCGACACATTCCGGTATCGGAGCTCTACAGACAATTCCTTTGACCTCATGGATTGGTTTTTGCTCTGACATGTACTGTCAACTGTGGGACCTTTTATATAGACAGGTGTGTCATGTACAATCAATTGAATTTACCACAGGTGGACTCCCAAGTTGTAGAAACATCTCAAGGATGATCAATGGAAACAGGATGCACCTGAACTCAATTTCGAGTCTCATAGCAAAGGGTCTGAATACTTATGTAAATAAGGTATTTCTGTTATTTTATATATAAATGTGCAAATTTCTAAATCTTTTTTCGCTTTGTCATTCTGGGGTATTGTGTGTAGATTGAGGGGAAAAAAAATATTTATTTAATACATTTTAGAATAAGGCTGTAACATAACAAAATGTGGAAAAAGGGAAGGGGTCTGAATACTTTCCAAATGCACTGTAATTGCAGGTTCAGCGAAATGCTTGTGATTTCTAGCTCCAACAGTGCAGTAATATGTTACAATATACTTACAAACACAAGGGTTGTGTTTCGGAGGACGTATGGGGGAGGAAAAAGGGGTAAAAAGTACAACAAAATCAAAATGATTATGGGCTGTATGCCTTCGGAAAGTATTCAGACCCCTTGACTTTCTTCACAATTTGTTACGTTACAGCCTTAATCTAAAATAGATTAAATAATTTAAAATCCTCAGCAATCTAATCACAATACCCCATAATGACAAGGTGAAAACGGGTTTTTAGAAATGTTTGCAAATTTATTAAACATTTAAAAAAAACGATACCTTATTTACATAAGTAGTCAGACACTTTGCGATGAGTCTCAATATTGAGCGCCAGTGTATCCTGTTTGTGGCTTCGGGATAAGTCTCTGAATGTGCTTGAGTGGCCCAGAACATCTCTGGAGAGACTTGAAAATAGCTGTGCATCAAAGCTTCCCATCCAACCTGACAGAGCTTGAGAGGATCTGCAGAGAAGAATGGGTGAAACTCTCCAAATACATGTGTGCCAAGCGTGTAGCTTCATACCCAAGAAGACTTGAGGCTGTAATTGCTGCCAAGGTGCTTTAACAAAGTATTGAGTAAAGGTTTTGAATACTTATGTAAATGTGATATTTCTGTGTTTTTTTTTCTTTTTATAAATGAGCAAAGATTTCAAAAAGCTGTTTTTGCTTTGTCATTGTGGGGTATTGTGTGTAGGTTGATGAGGGGGAAAAAAAACTTTGAATACTTTCCAAAGTGACTGTATATCACAAAATACTGGTGATTTTCCTAGCCTGGTCCCAGATCTGTTTGTGCTTTCTTTCCAATTCCTATGGTCGTTGTCATGCCGACAGCACAAACGCATCTGGGACCAAGCAAGTGATTTTCCATAAAGTCCAGAACTTGATTTATGTTCTCATTTTCCAGCATGATGAAACTGCCCACGACAAGTTTCTGAAGGTAACCCAAGCATATGAAGTTCTGAAGGATGACGATCTGAGGAAGAAATATGACAAGTATGGAGAGAAGGGTCTGCAGGACAAGCAGCAGGGAGGAGGACGATATGAGAGCTGGAACTACTATAGAAATGAATTTGGTAAATAGTTTTTAAAGTAGTCTAAGAATGTAAACATTGACAAGACATGAAGAAAATGGACTGATACAGCTGCTAACATGCAACATTTTCAGTCATTTCCTTTAAGAAGTTAGTGTGACTTATCTTACTCTGTCTTTTTTTTTCTACAGGTATCTACGATGACGACCTAGAGATTGTCACTTTAGATAGGGGAGACTTTGGTAAGTGATGTCACACTATTCCAAACCTTCAGAGACATCTTCCCTATATTTAACCTTTATTTAACGAGGCAAGTCAGTTAACAAATTCTTATTTACAATGACGGCCTACCCCGGCATCCCCTAATCCGGACGACGGTTGTTGGTTGTTGTGATACTGACTGGATAATTGCTACCATAGATGCAGCAGTGAACTCTGGGGAACTCTGGTTTGTCAATTTCTACTTCCCTCGTTGTCATCACTGTCACGAGCTGGCTCCCACGGTAATACTTTCCTCACTCTAAAGGTGCAATCTGCAATATTTACTGCTATTCATTGGATGTTTCATATTCTTAATTAGCGTCCATTGAACAGTAGTAGATATTGCAGATTGTGCCATTTTCTAAATTCTCTTTACATCCTTTGGTAATTGTTATCTATGTTTAATATTTCAAAAATATGTTATGTTACTTAATGTGTTTTGTCCACAGTGGAGGGAGTTTGCTAAGGAGATGGATGGAGTGATCAGGATAGGAGCAGTGAACTGTGGAGACCACAACAGACTGTGTCGCAGCAAAGGCATCAACAGCTACCCCAGCCTCTACATTTACAAAGCTGGAATGGTAGGAGGAACGTCATTGCTTCCTTTAGGATGGCTCTGTCATGCATCACTTAGCCTGGTTAAACCAGACTGAATGCTGTGCTCATCATTGTTTTGGAGCATCATTCAATCTGGTTTAACTTCTAAACGTGGGGGGGTTCTACTAAGCTAACATGTGGAATTGTTTTAAGATGGTCATACCATGGATAATTTGACTTTACTGCTATAGCCCATAGAAACGCATCGAATAACACATTCATAAATGGAAAAAACGACAGTCAAAAATAAATCATAAGTGTTTGTCCTATATCTAGGAGATTTAAGAGCTCAGCAAATATGTGTATTTTTGTACACATTTAACTCATTTACTTTGTCACAAAATGAACTCCATACTTCGATAAATGTTTTACACCGATACCGGGCTACCTTCAGACGAGTCCAGTGACACTTGTGGGGCTCGTAGAGCAAGACCGATAACACCATTGTGTTTTTTTGAGTATCTCACCTTTCCATGGTGGTCATATGGTTCTTACACTACAGACGTTTTCGTGAGAAGACCGATTTTCGGGATGTCTCATGGTCTGACAAACACTGCTGTAGCTTGGCCAGATGCGGAAGGCCGACATAGGCGGATGCGGTGGATTGAGAGACAGCCCATGCAAAAAACATATCTCTAGCTTAAACTGACAGATTTTAATTGACACACGGGTGCGTCAATAGACTCTTAAGGTGGTTTAACCAGGCTACATATCACTGATCATGGTGTTAGGAACAACCCTCTAAAACTGACCTCTTTCTGTCTTCTAATAGAATCCAGAGAAATACTTTGGAGATAGGTCCAAGGAGAGTTTGACTAAGTTTGGCATGCAGTTTGTGAAGAGCAGAGTTACAGAGCTGTGGCAAGGCAACGTCTTCACTGAGATTGAAGCAGCGTTTTCATCTGGAGTTGGATGGCTGATCACCTTCTGTTCTGACTCAGGAGGTAACTTCAGGATTTATACAATGAAGCTCTTTATCTACATCCCCAGAGTCCGATGAACTCGATACCATTTTTATATCTCTGCGTGCAGTTTGAAGAAAGTTGCTAACTAGCGTTAGCGCAATTTCTAATTAGTTTTAGTGCAATGACTGGAAGTCTATGGGAACAGTCATTGCGCTAACGCTAGTTAGCATTGGCTCGCAAAACTGCCTCTAACTTTCTTCAACTGGACGCAGAGACATAAAAATGGTATCCATGAGTTCATTTGACTCTGAAGTAGATAAATGACCTCATTGCCTGCATCCCTTTAAGGGTTATGTTGAGATGCTTTGTCATGTTTACAAATGGACTCCTAGTCGGAATTGATGAAACAATCTCTAACAAATGAACTGTATGACTGCTTTTCTATATAGTTAAAATACTGTCTGTTTGATCTCTTTTCATAGACTGTTTAGAGTCACAGACGAGGCAAAAATTAGCAGGAATGTTGGTAAGTCCTCATTGAACCCATGCTGTATGTTTACCTTCCCATGAACATACTTTGTTATTTTGACTGATTATGTCTCTTCTTGTGTCCTCACCAGGAGGGTTTAGTGAACGTGGGCTGGATGGACTGCTCTACACAGGTTGAGTTGTGTGACAGCTTTGAGGTGACCACCAGCACAACAGCCTTCTTCCCCCCCGGCAGTTCACTGAAGATCAAGGGCAGTGTGCTGGTAAGAGTTTGTTTTTACTGCACGCAAACAAAACGAAGTACAATATGAAATGTATTTGTAGGTGAGATAGAGAAACATAGGATGGGTTTATGAAGAATCCTCACCATACATAGCTAAGATCATTTATAAAAACGTTCTATCGAGATGCTATGATCGAATCGTAACTTGTAAAAGCACAGTTTTACAACAAACGCATTGGTATCACAACAGTTTCTGCAGAGTTTGGACACCAGAGAGATCTATGGAGAAGTGATGCAGCATCTGCCTGACCTGGAGGCTCTTACTAAGGACTCCTTTAAGGTACAGTAATAATATCCCAATAATAAATCTAATGTACCTTAAAAATCGTCCGGGGGGGAGGTGGTAGGTCTTAGCGTCTGCTGTGGCTGTGATGTCCAATCCGTGAGAAGCAGACTCGGTCACGTTTGTCAGCCGGCTCGAATGTTGTGGATGTTTCAGTGGTGCCCTGCCTCTTTTTGTAATAATAGGCCTACCTACTCATAACAGCCGCAGATATTTGATATGAAATCATCTATTGTCTGACATGATTTCAGTTGGGAACACACCTGTAGTGGTGAAGCTGAAATATCTAGTAAAAATCCATTGATCATCCTTGAGATGTTTCTACAACTTTATTGGATCCCACATGTGGTAATTAAATTGATTGGACATGATTTGGAAAGGCACACACCTGTCTATATAAGGTCCGAGACAGGATTGTCTCGAGGCACAGATCTGGAGAAGGGTACCAAAAATGTCTGCAGCATTAGATGTCCCCAAGAACACAGTGGCCTACATCATTCTTAAATGGAAGAAGTTTGGAACCACCAAGACCCTTCCTAGAGCTGGCCACCTGGCCAAACTGAGCAATCGAGGGAGAAGGGCCTTGGTCAGGGAGGTGACCAAGAACCTGTTGGTCACTCTGACATGGCTCCAGAGTTCCTCTGTGGAGATGGGAGAACCTTCCTGAAGGACAACCATCTCTGGAGCGCTCCACCAATCAGGCCTATATGATAAGAGTGGCCAGACGGAAGCCACTCTTCAGTAAAAGGCACATGACAGCCCGCTTGGAGTTTGCTAAAAGGCACCTAAAGACTCTCAGACTCAAGAAGACTCGAGGCTGAAGGACCTTTGGCAACAAATACAAAGTACTGAGTACTTATGTAAATGTGATATTTTTTTATTCATTTTTAATACATTTCTAAAAACCTGTTTTTGCTTTGTCATTATCGGGTATGGTGTGTAGATTGATGAGGGGGAAAGTGAAGGCGTCTGAATATTTTCTGAATGCACTGTACATATGTCTCTAGAGTAAACTGGCCCATCATCGGTGGCTGGTTAGTTTTTCCTTTGGACAGAAGACCATGGCGTCTCATGAGTATAAGAAGCTCAAGTCTTTTCTGAAGGGGGCCCACATACTGGTAAGGTGCATCTTGGAATCTACACTAAAATTCGCTCTATATTGTTTCACTATTGATTCACGTCACGGTTTCAGTCTGGATACTTTCTGTTTTAAAACTGACAGTACTTTGTGCTTTTCCTCAGGTGGGAAAGGTGGACTGCCTTACTGAGTCAGAACTGTGTGGCTCCTTCTACATTCAAAAGCCCTGTATCGCAGTCTTTAAAGGCCTTGGGATTCATGACTTTGAGATACACCATGGTAAGTCCACGTCTTATTCAAACACATTAGTTTTTCTGTATTTATGTTTTCTAATTCCCTCGGCATACCTTTTCACTTGTTGTGCACTATATGCACATTTGTATATTTATTTATTGTGGTTTTTATCGTGTGTGCTTGCTGAGTAAGATTTCCAATGTATTCATTATACATGGAAAATAAACTTGCCTTCACTGTTTCTGCTCTTCCAGGGAAGGATGTGCTGTATAACATCGTAGCGTTTGCTAAGGAGAGTGTCAGCGCCCACGTCACCACTCTGAAACCAGAGAACTTCCCCAGGGATGGAAACGAGCCCTGGATGGTTGACTTCTTTGCTCCTGTAAGTATCAGCCTAATGTTAGTGACTAATACTATGCTTGCTTATCAATGTACACAGTTGACTACATGTTTGAAAAGATAGGTGTGGCTATACTAAAAGAATAATCCATTGGTGACTAACATTAATCCCCAAAAGTAAACAGACATTGTTGTGTAAATTGGACTAGAGCCAGTTGATTTGGCAGAGCCATTGGGTTTGGTCCATTAACAAATACTAACACTGTTTCCTTGTAGTGGTGTCCACCCTGTCGTGCTCTCCTCCCTGAGCTGAGGAAAGCCTCGATCCAGCTGTTTGGTCAGATGAAGTTTGGAACATTGGACTGCACTGTGCACGAGGGCCTTTGCAGCGTGGTAAGTGTCTGGAGAACATATCAAATGTGAACCCAAAAACAAGAGATGTGGTATATTTCACAATATAGGCCTAGATGTATTGAGGAGCCAGCCATCCAAGAATGTCGCTCCAAAATTCCACAGTAAATAACTAGGTCCCCAACTCCTGGCCCTACCGCAGGGGTTCCCAAACTTTTTTGTCCCACAACCCCATTTTGATATCTGTAATTAACCAATGTTTACTTTTTTATTTGGGGCTATGGCAGTCAATTGAAAAGCATTCTAACAGTATTTCTGATTGTCTTAACTCGCCATCACATACTTTTAATGTGGGGTTATGACAGTCAATTGCAAATTAGTCTGACAATCTCATCTCACCACCACTAATGAGATGGGTGTGCTTGATTCATGTCGCGCCAGAGTCAGGGGCCGTGGTCGACAGTGCGCACCTCATCTGTGCTGTTACATCCAACCTGGATCAATATTTGGTTTTATTGCAGACGAGAGCATTGACTCCAGCCTACCATTAGTTTTATGGTGCTTTCAAGACAACTGGGAACTCTGAGTTTTCCCAGTCGGAGCTAGTTTCTTTCCCGAGTTCCCAGTTGTTTTGAACACTGCATTAATGCTCAGAGGGAGAGGGCAGGGTATTCCCTTTAAGTCAGGAACCAAAATTCCTCCGTAGTGACCTGTGAATATGTTGTCTACAACATTCGGTCACATGACAGCTTGATCAGCTGTTCGATTTCACTTACCGGCATGTCATCAGAGCCAGGATCACATACAAACGGGTTGGGAAGTAGGTCCCAAAGTGCTCTTCCAAGCGTTGGAGGTGAGCAGTAATCACTTGTGTGGGACACTTACTGACGCTGTTATTTTATTTCCAATACTCCCCCTCGATAACCACCAAGCCTCAGTGTGAAATAGAACATTGTCATGCTCTGATTCCATATCTCCACATAGTTTTACCATCTGTGTAAAAACCCACCGTTCGATCCCATATGGAATCATTTTTTTGTTAATATAGCCATGCAGCACACTGAACCTGTCGTTTCCTGCTCGGGAATCGTGAGACCGAACAATATGTCCTCGTGAATAGCATCCCCTGACATGTAAAGCGGACAAAAGGCTAAATCTTTTAGATTTAGACCACATTACAAAGAAGATATTAAAATGTATAGATATTACATTTTTTACAGGATTTTTTTACATTCTCCCGCAACCCCGTTTTCATATCAGGCTAATCCCCCCCTCCCACATGCGGTCGCGACCGCTAGTTTGGGAACCGCTGCCCTACTGTATGACATAATCTCTAACTATAATAAAGGTAGTGATCTTGGTGGTTTGTAATAATGGCGCCGGAGGGGATGGCGGTCGTTTAACAGGCTCCTGACCAATTATGCCAAGTCCCCCAACCCCCCCCCCCCCCCCCCCCAAAATGGTGCTGATCCTAACTTTTTTTGTACATAATGTTTCTGCCATCATTTCATATGACCGGAAAATAACTTCTGGACATCAAAACAGTGATTTACTAAACTCGATTTGGATGAGGACTTCTATTTCAACTAATCTGAGGCGAAATATATCATGCTCATCCCAGACTGAATGAGCTCTGTTCGAGACTATCCTATCAACGTGATCTGAAGAACTGTAGTATCCGATGTTTCACCGAGTTGTGGCTGATCAAATACATGGACAATTTAAATTTAGCAGGTTTTTCTATACATCGGCAGGACCGAACAGCTGCACCCTGTAAGCTGTGGGAGGGGTCTCTTTTTTGTCAACTACAGTTGGTGCGCAATCTATTATTAAGTAAGTCTTGCGGGTTCTGCTCGCCTGAGTTAGATACCTCATTAGGCTGTAGACCATACTATTTACCAAATATAGAGTTTTCATCTGTATTTTTCGTAGCTCTCTATTTACCACCGCAAACAGCAAGCTGTATAAGGCCATAAGCAAACAAGAAAATTCTCACCCAGATGCGGCACTCCTTGTGGCCGGGGATTTTAATGCAGGCAAACTTAAATCCGTTTAATCTCATTTCTACCAGCATGTCTCCTGTGCAACTAGAGGCAGGAAAAACTCTAGATCACCTTTACTCTACACAGAGACACATACAAAGCTCTCCCTCGCCCTCCATCCTTAATTCCTGCTTACAAGCAAAAACTCAAACACAACGTATCAGTGACGCGATAAAGTACAGTACTGTTCTGCTAGCACAAGTTTAAATATACTATACAGTTGAAGTCGGAAGTTTACATACACTTAGGTTGAAGTCATTAAAACTCATTTTTCAACCACTCTACAGATTTCATGTTAACAAACTATAGTTTTGGCAAGTTGGTTAGGACATCTACTTTGTGAATGACAAAAGTAATTTCTTCCAACAATTGTTTAATTCACTATATCACAATTCCAGTGGGTCAGAAGTTTACATACACTAAGTTGACTGTGCCTTTTAAACCGCTTGGAAAATTCCAGAAAATTGTCATGGCTTTAGAAGCTTCTGAATGTCTAGGAGCAAAAACGGCTCAGCTGTGAAGCGGTAGGCCACACAAGCTCAGAACGGGACCGCCAAGTGCTGTAGCGTGTAAAAATCATCTGCCTCTGGAAGCAACGTCAGCACAATAACTGTTCGTCGGGAGCTTCATGAAATGGGGTTCAATGGCCGAGCAGCCGCACAAGCCTAATCACCATGTGTACTGGAGTGGTGTAAAGCACACAGCCATTGGACTCTGGACCAGTGGAAACGTGTCCTGGAGTGTGGAATCATGCTTCTTCATCTGGCAGTCCGACGGACAAATCTGGGTTTGGTGGATGCCAGGAAAACGCCAATGTAATCTATCTAAATGAGTACCGCCCCGTATCACTCACATTTTGTAGCCATGAAATGCTTTGAAAGGCTGGTCATGGCTCACATCAACACCCACCATCATTCCAGACACCCTTGACCCACTCCAATTCGCATACCGCCCCAACAGATCAACAGATGACGTATTCTCTATTGCACTCTACACTGCCCTTTTCCAACTGGACAAAAGGAACACCTCCATAACAATGCTATTCATTAATTACAGCTCAGTGTAAGCTTAACACCTTAAGCTAAGGACCCTGTGATTTAAACACATCCCTCTGCAATTGGATACTGGCCTTTCTGATGGTCTGCCCTCAGGTGGTTTGGGTAGGCAACAACACATCCACCACGCTGACCCTGAACACTGGCGCCCCTCGGGTGCGTGCTTAGCCGCCTCCTGTACTCCCTGTTCACCCACGACTGCGTGGCCGCACACAACACCATCATAAAGTGTGCTGATGGTGGTAGGCCTCATCACTGACGACAATGAGACAGCCTATAGTGAGGTGGTCAGAGACCTGGCAGTGTCGTGCCAGGACAACAACCTCTCCCTCAACGTTAGCAAAACAAAGGAGCTGATCGTGGACTACAGGAAACGGAGGGCTGAACACACCCCCCATTCACATCAACAGTGCTGTAGTGGAGACTGTCGAGAGCTTCAAGTTCCTCTGTGTCCACATCACTAAGGACCCGTCGTAGTCCAAATACACCAACACCTCCCCCTCAGGAGGCTGAAAAGATTTGGCATGTGCCCTCAGATCCTTAAAACGTTCTACAGCTGCACCATTGACAGCGTCTTGACTGGCTGCATCACGACTTGGTATGGCAACTGCTTGGCATTCGACCGCAAGGCGCTACAGAGGGTAGTGTAGGCGATCCAGTACATGACTGGGGCTGAGCTCCCTGGCATCCAGGACCTCTATACCAGGTGGTGTCAGAGGAGGCCCTAAAAATTGTCAGATTCCAGCCACACAAGTCAGTCTGTTCTCTCTGCTACTGCAGGGCAAGCGGTACAGGAGCGCCAACTCAGGAACCTAAAGGCTTCTGAACCGCTTCTACCCCAAAGCCTACGGAAGCCACTCCTCAGTGAAGGGCACATGACCGCCTGCTTGGAGTTTTCCAATAGGCACCTAAAGACTCACAGACCATGAGAAGAAAGATTCTACAGTGAAGCATGGTGGTGGCAGCATCGTGCTGTGGGGATGTTTTTCAGCGTCAACGACTGGGAGACTAGTCAGGATTGAGGGAAAGATGAACAGTGCAAAGTACAGAGATCCTTGATGAAAACCTGCTCCAGAGCGAAGTTTCACCTTCCAACAGGACAATGATCCTAAGCACACAGCCAAGACAATGCAAGCGTGGCTTCGGGACAAGTGTGAGTGGCCCAGCCAGAGCCTGGACTTGAACCCGATCGAACATCTCTGGAGGGACCTGAAAATATCTGTGCAGCAACGCTCCCCATCCAACCTGACAGAGCTTGAGCAGATATGCAGAGAAGAATGAGAGAAACTCCCCAAATATAGGTGTGTCAAGTTTGTAGCGTCACACCCAAGAAGATTCAAGGCTGTAATCGCTGCCAAAGGTGCTTCAACAAAGTACTGAATAAAGGGTCTGAATACTTGTGATATTTTTTATACATTAGCCCAAAAAATTGACCTGTTTTTGCTTTGTCAATATGGGGTATTTTGTGTAGATTGAGTGGGGGGGGGGATTATTTAATACATTTTAGAATAATGCTGTAACGTAACAAAATTTGGAAAAGGTCAAGGGGTCTGAGTACTTACCGAATGCACTGTACATGTACATATTGCCTCAATCAACCCAACTACCTCGTACCCCAGTACAGTCACTCGGTACCGGTACTCCTTGTATATAGCCTCGTTATTGTTGTTTTGTGTTACTATTTTTATTTGGATCTATTTAAGTTTCTTTCTTTTTAACTGCATTTTTTTGGGAAAGTGCTCTTAAGTAACCATTTCACTGTAAAGTCTACACTTGTTGTATTCAGCGCATGTGATTTTATGATTGAACTAAGTCATATTTGTTTCATTCAATGGACTGGCATACAGGCATAGTAGGGCTATCATTCCTCTCTAGCTGTGTGGCGTATAGCTTTACTAGGGCCATGATCCCAGACCTGTGTGTGTGTGGTGAGGTGGGACACTGCAGGGCCTGTATCATGTCCTAACTAGTGATTTTGAATATTTTAGAACCTGGTTACCGACGTTAATCCTTAGTCCTGTGATGAAGTACAGATGGCAGTCGGTTCTTTTACATTTTAGTCATTTAGCAGGCTCCCTTATCCAGAGTGGATTTACAGGAACAATTAGGGTTAAGTGCCTTACTGCATTGACTGATTTTTCACCTAGTCTACTCAGGGTATCCAACTTTCAGTTACTGGCCCAACGCTCATAACCACTAGGCTAACTGCCGGCCCTATTAGAGCGAGGGACTGTGGAAACCCACCGCAGCGGAACCTGGTTAGAATGATTGAACAGTAAATGAGTGGGAGAAGGCCGGGTGTCGGCTTGTCCACCCACCACACCACCTACTAGCTACTTGGGATTAAAACCTGGGGCTACTGCATATCCAGGCAATATCTGCTATCTGCCTGACATGAATGTATTATTGAATCATTAGTCAAAAAAAAAAAAGAATGTATTGAAACTGGTCTTTCCCCTAGCCAAAATCATTATGTTTTGATCAGATCCCTGAGTATCAGTCAAATTTAAATGTGTTTCTGGTTTTGATGGATAACTAAAAGTAGCAGTAGCTACCACAGTAATGTAACGTATATCCTATGTCCCTGTTTTCAGTATAATATCCATGCCTACCACCACAATAATATTGAACCAAGAAGTACTAGTTACCACAGTAATGTTATGGTTTTGTTTGTGTTTTCAGTATAATATCCATACCTACCCGACCACGGTAATCTTTAACAAGTCCTCCATCCATGAGTATGAGGGACATCACTCTGCTGATGGAATCCGGGAGTTCATACAGGTGAGAAGCTCACAATTAGCCTAGTTTGCAGTATGGTGCCGTCTCCTTGCGAGCCAGTGCTTGAAGCGCCAGAGAGGTTTTAAAACTAAGAGACTCAATATACGGTTACTTTACCGTACCACTCTCATATTGACAAATGGTTCAGAATTTTCAGCCTCTTTTATACACTAGAGTCCTACTGTAGTTACTCCACTTTCTCCAAACATTTCCAGGACTTGGTCAACCCCACGGTGGTGACCATGGACCCAGACAGCTTTGCAGAGCTGGTAAAGGGGAGGAAACACAGCGAGACCTGGGCGGTGGACTTCTATGCCCCGTGGTGTGGGCCCTGTCAGGCCTTGCTGCCTGAGTGGAGGAGGATGGCACGGGTAGGTACTGGTTCTATTGGGCACTAGGCAGCAGAATGGTGAATTTCTGTGCTCCCTGGTATGGTACTTGCCATTCCCTGCTGCCTGAGTGGAGGAGGATGGCACGGGAGGTAGTGGACCGCAGAGAGTAGGTATTAGGTAGTATGATGGTAGACTTCTATGCTCCCTGGTGTGGGCCCTGTCGGTGTCATCAACAAATCCAACTCTATGCATTTGTTTCTAGTGAATCATTTTTATTCCTCCTGGCTTTCTGTCTGCTGATGTCTCCTCAGGAGCTGAATGGTATGATAAAGGTGGGGACGGTGGACTGTCAGAAACACCACTCCTTCTGCCAGAGAGAGGGGGTCAGAGCCTATCCTGAGATACGCCTCTACCCTCAGAACGCCAACCGACGAGACTTATACCAGTATGTACCTTACTCTCCTTTCACGAGAGTTTCAGAAATGCTTAATTCAGACCCTAGCCTTACAGTTCCTTGTACAGGTTACACTAAGTTTACAGTGCATTCGTAAAGACCCCTTTACTTTTACAGCCTTACTCCAACATTGATGAGGGGGGAAAAAAACAATTTAATCAATCTACACACAATACCCCATAATGACAAAGCAAAAACCTTTTTTTTTTTTATACATTTCTGCCAATGTATTACAAATAAATAAAACTATCACATTTACATAAGTATTCAGACCCTTTACTCAGTACTTTTGTTGAAGCACCTTTGGCAGCAATTACAGCCTTGAGTCTTCTTGGGTATGACACTACAAGCTTGGCACACCTATATTTGAGGAGTTTGTCCCATTCTTCTCTGCAGATCATCTCAAGCTCTGTCAGGTTGGCACAGCTGTGTAAGGATGTGAGATGAACAGGCTGGCTGATGGGGAGGGGTGGAACCAGCCATGACTAGGGTTGGAAACTTTCCGGAATTGTTCTGGAAATTTTCCATGGGAAGTTAAGCCCTGGAATTTTGGGAATTTCGCTTAAATTAATCAAAAACGTTAGCTTAGAACATTAAACCTTTTTTGTGGGATACACAAGGCAATTCTAGTTCGTTTGGCATATTTTGGTTAAACTATCCCCAATTCAATGGAATTGCAACCTTCTGCATTCTTCCATCACAGTGCAGTGCACTCTTCCATCACATGTACAGCTGATTCTCAAGATCTTGCACACTAATGAGATGCTATTGAGCCAAGGACTACATGCTTTCTGGTAAATTTTCATTACAATACTGGGTGGGGTGAATATATTTTATGACATGATTTTTTTTGTTAACTAGTAAATAGTACCCTACAGCAAAGTGTGTAAGTCATTTCTAACGTAACAATTTCTGCTAGTTAGTTTTTGCTACCATGTGGGTTTTAGCTTGCTTGAGCCTGCTAGCTGAGGAGTGTTAATTCACCTGTTTCCATACATGTTTCATTTTAGAACCTTTATCTTACAAAGGAGTGTAATCTAACTGCTTAACTATTTATCTGTACATTTTTTCCCCTAATCTTTACAGGAAAATGCCACAGGCACTATCTGATGTGTGGAGACATTTCACTGCAGCTAATGTAGAAGGAAAAGCTGTGTACATTTGCAAATACTGTGCCAAATCATATGTGAAGAATGCAACAAAGATGCAGAATCATCTGGCCAAGTGCATAAAGTTCCCTCAGCACCTTTGACAAAAGTACCTCTACTTCTGTTCGAGATGAAAATGATGAATCCGACACCTTATCGATAGCAACAGCTCATGGTCCTCCTGGAATCAAGTTTTTTTTACTCAATAGAGGAACGTAGTCAGAGAAATGCTGATGAATGTCTTGCTCGAGCTGTGTATGCAACTGGTTCATCTCTGATGCTCACAGGCAATGTTTATTGGAAGAGATTTCTGAATGCTCTTTGCCCAGCATACACTACTCCAACCAGACATGCTTTATCTACTCATTTGCTGGATGCAGAGTTCAACAGAGTTCAAGTAAAGGTCAAGCAAATCATAGAGAAAGCAGACTGTATTGCAATCATCTGATGGGTGGTCGAATGTTCGTGGGCTACATCATCTCCACCCCTCAACCAGTATTCTACAAGAGCACAGACACAAGGGACAACAGACACACCAGTCTCTACATTGCAGATGATGGTTAGTTATGTGAAGGGTCATCACGTTATAGCAGCAATCTACCTCACCAAGCAAAGAAGAAGAATAAGAGCACTACATTGAAGCTGCCCAGCAACACCCGTTGGGGTGGTGTTGTCATCATGTTTGACAGTCTCCTGGAGGGGAAGGAGTCTCCAAGAAATGGCCATATCACAGTCTGCCGATATGGACAGCCCCATCAAGAGGATTCTCCTGGATGATGTATTTTGGGAGAGCGTGGTAAGCAGCCTGAAACTCCTGAAACCTGAGGGAGACAATGCCATCCTGTCTGATGTTCAGACTCTGCTTGCAGATGTAAGAGAATAAATCTGTACTGCCCTGCCCACTTCACTGTTGCTGTACTGCCCTGCCCACATCAAATACATCTGCCTGAAGCCCATACACGCCGCAGTGTACATGTTGGACCTCAAGTATACTGGCAAGAGCATCTTGTCTGGTGCAGAGATCAACAAGGCCTATGGTGGCATCACTACCGTGTCTCGCCACCTTGGCTTGGATGAGGGCAAGGTTCTTGGCAGTCTGGCGAAGTACACTTTCAAGCAAGGGCTTTGGGATGGAGATGCAATATGGCAGTCGTGCCAACATATCTCATCAGTCACCTGTTGGAAGGGACTTTGTTGCCTCCATCATCCTCCAAATCCCACCAACATCAGCCGCCTCGGAGCACAACTGGTCCTTGTTTGGGAACACACACACCAAAGCACCCAACAGGCTGACCAATACAAGCGTTGAAAAATTGGTGGCCATCCGGGCAAATTTGAGGCTTTTTGAGCCTGACAACGAGTCACCCTCAACAAGGTTGGAAAGTGACAGTGAAGATGAGGCTTCAGTCTGATGTTCAAGAGGTGGACATTGAGGAGGTCCAGGGAGAAGACATGGAAGCCTGAGAGGAAGACAACCAAAGCTTTAGTTTCTAGACTATCATTTTGTTGAATGTTTTTGGGAGATGCAATGGATCATTCAATATTACCTTTCTTTTGTTATTCAGTGAAATCATCCCATGTGATGAGTCAACTCATTTAATTAAAATTACATTCGTAATTCTTTTTTTATTTCTTTTGGATGGATATAATCATTTGTAATTATGTCTTATGATAAGGTAAAATGTTTGTTTCTGTCTATATATGGTAAATATATGCAAAAAACATCATTTTAAATGGTATTAATATTAATTTGCATATATTTCTGTTAATTCCCATATATTCCACCTCTGAATATTCCCGAAAATGTGAAACCCTAGCCATGACTAAGCATTTTTAGGTCCACTATATAAGACTTCTGTTTTATTTCTGTATGCAGAGCTCTCTGCATCACACTTCAGAGTGTGGGGTCGAGCAGCCTTAGTATTGCAGAGCTCTCGGCCCAAAACTCAAGTGTTTGGTCGACCAGCCTCACCTGCTACCTTATTAATAAGTACAATAAAGATTTTTGATGAAGTATTACCTGATTTGAGTTTGTCTCTTCATTTGGTAGTTTTGAATTTTCACCACACTCCAGAGATGTTCAAGTCCGGGCTCTGGATGGACATTAAGAGACTTGTCCAGAAGCCACTCCTGCGTTGTCTTGGCTGTGTGCTTAGGGTCATTGTCCTGTTGGAAGGTGAACCTTCGCCCCCAGTCTGATGTCCTGAGCGCTCTGGAGCAGGGATCTCTGTACTTTGCTCTGTTCATTTTTGCCTCGATCCTGACTAGTCTCCAAGTCCCTGCCACTGAGAAAGATCCCCACAGCATGATTCTGCCACCACAATGCTACCATGTTTCCTCCAGACATGACGCTTTGCATGTCTGGAGTGCCTTTTTAATGAATGACTTTGTCTGGCCACTCTACCATAAAGGCCTGATCGGTGGAGTGCTGCGGAGGTGGTTGTCCTTCTGAAAGGTTCTCCCATAATTTTCGAGTCTCATAGCAAAGTGTCTGAATACTTATGTAAATAAGGTATTTCTGTTTTTATTTTTAATACATTTGTAAAAATGTCTAACCTGTTTTCGCTTTGACATTATGGGGTATTGTGTATAGATTGCTGAGGACCTATTTAATCCATTTTAGAATAAGGCTAACGTAACAAAATGTGGAAAACGTCAAGGGGTCTTAATACTTTCCGTAGGCACTGTACATGTTAAAGTTTACATGCTGTATAGTTAATATTAAGCTTACATGTTGTAAAGTGTATATGCTGTTTACATGTTCTTGCATATTGTAAAGTTGACCTTGTTATGTAAACAATAATGTAAAGTTATGTTGTAAATAAGAGTGCTGTTTTTATTTCTCAAACCAGGAGTTACAACGGCTGGCATCGAGACGCTCACTCTATCAAAGTCTGGGCTATGGGGTATGTTCTCTCCTGTGTGTTTCTTATGTTAGCCTATCCTAGCCTTTTTAAAAAGCACTATTTATAGGAATATTTGTATTCAACAGAAAGGAATTTATCCAGTCTGTCTTTGTCTTAGCACTCTCCCAAGAGCGTCAGTGGATCTGACTCCAGATGACTTCAGGAACAAGGTGATTGGTGGGAAGGATCACTGGGTGGTGGACTTCTATGCTCCGTGGTGTGGACCATGCCAGCACTTTGCCCCAGAGTTCGAGGTCCTCGCTCGGGTAAGATATCCTCTCCACTCCCACCGTCTCTCAAACACTTGTTTCTGGGCCCATTTTCATAAAGCGTCAGAGTATCTGTGATGATCTAGAATCAGGTCCCCCCACCCCCCCTGTCCATGTAAGCTAATCATAATAATTATGAGATAAATGGCTAAACTGATCTACTCTGAGACACTTCATGAATACGGCCACTATTGCTATTTATAATATTAATCCATTGTTGTTTTAATGTGAAGCGGCTGTGTTTTCCATGCTAGAGCGACGCTATTGTATCTGCCCCTCTACTCATATTGTGCTTCCAGCGCTAGGCTGGTAACAGTTTTACAGTAACAGTGGAGTCCCTTGTGTGTCTCTGCTCTGAATAATGTAATGGTTCTGAAGTGCGAGTCGCTGGGCAGCCATGTTTTTGTCTGGGCCCAAATGGCACATTATTCACTATTTATTAAAGTAGTAGTTTGGAGGCTGATTGTTTGATAGCCTCCAAACTACTACTTTAGATAGCTAATAGCTGTTAGTTTTCATAGTAATCCACGGTTTTTGGTATTTTATTAGGATCCCCATTAGCGGTTGCAAAAGCAGCAGCTACTCTTCCTGGGGTCCACACAAATGACATAATACATTGCATTAATAGACAAGAACAGCTCAAGGACAAAGATCCAGGTTTACTGTTTATTTGAGCAATATGAGATGGAACGGAGTTCCATGCAATAATGGCTCTATATAATACTGTCCGCTTTCTTTAATTTGTTCTGAATTTGGGGACTGTGAAAAGACCCCTGGTGGCAGAGCTGTGTGTAAAGTTGACTACGCAAACAATTTTGGGATGTATTTTCAACACATTCACGTTTCTTATAAAAATAAGGGATGCAGTCAGTCTCCGACTCTTAGCCAAGAGAGACTGGCATGCAGAGTATTCATCAGCCCTCTAATTACAATGAAGAGCGAGACGTGCCGCTCTGTTCTGGGCCAGCTGCAGGTTAACAAGGTCTTTCCTTGCAGCACTCGACCACACGACTGGACAATAATCAAGATGAGGCAAAACTAGAGCCTGCAGAACTTGCTTTTTTGGAGTGTGATGTCAAAAGCGGAGCATATTTACAACCATTGAGTCGATATATGTTTTGACCATGACCACTATTAATCTAAAGGAACACCAAGTAATTTAATCTCCTCGACTTGTTCAACAGCCACACCATTCAGTACCAGATTCAGCTGAGGTCTAGAACTTAGGGAATGATTTGTACCAAATACAATGCTCTTAGTTTGATGTTCAGGACTAGTTTATTACTGTCCACCCATTCCAAAACAGACTGCAACTCTTTGGTTGCTGATGTGTATATGGTTGAATCATCAGCATACATTGACACGCATACTTTGTTTTTAATACCAGTGGCAGGTCAATGGTAAAAATAGAAAAGATTAGAGGGCCAAGAGAGCTGCCCTGTTTGACATTAGAGAAGCTTCCATTAAAGAGAACCCTTTTGAGTTCTATTAGATGGATTGCTCTGAATCCACAATATGGCGCAGGTTGAAAAGCCATAAAACAAATGTTTTTTTTTCAACAACGGGTTATGATCAATAATGTCAAAGGGTGCACTGAAATCTAACAGTACAGCTCCCACAATCTTGTTATCGATTTCTTTCAACCAATCATCAGTCATTTGTGTCAGTGCAGTACATGTTGAGTGCCCTTCTCTATAAGCATGTTGCAAATCTGTTATTGATTTGTTTATAGAGAAATAGCATTGTATTTGGTCAAACACCATTTTTTCCAATGGTTTGCTAAGAGCTGGCAGCAAGCTTTAAGGTCTGCTGTAAGAACCAGTAAAGGCCGCTTTACCACTCTTGGGTAGCGAAATTACTTTGGCTTCCCTCCAGGCCTGAGGACAAAGCCTTTCCTCTAGGCTCAGATTAAAGATATGACAGATTGGAGTGGTTATAGAGTCAGCTACCATCCTCAGTAGCTTTCCATCTAAGTTGTCAGTGTCAGGAGGTTTGTCATTATTGATCGATAAGTTATTTTTCCACCTCTCCCACACTAACTTTACACAATTCAAACTTGCAATGCTTTTCTTTTATTAGTTTTTTTTTTTTATGCATGAATACGATGGCTCACTGTTTGTTGGCATTTCCTACCTAAGTTTGCCCACTTTGCCAATGAAGTAATCAAATAATTGGCAACATTAAATGGTTTTGTGATGAATAAGCGGTCTGATTTGATGAAAGATTGAGTACATCACTTAAAGTACTCCATTCTTTACAATGAGTTCAGTCACGTAATTTCTCAATTTGCAGTTAGTCAGCCAGTCAGATGTGCAGCCAGACTTATTAGCCACTCCTTTTGCCCGATCTCTTTCAACCATACAGTCTCTTTAAATTCCTCATCAATCCATGGAGCCTTAACAGTTCGTTTCTTAACAGGTGCATCTTTATCAGTAATGGGAAGAAGCAATTTCATAAAGTCATCAAGTGCAGCGTCTGGATGCACCTTATTAATCACATCAGTTATGCCTGTTAACAGTTCCATTTGAATTATCACTGCACATCCACTGTCCCACAGCCCAGCCAGGCAAGCAATTCAATTCATCTCCACTGGGGTAATAAAAACATATCTGGACATTATTGGTTGAGGTTTGAGTCACCAGGCAGAAATGGCTTTGGCTGCATCTCCCTATGGGCCCTGGTCAAAAGTACTGCACTACAGGGAATAGGGTGCCATTTTCTAATGCAGACTTTGTCTTTTGTCTAGATGGTGAAAGGAAGCGTGAGGGCAGGGAAAGTAGACTGTCAGGCCCACTACCAGACCTGTCAGTCAGCCGGCATCACAGCTTATCCTAGCGTCCGATTCTACCCACATCTGGGAACCAAGAAGGTAAGAGACTCCTGATTGTTTTTTTTTTTTGTTTGTTTTTTTTGTTATGTGTTAGCTATTTAGGTAAGTTATTGAGAAAAGAACACGTTCTTTTACAATAACTTCATAGCATCTTATTATCTTACATCTTCCTGTCCTTGTTAGATGGGAAAACAAGCTACAAGATAAATACATTTGATTACTATGTATCAGAAGATCAATGTTTTGCTTCGAAAGCCACTTGCCTAAAGTTGTTTACCATTTTATATTTGTATACCCAAGACCCAATCTGGGACCTAATTCTAAATAATCTGGTATGATTGTCACGGATCTCGGATATGCGTCATTTTAACTGGCTTGTCCGGAAGGACCCGTACATATCCGAACGCGACTGCTGCAGTAGACTGAAATGTTATAATTTATGCTGCTGCTCTTGCTTTCACGAGAGTGGAGCGTGTTAGCCAATCACAGGTCATCAGAGTGGCAATAGGCTACAGTCATAGAGCCTCCATGTGTGGCTAAAGTTAGGAGATATCTAATCAATGGAATTCAAATGACGTAATTAAAAGTTAAAGGAGAAGGATAGAATAACGGTAATAAAAGCCATTTTATTATGAGCAGTCCTCCCCTCAGCAGCCTCTACTGCAAGAGACAACAGGTTGGCTGCTACTTAGTATTCAGAATGGAGTTGTTATTTGTAACTGTAGGATGAGAAAGTGCATGCACTGCAGCGTCAATTAGCCTAGCTAGTTAAAATTGAGCAAACTTCTCCTGGGATTATGCGGTCAAGACGGGTACTAATCCTATTTGATAAATTAAATTAGTCTACTTTAGCACGAGTCTGCTTGGTTGGTTGCTGTCTCTCCCTCCCTGCTCACAGTATGGCCCTCCCCCGCCTGCTAGAGCAGCACCTCTTGCTTGATCAGCTCCAGTTAAAGTATCTTAAATTAATTTTCTGCTGCTTCCTTCACTCTGATCCGAGCAGGTCTATACGGAACAGGTCTAGTTGTCCTTGGGTCTGTTCGGAACGGATCTCTCTACAGTGGGGAGAACAAGTATTTGATACACTGACGATTTTGCAGGTCTTCCTACTTACAAAGCATGTAGAAGTCTGTAATTTTTATCATAGGTACTCTTCAACTGTGAGTGACGGAATCTAGAAAATCCAGAAAATCACATTGTATGATTTTTAAGTAATTAATTTGCATTTTATTGCATGACATAAGTATTTGATACATCAGAAAAGCAGAACTTAATATTTGGTACAGAAACCTTTGTTTGCAATTACAGAGATCATACGTTTCCT
This sequence comes from Thymallus thymallus, assembly GCA_023634145.1. Classification (NCBI taxonomy): domain Eukaryota; kingdom Metazoa; phylum Chordata; class Actinopteri; order Salmoniformes; family Salmonidae; genus Thymallus; species Thymallus thymallus. The sequence continues at coordinate 15,123,782 of CM042408.1, forward strand.
GTAGTTCTCGACCAGGTTTGCACACACTGCAGCAGGGATTTTGGCCCACTCCTCCATCCAGATCCTTCAGGTTTCGGGGCTGTCGCTGGGCAATACGGACTTTCAGCTCCCTCCAAAGATTTTCTATTGGGTTCAGGTCTGGAGACTGGCTAGGCCACTCCAGGACCTTGAGATGCTTCTTACGGAGCCACTCCTTAGTTGCCCTGGCTGTGTGTTTCGGGTCGTTGTCATGCTGGAAGACCCAGCCATGACCCATCTACAATGCTCTTACTGAGGGAAGGAGGTTGTTGGCCAAGATCTCGCGATACATGGCCCCATCCATCCTCCCCTCAATACAGTGCAGTCGTCCTGTCCCCTTTGCAGAAAAGCATCCCCAAAGAATGATGTTTCCACCTCCATGCTTCACGGTTGGGATGGTGTTCTTGGGGTTGTACTCATCCTTCTTCTTCCTCCAAACACGGCGAGTGGAGTTTAGACCAAAAAGCTCTATTTTTGTCTCATCAGACCACATGACCTTCTCCCATTCCTCCTCTGGATCATCCAGATGGTCATTGGCAAACTTCAGACGGGCCTGGACATGCGCTTGAGCAGGGGGACCTTGCGTGCGCTGCAGGATTTTAATCCATGACGGCGTAGTGTGTTACTAATGGTTTTCTTTGAGACTGTGGTCCCAGCTCTCTTCAGGTCATTGACCAGGTCCTGCCGTGTAGTTCTGGGCTGATCCCTCACCTTCCTCATGATCATTGATGCCCCACGAGGTGAGATCTTGCATGGTGCCCCAGACCGAGGGAGATTGACCGTTATCTTGAACTTCTTCCATTTTCTAATAATTGCGCCAACAGGTGTCTAGGCCTTCTCACCAAGCGGCTTTCCTATTGTCCTGTAGCCCATCCCAGCCTTGTGCAGGTCTACAATTTTATCCCTGATGTCCTTACACAGCTCTCTGGTCTTGGCCATTGTGGAGAGGTTGGAGTCTGTTTGATTGAGTGTGTGGACAGGTGTCTTTTATACAGGTAACGAGTTCAAACAGGTGCAGTTAATACAGGTAATGAGTGGAGAACAGGAGGGCTTCTTAAAGAAAAACGAACAGGTCTGTGAGAGCCGGAATTCTTACTGGTTGGTAGGTGATCAAATACTTATGTCATGCAATAAAATGCAAATTAATTATTTAAAAATCATACAATGTGATTTTCTGGATTTTTGTTTCCGTCTCTCACAGTTGAAGTGTACCAATGATAAAAATTACAGACCTCTACATGCTTTGTAAGTAGGAAAACCTGCAAAATTGGCAGTGTATCGAATACTTGTTCTCCCCACTGTATATTTAAAAATATAATTTATGCATATCGGGTCCGGGTGGGAAAGCCCCAGGTCCATTTCGGAATGGGTCCAACTGTTTGGACCCGTGAAGACCTCTACCTCATAGCACTGTATCGTAACTAATCCCTCCCTCCATCATCCTTTCATCTATCCCTCTATCCACCCGTTCCCCTATAATACCTCCCTCCATCCCCCAGCGTGACCAGGAAGGGGAGCACGTCAACAGCCGGGATGCTACTAACATCGCCGACCTCCTCCGTCAGAGGCTCCAGCAGCTATCTCCATGGTTACATGGCAAGGCCGCCAACTTCAAGGTAATCTTCTTACGCGGTTCAGCAACTCTGCAATCACCATGTTGCTTTTTAGTCATAGTAGCTACCTCTTGACTTTTTGCAATCGAGCAGAATTATATTTTTCTCTGGCATAGACTTAAGTGAGAGTTTGGCTTCTGGGTTCTGGACTTACTGGTTTAGCTAATTCATCCAAGACAACTGCTAATAGTCTGACTGAAATGACTGTGGATTGTGTTTGCTCAGTATATCGAAGTATCAAACTGCAATATGAGCATATTTTATCAACATGACTTTGTCGCAGTATATCCGTCAAGGTTCACCACCGCAAATGTAATCCAAATGTTTGAAAAGCTTGTTTTTCTTTCTGCAGGATGAATTGTGAGTTCAAGAGGGTCGATTGTAAAGGTCCAAGATGAACTGAGATGCTTTTCCTTATGGGAAATGTAAACAAAGAACAGTCAAATACTCTGAGAAGAGAAGATTACTGCCAAAGAGCATTAGCAAAGAAGACGTTATCGAAAGGTTACCTCCGTATTGTCGGCTGTCAAAACAAGATGTTTTTAATTTCTCTAAACTGAGAAACTGTTTTACTAGTTATATAGGTGGAGGTGTTGACCTGCCTTGTATCTGAATGTACTGGCTAATGTATGTTGGGGAATATATATTTTTTATTTTGGTTATGACGCTACGAATGGCAGTTTATCAGTTTATAATGGGCTTGCCCATTTCAATGCCATTTATGTTGATTCAACTTGAACCGTTTGAGTGTATGGAACAGTTTTATTCATTCTGTGAAGTGACCACACTGTACTGAATGTGGTGATGGTATAATGATAATGATGTTTGTCTGCTGAAAGTAGCCTAATTGTTCAGTATGCAACCTCTTGTATACAGTATCACACAGAGTTTAGAAAAAGGAACCCTGTACACCAATTGAACAGGAAATATGTTGCCAATACCTTTCATCATTCACTCCACAACATGTATCTGGGTCATTCCTGGGATTCGGTAATATTTCAGTCCCCTAGATTTTTGAAAGTAGTGGTTCACCAAAATTAAATGTTAAAAGCTTTACACAATACTTTGGTATGTCCTTTATAATGAATACAAATAGTTATTGCATTTAAATAATTTTTAGCATTAAAAAAAATCTTATTTATGTCTTACAGCAAGCATTTTGTCATGTCCCTGAGGTTCTTCGCTGAATTTGTACTTGGAAAATAATTAATAAAATGTGCACAGTGTCTATAATTTTCAGCAATAATGCAAGTATTTATTTGTGTTCTTTGCTTTTGAAAAGAAATTTAAAAAAAAAAAGCTAGATATTTGATAAAAAACAACTTAAAAAGTTATGTCCCTCAGTCTGAACTCAACCCCGTCACGCCAACCATTCTCCGCCCATAATAATTTAGACTCCACCCATATGTGACATCATTCACAGGAAGTTGCATCATTCAGCTCTCTTCAACAGCATGGTGCAGAAGAAGGTGAGTGTTATCACACTTTTTAATCATTTTTTGAGGTGAATTATAGTCAGGGAGGGTACTGTCAAGCTTAACAACTCAACCCCATCACATACAATTAAGATGGAAAATGATGACTTTTCAAAATTTTATTTTAATCCATAAAAATCTAATATGTACTTATTTAATTGGATGCCATGTGGCCCACTCTTCTACACCACATTAAGAGCAGTGGCCATTTTGAGCAAAAAAACTCAACCCCATCACACTCAACCCCGTCACATATGTTATTGTTTCGGGGTTGTAAACTTTGTGACAGGGTTGAGTTATTCACTTAATTGAATCAATGATTTCAATTAAAAAAAACAATTTCAGTAAATATATTACCAAAATCATAACTCATAAATCATAAATCATAACAAAATCAATATTTTTGTCATAGATCAAATATTTGATGTAATGTGTCCACTTAAACTTCAACAGGCATCCTAGTCAGAAATGGCACCCACATCAACAGCAGAGAGGCAAAGGCAGTTTTGTGCACGCAGAGATGCTGACCCAGAAAAAAGGGCACAGTACCTTGAGAGAGAGAGGCAGAGATGGAGAAGGAATGTTGAGGCAGGAAAGAAAAAAACAATTAGTGACCTAAGTGAGAGAGCACAGCGTCAGAGGCGTAAAGAGTGGAGAGCAGCATACACAAGAAGCAAGGAAAGAAGAGAAGCATTAAGAAATATAAGCACTCCACCACAAAGTCCTGAACATATGCCAGAGCTGCCACAACAGCCACTGTCAAGGTGAAGTGCAACAGGCAGAAGAATCATTATAAAATTAGTTTAGAGCAAGTGTAATTGTCTAATGCACAGTTCCCCAAACTGGGGCTTTTAAACCCATGGGGTATGTGAAGGAACTGCAGGGGGTTCGAGTTGATGAATAGCTAATAATTTATAAAATCGTAAAATTAAAATAAATCACTTGCTAAAAGTATTTAAATATTTTATTTGTTTATCTGTATGCTATGTGACTATTAACCAACATCAGAGAATCGGGGGGTTCTTCATATCAATATTTGAGGTCAAGGGGGTTCGGCTAACAAAAAAAGTTTGTGAATCCCTATAGTTTAATGTGACCTACTCAGCATTTTCATGCAATGTTGGACTGACTAATTTGTTTGATTACTTGTTTTGTAGGCAAAGGGAGGAAGGCAAAAGACGATCACGAAAACAAAGAAAGAAGCTACAGAATGAAATGAAACAGCTCCAGAAAGCCCTGGACAGGCAAAAGCGGTTAACAGAGAAGTATAAAAAGCGAGTCCAGTGACAGAAGAAGTCCTTAAAATCTCCTCGGTCAAAAGTGAAAACAACATTATTGAATTGCCCTGTAAACGCCAGAATTAGGAAGACCTTGTTGTATCACGAAGCTCTTATTGCAGACATCAAACACAAATATCGTAATGCCAGAAAGGAAAAAGACAAACAACTAATTTCAAAAGTGACAATAGGGAAAATTGTTAGAAAATACAAATTGCAGAAATTTGCTGAACATACCCTAGGATTTTCAAACAAATGCTGGAGACATCTGGAGAGTAAAAATATAACAGCCTTTGAAAGAAAAGCTGTTAACCGACATTCCGATGAATTTAAAAGCAAAGTGAAGTCATTCTTTGTGAGAGATGATGTGAGCAGGATTACAACAGGGAAGAAACAAACAATCACAGTGCATAAAGTCAAGATGCAGAAAAGGTTCCTGCAGGATACTATGAAAAACCTGCACAGAAAAGTTTTGTCAGAGAACATTGGGAATATCTCTTATTCTCTGCCACCTTCAGGCTACTCATCCACAAGTTTCTGTCCTACATTTTTTTAGTGATGGACCTTGTACACAGTACAAACAGAAAGGAAATGTCATGCTTTTTACTACAGAAATCCACAAACGTGGATTTAAAGCTGGCACATGGAACTTTTTTGAATCAAGCCATGGGAAAGGGGCCCCTGATGGTGTAGGAGGAGCATTAAAGAGAGCTGCAGACAGGTTGGTGGCTAAGGGCCATGACATCCAAGATGCACAGCAACTGTATGAAGTCCTCAGACAAACAAATACATCAGTGGAACTGTTTTTTGTGGAAAGCACTGATGTTGACCGTGCTGTAGAAATGATGCAGAGTCCTATAAAAGCAGTCCCATCTTCAATGAGAATACATCAGGTCGTCACCCTTGCTCCAGGTGAGCTGATATGTCGTGATGTCAGCTGCTTTTGTTCTACAAAGAAAGACCTAAACTGTACATGCTTTAACACACAGCACTTCAGTTTTTGTCAGAACATACCAATGCCTGCACAGCCAGCAGACAACCAGGAAAATCCACAACCCATGGAAGTGGAGAAATTGGTACATCCAGATGTTGGACAGTGGTGCATACTGAAATATGATGATGACCTGTACCCAGGCATTGTCCTTGACACAGACGAAACAAGTGTTCAAGTCAAGTGTATGCATCGTGTTGGACCAAACAGATTTTTTTGGCCTTCTCGTGATGACATCCACTGGTACCAATTTGATGAAGTCATTGAGATGATTCCAGCTCCACAACATGTGACATCTCGCCATGTTGAGGTTCTGAAGGAGGTTTGGGCCAGACTCTCAATATAAAATCCTGAATAAAGTGCCTCAGCCACACACACACACACACACACACACACACACACACACACACAGAGCCAGACACACACACACACACACACACACACACACACACACAGACCCACAGACACACACACACACACACATGCAGTTTTGTTTTATGTTATGTTATTATGATGGACTTTTATCTGCTGCAGTTTTGTTTTATGTTATGAACTTTTATCTGCTGCAGTTTTGTTTTATGTTATGAACTTTTATCTGCTGCAGTTTTGTTTTATGTTATGAACTTTTATCTGCTGCAGTTGTTTTGTTATTATGAACTTTTATCTGCTGCAGTTGTTTTATGTTATTATGAACTTTTATCTGCTGCAGTTGTTCAGTTAATAAAGTAAAAACGACAGAAACTAAATATGACTATGTCTTTATTACATGGTTGCCTAAAATAAAAGTGTTTTGTTTGAGTCTCAAAGAGGGATTTTCGTATTAAACAAATACAAAATAAAAGTAGGCCAATGTGTCCTTTCAACCCTGTTACAGTATTCAACCCCATCACAGTATTCTCAACCCTGTCACATTAATATTTTTGGAAAATAAAATAAGGAAGACAATTAAAAATTAAAGCATTTCTTGCTGATTACCACCCGACATGTTAAGGGCTAACACAGTAAAATTGTGGTTTTAGTAAAACATCGAAATGAAAATTGTTCTTACTAAAATAAAGAGACCACAGACAAACAATTTGGATATTTGTAACTTCCATCACATACAAATGTGAAAATTATCATAAATGTTACATTTGAAGTCATTGAATTGGTATGAGGGACACATGAGCAGTAGGTAGATGTTTGTTTTATAACAAGTTTTGTATAAAATCCTGTTTAAACTACTTAAATTTTGTCCGTTACGGGGTTGAGAATAAAAGGTGTACAAATCTGACAAAAACTGAAAATAATAAAAAGTCTTTAATGCCTGAGATGGGAAAATATGATTTTTTGAAGGTTTGATATGTGCCTAATAATGTGGGGTATTTAGAAATGTAATCATATGTAGTTCAAAAATTTAAAAAGTCCAAGTTGAAATATTACCGAATCCCAGGAATGACCCATCTATTTCTTATGGTTTGCCATCACTAAAGTGTGGATGGGAATCGTTTGATTAGTTGTGGGATGATGCAGTCTTGCAAATGTTTTCTGTCATGTTAGAAATGTGGGAAAGATGGCACAGTTCTATATCATGTCCTTCTAGTCTGGTATTTTCAACTCAAAATACAATACTATTCTTGGATGATGTTTGATAACTTGTGGTCTTGAAAATGCTGATAGTGTCCCCTTTAAGACACTCCAGAGGTATCGTTCTCTTTTCATGTCAAGTTGTTTTGCACAGACCCTTGGAATGGAATAAATGTCGTTTTTTTTAAACATTCAGTTCCCAAAGTATCCACTAGATGTCAGCAGAACAGCGTTGGTCTTCCCATGCTTAGCGCCCGTTTCAAGTTAATGTCACATGCACAAGTCTAGTGAAATGCCTTTCTTGCTAGCTCTAACCCCAACAATGCCGTAATTAATAACAATGTAATACTAAAATAAGAACTATAAAGTGAGTAAGCTTACTTAAATACAGGGTCAGTTCCAGTACCATATTTACAATGTGCAGGGATACTGGATCGAAATAGGTAGATATACAATTTGATTTGTTACATGCAGCAAATACAACAGGTGTAGAAATGCTTCCTTACCGTGAAATGCTTACTTACAACCTCTTAACCAACAATAGAGTCCAATAAATATAGTAAAAAAATACTAAATAAACTGAAGTAAAAAGTAACACAATAAAATAACAATACCTACAGTTGAAGTCGGAAAACTACATAAACTATAGTTTTGGCAAGTCTGTTAGGACATCTACTTTGCATAACACAAGTAATTCTTCCAACAATTGTTTAGACAGATTATAATTCACTATCACAATTCCAGTGGGTCAGAAGTTTACATACACTAAGTTGACTGTGCCTTTAAACAGCTTGGAAAATTCCAGAAAATTATGTAATGGTTTTAGAAGCTTCTGATTAATTGACATAATTTGAGTCAATTGGAGGTGTACCTGTGGATGTATATCAAGGCCTGCCTTCAAACTCAGTGCCTCTTTGCTCGACATCATGGGAAAATCAAAAGAAATCAGCCAAAAATTGTAGACCTCCACAAGTCTGGTTCATCCTTGGGAGCAATTTCCAAACGCCTGAAGCTACCACGTACAAACAATAAATAGTATGCAAGTATAAACCCCATGAGACCACGCAGCCGTCATACTGCTCAGGAAAGAGACTCGTTCTGTCTCCTAGAGATGAACGTACTTTGGTGCGAAAAGTGCAAATCAATCCCAGAACAACAGCAAAGGACCTTGTGGAGTTACTGGAGGAAACGGGTACAAAAGTGTATATATATCCACAGTAAATTGAGTCCTATATCGACATAACCTGAAAGGCCGCTCAGCAAAGAAGCCACTGCTCCAAAACCGCCATAAAAAAGCCAGACTACGGTTTGCAACTGTACATGGGGACAAAGATCGTACATTTTTGGAGAAATGTCCTCTGGTCTGATGAAACAAAAATAGAACTGTTTCGCCATAATGACCATTGTTATGTTTTGAGGAAAAAGGGGGACGCTTGCAAGCCAAAGAACACCAAACCAACCGTGAAGCATGGGGGTGGCAGCATCATGTTGTGGGGGTACTTTGCTGCAGGAGGGACGGGCGCACTTCACAAAATAGATGGCATCATGAGGAACGAAAATTATGTGGATATATTGAAGCAACATCTCAGTCAGGAAGTTAAAGCTTGGTCGCAAATGAGTGTTCCAAATGGACATTGACCCCATGCATACTTCCAAAGTTGTGGCAAAATGTCTTAAGGACAACCGAGTCAAGGTATTGGAGTGGCCATCACAAAGCCCTGACCTCAATCCTATAGCATATTTGTGGGCAGAACTGAAAGAGTGTGTGCAAGCAAGGAGGCCTACAAACCTGACTCAGTTACACCAGTTCTGTCAGGAGGAATGGGCTAAAAGTCACCCAACTTATTGTGGGAAGCTTGTGGAAGGCTACCCAAAACGTTTGACCCAAGTTAAACAATTTAAAGGCAATGCTACCAAATATTAATTGAGTGTATGTATACTTCTGACTCACTGGGAATGTGATGTAGCTAAGAGAACAGTCTGACTTGGGTGACTGGAGTCTTTGACAATTTTTTGGGCCTTCCTCTGAAACCGCCTATTATATACGTCCTAAATGGCAGGAAGCTTGGCTCCAGTGATGTACTGGGCCGTACACACTACCCTCTGTAGCGCCTTAAGGCCAGGATGCTCTCTGGTGCAGCTGTAGACATTTTTGAGGATCTGGGGACCCAAGCCAAATCTTTTCAGTCTCCTGGGGGGGGGATAAGGTGTCGTCGTGCCCTCTTCAAGACTGTCTTGGTGTGTTTGGACCATGATAGTTAGTGATCTGGACACCAAGGAACTTAACTCTCAACCCTCTCCACTACAGCCCGGTCGATGTGAATGGGGGCATGTTTGGCCCTCCTTTTCCTGTAGTCTACAATAATCTCCTTTTGTCTTGCTCACGTTGAGGGAGAGGTTTTCCTGCCACCAAACTGCCAGGTCTCTGACCTCCTCTCTATAGGCTGTCTCATCGTTGTCGGTGATCAGACCTCCCGCAGTTGTGTCGTCAGCAAACTTAATGCTGGTGTTTTGAGTCGTGCTTGGCCACACAGTCGTGTGTGAACAGGGAGTACAAAAGGGGACTAAGCACGCCCGTGTTGAGGATCAGAGTGGCAGATGTGTTGCCTACCCTCACCACCTGGGAGTGGCCTGTCAGGAAGTCTAGGATCCAGTTGCAGAGGAAGGTGTTTAGTCCCAGGGTCTTTAGCTTAGTGATGAGCTTTGTGGGCACTATGGTGTTGAACGCTGAGCTGTAGTCAATGAACAGCATTCTCATATACTGTAGGTGTTCCTTTTGTCCAGGTGGGAAAGGGCTGTGTGGAGTGCGATTTGAGATTGCGTCATCTGTTGGGACGGTATGCGAGTTGGAGTGAGTCTTGTGTTTCCGGGATGATGCTTCGCTAACAAATTCTCACAAGGCGCCCTGATCTCCAACCCCTGTATTTCCTTATTTTCTTCATGCGAATTACTGGGATTTGGGACTGGATATGTATAAGGGTAAGGTGACTAGGCATCAGGATATATGATAAACAGAGTAGCAGCAGCATATATTATGATTGTATGTGAGTGGATGTGTGTAGAGTCTGTATTGCATGTGCATATCATGTGTGTGCGAGCAAATAATGGAGTCCGTGTTTGAATGTGTGTTGGAGTATCTGTGCGCGTAGTGTGTAGGGGCCTGTGAGTGTGCATAGAGACTAAGAATAAAATAGTCAGTTCAGTCGATGTAGCCATTTTGTTAGGTATTTAGCCATCTTATGGCATGGGGCTAGAAGCTGTTCAGGAGCCTGTTTGTGTCAGACTTTATGCACCGGTACTGCTGGCTGTGCGGACGCAGAGAGAAATGTCTGTGGCTTGGATGGTAAGAGTCTTTAACGATTTTCCGGGCCTTCCTTTCACACAGCCTGATATAGAGGTCCTGGATGGCAGGGAGCTCGGCCCCAGTGATTTACTGGGCTGTCTGCACCATCCTCTGTAGCACCATGTGATCAAGGGCGGTGCTATTGCCATAGCAAGCAGTGATGCAGCCAGTCAAGATGCTATCAATGGTACAGCTGTAGGACTTTTTGAGGGCCCATGCCAAACCTTTTCAACTTCCTGAGGGGGAAGACTGTTTGTGTGGACCAGTTTAAGTTCTTAGTTATTTGGACACCTGAGGAACTTGACACTCTCGACCTGCTCCGCTGCAGCCTCGTCGATGTGGATGGGGGAGTGCTCGCCCCCCCCCAACCAGTTTCCTGTAGTCAGCTCCTTGGTCTTACTGACGTTGAGGGAGAGGTTGTTGTTGTTCTGGCTGGGTCACTGCCCTCCCTGTAGGTTGTCTCATTATCATCGGTGATCCGGCCTGCCACCTTCATGACGTCAGCAAACTTGATTGTGTCTGAGTCGTGCGTGGCTACGCAGTCATGGGTGAACAGGGAGTACAGGAGGGGACAAAACACACATCCCTGTGGGGCCCCCTGAAGGTCAGCTTGGCGGTGTGTATAATACAATGTTTATCCAGCCTGGCTATTTTTATTTTTATTTTTATTTTATAAATTTTGAGGCAAATTCCGTCTCACTGCAGTTAATGGGATAATTGATACATTTTGTAGGACGAATCTGCCAGCAGTGGTGTAAAATACTTAAATAAACATATTTTAAAGTGAAGTAGTTTTTTTGGGGTATCTTTTAATTTACTATTTATATGTTTGACTACTTTGTTGTACATTTTCCCTGACAACCCAAAATACTAATTTTGAATGCTTAGCAGGACAGAAATTGAAATTCACGAGAGAAACACATGATCATCCCTACTGCCTATGGCCTGGCGGACTTACTAAACACAAATGCATCTTTTGTAAATAATGTCTGAGTGTTGGAGTGTGCCCCTGGCACAAGAAAATGGTGCCGTCTGCTTTGAATTTGAAATAGTTTATACTTTTAATACTTAAGTATATTTAAAACCTTAGACTTTTACTCAAGTAGTATTTTACTGGGTGACTTTTACTTGAGTAACTTTCTATTACGGTATCTATATTTTTACTCAAGTATGACAATTGGGTACTTTTTCCACCACTGCTGGTTGGTACAAAGTTGGATGCCTGTCCAAAATAATTGTGTATTCTGTTTTCTATTTCAAATATAAGATCCCAACTATTTTACACTGACTGTACTTCTATTTAAATCAAAGTACTACAGTATTTAGTATTCATAATGTCTATGAACAGTTTATATAGATATTTTGACTGAGTTGATTTTGAAACAAATCAATTTTGTATTTTCAGTATTAGAGGGCACATATAGTTAAATTCCCCTTCTAAATTCTTTCCAATGTGTCAAGTAGTTATCTTTTTCATTATTTGGTTGGGTCTAATTGTGTTGCTGTCCTGGGGCTCTGTGGGGTCTGTTTGTGGACCAGGACCAGCGTGCTTAGGGGACTCTTCTCCAGTTTAATCTCTTTGTAGGGGATTGCTTTGTTATGGAAGGTTTGGGAATCGCTTCCTTTTAGGTGGTTGTAGAATTTGAATGGCTCTTTTCTGGATTTTGATAATTAGCAGGTATCGGCCTAATTCTGCTCTGCATGCATTATTTGATATTTTACGTTGTACATTGAGGATATTTTTTGCAGAAATCTGCATGCAGTCTCTCAATTTGGTGTTTGTCCCATTTTGTGAATTTTTGGTTGGTGAGCAGAACCCAGACCTCACAACAATAAAGGGCAATGAGTTCTATAACTGATTTCAAGTATTTTTAGCCAGATCCTAATTGGTATGTCGAATTTTATGTTCCTTTTGATGGCGTAGAAGGCCCTTCTTGTCTTGTCTCTCAGATCGTTCACAGCTTTGTGGAAGTTACCTGTGGCACTGATGTTTAGGCTAAGGTATGTATAGTGTTTTTGTGTGCTCTAGGGCAACAGTGACTAGATGGAATTTGTATTTGTGGTCCTGGCAACTGGACCTTTTTTTGGAGTACCATTATTTTTGTCTTACTGAGATTTACTGTCAGGGCCCAGGTCTGACAGAATCTGTGCAGAAGATCTAGGTGCTGCTGTAGGCCCTCCTTGGTTGGGGACAGAAGCACCAGATCATCAGCAAACAGTAGACATTTGACTTCAGATTCTAGTAGGGTGAGGCTTAGTGCTGCAGACCATTTTAGTGCCCTCGCCAATTAATTGATATATAGGTTGAAGAGGGTGGGGTTTAAGCTGCATCCCTGTCTCACCCCACGGCCCTGTGGAAACAAATGTGTGTTTTGCCAATTTTTACTGCACACTTGTTGTTTGTGTACTGTACATGGATTTTATCTCCCTCTATCATTCTATCTGTGCTCTCCTATCGTTCTACTCCCTCCATAGTTTGGCTGCTTCCAGAAGAGCTCCTCCCTCTATCCTTCTATCCCTCTCAGATGACAAAATAAGGTGACCTGTCTCATCTGTGCTGTGTTATCCAAAATCTGCTGACAAAAGGTTTCCTGCTCCTAGAACCCAGGCTCTGACTGACTGCCTGTGTTCCATCTACAGTCCTTTCTCTCTGACAGTGGCGAGAAAGTGACAAATAATAACCTTGGTATTTCACACGCTAAGGAACTGCTGACAGGAAAAACTGTCCTTCTAGGTCTTCTTTCCTTTCCTGTGACACCATAGGTTAGGCTTTCATGAATATCATGGGCCCTTATCAGAAACGTATGTCTAAAATCCTTCAACAATCAAATATGATATGATTCTAATTGTAGTTTTATTGTACGATGAAGCACAGTCAATGGCTTATGTACTTGGTGGTAATTTTTGAGGTGTGCCTTTGTTAGTACACAATACATTAAGCAAAAACAACCCCCCACTCCCTCTCCACATAAAAAGATGTAGGCCTACACTAAGCTCAGTTGGACTGATTAGTGTTATTCACAGAGTAGGCATGTGCTGATGACTAGATCCCTGTCGGTCCATTGGACTAACCTTAAACAGGAAAGCCTCAGAGAAACTAAATGTTATTTGTACATTTTGGATTGTGTCTGGATTAGCTTCTTTTTTGGCATTTTATGAAAGTACAGACTTAAATGGTATATCATACACTATAGTTGGAGGAAAGTTATGCTGCTTTAAAAGGAAAAACATATCCCACTTAAGAGACAAGTCCTAGAGAGCTCTTCTTTATTTATGCCCAATCAGCATAGTTAATAAGCCTTAGCCCCACCCCACTCAAACACGTAAACAGCATCACATTGTCCTCCAGAAAGTAGTCTCTCTACTTAAACCCAGCTAAATTCAGGGCAACAATGTTTTTGAGAGCTGTAAACTTTTGCAACATTTTTGCAGTTGTCCAAAGCTATATCTTTAAAAAAAAATCTGCAGTAGCAAAGATAATCTACAGTGCATTTGGAACGTTTTCAGACCGTTCTAAAAAGGATTTAATTGCTCTGTTCCCCTCAATCTACACACAATACCCTATAATGACAAAGCAAAAACAGTTTTTTAGACATTTTTGCAAATGCATAAAAAAAAAAAATGGTAATATGGCAACGATTACAGCCTCTAGTCTTCTTGGGTATGACGCTACATGCTTGGCACACCTGTATTTGGGGAGTTTATCCCATTATTCTCTGCAGATCCTCTCAAGGTTGGATGGGGAGCATCACTGCACAGCTATTTTCAGGTCTCTCCAGAGACGTTAGATCGGGTTCAAGTCCAGCCTCTGGCTGGGCCACTCAGGGACATTCAGAGACTTGTCCCGAAGCCACTCCTGTGTTGTCTTGGCTGTGTGCTTAGGGTCGTTGTCCTGTTGGAAGGTGAACCTTCGCCCCAGGATGATGTCAGGTTGGATGGGGAGCATCACTGCACAGCTATCTTCAGGTCTCTCCAGAGACGTTAGATCGGGTTCAAGTCCAGCCTCTGGCTGGGCCACTCAGGGACATTCAGAGAATTGTCCGGAAGTCACTCCTGTGTTGTCTTGGCTGTGTGCTTAGGGTCGTTGTCCTGTTGGAAGGTGAACCTTCACCCCAGGATGATGTCCTGAGTGCTCTGGAGCAGGTTTTCATCAAGGATTTCTCTGTACTTTTCTCCATTCATCTTTTCCTCGATCCTGACTAGTCTCCCAGTCCCTGCCGCTGAAAAACATACGCACAGCCTGATGCTGCTGCCACCACCATGCTTCACCGTAGGGATGGTGCCATGTTTCCTCCAGACGTGACGCTTTGCATTCAGGCCAAAGAGTTCAATCATTGTTTCATCAGACCAGAGAATCTTGTTTCTCATGGTCTGAGAGTCCTTGCGGAAGACACATTTCAGTTGAATGTATTCAGTTGTACAACTGACTAGTATCCCCTCTTACCCTTTCCTTTAGGTGCCTTTTACTGGGAGTGGCTTCCTTCTGGCCGCTCTACCATAAAGGCCTGATTGGTGGAGTGCTGCAGAGATGGTTGTCCTCCCTGACCAAGGCCCTTCTCTCAGTATGGCCGGGCAGCCAGCTCTAGTAAGAGTCTTGGTGGTTCCAAACTTCTTCCATTGAAAAATGGAGGCCACTGTGTTCTACGAATTGTCTGTGAGCTCTACGGGCAATTCGCTCAACCTCATGGCTTGGTTTTTGCTCTGACATGCACTGTCAACTGTGAGACCATATATAGACAGGTGTGTGCCTTTCCAAATCATGTCCAATCAATTGAATTTACAACAGGTGGACTCCATTCAAGTTGTAGAAACATCTCAAGGATGCTCAATGGAAACAGGATGCACCTGAGCTCAATTTCGAGTCTCATAGCAAAGGGTCTGAATACTTAGTATGTAAATAAGGTTTTTCTGTTTTTTTATTCTAAATACATTTGCAAAAATGTCTAAAAACCTGTTTTCACTCTGTCATTATGGGGTATTCTGTGTAGATTGGTGAGGGAAAACATTTATTTAGTCCATTTTAGAATAAGGCTGTAACGGAACAATGTGGAAAAAGGGAAGGGGCTGAATACTTTCCAAATGCACTGTATATACTGACCAGAGAAGCCCCCATTCTGTTATAGACAGAAGCCTGTGACATGACAGACCAATCAGGACTCATCTCTTGGCATGTCCAACCACTCCATTACTAAGCCAATCATGACTAGCCAGGAAATGTCCCGTCTTTTATCTTTTATAGATCAGGTTAATAATTTTACATTTTTATTCTTAAAAGGTAGTAATTGAGGCACATTTCTGGAACAACAATTTATTTGTATTATTATTTTTTTTTTTTACCGACCCTATTGTGAAGGAGGAACTGGCTTCAAACGCCTTTCCCTGTAACTCAGTTATTTCATATGAACTTTTCTGGCAGACACAGACATGTTTGTCCTTGATACATCGGTAATCTGTTCCTCAACTTGTCTTAAAAGGCTGTTTAATGTCAAAGTGAAGCCAAGATTCCCCATTAGTAACCTTTTGCTACAACAAGTTAACTCTCCCTGTTTCCAACATGGCAACTGTTGCACAGAAGTTAGTATAAACATCATTACTATTGAGCTCTATTTACACGATAAGGAAATGTCTTTGTTATTACACAATCTAGTTTTTAAAACTTCAGCTCAGTCCTCCACCCAGGTTTCCCCCCTGGCTGTTACAGTAGTTTAATCTGTCATTCAGTCCCCTCGCCGGCCTTGGTTTGTTTGTTTGATTCCAGCAGCAGAAATTTCTCCTACAATTTCAGGTGAATGTTTTCACAGGTGCTGACTGTTCACTGCCATGAGTGAAATGTTTTAAGTGCTTTAAGACTACCGCAAGGTCCATGCCCCCTCTCCACTCTCTCTAGCTTCGCATGTTAGGGCCTTTTCCTCTCTGAGACTAATTTAATGCTCCACACGCATACACGGTCTTGTATAACTAACATTGTGGGGACACACAATTCAGTCCCATTTAAAATCCTATTTTCCCTAAACTTAACCCTAACCTTAAACCCAACTTTAAACCTAACCCTAGCTCCTAACCCTAACACTAATTATAACCCTCACACTAATTATAACTTTAACCCTAAGCCCTCTAGAAATAGCATTTGACCATGTGGGGACTAACAAAATGGTTAATTTACTATTATTGTGGGGACTTCTGGTCCCCACAAGTATAGTTACACACACACTACCAAAGCAATCCCCCTTCGAGCTCATCCAGAGAGCCACAGCTCATGGGGGTGACATGGGTGAGTTTGATTTAAAGAACCATAAACCTTTGCTCCACCATGCCATAGCAGATTACTAATTGTAAACACTCCCATATGTGCCCAGAGCTGTGCTAGCTGTATGACGTAATGCATGCCCAATTGCTGTCAATTCCATTTCAATTCGGTCAATTGAACCCTGATGAGCCCATTACAGTCATGATCTGGGTTCTGGGAGAGAGGAAATAAATGTCTGCCTCCCTGTCTGGCCCAGCAGGTGCATTGGAGAAGAGGAGGTGTGTGCGTGCGTACGTGTGCATGCGTGTGTTGAGCTCTGCTCCAAATCCAGCTCAAATATCTGACAGATGTGTACTGTATTTAGACAGACCGGCTGCCTGGACAGAGTGTTAAAACAGCTGTACCTACTGTAATGGCAGGGCTTTACCTTCACTCCTAGTCTGCCACAGAATTACAACATACCCCTTCTAATGAGGTGAAAACCAAGTGGACTTTTCCTGAGTAGACTAGCCTACTATGTGTAAGGGCATTCAATTCCGTAATTGCATTGAGAGGCTGGAGCACCAACAGTATACCCAGAAAAGTATGTCTTGAGGGATATGATTAGTGAGGTGGGATTGTGGGGATCGGTTGCTGGGGTCTGTCAGGTGGTGTAGCTACAGTGGGGAGAACAAGTATTTGATACACTGACGATTTTGCAGGTTTTCCTACTTACAAAGCATGTAGAGGTCTGTAATTTTTATCATAGGTACACTTCAACTGTGAGAGACGGAATCTAAAACAAAAATCCAGAAAATCACATTGTATGATTTTTAAATAATTAATTTGCATTTTATTGCATGACATAAGTATTTGATCACCTACCAAACAGTAAGAATTCCGGCTCTCACAGACCTGTTAGTTTTTCTTTAAGAAGCCCTCCTGTTCTCCACTCATTACCTGTATTAACTGCACCTGTTTGAACTCGTTACCTGTATAAAAGACGCCTGTCCACACACTCAATCAAACAGACTCCAACCTCTCCACAATGGCCAAGACCAGAGAGCTGTGTAAGGACATCAGGGATAAAATTGTAGACCTGCACAAGGCTGGGATGGGCTACAGGACAATAGGCAAGCAGCTTGGTGAGAAGGCAACAACTGTTGACTTAATTATTAGAAAATGGAAGAAGTTCAAGATGACGGTCAATCTCCCTCGGTCTGGGGCACCATGCAAGATCTCACCTCGTGGGGCATCAATGATCATGAGGAAGGTGAGGGATCAGCCCAGCTCCATACATCTACCCAAAAGTCATGTTTCACGCTGGAGTCATGTTTCACACTTCTAATGGCTATGGTCTGGCCTGTTCACACTTCTACCAAAGATAATCAATTAGGCTCTGTCGCAGCCAGGTAGGTATTGTCTGACGCAGGTAAGGTTGCATTGGACATGGGACAAAAGCTTGAGTCCAGTTTGGACATGACAAGCATACCCATAACATGATGCAGCCACCACCCTGCTTGGGAATATGAAGAGTTGTGTGATGTATCGGATTTGCCCCAAACATAACGCTTTGTTTTCAGGACATAAAGTACATTTCTTTGCCCCTTTTTTTGCAGTTTTACTTTAGTGTCTTATTGCAAACAGGTTTTGGAATATTTGTATTTATGTACAGGCTTCCTTCTTTTCACTCTGTCATTTAGGTTAGAATTGTGGAGTAACTACAATGTTGTTGATCCATTCTCAGTTTTCTCCTATCACAGCCATTAAACTCTTAACTGTTTTAAAGTCTCCATTGGCCTCATGATGAAATCCCTGAGCGGTTTCCTTCCTCTCCGGCAACTGAGTTAGGAAGGACACCTGTATCTTTGTAGTGACTGGATGGTGTGTCAATATACCCAAAGTCTAATTTAATATCTTCACCATGCTCAAAGGGATATTCAGTGTCTGTTTATTTTATATTTTTACCCATCTACCAATAGGTACCATTTGTAAGGCCTTCCTGGTCTTTGTGGTTGAATCTGTTTGAAATGCACTGCTTGACTGAGGGAACGGATAATTGTATGTGTGGGGTACAGAGATGAGGTAGTCATTCAAAAAGCATCTTAAAGACTTATTGCACACAGTATCCATGCAACTCATGTGACTTGTTAAGCACATTTTTACTCCTAAACCTATTTAGACTTGCCATAACAAAGGGGTGGAATACTTATTGACTCAATACTTATTGACTTTTCATTTTTAATTCATTTGACATTATGGGGTATTGTATGTAGGCCAGTGACACAAAATCTACATTTAATCTATTTTAAATTCCGGCTGTAACACAACAAAATGTGGAAAAAGTAAAGGGGTGTGAATACTTTCTGAAGGCATTGTATCATGGTCCAAACACACCAACATAGCTGTGAAGAGGGCACAACAACGCCTCTTCCCCCTCAGGAGGCTGAAAAGATTTGGCATGGGCCCTCAGATCCTCAAAAGGTTCTACAGCTGCACCATTGAGAGCATCTTGATTGGCTGCATCACTGCTTGGTATGGCAACTTCTTGGCATTTGTGCGGACGGCCCAGTACATGACTTTAGAGTTTAGACCCCTCACCTAGCTTCTCTCAATATAGCTGAGTAAAGGCTACTCATGTTGTAGTTTACTCCTGTCAAATTACATTTTAAATTGTGGACAGATTGAGTTCTTCAAGTAGGCTCGGCTATACTGGGCGGGGTAATAATGTACACTACGCTGAGGAAAATATTGTTTTTGTTATACAAATGTTCTGATCACTGTGCAAGTGTAGCATGTAATGATTTTCATGATCAATGTTCACTGCTTGAAACAGACAGACATGGAGTATGTGTTGGTCATGACACCAGCCAGACAATGTTTAATAAAACACCAGAAACCAGATTTACAGTCACAATTGAAAGGTGGTTAGGATTTCATAGATTGATATGTGTATGACGTCAAACCACAGTGATGTATAGATCTACAGCTCAGTTTAGGAAAAACCCAAAGCACCAAAAACAGTTGTAAGAAAGGCACTTTGTAAATCATCTTGCTACATTTGAGCTCCAAAGCATGCAACACATAAGCAAGTCATTCAAACGTTTTGTGAGAGAGATTACATGTAATGCCATCATTATTTCAATATCTCAATGTCATCAATTACATTATATACTCTGTCCTCTAGGATTATTCTGACTTTTCTTTGCATACTCTCAAAATATACCCGACCACCCTCCTCATCCCTTGTTCATTTTTCTCCTTTGAAATGTGTTTAATCATATTGTAGGTGACAATTCATTGCAGCTGTAGCCAGATTACAACTTGTTTGTTTCCTTTTAAAGAAATAAAGCTTAACAGAGCACCCCATCATTAAAGCACTTTGGTATCTTAAAGATAGTCATCCAATGTGCATATCGATCTCTTCCAACTGTATACAGACACTCAGCACTGTTAAATGAACATTTTCTTCATCTACATTCACCTATGACTCGTTATTTAAATTGTGACAATGGTTCAAAAATAAACGTGCAATTTCTCAGTTTCTATCTTTGTCTCCATCTGTTGTCCCATATGTCATCCAAAATTCCTATACATTTCCCCAAATTCACAGTTTTTCCAGAAATGCTGGTTGTACGACTGCAGATTTCCTGCTTATTTCCTCCAAATATCTTCGGACCAAGGTTTCTGGAAAACCTGGCAAATTAGAGGAATTTTGCAACCCTATCATCACTGCACAGGGACGCGTCTTGGTTGATCAGTGGCGGCTCCTCCGCATATTGCTTTTACCAGAGTTCCCCCGGCTCTGCTCCCTCAATACCTGTTCCCAACGCCTCACCTTCCTCCTCATACGGTCCTTCCACTTCTGTGCAATGGAGCCTTCGATGAGCAGAAGCCTACATGTATGACAGACAGGTACAGTGCCTTCAGAAAGTATTCACACCCCTTGACTTTTTCCACATTTTGTTGTGTTACAGCCTACATTGTTTGTTTATTGATTAAATTGAGTCACTGGTCTACACCCAATACCCCATAATGTCAGTGAAATTATGTTTTTAGAAATGTTTACAAATTAATACAAAATTGAAATGTCTTGCGTCAATAGTATTCAACCCTTTTGTTATGGCAGGCCTAAATACGTTCAGGAGTAGAAATGTGCTTAAGTTGCATGGACACTGTGTGCAATAATAGCGTTTAACATTATTTTTTATTACTACCCAATCTCTGTACCCCATACTTAAACAGATTCAACAACAAAGACCAGGGAGTTTTTGGCTGCATCATGTTATGGGTATGCTCATTGGCAAGGACTAAGGAGTTTTGGGGGATAAAAAGAAACAGAATGGATCTAAGCACTGGCGAAATCCTAAAGGAAAGGCCTGATTGTCTCCTTTCCAACAGACACTGGAATACAAATTCAACTTTCAGCAGGACAATAACCTAAAACACGAGACCAAATATACAACGCGTGTACGAAACATTAGGAACACATTCCTAATATTGAGTTGCACCCCCTTTTTCCCACAGAACAGCCTCAATTCATCGGGGCTGGTCCATGTTCACTCCAATGATTCCCACAGTTGTGTCAAGTTGGCTGGATGTCCTTTGGGTGGTGGACCATTCTTGATACACACAGGAAACTGTTGTGTGAACAATGCAGCATCCCTGTGGAATGCTTTGCAGTTTTTGACACACTCAAATCGGTGCGCCTGGCACCTACTACCTCCCAGACAGTTTACCTAAACCCTTCAGGTTTCTTCCAGGTTAATTCTAAAATCCATCTTTATAACCCAAGACACTGCGATAACCTTCACCCTCCGCACTGCCGCACCTCACATAGTCAATTCTCTATCTGAAACAGAGGTACCATACTCTGGAATACTTATCTTCACATTGCCAAAACCTCATCATCCCTCAATAACTTCAAGTGAAGACTGGAGGTCAGCCTGATGAACCAAACTACTCAGTAATCTCCTTCATATAGCCCAACTCTCAGCCACACATGCACACACACATTTAAACAAAACATATACTGTTTCTTTATTTTTTGATTGTTGATCGGTTCTTTTGTACATTTTGTGATTCTAGTGGGTTTTGTTATCTGTTTTATCAAACCTTTTTATTTTTGTATTTATATATTGTATATAGTTTTTTTGTGGTGTGGTTTTTATATAAGCCCTTGGGCTTCCAACCACACCTGCACACCATAAAAAAAAAAAAAGTTGTATCTGTATTGTTGTTTATCACTTTCTTTGGTGCAAATAAATTAAATCTAAATTCAAATCAATTTTAATCCCACTTTGTAACACAACAAAATTTGAAAAAAGTCAAGGGGTGTGAGCTTTCTGAAGGCACTATAGGTAGCATATGATTTACAATGTAGTATGAATGATAATAAAGCTACAGTACTTCCTAACGCCTTCCTTAAATGAAGAAGAGAGTTGGAGTACTTTTCATTTAAATTCCGCTGTAAATTCCATCCCAATTCTTATTCTCCTCCATTGCGTTTCAATTATGACATTTGGAATTGGAATTGACCGCAATCCTGATGTAAACAGTAATCAACTATCCCATGAATGATTGTTGCTATTAGACTCAAGACATACCTGGATCTCTCCTCATTCTCATAACCCATGATGATGTACTCGTCATTGGCGGTGAGAGGAGGACATGGACAGCCAGAGTTGTAGTACAGAGTGACTGTATCACGAGGGACGTTCACGAAGGAAGACTTCAGGATGTTTTTGACCTCCACGATGGCACTCAAGTCATGATTCCTGCTTCTAATCTCCTTCACCCTCGCATGAATCACTGGGAAGAAAATATCAAACAGGATTTTAGTTAATTTGATTATTTTAAGGGATACTTTACATTTGAAGGCTACTTGTTTGACTGAACATACAGGGCCGGTTTCCTGGACACTAACTAAGCCTAGTCCAAGATTACTTTTGGAGGAGATTCCATTGAGAATGCTTTTTATTCCAGGGCTATCCATTTTATCTGTGTCTGGAAAACCATCCTGCACAATTATAAAATCATGAATCGTAATAATCAGCTTTCTAAGAAACGACATCGCTCTCATTCTATAATCTTATCCCACTTTTATGGACTGCAAAAATAATTGCCTATGAAAATCAAAAAATCTTAAATATGTAATAACTCACCATAGTTGTAATTATTCTTTAGGTAGGTCTTGAGACCCAGTTTTACTGACTTGCACTTGCATCGATCTGAAACAATAAAGGGATAATGTGATACATTGTTGAACATCTGGAATTGAAATAGCCCTATAAATCTACACGTTTTTGAACAGCAAAAACATTACATTCTTCAAATTCATGTAATGAAAAACACGAGGAGAAAATCTATACCATATTCGAATATAATACTGTTCAGATTATTTTTGACCTAAATTCAATAGCCAAACATAATTTCTAAGCCACTTTTGCAGTATGCTCAACAACAGCTCCATGTAAAAGTATATGAATGTTTGATGAAGAAAAGAAAATGATTATTATTTTACCATTGTTGGCTTCTTTACAGTTGACATTGTGAGAATCACTTGGAAAGTCAGGAGTTGATTCTGGATAAAACCAACTATGATGAGAACATTTTCACTCAAGAACAGAATCAACTTCACAAGTAACCTCTGTCATTGGCTAATGTAGTTAAACATTTTAAATGTCACTTTAGAGTGGTAACATAATAAATTGTCATGTTTCATTCACAGAACATTCAAGGGTCACATGCATCTTACCAGGTGAGCATTTTGAGGGGTCTTGATAGTAAGGGTTTTCTAAGTAACAGACAGGAATACAGTTTACTTATGTGGCTGCTGTAGATCATTTTATAGACTACAGATATTCTCGTCATCATACAGTTTTCCTTTGATCGCTGTCTTGATATTATGTGAGGTAGACTGTATTTATTCACAAGATCTGTTCCAGAACTACACTATGGAATCTTCATCTCCATTATCATGATCACCCATATCCTACCTGGTCCTTCTGCTTTTACAATGGCCTCAGGTGAGATACAGACTCCCCGGTCATAGACTGGCAAATTCTCGCAGGCCAAGCTCTCTGGCCAGGTGTAATTATACCGCTTCATCACCGGTTCACAGCCCCACTTCGCCCGCTCACACACCGACTTGCAGGGCTTGATACGGTAGTGTTGGAAGTCAATAGTGCATATTGGGGCGTACATGGCGCACAGAAAGAACAGTAAATCTGTACTGCACTGGGTGCCAAGAAGCCCTTCAAACTGCTCAATGGCCAGGACTGCGTTCGCCTGGGTGCTGTGGTGGAGGTGGTTGGGCATTTTCGTCATGTTCCAGGGCATGGACTTGCACAGAGGGATCCGAATGGGCTCACATGCCGCCGAAGACGCTCTGGGTATCCCAAACAGACAGGTAACCACAAGGAAGGAGACGAATAACTCATGCGAAAACGTGATCATCCTCAATGATATGCCGACAGTTGGTTTAGAATAACCAATCAGTCTTAATGCAATGCCTGGTTATGAAGTCGGCATGGACAAACTTCAAAGCGTCATGAAATCCTTTAATATGTAGCTAGCTCTAAAGTCGTTTCTATAGTTGTCTGTCTACCTGGACGTGTATAAACTTTGCGTCAGGTAAAGTTAAGAGGATCAAAAGTCATCTTTCGTGCGTAAACCAAAATAACAAAGTAGACGGTGAAGTGAAAATTGATTTAGTTTTCGCACTGTTTTGCTGCTTATTCCATTGGAGCGTGTGTGATCATATTTCGGGTTTGCTGGTGGCTTCGCTCTCTCGGTCTTCCTTCCCAGACCAGTTAGCACTACAGTGATCGCTCGCTGGAATCGGAATGACCTCACTCTGCGGGACCAGCTTTTTTACCCTCCACAAATTTCCTCTATCATCATGCCTGTCTGACGCTCCTCCTACTCCTGATTCAAGCCAACGCCAAGCTCTATCTATCTATCTATCTATCTATCTATCTATCTATCTATCTATCTATCTATCTATCTATCTATCTATCTATCTATCTATCTATCTATCTATCTATCTATACTGAACGCAACATGTAAAGTGTGATTGGCTGGGCCTAACACATATGGAATTATGTAGTAACCAAAAAAGTGTTAAACAAATCGAAATATATTTTAGATTTTAGCCACCCTTTGCCTTGATTACAGCTTTGCACACACTTAATTGGAGTCCACCTGTGGTAAATTCAATTGATTGTACATGATTTGGAAAGGCACACGACTGTCTATATAAGGTCCCAGTTGACAGTGCATGTCAGAGCAAAAACCAAGCCAATGCGGTCGAAAGAATTGTCCGTAGAGCTCCGAGACTTGAATTGTGTCAAGGCACAGATCTGGGGAAGGGTCCAAAAACATTTCTGCAGCATTGAAGGTCCACAAGAACACAGTGGCCTTCATCATTCGTAAATGGAAGAAGTTTGGAACCACCAATACTCTTCCTAGAGCTGGCCTCCCAGCCAAACTGGGCAATCGGGGGAGAAGGGCCTTGGTCAGGGAAGTGACCAAGAGCCCGATGGTCACTCTGACAGAGCTCCAGAGTTCCTCTGTAGAGATGGGAGAATCTTCCAGAAGGACAACCATCTCTGCAGCACTCCACCAATCAGGCCTTTATGGTAGAAACAAGATTCTCTGGTCTGATGAAACCAAGATTGACCTCGTTGGGCTGAATGCAAAATGTCACGTCTGGAGGAAACCTGGCACCATCCCTACGGTGAAGCAAGGTGGTGGTAGCATTATGCTGTGAGGATGTTTTTCAGCAGCAGGGACTGGGAGACTAGTCAGAATTGAGGGAAAGATGAACGGAGCAAAGTACAGAGAGATCCTTGATGAAAACCTGCTCTGGAGCGCTCAGGACCTCAGACTGGGGCGACGGTTCACATTCCAACAGACCCTAAGCACACAGCCAAGACAATGCAGGAGTGGCTTCGGGACAAGTCTCTGAATGTCCTTGAGTAGCCCAACTAGAGCCCAGACTTGAACCCGATCGAACATCTATGGAGACTTGAAAATAGCTGTGCAGCGACGCTTCCCATCCAACCTGCCAGAGCTTGAGAGGATCTGCAGAGAAGAATGGGACAAACTACCCAAATACAGGTGTGCCAAGCTTGTAGTGTAATACCCAAGAAGACTCAAGGTTGTAATCGCTGCCAAAGGTGCTTCAAATAAGTACTAAGTGAAGGGTCTAAATACTTATGTAAATGTTCAGTTTTAAGAAATTAATTAATTAGCTAACATTTCTCAACCTGTTTTTGCTTTGTCATTATGGGGTTTTGTTTATAGATTGCTGTGGAAAAAGTCAAGGGGAGAACAAGTATTTGATACACTGCCGATTTTGCAGGTTTTCCTACTTACCAAAGCATGTAGAAGTCTGTAATTTTTATCATAGGTACACTTCAACTGTGAGTGACGGAATCTAAAACACAAATCCAGAAAATCACATTGTATGATTTTTAAGTAATTAATTTGCATTTTATTGCATGACATAAGTATTTGATACATCAGAAAAGCACAACTTAATATTTGGTACAGAAACCTTTGTTTGCAATTACAGAGATCATACGTTTGCTGTAGTTCTTGACCAGGTTTGCACACACTGCAGCAGGGATTTTGGCCCACTCCTCCATACAGACCTTCTCCAGATCCTTCAGGTTTCAGGGCTGTCGCTGGGCAATACAGACTTTCAGCTCCCTCCAAAGATTTTCTATTGGGTTCAGGTCTGGAGACTGGCTAGGCCACTCCAGGACCTTGAGATGCTTCTTACGGAGCCACTCCTTAGTTGCCCTGGCTGTGTGTTTCTGGTCGTTGTCATGCTGGAAGACCCAGCCATGACCCATCTTCAATGCTCTTACTGAGGGAAGGAGGTTGTTGGCCAAGATCTCGCGATACATGGCCCCATCCATCCTCCCCTCAATACGGTGCAGTCGTCCTGTCCCCTTTGCAGAAAAGCATCCCCAAAGAATGATGTTTCCACCTCCATGCTTCACGGTTGGGATGGTGTTCTTGGGGTTGTACTCATCCTTCTTCTTCCTCCAAACACAGCAAGTGGAGTTTAGACCAAAAAGCTCTATTTTTGTCTCATCAGACCACATGACCTTCTCCCATTCCTCCTATGGATCATCCAGATGGTCATTGGCAAACTTCAGACGGGCCTGGACATGCGCTGGCTTGAGCAGGGGGACCTTGCGTGCGCTGCAGGATTTTAATCCATGACGGCGTAGTGTGTTACTAATGGTTTTCTTTGAGACTGTGGTCCCAGCTCTCTTCAGGTCATTGACCAGGTCCTGCCGTGTAGTTCTGGGCTTATCCCTCACCTTCCTCATGATCATTGATGCCCCACGAGGTGAGATCTTGCATGGTGCCCCAGACCGAGGGCGATTGACCGTCATCTTGAACTTCTTCCATTTTCTAATAATTGCGCCAACAGTTGTTGCCTTCTCACCAAGCTGCTTGCCTATTGTCCTGTAGCCCATCCCAGCCTTGTGCAGGTCTACAATTTTATCCCTGATGTCCTTACACAGCTCTCTGGTCTTGGCCATTGTGGAGAGGTTGGAGTCTGTTTGATTGAGTGTGTGTACAGGTGTCTTTTATACAGGTAACGAGTTCAAACAGGTGCAGTTAATACAGGTAATGAGTGGAGAACAGGAGGGCTTCTTAAAGAAAAACTAACAGGTCTGTGAGAGCCGGAATTCTTACTGGTTGGTAGGTGATCAAATGCTTATGTCATGCAATAAAATGCAAATGTATTATTTAAAAATCATACATCTATGATACAAAGCATGTAGAGGTCTGTAATTTTTAAGTAGGAAAACCTGCAAAATCGGCAGTGTATCAAATACTTGTTCTCCCCACTGTATATACATACTTATTTTTCAACAGCCTAAATCCATCATGGTATGGACTCTGCAAGGTGTCAAAGCGTTCCACAGGGATGCTGGCCCATGTTGACCCCAATGCATCCCACAGGTGTCAAGTTGCCTGGATGTCCTTTGGGTGGTGGACCATTGTTGGAGTATGAAAAACCCAGCAGCGTTGCAGTTCTTGACACAAACCGGTGCACCTGTTACCTACTACCATACCCCGTTCAAAGGCACTTAAATGTTTTGTCTTACCCATTCACTCTCTGAATGGCACACATACACATCCATGTCTCAATTGTCTCAAGGCTTAAAAATCCTTCTTTAACCTGTCTCCTCCCCTTCATCTACACTGATTGAAGTGGATTTGATGAGTGACATCTGGATCTTCCTGGATTCACCAGGTCGGTCTTTGTCATGGAAAGAGCAGGTGTCCTTAATGTTTTGTACACTCAGTGTACAAATGTGCAATTTAGAAATGTGGTTGTGCATCAGCAGTTTTTCTCTTGTTATGCCTATTCATTTTAATTTGGACGTAAATCGTCATGATTGCCCTTATGAAGTCTCCATTATGAAGACATGGGGTGTGTTCGTAAATTCACTCTGGATTGCCTGAGAGTGCCCTGGGCGCTCGTAAATTCAGAGCGTTGTCAGATTGTCTGTTAGTAAATTCAGAACGTTTCGCTCTCGGAGCGTTCAGAGCGCACACTGTGGAGTAGGGTTGTGGTGTAGTGTTGATCAGAGCGTTCTGACCTCACAACGTGTCAAGCACCCAAGCTAACTGGCTAAAGTTGGCTAGAACACCTCACTCTGACCATTTTACTCGCCATAGCAGAGCAGGTTAGGCGGTTTTCATGTTATCTAGAGCATTGGAGACTAACTGAGCTGCTGGCAACAATTGAATTACGTTTTTTTGCCGAAATTTATTGACACCGGTCATATTCAACGGGTGTTACGTGTTTGTAAATTCATCAGTTATTCTGCGCTCTGGCACACTCAGACGAGAGTGCTCTGAAATCGGAGTAGATAGCCAGAGTGAATTTATGAACGCACCCATATTATGAGGACAGTGCTATGTACACAAGCAGCTTTAAATCAAGCCTAATTACTAGTGTGAACGCAACACAATGATGAGTGTTAATAGGCTCATTGGGTGTTGACCAGATGAAGAACATGTTAAATAGCATCCTTTATACTAACAGTGTTTAAATAGTATACAATGGACAGCATGGAGGATTTTAAAGGGATTGTTTACATTACATGTTGACCAAGAGGTCATATAGGATCAGATAGTTAAATAAGATACAGTATTCACCATTTCAGTATTCACTATTTCAGTATTCACTATTTCAGTATTCACTATTTCAGAATGAACATGGTTCCATGCTAAATTACGTCAATAAAGTGGAGCAAATTACTCTTATGAAAGCTTTTTTAAATAGCCTTTTCCTTTTATCACACATACTGTAACAGTGGAATAGAGAGCAGATTTAGGATTCAAGGTTTAGATCTGTAGAAGATCAAAGCGACTTCTGATTTACCCTGACAGCGATTATTAGAATGTTCACGTTTGTTCCTCGTCAAACTGGAACATGGATTGTGTGTGTGTGAATGTGTGTGTGTGTGTGTGTGCGCACGCGTCCGTGCCTGTGATCATGTGACTGAGGGGTGTTTAAACACCATGACCAAGGAAACATCAATGTGAGGGCTGCCAGCCAGGACTATCAGGCTTCTCAGGCCGGAGGAACACTTCCCCACTAATATTTTGACAGGCCAAAAAATAAAAATGAGCAAAAAACAAGTTACCAAGACCAATGTTGGCCTACATACAAAAAATGATGTGAGTCAATTCTCTGCCAATTGTGATAGCTAGAACTGTGGAAATGTCCCTAAACAAATGTCTCAAATGGAAACTCTCAAGTTAAAATGATTAGGTTAATCATAGAATATCTCTGTGTGTGTGAGTATGTATGGTATTTTGTGTGCACTTTATATCCTGAAGTTTCAACGAATGAGACTCTAGGCCAGTAAGTGAATATAGCCTAAGATTTATTTATCATGTTATGGAGGATACACAGTTCATTGAAACATTGAAAACATATAAAAGTGGTAAAAGGAAAACTATTTATAAACATTCAATAAATATGAAAGAATGTTTATTATATACCATACAGACAGGTACAATGGAGTGGTTATGCCAATGAGGCATTTAGTTAAAAAATTATTCTATGCTTTGTACAAATATCAACCATCTGTTATCAGTTTTCATAATATTTAAGTTTAATACCAACATTTCAGCTTAGTGCCAAATAATATAAGAGTTTGGCAAATATCTCAAAGAAACACAAAAATGTAAATAACACAAATTCACAAAGTTACACATACTGTAACAGCTAATGGTGATGAATATAATAACTGTGTATAATCATTTTCCAATTAGTTTTGCACATTCCCCTTTACCCATAATAGTAATTTTAGTGTCATTTTTTTAACCCATTCAATATTTAGAAACTAAGACAATATTCAAAAATGGAATTAAGTAGTAGTGTATGGTCACTGATCATTGTCAACAAAGCTTACATCAGACTAAGTAAACAAATGGTTAATTCTTAAAACTGTATGAAACGAAAAACCCTGATCCCACAAAACCAATAATACTATGTTTGTTTTCTTTAAGACTGTAATTGAAACACGGCACACCCACAATGGTCATATCATCATATAAGACTCTCATGTCATTCAGAGCCATATATTTATATTCTCAGTAAAGAGCTCTGGGGCTGCCTGCATGCATCATCTCAGAGTACAAGTGCTGGTCTAGAATCAGGTCGCCCCCTGTCCATGTAATCTTATTCATTATGAACCCAAATCAGCACCTACTCTGAGAAGCTTGATACATACGGCCCTTGTCTCCTCTTCACTCTCTGCATGCTGAACTCCAGACAAGGCGAGGAGTCGCTCCCTCTCTCTTCTCTAACCCCTCTTTCCTCTCCTCTCTCTCTCTCTCCTCCTCTCAGGGTTCTCAGGAGGAGGAAGACACACTCTGCTTGTAGACAGCATGGTATGCATTACGGAGCAGCACATAAGGGAAGCAGGACTCCAGAAGGTCCATGGTCAGGAACGGGGACTCCTGCACAATCTGGTAGGGAAAACACATGGATGGATATGGATAGAACCCAAAATAACCACTGTGAGAACGTCTCAAATAGCATACTATTCCCTATATAGTGCACTACTTTAGACCAGGGCCCACATACGGCTCTGGTCAAAAGAAGTGGGCTATATAGGGAGCCATTTGGGATGCAACCTTGATTTTGCCTTGTTCTCTATATTATCGAGGCAGAGTAGCCCCATGGATAATGCATAAGGGTGTGCGTGTGTGTCCTATATTTATATTTTATATTTATTTTTAATCCCAGCCCCCGTCCCCGCAGGAGTTCTTTTGCCTTTCGGTAGGCCGTCATTGTAAATAAGAATTTGTTCTTAACTGACTTGTCTAGTTAAATAAAGGTTAAATAAAATAAAAACATGTGTGTATGCCATTTCCACTGCAGGATAAAGACTGTGGGTGATTCTTCCTTCTTTCCACCCTGGTTGTCGTTCTACATTATTCTTCAAAGTCAAGCAAATCCAAATTCCACAGACCAATGTGTATGCATGACTGCATATGTAATTTTCAATACACAGTCAGAAAGAAAATAGTGGTCTGTTCATTTTCCTGTAGAAAGAAGTTTACGATTCTCTTTCTTTTCTTTCTGCTTTGGGCTGGCCAGAGCCTAATGAGAAAGTTGACCTTGGAACCAACCGGTATATTACATGTGTTAAATGATAGCTAGATGATGTGACAACATGTTACATGATAGCTAGATAATGTGACAACGTGTTAGATGATAGCTAGATGATGTGACACTTAAGATGATAGCTAGATAATGTGACAACGTGTTAGATGATAGCTAGATGATGTGACAATGTGTTAGATGATAGCTAGATAATGTGACAACGTGTTAGATGATAGCTAGATGATGTGACAATGTGTTAGATGATAGCTAGATAATGTGACAACGTGTTAGATGATAGCTAGATGATGTGACAATGTGTTAGATGATAGCTAGATAATGTGACAACGTGTTATGATGATAGTTAGATGATGTGACACTTAAGATGATAGCTAGGTGATAGTTAGATGATGGGACAACGTGTTAAGATGATAGATGATAGATGATGTGACAACATGTTGGATGATAGTTAGATGATGTGACAACGTGTTATGATGATAGCTAGATGTTAGTTAATGGATGAGACAATGTGTTAGATGTTAGTTAGCAGATGTGACAACGTGTTAGATGATAGCAAGATGATGTGACACTGTGTTAAGATGATAGCTAGATCATAGTTAGATGATCTGACAATGTGTTAGATGATAACTATTTAGGTCATATGTCAAGTTCAAAGCCCTTCATACTAAAGTAGGCCTAACTTTATAATTCTTAGTCATTTGGTTTGATGTAGTATCATAAATTAATAGTATAGGACTCTCCTAAATTACTTTCCCAGGTCTCCCTTTGGAAATAGTTATTCTGATCTCAATGGGACTTCCTAAATGGCACCCTATTCCCTATATATTGCACTAATTTTAGTATGAAACACAACCCGAGTGGCTGACGACTTCCAAGGTCTTTGCTGTGTCAACACAAAAGAGGTTGTCTGCCGACACTGTTCAGAGGTGATAAGTACTGTCGGCAAGCATACGTTTGATTATCCTACTGGTGTCTGAACTTTTTGACCAGTGCCCATAGGGCCCTACAGTATATAGTAGTGCACTATATAGGAAATAGGGTGCCATTTGGGACACATCCATACAGTATGTGACTCACCATGTCCAGGAGCAAGTAGACAGATTCTCTGTTCCTCGTTGTGGTTTTGTCAGTCTCCTGGCCGATCTTCAGCAAACTGGAGGAGGCAAGCTGCACAGGAGAGAAAGAACAAATTAAATCAGATTAGTTTTATGGCTTATAATAAAAAAGGGTGAAGAGAAATGTGTGGTATGAACCAAATGGACTAGCACTACAAAACGTACTGCGAGGAACTCTTTGAGGCGGTCCTCGATGCTGCCCTTGTGGATGGTGAATAAAGCTGCAGCAATCTGGTTTACTGCTTTAGCCAGACAGTGGATGTTGTTGCAGTGACCTGTGAAAGGATGACAGACAAGAAGATATTAGTGTCTCGACTATGTCTTTAAACACTGTGGGTAAAACGACCTGCTATATCTTACAGCACCGTTAACGAGGATGATTATGAAAGAAGCATATCAATAAGTATACCAACAAATGTCCTTAAAATGTTCCTAGAACATATACTAAATGTATCTAAGAACAGGTACCTTGGATAGCAGGGCTATACTGTGACATGACGTTGCTTGCCAGTGTAGGCATAGAGACCGCCACAAAGACCATCAGCAGGCACGCTATCTTGTACTCTTCCTCCGGACTGATGTTCTCTGTTACCAAAGAAAGGAAATGTCCGTTAACACAAATCGGGGGGATCCATTTTGGATATTATCCGAAAATGAAGACCCACTAGCCAAGGCAAACTGCAGTACGACTCCGTAATTAACTGTAATTTATATTTACAGAACTGGGAGAGGATTCAACCATGTGGACCCAATAAGGGGTAGGAGTGCCTCCCAAATGGCACCCTTTTCCCTATGGTCAAAAGTAGTGCACTACATGCCATTTGGGACAACTGCTAGGAAATGAGGTTGAGGGTTGATAACTATTTTGAAAGTAAACAGAGGTTTGTATAAAAATAGCCGCGGTGTATAACAGAAATGTCTTCACTGGCCAAAAGGCCCCCAGGGCTCTTAGTAGTGCTAAGTTAAAGCAATATTATTTAGTATTTTCCTGAGAGCAACAGAGACAGGCTGGGAACTTGCGGAGAGCCATTGACTTCGTCCTAAATGGCTCCCTATTTCCTATATATAGTTCAATACTTTTGACCAGACCCCTATATATGGGTTGGGTGCCATTTGGGACGCACACCAGGGCCCATAAGGCTATGGTCAACGGTTGTTCACTATATAGGGAATTGTTGGGTGCAGAAATTGGACTGGACTGGACATTGTGAATATGGCTGCAGGCTACATGACTTGACAACCTAACACCAGTGTGCATAGAAATCAACATGTCCTGTTAAGTAACGGGTCCCTCAGGGGTGCTGAGGTGTCCAAACGTTAGCTAAACAAACGCCTGGTCTATCTGTTGCGATAATGAAATGTATTTCTTTTTAATTTATGAAAACTTTGGAATGTAATTCTAATGCTTGTCCAACTCTCTCGCTCTGAATCAGTCATCCCTTTACACAGCGTTTGGACATGGAACTCATGAGCCATATGAGGCATATGATAATTTCAGCTAAACAATTTAACATATAATGACCAAAAGTATGTGGACACCTGCTCGTCAAACATCTCATTCCAAAATCATGGGCATTAATATGGAGTTGGTCCCCCCTTTGCTGCTATAACAGCCTCCACTCTTCTGGGAAGGCTTTTCACTAGATGTTGGAACATTGCTGTGGGGACTTGCTTCCATTCAGCCACAAGAGCATTAGTGAGGTCGGGCACTGATGTTGGGCGATTAGGCCTGGCTCGCAGTCGGCATTCCATTTCATCCCAAAGGTGTTCGATGGGGTTGAGGTCAGGGCTCTGTGCAGGCCAGTCAAGTTCTTCCACACTGATCTCGACAAACCACTTATGTATGGACCTTTGTGCACAGGGGAATTGACATGCTGAAATAGGAAAGGGCCTTCCCCAAACTGTTGCCACAAAGTTGGAAGCACAGAATCATCTACAATGTCATTGTATGTTGTAGCGTTAAGATTTCCCTTCAATGGAACTAAGGGGCCTAGCCTGAACCATGAAAAACAGCCCCAGACCATTATTCCTCCTCCACCAAACTTTACAGTTGGCACTATGCATTAGGGCAGGTAGCGTTCTCCTGGCATCTGCCAAACCCAGATTTGTCCGTCGGACTGCCAGATGGTGAAGCGTGGCGGGGAGCTTTACACCACTCCAACCAACGCTTGGCATTGCGAATGAGGATCCTAGGCTTGTGTGCGGCTGCTCAGCCATGGAAACCCATTACATGAAGCTCCCGAACAGTTATTTTACATTGCTTTCAGAGGCAGTTTGGAACTCGGCAGTGAGTGTTGCAACCGAGGACCGATGATTTTTTACACGCTTCAGCACTCGGCGGTCCCGTTCTGTGAACTTGTGCTGTTAGACGTTTCCACTTCACGATAACAGCACTTACAGTTGACCGGGGCAGCTCTAGCAGGGCAGAACGTTGACAAACTGTTGTAACGGTGGCATCCTATGACTTGCATAGTTAAATAAAGGTTAAATAAAAAAATACGAAATAAATGACGGTGCCACATTGAAAGTCACTGAGCTCTTCAGTAAGGTCATTCTACTGCCAATGTTTGTCTATGGAAATTGCATGGCTGTGTGCTCAATTGTATACGCCTGTCAACGGGTGTTGCTGAAATGAGTGAATCCACTAATTTGAAGGAGCGTCCACATACTTTTGTATATATAGTGTATGTGTCCAAGTCAAATGTAAGTGATTTGCTTATTTTTACATTATATAAAAGTACATCCTCAGAGCTTCAAAATGGTATATCATACACTGTAGTTCAAAATGGTACATCATACACTGTAGTTCAACATGGAAATGGTATATCATACACTGTAGTTCAAAATGGTTTATCATACACTGTAGTTCAAAATGGAAATGGGATATCATACACTGTAGTTCGAAATGGTATATCATACACTGTAGTTCAAAATGGTACATGATACACTGTAGTTCAAAATGGTAAATCATACACTGTAGTTCAAAATGGTATATCATACACTGTAGTTTAAAATGGTATATCATACACTGTAGTTTAAAATGGTATATCATACACTGTAGTTCAAAATGGTATATCATACACTTTAGTTGGAGGAAACATAGGACAAGTTGATAAACGCTACCTCTTTAAGGAATACCTGGAATAGTATTAAACATTAAACAAAAAAACTTTACTAACACTTGTCTTTTGTCTAAACTGACTTATTTCCTTGCTAGCACTGACTTTCCTCAAATTCTTTAAAGAAATGTACTTATTGTGATCGAGATGTGGTTGTCCCACTGGCTATCCTAAGTTGAATGCACCAATTTGTAAGTCGCTCTGGATAAGAGCGTCTGCTAAATGACTAAAATGTAAATGTAATAAACATGTTATTCGACTTAGGAGAAAATGCCCTTTGAAATATTTTCACACTTCCTAGAGAGCTCTACTTTGTTTACGTCCATTCATCACCGTTCACACCCTCTTAAGCCTTAGCCCCACACCACCCACACATGTAAACACGTGTGAGTCAGCATGGCATTGTCCTCCAGAAAGTAGTCTCTCTACTTAAACCCAGCTGAATTTAGGGAGCTGTAGCAACACTTTTGCAGTTGTCCATAGTTATATCTTTCCAAAAATCTGCAGTAGCAAAGATGATCTATGTACTAACCTGGGAAGCCCCTATTCTGTTATAGACAGAAGCCTGTCACATGACAGACCAATCAGGACTCATCTCTAAGAATGTTTTTTAGGATAAAAATAAAAGGGATAGAGCTAAGCAAAGTCAAAATCCTAGAGGAAAAGCTGGTTCAGTCTGACAAAAATGTAAAACACAAGGCCAAATATACACTGGAGTTGCTTACCAAGAGGACATTGAATAGTTTTGACATAAATTGGCTTGAAAATCTATGAAGATTTGAAAATAGCTGTCTATTTAAAAAATGTCTGAAAACGGTTGTCTAGATCAACAACCAACTTGACAGAGCTTGAAGAATTTAAAAAAAATAATAATGTGCAAACATTGTACAATCCAGGTGTGAAAAGCACTTGAGACTTACCCAGAAAGACTCACAGCTGTAATTGCTGCCAAAATTGATTCTTACATGTATTGACTCAGGGGTGTGAATACTTATGTAAATTAGATATTTCTGTATTTAATTCAATACATTTGAAAACATTTCTAAAAAAATGTTTTCACTTTGTCATTATGGGGTATTGTGTGTAGAGGGGTGAGAAAAACAAAAATTGTATCCATTTTGAATTCAGACTGTAACACAACTAAATCTGGAATAAGTCAAGGGGTATGAATACTTTCTAAAGGCACTGTAGCTCAGTGTGTTCTCTTTGGATAGATTAGGCTCATAATTGAACATGTTTATTCATATTTACAGATCTCATACAAGTTTGTAATTAAGGCACATGAAAGTTCACATGTTCAATAAGGCATTTTCGTTTTTTTAACTGGCCCTACTGTGAAGTAGGAAGAAGCGTCAAACGCCTCCGATCCTGTAACTGGTCACATATACGTTCATTCCAAATTAGTGTTGTAAATAGACGATTTACTAAATCCAAGATGTGCAGTAAACTATTTGACAAATGCATTCTTGTTACAGTTAATCATTCATTACAACGTTTACTCTGGATAATTATTTAACAATAGTTTCCTTAACAATGGTGCGTACAGAAAAATGGGTGATGCAGCAGTGTATGGTACATCTTATCTCACCTGACTTCTGAGAGGAGAGGGCCACCACTAAGGCAGGATCTATCTCACACGGCAGACCTGCTGCAGACGACAGCTCATACACGTTCATGGCCACCTGAGGATCAACAGAGACATAAAAGACATCAGAGAATCAGTCTGTTTCTAAAACACAATAGCCATTCATATATAATATGAACAATTATATAGCTATGCCACTTAGCAGATGCTTTAATCCAAATACATTTACAGTACAATGTATGTGTGTGGGACTATTCTTATGCGATCCATGTCAGAACTGAACCCATTAACCTTAATTTAAAGGTCCTACTGTGTCTCTCACCTTCATGTCGGTCTCTCTTGGAATGTGATCCTTGAAGTCCTCCACTGAGCTCACCAGGAATGGGATGTGGCAGGACAACACCTGGTGTCAAGAAGAGGATCATGCTTTATTTCAATACAAAGCCATAAATATTAGATTAAACTAACTTTGGCACAGGATGAAATGTGAGAAAACCAGCTTGAGACGGATCAAAATAATTGTTTTTCTGTATTGTGTCAATATATGATGCCATTCAAGTGGTGGAAAGTTAAAGGCCCGACATACATCTCGGAGTGCCTCCTGAGCCAGGGATCTGAATGAGAGGATGACTCCGATGATGGTCATCCTTTTCAGAACACTGTCGACTGCTGTAACACCAAGACAAAGAACATGAAAGTCTCACAGACAACTGACTGTCTCTAGTAGTTTTATAGACAGTTTTACAGGCAAATTAGACTAAGGTGTTTTGTTATGGCACTTCCCCCTTCAGCAGCCATAAGCATGTAGGTAGAACAGTATTATGGAAGAATGCATATGTTGTTTAGTTGGCCCTTGGCAACACTGAACCTTGTGTCTGTCTGGCCCAGCAAGACTCTGACCAGGCCAATATAAATACAGAGTACTCACATGAGAGCTTCTTGAACAGAGAAGCCATATGTTCAGGCTTGTCAAAGCTGGTCCTCATCTGGGTCAGAATCTCAACGTTGTCCACCACCAGTTTCTGAGGACAGCAGGAGAAGAAGAAGTTGAGGGAGAGGAGTAGGAGAGCGAGCGGGAGAGGAAGAGAGGAAGAAAGAGATGGGGCTCCTAAAGGGTGACAGGATTATTTGGGGAATCAACTAGGGATCCTAATTCCTAATTCCAAAGACTTTCCCCTACGTTCGCACAACAGGGAAAAGGTCCTTACCATCACCAGATGCTGCACTATGCGGGGGATCTTACAAATATTAGTCCCAAATGGTACCCTGTTCACTATATAGTGCACTACTTTTGGCCAGAGCCTATATACTGCACTACCTTTGGTTCTGGTCAAAAGTAGTGCTCAATGGGCTCTGATCAAAAGTAGTGCACTATGTAGGGAATATGTTGCCATTTGGGATGCAACCAAAAACAATTAGAAGTGCTTTCCACTTCATCAGTTTGCTTTGAGAGCGTTTGCCGAAAACATGTTTTGTGTTAAGTAATTTGATGAACACGGCTTGGTTTGTACAGAGACTGAATAAAACCCATGGTTCATTCCTACATCTGATTGTGAATCAGATACCTCATTTATTTTCTTTACACAAATTGCTTTCAGAAGTGAAGGGAAAAGTTTGCATCTTAGAGAATCATAAATATGTACCAGCACTACGTTGATACACTAATGTGTGCTCTAGGGAGTAAACTACCAATTATATTATAATCTAAAGAACCGCTTGAAAAAGCATGCATAATATCTTGTCAGACTGCTGCAATAAAATAAGAAACATTGAACATCATTCTTTAGGTAAATAACTTTAGGTAACAACTCTTACAAAGCAGTTTTGCAGCTCTGAAGTGCAACACTGAAAAAGACATACAGTATGTGTCATGTAATGTGTATATATATATGTATATAAGGACAGATTTTGGTGCTAACCATAGTACCACTTCATCTCAGTTAGATCAGATCTAATCAAAGAGATTATGCCGCTCTAAAGTGCAACGCTAACCAAGAAATATGTTATGGAACGCAGAGGCCTACGTCTGTACACTACTGTTCAAAGGTTTGAAATGTCACTTAGAAATGTCTTTGTTTTTGAAAGAAAAGCACATTTTTTTGTCCATTAAAATAAGATCAAATTTATCACAAATACAGTGTAGACATGGTTAATGTTGTAAATAACTATAATAGCTGGAAACAGCAGATTTTTTATGGAATATCTACATAGGCGTACAGAGGCCCATTATCAGAAACCATCACTCCTGTGTTCCAATGCCACGTTGTGTTAGCTAATCCAAGTTTATCATTTTAAAAGGCTAATTGATCATTAGAAAACCCTTTCGCAATTATGCTGAAAACTGTTGTATTGATTAAAGCAGCAATAAAACTGTCCTTCTTTAGACTAGTTAAGTATCACAGCGATGTACGAGATCTTCAGTTTCTAGGAAATTTCTCGCATGGAATAGCCTTCATATCTCAGAACAAGAATAGACTGACGAGTTTCAGAAGAAAGTAATTTGTTTCTGGACATTTTGAGCCTGTAATCGATCCCACAAATGCTGATGCTACAGATATTCAACTAGTCTAAAGAAGGACAGTTTTCAGCTGTGCTAACATAATTGCAAAAGGGTTTTCTAATGATCAATTAGCCTTTGAAAATGATAAACTTGGATTAGCTAACACAACGTGCCATTGGAACACAGGAGTGATGGTTGCTGATAATTGGCCTCTGTATGCCTATGTAGCAGTACCGAGCTTGCAGTCTGATTTTATAGATGTTCAAGTTGCCCTTTCAAATTTAAAGCTTGTTTTAAATACTGGGAAAACGAAATACATGATTTTCTCAAAGTCCCATAAACCTATTGCAAATATGATGCATCTTCATTCAATGAATGGTACTATGATTGAACTTGTACCTGCTTACAAATATCTTGGCATTTGGATAGACAGTGATCTATCCTTTAAGAAACACATAGCTGAGCTTGTTAAGAAACTTAAATGTAAGGTTGGGTTCTTTTATAGAAACAAATCCTGCTTCTCCCTGTCTAGTAGGAAGTTAATTGTTCAATCAACTTTTTTACCTGTTCTTGATTATGGAGATACTATATACTAAAGTGCAACAGTAACCACCATAAGAGACCTCGACTGTGTTTATCATAGAGCCCTTCGTTTTACTACATCTGCCAGCTTTAATACCCATCACTGCATTTTATACCAAAGGGTTGGCTGGACCTCATTAAAAACCTGGAGATTATTGCACTACTCTTTGTTTGTCTATAAAGCCATTCTCGACAAATACATTGGAAGTTTATGATCTCTGTTGAAGGTTAGAGTCCCTGATTATAATATTAGGTCACATGCATGGTTAACTTTAATGACTCCCTTGGTAAACACAGAGCTTGGTAGATCTGCTTTCACATGTCTAGCGCCTAATGTTTGGAATAATATCCAGTCGGAACTCTGTTTGGATGCCTTAGTGCCTATGGGTCGGTTTGTTGTATTGGCTAAAGGCTTTTATTCTGATGAATGTGTTTGTTTTAACTAACTACGTATGTCTCTTAATCTGTGATGCTCTGAATGTATGTGTGCCATTTGTTTGGTTGTGTTCCCAGGGCACACTTGTAAATGAGACCTAGGTCTCAATGTGTTTCCCCCTGGTTAAAAAAATAAAATAAAGTAGATATTCCATTTTAAAAAATCAGCCGTTTCCAGCTACAATAGTCATTTACAACATTAACAATGTCTACAGTGTATTTCTGATCAATTTGATGTTATTTTAATGGACAAAAAATGTGCTTTTCTTTCAAAAACAAGGACATTTCTAAGTGACCCCAAACTTTTGAACGGTAGTGTACATACGTAACCCTCTGCGTTCCATAACATATTTCTTGGTTAGCGTTGCACTTTAGAGCGGCATAATCTCTTTGACTGATTTTGGTGTTAATTTAGATTTAGCAATCTGGCTAGCTGCTTTCGTAACACTTAGCACTAACACAGAATCATTTGTCCCAATGTTATTAGATCTAATTAAAAAGATTTAGCTGATTGCACAGAATTTGCTGGCCCTCTATATTAGTTACCAAAAAAATGTAGTGATGTTAGGGAACCTGATCAAGTGTTAGCAGTTAGAGAAACTCTGCTTCTGGAAACACCCTCTAACCTCTAATGACTCATACTGCCAAGGCTTCATCAGAAATGGCACCCTATTCCCTATATAGTGCACTACTTTTGACCAGATCTCATAGGAGACCGCCATAGGACCCAGGTCAAAAGATGTGCACTATATAGGGCAGTGGTAGTCATTGCACGGCCCAAGCCCTTAATTTGCAGCTTGAGCTGATTTCCTTATTTTCCATTCATTAGACAGTACATAACAATGATACAATTTCAATTCAAGGTGTTTAATGCAGGCCTGAACTACGTAATTGAATAAATATATTGTTTCCTGGACGGCAGATAGATGGCAGTATAGCGCAGATTTTGAACAGAAAGGCCGAAATAGAACGTGTGCCAAAATAGAACGCAACTGCTCAGCTACAGCGACCGACACATATCAGTTTGCTACTTTTGCAGTCTGGTCGACATGGATCGATTTATTGTAAAAAAGAAACGCAAATCTATTGACAATGAAAATGAGGGGGAAGAGCTGGAGAACAACGTGACAGCTATGAACGAACAACCACCGGGGAACCAGGAAAATCAGGAGGATGGTGGCGGGGAAATGCAGCTAGCTAACTTAGCTAACGTGGCTCCGGTGGCTAAGAGAAGGATACGGTCGATTCAAGAAGAACACAGAAAGTTCCAAGAGAAATGGACAGACAAGTATTTTTTTGTACTGCATGATGGGACTAGCTCACTTTGTCGTATTTGCCAGAAGGCAGTTAATTGTTTTAAACAAGCAAATTTAGAGCGACATTTCCAGTCACACCATGCCCACTTTGACAAAACATATCCTCCACAACCTCAGAAAACAACAAAAGGACAGCTCAAAGGACAACAACAAATGATGGACAGATCTAGCACTGTTGCAGAGAAAACAACAGTTATGTGTTTGGGTCCGCTTCCTTCTAAACAAGTTGTTCAGAGAGGAAGGGACATTTTCGCTCATCCAACTACTGAGGTAACCCTTAATATGGGTCCTATAGCCTAGTTGATGTGTGTATGTACATATTTGTGACGTGCTGTACATCAAATCAATTGCATGTGCTCTATTGCTCTGAATTTGCTCTCAATTGATAATTTATCATATTGGAAGAAAAAGTATAACAAATAAAAAATCTGTGCGGCCCTCTGAATGATTGTCTCAACCCAAAGTGGCCCACTTACAAAAAATAGTGAGTAACACTGATATAGGTGATAGGGTCGCATTTCGGATGCACACTAAGAATTATAGAAGAGAGAAACCAGGGTTGTGTTCATTAGGCACCAAACGGAACAAACCGGTCCGAAACAGGGGGCACACTTTCTGGAAGTGTGCAATAAGAAATGTAAATGTTATTTTATATTCTGCTATGAGGTGCCCTAATGAACATGACCCAGTCTGCCCTGGGTTAAACCTGGATGACCTCTGGAACTTGACCATTAACCCCTGATCTATGTGACCCTCGTGACTCCTCACCTTGAGCTCAGCCACCTGGGAGGAGATGTGCCACATGAGGCTCTCACTGAGGAACTTCATTCCGTAGGGCCCCAGCAGCTCCGACAGGGACCGCATCTCTGAGAAGAGGAGGAGAAGAATATAGGAATAAGATGTGCTTGAATGTCCATGGGAGATTTGGTGGTCTGCTTTAATCCAACACATCCAACACAAGGTCATGGAATTGTTCTGTCATCTGCTGTCTACTTATGCTACTTTACTGTCTAACGAATGTCCACGAATGTCCAACATGCATTTGTTTTGCTGCTTTATCCCAACCCCTTGACAAAAGATCGTGGAAGAGTTCTGTTAGTGATTCTTAGTTCCATACAACCCTGCTATGGCTATAAAAAAAAGCACAGTTTAAATATGCTAGGTAGTAAATCATAACTCATACTCTCAGTACCATGAGTCTACTGGTGTCTAAAAGGACAGTTCAACTGATGAAGCTTACCTGAGATATCAGAGTATTCCTCTGCGTTGAAGGTGAGCTCGTTCTCTGTAGGCAGGTTGACAAAAGCCTTCATGGCTGGGAAGTATGCTATGTGTCCGTTGCTAACTTGGCGTAATAAAGTCTCCAGATACCTGCAGTACAAAGAGAATGTATGGCTTGTCATTTTGGTGGTTATGTGTTCAGGTTAGGGTTAAGTGGTTAATGGGTTAGGGTTAAGGGGTTAGGAGGTTAAGGTTAAGGGGTTAAGAGGTTAGGGTTACGAAGTTAAGGGGTTAGGACTCACCAGTTGGTGTAGAGGCTGGTGATGGTTGGTTCTCCGTGACTGTCCAGATGTTGTGTCTGCTGCAGCAGCACGTTGTTGAACACCCTGGTGATATCTATCTGAACATAGTTCTCTATGCTCTGGAGCACAGTCATGTAGGCCCTGACACTGGTCAGCAGCTCAGACGGCTTGGCTATCTCCTGGGTCGCCTGGTTATACATGGTCATCCCCACGATAGACCTAGAGAAGGAACAAAACATGATCGATCTGAGGGATCATGATCGACACTGACCAAAAAGGGACGCTGATGCCAAAAAAACTCGAGTCGCACCGCATTATTTCTGCCTCATGCACAAATTCATTTTGTTACTCCTATGACCAGGGAAAGTGAAATATTCTTTGATATAAAAGATTGCCCAAGCCGCTAATAATAACAACGCAAGCCTATTGATACACTTTCCTACTCATTAATTGCAGCTGTAGTGCTAGTTGTAGCGCGAGTGGAAGTAGGGAGAACGTTTAACATGAACTCACTCATAAAAACAGAAGCAGCTCTTTGTTGACAGCCTCTATGGTCAAGGTTTTAAACGTTTTTTAATCTCACAGTATTAACTTTGCTGTTGCTTTCTTTTACGCCTGCTACGTACTGCAGGCACGGTAATCGGAGCCATCCGATTGGCCAGTGGTTGGCCTATAGTGCACTTGATTTGCTTTGAGGCATATGAAAGGCCTATAGTGCACTTGAGACATATGAAATGGTTCAAAATGGTAACACGGCCCTACCCGTCGCACAGGGCAGCTGAATCAGGTGCCTTGATTCAGCTGCCCTGACGCTTATCGCTGTGTTTTTACAGAGATGTTTGGCGATCGACTAGGAATGCCTTGGAGATCGACCGGTTGGTGACCACTGATCTAGGACATGATGACCAATTCTTTCTAATTCACTGACAGAGGCTGAGAGGGCGTTCATATTGTCCTGGAAGTAGATATTTGACCAGCAGATCCAACGGTTAAGGTTAGGCATATAGGGATAAATTAATCAATCAGTCAATCAAATGTATTTATAAAGTCCTTTTTACAACAGCAAATAGTGCCTGTTAGTTACATGGACTCCAGGAAGTCTGGGCGAACCTTCAACAACGTTCAGCAATGGCTGTATTGTATTCCCTAATCCCTAACCTTTCCGTATTTCTACGTAGATAACTTGGTTGTGCAGCTGCAAGGTGTGGAGCGGGCAGATCGGATCAAACATGGCAGGGTTTAAAAACTATGGCGCAACAAGTGATACAATTATTTTTACACCCTGACCGAGCATTAGGAACATTTAGTAAATAACTAAAAACTTTTCTTGTCTGTCTAAAGTGTGCTGGGAACTGGGAACAGAAGAGCAGTAGAACTTTTATCCTGCCCTGACCTAAAGGAGCGGAGCAGGGCATAGTGGTAAGTGGCGGTAATAGAGTGTGTGTGTGTGTG
This sequence comes from Thymallus thymallus, assembly GCA_023634145.1. Lineage (NCBI taxonomy): Eukaryota > Metazoa > Chordata > Actinopteri > Salmoniformes > Salmonidae > Thymallus > Thymallus thymallus. Next base: position 15,168,598 of record CM042408.1, read on the forward strand.
TGTGTGTGTGTGTGTGTGCATGGCAATAGTTCCTGTGAGTGTGTGAGCGCCTTTGTGTGTGTGTGTTTGTTAGTGTGTGAACGCCTTTGTGTGTGTTTGTGTGTGTGTGTGGTAATAGCCCACTCCTCTCTGGGAAGCATGGCCAGTGGAGAAGTTCACAGCCCAGGGGAGCGGGGTCAGCCAACGCACACGTGTCACACACAGGATGCGCACACACACACACACTTTTTATTTTACCTTTATTTATACAGGTTTTTCTCATAGAGATAAAATCTATTTTTCAAGAGAGACCAGGTCCAACAGCAGCAGGGGGAACAAAGTTTCAGACAAAACAACTTACATACACTAGTACAACATTGAACAAATCTATACACACATACAATACAACAATTACGTATTCCATAATAAACACGAATGTCATAACTAAGAAACAGGTGTCCTAAAAAACAATTACAATCTTCTATGATATTTACATCAACCAAGTGTTTAAACTCCACTAACGTGACTAGATTATCAAATTAAAATAATTTCACAAGAGAATTCCAGGACCACGGGGCTGAGCAACTAAAACTATTTCTACCATGACCTGTACTAATTCTTGGTACTGTTAAAAGCAAGTGAGAATGGGACCATCATTTATATTTATTTACTGACCTGATTTAAAAAAGAACAGAGATGCGTGGCATTTTACCCAGTATTGCCTTATTAATCTGTGTATACCATTGTTTAAGCCTACGCAAGGTCAATGACGACCAGCCATCAGCGCTGTAGAGATCACAATGATGTGTTAGACGTTTTTGATTGGTAATGAACCTGAGGGCAGCATGATACACTGCATCCAGTGCTCTCAGGGTAGTGGTTGAGGCCTGCATATATATATAACATCACTAAAATCTAAAACAGTCAGTAATGTACATCGTACCAGCTCCTTCCTGGCCTCCAGAGAAAAACAAGCCTTATGCCGGTAATAAAAACATACACAGACAGAGGGGCCAGCCAACTTCCACAGCGGAAAATACCTGTTACTCTCCAGCACAATGTTTAATTCATTGGACCAATTCTGGGCGCATGTCAAAAATCACTCTAACCCCCCCAAAATATGTCTGCTGGACCAAAAAATCATAAACCACCAGGGAGGTTTTTTGTTAAACTCTGTCTGGGGATTTGTAATTATACTGAACAAAAATATAAACGCAAAATGCAATTTTTTTTTATATTTTACTGAGTTACAGTTCAAATCAGTCATAAATTAGGCCTAATCTATGGATTTCACATGACTGGGAATACAGATATGCATCTGTTGGTCACATATACCTTTAAAAAAAGTAGGGGCGTAGATCAGAAAACCACTCAGTATCTGGTGTAACCACCATTTGCCTCATGCAGCGCAACATCTCCTTTGCATAGAGTTGATCAGGCTGATTATTGTGGCCTGTGGAATGATGTCCCACTCCTCTTCAATAGCTGTGTGAAGTTGCTGGATATTGGCGGGAACTGGAACACGCTGTCATGCACGTCGATCAAGAGCATCCCAAACATGCTCAATGGGTGACAAGTCTGGTGAGTATGCAGGCCATGGAAGAACTGGGACATTTTCAGCTTCCAGGAATTGTATACAGATCTTTGCGACACGGGGTTGTGCATTATCATGGTGAAACGTGAGGTGATGGCGGCTGAATGGCACGACAATGGGCCTCAGCATTTCGTCACGGCATCTCTGTGCATTCCAATTATCATTGATAAAATGTAATTGTGTTCGTTGTCCGTAGCACTCTGGTGGCCATTCCTGCAGGAGGCATGCCAATTGCACACTCCCTCAGACATGTATGGCATTGTATTGTGTGCAAATTTTAGAGTGACCTTTTATTGTCCCCAGCACAAGGTGCACTTGTGTAATGATCATGCTGTTGAATCAGCTTCTTGATATGCCACACCTCTCATGGGAATGGATTACCTTGGCAAAGGAGAAATGCTCACTAACAGGGATGTAAACAAATTTGTGCACAAAATTTGAGAGAAATTATATTTTTGTACGTATGGAAAACTTCTGGGATGTTTTATTTCACCCCATGAAACATGGGATCAACACTTATATTTTTGTTCAGTGTAATATGAACAAATGGATGACAAAGTTAGGATGAAACAGTCAGAGGTCACCAAGACCAACATAGCTTCAGCGTGTAAATTAGCTATCGAGTAATTGTCTCTGTCCCCCTCCCAGTTAGGGGGAGTGATAAGCTCTACAGCAGAGTCTCACAACTCAATCGCTGGTTGAAAACTGTTTTCTGCCCCTACCAAAGGATAGAATTTGTAGATAATTGGCCCTCTTTCTGGGACAGCCAGAAACAGGACTAAGCCTGCCTGCTGAGGAGTGACGGACTCCATCCTAGCTGGAGGGCTCATCTTATCTATAGACAGGGCTCTAACTCCTCTAGCTCCACAATGAGATGGAGTGCAGGCCAGGCAGAAGGCTGTTAGACAGCCTGCCAGCTTAGTGGAGTCTGCCACTAGCACAGTCAGTGTAGTCAGCTCAGCTACCCCCATTGAGACCGTGTCTGTGACTCGATCTAGGTTGCGCAAACCTAAACATGGCGGTGTTCACCTTAGCAATCCCATTGGAATAAAGACCTCCTCCATTCCTGTCATTATTGAAAGAGATTGTGATAATATCTCACATCACAAAATAGGGCTGCTTAATGTTAGATCCCTCACTTCCAAGGCAGTAATAGTCAATGAACTAATCACTGATCATAATCTTGATGTGATTGGCCTGACTGAAACATGGCTTAAGCCTGTTGAATTTACTGTATTAAATGAGGCCTCTCCTCCTGGTTACAATAGTGACCATATCCCCCGATAGCAAATTTCAATTTACCCCCCCAAAAAATGACTGTTTTCTTAATTTGAGCTTTTGAGTCATGAAATCTATGCAGCCTACTCAATCACTTTTTATAGCTACTGTTTACAGGTCTCCTGAGCCGTATACAGTGTTCCTTCCTGAGTTCTCTGAATTCCTATCGGACCTTGTAGCCAAAGCAAATAATATTCAGATGGAAAAGTCCACTACAAAAGTCTTTCGGCGCCATCATCGACTCAGTGGGATTTGTCCAACATGTCTCCAGACCAACTCATTGCCAGAGTCATACCCTGGATCTAGTTTTGTCCAGTGGAATAAATATTGTGGATCTAAATGTTTTTCCTCATAATCCTGGACTATGTGACCACCATTTTATTACGTTTGCAATCGCAACAAATACCAAGGATCATCAAAAGCCGTGCTATAAATTCTCAGACAACCCAAACATTCCTAGATGCCCTTTCAGACTCCTTCCACCTACCCAATGACGTTGGAGTACAAAAATCAGTTAACAACCTAACTGAGGATCTTAATTGAACCTTCCGTAATACCGTAGATGCAGCCGCACCCCTAAAAACAAAACACATTTGTCACAGGAAACTGCTGCTCGACCATCCTATTTTTCCAACCTAATTGAGGGGAATAAGAACAATCCAACATTTTGATTTGATACTGTCGCTATGCTAACTAAAAGGCTCCTCTTTGAATATGCGTATTTCGCCAACGCTCAGCTGTCCTGAGTCTGCACAAAACTGCCAGGACCTAGGATCAATGGAGACACAAGCTTTTTAAACCTATATCTCGACACATTCATGAAAATTGTCATGGCCTCTAAACCTTCAACCTGCATACTGGACCCTATTCCAACTAAACTACTGGAAGAGATACTTCCTGTGCTTGGCCCTCCTATGCTGAACATAATAAATGGCTCCCTATCCACCGGATGTGTACCAAACTCACTAAAAGTGGCAGTAATAAAGCCTCTCTTGAAAAAAATCTATCGGCCTATATGGAATCTCCCATTCCTCTCAAAATGTTTTGAAAAAGCTGTCACGCAGCAACTCACTGCCTTCCTGAAGACAAATAATGTATACAAAATGCATCAGTCTGCTTTTAGACCCCATCATAGCACTGAGACTGCACTTGTGAAGGTGGTAAATTACATTTTAATGGCGTCAGACCAAGCCTCTGCATCTTTCCTCGTGCTCTTAGACCTTAGCACTGCATTTGACACTATCGATCACCATATTCTTTTGGAGAGATTGGAAACCTTAATTGGTCTACACGGACAAGTTCTTGCCTGGTTGGGATCTTATCTTTTGGAAAGATATCAGTTTGTCTCTGTGGATGGTTTGTCCTCTGACAAATCAATTGTACGTTTCAGTGTTCCTCAAGGTTTCGTTTTAGGACCACTACTGTTTTCACTATATATTTTACCTCTTGGTGATATCATTCGGAAACACAATGTTAACTTCCGGATGACACACAGCTGTACATCTCGATGAAACATGGTTAAGCCCCAAAATTGCCTACCCTGGAAGCCTGTGTTTCAGACATAAGGAAGTGGATGGCGGCAAATTTCTTACTTTTAAACTCTGACAAAACAGAGATGCTAGTTCTAGGTCCTAAGAAACAAAGAGATCTTCTGTTGGATCTGACAATTAATCTTGATGGTTGTACAGTTGTACAAACTGTGAAGGACCTCGGCGTTACTCTGGAACCTGATCTCTTTTGACAAACATATCAATAATATTTCAAGAACAGCTTTTTTCCATCTTCGTAACATTGCAAAAATCTGAAACTTTTTGTCCAAAAATTATGCAGAAAAGCTAATCCATGCTTTTGTCACTTGTAGATTAGACTACTGCAATGCTCTACTTTCCGGCTACCCGGATAAAGCACTAAATAAACTTCAGTTAGTTCTAAACACGGCTGCTAAAATCTTGACTAGAACCCCAAAATGTGATCATATTACTCCTGTGCTAGCCTCTCTACACTGGCTTCCTGTTAAGGCTAGGGCTGATTTCAAGGTTTTACTGCTAACCTACAAAGCATTACATGGGCTTGCTCCGACTTATCTCTCAGATTTGGTCCTGCCGTACATACCTAGACGTACGCTACGGTCACAAGACGCAAAACTCTCCTACAGAGTTCAATTTTTATGGAACAGTATGCCTATCCATGTGAGAGACGCAGACTCGGTCAAGACCTTTAAGTCTTTACTAAAGACTCATCTCTTCAGTAGGTCCTATGATTGAGTGTAGTCTGGCCCAGGGGTGCGAAGGTGAACGGCAAGGCACTGGAGCGACCAACCGCCCTTGCTGTCTCTGCCTGGCCGGTTCCCGTCTCTCCATTGGGATTCTCTGCCTCTGACCCTATTACGGGGCTGAATCACTGGCTTACTGGTGCTTTCCATGCCGTCCCTAGGAGTCACTGACGTGATCTTCCTGTCCGGTTTGTCGCCCCCTCAGGCTTGTGCAGTGGAGGGGATCTTCGTGGGCTATACTATGCCTTGTCTCAGGGTAGTAAGTTGGTGGTCTGTTGATATCCCTCTGGTGGTGTTGGGGTGTGCTTTGGCAGAGTGGGTGGGGTTATATCCTGCCTGGTTGGACCTGTCCGGGGGTATTGTCGGACGGGGTCTCCCGACCCCCCCGTCTCAGCCTCCAGTATCTATGCTGCAATAGTCTATGTGCCGGGGGGCTAGGGTCAGTTTGTTATATCTGGTGTAATTATCCGGTGTCCTGTGTGAATTTAAGTATGCTCACTCCCTCCCGGAGGACCTGAGCCCTAGGACCATGCCTCAGGACTACCTGGCCTGATGGCTCCTTGCTGTCCCCAGTCCACCTGGTCGTGCTGCTGCACCAGTCTCAAATCTTCTCCCTGGGCTATGGAACCCAGACCTGTTCACCAGACGTGCCACCTTGTCCCAGACCTGCTGTTTTCAACTCTCTCTCTCTACCGCACCTGCTATATCAACATCTAAATGCCCGGCTATGAAAAGCCAAGTGACATTTACTCCTGATACTTACCTGTTGCAACCACTGTTATTATTATTTGATCTGGCCTTAATGGCCATGTATTGTTATAATCTCCACCCGGCACAGCCAGAAGGGGACTGGCCAACCCTCTGAGCCTTGTTCCTCTCTAGGTTTCTTCCTATATTTTTTCCATTCTAGGGGGTTTTTCCTAGCCACCGTGCTTCTACATCTGTGTTACTTGCTGTTTGGGGTTTTAGGCAGGGTTTCTGTATAGCACTTTGTGACACTGGCTGATGTAAAAAGGGCTTTATAAATACATTTGATTGATTGGTTCCTTGATTTATAACAATAAACTAAGCCTCAAAGTCTTTCTGCGTGAGATAATCAATGGATTGGTGTTTGGGGGAGGAGAGGCAGGTTTCATAACTGTCCAGCTAACGTTACAACACAATGGAAACAGAGAGAGAGAGCATAATTCTGCTGGAATTCACCCATAGCCTCCTGTGTGTGTGTTCGTGTCTGCATGCACGTGTGTACTCACTTGGTGAAGCGTATCTCCAGGTGTGAGGTGAGATACTCCCTAGGAGTAAAGGTGTGTTCCCATATCACCATGTTGGGTACGTAGTTGATGGAGAAACACAGCTCGGACAACGCCGTGTGAAGCTTATCCAGGCTAAGAACACACACACACATCAGTTAGGCATTGAAACCTCATTTGGTTCAGATTATAGGGGAAATCTGTGACAGAGCAGATGGATTAAGTTCCTCCTGCACCACAAATACTGTTGTTTCCCTTTTCTGAATCTATATTATTATATTAACCCTGGTGGTGGTCTGTTTCTATGTATCTTACTGGAAGCTGAGAATTAGGAGTAGAGTTGAGAATTAGGAGTAGCGTAAAAGGGTTAGGACCATATTAGAGTGGAATACCCAGAGCAGGGAGGGCAAGGGGTGGAAATATGTCTTAGCATGGTATTATTCAAACACAGTGGGAAATAAAGTTGCATAACCAAATGGCACCCTATTCCCTATATAGTGCACTACTTTTGACCAGGACCCATAGTAGTGCCCTATGTAGAGAATAGGATGCCATTTGGGACGCATGCAGACCATGACTTGCAAAACCATCGATTAATAGTGCATTAAAAGTGGAGAGGTCATGAAGTGCAGAAGTTGGGGTGTTTCAGGCCTCTTTCCCAATTTGTCTTTCCTTAAATCCTCGGAATTGGAGGAGAATATCCAAGGTTCCCTCCCCATTGACATTCTCCAACTTGCTTTGTGAAAGAGGACAAATCGAGCAAAGACACATTGGGAAAGAGTCCCAAACCCTACTGTGGGACCCTACAGAGTGTACACTACTTACTTGGTGACCAGCAGTCTGTTCTTCCTCATGCTCTCTACTCCAGGCTTCTCTCGCTCAGGTTCGCCTTTCTTCCCCATCTGCTTTTTTGACTTCTTGTTCACCGCCTGACTGATGGTTTTGGCACAATGTTTTGGCAGCAGCTGCAACAGGAAAACCTCTTTAACACCCACAGTCCAATAAGGAATGAAAACCCCTTTAACACTCCCAGTCCAATAAGGAATGAAGTGACAAATTATATTTTTAAAGCACTTAAAATATAGCACAATATAGGCTATATTGGGTTATATTTACCTGTACTGTACATGGTTGAAATATAATTATGAAAAGTATCTGACTTGAGACCTACAGTTGAAACATGTTCCAACATACAGTGCATTCGGAAAGTATTCAGACCCCTTGACTTTTACCACGTTGTTACGTTACAGCCTTATACTTATGTAAATTGTTTTTTCCCCCTCCATCAATCTACAGTACACAAAATCAGGTTTTTAGCCATTTTTGCAAATGTATAAAAAATAATTTAAAAAATATTACATTTACATAAGTATTCAGACCCTTTACTCAGTACTTTGTTGAAGCACCTTTGGCTGCGGTTACAGCCTCGAGTCTTCTTGGCTATGACGCTACAAGCTTGGCACACCTGTATTTGGGGAGTTAATCCCATTCTCTCAAGCTGTCAGGTTGGATGGGGAGTGTTGCTGCAGAGCTATTTTCAGGTCTCTCCAGAGATTGGGTTCAAGTCCGGGCTCTGGCTGGGCCACTCAGAGACTTGTCCCGAAGCCACTCCTGCGTTGCCTTGGCTGTGCTTAGGGCCATTGTCCTGTAGGAAGGGGAACCTGTCGCCCCAGTCTGAAGTCCTGAGCGCTATGGAGCAGGTTTTCATCAAGGATCGCTCTGTCCTTTGCTCCGTTCATCTTTCCCTCAATCCTGACTAGCCTCCCAGTCCCTGCCGCTGAAAAACATACCCACAGCCTGATGCTGCTGCCACCAACATGCTTCACTGTAGGGATGGTGCCAGGTTTCCTCCAGACATGAAGCTTGGCATTCAGGCCAAAGAGTTCAATCTTGGTTTCATCAGACCAGAGAATCTTGTTTCTCATGTTCAGAGTCCTTTAGGTGCATTTTGGCAAACTCAAAGTGGGCTGTCATGTGCCTTTTACTGAGGAGTGGCTTCCGTCTGGCCACTCTACCATAAAAGCCTGATTGGTGGAGTGCTGCAAAGATGGTTATCCTTCTGGAAGGTTCTCCCATCTCCACAGAGGAACTCTGGGGACCTCCAATGCTGCAGAAATTTTTTGGTACACTTCCCCAGATCTGTGACTCGACACAATCCTGTCTTGGAGCTCTAAGGACAATTCCTTTGACCTCATGGCTTGGTTTTTGCAATGACATGCACTGTCAACTGTGGGACCTTAAATAGACAGGTGTGTGCCTTTCCAAATCATGTCCAATCAATTTAATGTGTATTTATTATGGATCCCCATTAGCTGCCAAGGCAGTTTATACAATTTTTAAAGCATTGCAATACATTCACAGATTTCACAACACACTGTGTGCCCTCAGGCCCCTACTCCATGTGTACGTGTGTGTATAGTGCGTATGTTATCGTGTGTGTGTATGCATGTGTCTATGCCTATGTTTGTGTTGCTTTGAGGATGATCAATGCACCTTATCTCAATTTCGAGCAAAGGGTCTGAATACTTATTTAAATAAGGTATTTATGTTTTTTAATACATTTGCAAAAATGTATAAAAACCTGTTTTGGCTTTGTCATTATGGGGTATTGTGTGTAGATTGATGAGGAATACAAATTATTTAATCAATTTTAGAATAAGCTGTAACAAAAAGAAATGTGGAAGAAATTAACAGTTTCCAAATGCACTGTACTAATAACAAGTTATACACTCACTGTAAGCCTAAATTACTAGGCTTAATCTGTGTTTGGGAAACGGCCCTTCTTCAGAAATTATAATAAATTAGATGGCTAGGAATGACACAAGTGTTTATGAGAGCAGACCCAGACCCCTCACTCCAAACCCATGATTAATTAATCAGCAGATTCATTAATCGAATCCCGGAATAAGGTAAAAATCTGTCGTTCTGCCCCTGAATAAGGCAGTTAACCCACTGTTCCCTGGGCGCCGAAGTCGTGGATGTTGATTAAGGCAGCCCCCCGCACCTCTCTGATTCAGAGGGGTTGGGTTAAATGCGGAAGACACATTTCAGTTGAATGCATTCAGTTGTACAACTGACTAGTATCCCCCTTTCCCTTTCCTTGGTATTCAGCAGTCATAAAAGTATGCCTTATTTGTTTTGAAGAACAGCATAGGCAGCAGCTCTATAGAGATGAGATGATCACTTGGAATGAAATAATAAAGTCATCAAAATAAAACAAATGTAAAATATACAACTGAAATATTTTATTAAAGTAATGTGAATAAATGGTTAATAAGTAATAAGCAGTAACTGGCAGTCACTACCATCATGGGACTTTTATTAATTGTTGTATTCTGTGTTATTACAGCATTCAACCCCCATAATACATACTGTAGTGCATTTAAATAGTGATTATTTTGTAATAATCAAACCGAAACGACCTCAAAAAGGACTGATTGCTCAGCACTACTTAGCATGGACTGTGATTAATCACCATGACAACAGAACCTCACCTGGTCGCTGAGCGTGCATTGCTCGGTGCAGATGTCTGTGATGAGGTTGCGGGCCTGTTTAGCCATTTCATCCAGAAACATGTTGCACAGCGACAGGCTACGGTCGCCTATGTGGTGCCTCTGTAGGAAGGGAAGAAAATGTTGTTATCTTGGGGAAAGCTACACTATATTAAAAAGTATGTGGACACCCCTTCAAATTTGTGGATTTGGCTATTTCAGCCACACCCGTTGCTGACATGCGTATAACATCGAGCACACAGCCATGCAATCTCCATAGATAAACATTGGTAGTAGAATCGCCTTATTGAAGAGCTCAGTGACTTTCAATATGGCACCGTCATAGGATGCCACCTTTCCAACAAGTCAGTTTGTCAGATTTCTGCCCTGCTACAGCTGCTCAATCAACTGTGCTGTTATTGTGAAGTGGAAATGTTTAGGAGCAACAACGGCTCAGCCGCGAGGTGGTAGGCCACACAAGCTCATAGAGTGCTGAAGCACGTAGCACGTAAAAATCGTCTGTCCTCGGTTGCAACACTCACTACTTGTGGAGGAGGAATAATGGTCTGAGGCTGTTTTGCATGGTTTGGCTAGGCCCCTTAGTTCCAGTGAAGGAAAATCATAATGCTACAGAACACAATGACACTCTAGACGATTCTGTGCTTCCAACTATGTGGCAACAGTTTGGGGAAGACCTTTTCCTGTTTCAGCATGACAATGCCCCCATGCACAAAATAAGGTCAATACAGAAATGGTTTGTCGAGATCGGTGTGGAAGAACTTGACTGAACTGCACAGAGCCCTGCCCTCAAGCCAATTAAATACCTTTGGGATGAATTGGAACGCCAACTGTGAGCCAGGCCTAATCGCCCAACATCAGTGCCCGACCTCACTAATGCTCTTGTGGCTGAATGGATGCAAGTCCCCGCAGCAATGTTCTAACATCTAGTGGTAAACCTTCCCAGAAGAGTGGAGGCTGTTATAGCAGCAAAGGTGGGACCAACTCCATATTAAAGCTCATTATTTTGGAATGAGATGTTCGACAAGCATACTTTTGGTAATGTAGTGTATATAGGAGGTTGGCTAGTGGTTGCACAGTGGATGGTTTGGGGAATGGCTGTTTGTTAGCCTGGTCCCAGATCAAATTCCTTCAGTAGTTGTCATTGCCAAACAGATCTAGGACCAGCCGTTTGTGACTAGCAAAAAGTCTTTAGGTAGGTAGAGATGTTCTGAGTGAACCTGTCATTCATAGGTAGCCAACCCTTAACAGTCTCCACTTACCAAACATTATACACTGCCACACTAAAACCGGTCACACACAGTCCCCACACACAACTCTGGTCAAACAGTGCATACACACCCTCTAAACTGCAAAAAAAAGACGAAAAAGTCTACCTGATGCTAAAACTGACCTTTCACTGAAGTTCAGTGATCTTGGTTTTGTTCCAAATGGCACCCTATTCCCTATATAGTGCACTACGTTTGATCAGGGCCCATAGGGATCTGGTGAAACGTAGTGCACTATATTGGGAATAGGGTGTAATTTGGGACGCATTCCTTTTACTGTTACTATTACTGTAAAGGTTTCCTGTGCGAGATGGAAATATTCTTGGAAACATTTAGAGCTTTTCCAACATAAATAACTTTTGCAGCTGTCCAAAGCTGTGAGGAGTGGACATAGGAAGAGGAATATTTTGAAGACATGCTGAGAGAGGGAGTTTTGTGTTTGAATAAGTGAAATCCAAGCCTTCTATGTCTCAATAAATCTCTCTTCTATGTCTCAAGTGCACTCAGACAGCTCTTAAGCAAAAGGCTCTCCTTTGACCACTCTGCTCGGCCACATGAGAACGCCCATTGTGCCACTTATTTCAGTACTGTTTTTCAACCAATTAGGAGCGAAAATATGCCTTATTTACCAAACTAAATGGATATTAGAGGGCTCCATGTTTGGCAGTAACAAACACCATGAATGTGCCTGCCGTATTTCAACAGAGAGGGAAACAGAAATCTGTTGTGGAGGTTGTGTGTACTTAGGGCTGCTGAGGGCTTCCACATTCCCCCTGGGAGTAGCTAGTAGCTGCACCAGTGTATGGTTCAATTACAGATATAATAAATCATGCTTTTCAGCCCTCTGCTTCTCGGTACATGGACCAAAGCGCTGGACGCTTCGTTCCGCGACATTCCACAGTCCCCCAAAATTTGTGATTTCTTGATTCTCTGTAGGTCTCCATCCTGCTGCTCTGGTCGCATGTCCTAACAGCATGGAAAGAGACAGAGGTTGTGTCCCAAATGGCACCCTATTCCCTATACAGTGCACTAAAGTTGTGGTCAAACATAGTGCACGGTATAGGGAACAGGGTTCCATTTGGGATGCAACCATGGGCCCTAGCAGCACTGAGATGGAGCTGAAGGAGACAGACAGACTTTCACATGCAGCCTCCCTCCCTCCTCCCTCCAATCCCCAGGTGCAACACTGACATTATTCAGTGTGTGAGACATCTTGTGAAATGGCCTGCTTCTCTGAGACTAGCTGCTACTCCACCAAGAGCTTAACCTAAAATTCCAGCTTTTGGAAAGAGATCAAATCAAACTTATTAGTATACATATGAAACATTTGAAATCTTTACATTGAAAGTATAATACACAAACATGTCCAGGGACATTTAATAAAACATGTATATTATGTATTCATTTACCTTTTATTTATCCAGGAAAGACCCTTGAGTACCTTTTGACATTCAACTAGGAAAGTTGAACCTTGAAAACGTATTTTGCAAGGCCGATCTGATCAGTTGAATATATGAGTTATTTATGTTGAAAATCAATTTGTTTCCTAAATAACTAGATCCCATAGTGACCAGCCAGACCATAGTTAAGCTTACTGTGATGTTTTGTGATACGGTCGTTATCTCAATGGGACACTTCACTCACCTCCTCAGGACAGAGCTCATGGGTGCAGCTCATGAAGTGGGTACAGAGCAGAGGGAAAGAGATGGAGTGACGAGACTGGGAGGGTAGCTCCAAACACTGCTGGAACATCTTCTCAAACGCACGACTGTAAAAGCTATCAGAGGAGAGAGAGAGCGAGAGGGGAAAGAGAGTGGTGAGAGAGAGTAGAGAGAGGGAGGAGAGAGGAGAGAGGAGAGAGATGGAAAACAGTAAAGAGAGAGAAAGAGAGAGAAAGAGAGAGAGAGAGAGGAGAGAGAGAGAGAGAAGAGAAGAGAAGAGAGAGAGAAAAATGCGAGAGGGGGAAGAGGGAACAGAGGAAAGAGAGAGGAAAAGAGATAGAAAGGGGGAAAGGAAAGGTATTAGAAGAGAGAGAGTAAATAGGGAAGAAAGGAAGAGAGAAAGGAAAGAGCATGAGCTGCCAATTCCCAACCCTCTCATCTCCTGTCCTGTCCTGTCCTGTCCTGTCCTGTACTGTCCGGTCTCCACCGAACATAACAAAGAAAAATAACATAACAAAACCGCTAACAGACAGTTAGTTACCATGGGGATTTAGAGGAGGAGTGATTACCTTTTACTATGTTTTCCTTGTAAACGGCTTTAACTTTAACTGAATATGGCGGTAGACGTAAATGTAGCCTCCAGAGGTAAACCTGATTGGTAGATCCAATCTATTTGTATTGATGTTATCCATTATCCCGTGTTGCCTTTTTTACTTTTGTATGTACATTTGATGTGTTTACCCAGCAATGGGACTTAAAAGTTTTTCTGAAATGGATTCCCAAATGTAGAGCCTCTGGAGAGGATATATAACCTATTACGATGTTTTAAATGTCTGTATAACTTAACGTGGAGGTACATTTAGACCCCTACCAGAATAGGCCCTGTGGAAAACTAGCTTCTTGTCCAGGGGGTGTACTTGTACATCAAGCTGCCTCAAGCTACAGATACATGAGATAGATATATGCTCCTGCCCTCTGGGCTGTTCTGGCTCGTTTATTTACCAGAATATGGAGAGGTCAGATGTCTCCACCAGCATCTCCACCAGGGAATCCACCATCTTGGTGTGGAATATAATGGTATTCATCATCTTGCCCAGCTCACGGTGGTCTGCGATGCCCAGAGAAGCCTTGGACACACTGGTATAGGCCTAACCAAGGGGGAAACAAGGCATTTTTGGTATAGGCCTTACCAGGAGAACACTTTATTAGACACTATTAAGGTCGGCCAAGGGGGAAACAAAACGTATTAACCCTTGACAGTTCATCATTCTTTACTCATGTATACCATGTTGTCTCCAGCTGAAGCGTCTTTATTTCAATTTTATTTGTCAAATACATCAATCATGACATTTTTTGTGTCATGCAGTTTTAAGTTACCATGTCATTAACATTTTCTGGGAAGACGTCCGTGTTAACTTGATACTGCTGATACTGACAATGGCCAAACAACACAATTGCCTCCTAAAGCATATGGTATCAAACCAAGACAGTATGCAAAACATATACTCACTGGTGTCTCTGCAGAGTTCAAGACATTGCTTTATTTGATTGTCGAGATCGTTAAAAAGGAAAACGGCCACAGTTCTGAAGCCCTGAAGCAGCGATGCCATCAGTTCAAAACTACGTCCCATATGGCACCCTATTCATAGTGCACTATGAATGACCAGAGCCCTATGGTGCACTATGTAGGGGATAGGGTGCCATTTGGGACACACTAAGGGCAGTGAAACAGCTGCATTACCAGGGAACAACTAGGCCCAAAATAAAATGCGAAATCCATCAAATGGAGAAAATGCAGCGAGAGCGTTGACTCAAACATGTTCCGCTGGTTCTCAACATCTCTAAAATGCCTGCCAACTAAAAGAACGCTCGATGCCAACCTGGCACCGCAGCCACATAAAAGACATTTAGCAGGTGCTAAACTCACACAACCACGTGTGGTTCAAACGTCTGAGCAAGAATTATAAATAGAAAAAGTAGACAAGGGAAAAACATTAGAGTATTGACATTCAAGGCCTGTTTTAAACTTTAAAGTGCTGCTGCATGGTGGTCACAATGCCATAGTCATAACAGAAATAGAAAACAGCACTGTGGAGAAAGGAGACATGAAGAAAGACAGAGACAGAGAGAGAGACAGAGAAAGACAGAGACAGAGAAAGACAGAGACAGAGAAAGACAGAGACAGAGACAGAGACAGAGACAGAGACAGAGAAAGACAGAGACAGAGACAGAGAAAGACAGAGAAAGAGACAGAGACAGAGAAAGACAGAGAAAGACAGAGACAGAGAAAGACAGAGAAAGACAGAGAAAGACAGAGACAGAGAAAGACAGAGAAAGACAGAGACAGAGAAAGACAGAGACAGAGACAGAGACAGAGACAGAGACAGAGACAGAGACAGAGACAGAGACAGAGACAGAGACAGAGACAGAGACAGAGACAGAGACAGAGACAGAGACAGAGACAGACAGACAGACAGACAGACAGACAGACAGACAGACAGACAGACAGACAGACAGACAGACAGACAGACAGACAGACAGACAGACAGACAGACAGACAGACAGACAGACAGACAGACAGACAGACAGACAGACAGACAGACAGACAGACAGACAGACAGACAGACAGACAGACAGACAGACAGACAGACAGACAGACAGACAGACAGACAGACAGACAGACAGACAGACAGACAGACAGACAGACAGACAGACAGACAGACAGACAGAGAGAGAGAGAGAGAGAGAGAGAGAGAGAGAGAGAGAGAGAGAGAGAGAGAGAGAGAGAGAGAGAGAGAGAACAATAAGGGTTAGGGTTTATCTCCTCTTCCATCCATCCAGTCTAACTGTGTCTCAACCAACGTAGGCTAGTTAGTTAGATGACATGATGCAAGACTGTTTAGATTACTATCACTAACATGACATCACTGTGGTCATGGCAGGTTGTGTGTCTCATCCAACACGGTCACTTAATAGATCAGACAAACAACAAGAGTTTCCAAAGTACAACTATGAAAGTATGTACTTTTCGAAAAGAAAGAAAAGTACTTAATAGAAAGTACATTGATATGGCTTATGACAAAGTCTGTCTGCCAGAGTGCTGTAACGGCACACATGGCTTATGGGTTATGTGGTTGACATGCAACTGGAAGTAGTGCGCATGCGTTAGAACCTTTAGAAGAAGAGTGTTCTTGTGGAACAGACAGGCTTAGGTTCTGATCCAAACATTAAGCTTTCAGGGCTAAGAACTCCATCTTGATAAATGAGTATTATTCACTGTCATATTCTTACTTACAACCAGCTATTTTTAGGGATGACAGCATATGTAGGCCTATTATGTATATATAGCTAGCTGTTCATACATTTGTCAGCTGTTCTTGTACAGGCTGCTTAAATACTTCCTGAATTTGCTTTGTCCCTGGCAAACACTGAACGCAAAGACGCATAGTGAATTAACCAACATCCTGCTTGTTATCTGAGCAGTTCTGTTATCCTAGTGTACAGTAGGAGAAGGGTGTAGAGCAGCAGCCAGAGGGCCTGTATTCACAAAGCATTAGAGTAAGTGCTGATCTAGGATCAGGTACCCCCCCTCCCTCTTATTCATAACGATCTGAAATACAAAACTGATCCTATATCAGCACTCCTACTCTGAATACAATACCTGAGCCTGTACTCACAATGCATCTCAGAGTCGGAGTGCTGATTTAGGATCATTCTTGCCTTTTAGAACATAATAAATAAGATAATATGGACAGATCGTAGATCATCACTCCTACTATGAGATGCTTTGTGGATAGGGGCTCAGGTCCTCTCTGACCTATAGATAGGCAATAGTGAGACAGGAGTAGGCTAACAGGAGTAGGGTAGCATGCTAAACACTGTTCCCTTACTATCAGAGTGTTAATTACGGCTGATGAGGCGGAGGGGAACCTGCTCTACTGTATCTCCAGGAGGAGGTTCCACCCCTTCCCCAACACACACAAAGGGCTACACACAGCACAGCACAGTGGTCTATAGATTGGAAACAGGAGTAGGCTGACAGGAGTAGGGTAGAATGCTCATTACTGGCCCAGAGTACTAATTATTGCTGATTATGACACACACAGTGCTAATTACGACACACACACACACGCAGCAGTGGCTTCATAGCCCAGACATGGGTTCAAATAATATTTGAAATCCTTCCAAATACTTTATGCGCTGGGTTTGACCCTTTTCAGACTATTCTATTGGTTACATTGAGCTTGCCTGGTGCAATGGAACCAATACAATAGTATATAACGTTTCAAACCTAGCCCAGTATTGTGAAAGGATTCCGAATACAATTTGAAAAAAAATAAAAAATAAAAATAAAGAGCCACAGCCGCAAAGCTTGTCTCATTTTCCTGATGGCGTCTTACCTGCAATCTGAACCAGTCCAGCCTCATGCCCCTGAAATCAAACACGTCCCCGTCTTCCACTGTAACACCGACAGAGACAATTGACTCAGAGATGTGGAGAGCGGCTCAAGCTCCTACTCTGCTCAACAGCTGCCCTCCCTCCTTTCATCTGTCCATTACTAAAAACATCAGTTGCCTTACACATACAAAGGCTTTCAGTACTTAAGGCTAATATGGCTAGATAAAAACAACTAAGCATGATTAATAAGACATTTCCTAAACTGGAATATTTACTGTACCGCAACAGAATGGATTAAAGTGTGTTATAGGTTGGGTCAACATAAAAACAACTACTGTAAGAATTGCTCAATAGAAGTAGAGGTTTCCTAAACTGGAACATGTACAGCAAAAAGAGGGAATGAACTCTCTTTTAGGTTGGATCAATAACATGAGTCTAAATGAGAAACGTTTTATTTTTCATGGTATTTCTGTAATATGAGTGGCAGGCCGCGTTAGGTTGAATACCTTGTTTGACGCTGAGGGACGTCATGGTGTTGACGAAGGAGGACATGATGATGGACTCATCCTCAGGACAGACGGACAGATTCTAGAGGAGAGGAGAGGAAAGGAGGGCCTCAGTTAGACACTGTTTACAGTAGGCTGCTGTGAGGGGATCAACTGAGCAAATACAAGAGGGTTTTACATTGCATATCAGAGAGCGAGATGTGGCCAAGCAAAGAATAACATCAACAAAATACTTGGTCTCCATCTAGTGGTCAGATCTGCTTTTTTCCCTTCAAAATATCAACCTGCATATGGGTCTTACTATAAATAAAGGGGCCAATGTGTGACATCTGGGCGGCAGGAAGCCTAGCGGTTAGAGCATCGGGGCCAGTAACCGAAAGGTCGCCGGTTCGAATATCCGAGCCGACAAGGTGAAAAAAAAAAAACCTGTCGATGTGTCTTTGAGCAAGGCACTTAACCCTAATTTGCTCCAGGGGCTGGCCCTGTAGGTAGGCTGTCATTGTAAATAAGAATGTTCTTAACTGACTTGCCTAGTTGAAATAAAGGTTAAACATATATATATATTTTTTTCATCTCTAAACGGTTTGATATACATTTACATATGATTTTCAAGGCAGCTTCACTTGTGTAGTTAGAGGGATACCATAACTCATGAGACCATAACTCTACCTAGCACAACAAGACAATCTACATGTTTCTTTGTCATGCCTAGTTTTGTGCTTTAGCCAATTTCGCTATCATTTATAGCCATGCTAAACATTCCTGAAGAATAAAACATATAAAGCAGCATTTCTATATGTTTTAATAGGTAATCTAATAATTTCATACAATAGGTTCTGTCAACAAAATCATTGACAATAATAATAACCAATAATGAAATCATTACAATCAGTAAACTCTTCAAGCATTGCACGTGTGTGTGAGTCTGTGTCTGAAAACTAGCCGGCAAATTCTTGCTTCCTCTGTCCTTGTTTCCTCCACTCCTTGCCTCTTATTGAAAGTGCATTGTAGCCTGAGGGGAGGAACCTTCACTCCTCTCCCCCAATGTGCTTTGAGAGGGAGGTGAGGAATGGAGGGACCTTCACTCCTCTCCCCCAATGTGCTTTTAGAGAATGGGGGAAACAATTGCATTTCCGAGATTCCATGATTCCTCATGTCATGTCTCCTCGACTCCTTGTCAAAATCCATTGGATAAGAAGGTGTCAGGGGAAGGACCTCTGACATTCTCATCCAATGGGTTTTAAGAAAGACACGAGGAGAGAGGATGCGACAAATCAAGGAAATGCAATTGAGATTCTCCCAAGGACAGAGTAATTGAAAGCTATTAAAGCCCACATGCAGTCTTTGTAATTTTCTTTTTAAATCATCACTATATAATCTAATAAATCACTGTGTGTTTATTTAATGAAAATAACTCTATAATATATTTTTCATCACTTATTTACCCAAGCCTCCTTTGGACCTTTAAATGCTCAGTCTGATCGTGTGGGTGCTAAGAAATTTGCACAGCCCTGAGATGCTGATAGGATGGTCTAGAGCCCACCCCATTTCCCAGACGAATGGTCATTGGTCTATTATAACCAGATCAAATTGTGACATCATGATGTGGGCCAAAAGTTCCATCCCACCTGAACAGGTTGAAATTCCAGGATTTTTTTTAACAACCAATACATTTTCACAATTTCAGAGTGTTATTTAGACCACATAAGTTTTTCACTGCACACCAGGGTTGTGGGTTCGATTCCCAAGGGGGACCAGTATGAAAAAAGTATGAACATGTATGCACTAACTAACTGTAAGTATTCAAAAATTCATAGAATGGGGTTAGAAGGGTGAACTCCTACTTTGAAAGGACAGGAAATGTTGACAGGCATTCAACATTTAACCCCACCCACATGTGAAAATCGAAATATCACGTTTTTTTATTTATATATGCAGGTTTACAGGTTTTCTTATAAGTGTCCGGATTAGTGTCCCGCTCCTTGAAAGCGGCAGCTCTAGCCTTTAGCTCGGTGCAGATGTTGGCTGGTGCTTTAAAGTCCCCGGACACTAGGAGCGCCACTTCTGGATGAGCATTTTCTTGTTTGCTTATGGCCTTATTCTGCTCGTTGAGTGCGGTCTTAGTGCCAGCATCGGTTTGTGGTGGTAAATAGACGGCTACGAATAATATGGATGAGAACTCTCTTGGTAGATAGTGTGGTCTACAGATTATCATGAGGTACAAGCAAGACGGCGCCGACAGATAGGGCAGCTTTGCTTCTAGCTCCACAAGCATTTCGCTACACCCGCAAGAAAAACCTTATTTACATAGGTATTCAGACCCTTTGGTCTATAGACTCGAAATTGAGCTCAGGTGTATCCTGTTTCCATTGATCATCCTTGAGATGTTTCTACAACTTGATTGGAGTCGACCTGTGGTAAATTCATTGATTGGACATGATTTGGAAAGGCGCAAATACCTGTCTTATAAGTTGATAATGCATATGTCAGAGGAAAAACCAAGCCATGAGGTCGAAGGAATTGTCCGTAAAGCTCCGATTGTGTCGAGGCACAGATCTGGGGAAGCGTACCAAAAAATGTCTGCAGCATTGAAGGTCCCCAAGAACTCAGTGGCCTCCATTATTCTTAAATGGAAGAAGTATGGAACCACCAAGACTCTTCCTAGAGCTGGATGCTCGGCCAGACTGAGCAATCGGGGGAGAAGGGCCTTGGTCAGGGAGGTGAACAAGAACCCGATGGTCACTCTGACAGAGCTCGTCTGTGGAGATGGGAGAAACTTTCAGAAGGACAACCATCTCTGCAGCACTCAACCAATCAGGTAGAGTGGCCAGACGGAAGCCACTCCTCAGTAAAAGGCACATGACAGCTTGCTTGGAGTTTGCCAAAAGGCACCTAAAGACTTTCACCCTACGGTGAAGCATTGTGGTGGCAGCATCATGCTGTGGGGATGTTTTTAAGCAGCAGGGACTGGGAGACTAGTCAGGATCGAGGGAAAGATGAACGGAGCAAAGTACAGAGAGATCCTTGGTGAAAACCAGAGCGCTCAGAACCTCAGACTGGGGTGAAAGTTCACCTACAGGACAATGACCCTAAGCACATAGCCAAGTCGGGAAAAGTCTCTGAATGTCCTTGAGTGGCCCAGCCAGAGCCCGAACTTGAACCTGATCGAACATCTCTGGAGAGACCTGAAAATAGCTGTGTAACAACGCTCCCCATCTAACCTGACAGAGCTTGAGAGGATCTGCAGAGAAGAGAAGAATGTGAGAAACTCCCTAAATACAGGTGTGCCAAGCTTGTAGTGTCATACCCAAGAAGACTCGATGCTGTAATTGCTGCCAAAGGTGCTTCAACAAAGTACTGAGTAAAGGGTCTGAATACTTATGTATATGTAATATTTATGTTTTTAATTTGAATACATTTGCAAAAACTTCTAAAAACCTGTTTTTGCTTTGTCATTATGGGTATTCTGTGTAGATTGATGAATAAGGCTGTAACGTAACAAAATGTGGAAAACATCAAGGGGTCTGAATACTTTCCAAAGGCACCAGAGGTAAACTATTTTTGACCAGATCTCTAGGAACCATGGTCAAAAGTACTGCAATATACTGTATATAGGGAATATAGTGCCATTTGGGACACAAGCCAATGTTCGCTCCAGAGAGCAGTCTCACCTGTACTAGCTCGTTGAGAACCACGGCGTCGAAGCCAGACAGGTACTGGACGTAGTATCTCTGCATGACAGGACCATACTTCCTCACGTGGGCCCTCAGTTCCTCCATGTAAAAGATCAGCTCTGCAATGTGCCTGAGGACATAGAATAGCTAGAGTTATTTAAGAGAATAGAATAGACCTACACTTCATTAGTATGCTCAATACTCCTTCACACCATGGCATTCCTTAAAGGGTCATTTTACATTTTTACTTTCTCTGCTTTTGATACTGTGCCACAAAACTGTGCATGTCAACATTGAAGTTAAGGCATCACTTTCAGTCTCCTAATGGCTAAAATCAAGCATGAGCAAAACGTGTCATGAAGACACATTTTGACAGGCTTTTCAAGGAGGTAAACACAGGGCCATTACATTTTCTGAGCAGTAAAGGGAAATCCGATAGTTCCAAGTTGAGTCAGAAGGATGTGTCTTACTTGTCAATAAAGTCATCTGTGCTCTTCTTCTGGATGTTGTCTGCATGTCGTAGCAGCCAAATTATCTCATCCCGAGCGAACGACAGAGCCATGAACACGAACAGGGCCTATGAAGAGGACAGGAGTCGTGTTATAGAGTTACGTTCACCCATCAATTAGACACAACATTTTTCAGGATTTGAATCCTAATCCTCTGATCACTTTAGAGTTAGTCCAACTAGCATAATCATGGTAACAAAACTAGAGTGCACATGTGTTAGTCCAATTCAACTAGAAAAGACTAGAAAATAAAGAAATATGTTCAACTGTCACATACACCGGACAGCTGCAGTGAAATGTGTTGTTTTACAGGGTCAGCCATAGTAGTAAGGTGCCCTTGGAGCAAATAAATTAGGATTAAGGGCACATTGACAGATTTTTCACCTTGTCGGATCGGGTATTCAAACCAGCAAGCCCAACGTGCTAACCACTAGGCTACATACCGCCCTAGAGTGCAGCAGTGTTTTTATGATGTAACATTATCATCTTATGACAAGTAGACAGCTGTGGTGTGAGTCTAACACAGGGGTCTCCAACCTTTTCTAGCATGACAGCTACTTAAAAAATGTCACGAGCTACACATTTCTTTCTAGCTTTCAAATAGGCACATTCTTCTCTTCTCCTCTCCCCTGCAACTCCGACCTGGGTCCTTAGTGTACAAGAGAAAGTAGTGCACTTGCACTGTGTTTACTGTCAATATACCTGGTAAAATAATGGTTAATAAACAACTCTAAGGGGGACCCTATAAAATCAGTATTTGTTTTAAACAAATTCAGTTATAGATTATCCAAAATTATGTTCTCAGTTTTCTTTTTCCTGGTTTTAGGTTATTCTTTATTTTCACTCAAAAGTACAATTGTTCATAGAGAAACAACGAAATTGGATGTTCTGAGTCCATGTCAATGCTCAAATCATGAATGAAACAAGTTTTAGGTCGGGAAGAAAACAAACAAATCTGGATTTTAGTGTAATTCCCCTTTAATTGTGCATCTGGCCCTTTAATAGTGAATCTATAGAGTGCATAGCGATGGTTCTGCAAAGTTAGCAAATAACAAATAATAGATACGATACTCATGATATACATCTGCCAGGTAAGCCTACTTTTCAGTTAACATTTAACTGAGATGGTTTGGGGAAAGTATTTCTGCCAACCCACGAGTAGGTTATTTCACCTAGGCTTAGTGCTAGCACGCTAGCTAACGGACATCTGGAATCTATCTATTTGGGATTTCCATGACTCTCCATCGGCCGGTGAAGCGTCCGCCTCCCCCTGGCTTTGGTAGCAAACTCAGCCTGCACGCTTTTAAAAGTTTTACCATCGGATGGGCCCCAGCCATTAATCTACACTGGGGACACAGCTCTGAGAGGCTACACCGAACACTAACACACAGCCGGCCCAATGCGTATCAAGGAACAGCCAGCGACCTGCCACTGACAACAAATCCAGACAGACAACACAGTTGTGCGGGGGGATGGTGGGGGCGTCCGCAGCCATGCAGGGAGCGTCTAAGTCCCTGGCGGAGCTGGGAAATGTTTGTTCCCTTGGACAGTCGGCGTGCAGCAGTGAAAACTCATTTGAATCTGCTGGGGACTCTCGTGCTATTAAATGTATAATCTGCGACATGTTCATTGTTGTCACAGGTAAAGGGCCGATGGATACCTTCATTTGTGAAACATGTATTGAACTTGATGCATCTAAAAGAAAGGATTATTACTCTTCATGAAGAAATAAAACATTTGACCAAGCGCCTTGAACTGAATAAGGATTCTATGAGACTATCAACATATTTAAATGCTTCCTATCAAAACATCCAAGAGGATCATAATGGGACCTTCCTGGACTATGATACATTTCCGCCACTGCACCCCACTACTAGCTTGAACCAAAAAATGGCTGCTCATTGTTCGACTCCAGGTGAGTGTAAATGGATGCGTGTCGGAACCAGAAAGAAGAAGAATCGTTCTCGGCGCGCCTGCCTTTTCCCTCCAAATCCGGACTTTCAAATCGTTTTGTGCCCCTGTACCAGCTGTCTATTGCCGGGGGCTTGGGTGTTCCCTCCATGGCTGTGCATGCCCCTCCAGCTACCTCTCCCTGTCCTAGTCAATCAACTGCCTGGGCACAGCCGATTGTGATAGGGAGTTCGATGCTGAGGCATGTATCAGTACCTGGGGCAAATACTTTGTGTTTTCCTGGGGTAAAAGTTCAGGATATCACCAGGTTGCTTCCGGAGGCTGTGAGTCAGTCACCGGGGGCTGATACTGTCATGGTTCATGTGTGGTCAAATTACATTATGAAGGGCAGCTCAGAACATCTGAAGTTGGTTATTCAAGAACTGATTGGGTCTCCACTTGACACCAACAAACGCCCAATAATATCTGTCCCTCTGCCAACCATGCAGACTCATGTCTGCTACATTAGTCTGGTGTAACATTATCATATTAAGACAACTAGAGAGCAGTAGTGCAGTGGTGTTAGTCTGATGTAACATTATCATGTCAACACAACTAGGGAGCAGTAGTGCAGTGGTGTTAGTCTGATGTAACATTATCACGTCAACACAACTAGGGAGCAGTACTGCAGCAGGGTAAGTTTAGAGCCGCCGTTAAGTGGCAACACTCCTAGCAGGAGTCACACATACAAAATATCGTGCAGTACCTTCGGCCCCAGTAATCCTGGCTGGTCAGATAGGACTGTGGCCAGCTCCTTCAGGGCAGATCTCAGGAACTTGCGTCTTTCTCTGTGCATCAAGCCTCTGTAACAAAACAAAAACAATCAGCAACAATTACATTCTGAGAGGATACTGTGACAGATACCTTTTAAAACCTCTTGGTGCAATAAGATGCATTTATGAGGCACTTACGCATGTGACAGAGCTTGTTCTTTGCACTCTTTGATGTCATTCACACGCTTGTTGTAGCTATGAAATGAAAAGGGAGAATAGTTAACATACTTACTCACACTTAACAGATGTCTGGGAATATTCTCAAACTGTAGCCATTGAGCATGCTTTTCAGTCCAGGACTAGGCTTAATCTGGCTTCAGGAAACCAGCCCATAAAGTTAGTGTCCCTCACCCGCGGATGTTGATGAAGAGGTCCTCAGCAGCCTTGTGGATGTGGAACACCTCGTCTCTGAAGAGACAGAGGCAGGTGCTGCTCTGAAGAGCCAGCTTCCACAGGCTCAGAGCTGCCTGATCACTGTTCAGGACCCCGTGACATAAGATGAAGCCAACTGACAATCAAACACAAGGACAGAGAGAAAGTTAGAGGCAAATATTTGTGGGGAATGAGAATATTTCGACTGATTTCTATTTTTTTTGTGTATGACATCACATTTCATGTATGTTTTTAATAATAAGCCTGTACTTTAACAATGAATTACAGTTAAAAACGATCACGCTCCCCCTTCCCTCCAATGGTATAAACCTATCAAATCAATTAGATCAGACTGTACTCTATGCACACTTACATACTATCCATTTCTCCATGGCGTCCAGGGACAAGTATTCACAGGGCATCTAGAACAATGAGAAGCATAGGTAAATCCACATGCCTGTGAGCAGGAAACGGTGTGATTTGAGAGATTTATATTGATGGTCCTGTATGACTCCCAAGTGGCGCAGTGGTCTAAGACACTGCATCTCAGTGCTAGAGGCGTCACTATAGACAACCTGGTTCGAATCCAGACTGTATCACAACCGGCCGTGATTGGGAGTTCCATAGGGCGGCGCACAATTGGCCCAGCGTTGTACGAGTTTGGCCGTCATTGTAAATAAGAATCTGTTCTTAACTGATCTCTCTAGTTAAATAAAGGTACAAAAAAAATATATATATATATATATACACATGACTCAAGTATACCACTAGCAACATCATAGTCATGGGTTCAACTCCTGCAGGGATCACATTGCTGTACACGTCCCTTTGGATCAACACTAAGTGGCATATATTATATATTGAGTTCTCACTGTGTCTGACTGGGCTGGGTTGAGCATGGTGCTGGGGGCACTGATGAGACTGAGTAGCTGTGCATTCCTCCACTGGTCAGCAGACAGGTTTCTCCTGGGGTACACCATCTGGAGGGAGAGCAGGGCGTCTGACAACGACTACAGGGGAGGGAGGAGAGAGAAAGATGTTGGTTTATGACAGTTAATAACTTTCATGAACAAGCATTAATCAACTATTTATACATTTAGAAAACTGTACAAGCAATATAACCATTCATAATCATGGCTTAAGCATCAAAGTTATTATAAAGTGTAACCGAAAGTGATATTATAAAGTTGAACCAAAATATGTATTATCATTGTCAGTGCTCAGGACAAGAACACAACATGTTGAGATACAGGTGACACTTTATATTCACCTTCCCATGGGGAACAAACTCCTCCATCATCTTTTTCAGCGGGTTCTCGTAGTCGACAATCATCTGTCCCAGCCTAGGGTACTCTCGATCACTAGATACATTTTCAAAATATTTTAATACAGATGACATTGGTAGTTCTCAGGTGTATCTAAGCTAGGTCTGTAACTACCATACAATGTTTTAAGAATGCATTTTTCATATATTACTGTGTGATTTCGAAAAAAGAAGGCCACTGTCAATTGGTATAACAGTAAGTTAACATTGTGTTAAAGCATAATCTTAATATTATTTTACAGCAATAGTGCAAATGGAGATAGAACGTTTCAGAGATGAGCCAGAGACAGGACTTAGACAGGAAGAGCCACCAACCTACATACCTTGATCCATGTGTCATTTCATGGGCATAGTTGTAGAGGCCAATGATAGCTTTCCTCTCTTCAATCCGAGACAGTAGCATCATTAGGTTAGTGTAGGTCACTACTAAGTCAAGGTAGTTCTTGGTCAGGTCAAAGTTTACAGTCTGTAAAAAGAGAAGTTTGAACACAATTAGAATCTACATCCAAACCTTTAAATCTGAACCTAAAAACATGTAATCTACAGTGCCTTCAGAAAGTATCCCCTTGACTTGTGTTACAACTGAATTTAATTGATTAAATGTAGATTTTGTGTCACTGGCCTACACACAATAGCCCATAATATAAAAGTGGAATTATGTTTTTAGACATTTTTACTGTCAAGCTGAAATGTCTTGAGTAAATAAGTATTCAACCCCTTTGTGATAACAAGCCTAAAGTTCAGGAGTAGAAATGTGCTTAACAAGTCACATAATACATTGCATGGACTCACTCTGTGTGCAATAATAGTGTTTAACATGACTACCTCATCTCTGTACCCAACACAACAAATTATCTGTAATGTTCCTCAGTCGAGCAGTGAATTTCAAACACAGATTCAACCACAAAGACCAGGTAGGTTTTCCAATGCCTCGCAAAGAAGGGCACCTATTGGTTGAGGGGTAAACATTTAAAAAAGCAGACATTAAATATCCCTTTGAGCATAGTGAAGTTATTAATTACACTTTGGATGGTGTATCAATACACCCAGTCACTATAAAGATACATGCGTCCTTCCTAACTCAGTTGCCGGAGAGGAAGGAAACCGCTCAGGGATTTCACCATGAGGCCAATGGTGACTTTAAAACACAATCTTAAGCTAATTGACATTGTGAAAAGAAAGAAGCCTGTATAGAATAAAAATATTTCAAAACATGCATCCTGTTTGCAACAAGGCACTAAAGTAATACTGTCTTTGTCCTGTTTGGGGCAAATCCAATACAACACATTACTGAGTTCCACTCTCCATATTTTCAAGCATAGTGGTGGCTGCATCATGTTATGGATATGCTTGTAATCGTTAAGGACTGGACAGTTTTTTAGGATTAAAAAAACAAACAGAATGGAGCTAAGCACAAGCAAAATCCTAGAGAAAAACCTGGTTCAGTCTGCTTTCCACCAGACACTGGGAGAGGAATTCACCTTTCAGCAGGACAATAACCTAAAACACAAGGCCAAATCTACACTGGAGTTGCTTACCAAGAAGCCAGTGAATGTTCCTGAGTGGACGAGTTACAGTTTTGAAAATCTATGTCAAGACCTGAAAATGGATGTCTAGCAATGATCAACAACCAATTTGACAGAGCTTGAAGAATTTTGAAAAGTATAATGG
Organism: Thymallus thymallus; assembly: GCA_023634145.1. Taxonomy (NCBI): domain Eukaryota; kingdom Metazoa; phylum Chordata; class Actinopteri; order Salmoniformes; family Salmonidae; genus Thymallus; species Thymallus thymallus. Next base: position 15,196,586 of record CM042408.1, read on the forward strand.
GCAAATCCAGGCTGTTTCACATCCGGCCATGATTGTGAGTCCCAAAGGGTGGCACAAAATTGGCCCAGCATCGTCCAGGTTTGGCCGGGGTAGGCCGTCATTGTAAATAAGAATCTGTTCTTAACTGACTTCTCTAGTTAAATAAAGGTTAAATAAAAAATTAATAACATAACAAATGTTGCACAATCCAGGTGTGGAAAGCTCTTAGAGACAGAAAGACAAAGCTGTAATCGCGGCCAAAGGTGCTTCTACAAAATATTGTCTCAGGGGTGTGAATATTTATGTAAATGATATATTTCTGTACTTAATTTTCAATACATTTCCTAACATTTCTAAAAACATGTTTTGACTTTGTCATTATGGGGTATTGCGTGTAGATTGGTGAGGAGAGAAATGACTAATTCTACTTTCTGAAGGAACTGTATGAGATATAATCAGCATCCTGTAATTACATGCTATGTACAGATCAATGTGCCTTATAACTTACAATATCAAAGAAGACTTGGCAAGCATCGATAGTGTTCAGCAGCTCACAGACATGGTCCTGGAAGGAGAGAAAGACAGATGTATGTACATTTCACAGTATAGTAACTTAATTATAAGTAACTATTATTTGTGAGGGATTATTATTACACATGTACAGTATATAGAGTCCCGTACATTGGTATCAAGACAGTCCTAACATCCTCCTGCTTATTTGACAATGAATCTTAAGAACCTTCTCTTTTTTCACTACAATGAACGACGCTTAGTTGCACATACCTTAAATTCCATCACATCTACGAATGTGAAGTAATACAGTGCTAAATTCTTAAGGATTTCAGACTTCTCTTTTTGTAGTTGTGCAAGCTGTTGCTGTAGAAGTAAAGAAAGAACATGGTTGTAAACTAAAACATTTTGTTTTTATATAAAAGTTCAACTTTACAGGACACACAAAGCTTCATGATATGGATAATGACTGATGAGCACAGTAAAATAGGCTGATGGAATCTGGTAGATGGGTGGTCACATGTTATACTTCATCATGAACTTGTTTCCATTGCCATCTGTGCTTGGTAGCGCACCATTTCTCTGGATAGTGTAAGTGGTCTCAATCTGTTAACATCCCTAGATATCCTGAGAAATACTACCAAGGATATCACACAATGGGTCAGGGTGACATTTTGACAACTCAAAAATGTAGAGCTCTAAGCGGAAAAACGAGTCACATTCCAAAATACTCATGTTGCTTTAGATAACATCTCTGCATTTTAGCACTGTCACAATGGGGCCTTTATATAGCTTCACAAGCCAAATGTGAAGTCATGTTGGCTGGATTGTCATCTTTGGTCTGCATCCCAATTGGCACGCTATTCCTAATGTAGTGTGCTTCTTTTGACCACGGCCAATAAGGCTCTGGTTAAAAGTACTGCACTATATTGAGAATAGGGTGCCATTTGTTAGACATCCCTGGTCTCTTTCCCTACAAGATAACTGCTACTTATTCTATTTTTCAAACAAAAACCTAACAAAATGTTACCTAACTTGAATGGTCTTGAGGTGTGAAAGATGATAAAAAGATGAATCATTAGCAATATTACATAAACAAGAATCTGCTACATCGACAATAAGAGAACATGCAAAACATAGAAAAAAGACAGAGGCTGCGGATCTGCTGACTTTTCTGGACCCTTCCCGACAGCTAAAGGTCCCGAAGCTTCTGTGCATGTGTGGGATTCCCTACTTTACTCATAACCTCTGCTCTACTCGTAGAGAACCTCCTTTCACATTTCTACTGTCAATTATGAATGATAATTCTTCAAGTTTTACCGGTGAAACGTCTATGCAGCATCTGAATGCTAACCATTTGATCTCAGTTTCATGGGGATATGCATTAAGATCTTCTTGAGTTATAGTGTTGTTTCGAATTACAGTGCATTCGGAAAGTATACAGACACCTTAACCTTTTCCACATTTTGATATGTTACAGACTTATTCTAAAATTGATTAAATACATTTTCTCCCTCATCAATCTACACACAATATCCTATAATTACAAAGAGAAAACAGGTTTTTGGAATTTTTGCAAATGTATTACAAACTAAAAAACAGAAATACCTTATTTACATAAGTATTCAGACCCTTTGATATGAGACTCGAAACTGAGCTCAAGTGTATCCTGTTTTCCATTGATCATCCTTGAGATGTTTCTACAACTTGATTGGAGTCCACCTGTGGTAAATTCTATTGATTGGAAAAGATTTGGAAAGGCACACGACAGGTCCCACAGTTGACAGAGCATGTCAGAGCAAAAACCAAGCCATGAGGTTGAAGGAATTGTCCGTAGAGCTCCGAGACAGGATTGTGTCGCGGCACAGATCTGGGGATGGGTACCAAAACATTTCTGCAGCATTGAAGGTCCCCAAGAACACAGTGCCTCTATCATTCTTAAATGGAAGAAGTTTGGAACCACCAAGACTCTTCCTAGAGCTGGCCGCCCGGCCAAACTGAGCAATTGGGGGAGAAGGCACTTGGTCAGGGATGTGACCAAAAACCTGATGGTCACTCTGACAGAGCTCCAGAGTTACTCTGTGGAGATGGGAGAACCTTTCAGAAGGACAACCATCTTTGCAGCACTCCACTAATCAGGCTTTTATGGTAGAGTGGCCAGACGGAAGCCACTCCTCAGTAAAAGGCACATGACAGCCTGCTTGGAGTTTGCCAAAAGATACCACCCAAGATTCTCTGGTCTGATGAAACCAATATTGAACTCTTGGCCTGTATGCCAAGTGACACGTCTGGAGGAAACCAGGCACCATCCATACGGTGAAGCATGGTGGTGGTAGCATCATGCTGTGGGGATGTTTTTCAGCTGCAGGGACTGGGAGACTAGTCAGGATCGAGGGAACGATGAACGGAGCAAAGTACAGAGAGATCCTTGATGAAAACCTGCTCCAGAGCACTCAGGACCCCACACTGCACAACGACCCTAAGCACACAGCCAAGACAACGCAGGAGTGGCTTTGGGACAAGTCTTTGAATGTCCTTGAGTGGCCCAGCCAGAGCCCGAACTTGAACCTGATCGAACATCTCTGGAGAGACCTGAAAATAGCTGTGTAGCGACGCTCCCCATCCCGATGTGTAGATTGATGAGGAAAAAAAACAAGAATAAGGCTGTAACGTAAAAAATTGTGGAAAAAGTAAAAGGGTCTGAGTACTTTTCGAATGCAGCGAGCAAATTTTATAGCAGGTATTAACACACTGTAGCATAGCATACCTGTGTTAAGTTTCAATCAAAACACATATTTTGCATTGTGGTGCACGCTGTTGAGTTTTCGCCACATGAGAGAAAAATGCAACCATTCGCTCAATCATCCTAAAATCACATATGAAATTAGGTGGTATTTTTTGTCTTACAGTAACGTTATACTGCCATAGTCATTATTTTTATGTAGAATACACAGATTTAACTTCATTACACGAGCACCATCGCCAGATTAGCCTGTTCTCTAGGAGTAGAGCAGAAAAGTAGAGGATCCTGCACATGCGCAGAAGCTTCAGGACCTTTAGCTGTTGAGAAATAAGGTCCAGAAAAGTTGGATCTGCAGCCACTCTGTAGAAAAAAAAGGAACTACGAGGAGCTTCAACTTACCAAAAGAATATTCCAGTAAAAAGCCAAGTAGTTGAGCATGCAAAAGAAAAAAAACAGACCAAGTAAAACATAAAACACGGCAGCAAAAGGTACAACATAGCAAAACACATCACAGCTACACCAAAGAAACAGTTTAACATTTCTAACAAAATACAAAGCCAGCCAATGGAGATAGCTGAGCATCGGGGAGAAAAATACTTGAAAAAACAAACATGGTGAGAATGTATTAGTTGTACTGGAAAAAGGTTAGCTATAAAGATATGATTAACATACATAACATTTATGGAAATGAACATGTGGGTGGTACATCAAAGTGAAAAGAGAGGATGATGAATCTCAGATAGAATTCCATTTAAAATTCCTATTTGATCTAAACAATGCTATCATTAAAGTATGACTAAACACAACATTTATTGCACAGACCTAGTAGTGCAATAGAGAAAGGCCTGCATATAGATACCAAGCCTTAAAATTAGCTTAAATATAATGTAATATACATGCAATAGACAGACTTACATTGTTGTTGCGTGTTTCAACTGCTGGGAATTTTCGGACAATGAACTTGACAGCGGACTCCAGGTTCTTGTCTATTAGATAGGATGGTTTGGCTTTGGGGTCACCACATGCCTATAATGAAGAGTGCCAAAAACACAGACAAATGCTAAAGACGCATCAGCAATAATACAAACAACATATCAACAAAAAAACAAAACATTGGCAGATAAGAAGTGATAGGATGATTAAGGCAAATGAAGAAAGTGGTATTTTGGTCACGACTTGAAAATACATTGAGCAAGAGTGTGTGATAGAGAGCAAGCGAGAGAGCGAGCGAGATACAGAGACAGAGAGAGATAGAGAGAGTGTGTGTGAGAGAGAGAATACATTTCTACTGGCAGAGTGGTGTATGGGAGATTGGAGAGCAGTTAGTGAGAAAGCAATGCACAGGCATACTCCTACTGGGAGAGAAGATAGTTGAAAAGTGTGTTACATTTTGTTATGTTAGAAGCAACAAGTTAGCAGATGTATGTTTGAGGTAGGGTGGTGTATGGTATATGACACTGGGCATGCACGTCAGCCTGACAAAACAGGAAATAGTAATGTTTTAGTACTCAGTCTATAACAGTTTTGAGGTTCGCAATACACTCAAATGAACACAGTACAGCCGACAGACATGTAGAGAAATAATATGAGCTTGATAGAAGTATGAGAACAGTTGTAAATGTTCAAATCCCCATATGATCAAGACTGGATTCAAGATTAGTGATATGATGCCATGGATCCATGCAGGGAACACTTTCATTTTGCAGAGGAAATGAAGTGTCTGTGAATTCAACCAGGGCCTTTGTCTTCCCATTGCCTGATCTTCAACTTTTTGTGGTGCAAATGTCCTGGAACTGTGAAACTGTTAATTTGATGTTCACAAACCAAAAGAAGACCATGGTTTAAGATTTCATGTGTTCTGATCTAATTGTTGGACTATAGCTGCTCACTGCCTTTCATAACAAGCTAGATACAGTCTTTGCAACTGGAAAAAAATGCACACTAGCAAATATGATATCTACTTTGACCTAATGAAATAATCAGAGATTCAATTGCAATTTGGGATGGGCCTGTTTGTTGAATTGTGAACGTTGTTAGTACTGAGAAGCATACAAGTAATTCTGGGACATGATACTGGTAGGAAAGGAGGGAAGGGTAGAGGGAGGGGGAGAGATTTAGGGCTGAGCAAACCTTCCAAACTTGTCCTTGCTGAGGGAAGCATTGTGATAGAAAAAGAGAAAACCACACAGGTAAACGCAGGTAAAGTCAGGTAAATACAGGTAAACACAGGTAGAGTCAGGTAAACACAGGTAGAGTCAGGTTTAAAACATAGAACCATGCATCTAGAAACCGGCTTTACGTTTTGCTTCCGGGATAGTTTGTTGAAGAATAGTTTAGCTTTTTACACTGTGCACAATAATTAATGTGCTGCTTGTCAAAGCATTGTTCAACAACTAGCTCAGCCCATGGCGGAGACACTCCTCTTAGAGTAGTAACACTGTAGAGTATTAAGGCTTTAAGTTTTAGAGAGGATATACAGTGAGCTCCAAAAGTATTGCGACAGTGACAATTTTATTTTGTTTTGTCTCTGTACTCCAGCACATTGGATTTGAAGTTATACAATGACTATGAGGTTAAAGCGCAGAAATAAAAGATCACAGACATTTTCCATACGCACAAAAAGCTAATTTCTCTCAAATGTTGTGCACAAATTTGTTAGTGACCATTTCTCCTTTGCCAAGATAGTCCATCCACCTGACAGAAGAAGCTGATTAAATAGCATGATCATTACACAGGTGCACCTTGTACTGGGGACAATAAAAGGCCACTCTAAAATGTGCCGTTTTGTCACACAACATAATACCACAGATGTCTCAAGTTTTGAGGGAGCGTGCAATTGGCATGCTGACTGCAGGAATGTCCACCAGAGCTGTTGCCAGAAAATTGACTGTTCAATTCTCTACCATAAGCCGCCTCCAACTTTGTTTTAGAGAATTTGGCAGTGCGTACAACCGCAGACCGCATGTAACCACGCCAGCCCAGGACCTCTACATCCAGCTTCTTCACCTGTGGGATCATCTGAGACCAGCCACCCGGACAGCTGATGAAACGGAAGAGCATTTCTGTCTGTAATAAAGCCTTTTTGTGGGGAAAAACTCGTTCTTATTGGCTGGGCCTGGCTCCCCAACCATGACTGCACCCCTGCCCAGTCATGTGAAATCTGTAGATTAGGGTCTAATGAATTTATTTCAATTGACTGATTTCCTTATATGAACTATAACTCAGTAAAGTCATTGAAATTGTTACATGTTGCGTTTATATTTTTGGTGTCTCCCATCTTCCCCCATTATCCCTTGTGTATTTATACCTGCGTTTTCTGTTTGTCTGTTGCCAGTTCATCTTGTCTCGTTAAGCCTACCAGCGTGTTTTTCCATACTCCTGTTTTCTCCAGTCCCGGTTTCCTAGTTCTCCCGGTTCCAACCTTTTCTGCCTGCCCTGACCCCGAGCCTGCCTGCCGTCCTGTACCTATTTGACTCTGATCTGGTTTACGAACTTCTGCCTGCCTGCCTGACCCTGAGCCTGCCTGACACCCTGTACCTGTCGGACTCGGATCTCGTTACGAACCTCTGCCTGTCCTCGACATGCCCTTTGCCTGCCTCCTCTGTGTATTGAACCTTCCGTCTCCTGTGTCTGCGTCTGGGTCATATCCTGAGTCGTGTTAACCAAAGGTATATGTGTATTAAAGTAGTCAAAAGTTTAGTATTTGGTACCATATTCCTAGCACGCAATGATTACATCAAACTTGTGACTCTACAAACTTGTTGGATGCATTTGCTGTTTGTTTTGGTTGTGTTTCAGATTATTTTGTTCTCAATAGAAATTAATGGTAAATTATGTATTGTGTCATGTTGGAGTCACTTTGATTGTCAATAAGAATTGAATATGTTTCTAAACACTACCATGATTGCGGATAGTCCTGAATGAATCGTTAATAATTATGAGTGAGACAGACGCACAAATATCAAACTCCCCAACAAATGCTATCCTCCTCTGTTATTGTAATGGTGAGAGGTTAGCATGTCTTGGGGGTATGATATTTGTGCGTCTGTAACTTTCTCATTCATCATTATTCACGATTAATTTCTAAACAGTTCACCCTCAAATTAAAGCAGACAGTCTGCACTTTAACCCCATAGTCATTGTATCATTTCAAATACAAAGTGCTGGGGGATACAGAGCTGTGTCACTGTCCCAATACTTTTGGAGCTCACTGTAAGGTAGTGTTTGATTAGTACAAGTAGGAACAGACACATGCAAGTAAACCCAAGGAACCTACAATCCAATTAAACATCTACCAACAAACTTAAAAATAATATGGGCTAATATATTTCATGCGCACAACCCGTAAAGCATAAGGCAACAGATTTGATCATTTAACTCAGCTCACTGACATAGGCACTTGTATGGTTAATTTCCAAGATAAATTACAATATACACCAAATATAAAAAATGTCTAACAGTAGTACAATGACAATTCATTTAGTTGTAAATACTGTAAACAGAAAACATGTTTCTCTGCTTTATCCAACACAACCATGGTCTGAGACCCTAGTTAAGGTAACTTGGTCTAATTTAGTGAGCAGCACTTTGGTATTTATTAGGATCCCCATTATCCACTGCAAAAGCAGTAGCTACTCTTCCTGGGGTCCACATGAAACTACACATAGTACAGAACACTATTAGTCAAGGACTGAAATACATACATTTAAAACATCACACATAGCCTAAATATCAGTACATACACGCAATATCTAGGTCTAATACATAATACAGTGCACATTACATTACAATATATAAAATGGCTGTGTCTCTTCACAGTCCCCTTTGTGCAGTAATGTGTTCTTAAATTTGTTTTTTTTTTATCTGGTTTTATTGCTAGAATAAGTTACATGGGGTGGCAGAGAGTTCCATGTAGTCATGGAAATATTGAATACTTTGTGTTTCCTAGTGTATGTTCCGGACCTGCGGGCTGTGAAGAGAACTCTAGTTGCATGTCTTGTGTTGTACCGATTAGTGTCCAAACCGTGTGCCAACTGCTTGAGCAGACAGTTCCGTATCTTCAGCACATCAATACCTTGCACAAAGACCAATAATGATGCAGTCAATCTCTCCTAAATTTTGAGCCAGGAGAGATTGACTTGCATGTTACTGACACTTGCCCGTCTAAGTGCAATATGTGCTGCTCTGTTTTGGACCAACTACAATTTACCTATGTCCCTCTTTGCCGCACATGACCTCACAGCTAGGTGTGACAAAACTAGGGCCTGTAGGACCTGTCTGGTCGACTGAGATGTCAAGAAGGCAGAGTAACGACCTATCATGGACAGACCTCTTCCTGTTTTAGCAACCATCGAGTCTATATGTTTTGACCATGACAGCTTTCTATCTAGGATTACACCCAGCAGTTTAGTCTCCTCAACTTGTTCAATCGCCACATTATTCAATAATATCTATAAATTAGGTTTAGCATTGAGCAAGTGATTTGTCCCAAAAATTATGCTTTTTGTTTTTGAGATATTTAGCACCAGCATATTGCTAGTTACCCATCTAAAACTGACTGGAGAGCTATGTTAAGGGTGTCAGTTATTTATTTTACTTTTGCAGCCGATGTGTATACTGTTGAGTTGTCAGTGTACGTAGACACACAGGCTTTATTCAAGGTCAGTGGAAGGTCATTAGTAAAAACCAAAAACCAAAAATGGCCCTAGCCGTCTGCCCTGTGGTACACCACACTCAACTGAATTAGCATGAAAACCCTCTGTATTCTATTAGATAGGTAGCTTTCAATCCATAATAATGCAGAGGATCCAAATCCATAACACCTTCAATTATTTCAGCAATAGGTTATGATCAATGACATCAAAAGCTGCACTGAAGTCTAACAGTACAGTCTGTTGTTAATTTTCTGTAAAATAACTTTGTATTTGATCACAGAGCATGTTGAGTGCCCTCCAACAATCAAAAAGTTTGCTATGCATTTGTAACAAGCTGATTGATTGGCTGTTTGAACCATTAAAGGGTGCTCTGCTATTCTTGGGTAGCGGAATTACCTTTGCCTACCTGTCTGAGGGCACACACCGTCTTCTAGGCTTAAATTGAACATGTGGTAAACAGGAGTGTCAATGCATTCCGCTACCAACCTCAGCAACTTACCATCCAGGTTGTCAGTGATTTTTCCAGGACTGACAATGTACTGACTTCCCCAGGGCTAACATTGCTTTCCCAGTGCTAATACTTTTGCTTACTGCTAACAGGGTCACTGGAGATTGAGTAACAGACTGAGGTCAAGGCTGATTCCTCGTAGGAGACCCTCCCCATATAGTAGAGGCATTCAGTACAGTACCATCCTCTCTGATACTGTACTGTGCCAGAGCAGTCAGCTCCACCAGTGCCCAGTCCGGGTCCGGTCATCTGCTCCGCTCAAGTGCCAGAAAAGTCCGCTCCACCGGTGCTGAGTCCGGGTCCGGTCGTCCGCTCCACTCCAGTGCCAGAGCAGTCCGCTCCACCGGTGCCCATTCCGGGCCAGGTTATTTGCCCTGCTCCATGGCCAGAGCCGTTTACCCCCAAAAGCCAGACTACGGTTTGAAACTGCACATGGGGACAAAGATCTTACCTTTTGGAGAAATTAAACAAAAATAGAACTGTTTATGTAGTTATGTTTGGAGGAAAAAGGGGGAGGCTTGCAAGCCAAAGAACACCATTCCAACCGTGAAGCACGGGCTGGCAGCATCGTGTTGAGGGGGTGCTTTGCTGCAGGAGGGACTGCAGCAAAGACCTGTTCGTTTTTCTTTAAGAAGCCCTCCTGTTCTCCACTCATTACCTGTATTAACTGCACCTGTTTGAACTCGTTACCTGTATAAAAGACACCTGTCCACACACTCAATCAAACAGACTCCAACCTCTCCACAATGGCCAAGACCAGAGAGCTGTGTAAGGACATCTGGGATAAAATTGTAGACCTGCATAAGGCTGGGATGGGCTACAGGACAATAGGCAAGCAGCTTGGTGAGAAGGCAACAACTGTTGGCACAATTATTAGAAAATGGAAGAAGTTCAAGATGACGGTCAATCTCCCTCGGTCTGGGGCACCATGCAAGATCTCACCTCGTGGGGCATCAATGATCATGAGGAAGGTGAGGGATCAGCACAGAACTACACGGCAGGACCTGGTCAATGACCTGAAGAGAGCTGGGACCACAGTTTCAAAGAAAACCATTAGTAACACACTACGCCGTCATGGATTAAAATCCTGCAGCGCACGCAAGGTCCCCCTGCTCAAGCCAGTGCATGTCCAGGCCCATCTGAAGTTTGCCAATGACCATCTGGATGATCCAGAGGAGGAATGGGAGAAGGTGATGTGGTCTGATGAGACAAAAATAGAGCTTTTTGGTCTAAACTCCACTCGCCGTGTTTGGAGGAAGAAGGATGAGTACAACCCCAAGAACACCATCCCAACCGTGAAGCATGGAGGTGGAAACATCATTCTTTGGGGATGCTTTTCTGCAAAGGGGACAGGACGACAGCACCGTATTGAGGGGAGGATGGATGATGAGATCTTGGCCAACAACCTCCTTCCCTCAGTAAGAGCATTGAAGATGGGCCGTGGCTGGGTCTTCCAGCATGACAACGACCCGAAACACACAGCCAGGGCAACTAAGGAGTGGCTCCGTAAGAAGCATCTCAAGGTCCTGGAGTGGCCTAGCCAGTCTCCAGACCTGAACCCAATAGAAAATCTTTAGAGGGAGCTGAAAGTCTGTATTGCCCAGCGACAGCCACGAAACCTGAAGGATCTGGATGGAGGAGTGGGCCAAAATCCCTGCTACAGTGTGTGCAAACCTGGTCAAGAACTACAGGAAACGTATGATCTCTGTAATTGCAAACAAAGGTTTCTGTACCAAATATTAAGTTCTGCTTTTCTGATGTATCAAATACTTATGTCATGCAATAAAATGCAAATGAATTACTTAAAAATCATACAATGTGATTTTCTGGATTTTTGTTTTAGATTCCGTCACTCATAGTTGAAGAGTACCTATGATAAAAATTACAGACTTCTACATGCTTTGTAAGTGGGAAAACCTGCAAAATTGGCAGTGTATCAAATACTTGTTCTCCCCACTGTAAGACAGGGATTTTTTACAAGGATTAAATGTCAGAAATTGTGAAAAACTGAGTTTAAATGTATTTGGCTAAGGTGTATGTAAACTTCCGATTTCAACTGTATATCTCCTCTCTACTGACAAGTCCTGGATAAGAATATCCTAGATAAGAGTGAGCTTCCTATTTGTCTCTGTAAAGACTAGGAGGGTTCTGAGGAGGGGCTCTGGGCTGCTTCCGGTTTAGATTTCCCCTTCAATTATATGACGTCATAAGAAGCTTTTGGTTGGTTTCCATCATTTTGGAAACCAACAAAATAGCCTACATTTTCAGCCAACATATAAAATGCTACATTGCATTATAAGGGCTTCATACATGCTGTATTGTAAAGCATTATACCTGTTACTCACTTTTAAAACAAATATTGCACTCTATGACACTGATACACTACATTATTGTGACAGAAATATTATCAGAAAATATTATCAGAAATATTATTATAGGAAGCAGGCGGTTGTGTAAGTTGCATTACTATAAAAAGCAATACTGCTGGCCCAGACAGTAGTGTCCCACTTGCAGCCAGCTGATATATCAGGGGTCCCATTGTTTTCCTGTCAACAATGTTCATGCTAAACTATAGGCTCTTCTTGGGATATAATCCCATATTGTTGGCCACTGAATCTTCAGATTCACATGTTACTTGCTGAGTGGATATCAGCAAAATACAATAGATCTCTTTTTTGGATGAATTGTCTGTTTAATTGTGTTTGAGAAAGCTGCTGGTCTAAGCAGTTTGATTTACTGAGGTAGCCCTAGTATAATTGTGTAGTAGGCTTCAGTAATGGGATACACCTGTGGTAGTAGTATTAAATCAAATTAAATTGTATTTGTCACATGCTTAGTAAACAACAGGTGTTGACCAACAGTGAAATACTTAGAAGGCGTACAATCACAGATGAAGCAGAAAAAGACATCTGAGATTCTTCCTAAATGCTTCTGTCAGCTAGTATCAATGCCTACCAGTTGCCAAGCAACAGACCTGTTATTTCAATGCACGAGCATCAGACGCCGTCGCAGTATATTTTTTGGATAAAACAAGTTTTGAGCGCATCACTTGTCTCCGTGCTAGTGTGGTTTGTTGCTACCTGCCAAACTTTTTTCTTTTTCAAAACCGGTTAATCAATGTTCACTTAACACATTTACCAACATCTTAGTTATTTTTTACCCCGGACGCTTTATCTGGACATGGTTCTACAGGACTTCCACCAGCCGAAGCTAAGTAGTAACATTATTAACACTATGCCATCTGACTTTAATTGCAGTCACTGTACTCATAACATACAGGGAAACTATCTCCTTATGGCGAGGATAGCCTCGCTGCAAGCCCAGCTTCAGACGCAATCGTTAGGCAAGGGCAATTTAAGTGTAGGAAAATATTAAATAGCGTCTGTGCCACAAGTAAGTACAGATAGTATAAATCCCCTCGCACAGTCCCCGCAGCCGGACAATTGTCTCAGGGCTTCTGGAAAGGAATGCAGTCGGAATGCTCAACCAGTGTCGCTCATTCAGCCGACAGAAACTTTCAACCGGTTCTCCCCATTAAGCAACGAGTCAGAGCCAGAGGATTCTCAGGTCTTTCCTCCACCCGTTACGGGGTCTGAGCCACGGAAGCATCCCACCATTAGCTCTGACAAATTGAAAACCCTAGTCATTGGCGACTACCATTACCCGCAATATTAGACTTAAAATAATCATCCAGAGATTATACACTGTTTACCAGGGGGCAGGGCTACCGACGTAAAGGCTAATCTGAAGATGGTGCTGGCTAAAACAAAATCTGGCGAGTGTAGAGAGTATAGGGATATTGTTATCCACGTCGGCACCAATGATGTTAGGATGAAACAGTCAAAGGTTACCAAGAGCAACATAGCTTCAGCGTGTAAATTAGCTAGAAAGATGTGTCGGCATCAAGTAATTGTCTCTGGCCCCCTCCCATTTAGGGGGGAGTGATGAGCTCTACAGCAGAGTCTCACAACTCAATCGCTGGTTGAAAACTGTTTTCTGGCTCTACCAAAGGATAGAATTTGTAGATAATTGGCCCTCTTTCTGGGACTCACCCACAAACAGGACCATGCCTGGCCTGCTGAGGAGTGACGGACTCCATCCTAGCTGGAGGGCTGCTCTCGTTTTATCTATGAACATAGACAGGGCTTTAGCTCCTCTAGCTCCACAATGAGATTGGGTGCAGGCCAGGCAGCAGGGTGCAGGCCAGCCTGCCAGCTTAGTAGAGTCTGCCACTAGCACAGTCAGCTCAGCTACCCCCATTGAGACAGTGTCTGTGACTCGATCTAGGTTGCACAAACCTAAACATGGCGGTGTTCGCCTTAGCAATCCCACTGGAATAAAGACCTCCTCCATTCCTGTCATTATTGAAAGAGATTGTGATAATATCTCACATCTCAAAATAGGGTTACTTAATGTTAGATCCCTCACTTCCAAGGCAGTAATAGTCAATGAACTAATCACTGATCATAATCTTGATGTGATTGGCCTGAATGAAACATGGCTTAAGCCTGTTGAATTTACTGTATTAAATGAGGCCTCTCCTCCTGGTTACACTAGTGACCATATCCCCCGCGCATCCTGCAAAGGCGGAGGTGTTGCTAACATTTACGATAGCAAATTTCAATTTACCCACCAAAAAATTATTGCGTTTTCGTATTTTGAGCTTCTAGTCATGAAATCTATACAGCCTACTCAATCACTTTTTATAGCTACTGTTTACAGGCCTCCTGGGCCGTATACAGAGTTCCTTACTGAGTTCTCTGAATTCGTATCGGACCTTGTAGTCATGGCAGATAATATTCACATTTTTGGTGACTTTAACATTCACATGGAAAAGTCCACAGATCCACTACAAAAGGATTTCGGAGCCATTATCGACTCAGTGGGTTTTGTCCAACATGTCTCCGGACCTACTCATTGCCACAGTCATACCCTGGATCATGTTTTGTCCCGTGGAATCAATATTGTGGATCTAAAATGTTTTTCCTCATAATCCTGGACTATCGGACCAGCATTTTATTGTATTTGAAATCGCAACAAATAATTTCCTCAGACCCCAACCAAGGATCATCAAAATACCTGGGGTATGTTTTTATGTTTTTATTCGGAATCCTGTATCTGCATAATGTTTTTATGGTAATGTTTAAAATCACATCTAACTTTAATTGAGAGTTTGGAGGGACCGAGACACAGAAGATGATTGTGTGGAGCCTATAAAGGGCTAGGCCTACTAGGCCAGGTAGGCCCTCAGCACAAAGGTTGGTTGGCTGAAGGGTACTAGCAGACAGACAGTCAAGGCTGAGAGGCATGATTCTCCACTAGCCTCCATTCAGCTACACGCTGGACAGCCTCCAGCTATCGTCTATCTGCTGCCCTTTTCCCAAAGTCAGCAAAGCATCTCTGATACCCAGTCTATGTCCCAAATGGAACCCTATTCCCTATATAGTGCACTACCCTGGTCAAAAGTAGTGCACTATATAAGGAGCCATTTGGGACACAGACACAGCACTCGCTCTCATCATTAAAGGACTGACTGTCACTGTATCAAAGCCATTCAAATGGACAGCTACACTCTAAGAATGCTCTTCTCTGTTACACTGACTGTCATACCGTTTCTGTACCATACCGGGGTATACGGTATTACCGGAAGTGCACACAAGGGATGCACAAAACAATTTAGGCAGCAGGGATCTTAATCCAGGCGGGGATTGAATGTTTCTGCTGTAGCCAAAGAACACCCTGCTGCTGTTTTAATGTTATTGAAAATCATACTGCGGGTATTTCGGAATACCCCAGTATACAGAATAAATGGTACATCGCCCAAGCCTAACATCTATTATGGAATCTGCCTTTCATCACACACCTCACCAGCCCCCACTATGAATAAGTAATATATCAGTCACCCAACTTTACTTGGCTACCGTCTAGCAGATGGAGTCAGTACAGGTGAATCAGAACCAAGACAGAGAGACTAAGAAACAGCTTCTATTACCAGGCCATCAGACTGTTGAACAGACATCACTAGCCGTCTACCAGGGGATGCACATTCACTCACACAAAACACACAAGCTATCACACACACACACACGCACACACACACACAGCCAAAGCTGCTGTCCCATGTCATAGAGACATTGAACCACTGGACACTTCCCCTTTCACACAGAGTATTTAAATACATTATTCCCGACATAGCTCATTCTAATATTTATACTACTGTATTTTGTATTTAGTTACACTGTTTATTCACACCGCATATATATTTATAAACTGGATTCTTGACATAGCTCGCGCTAATATATCTACTGCTGTACATATCATTCTTAGTATATACTGTGTAAATTATTCCGGTGTACATACATATAGATTGCGTTTTTATTACTGAGTTGTTAATTGGATTCGTCCTGACGTTCTTAATTTTTAATTATTCGTGTACTTGTTTGACATTTTACTGCATCGTTAGGAGCTAGAAATATAAGCATTTCGCTGCACCCACTATAACATTTGTATATAAATTAATGGTGAATACTAATACACTAGTAATAACATATAATGGGCCAATTTCCCAGACACGGATTAAAAAGCACTTTAATTTAACATGTTTTTTAGTCCAGGACTAGTCTTAATTTGTGTCCAGGAAAGTGACCCTAGTATGGAATCGGTTTACCACAATGTCCCGACTTTCACACCTCCTCCTCACTATGAGTAGCGAAGTGTAATGAAATCGGAATTATCGTTAAAACTGAGCCTTCTATAAAATACTTCTCCCCCCGCAGGTAAAATGTGTGTTTACTGTTTTTTTTCAAACCAGGACCTAAATGTGCTCCGGTGCATCAGGCATTTATAACAACTGCAAAACAACGTTATAACATACATGTATACCAACTGCAGATACCGCTGTGCATTGGTTAGTAAGTAGTATGCTGCATTCATGTGCCAATATGTGTCCGTCAGATGGCAACTGCTAATCTAACTGATTAAAAATGTGTTACCATTATATTGATCTCCGACTTCAATCTCAGCATCGGCTAAGGAATCTAGAAAAACATTCCTTTTGGACCAATATTGTGGTGCTTTATACGAGTATGCAGAATAAACTATGTAGCTAGCTAGCCATCAAACACAACAATTATTGCATAGCTAGGCATGTAGCTACAGTAGCAGGCTATTTCAGTGAGATGCCAGTGAACCATAGCTTTGAGTAGCCGATGAGTTATTATTTTAACACGAAGTTTGAAATAGACCAATCTCAGAAAACAGTGATTTATTTGTCCTATTGAGGAGTGTGCTTTGCTAGCCAAATAGCTTATCTGCAACACATTTTCAAGAGGGCCTTGAATTGCATTCTGCAGCCGTAGCTGTCATGATTTGGGTTTCAAAAATAAAAGGTTTCAGCCATACATCACAGATTATTTTGGGGGGGCTTGATATTTAATTTCTCTTGAAGGTAGTACAATTTATTATGAACCTAAGAATTACACTGGTACCTTACCTTCTTGATATTATAGATGCGAGTGAGCATTCCGATGCCCCTGTCGTTCAGAATGGTAAATTTCTCCGCCAGCTTTTGCTGGCCAGGTTGGAGCGAGCCGCGCGACAGTGTTGCCGACATAGCTACTGATTCTTGTAGAATAACTGCTGGAGAATTTCTGCCGCGTTTTGTTTGTTGTGAAAATAGTGACACTACAATGCTACAATTCGCCCATTCTGTGAGTTGAGCGCTTTCGCCAATCCCCACTCCTCTCTTCCGTCGCTGTTTTTACTAGGTGTTGTCCTATCTGACGAAAACGAGGCTGACAGGATGTTTCCTGCGATCCAAAGGCACGTCACGTGACCATCCTATTATTATAGGGAGGGAATGTGGGAGTATATGGAGGCAACACCCACGACAAAATAGTTCTCAAGTATTTGATCCTACATTGAAGGCCTACATTAAAAAGGTAACAATAAAGACTGGCTGGATGTGTTAAATTGTATGAGGACTTTTAATTTGCTAAATATATTCTATTCTGTTCTTAAATACACTATTTAAACGCAAAAGACTGTGCATGTGTAAAACTTCACATGGGCAAATATGGGCAAGCCCTTTAGGTCAATCCTCAGTTGTGTTTGAAAATTATGATGACGGCATGTAAAATAGACTTTGAAATACTATATCACTGCACCAGCCAAACTGAATAGCCTATGGCACACACACACACACACACACACACGCATCATGTGATAGTGACATCTGTGCCGCCTACAAAAATACTCTGGTCCCCCATATAGGCTGAGTGACTAATCTGAGTTCTCAATTTTCAAATTGGGGTTGACAAAACCTGCCCATAAACATGCAGGAGTCCATTTGAACCAGGAGTTAGGCACTGTTCACATCCAATGGAGTAGACTTGACTGGTCTGTCACCCTACCAATCTAACAGTGGATTATTTTTGAGAAGACAAAGGCGATGCAGTCTCTTGCCCAAGAAATCAAGACATTTTCCAAGACCAATTTGAGAAAGCAATGCACCCGCGTGACGACATTGAGTGGCAGGAGGATTATTGAGACATGGAAAGGGTCAACTATACATGTTGTAGAGGATAAAACTCAGCCCGAGACAGCATGCGGCTATGTACAGGACAACAGCTGGGACGTACAAGTTGGAGTTATTAAACCTTATTTACTATTAGGTGAGTGGATGTGGATGAGATGTGTGTTATTGACAGGGGATATTTGACAGGTGCCTACACATGCTGTCAGTATGATATGAGGCTTTACATGTTCAGTTTGTTGTCTCTGAGACTCTGAGTCTACTGGATTATTGCATGAAACACATTTCATGTTTCCCTATAGATAATTTAAACTCATGTTTTTGCAATACATTTTCTTTCTCTATCATTACTGGAGTAAATATCATAAAACTATCTATGCTCAGTTATAAATATTTCCATTTAAAACAATTTCTCACAGGCTCACAATTTTATGGTTGTTTTTTCTTGTTGCAGGCTCACAAGATGCTGCACATGACTTTGGCACTTTGAGAAAATATAAGGTATTGTTTTATGTAATAGAGATAAGCTTTATACTTAACAGATTTCTCTGTCTTGTTTTGGTGTTTCATAGATGTTCTTCTTCCATTTCAGGTGTCCCACATATTGAATGTAGCCTATGGTGTTGAAAACGCATTTCCAGACCTATTAATTTATAAAACATTGAGCATTCTCGATGTCCCTGATACTGACATAACATCCTATTTCCAAGAGTGCTCAAAATTCATAGAGCAAGCAAACGCAGAGGTAAGTTGTGTGTGTTTTCACAACGTTGTAGGCTAATGTAGGCTAATGTAGAATAATGTAGGCTCATTGGGGGCTGCAACATCCAGTTTCCATTGCTTCTTTTTATGCTTTAATACCGTATCTTTCCCTGCATTCATCTTACCTGACAGTTTCAACATCATGAAAAGTGACACATCATGAAAGTTATTTCCACTTGCTAACTTCTGATTGATAATCACTTTACTGTATACAGTACATAGGTAAAATGACTTTACTTTATTAGTAATTTCCTTGAGTGTTCAAGTTTATTACCTGGCATATATCTGATACTGGACAGCAGTATGCCAATGCAAAGCCTCCCTCCCCACCTCTAGGTATCCTCCCTCTGTATCCACACTGTAGTGAATAATACATCGTTTTCACCATACATAATTTAGCCTGTTGTAGAAAGATCATATCACTAGCGGCCCTTTGTTTGCTATACAACCTTTTACCGAATCGCCGTGCTGATCACCCAACAACCTGACACTGCCACATGCTGCAAATTCACCAAAGGTTTATGATTACAATGACTTGGCCTATTGGAAATACGTTTCCACTCTCCTTTGAATGGAGGTTACTGGCTCTTTTTACTTCCCTATGTAACCTGTGATACCATGCAGGGATAACTCAACCCGGCTAATCAAACCGGCCATGTTGCTTTTAGCTAAGTGGGAGAATAATTCTATCACTTTACAGCTTGTCATTTTCCCATTATGTGTGATTATCATAATAATATTTCATTAGATTACCATGAGGTGTGGGACAACATAATTGATCTTGTGTTACTGGAGTGGTGTGAATTGAAGACATGGGATTCAAATTTAAAGCAGCCGAGCACATATTGTCTCATGCTTTTGGACTGGATAACACTAAACGGGCATAAAGTATCCTATTATTAAGTCCCTCAGTTGACCACCTGATTCCCTTATTTGTTCAAGCTGGGCTGAAGTGTGTTTGGTTACGCTTTCATTCTACTAACATAAGGCTCGTTTCTCTCGTCTTCCCCCTCAGAAAGGAGTTGTGTTGGTTCACTGCAATTCCGGAGTCTCTAGGTCAGCCTCAGTTGTCATTGGATACCTGATGTCCAGTGAAGGAAAGCCTTTCGATGACGCGTTTGCCTTGGTGAAATCGGCTCGGCCAGCCACGTGCCCAAACCCAGGGTTTCTTGAACAGTTGAAAGGTTTCAAACTGAAAGGGGGAATAGAAGCCAATGGTGTGGGCTATGCATGAGCATTACCAGCAACACCAGCAGGGTAATGCATTTCATCATCAGCCACTGTTTCTCACAAGGAGGCCAAGATCTTGGGCTGTGTCCGAAATGTCGCCCTATTTTCCTATACAGTATAGTGCGCTGGAGCCCCGGTCAAAAGTAGTGCAATCATAATATGACCCCTAACACCCAAGGGACCCCAACATCATGTTGAGGTGTTCATTAGACGCCATTTTTTCAAAAGCCCTACAATGCCCTGTCAATATACACTGTGGTTCTGGCGTTATTCAATAGTTAAACATCTCTGTTATCAATTTCTATAAACCACTGAGGGTGGTATGATGCTACAATGGAATTTAAGAAAGGTATAAATATACAATTCTCAACTTTATGAATCATGTCTGTGCAACAATTCTTACATATTCTATTGTAGCAGTGGTATTCAAAATATATATATTTTTCCCACATAAAATCCCCCCCCCCCCCAAAAAAAAGATAATAATAATATATAAATCGCGGACCCCCTGCAGTACCTCCGTAGACCCCTAGTGGACCCCAGTTTGAAAACCCCGGATCTATGGGACGTTGAATAAGCTAAGAGAAGTAATCAACTTTAGGCAAGATTTTAAATGTTATAATGTACTTCCATGATTTTTTAACAGACATGTATTGTTTTTGATGTTGTTATCTTTAATTTAACATTCGTTTTTTTTATTGCAACAAAATATTACTATGATTGTGGGTGTTAATTTGTGTGTTAATTTGTTTTATATGAACATGTTTGACTGCAAAATAAAATGTTATATACTCTTGTTCTAGAATGTAAACATATAATCATTCTAGGTAAGGCTACTGCTAACATTCCCACCATAATAGATGTTTCGGGAACTAGTGTGAATTGCATTGTCAAGAACCTATGTTGATGAATGCATAAATCCACCCTTTTGATCAATGTGTGTGTGTGTATTCCGAATAAAATATTGCTACTGAAGAGTTAATCTCCATTCAATTGAGTTGATAAAGTTATTCTATGCTATTCTATCCTTGTTGGCTGATTATCGTCATATTTATTACATCCCCAACACAGAACATCTGATTACAATGACAGTATTATGTCCTCATGCATAATAACCACTTATAAATATGTTATAATCATGTAATATAACATTTAGTAGGCCATAGGCTACTTAGACAGGACTAAACTCTTTGAACAGATGCAATCGATTAATGGGCGAAATATCACATCATCACAGCAGTGTAATTTGATAATTACAACACTCTTATTAGCCTACACATTAAGTTCACATGCACACTAATATTTCGATTTTAAACTGATTATAGTAGTAAGAAGAGTATATAAATAGACATGTAAACACCATACTCTTCTCATCTTAATCGGCATAAAATCAAAATCGAAGTAAGCATACGGCGATTAAAACACCTGGTTTTCTGAACAAATTTTCGAATTAGAACATCTAAACAGCTTAATCGGAGTTCCAGAGGTGTATTTGATCTGCGCATGTGCCAGCACCGGCAGAGCAAACCACCCTCTAATGCACGCAGCACGAGTGAAGTGAGTTCGCAGAAAAAATGAAAGTATGCATCTTAGAAATAGTTTTCATATACAAACGTTATATGTCCGAACTCAATCAAACATGCTTCGCAAAAATAACATGGTCACTGTGGTAGAACGTTTACTGTGATTGGCGATTTTCTGCATGTATCAGGATTATTATGGAAATCGTTCTTCTCGCAAAGCATTTAAACGTTTTCAACGAACTGTTATATTCATCTGACTATCCACTCTTTGAATAGCGCACAATAATGCCAAATACCGTTAGTGCGTATGTTTGTCACGTTCAATCACAACATAGCGGTTCTAATTTTGCAGCCTAATCGAGAGGATGCTGTGGTAGAAAATACAACTGTTTTTAGACAACTGAACATCAATAGCAGCGAGCTGGGAAGTGAGACCACGAAAGTACTACTAGGCTAAAACTAGGCTATATGGCATGCTCCATATTTTATGAGAAAAAATCCACAGGTGAATGTTGAATCCAACAGGTGTGCCCATGGGCTTTCTATCGCTGTGAGGTTTCGCTCGAGGGAAACTGCACCTCTCACATGTTTACAGGTTTCGGCGGAGAATTCTGTATTCTACATGGGCACTCTCTCTTCGACGCTCACGCGACGGAAAACGGCAGTTGTCTCGGTCATAGTAACGGAGCAAGAGGAACCGGTGTGGACAGCAGCGAACGAGGACCACCTGACCGAAGCTGGACCGAGCGCCGTCATTAAAAATGCGGTTCAAAAGGTCGCTCGAGAAGTGCAGAAGGTGTCTGTCATCAGCGAAGAAGGCAAGTGCTGAAACTTTCGTTGCCCTTATCAACGCAGCATTCACTGTACTCTGTAATCAGAGTGAATGTCAATGCGCTGAATATAGAGAATAAAACAAATAGTCAAGTTTTTTTATATTGTAGGCTAAAGACAACATGTGTTGTGCGTTTCAATTTAGGACTTAATTTTTAAAGGATTTCATTATTTATTCAGGTATTTATAATGTCATTCAGTATTTCAACTTAACCCACACTGAGTGTACAAAACATTAAGAAAACCTTCCTAATATTGAGTCGGAAAGCATTCCACAGGGAATTCATCCTCTGAATGGCACACATATACAATCCATGTCTCAATTGTCTCAAGACTTAAAAATATGTATTTAACCAGTCTCCTCCCCTTCATCTACACTAATTAAAGTGTATTTAACAAGTGACAACAATAAGGGATCATAGCTTTAACCTGGATTCACCTGGTCATGGAAAGAGCAGGTGTTCTTAATGTTTTGTACACTCACATTACTTCTGACAGACTACATCTTTTAATAGTTTTTGTATACACTGTAGAAAATAATTAGTTCTGGTAACATTTTTTTGGGGGAAACCCCTTGCCTAGAACCATTTGAGTAACCCAACTCAAAGTATTCCAGTGTTCAATAGTTAAAGTACACTGAACTAAAATATAAATGCAACTTGCAACAATTTCAAAGATTTTACTGGGTTACAGTTCATATAAGGAAATCAGTCAATTGAAAATAATTCATAAGGCCCTAATTTATACATTTCACATGACTGGGAATACAGATATGCTTCTGTTGATCACAGATACCTTAAAAAAAAAAGTAGTGACGTGGATCAGAAAAACAGTCAGTATCTGGTGTGACCACAATTTGCCTCACATCTCGTTTGCATAGAGTTGATCAGGCTATTGATTGTGGCCTGTGGAATCTCTAATGGCTGTGAGAAGTTGCTGGATATCGGAGGGAACTGGAACACGCTGTCGTACACGTCAATGTAGAGAATCCCAAACATGCTCATTGGGTGACATGTCTGGTGAGTATGCAGGCCATGGAAGAACTGGGACATTTTCAGCTTCTAGGAATTGTTTACAGATCCTTGCGACATGGCGGCGTGCATTATCATGCTGAAACATGAGGTGATGGTGGCGAATGAATGGCCATGGTATCTCTGTGCATTCATATTGCTATCGATAAAATGCAATTGTGTTCATTGTCCATAGCTTATGTCTGCCCTTACCATAACCCCACCGCCACCATGGGGCACTCTGTTCACAACGTTGACATCAGCAAACCGCTCGCCCACACAACGCCATACACTCTGTCTGCCATCTGGCCGGTACAGTTGAAACTGGGATTGATCCGCGAAGAGCACACTTCTCCAGCATGCCAGTGGCCTTCTCCAGCATGCCAGTGGCCTGCAGTCAGGTCAAGACCCTGGCAAGGACGACGAGCACGCAGACAAGCTTCCCTGAGACGGTTTCTGACAGTTTGTGCAGAAATTCTTTGGTTGTGCAAACCCACAGTTTCATCAACTGTCCGGGTGGCTGGTCTCAGACTATCCCACAGGTGAAGAAGTTTGATGTGGAGGTCCTGGGCGGGCATGGTTACACGTAGTCTTCGGCTGTTAGGCCGGTTGGACGTACTGCCAAATTCTCTAAAACGACGTTGGAGGCGGCTAATGGTAGAGAAATTAACATTAAATTATCTGGTAACAGCTCTGGTAGACATTCCTGCAGTCAGCATGCTAATTACACGCTCACTCAAAACGTGAGACATCAGTGGCATTGTAGTGTGTGACAAAACTGAGTAGCCTTTTATTGTCCCCAGCACAGGGTGCACTTGTGTAATGATCATGCTGTTTAATCAACTTCTTGATATGCTACACCTGTCAGGTGGATGGATTATATTGGCAATGGAGAAATGCTCACTAACAGGGATGTAAACAAATTTGTGCACAACGTTTGAGAGAAATAAGCTTTTTGTGCGTATGAAACATTTCTGGGATCTTTTATTTCAGCTCATGAAAAATTGGACCAACACTTTTTATATGTTGCATTTATATTTTTGTTCAGTGTAATAAAGTGACCCATATGATTATCTTTTTAAGTTGTAAATATTGAACTGTTTTGGGGGTGCTAAGAATGACAAATATTTTTGCCCACGCTGGCGCTGCAGACGGATATGGATATATATACACGCTAATACAGGACTAATAAAGATAGATACAGTAGATAGGCACTTTATTGATCCCCGTGGGGAAATTACTTTGTCAAGCAGATACGAAAAACACAGGAAAGGTGCAAAATGCCAGAACGAAATACACAAAAGACAGATACACAATACATGATGCATAGCGCAGCAGTATGAAAAAGTATAAAAATACAAGAAGTCTGGAGTGCAAAAAGCTATAGAAACGCATTGCATAGTATGAGTGAATGATTGAATATGTACACTATACATTGTTATAGTGTTAGGTGAAAAAATCATACAATTATTGCACGTTGATATAAATAAATAAAATATTTGCATGGTTAACTATGCAGGTCTATCGCAGAGAAAGATACTTAAATAGCTAAATGCGCGTATGATATAAGTGAGGGAAATAGTTTACTTAATATACGGTCGGGTTAAATGTACAGGTAAATGAATATTTGCATGGTTATATTAACTGTACAGGTAAATGACAGGAAGAAACTTAAATAGCTAAATGTGCGAATGATATAATTTAGGGTAATAATACTAATTCCCTTAAAATACAGTCCTTAGAAGAACAGGGTTAATTACAGATAAACGCACGTATTGCACATTCGATATACTAAATGCAATGACAAAAAAGATACTACTGACAGGATACTACTGTAGTATACAGTCCTGAGTGAATGACTACGTAAGTTCAGTCCAAGAATTACTTACAATATTGCACGTGATATGATATAACAACTTTACATGAATATGTACATAGAGTCCTGAATGAATGAGTGCTGAATGAATAAGTGCTGAGTGAATGAGTGATTACAGACCAGAGAGTTACTCACGGATGGATGGATGCCTAATTGTTAAATTAGGTCCTAACACCCCAACAGTTCCAGGTCTATGTTGCCGACGGCATGGCACCCCGTGAGGCATTAAATAGTCTAATAGCCGCCGGCAGGAAGGACCTCCTGTAGTGCTCTCTGGCACACCGTGGTGGGATCAGTCTGTGACTGAAGGTGCTCCTCTGCATCATAACCATGTCATGCAAAGGGTGGGTGACGTTGTCCATGATGGCCAGCAGTTTGGCCAGGATCCTTCTCTCCACCACCTCCTCTAGAGTGTCAAGGTTAATCCCCAGAACAGAGCTAGTCTTCCTGATCAGCTTAATTACCCGAGAAGCATCACCAGCCTTTATGTTGGCGCCTCAGCACACCACTGCAATAAATTTGCCTCACCTGGTTGAGGCAAATTTATGGTGAAATGATTGTCTTTCCACTTACGTATTATAGCCCCAACAGTGCTCACTGGAACATTGAGAAGCTTAGAAATGCGCCTATAACCAATGCCATCATTATGTTTTGCAACAATTAGGTTGCGAATGTCTTGAGACAGCTCTTTGCTTTTACCCATCATGAGATGTGTCTTGTGTGACACCTTGGCAATGAGACCTTTTTGTAGGCCATCAGTTGGGACTGAACCAGCTGATATTCATTTGCACTGACAGGGGGCTGGATTGCTTTTTAATTACTGATAGTTTTCAGCTGTTGTCTTGGCTTTCCATGCCTTTTTGAACCTCCCTTTCTTCATGTGTTCAATACTTTTTCCCTGTGTCATTTCACATTATTACACAACTTAATTTCTGAACTTATTTGTTTTGGTTTCTTTGTATGTATGGATTACTTGGGTTGTTACCAACATCTGGTGAAACTTTCATGTCAATAGCACCTTTGGAAATATATTTACTGAGAAAAATGGTGACGTGTTCAATACTTATTTCACCCGCTGTATATATATATATATATACACAAGTATTTGATACACTGCCGATTTTGCAGATTTTCCTACTTACAAAGCATGTAGATGTCTGTAATTTTTATCATAGGTACACTTCAACTGTGAGAGACGGAATCTAAAACAAAAATCCAGAAAATCACATTGTATGATTTTTAAATAATTAATTTGCATTTGATTGCATGACATAAGTATTTGATCACCTACCAACCAGTAAGAATTCCGGCTCTCACAGACCTGTTAGTTTTTCTTTAAGAAGCCCTCCTGTTCTCCACTCATTACCTGTATTAACTGCACCTGTTTGAACTACCTGTATAAAAGACACCTGTCCACACACTCAATCAAACAGACTCCAACCTCTCCACAATGGCCAAGACCAGAGAGCTGTGTAAGGACATCAGGGATAAAATTGTAGACCTGCACAAGGCTGGGATGGGCTACAGGACAATAGGCAAGCAGCTTGGTGAGAAGACAACTGTTGGCGCAATTATTAGAAAATGGAAGAAGTTCAAGATGACGGTCAATCTCCCTCGGTCTGGGGCACCATGCAAGATCTCACCTCGTGGGGCATCAATGATCATGAGGAAGGTGAGGGATCAGCCCAGAACTACATGGCAGGACCTGGTCAATGACCTGAAGAGAGCTGGGACCACAGTCTCAAAGAAAACCATTAGTAACACACTACGCCGTCATGGATTAAAATCCTGCAGCGCACGCAAGGTCCCACTGCTCAAGCCAGCGCATGTCCAGGCCCGTCTGAAGTTTGCCAATGACCATCTGGATGATCCAGAGGAGGAATGGAAGAAGGTCATGTGGTCTGATGAGACAAAAATAGAGCTTTTTGGTCTAAACTCCACTCGCCGTGTTTGGAGGAAGAAGAAGGATGAGTACAACACCATCCCAACCACGAAGCATGGAGGTGGAAACATCATTCTTTGGGGATGCTTTTCTGCAAAGGGGACAGGACGACTGCACCGTATTGAGGGGAGGATGGATGTACCTATCTATCTATCTATCTATCTATCTATCTATCTATCTATCTATCTATCTATGTATCGCGAGATCTTGGCCAACAACCTCCTTCCCTCAGTAAGAGCATTGAAGATGGGTCGTGGCTGGGTCTTCCAGGATGACAACGACCTGAAACACACAGCCAGGGCAACTAAGGAGTGGCTCCGTAAGAAGCATCTCAAGGTCCTGGAATGGCCTAGCCAGTCTCCAGACTTGAACCCAATAGAAAATCTTTGGAGGGAGCTGAAAGTCCGTATTGCCCAGCGACAGCCCCGAAACCTGAAGGATCTGGATGGAGGAGTGGGCCAAAATCCCTGCTGCAGTGTGTGCAAACCTGGTCAAGAACTACAGGAAACGTATGATCTCTGTAATTGCAAACAAAGGTTTCTGTACCAAATATTAAGTTCTGCTTTTCTGATGTATCAAATACTTATGTCATGCAATAAAATGCAAATTAATTACTTAAAAATCATACAATGTGATTTTCTGGATTTTTGTTTTAGATTCCGTCACTCACAGTTGAAGTGTACCTATGATAAAAATTACAGACCTCTACATGCTTTGTAAGTGGGAAAACCTGCAAAATCGGCAGTGTATCAAATGCTTGTTCTCCCCATTTTTTGGTCCATTAAAATAACATCATATTGATCAGAAATACAGTGTAGACATTGTTAATTTTGTAAATGACAAAGAAAAAACCATATCTCAGACTGGCCAAGAAAAATAAAAGATTAAAATGGGCAAAAGAACACAGACACTGGACAGAGGAAGATATGGCTTTTTCTTTGCAACTCTGCCTAGAAGGCCAGCAAGAACCCTTTTACCAGTGTTTGAAACTGCATGGACAATCTTCAAAACTGTATGCAAAAAAAAACAGTGACTTCCAGTCAACCCAGACTGTATTTCCAAAGGTTTAGGCTAACATGTTGACCACTTCATGTTATCTCAATATTTAGGCCTAATCTCTTAGAAGTAAAGGTGCTATCTATAACCTAAAAGGGTTCTTTGGCTGTCCCCATAGGATAACCCTTTGAAGAACCCTTTTGGGGTTCCAGGCAGAATCTTTTTGGTTCCAGGCAGAACCTTTTTTGAGTTCCATATAGAACCCTTTACAGAGAGTGTTCTACATGGAACCCAAAATAGTTCTGCCTGGAACCAAAAAGGGTTCCTCAAAGGGTTCTCCTATTTCTAAGAGTGTACTAAACAATGCCCATGGTGAGTGAAGCACAAACACATTAGTCCTTCCATTGGGACCCAATCTCACAGGACCTTGTTGCACCTTGCAACGCACCCAAAGTAGAGTTGGCAAGTTGCATAGTGGCCTCTGAGACTTTGAAAACATCATGCAGCTTGCATAACATCTTATTGAAGTCATTTGTAGAATTTGTATGGCCTCACCCAGGCATGTGCAAAGATAGGGGTCTCCCTTTGCCCTCCCGAGCAGAACTACCTTCAGCTCAACATCAGCAAAACAAAGGTGATGGTGGTGGACTTCAGGAGAACCAAGACCCAACCGACTGCAGTCCCTATACATCATCATGTTAGCCACCCACCTGTACCTCACTTCTTCATCGGTGGGTGCCCCTTTTTTTTCATTTTGAGCACCTGCCCCCTGAAAGGTCTGTGCACGGCCCTGGCCTCACCTGTTCAAAAAAACTAGTCAAATTAAATCCCACTATTGCACAATATCATAGCCCACACAGCTGAGGTCACTGAAATATTCATTATTTTGAGATAATATATTATACCATCAGGAATTTAAGTTACAAATCTTCCTTATTCAGAGCAAGTTGGTCAGATAAGAGCTGGGGTTGGACATATGACAGGACTAATTTACATCACCTACAGAAAACAATCAAAACACACTTGAGGAAGATATTGTTAATCAGGAATATCCTATAATATACAGGTAAGTACCAAAATTATGTAAACATGGCTTACATGGTTTTTATGTTGGTGTTCACTTAGAATGGCTGTGTATTTATTGGCGTTTACCATGCCCTCTAAGCGGTTGAGTGGACCTAAACCATAACAAGAAAAAGCACCCCGTACCATAACAGCCACCAGAACCCTCATTTACTCAAGTGTTTCCATTATTTTGGCAGTTACCTGTACATGTTATATACAGTATGGGTTAGTTTAGAGTAACCTATGATGTTACAGGGTCAGTGTTCAGACAATTTCTCTGTCATGGCAACTCTAACACATTAATAGCATATTGTTTTTCATCATCATTAACCTTTAGAAATCCATCATAATGACTGAATCTTACTGTTTTATTTCAAGCCCACTGGACTCACAGGGTTGAGTAGGCAGAACAAAGACAGTGGAATTGATTATGGGTCCTCTCCTCTACTCTCTGGGCAGTAAATTGAGCACACATACACTGTACACACACACGCCTCTCCTCTTTGGGCAGTAGATTGAATGCACTGCAGGCTCAAACTCCAATTTGCTCTCCAGACCTGGGTTCAAATACTATTTGAAATCCTTTAAAATACATTTTCCGTGCTTGATTGAGCTTGCCTGGCTCAATAGAACAGTCCCAAATCTCTAGCCCCCCACCTACCTGGCACTCAAGGCAGGCTAGAGCAAACGTTCAAAGTATATGAAAGATTTAAAATACTATTTGAACCCAGGTCTTCTGCTCTCCACTGTGTTGTCTGCTGCCAAAGCTTATTGGACAGCTGCTAGGAAAGCAATTAAAGATAGCCAAATTAGGCATAATTAAGAGGAATGAATTCAGCCCAATCACAGTGAAGAGCTGTTAGATTAACATGAGTACAAACCAGGGTCAATCTGCACTGTATTTTTCCAGCGGTAGCTCCTCAATAGAAAACCTCCCATCATCTCTACAATCCACAAAATTGTTATTTTTAGATGTCAATTTGCTCTAAATCAAATATTTGTCTCTATTATTATGCTTTTTATAACACCTTTGTTGTGCCAGTGAACTGTGTATTTGCCTGCTCTGTATGAATGGAGCTGAAACAAGAGAGATATGAGAAGAGAGATGTTAAAAACGAGTGATACAGCTTTTTGCTTATTGAGAGGCATATGTTCCCTTCATTGAATATGAAGAGATACATAGCACTTGAGTTGCTATAGGGATTTAGTTAATAGACTAAAAAGCTACACAGTGGACAAAACATTGGTCTTTCCATGACATAGACCAGGGCTGTCCAACCCTGTTCCTGGAGAGCTAACCTCCTGTACGTTTTCACTCCAACCCTCATCTAGCGCACCTGATTCTAATAATTAGCTGCTTGAAAAGCTGAATCAGGTTGGTTACAACTGGGGTTGGAGTGAAAACCTACAGGAGGGTAGCTCTCCAGGAACAGGGTTGGACAGCCCTGACATAGACTGACCAGGTGAATCCAGGTTAAATCTATGATCCCTTATTGATTTCACTTGTTAAATCCACTTCAAATCAGTGTAGATGAAGGGGAGGAGACAGGGTAAATAAGGATTTTTAAGACTTGAGACAACTGAGACATGGTTTGTGTGGGTGCCATTCAGCGGGTGAATGGGAAAGACAAAATATTTAAGTACTTTTGAACATGGTATGGTAGTAGGTGCCAGGCGTTCCGATTTTGAGTGTGTCAAGAACTGCGTTTTTTTCACGCTCAACAGTTTCCTGTGTGTATCAAGAATGGTCAACCACCCAAAGGACATCCAGCCAACTTGACACAATTGTGGGCCAGCATCCCTGTGGAACAGTTGAGGCTGTTTTGAGGGCAAAAAGGGGGGGGGGTGCACTAAGTCTTTGTGTATCATTAAGTCTTTGACTTCTCACGGTAATGACTAGTCCTGCCTTGTAACAACGTTTGCCCACAGGCCACAGCATTATCTCGTAATGTAGAAGCCTGAGCCTGATGTATGTCACCTGTATACAGTCTTAAAATATGCTATCTAGAACCTAAAAGGGTTCTTCGGCTGTCCCCAAATGAGAACCCTTTGAATAACACTTTTTGGTTACAGGTACAACCCTTTTGGGTTCCCCTTTCCACAGAGGTCTACATGGAACCCCAAAGGGTTATACCTGAAACCAAAAAAGGGTTCTCCTATGGGGGCAGCCAAATATCATTTTTGGAACCCTTTTTGCTAAGAGTGTATCTGAGACGTAGACCACTGTAGTTAGACACTTAGAGAGATTAACTGCCTTTCAATGTCAAGCCACACCTTATGAGAGTGTCACGGCTCGTATTGACGGGACGATAGACAGAGCGTTGGTGGAGCGACATTCCTTTTTATTTTATATTAAATACACAAAACAACAAAGGAGCGGTACTTACCGTGAACTGGCGTGACATACACTGACAGACAAGAACCCACACCCAGGTGATAAACACAGGAACTTAAATAGAATCCCCAATTAGAGACAACGAGACGGCTGTCTCTAATTGGGAATAGAAATTAACACACACCACTAACACCCAGTGAACTGTCAAGCTCTAACCGCGGCTGTCCAACTCCCCCACACGAGGGAGCCAGACCTAGCCACAGTGAGAACCTGACAGAGCATTCCCTGTTAGCAGTCAGTCTTAAAAAACAAAAAAAACATTTATAGTAACATGACATGTTTCAAAATAGACATTTGTGTTTTTCATGTTTGAAGATATATATTTTTTGATCAATTTCATCCATAGCCACTTGTTATGAACATTTGTCTGTTATTCATTCAACGTGTTGTGTTCCTGTGATACTCAGAGGCTGAGAAATTGGCGATTTAGCTAATCTGACATACCGGTACAACAAATATAGCTGATTTAGGCTAAATGCCCGCCGGTGCCTTCAGACTTTTAGCTCTAACTTTGGAAAGCTATGTGCTATCAACTCAGTTCCAATTGCATCTGAAATATGAGTCTCTTGACCTGATGTAGAGACATTGAATGGAAGACAAATAATGTATTTACTTTTGAGTCATTTTTATTTTGTTTTTTGTTATACTGTGGTGGGTCAATATCTATATATTTTCAAGGTACATACAGTGCCTACAGAAACTATTCATACCCCTTGACTTATTCCACATTGTGTTGTGTTACAGCCTGAATTCAAAATGGATTAAATAGATTTGTTTCTCTCACCCATCTACCAAAAAATACCCCATACTCACACTCCTGAGTCAAAACATAACATGTTAAAATCACCTTCGGCAGCGATGACAGCAGTGAGTCTTTCTGGGTAAGACCTTTGCACACCTGAATTGTATAATATTTGCACATTATTATTTTTTAAACCCTGTCAAGTTGGTTGTCTTGCCATACATAGATGTTGAAGCAGATTGTAACTAGGCCACTCATGAACATTCAATGTTGTCTTGGTTAGCAACTCCTTGTGTTTTAGGTTATTGTCCTTCTGAAAGGTGAATTTGTCTCCCAGTGTCTATTGGGAAGCGGACTGAACCAGGTTTGTCTCTAGGATTTTGTGCTTAGCTACATATATAAAAAAACATCCCTAGTCCTTGCCGATGACAAGCAAATCCATAACATGATGCAGCCATGCTTGAAAATATGAAGAGTGGCTTGTGTTGGATTTGCCCCAAACATAACGCTTTGTATTCAGGATATCAAGTTAATTTCTTTGCCACATCTTTTGCAGTTTTACTTTAGTGCCTTTTTGCAAACAGGATGCATATTTTGGAATATTATTTTTATTCTGTACAGGTTTCTTTTTTTCACACTGTCATTTAGGTTATTATTGTGGAGTAACTACAATGTTGTTGATCCATCCTCAGTTTTCTCCTACCACAGCCATTCAACTCTGTAACTGTTTTAAAGTCACCATTGCTCTCCGGCGACTGAGTTAGGAAGTACGCCTGTATCTTTGTAGTGACTGGGTGTATTGACACACCATCCAAAATGTAATTAATAACTTCACCATACTTGAACGAATATCTGCTTTTTTTTTTTACCCGTCTACCAATAGGTGCCCTTCTTTGTAAGTCATTTGAGGTGTTTAAAAATCTGTGTTTAAAATTCACTGCTCGACTGAGGGACCTTACAGATAATTGTATGTTTGGGGTGCAGAGATGAGGTAGTCATTCAAAAATCATGTTAAACAGTATTATTGCACATGTCCATGCAACATATTATGTGACTTGTTAAGCAAATGTTTACTCCTGAAGTTATTTAGGCTTGCCATAACAAAGGGGTTGAATACTTATTGACTCAAGACATTTCAGCTTTTCATTTTTTATTAATTTGTAAACATTTCTAAAAACATAATTCCACTTTGACGTTAACTCAGTGTGTAGACCAGTGACACAACATCTCTTTAACACATTTTAAATTCAGGCTGTAACACAACAAAATGTGAAAAAAGTCAAGGGGTGTGAATACTTTGACGGCACTGTACATCTACCTCTGTGACAAATGTATTTATATGGGCACCAGTACTGTTCATGACACAAACTGTTCACACCCCTCTTGTTGGCGGAGAGAACATGTTGCAGGTTTAAAGCTTATCCCCTGTAATTCTACAAAATTTGTCATGGTCCTTCCTGCCGGTGGCTATTAGACTATTTAATGCCTCACCGGGGTGCCGTGCCGTCGCAACACAGACCTGGAACTGTTGGGGTGTTAGGACCTAGCTTAACAATTGTGCGTCCATCCGTGAGTAACTCTGGTCCGCATTCACTCAGGACTTATTTATTCATTCAGGTCTGTATATACTTACTCATGTACAGTTGTTATATCATATCACGTGCAATATTGCAAGTAATTCTTGGACTTAACTTACGTAGTCATTCACTCAGGAATGCATTTTAGTATCCTGTCAGTTGTATCTTTTAGTATATCGAATGTGCAATACGTGCAGTTATCTGTAATTAAACCCTGCGCACTAAGGACTGTATTTTAAGGGAATTATTATTATTACCCCAAATTATATCATACACACGTTTAGCTATTTAAGTATCTCTTCCTGTCATTTACCTGTACAGTTAATGTAACCATGCAAATAGTCACTTACCTGTAAATTTACATGTACAGTTAATTTAACCATGCTAAATTTTCACTTACCTGTTCATTTAACCAAGATCCGCCAATGTATAGTGTACATATTCAACCAACTATCATACTATGCAATGTCTTTTTATAGCTTTTTTTAACACTCCAGACTTCTTGTATTTCTATACTTTTTCATACTGACGCTCTATGTATCATGTATCGTGTATCTGTCTTTTGTGTATTTTCGTTCTGGTATTTTGCACCTGCCCTGTGATTTGTTGTGGCTGCTTGACAAAGAAATTTCCCCCCGGGGATCAATAAAGTACCTACCTATCTATCTATCTATGAAGTGCAGAGAAATTGTTGCAATTTTAAACAAAATTTTCTTGCAATTCTACACATTGTCATGTTTAATGTACATGCATGTGACATTTGAGTGACTCGAACATTACTACACAATCTATGGGCTAATAACCTAGCTAAAACATTGGCTAGTTGATCTGGACATTTCTGACAAGCTATAAATAGCTCTCTAAAGTATGCAGTGACTAACATGACAAGAGGAAAACTGGTGATTCACTACCCAATTTCAAAATTGCACCTTGTGCATTCTACTATTACAACTTTCAATAGTAAGTTGAGAGCCAGATTGAGTTCGTATACACTGCAGTAGTATACAAAAGAGAGATTGTTTTGAATTCCTCCATATTAACATAGAAATCAATGTTTTTCGTTGGTAACTAAATGCTTGAAAAAGTCCTACATTTTCAGAAGGATCAAAAAAGGCGAAATCATGTTTTACCTTTTAGGGTTAAAGGCACACTTTGTAGTTTCCTTTCCCCTTTGGCTGTACAACAAAATTACACACACAGTTACAGCTGAAACTAAACAAACATACAAATGTTTGATTTACAACAATCAAGTGACCTTTTTCACTTCTTTGACCCACATACACCGATTGTAATAAGTGTCTGTCTCTTAGTCCTCAAAAATAAAGTATTCTTTCTGTTGCCATCTAGCAGAAGATCAGCTGAACTGCTGAAAATGTAGGGGGAAATTCTTCTGCACTGGGGTTCTGGTAAGGTTAACGTAGAGAACTTTTATCAAATATGGCCACTAGATGGCTGCATTTAACTATAAACCTCCAACAAAATAACTCCCACTTTTCTGGAGGCATAGGGGTTGAGCAGGTGTGTAGAGTGCAACATAGTATGCCATCTCTATGAGGGAGTCTGTCTGTGTGCTGTATCTGTTGAGCAGGTGTATGGAGTGCAACATAGCATGTCATCTATCTCTGAGGGAGTGTGACCTCTGGGAATCGATGTGCTCAGACTGGATTTAACCAAAAGCAGTATTTGACATTTTGGCTTGTTTAATCTGAAAGGATTATCATGTCACACCCAGAGAGCTGATCCTTGATAAAACATTCATTAACTTACCTTATTGCTTTTCCATTTCCACTTTTTATGAATGGATTCAAAGGGGCCACGTGCCTGAGGATTACAGAGACCTTTGAACAATGTCCATGCGGGCCAGGAGTCAGGATTAAGTCGAATGTTTGATCCTCTCTCTAACTGTGAATAAGAGAAGCAGTTGATAGTTGTTCCCGTTGAGACTGCAGCCCAAAACATTTTTGTTGTCCGATTAATCAATTATTTAAGTATTTCTGCCATACAAGCTTTCATATGTATTTGTGAATAGCTATAGCTATTTTGATATAGAAAAGGAAACTCCAAATATTCTATTACCAGGCATAATGCAGCATTTTATACATGAATATTGCATACGCCGACTGGGCAAACACTGGTTGAATAGATGTTGAATTGACATCTGTGCCCAATGGGTGATTACTTTAATAGAAGTACAATGAGAAAACATAATTATTGTTTAGCATTCCTATGAGTCTATTCTTGTTGTGTTGTAGACCCTTCTGTAGGCCTCTTTCAGTGCCTGGCTTCCACAAAAATAGTTATAATTCTAGGGCTGTGGGGTGCTTCTGGGCTGACATTAATTCAGTGGAAAGGAAGGAGATGTCAGGGAGACAATCGGTTTCTTGATTACATAGAGAATAAATGGGTATATTCAATTATATTACTAGGCAATTTTTTCTGCATGGCAGATGTGAGTTATTACCTTATGATATACATAATACTATTTAATTCAAGGCATATATCAAGTTTGACAACGAGTGCGTAAGACGTCCTTTTTTTACATGTTTGGCTTCATTATAAGTGTACACATCATTAATTCATTTTTGCCAGATAATTGTGTCTAATAAATTAACCTAGGACATTTTTGGCTTAATTTAATTAGCACATAGTATGAATTTTCCATCAATTCAGTATTGATGTCTATGCAGGTGGACGGTGATAAATATGGGTGGGCACTAATATCGATAATTCAATAGTACTGTAGCGAATACATTTCATATTGTTTTACTAAAGATACTTTCCCCCTTTCATCTGTGGTTTTATCCTTCCCAGCCTTTTAGTACCAAAAAATTAACTAACTACACCACTCATCTTGGAGTTCAATCAAAATGGCCGAATCTACAAAAGAGGCGGGAGCAATAAATAAATTAAAATCAAGATGGAGGCTGTTTAAGTGGGGAATACCCCATTTGAAGAAAATATGCATGTTTTCTGAATGATACAAGCAGTTTTGTAGTGTGTGTAACTACCTAAAACAACCTACCTATTTGTTTTGTAACCTAAGTATGTTTACAAATC
Source organism: Thymallus thymallus (assembly GCA_023634145.1). Classification (NCBI taxonomy): domain Eukaryota; kingdom Metazoa; phylum Chordata; class Actinopteri; order Salmoniformes; family Salmonidae; genus Thymallus; species Thymallus thymallus. The sequence goes on from CM042408.1 coordinate 15,233,519, forward strand.
TCATGTTTACCAGTTAGTTACAAATGAATGCTAACGTTAGCTATTGTTGTTAGCTAGCAGCTAAAAGCACTTGTACTGAGGAGTCAATCTGACTACACTTGTGGCTGGTATCATTGCTGGTGAGTGTTGATTTTTTTATCTTTGGGGTTTTTGGGGTTCGTTAGCTAGCTAGCCTCTAGCCAAACAGGGAACCAGACATTTTTGGTTGGGATCGTCAGCTGGCTAGCAGCAAAAAAAGCAAACTAGCTAGTTACCTTTTTCGCTCTGCTTCTCTGGGGAGTTCTTTCCTAATCATACTGGATTCCAAGTGTATTGGCCAATCAACCAATCACTCTAATCTTAATTCTAACTCTGATGTCCACAGACTAACCCATCTTTCCCAGTACGCTACCATTTTACTATTTCCTTTTGCAATACATCTTATTCTACTGTGATGTCTTACAAGGATCTTGAACCTCTCTATTTGTACCATTGTAACAGTACTGTTTGTAGGTCCATCTGAACACAGACATTGGGACTGTTTGGTTGTTGATAGCTCTTCAAGGCTTCTAACAGATGAGGGTGAGGAGGTTAATAAAACCAATGGCATCTATCTTCAGTGTGTGTACATGGCTTCAAGGCGATTGTTTCAGTATTTATCAGGCACAGAGGGAGAATTGTCTCATCAAACCCAGTGATGTCGAACCCATTGGGAGCCTGCCGATTTCAAACTCACAAACTGTAATAAAGAAAACGGTTTTACTTGATTGGCCAATAGCAGGTTGAGTGAATAGTACTGCTGGCAGCTCCAACAGAAAGCCATAATGTGCGTCACATGTCATCCTATCCCCAATATAGTGCATTACTTTCCCCTTTGTAGTGCGCTATATAGGAAAAAAAAAATATATATATAGGGAAAAGGATATATTTCTGCATCCCGTATGCTACCTACTTATGGAGTAGCAGGCAGAGTAAGGTCTCAACTGTTACAACATCCTATCCATTTCACTGGATATCAGACATTTTCATTGGACATGTAGCGTTCTGTCATACTGAGAACTATTACATTCCCCAGCAAGAAAACCAAATAACGCTCAAAACAGAAGGGGAACTAACAGAGTCACTGACAAACAAAACAAAACAGGTGAGGTTTTATGAGAAGTTCTGAAAGACACTCTAGCAACAACGACTGGAACCTAAAAGGCACCCACTATGAGCACCCACTAAGAGGCAAACAAAAGGAAAACCCACACCAAACTTAAAGACAGGAAGCAAACCTAAACGTTCACCAAAACAAAATCAGATAAAGGACCGTTTGTCTAGAAATCAAAATAGGGAACGCAACTAAAGGTGTTAACCCTCCACATCTACAGTTTCAATACAACTGGAACACTGGGCCAGCCACTCTTAAATGGCACCTGGGCCAGCACAGGTGAAACACCTTCCCACTAACAAGATGGCAACCAGCACAGGTGTAACACATACTGACTAATGAGGTGACACCAATCAGTGCGCCCTACGTGCTAACGAGCTATACGTGCTAAAGCCCAACCTCAAAACATAAACGGAAAAACCAAAGCCTGTAACAGAACCAATAATGAGACAAATGTTGTTTGGTGTGAACGTTACCATTTGAAAATTATGTAGAATAGAATAATGAAATTCTAATCCAGAAACAGTTTGAGGCTCTTAGAAATGATTCCTCTGTGCAATAGAAGCAAGGGATCCTTTTTGCCAGTCTGGTTTAGTGGTACTGCAGAGTCCAGACATGGGTATTGGTTTGACATTTACCCTGACTACTACAAATACCTCTCTGCAGCTGCCACCACTACCTCAATTATCTTTGATTTACGTTCCATCCCTGCAGTACAGTTGATAACCATTGCTATAAATGCTACAAATCCAATCTTACTGAAACATATCTATTTTTGGCCTATCCCTATCCCTGTTCTGGTAAATATCTACTACTCTCACCACTCCTCCCCCTGGACCCATCTTCCTATACTTTCTTCACTGCCTCAGCATATGACAACTTCTGCACTACTCTAACCCTGGAAACCTCAACCTGCTTCTCTCGCACGGGACATTTCTGATCCCCAGCCCCATGGGCAGCCCTACAATTAACACATTCCTTTTCTTTCCCCAATGCTACACATTCCTTTGTCTCATGTCCTTCTGCACACTTCTCACACCTAGGAACCTCCCACCTACACACTGCTGCCACATGCCCATAAGCTTGACACCTGTAACAACGTAATGTATTCGGCACATAAGCTCGTACAGGGTAACTTATATATCCTAACTTCACTTTCTTGGGCAAAGACTCCACTTCAAAACTCAAAAGAACAGACAATGACTCTTCTGTTTCCCCACTCTCGCCACCCTGTTTGCGTCGCATCAAACGAAGAGCATCACATACACCTGGAATCTTTCTCCTCAGCTGGTCAACTCCTATATTTACTGCTACCCCCGTTATCACTCCTCTCATTGGTGCCCTTTTCTTGAGAGCGAAATAATTCACCTTTCTTGCCCCCATTTGTTTAACTCCGAGTGCCTTCTCCCTCTGACCATTGGAAACACAAACAATTATCACTAGTCCACTTCTGGTTACCTTCACCGATTCCACAGCACCCAACTCTTTTTTCACCCTGAAACCACAAATGGATCAGCCAAAAGGCAAGAGTCCACTTTTTCCATAAACTTCACTCCTACTGTCACAGACTCTTTATCCTTATCCTGACCCTCGGTGCAAACCTCGGGCTCCAAGAACTTCACCTCACTTACCACCGATACTTCACCCTCATTCACTTCCGTTTCTCCTCCTGTCTTCAGCTCCCTCTGTTTACACTTTCTTCTTTAACAAACCATCTCCCTTTTATCCGGCTCGCCTTCTTCTTCCCTCTCTTTTTCCCTCCACTCCATTTCCCTTCTCCTGACAACCATCTTGTTCTTGCTTTCTCTAGGGACTCCATTGTTCCTCTCGTCAAGCAGTCGTCGGCGTCGTCCTCCTAGGTCCCCTCTCTGAGACCGTCCTGACACTTTCTTCTCTGTCTTACACCACATATGTCTCTCCATCTCATTCCTCTCTGATGCTGTCCGGAATAAAATATGAAAGGACAGTGGATGTCCACTCACTGTTAAAGGCAAACCAACAAAACAAGGAGAAGCCCTTCCTGTATAATATGTGCTTGTTTGAGAGACTCATACTTCAGAGAGACTCATACTTCTCTTCTTTGTTAGAAGGTGGACAGTACAGACTTGGGTGCTGTGCTGACCACAGGTGGCTGGTGGCACCTTCATTGGGGAGGATAGGCTCATAGTAATGGCTTGCACCCCAAACATCAGAGGGGGTACAACAGGTTTGTAAGGGGGGTTGCATTTTTAAAACACCCGAAACAGCTTTTTCCTGCAATCTAGAGCCATAACCATTATGCTTAATTATATGTAATTTTTTTTTTTTTTTCCTGTATATCTAAGCATACATATTGAACTGTCTGTGTCCTCCTGATGGGTGGTTCTTTTAAAAAATAATCTTAATATCCTTCTCTGCATCTCTGCTCAAATCTGGGTAAAAGTTTGAAAATAATGTGAGTCTTATTCAGCACAATTAGTTATTGTTTGCTGTTCTAAAATTGACCAAACTTGCAAGCATGCATGCCAAAATAACGGAAACAGTAAAATTGAGTAAATGAGGGGTACAAAGTATATTGAAAGTAGGTGCTTCCACACAGATGTGGTTCCTGAGTTAATTAAGCAATTAACATCCCATGTTTAGGGTCATGTATAAACATGCTGGGCAGGCCATTATTTTGACCATTATTTTGGCTACCATGGCTATGTCCCCATAGGATGACAATGTTTTGATGAGCATGAAAACGATGTAAGCCATATGCCATGGCAGTCTCAGTCACCAGATCTTAACCCAATTGAACACTTATAGGAGATACTGGAGCTGTACCTGAGACAGTGTTTTCTACCACCATCAACAAAACTCATGGAAGAATGGTGTTGCATCCCTCCCAAAAAGTTCCAGACACTTGTAGAATCTATGGCAAGGTGGATTGAAGCTGTTCTTTCTGGCTTGTGATGGCCCAACACCCCAATTAAGACACTTTATGTTTCCTTTATTTTGGCAATTACCTGTAGTTAGACAAGCTGGCTACTCTAACTTGATTGATGGCTTCTTGGTAGCTAGTTATGAAGTTGGGAGTTTGGGAACCTATCTGGGCTAGTTAAAGCCAAATTAATAAAACTGCTCTCCATAGTCGATGTGAGTAAGACCTTTAAACAGGTTAACATTCACAAGATCGCAGGGCCAGACGGATTACCAGGACGCATACTCAGATCATGCGCTGACCAGCTGGCAAGTGTCTTCACTGACATTTTCAACCTCTCCCTGACCCAGTCTGTAATACCTACATGTTTCAAGCAGACTACCATAATCCCTGTGCCCAAGAATGCCAAGGTAACCTGTCTAGATGACTATCGCCCCGTAGCACTCACATCTGTAGCCATGAAATGCTTTGACAGGCTGGTCATGGCTCACATCAACACCCACCATCATTCCAGACACCCTGGACCCACTCCAATTCACATACCGCCCTAACAGATGACACAATCTGTATCGCACTCCACACTGCCCTTTCCCACTTCGACAAAAGGAACACCTACGTGAGAATGCTGTTCATTGACTAGAGCGCAGTGTTCAACACCATAGTGCCCTCAAAGCTCTTCAGTAAACTAAGGTCCCTGGGACTAAACACTTCCCTCTGCAACTGGATCCTGGACTTCCTGACAGGCCGCCCCCAGGTGGTGAGGGTAGGCAACAACACATCTGTCACACTGACCCTAAACACTGGGGCCCCTTAGGGGTGCGTGCTTAGTCCCCTCCTGTACTCCCTGTTCACCTACCTCCGCGCGCGACTCCAACACCATCATGAAGGTTGGCGACGATGCGCCGGTGGTAGGCCTGATCACTGATGACGATAAGACCACCTATAGGGAGGAGGTCAGAGACCTGGCAGTGTGGGGCCAGGACCGCAACCTCTCCCTCAACGTCAGTAATACAAAGGAGCTGATCGTGGACTAGAGGAAATGGAGGGCCGAGCACGCCCCCATTCACATTGACGGGGCCGAGCTCCCTGCCATCCAGCACCCGACTACCTGCATTGACCCTGTTTTGCACTAACTCTCTTGCACTCACTCTAACTACACACTCACACATACTTACACTGACACCCAAACACACACATACACACACACACATATACACACACATATACAGTGTATTCGGAAAGTATTCATACCCCTTCCCTTTTTCCACATTTTGTATTCGGTTTCTCAAATATTTCTCTGCAGATCCTCTCAAGCTCTGTCAGGTTGGATCGTTCTGGAGCAGGTTTTCATCAAGGATCTCTCTGTACTTTGCTCTGTTTATCTTTCCTTTTATCCTGACTAGTCTCCCAGTCCCTGCCGCTGAAAAACATCCCACAGCATGATACTGTTACCAGCATGCTTCCCCGTAGGGATGGTGCCAGGTTTCCTCCAGACGCTTGGCATTCAGGCCAAAGAGTTCAACCTTGGTTTCATCAGACCAGAGAATCTTTAGGTGCCTTTTGGCAAACTCCAAGCAGGTTGTCATCTGCCTTTTACTGAGGAATGCCTTCTGTCTGGCCACTTTACCATAAATGCCTTATTGGTGGAATGCTGCAGAGATGGTTGGGGACCTTCAATGCTGCAGAAATGTTTTGGTACCCTTCCCCAGATCTGTGCCTCCACACAATCCTGTCTCGGAGCTCTACGGACAATTCCTTCAACCTCCTGGCTTGGTTTTTGCTCTGACATGCACTGTCAACTGTGGGACCTTATGTAGAGAGATGTGTGTCCAATCAATTGAATTTACCACAGGTAAAGTCTGATAGCAAAAGGTCTGAATACTTATGTAAATAAGGTATTTTTGTTTTACATTTTTAATACATTTGCTACAATTTCAAAAAAACTGTTTTCGCTTTGTCAATATGGAGTACTGTGTGTATATTAATGAAGAAAAAAAATAATTTAATTAATTTTAGAATAAGTCTGTAACGAAAAAGGGAAGGGGGTCTGAATACTTTCCGAATGCACTGTAAAAATTACACAGATGATGTGTCAGCGCACAGCACAATCTGGTTATCAGTGACATTCTGTTGGACTCTCATCAAGTATAATTTAGCAGTCTTCTGAAGTGGATGGAGGATTTTTGCATTGTTACTATAACAACGGTTTGGAAATCACGCAATGTGGCATTCTGTGGCAGAGCACATATGTGTGTTGTCATTGACTACTAGTCAAACCATCTGCACGGATAACATTTAGAAAGAGAGAAAGAGACGTAGCCACATACCAACATATTACCATCTACACCTATAACTGTTAGCCTGATGTGAATCAGAAAGAGAATCACTTTATTCGCCAATTACATTTACGCATACCCAGAATTTGATTACTGCCAGCAATAGACAATGTAGAAACAGATTACAGACACCAAGTCAACATAGCCAATTTACAGAATATACAAAAAATATACAGTGGGGAGAACAAGTATTTGACACTGCCGATTTTGCAGGTTTTCCCACATACAAAGCATGTAGAGGTCTGTAATTTTTATCATAGGTACACTTCAACTGTGAGAGACGGAATCTAAAAAATCCAGAAAATCACATTGTATGATTTTTAAATAATTAATTTCCATTTTATTGCATGACATAAGTATTTGATCACCTACCAACCAGTAAGAATTCCGGCTCTCACAGACCTGTTAGTTTTTCTTTAAGAAGCCCTCCTGTTCTCCACTCATTACCTGTATTAACTGCACCTGTTTGAACTCGTTACCTGTATAAAAGACACCTGTCCACACACTCAATCAAACAGACTCCAACCTCTCCACAATGGCCAAGACCAGAGAGCTGTGTAAGGACATCAGGGATAAAATTGTAGGGATGGGATGGGCTACAGGACAATAGGCAAGCAGCTTGGTGAGAAGGCAACGTCCTGTCCCCTTTGCAGAAAAGCATCCCCAAAGAATGATGTTTCCACCTCCATGCTTCACGGTTGGGATGGTGTTCTTGGGGTTGTACTCATCCTTCTTCTTCCTCCAAAGACGGCGAGTGGAGTTTAGACCAAAAAGCTCTATTTTTGTCTCATCAGACCACATGACCTTCTCCCATTCCTCCTCTGGATCATCCAGATGGTCATTGGCAAACTTCAGACGGGCCTGGACATGCGCTGGCTTGAGCAGGGGGACCTTGCGTGCACTGCAGGATTTTAATCCATGACGGCGTAGTGTGTTACTAATGGTTTTCTTTGAGACTGTGGTCCCAGCTCTCTTCAGGTCATTGACCAGGTCCTGCCGTGTAGTTCTGGGCTGATCCCTCACCTTCCTCATGATCATTGATGCCCCACGAGGTGAGATCTTGCATGGTGCCCCAGACCGAGGGAGATTGACCGTCATCTAGAACTTCTTCCATTTTCTAATAATTGCGCCAACAGTTGTTGCCTTCTCACCAAGCTGCTTGCCTATTGTCCTGTAGCCCATCCCAGCCTTGTGTAGGTCTACAATTTTATCCCTGATGTCCTTACACAGCTCTCTGGTCTTGGCCATTGTGGAGAGGTTGGAGTCTGTTTGATTGAGTGTGTGGACAGGTGTCTTTTATACAGGTAACGAGTTCAAACAGGTGCAGTTAATACAGGTAATGAGTGGAGAACAGGAGGGCTTCTTAAAGAAAAACTAACAGGTCTGTGAGAGCCGGAATTCTTACTGGTTGGTAGGTGATCAAATACTTATGTCATGCAATAAAATGCAAATTAATTATTTAAAAATCATACAATGTGATTTTCTGGATTTTTGTTTTAGATTCCGTCTCTCACAGTTGAAGTGTACCTATGATAAAAATTACAGAGCTCTACATGCTTTGTAAGTAGGAAAACCTGCAAAATCGGCAGTGTATCAAATACTTTTTCTCCCCACTGTATGTCATGCAATAAAATGCAAATGAATTACTTAAAAATCATACAATGTGATTTTATGGATTTTTGTTTTAGATTCCGTCACTCACAGTTGAAGAGTACCTATGATACAAATTACAGACTTCTACATGCTTTGTAAGTGGGAAAACCTGCAAAATCGGCAGTGTATCATATACTTGTTCTCCCCACTGTATATAGTAAACATACAACTCTGAAGTATAAATTGATTTACAGTGAGGATATACAGTATATGTACAGTGTGCAGAAGGAGGGATGCTGCAGTGACGAATATACTGTGTACAGTGCATATAGGTGTACATAGCGTGTACATAGTGCAAATGCAGTTATTAGTATTACAGGTCATCGACGCTAAGGTGCAGTGTTCGGCTCAATGCAAAGTCTATTAATCCCTATGAGCCTCATGGCCGGTTGGTGAGGGCCACAGCACCGGGGAAGAAAATGTTCAGGTGGCAGGTGGTTCTGGTCAACATTGACCTGAACCAGATTGGAGTCTTTGAAAGATGGGGTGTTTGGGGTGGGCTTGGGCCGGCAATGATCTTTTCTGCACGCTTCCTTGTCCTGGAATTGTGCACATGCAGGGCAGGTGACAGCCGATGAGCCTCTCCGCAGAAATGGTTAACCTCGGTATAACCCCTGGCTGAGGTTTATTTTTCAGAACTCATTATGTATTTCCTGTGTTCATTATGTTTCCTGGTGGGATATCATTGGACATGTGTATCTGGTTCTTATCTTTTACCATGGCAACGAGAGAATACAGCAGTTAGCGTGTTCTGTTCTCACAAGACTGAACGAGCCATGATCAAATCAGAATTAGATCGCCTGCTAATGGGATGAAATGGTAGGTGCAGGACATCCACACAGCATGGGGATGATTTGATTAGGAATGAAAGTTAATCTGATGTATCATAGAACTATCAAGTACTATTTGCATGTTTACGTTTAGTACATTGTTGGTGGCTCACTCTTTCATTGTGTACACAAATTAGATTGGAACAAATCCATGTTCCCCATGAAAGCTAACTACAGTGTGTGTGTGTGTGTGTGTGTGTCTGCATGTGTGTGCACATGTGTGTGTGTGTCCTCAGTCAATCTGTTTGAGCTGAGCTTCATGCAAGTCAGATCAGTTCAAAGACATTAGAAACATTCCACTGACATCCCATTGTCAGCTTCAACCTTTTATGCTCTGCTATTCTCATCATACAGATGTAGGATCTTAATTTGATCACCCGGTTGCAGGAGAACTTTCTGGCAATACAGGACATATAAAACATGTAGTGTATTTGAGGTTTAAAAAGTCCTTATGAAAAATGTATTATTTTCCTGCTGTATCAAACTGGCCGAAATTAGGATCCTACATGTGTAAGACATCACAGCAGCACGTCTGGAATAGTCTAATCTTTAAAAGTTCACAAGAAATATGCCCTGATATCTTTAACGGTTTTATGTCACTAGGAAAGCAGTATTTCAACACAATAGCCTGAATGAATCTCCATAGTTTGTAACAGGTTTTCTATAGAATCGTTTGAACATTTTCCACTGGATCCTCCACTCATAGAAATAGAATGTCTCCACTCTCTCCACTATTGTACTCTCAGGACTCAAGAATTCCCCAATGTTCCTACTCACTAGAGAGAGAAAACATGTATTTGCTCTAAGACTATATTATTTTTACATCAAGGATGAGAAGCCTTTCCATTAGTGTTCTGCTAACTTTGAAGGGGCTACGGCTGACTGTGTCTCCATGACAACCTGTTAAAACAATGACTGACTGTCACTAACAGTGATTGGCTGTATAAACAAGCTAATAAATGTTGTGTACAAATCATTGTATTTACTGACTATTTTTTCCCCTATTTCTTTCCTTTTCTTTATCTCTCCTTCTTCTCTAATCCACCCACCTCTCTCCCACTCACTCACTGACTCACCCTCTCTCTTTCTCTCTCTCTCTCTCTTTTTCCCCTCTCTCAATTTTAATTTCAATATAAGTTCTTTATTGGCATGGGAAACAAATGTTTACATTGCCAAAGCAAGTGAAATAGATAATAAACAAAAGTGAAGTGAACAATACAAAATTAACAGTAAACATTACACTCCCAAAAGTTCTAAAATAATAAAGACATTTCAAATTGTGTATATATACCGTGTTGTAATGATGTGCAAATAGTTAAAGTACAAAAGGGAAAATAAATATGGGTTGTATTTACAATGGTGTTTGTTCTTCACTGGTTGCCCTTTTCTTGAGGCAACAGGCCACAACTCTCGCTGCTATGATTGCACACTGTGGTATTTCACCCAATAGATGTGGGATTTATCAAAATTTGATTTATTTTATCATTCTTTGTGGGTCTGTGTAATCTGAGCGAAATATCTGTCTCTAATATGGTCATACATTTGGCAGGTCTCTCTCTCTCTCTCTCTCTCTCTCTCTCTCTCTCTCTCTCTTTCTCTCTCTCTTAATTACAGTAATGAATTTCAATATTGTGTACTTAAAAAAATAAAAAATTGTATGACGTCTATATCTAAACACTGCTAGTGGGATGAAATAGTTAGACATTCCTAGATGACAATAATTAAGAATGTCGGATGGTAATAATTTATCCACAGAAATCACGGAAATTAGGTCTAGAAATAGGTAGAGGCTAATTTGGTGCAGATTGTCAGGTATTCTAATGGATTTTAATACGCATCATATGAATGTTATCATAAACTGCTAAATTAGTTTTCAGTGGCAAGTTTTTGAAAAAATGTATTCTGTATTAGTTTGCCATGATAAAGCTGATCCAATATACTGTTAGCTACTCCTGCATTAGTCACAGTCTTGACCAGTGTGTTGTTTTGCTGAACAATGTGGAAAATGTGTTGTTTGCACGGCGGTTCTAACACTGTAATTCTAACATTCTAAATCTTCCATGATTCCTCGTGCCTCTGTCCTCACCTCCTTCTGTGATATTTTGAGAAGGAGGTGAGTAGAGAGGACACAAGGAGTCACAGGCACGATACAGGACACGATTCACAGTGTGTTGTCTGAGCTGTGGTTCTAACAGTCTGCTCCTCCTGTCCTGCCAGGTGACTCACTGCACTCCATCTCCACAGTGCACAAGCCATCCCAACCCTTGTCCTGGCCACTGAGGACCAGGTGTAGCACCGTGGGGGTCCGGCCTCGGCTGAAACCAGGGATGGGAATGGGGACAGGGGGATCAGGGAATGAGAACACTGTGACTGCAGCCAAATATCCCAGGATAAGGTAAGATACCCTGCTAGGTGACCAACTGGCTACAACCTGCCACAGGACAGTACTCAGTTGATAAATGTATCTCTCACTTCACACTTCTTTTATGCAGCCAAAGAGCCCAGGATCAGGTTAGGGCCCTGCATAGCCTGGCTGTTATTATAGAATCTCAATGGACACAGGCATGTCCTCATGTTGACTGTTACTGCTTACTGTATCTTTCAATTCACTGGGTTGTGTTCAGATAAAAAAAAAACGAAGCATACATTGTGTACATTCTGTAACCCCAGTTCATGCAATGGCCGATGTTTGATCACACAGATTTGTGATTTCATCATCATTCCCTGTCCTTGAGCCGGATAGGTACACAATGTTTGATCTACATTTAGATTTTGTACGCTGGGTCTTTATCACATTAAAACATCCCACTTGATCCTCTTTGATACATGAGCAAAATGCTGTGTTTTGTATCGGTGGTATAAAAGCTGGGAGTAATGAAATTCAATGCTTTGGCATCCGTTCTACCGCAGAAAAACACACACACACACACACACACACACACACACACACACACACACACACACACACACACACACACACACACACACACACACACACACACACACACAGACACAGACACAGACACAGACACAGACACAGACACACACACACAGACACACACACACACACACAGACACACACACACACACACACACACACACACACACACACACACACACACACACACACACACACACACACACACACACACACACACACACACACACAAGCCCAGGCTCAGGTAGCCATAGCAACAAGTCCACTCTGCTGCTCATTTGTTCTCAGAAACATATTGCAGTCAATGTCCTGTTATGGAAATCATGACCACTTTGCAAAAAGAACAGTCCTTTGCATCAGTGAAGAAGCAACAGTCTGCCGCAATGTATCAACCTACAAAGAGCAAAGCTACAATGCAGTGAAACTATAATGTAGAGTGAGCTGCAATACTACAGTAAGAAAAGAAAAAGCTTAGATATGTAATATTATAAACTGGGTGGGTCGAGCCCTGAATGCTGAAGACCGCATACCACGGGTATGACAAAACATTTATAATAGCAATAAGGCACCTCTGTGGTTTGTGATATATTGCCAATATATCACGGCTAAGGGCTTTGTCAAGGACAGCCCTTAGCCATGGTATATTGGCCATATACCACACCTCCTCTGGCCTTATTGCTCAAATATAACCTCTTAGCATACACTTTTTTCAAAAGCAACTACATTACAGTGAGTGCATACATTTTTTGTATGTGTAATCCTTGACAGAGTTGAACCCTCAACCTTGGCATTGCAATGCTCTACTTATTCACACAGGACATCTTGCTGCCAGGACCAGTACACCACATCACTGCAACATGACCCTGCCAAGCCGCACTGCTTCTTGACACTGCTCTCTTAACCCGGAAGCCAGCCGTACCAATGTGCCGGAGGAAACACTGTACAACTGGCGCTAGAGCACGATGGGCCAATTGTGCACCGCCTCATGGGTCTCCCAGTCAACACAGCCTGGGATCGAACCCAGGTCAAGCACTGCGATACAGTGCCTTAGACCTCTGTGCCACTTGGGAGGCCCATAGCGTACTACTTTTGATCAGAGCCTAATGGGCTCTGGTAAAAAATAGTGCACTATAACTGGAATAAGGACAGAGTGCCATTTGGGACACACCCAGTGTCAAGGCTGTCATGTCTCCTCCAGTTACAGCTCCATGCTAATGTCACCGTCCTTCTCCTCATTAGCAGGCTAATGATGTTATGTGGCCAGCTCAGGGAACTGACCGTCATAAATGTATGAACTAACTAGTCTAGCCCAAATCCGTATCGCCTCTTTTCATAGCAATAGAATTTGAATGAGGGAAAACAGAATGAGGGTCTGCACCAATGCTTGTAGTAAGAGTTAGCTGCTTATATTTGTCTTATTTCATGTACAAGTGTGTATTAATACACGTGTGAATTGGAAATGTGTTTTTCGCATATCCCAACTCACAGCTAGGGTTTACCATTATCAACGGCAACCCTGGAGCAATTAGAGGTCGAGTGCCTTTCTCAGGGGCACATTTTTCATGTTGTCAGCTCTGGGATTCAAACTAGCGACGTTTCGGTTACTGGCCTACCGCTCTAACCCTAAGCTACCTGCCGCCCTCGTGTATAAGAAAATAAATATCCCACATCTCTTTGCTTCTTATTGTAAACTAACTAGTGCACAACGTTATATATGTATTTTTTACTGTCATTTTACATTTCTTTACTTATCTATTGTTTACATAAAACATATTTTTTACTAAAACTGCACTGTTGGTTAGGGCTTGTAAGTAACCATTTCACTGTAAGGTCTGCAACTGTTGTATTTGGCACACGTGACAAATAAACTTTGATTTGATTTGATTTAAAAGAATGCAGACCATTTGATGAGGATTGTTCTATCTCTCTGAGATACCTGAAGTCGGAATTGATCAATCACATAATAGTTATCTTAAGCACCTAACTGCGAGCTGCCCAGTGACGCAAGCCTAACAGACGTGCTACATTAAATGCCTTCTATACATGCTTTGAGGCAAGCAACAATGAACCATGCATGAGAGCACCAGCTGTTCCGGACGACTGTGTGATCACACTCTCCATAGCCGATGTGAGTAAGACCTTTAAACAGGTCAACATTCACAGACGGATTACCAGGAACGGTACTCAGAGCATGTGCTGACCAACTGGCGGGTGTCTTCACTGACATTTTCAACCTTTCTCTGACCGAGTCTGTAATACCTAGCAGACCACCATAGTCCATGTGCCCAAGAATGCCTAAATGACTACCACCCAATAGCACTCACGTCTGTAGCCATGAAGTGCTTTGAAAGGTTAGTCATGGCTCACATCAACACCATCATCCCAGAAGCCCTAGACCCACTACAATTCGCATACCGCCCCAACAGATCCACAGATGACACAATGTCTATTGCAGTCCACACTGCCCTTTCCTACCTGGACAAAAGGAACACCTACGTGAGAATGCTGTTCGTTGACTACAGTTCAGAGTTCAACACCATAGTGCCCTCAAAGTTTATCACTAAGCTAAGGACCCTGGGACTAAACACTTCCCTCTGCAACTAGATCTTGGACTTCTTACAGGCTGCCTCCAGATGGTAAGGGTAGGCAACAACACCTCTGCAACACAAGGGCCCCTCAGGGCTTTGTGCCTAGTTCCCTTCTGTACTCCCTGTTCACTCACGACTGCGTAGCCACGCACGACTCCAACACCATCATTAAGTTTGCCGGTGACACAACGGTGGTAGGCCTGATCACCGACAATGATGAGACAACCTACAGGGAGGAGGTCAAACGAGCTGATCGTGGACTACAGGAAAAGGGGGGCCGAGCATACCCCCATTCACATCAGGGGGGGATGTAGTGGTGTGGGTCGAGATCTTCAAGTTACTTGGCGTCCAGATCACTAACAAACTATCATGGTCCAAACATACAAAGACAGTCGTGAAGAGGGCACGACAACACCTATTCCCCCTCAGGAGACTGGGGGTCCTTAGATCCTCAAAAAGTCATACAGCTGCACAATCCAGAGCAGGACGGGCCAACCCTCGGCTCCCGAGCCGCATGCGGCTCTTTGCCTGGTTTCATGCGGCTCTTACATTGATATCAACGTGTTTGCGTTTGTCAACAAACTGAAGCTGTTCAAGACGCATATTCAAAAGGGAGATTTAGCGTATTTTCCTGCTCTGCTAAAAGCCAGCGGGCAAGTCACTAGAGCTGCCCTGAATAAGCAAACAGCCAGATATGCAACACTGGTTGAAAACCTACACGAAAGCTTTGTGACCCGGTTTCGTGATCTACAACTGAAAAGGCCACAGATCACGTTCCTCATCGACCCTTTTAATGTGGAGAAGGACTGTTTGAAATCTCCGCTAGTCACAGATGAAGGTTGGAGATGATCGATTTTTGTGAGGAGGACCAACTGAATCCCAATGTCAAACGGGCTGCGCGGAAGATACTGTCAATGTTTGGTTCAACATATGTCTGCGAGTCTCTTTTTTCTACCCTGAAACATGTGAAATCAAAGCATCGATCTGTTCTGACTGACATACATGTAAAATAATTGCTTCGAGTGGCAACAACGGAATAAAAGCCAGATTTGAAGAGGATTGTTCAAGGCAAGGAATGCCAGAAGTCCCACTAAGCAAAATGAATAGTTTTATATTTTTATATTTTATATTTATTATAAATTATGTTTTTGTTAGTGGACTTGGTTGAACTGAGAGTTTGTGTGTGTGAAACATTGCACACAATGTTCATTGTTGAAAATGACTGGCCTGTGGTCTTAGTACTGTAGGTGTCCATTTCTGTCATTATCATGTTGGTGTGTGACATTTACAGTAAATCTGGCTGAACAGAGGTGTGTGTGTGAGAGAGAGAGGAAGGGATGGGGGATGTTCATGTGTCCCCGTATGTATGATGTGGCTCTTTGCAGTAACATAGTAAAAAATGTGGCTCTTAGTCTCTGACTGGTTGGCCACGCCTGATCTAGAGCCTCCTGACTGGTTCGATCAGCGCCTGGTATGGCAACTGCTCGACATCCGACCACAAGGCTTGACGGAGGGTAGTGAGGACGACCCAGTACATTGCTGAGGCGAAGCTTCCTGCCATCCAGGACCTCTATACCAGGCGGTGTCAGAAGAGAAAAATTGTCAAGGACTCCAGCCACCTTTGTCATAGACTGTTCTCTCTGCTACCACACGGCAAGCGATACCGGAGCGCCAGGTCTAGGTCCAAAAGGCTTCTTAACAGCTTCTACCCCCAAGCCATTATATGCTGAACAGTTAGTCAGATGGCTACCCAGACTATTTGCATTGACCACCTTTTTTACACTACTGCTACTCACTGTTTATTATCTATGCATAGTCACTTTACCCCTACCTACATGTACATATTACCTCAATTTACCTCAAGTTTATTAGAATTTTAATACATTTTTTTACCAAATATGTTCTTACTTACTTTAAAAAAATGGTTGGTTAAGGGCTTGTCAGTAAGCATTTCACGATAAGATCTAAACCATGTGATAAATACAATTTGTATTAGCTAAATAGGTCACCAACTGTCTGTGTTGACAGGAGGTGTTGCTGCTCAGTGCTGACTCGTCATGTCCATCTTGTAGCTATCTAATACCTTAGTTAATATGCTGATGATAATTCCTGTGGAATCCACAGGGAATGTGAACGCATATCATGTATCAAGTCATAACATTTTGTCCCCACTTTGTGAAGCATAATGAAGACTTTGTTAGTGAATGCAGGAGATGAAGGAAATGCAGACAGTGTGCATGTTTTAATGAATCTGCAGGGGATTCTGTTTTATTTCACGTCTCTCCAGTTTTCCCCTTACAATGCTGCTGTGATGAGTACCATCAGCTTTTACGTAGAGCCCATGTACTGTAGACATCATTCTGGAAAGTTCCCTCTGAGACGCATTTCATGGTTCCCAAATGGCACCCTGTTCCTTACATACAGTATTCAACTACTTTTGACCAAAACCTTATGGGTCCTCGTCAAAAAATGTGCACTATTATTGGGAATAGGGTGCCATTTGGGACGCACACACTAAATAACTAACGAGCCAGAAGAGAACATACACTACACAACCAAAAGTATGTGGACACCTGCTCGTCTAACGTCTCATTCCAAAATCATGGGCATTAGTATGAAAATGGTCCCCCCTTTGCTGCTATAACAGCCCCCACTCTTCTTAGAAGGCTTTGCACTAGATGTTAGAACATTGCTTCGGGGACTTGCTTCCATTCAGCCACAAGAGCATTAGTGAGGTCTGGCACTGATGTTGGGCGATTAGGCCTGGCTCACAGTCAGAGTTCCAATTCATCCCAAAGGTGTTCGATGTGATTGAGGTCAGGGCTCTGTGCAGGACAGTCAAGTTCTTCCACACTAATCTCAACAAACCATTTCTTGATGGACCTCACATGCTGAAACAGGAAAGGGCCTTCCCAAAACTGTTGCAACGAAGTTGGAGGCACAGAATCGTCTGGCCCAAACCATGAAAAACTGCCCAGGCCATTATTCCTCCTCCACCAAAGTTTACAGTTGGCACTATGCATTCGGGCAGGTAGCGTTATCCTGGCATCCGCCAAACCCAGATTTGTCCGTCAGACTGCCAGATGATGAAGCTTGATTCATCACTCCAGCGAATGCGTTTCCACTGCTCCAGAGTCCAATGGCAGCAAGCTTTACAACACTCCAGTCGACGCTTGGCATTGCGCATTAGGATCCTAGGCTTGTGTGTGGCTGCTCAGCCATGGAAACCCATTTCATGAAGCTCCCGAACAGTTATTTTGCCGACGTTGCTTTCAGAGGCAGTTTGGGTGTTGCAACCGAGGACAGTGTCAGGTCCTGACCATAGGGAAGCCTCTGGCTTCTATATGGTTGTCTAGGTCAGGGCCTGACAGTAGTATTCTATCTAAGTCTATGTGGGTTTTGTGTGAGGTCCCCAATTAGAGACAGCTGCCTATCGTTGTCTCTAATTGGGGATCCTATTTAAGTCTGTTCATTCTTCACCAGCACTGTAGTCTGCTTGTGCTCTCACTTAAGGTACAGGTTCCTGTTATCACATTTTTTTATTTTTTTTGGTAAAGTTCGCCTTTTAATAAAGATGTCGAACTTAACCGTGACAGACAGATGATTTTTACACGCTTCAGCACTCGGCTCGTTCTGTGAACTTGTGCTCCTAGACGTTTCCACTTCACGATAACAGCACTTACAGTTGACCGGGGCAGCTCTAGCAGGGCAGAAATTTGACGAACTGACTTCTTGGAAAGGTGGCATCCTATGACGGTGCCATGTTGAAAGTCACTGAGCTCTTCAGTAAGGCCATTCTACTGCCAATGTTTGTCTATGGAGATTGCATGGCGTTGTGCTCGATTTTATACGCTTGTCAGCAATGGGTTTGGCTGAAATAGCCGAATCCACTAATTTGAAGGGGTATCCACATACATCTACATACCACATATATAATGTATATGCTAATATATTGAAACAAGGATAATGATCGGCCTAACCTTAACCCTTTCAGGGGATTTCCACTATCCCCGATAATTCGGATAGCCTCTCTAGCTTCGCCTTCATGTGGGTGCTTGTCAGCTAGCAAGCATGCTAGATAGTGCTAGCTATCAACAGCCGTACCAGTAGGGGCTGGAAGCTATAGTAAGCTTTGATTGGTAAATCATGCTGCGATATCGAGGAGTATTTGCATAAAGTTCAGCATTCCCCAATTTAGCCCTGTTCACGCTCTCTTGCCCATGCTCGCGTCTCTCATTATTCCTCTCACCCACATCGCTTCCTTCATTTAAATTTAATTGCTTCATCGCCAAAATCATGTTCAACGTGGATCAGTGGAACTCAACAGCTAGCATTATATCCACCCCCATATCTAAATCTGTTTTCTCTTGGGCTTTCTCTGTCCCTTGTGCTCATCCAAATTAAATGCCGACATATGAATCTAATTAAAGAGATAAGATTTTCACGTATTGCCTTATTCAGGATTTCCCTCCATGGTGAGAGCAGCATTTCACAGCAACATTTGTTTATGAGGTTAGAGACTTTCAATGGGCCTAGATGAGGCTCTGCTTGATGAGGCTCTGCCATATTATTTTCATCTGTCTGGTTAATTCAGATTTCTAACACAGAACGGCTAGGGGATAGATGTACTGAACTTCGCTGCCATGATACCAACTTTAATTGAGCAGTTATACTTTTTCTTTACAAGTTCTGAGCATATCACACTCTACGTAAGAAGATGGAAAGATCAATCACCTTGTATAATTCAAAACGACGTTGGAGATGAACATTGTCAAAGCATCATACTGTAGTGTAGGTACTTAAAAAACCTTTTAATTAAAAAAACGTTTGAAAACCATACGGCAACACAGTGATCTCTCTGCTATCCATCACCTTCCTGTTCTGAGAAGGATCGTTTTCCACAGGCACTGACATCAAGGCTGTGTGTCTGTCACTGCGTTACTGTATCCCAAAGCTTGATGACAAATGTAGAAGTCAAATCAGGTGAACTATTTCTCCATTCACTGCTATGGCAGGTATCTGTCATTGCATCGCAAAGAGGATTGAGAGAAGAGTTGATTAGGGTATATTTAAAGGGGCAATCTGCGGTTCAAAACAATAACAAAGCGAACACCCTGCCTGTGTTTTTGGTTAAAAACAGGGATGGGCTGGAGAAATGTAACAACTTTCTATTTCATGGACAGAGCTATGGATGCAAGGACTGACCATCAATAATATCAACATTATAGTTTTAACCATGTTTTGAGGCTATACAGTGTTTATTTACATTGTTTACAAACATGGATGAAAACTGTGTGTGTGTGTTTGCTCTGTATCAGATGCACACTGATAGCTACTGTATGTCTTTGTACAGGGGTTTGAAATGAATCATGGTGATGTGGCCTTGCGCAGCACTGTAAAATAACCTGTATAGGCTAACATACAGTACATATGGTACTTCGCACAGCTAATTTGTTATTCATAAAGAAGATATTCATGCTTTAGAATTATGGAAATTGAGTTTTAGTCTTACATAGGCATGTTCTTGATATGCAGTGTTCACATGGGATCTTGGAATGTGCTCAATTCATCATCAGGTCACTATGAGGGGTCAAGGAAGCCTGAGGGTACTACGGGTCTTAGATTGTAATTTGTCAGCATGTCATTCTTGGTACCAGATGGTCTACTCTGAAATTGGGGCTCCTTTGTTGAGGGACACAGGATGTCTGAGAGAGGACCAAGGGTCATATCTTGGAATGTGTTTTGTAAACATAATGTCAGTATCGCAGTCATCTAAGATTATCTGAGCTGGAGGTGTTTTTTTGTTAATGGTTGCCAGATGTTGGGACATCGTGTGTAACAGGCACCATATAAACCACCAGTCTTTGTTTCTCATTCTCATTGCAAATATGTAGCGCATGGTCATCTTGCTGTTTGAATCCGGTTCCGTCTAATTAAATACTTTGGATCAACTCTCTATATAACAGTTTATTTGTCTTCTTGCATCCTGACTTCTTTAATACCAGAGAAAAACAGTTCTCTACTGTAGAATTCCCCCAAACATAGAAGGGCAGAAAGACGTGGGAGGCATTTGTTATGCTGAATGGATGTAAATCTTATCTATTTGTTATACAGTTGTCCTTCAGGGCTTCAGGGAAGAAAGAAAGTTAGTGTCAAAGAATGAACAACTTCAAGCATTTATAAGCTCCCCTGCCTCGCGGCATCAGGTCCATTCTTCTCTGTTCTTTTTATTTTATTTTCTTTTACAGCAGTCAAGTCATCACCCTCAGTACTAAGAAGCCATTTGTGTAACAAGAAAATGTGTTACCACGGCAACCCCTCATCAATCACGCAACGCAGCAGGGAGCAAATATGAAGAATGATGTTTGATTGACTTGCTCATTGTGAGTGTTCTCGTGTACTATTATTCACGGTTTATGTTTTTGTTTTCCAATTATTGAAATAGCTCTGTATGAAAATCAGTTCAAACAGTCATTACATAATTTCTGATTACAAGACCAAGCACCAGGAAAACCACATGGCACCTGATCTAATGATGTCCAACTCCCCTCCAGCTCCCAATTATATATACACATACACACACCCAGTCTGGTGTCATTGTATCTCGGATTGCATAACAGCAGACGGTTACAGTCAATACGGATGGCTAGAGGAGGGATTCATTGTGATCCTATTAGGTACGTACCCCTAACTGCTGAACAAGCAACAACTGAAGGTGCTCACCCTGCTGTTGAGAACTTTCCTGCAATGCAGGACATTTAAAACTTGTAGTGTATTTGAGGTTTAAAAAGGCTTCTGAAGTGTGTATTTTCCACTATGAAATTTCAGACTTGATTTTCCCTTACGAAAAACGTATCAACCCCTGAAAAATATCCATTAATTATAATTTACATAATAATTCAAATGTCCTGTTGCTGCAGGATAATTTTCCAGCTATAGCAAAGTGGCTCAAATTAAGATCCTACATCTGTATGAATTTTGCTAATCTTTTGTCTCTTCTCTTCGCTATTGAAAACTATAGGCTACTCTGTGACTTAGCTATACTCTGAACTATTTTACATGCTCCCAATGCATTGTAAGTTCATCATACTGTAGTAAACTAGCTATATGTAAAGTGTTCCCCTATTATTTATTGGTTATTGTGTAATCTTGCACATGGTATAGGCTACTTCGTGTGCAAGATAATGTGTGTGACTCTATCATGAGAAGCTCTCTTTTACCACTCCTGTATAATTGAATAGAGGGAACGTGCTTCTGCTTGGCGTGCCATGCTAATTTGGAAACAATTAAGTTGTTCTGCGTGCTGCTCTCTGTTGTGATGTAATTATATGAAGGCAAGACAAGCAGACGTCAAGGCTATGATTAGGATTAATCTGTTCACAGAGAAGAGTACTGTGAAGGGTGCACCCTTGAAATAATTCTAGATAAAGGAGTGAAGTGCTGTTTTAATATAGTGAAATGGATTCTATTTATATTCTGCTTATATAATATACCTACTACTGTACACATCATTTTCTTTTCCAAAGGATATACTGTCTATACACATATTTATATTCTGGATTCTGACCCATGCGCACAGTAATATACCGTATCTACTCAGGATTGTTATTTCTTGATTTCTTGTTTTGAATTTTGAGATTATTTGTGTATTTGTATTGTATTTGCGAGATATTTTGCTACACTGTTGGAGCTGGTAACATAAGCATTTCACTGCACCTGCTATAACACTTGCAAATATGTGTACGCGACCAATAAACTGGGTTTTGATTCGATATTCGAATAAATTTCAGTGATATCTCTGATAGTTTCAGTGAGTATGTTTTGAGTGGGATCACAGCTGTAAGGTAGTACTGAGAACAGTAAGTGGACATTCCCCTTTTCTCTATTGGACCAATTTTTTTGTCCAGTTTCTGTCATTATTATGTTTGTAAAACCCTCTCTCTCACAACTGTAAGGTTATCTGTCCTGCGTCAGTTTTCTCCTTCTAGCTACACTATCTCTCCATTCTTATCTCCCCTCTCTTTCTATTATTCCTTCTTCCCTCTGTCCCACTAATCAGCCACGATGACTCTTTTGCTTCACAAACAATCATAATATTTTCATCAGAGCTCTCCTGCCCTCCTTCCTTCCTGCAGCGAGAGTGAGAGTGATGGTAGTGGAATGGGGGAGTGTAGCAGGCAGGATGCTACCACTGCTGTTTTATTTCATTACTACTGCACCTTGGCGATGGATAAAAGAACCAATGCAAGCACCAGGACGTCTGTCTATTGTATCTATTCTATAGCTGCCGATACACTGCTTCCCTGGCTGCCTCAGCTGTCTGTAGTGGCTAATGGTCTCTCTCAGTGAGGTGCCCCTGAACGTTTCTAGGTGGGCTTGATAATTATGTCTTAAGCAGCTGACGCTAATTGTACATCTCTAGCGTCTCTCAATGGAGTTGCCTGGACAAACGGAGTGGATGTGATGTGAGAGCCATAGAGGATACTGCTGCTACAGCTTCTGATGAGCATCTACTGTCCACATCACGTTACACTGGATGTGAGCAAATATAACTGAACTCCTCTTGGTGAGAAAGGAATATCTGCCTCTGCGAGGTGGTGCCGCTCGCTGCAGCCTAGCTCTGGTCTCTCTGCTCCGCTCCTCTCTGAGAGTGATCAGCGAGGTACGAGAGAGAGACGGAGAAAGAGAGAGGTAAAGAGAAGCGAGAAAGGTACTAAAGAGAGAAAAACAGAGAGAGAGAACTAGAGAGAGAGAGAGAGAGAGAGAGAACATATAGAAAAACAGAGAGAGAGAACCAGAGAGAGAGAGAACCAGAGAGAGGGAGAAACAGAGAGAGGGAGAAACAGAGAGAGGGAGAGAGAAACAGAGAGAGAGAGAAACAGAGAGAGAGAGAAACAGAGCGAGAGGTACTCTAGAGAGAGATTGAACCATCTGACAGTCAGACAGTGAATGTCAGTGTGTAGTGGAGAGTGGTTCCTTTCTGCCTGCCTGACAGTGTTGCAGTGTGTGAAGCAGCTGTCTCTCTCTCTGCTCTGATACACTAATAGGCCAATAAGCGCAGTAGTGCAGAAGCTGTAGAGAGGAGAGAAGAGACACAAGCCTCCCATGACCACAGCAAAGGGATGATGCTTTGAGGACCGGACTGAGAAGTGCTCTGAGGATTCAGGGATTCAGCCTGCAGAGTGCAGACAGACAGAGGGCTGCTGTGCTGTAGTCAATCGCTACACCTCTACAAGACATTCAGCATGGATATGGATGAACTGTGTACTTACACAGACGGCATGGACGACAGCACCCAAAAGTACCCTAAGACTGAACAGACGGAGAGAATGTGGATGCGGCTCAAGGGAATGTAAGTTTTTTTTCTCTCTCTCTCTTTCTTTCTCATCCTTCCTCTACTTTCATCCTCCTCTCGTGTGTTAGAGGGCCTGACCATGAGACACGATCAGTCAGGGTGGCAGAACGAGTGAGATGCTTTCAAGCTCTTGTTGCTTTCAGTGTTTATTGGTTATAAGAACTGATGCAGTGCTGTTTAACGGCAGCTCTGATGCGTTGCTGCGGTGTCGTTGTATTCCGTCACTATACTGTGTATCGAAACAGGTTTATTGGTTTTCTTATTATAGTGTGTAAATTACTACTGTAGGTTTGAGAGGATTGTTTACGTTATATGATTTCAGTGTATGTATGAGCATATGGGCACCCGAGTGGCGCAGTGGGCTAAGGCACTGCATCTCAGTGCTAGAGGCCTCACTGCAGACCCTGGTTTGATCCCCGGGCTGTATCACAACCGGCCGTGATCGGGAGTCCCATAGGGCGGCGCACAATTGGCTCAGCGTCGTCCAGGTTAGGGGAGGGCGGGGTAGGCCGTCATTATAAATAAGAATTTGTTCTTAACTGACTTGCCTAGTTAAATAAAAATAAAATAAATATGTATTGTCTGTAGGTACACTACATGACCAAAAGAATGTGGACACCTGCTCATTGAACATCTCATTCCAAAATCATGGGCATTAATATGGAGTTGGTCCCACCTTTGCTGCTATAACAGCCTCCACTCTCATGGGAAGGCTTTCCACTAGATGTTGGAACATTGCTGCGGGGACTTGCTTCCTTTCAGCCACAAGAGCATTAGTGAGGTCGGGCACTGATGTTGGGCGATTAGGCCTGGCTCACAGTCGGCATTCCAATTCATCCTAAAGGTGTTCGATGGGGTTGAGGTCAGGGCTCGGTGCAGGACAGTCAAGTTCTTTCACACTGATCTCAACAAACCATTTCTGTATGGAAATGGATCTCGCTTTGTGCACAGGGGCATTGTCATGCTGAAACAGGAAAGGGCCTTCCCCAAACTGTTGCCACAAAGTTGGAAGCACAGAATTGTCTAGAACGTCATTGTATAACGTAGCATTAAGATTTCCCTTCACTGGAACTAAGAGGCCTAGCCCGAACCATGAAAAAACTGCCCCAGACCATTATTCCTCCTCCACCAAACTTTACAGTTGGCATTATGCATTTGGGCAGGTAGCGTTCTCCTGGCATCCACCAAACCCAGATTTGTCCGTCGGACTGCCAGATGGTGAAGTGTGATTCATCACTCCAGAGAACGTTTTTCCACTGCTCCAGAGTCCATTGGCGGCAAGCTTTACACCACTCTAGCTGACGCTTGGCATTGCACATGGTGACCTTAGGCTTGTGTGCGGCTGCTCGGCCATGGAAAACACTTTCATGAAGCTCCCGACGAACAGTTATTGTGCTGACATTGCTTCTAGAGGCAGTTTGGAACTCGGAAGTGAGTGTTGCAACTGAGAACAAACCATTTTTATGCATAAGCTTGTGTGGCCTACCACTTCGCGGCTGAGCCGTTTTAACTAGGCAAGTCAGTTAAGAACAAATTCTTATTTACAATGACGGCCTACCCCGGCCAAACTCGGACGACGCTGGGCCAATTTTGCGCCGCCCTATGGGACTCCCTAGACGTTTCCACTTCACAATAACAGCACTTACACTTGACCGGGTGTCACGCGTCGGGATGGTGAGAGACCAAGGCGCAGCGCAATCATAGTTCAACATTATTTATTGAATTATAAATAATCTGAACGAACCAAACAAACTAACAAACACGATCTACAAATGTAACGTACAAAATGAAACGTGTTTTTACAAACAAAACGTAGCACACTTACTTGACCGGTGACTTTTGAAATACACATATATACAATGACCCACAGCCCCGGTGTGAAAACATACAAACATATGTAGGATCCCTAATTAGAGACAATGCACTGCAGCTGCCTCTAATTAGGGATCCCACACAAACCACCACCAGACCCAGAAATGATAGACCTGTCAGACTCTGACCATGGCTACATTGAGAAGCAATAGGCTTCTCTATGGCCAGAGCCTGACACCGGGGCAGCTCTAGCAGGGCAAAAAGTTGACAAATTGACTTGTTGGAAAGGTGGCATCCTATGACGGTGCCACGTTTAAAGTCACTGAGCTCTTCAGTAAGGCCATTCTAAGCCAATATATTGCATGGCTGTGTGCTCAATTTATACACATATCAGCACTGGGTGTGGCTGAAATAACCGAATCCACTATTTTGAAGGTGTGTCAATGTATATACAGTGGGGAGAACAAGTATTTGATACACTGCCGATTTTGAAGGTTTTCCTACTTACAAAGCATGTAGAGGTCTGTAATTTTTATCATAGGTACACTTCAACTGTGACAGACGGAATCTAAAACAAAAATCCAGAAAATCACATTGTATGATTTTTAAATAATTAATTAGCATTTTATTGCATGACATAAGTATTTGATCACCTACCAACCAGTAAGAATTCCGGCTCTCACAGACCTGTTAGTTTTTCTTTAAGAAGCCCTCCTGTTCTCCACTCATTGCTTGTATTAACTGCACCTGTTTGAACTCGTTACCTGTATAAAAGACACCTGTCCACACACTCAATCAAACAGACTCCAACCTCTCCACAATGGCCAAGACCAGAGAGCTGTGTAAGGACATCAGGGATAAAATTGTAGACCTGCACAAGGCTGGGATGGGCTACAGGACAATAGGCAAGCAGCTTGGTGAGAAGGCAACAACTGTTGGCGCAATTATTAGAAAATGGAAGAAGTTCAACATGACGGTCAATCTCCCTCGGTCTGGGGCACCATGCAAGATCTCATCTCGTGGGGCATCAATGATCATGAGGAAGGTGAGGGATCAGCCCAGAACTACACAGCAGGACCTGGTCAATGACCTGAAGAGAGCTGGGACTACAGTCTCAAAGAAAACCATTAGTAACACACTACGCCGTCATGGATTAAAATCCTGCAGCGCACGCATGGTCCCCCTGCTCAAGCCAGCGCATGTCCAGGCCCGTCTGAAGTTTGCCAATGACCATCTGGATGATCCAGAGGAGGAATGGGAGAAGGTCATGTGGTCTGATGAGACAGAAATAGAGCTTTTTGGTCTAAACTC
This sequence comes from Thymallus thymallus, assembly GCA_023634145.1. Lineage (NCBI taxonomy): Eukaryota > Metazoa > Chordata > Actinopteri > Salmoniformes > Salmonidae > Thymallus > Thymallus thymallus. The sequence continues at coordinate 15,260,376 of CM042408.1, forward strand.
CACTCGCCGTGTTTGGAGGAAGAAGAAGGATGAGTACAACCCCAAGAACACCATCCCAACCGTGAAGCATGGAGGTGGAAACATCATTCTTTGCAGATGCTTTTCTGCAAAGGGGACAGGATGACTGCACCGTATTGAGGGGAGGATGGATGGGGCCATGTATCGCGAGATCTTGGCCAACAACCTCCTTCCCTCAGTAAGAGCATTGAAGATGGGTCGTGGCTGGGTCTTCCAGCATGACAACGACCCGAAACACACAGCCAGGGCAACTAAGGAGTGGCTGCGTAAGAAGCATCTCAAGGTCCTGGAGTGGCCTAGCCAGTCTCCAGACCTGAACCCAATAGAAAATCTTTGGAGGGAGCTGAAAGTCCGTATTGCCCAGCGACAGCCCCGGAACCTGAAGGATCTGTATGGAGGAGTGGGCCAAAATCCCTGCTGCAGTGTGTGCAAACCTGGTCAAGAACTACAGGAAACGTATGATCTCTGTAATTGCAAACAAAGGTTTCTGTACCAAATATTAAGTTCTGCTTTTCTGATGTATCAAATACTTATGTCATGCAATAAAAAGCAAATTAATTACTTAAAAATCATACAATGTGATTTTCTGGATTTTTGTTTTAGATTCCGTCACTCACAGTTGAAGAGTACCTATGATACAAATTACAGACTTCTACATGCTTTGTAAGTGGGAAAACCTGCAAAATCGGCAGTGTATCAAATACTTGTTCTCCCCACTGTATAGTGTATGTACTTAGCGTATGTGCGTATGTGTAAGCAGATGGATAAGTAGGTATAATATGTGTTCTTCAGCAGTTCTATTTTTACCTTATAATCAATATGTTACCACATAAAATTGATTAAGCTAAATGCAGCTGGCACGATGATTACACTAATACGCAATTGCATAATATATCATTTTCACAGCTTACAACAAATTAACGGTTCAATTATATAGCTGTTAAACGTGTTTCAGTAGTAGCAAGCTGTTTATCACTGAAGATTGTCTAAACTCATGTATTCAATAGTTCATTATAATGTGCACTCTCACTCTACACATGTTTGTGCCCACACACACAATCCACCGCTGAAATCCCTGATCACATAGTCCTCAGTCACACACTGTCCCCTGAGCATCTCCTCTCCACACACACACACACACACACACACACACACACACACACACACACACACACACACACACACACACACACACACACTGCTCCTCTCCACACCCTAAGTGTGAGACGTATTCTCTGAATACCTGTGGCTCGCTGGTGTAAGAGACAGACAGTTGTTGCTATGGAGCAGAGCAGAGCAGAGGAGAGGAGAGGAGAGGAGAGGAGAGGAGAGGAGAGGAGAGGAGAGGAGAGGAGAGGAGAGGAGAGGAGAGGAGAGGAGAGGAGAGGAGAGGAGAGGAGAGGAGAGGGTAACATCAGTTAGAATAGAGTAGAGCAGATACTTGTCCGTCCTCTTTAGGCGGGTTGATCTATGTCAACACAGCTGTGGTAAATGGGGATCGCTGGCTTGCTGGCTGATTGACTGACTGACGGACTGGCTGGCTGATCTCAGAGATTAAAAGCCCTGCTCCAGCATTCTAATCACCTCAGCTCACAAAGAGCACACACACACACACACACACACACACACACACACACACACACACACACACACACACACACACACAGACTCATTGTATAGTCAGGCCTCTCCACTGAGCACTTCTCCCCTCCCTGTAATGACATGGTGTCACACGGAGTCACATGTCAATGTATCAGTCCAGGGGAAATGTATTTACAAAATGATTGAGCTAAATTGGAGTGATTTAGCTCTTATCTCTCTGTCTCTTGTCTTAATGCTTTAAAGTAGAATTTCAAGCCCTTTTTATAAAAATAAGAAGACAACATTTTGCGTGATGCGTAATTTACTGCTCTTGAAATGATTGCTGTGAGTGTGATAATTCCAGTGATTCTTTTGCAACATTCCACCTCTTCGCTGGATCTTCACACCAGATTAAACACCCTGGTGAAGAAGTGTGTGTGTGTGTGTGTGTGTGTGTGTTTGTGAGTGTTTGAGTCCTCCCCTACCCTACAGATAGAAGGAGATGACTGACTGGAGAGGAAAAAGAAAACAGAAATGTTCATAACTAATCTGAATCCCCTAGACCAGACTGCTCCAGAGAAGAAACACACTCATTCATTATTTCTGAGTGTGTCTCAAATGGCACCCTAATCCCTATATAGTGCACTACTTTTGACCAGGACCAATAGGGGGGGGTTCTGTTCAAAAGTAGTGCACTATATAGGGAATAGGGTGCTATTTGGGACACAGCTCAGAGCGATGATGTACCTTGTATGGCCTACTAATCTAATGTGCACTCCTCATCTTGTTTTTCAGGCAGAAGTACAAAAACACGTCTCAAAGGTACGTCCCATGGTGTCTGTCAGTCTACAGTCTTTCTCTGCTTTATCAAACATGCCCACATGCTCTATAATGATGCCACATCTTCTTATCTTATGTATTAGTTTATTTGGATCTGTATCCCCATTAGCTTTTTGCAGAGGCAGCAGCTACTCTTCCTGGGATCCACAAAAAACACACAACATGACAAGTAACAAAACACTGATACACTGATAGACAAGGACAGTAGATACAATGATATAGACACAATGCACACAGTCATTAGCCTAAATATTCATAACGCAAAACATTGTTAGGCTATGTGTTGCCTTAGATCAATCTTTACACAAACAATCTGTTAGCACAAGTACTAGCAGATTTCCATAAAGGCTGCTAGCTAAATTTGCTAATGAGCGCAAATGAAAATAAACTAATTGCAAAGACAAGCAATCCAGCTCATAAAGTTATACGTATACAGGTAGAAGCTACCAAATGTCATTTTTTGGTGAGTTTGGACATTTACTAGCGAATGTGAATGAGAGACATTGTGCACATTTTTATGCATGCTTGTTTGAAGGAAGAACAGTACTTGCTCGGAGCAGCATGTGTACACACTGTGTCTGTGGGGAGTCTGGAGTCGTTAGGGCAACGAGCCTGTCTGCTCTGAGAAGAGAAGAGAGGGGAGGAGCAGACTTAGGGGTAGAGAACGGAGAGGAGGAAAAATACAAGGAAATCAAGATAGCAGTGGCAGTTGTACAGACAACTCATCCAAAATGCTTCTCAAACACTGCATAAAGAGAAACACTATATGATGCCCTGTTTCCTTAATTCAGCCACTTACTTAGCTAACTAGCAAGTTAAACCACATACACAGCTCCCACTTTCTCCTGTTGTGCTATTTACGAACAAACACGTGACTGGCTCAACTGTTCTGGGGAACTATGGTAAGCTTCATAATGTGACAGGTGAAATGAAGAACGCAACCAGCTTTATCTCCTAAAGTATTGCACAGGTTGACTGCAGGTATTTACTTAAAAAGTAGCTACAAATATTCACAAATGTATTGAAAAACAAAAAAAAATGGTTTCAATAGTATACAGTGCATTCATAAAGTGGTCAGACTCCTTTACCTTTTCCACATTTTGTTACGTTACAGCCTTATTCTGAAATTGATTAAATCGACTTTTTCATCAATCTACACACAATACCCCATAATGAAAAGCATAAAGACGTTTTTAGAAAGTTGCAAATGAATTAAATATATTAAACTGAAATATTACATTTACATAAGTATTCAGACCCTTTACTCAGTACTTTGTTGAAGCACCTTTGGCAGCGATTACAGCCACAAGTCTTCTTGGGTATGACGCTACAAGCTTGGCACACATTCCCATTCTTCTCTACAGATCTCAAGCTCTGTCAGGTTGGATGGGGAGCGTCACTGCACAGTTATTTTCAGGTCTCTTCAGAGATTTTCGATCTGGTTCAAGTCCGGGCTCTGGCTGTGCCACTCAAGGACATTCAGAGACTTGAAGCCACTCCTGCGTTGTCTTGGCTGTGTGCTTAGGGTCGTTGTCCGGTTGGAAGGTAAACCTTCTCCCCAGTCTGAGATCCTGAGCATTCTGGAGCAGGTTTTCATCAAGGATCTCTATGTACTCCATTAATCTTTTCCTCAATCCTGACTAGTCTCCCAGTCCTTGCTACTGAAAAATATCCCAAAGCTACCACCACCATGCTTCACCGTAGGGATGGTGCCAGGTTTCCCCCAGACGTGCCGCTTGGCATTCAGGCCAAAGAGTTCAATCTTGGTTTCATCAGACCAAAGAATCTTGTTCTTGGTCTTTCAGTGCCTTTTGGCAAACTCCAAGCAGGCTGTCATGTGCCTTTTACTGAGGAGTGGCTTATGTCTGGCCACTCTACCATAAATAACTGATTGGTGGAGTGATGGTTGTCCTTCTGGAAGGTTCTCCCATCTCCACAGAGGAACTTTGGAGCATTGTCAGAGTGGCCATCGGGTTCTTGGTCACCTTCCTGACCAAGGCTTTTCTCCCCGATTGCTCTTTTTGGCTGGGCGGCCAGCTCTAGAAAGAGTCTGGGTGGTTCCAAACTTCTTCCATTTAAGAATGATGGAGGCCACTGTGTTCTTTTTTTGGTACCCTTCCCCAGATCTGTGCCTCGAAGCTCTACGGACAACATGGCTTGGTTTTTGCTCTGACATGCACTGTCATCTGTTTGTGGACTCCAATCAAGTTGTACAAACATCTCAAGGAAACACCACCTGAGTTCAATTTCAAGTCTCATAGCAAAGGGTCTGAACACTTATGTAAATAAGGTATTTCGGTTTTCTTATTTTTACTACATTTGCCAAAATGTCTAAAAACCTGTTTTCGCTTTGTCATTATGACTGCCGGCCCGCAGCCCAAATCTCAACTTACTGTTGAAAGTTAGAATAGTACACTCTTAGAAAAAAAGGGTTCTTCAGCTGTCCCCATAGGAGAACACTTTGAAGAACCCTTTTTGGTTCCAGGCAGAATGATTTCGGGTTCAATGTAGAACCCTCTGTGTAAAGAGTTCTACTTGGAACTGAAAAAGGTTCTGCCTGGAACCAAAAAGGTTCTGCCTGGAACCAAAATGGGGTTTTCAAAGGGTTCTCCTATGGGGACAGCCGACAAACCCTTTTAGGTTATAGATAGCACCTTTAAGTCCCATGGGAAAGAACACATCCCTCCATTGCAGGAAATGAACTCTAAAACTAAAATCTTTCACTCTGCTGTCAAAAGGAGGGCCACTAAATTGTGGTGGGGGTTGGGGTGTATGGATGTGGGCATGTGTGTGTATGGATGTGTATACGCAGACCTGCAAGCCACTACGGCCCCTCATGATGAGTTCAGATTTTTTGTGGCCCCACCCCCATCAAATTTGCCTATCCCTGATCGACAGGATAAAACATGTGAGGCGCTTGTTGAAGCTATACTGTACGTGCAGAGACGGATTATGACTTGCTAGGGCCCTTATTTTACCGCTAGAATCAGCATTTTTGGCTGCCCGTCTTTATGAATGCCGGTTGACATTGCAAATTAAATCGTTAACGCTATTACTGAAGTAGATATTGAGAGTTGACGGATGGATACATTATTTGCACAGGCATTTTGAGTTTTTGGGGGGAGGAGGGATTACAGAAGCACTCCATCCGACAGTTGGACTACCATGTTAATAACATGTGTGAGAAATATATTTATGTCCGGGGGCTTCGGGCTATGCTAGACAGAAACTGGTTATAGTTCGTGCATTTTGTCTTATTGAATAGGCTACTTTAATAACAGATGTAGCCTACAGTCAATGAAATTAAAGCACCAGTTTGGTGCTTGGTAAAGGGGCTACAAAGTTGGTGACAGCATTTCAGAAGGGGTAACCTACATACATGACTTTAAAAAGTTTAGGAACACCATAGACATGGCTACTACATTAACGTTTCGCCGACAGGTGACATGCGATCTATAACTATTTGGATTCTCTGAATGATTTATACCAGCAGGTGTCCCTAGTGTACACAAGGCCTGGAGTAACAAATCTTTTCTCGAAGCAATTGGCTGGTAAGCCTCATCATTTCAACGAGGCCTCGTTTTAACATCACTATACTCATAGTTTCAGAACTTGCTCACAATTATGAAACAAAAACAATTAGGTCTATGCTAAGCACACAACAATATCATCACCTGCAAAATCATAATAAATGCTAGGGATCTGGTCCCAGTCTTACCTTATATGTTTTTTTTTCTTGACTTGTTTTGGAAGAGAAAAGTTTGCACGCAAAACAGAATACCTGTCCTGTCGATGGGGAGTACAATAGCCACTCTCTTGATACTGTTTGTCCATTCGGTAAACGACTATGGAGTAAATCATTAGTTAGCAAGAGACTCTTGCCACCCAAACCACTATCCCTCACTGAGGCGGGATATTTTGGTCTTCTATTGTGAAAAGCGGCTGCTCCTCTCCCTGTAAGAATGCTCTTCACAGAATCCTTCTTTATATTTCCCCACAACGCAGGGTCAGTAACTGTGTCCCAAATAAAGTTGTGATCCTCTTCCAGATGCTGAGACTCCGCTTGCATGGCAGCGTAGGGCAATCCGATGGCGATGCCAGGCTGCAACTGCTAATGCTAGCATGACTAGTGCTCGCCTCCATATCCTCACTAAGAGTAACATTTGTGTTATTTTTATCCTCTGTAGTTTAAAAAAAACTAGTAATAGCTGGTATCTTTTTTAATAATGCTGTCTCTCTTTCATCTTTATCTTTTTTAATTTTGCGTTTCATCGAACCACTCAGTTTACGATCCATTTTAGCTAGCTAGGTCGTCTACTACAGTTAGATTTTCGATTTGACTTTGCTTTCTCCAGTATGACCTTTAAAACATCGGGCAGTGTGCATTTTGATTGGTCACTTCATAAACATAGTTACTAAACTAACCAATTATATTATATAGGGAAAATAAAAAAAAGGCTTAATAAAATCAAAGTGAGTTTTGCCGCAATGGGCCCGGCCCCTCTGTGATTTTGGGCCCTGGGCACGTGCCCGGTAGGCCCGTGCTGTAATCCGTCTCTGTGTACGTGGGTTTTGTTGCATCCCTTTCATAGTGTATGGATGAACTCTTGTGGGGTCAGTGGCTCTCACACACACACACACACACATACACAAACACACAGGGAGTCACGCACACGCAGGCACACACACATTCACACACACTGCATTATGCAGTCTACTTTTGAAAGCTTGCATTTATGCAAAACGCTCACAGAGACGTGCTCTTCCACAATGGCCCTTGTTGGAAAGATTCAAGCCCTCAGCACGACTCTGTCTGTCTGTCTGTCTGTCTGTCTGTCTGTCTGTCTGTCTGTCTGTGACATGCAAGGGTGGGTGTGGATTGTGAAGTGTGTAGAAGTATAATGATACAGAACTCTGCATTAGTATTCAATGCAGTATGTAGAGCCAGTTGCAACTGCAAAGATGTTGTTATACTGTATTCAACAGAACTGTAGCAATGTGGTTAGAGGTTACATCGTCTCAGAAACCCAGAACAAAAATCTTGTGTAATTGCGTCAGATGCTTGATTAAGTCCTCGGGGGGAGATGTATGAGAAAAGATAATAACAAGACTAGCAAAGTCTCCACCGCTCTTCCACCGAATGGAAACTCTCAGACAAATCATTGGACAAAATGTCCTCTACCTTTCCGAAATTCTAAAGATGCGAACACCTATGAAATCGTAACTTGACAAAAAAATCTGTGCGCTGGAACAAAGTTCCCCGTTAGTCGACGCATCCCACAGTCTGTTGACAGACGCTGCGATACCATCCTATGTTATGTGAGTTTGTCCACAGGAGATTAGAGGTTACAATATTTGGCCAATGAGTCAGAGAGCATTCTGTTATTAAGCGAGTTGTTGTGAACTGTGTAGTTGCGCTGATCGCATGGAGTTATTGTCCATTCTCTGCTGGTTTAACACAGGGTTAATGTGGATGATGAACCAAATAATTCTTAGGAATCTTCATGAATAGATAATGTTAATGAATGGTTTTGATTGTAGCAATAGACTTTCAAACAGTTGAGTTATTTCAACTGACCCATAGAGTTATTTCTCCACTAGAGGTACCCATTGAACTATCGCACTAAATCCACTCAATGTAACAGCAACAGAGGATACCATACAGCAACAGGGGATGTTCAGTATGTTCAAAATGTCAGAAATGTAATTAATCAATTGCGAAATTCCCAACATTCTGGAGTGCTGTTCAGATTTAGCCTTGAGGATACCATAGCTAACATTAATTTACTAAATGTGTTTGTAGTTTAAGTGATTGGCCATATTTTTACTAAGCTCTATCTACTGTTAGAGTGTAATTGCTTTTGATCAGGCATCAGTGACATGAGCAGAGCAGGTATGAGACAAGCTGTGACTTTAATAGCCAACTGTCAGTCAAGCTGTCTCAGTAAAAGCATGAAGAGATGATGTATTCATAGGCCATGCAGCTTGTCTTCAGAGTGAGCAGAGGCCAGATGGGTCGCTCCACGAAAAGAGTGCCTTTTGCTTCCCTTTGATATTTTAAGTAGAGATTGTTCACACATATTGCATTTTAAATGCCTGTTGTATTAAATGAAGTGCCCTTTAATATAAACCACATAGAGATTTCAATAAATCTGATTTTTTTTATATGAATGAAGACTTGCTTAAGTGCCAAAATTCAACATTTGACACGTCCCCCCATCAACCTTGTGTAACTTTAGGAAGATTTTACCCCACTTAATTCCAAAATGTTTCCAAGTTTCACCATTATTGTAAAACCCTAGTTATGTTGTTGCTTTGACATTTCTAAGTCATTTCTAAAGATTATCTGTCCCTCATTTTAAAGTCAATCCTGTTACGTGAACTGAACTGAATTTTTAAATATTTAAATAAAAATAAACATTGAACATCTAATAGTCAAAAAACATAGAGTAAAAGCAGGTGAGCTGGTTATACTCCTTTTAACAATTTTCTAGTGTTTTGTGTTGGAAAACTAACACGTCAACACAGTTACCCATAGATAGACAGGCTAGAACTTTTTTAACGTTCAAATGTTTTTGTGAAGCTTGCATTCAAGTGACACTCCCTGTTGCACACAACAAGCTTCCATTTCGTCACAAGGGGAATTATGGCTGATGTAGTCCTTTCCTGCAGTCCCTTTTCAGTCAAGCTGTCTCAGTAAAAACATGAAGAGATGATGTATTCATATTACTTGAAGCTTGTCTACAGATTGTGCAGAGGATAGGGTAGGTGGCTTTAAACTACTTAGCATTTTAGTATCCCTGTCTTTGACTCCTCTCATCTCCATCTATACCTATTGTGTGTGTGCACGCACAGTATATACAGCGGGTGAAATAAGTAATGAACACGTCACCATTTTTCTCAGTAAATATATTTCCAAAGGTGCTATTGACATGAACTTTTCACCAGATGTTGGTAACAACCCAAGTAATCCATACAAACCAAAACAAATAAGTTCAGAAATTAAGTTATGTGTAATAATGTGAAATGACACAGGAAAAAAGTATTGAACACATGAAGAAAGGGAGGTGCAAAAAGGCATGGAAAGCCAAGACAACAGCTGAAAACTATCAGTAATTAAAAAGCAATCCAGCCCCCTGTCAGTGCAAATTAATATCAGCTGGTTCAGTCCCAACTGATGGCCTACAAAAAGGTCTCATTGTCACACAAGACACATCTCATGATGGGTAAAAGCAAAGAGCTGTCTCAAGACCTTCGCAACCTAATTGTTGCAAAACATAATGATGGCATTGGTTATAGGCGCATTTCTAAGCTTCTGAATGTTCCAGTGAGCACTGTTTGGGCCATAATACGGAAGTGGAAAGACAATCATTTAACCATAAATTTGCCTCGACCAGGTACTCCTCGCAAGATTTCTGACAGTGGAGTGAAAATAATAATCAGAAGAGTTGTCCAAGAGCCAAGGACCAATTGTGGAGAGCTTCAAAAAGACCTGCAATTAGCAGGTACTGTTGTCTCAAAGAAAACAGTAAGTAATGCACTCCACCGCCATGGCCTGTATGCACGCTCACCACGCAAGACTCCATTGCTGAAAAAAAAAGCATGTTGAAGCTCGTTTAAAGTTTGCTGCACAACACTTGGAAAAGCCAGTGAAATACTGGGAGAATATGGTGTGGTCAGATGAGAGCAAAATTGAACTGTTTGGATGTCATAATACACACCATGTTTGGAGGAGAAATGGCACTGCACATCACCCTAAAAACACCATACCAACAGTGAAGTTTGGAGGTGGGAACATCATGGTGTGGGGCTGCTTTTCAGCAAAAGGTACTGGCAAACTTCACATAATTGAAGGAAGGAAGGATGAATGGGCAAATTTACCGAGACATTCTTGACAAAAATCTGCTGCCATCTACCAGGATAATGAAGATGAAACGAGGGTGGACATTTCAGCAAGACAATGATCCCAAACACACAGCCAAGGAAACTCTCAATTGGTTTCAAAGAAAGAAAATAAAGCTGCTAGAATGGCCCAGCCAATCACCTGACTTAAATCCCATTGAAAATCTATGGAAAGAACTGAAGATCAAGATTCATAGAAGAGGCCCACGGAACCTTCAAGATTTGAAGACTGTTTGTGTGGAAGAATGGGCCAAAATCACACCAGAGCAATGCATGCGACTAGTTTCTCCATACAGGAGGCGTCTTGAAGCTGTCATTACCAACAAAGGCTTTTGTACAAAGTATTAAATAAATATCAGTAAGTGTGTTCAATACTTTGTCCCTGTGTCATTTCACATTATTACACATAACTTAATTTCTGAACGTATTTGTTTTGGTTTCTTTGTTTTGGTTTCTTGTATGTATGGATTACTTGGGTTGTTACCAACATCTGGTGAAAATTTCATGTCAATAGCACCTTTGGAAATATATGTACTGAGAAAAATGGTGATGTGTTCAATACTTATTTCACCCGCTGTATGCTCAGTAGGTATGTCTCTGTGTGCACTCCTCTATTCTAAACCCTATGTTGTGTGTTTGTGTGTGTGTGTGTGTACTTGATTATACTGTGACTCCAATCCAGCTTTAACCTTCTATTGTGCACATTATGTAAAGTATGTTCAATAAGTCTATGTCCCTGACCCAGCAGCAGCAAATTGGTTAGTTGATTCACTGTGCTGTGGTGTTTCCTGGCAACCAGCTGTTCTCTCCTTTCTATTTTTCCCCCTTTTCATACTCTCCATTGATAGGCAGCTGTTAATGGGCAGCCAATCATTGTGAAGTGTAGCCATTCTATTAAGGAATGTGGCCTTAATAGTAACAATGGAAGTTACTGCAGATGTCGATCTCAATGGTTTTTTAAAACTAAAATGTTGAATTTGTTTCTGATAGAGGGCATGTCTTTGAACAACTTGGCATCTGCTCAAACTCTATACTAGTGTTGGGCGACATTCAGATTTCCATACCTTCATACCGTCTCTGTGCCATCCCGGGGTATACAGCATTACCTTTTTTTTTTACGTAAAAAAGTCCAAAAAACACCACTTACCAGAATGCTAACTAAATGCTAACAAGTACTAAAGAATCCTTATAGCGGATGCTAGGTAAATGCGAACGAGTGCATGCAAACATTTACAAGCTAGACAGACAACCCAGCTCATGCAAGTATCTTAAAACGCAGTTTGCAGCATGCACAAAACAAAAACTATACAGCAGTGATCTTAATCCAGGAGGGAATTGTCTATGCTGTTAGCAAAACCCAGCTGGACATAATTTATTTGTCACACCTTACATAGTTAATTTAATAGTTATAAGATATATAACTGGCAAATTTCATACAATGTAACTTGATCACCTCACAAGTTGCGTGCTCGTCCCTCCCTTTCCTGTAGGTTATTATCCTGGCACCACACTGACAGGTCTCTGACCTCCTCCCTAGAGGCTGTCTCATCGTTGTCGGTTATCAGGCCTACCACTGTTGTGTCGTCAGAAAACTTAATGATGGTGTTGGAGTTGTGCTTGGCCATGCAGTCATAGGTGAACAGGGAGTACAGGAGTGGACTGAGCACGCACCCCTGAGGGGCCCCCGTGTTGAGGATCAGCGTGGCAGATGTGTTGTTACCTAACCTTACCACCTGGTGGCGGCCCGTCAGGAAGATCAGGATCCAGTTGCAGAGGGAGGTGTTTAGTCCTAGTGTCCTTAGCTTAGTGATGAGCTTTGAGGAAACTATGGCGTTGAACTCTGAGCTGTAGTCAATGCATAGGATTCTCACGTAGGTGTTGTCCAGGTGGGAAAGGGCAGTGTGGAGTGCAATAGAGATTGTTACATCTGTAGATCTGTTAGAGCGGTATGCAAATTGGAGTGGGTCTAGGGTTTCTGGGATAAGGATGTTGATGTGAGCCATGACCAGCCTTTCAAAGCACTTTATGGCTACAGACGTGATTGCTACAGGTCGGTAGTCATTTAGGCAGGTTATCTTGGTGTTCTTGGGCACAGGGATTATGGTGGTCTGCTTGAAACATGTTGGTATTACAGACTCGGGCAGGGACAGGTTGAAAATGTCAGTGAAGACACCTGCCAGTTGGTCAGCGCATGCTCGGAGTACACGTCCTGGTAATCCGTCTGTTGACTTGTTAAAAGGTCTTTCTCACATCGGCTAGAGAGCGTGATCACACGGTCGTCCGGAACAGCTGGTGCTCTCATGCATGCTTCAGTGTTGCTTGCATTGAAGCGCGCATAGAAGTCAGTTCGCGGCTGTGCTTCCTGTTGTAGTCCGTCGGAGCCGGTGTAGTAGGATACAATCCTAGTCCTGCATTGACGCTTTGCCTGTTTGATGGTTAGTTGGAGGGCATAGCGGGATTTCTTATAAGCGTCCGGGTTAAAGTCCAGCTCCTTGAAGCGGCAGCTCTACCCTTTAGCTCAGTGTGGATGTTGCCTATAGCTTCTGGTTGGGGTATGTACGTACGGTCACTGTGGGGATGACGTCATCGATGCACTTATTGATGAAGCCAGTGACTGATGTGGTATACTCCTCAATGCCATCGGAAGAATCCCGTAACATATTCCAGTCTGTGCCAGCAAAATAGTCCTGTAACTTATCATCTGCATCATCTGACCACTTCCGCATTGAGCTAGTCAATGGTACTTCCTACTTTAGTTTTTACTTGTAAGCAGGAATCAGGAGGATAGATTTATGGTCAGATTTGCCAAATGGAGGGTGAGTGAGAGCTTTGTACGCTTCTCTGTGTGTGGAGTAAAGGTGGTCTAGAGTTTATTTTCCTCTGCTTGCACATGTAACATGCTGGTAGAAATGAGATAAAACTGATTTAAGTTTCCCTGCATTAAAGTCCTAGGAGCGCCGCTTCTGGATGAGCATTTTGTTGTTTGCTTATGGCCTTATACAGCTCGTTGAGTGCGGTCTTAGTGCCATCATCGGTTTGTGGCGGTTAGAGCATTAGGCCAGTAACCGAAAGGTTGTTGGTTCAAATACCTGAGCTGACAAGGTGAAAAAGGGGTTGATGTGCCCTTAAGCAAGGTACTTAACCCTAATTTGCTCCAGGGGTGCTGTACTACTATACCTGACCCTGTAAAACAACACATTTCACTGCACCTATCCAGTGTATGTGACAATTGTTGGTGGGGGTGGGGGGTTCCGCTGCCTTTCTGCCTTTTTTTCCATGACACAGATTGAAATACGGTGAGAGCTAAATGCAGAGCTACAGAGTAGTGGACAGTTTCCTTTCACTCCTGTCAGGGCAACGAGAGGAACACCAGAGCAGCCAACATACCTGGGTTTAAAGACTATTTGAAATAATTTCAAATATTGTGTCTGTGCTTGATTGAGCTTGTCTGACTTAATGGACTAATACAATAGTCATAAAATAACAAACTGGCACTCCAGGCACCGTAGAGCAAATGCTTTTAGTATTTGAAATATTTTGAATAGTATTTGAATCCAGGTCTGGCAGAAAGTCAACAGACATAAAAGTAACCTGCTCTGCACTGACTGTGGGCTCTGGCCCCTGTCTGTCTGTCTGTCTGTCTGTCTGTCTGTCTGTCTGTCTGTCTGTCTGTCTGTCTGTCTGTCTGTCTGTCTGTCTGTCTGTCTGTCTGTCTGTCTGTCTGTCTGTCTGTCTGTCTGTCACAGGGAGGAAAGACATGACTAAAGATGTTGCACACAAACACACACACATACACACAGTTGGATTTAGGAATAATTCAGCTGTACTAGACAGATAGTTAGGAATAGGCCCAATGCACTTGTAGTAGAAACACAGTCAGTAATATATCACTAAGGTTCTTAGAAGCACGTGATCATTGGCTTGACATGCTTTTTATTACTTACTGGAGTGGATGTTATTGTACATTAGATTACATAATTTGATTGAAAGCTAATGACTGATTTGTGCCTCAGAGTCCTTAGTGTCTTGTAACAAATGAAACATAGCAAGCAGGCCAGCGTGCACACAAGATTTGGGTGACTCCTCACACATATGATAGTTATTTGGTTTAATGTAGCCGTCTCCTGCAGTTAATGACCAAAAGCTCCCTATTTGGCCTCATGGGTGGAATGTTCTTAATATTTTTCATAATTTCATTATAAAGATTGTTAAAAAAATATTTGAGCTGTTCTAGCTATAATATGGACTTGGTATTTTACCAAATAGGGCTATCTTCTGTTTGCCACCCTTATCTTGTCACAACAAAACTGATTGGCTCAAACACATTAAGAAGGAAAGAAATTCCACAAATTAACTTTTAACAAGGCACACCTGTTAATTGAAATGCATTCCAGGTGACTATCTCATGAAGCTGGTTTAGAGAATGGCAATAGTGTGCAAAGCTGTCATCAAGGAAAAGGGTGGCTACTTTGAAGAATAACACTTATTTGGTTACTACATGATTCCATATGTGTTATTTCACAGTTTTTATGTCTTCACTATTATTCTACAACATAGAAAACAGTAAAATATTCTGAGTAGGTGTGTCCAAACGTTTGACTGGTACTGTACATGTAGTACATAGAGTCTTCCTCTGACACCGCCTGGTATAGAGGTCCTGGTATAGCTTGGTGGTGATGCAACCAGTCAGGATGCATTATAATTTCATTATAAAGATTGTTAAAAAAAAGACAATCTGGTGTTTTTATGTAAAATAGTTTTGTCTTCTGTAATGTATATAAAGTGTAATATTGGGATGCAAACTCACAATGTAATACATTTCAACTCATTACATTTATTTGACATTAATTTGTTTCAAAGTAGATTTCAGACAACCAAGAATCACTCTGTGTGACCCTGATTTAGCCCACTGCAGTATAGGCCCTATATTACTTTTGTCATGCCTACTGTATGGTTGGACCCCAAGCCTCTTAGAATCATGTACAGTAGCTTATACTAACATCAGTGTCATCAGTGTCTCCAATAGATTCATGAACTGGACTATTCTACATGTTATTGTTACATGTTTCACTCATGATTCATGCACTTCACTAACAGGCACTTAGTTGTCATTCATTGCAGATCCGAATCAACATTTAATGTATTTTCTCTCTCTCTCTCTCTCTCTCTCTCTCTCTCTCTCTCTCTCTCTCTCTCTCTCTCTCTCTCTCTCTCTCTCTCTCTCTCTCTCTCTCTCTCTCTCACAACGTTAGATCATAGTTAAGGGCTTTCCTCTCTCTCTCTCTCTCTCTCTCTCTCTCTCTCTCTCTCACAACGTTAGATCATAGTTAAGGGCTTTCCTCTCTCTCTCTCACTCTCTCACTCTCTCACTCTCTCACTCTCTCACTCTCTCCACTTGCTGGATAGGGTCATTTCTATTTTTTCTAAAAATATAAAGAAAGCTTTAACTTGGGATTGATTTGGATCCTCAAACAAGCCAAAAAGGACATGTTTTGCACTTAAGAATGGGAGAATGGAAAAAGCATGGTAAAGCAATCCATAATGGCATCCAAATATAGCCGTGTATTCCATGCACCACAGCCAACACCAATATTGGGCTGGCTCAGGCCCAATGCTGACCAGTGACTGAGATTCAACTTGGTCCTAGATTCTACTTGGGTTGCTAACATCAGTAATAATAATAATGACAGAAAGTCATAATATATGCAATTTAGCAGATGTTTTTATCCAAAGTGACTTACAGTCATGCATGCATTCATTTTTATGTATGGGTGTCCCCAGCAGGAATTGTTGCAAGCGCCATGCTCTACCGACTGTGCTACTTTTGTTTACGTCCAGGCCTGAACATACCCAGTACCCAGGGTACACTATTGATTTGGCTATGACTGGTAGGGTACCCCCTATTTACAGCTACTCTAGTTGTTTGTTGGTTTGTCTTCTTCTGTTCATAAGATTAATTCTAAACTCTCAGATGAAACATATCTGAGCTAAGGCGAACCTTCAAGGTAAACCCTTTACAGTCATCATACTCTATCGTACTTTCAACTCTTTATGCTGTCTCTCCAAGCTGTATTGTATTTCACGTCTGTCACAGTGAACTAGATAAGAGTAGACATTGTTATAACAGCACAAATGTGTCTTCAACATATTATTGCTTAAACAGTGAACATTAATGGATAGTTTTCACTGCTTTCCGAACCTATTATGTTTAGCTTTTTAAGTTCAGAAGAGTTGCGCAAGTCATTGTGGTGCCAGTACATATTTTCCACTCCTTGATGTCAAGCACTGAAGTTTTTAGTTCCCTCCCGGACAACAGGCAGTTGTGCTGAAAGGCCCAAAGACCCAAAGCAACCTAACCCAATGCCATTTCAAAGGAACAATAGTCTCTCATGACAGACCGTTAACATATACAATCAAATAGCTAACTAGCTAGCTAGGGCATGCAATGTTTGATTCTGGGTTCCAAGATTATGTGAACCCTTGCATCTAGTTAAGTTTTGTCACGTGATATCGTGTCAGGTCAGGTAAAGCCTGGCTATAGCCTGGAATATTTTCTGTCTGTTACAGCTTGATATAACCTGCGATATTGTGTCAATTGTAGCGACTATTTGGCCTAGTAGAGTAGTACAGTATCTCTCTCTAACATCTGCCTTCTTTCTTTTAAAACAGCTTTCCTCTTCCCCCTGCTTCCATCAAGTGTTTCCTCATGCTGAATACTTGATTAGATCCAAGCTGACAGGAAAATGGCTTGGTAGTGCTTGATTAGATACTTGTTTGTTGTTATACGTTGAAAATATGTTGTTGATTGAGAATTTTCCCAAGTTATGCTATTTTCCGAGAAATAGAGTTATGGGATTGGGGGATTGAAACTGTAGCTGAAATTTAGGCATACTACACTAAAGTCTCCATTGAGAATTTGTTTTAAAGCTGACCCACTCATTAGAACACCTCGTTATGTATGGAAAATATAGTTGATTTACTGACTGATGAATTGTAGACAAAATACGTGTTGTTTACGGCCGAGTTATTTACAATTTGTAGTGTAAAGTTGATTCTCCTGAATGACGTGAATTGTTTGGCAAAATAATTTTGGTTTGGCAAGCTCATTTTAAATACAGTCCAAATAACATAATCAATCAGTATTTGAGTGACATAGACAAGTTGGGACTGTTCTTGTTGGACTGTTTCTTACTTTCATCCCAAAACCCACATTTCTGTGTGTGTGTGTGTGTGTGTGTGTGTGTGTGTGTGTGTGTGTGTGTGTGTGCATGTACCTGTGTGTGTGTGTGTGTGTGTGTGTGTGTGTGTGTGTGTGTGTGTGTGTGTGTGTGTGTGTGGGTTGTCTTCCATCAGGATGATAGTGTTTGAGTGTTTGTTTCCGCCTCCAGGAGGAATAGCCCTCTGCTACCATAAGGCTCTGATCAAAAATAGTGTACTATGTAGGGAATAGGGCTGTGCTGGGGTGAGAAAGCGTGCCTCAGTTTCACATAAGTTAAACAACCATATCTTCTGTTGATTAAAGCACCGCAGGGCCTCCCGCCGCTCTGTGGTCCCCCACCACACACACACACACACACACACACACACACACACACACACACACACACACACACACACACACACTCCCAACGCCAGAAGTGAGGCGCTCCACTCTACTGTACTTTACTCTACTCTGCCCTGCATTGCACCATCCACATCCTGGCAAAATAAAAGACAGATTAGGATTACATTTTTATAAAAAAATGTATTTAACTAGGCAAGTCAGTTAAGAACAAATTCTTATTTACAAAGATGGCCTACACCGGCCAAACTCAGACAACTGTGCGCCGCCCTATGGGACTCTCAATCACGGCCAGTTGTGATACAGTCTGGATTTGAACCAGGTTGTCTGTAGTGACACCTCTAGCACTGAGATGAGGTGCCTTAGACCACTTGGGAGCCCCTAATGACCATGCCTTGATGTTCTGCCAGCCCCTCTGACCAGCCTCTATCCATCTTCATTCAATTCTGTACAGAACATTTGCTTAACAACTTGTTGGAAAAAATCTGCTCACACGGGACGGCTTGAAGTTGAGCAGCAGACTCCAAAACATTCACTATGTGATCCAGTTGGGTGATAAGAAGGCTGCTACAGGTTTCTAAATCTCTCCTGTCGATGTAACTGTTCTATTGCTCATACAGATGAGACACACACACACAGGAGTCCAGTGGTACCTGTTTGTGGTTGTTTGGGTACTTTTGGGTTGTTTTGAGTACCAGTTTGTGATTGTTTGTGGTTGTTTGTGGTTGTTTTGGGTACTTTGGGGTTCTTTTGATTACCTGTTTGTGGTTGTTTAGGGTTGTTTCGGTGTTGTTCCCCTGGCTCTCTCCTCCTCTCTAGAAGAGCAACACTGTGATGTGTCCTCTATGGCCTTTCTTTCTGGTCTTTTAGAGAGAAAGAGCAGAGAAGGAGAGACAGCAGAGAGAAGGAGGGAGAGAGAGCAGAGTGAGGGAGAGAGAGAGCAGAGAGAGGGAGAGAGAGAGGGCAGGAGCAAGGACTAGGGGGACTAGCAGGGACCAGGCAGGACAAGTCGTCTCAGTCTCAGAGCAGCACAGTGCAACGTGAGGAGAGGAGCAGCTGGGGACAGCCCAGCCTCACACAGAGCTGCCTGCTCCAGCCCAGTCTGGACTCACACTTTAAATGGAAGATTATGTCACGATCAAGAGGAAGCTCCTCCACAGACCCATCTTCAGGTAAGACAGAAAGAGCAACCATCCGTCCCCAGGAAACTACTACTAATAGGTCTCTACCTACTGTACCTGCCTCTCTCCGGCATCTCTTATCTGTGCTGCTCCTGCTCTTGTTGAGGGTGAAGGATCATATTAAACTACTAGTGTGGTCTCTCTCCTGCCTGTCTTCTCTGTCCTGCTCTTGTTGAGGGTGAAGCATCATATTAAACTACTAGTGTGGTCTCTCTCCTGCCTGTCTTCTCTGTCCTGCTCTTGCTCCTGCTCCTGTGGAGTGTGAAGGATCATATTAAAGGCTGTTTCACCAGCCTACTGTTTCCGCCTGATGATCCGGACTGGCATGTTCCGTTGGCATAACTACACTAGCTATGTTGTTGCAGTAACCATAGTCCTATCTCATGGCTTGATTATAATTATAATTCCCAGAGCTCTCTCTCACTGTTATCGTACACCCTCCAATATCTGTGTGTGTGTGTGTGTAGGCTGTGTGTGTGTGTGTTAAGGAGTAGGAAGTGGAGTGTACTAACCACTCCTGTCTGTCTCTGTTGTGGTTCTACGGTCATTAGAAGCAGAACATTGTGTGCAAGGTTCGTTGATCCTGACGGTTATTAGACCCAGGATGCTAAAAGCTTCTTAGCATGTAAAACAGGAGGGAGGGAAGGAGGGAGGGAGGGAGGGAAGGAGGGAGGGAAGGAAAGAAGGAAGGAGAGAGAGAGGGAAGGAGAGAGGGAGGGAGGGAAGGAGAGCGGGAAGGAGGGAGGGAGGGAGGGAGGGAGGGAGAGAGAGAGAGAGAGAGAGAGAGAGAGAGAGAGAGAGAGAGAGAGAGAGAGAGAGAGAGAGAGAGAGGGAGGGAAGGAGAGAGGGAAGGAGAGAGGGAGGGAGGGAGGGCTGGTAAAGAAATACAGCTGTGTAATAGGTCCCTCTCTCTGCTATGCTCTCACAGAGTTAGTCCGGACACATCAATATTTAGCAGCTACTTAACTTCATGTACTGCTGGTTTAAAGATGTTTTAAAGCACTTGTTTCTCAGGGGTTGGAAGTGTTCTCACATTGTTCAGTATTAATCTGTGCTGAGTCTGAAACAGTCTGACAAAATGAAGGCACGTGGTTCTCAGGACTATGAGGTGAGGCATTCTCACATTGTTTAGGATGGATGCCTCTGCTCTGACAGAGTCAGGACTGGGTTTGGAAAAAGCTGTAATTTCCAGAGTCACCTCATTTCACCTCACGATATAGCACATTTTCTGTCAATTCAATGAATAAATAGTTTAAATAAAATGACCACATGTAAAGGCCTATTTCTTATTACATTTTGAATTATACTGAACAAATAAAAGGTACTTACTCATATTTGATTATTTAACCTTTTGTAACAAAATATAAAATATGAATGTATAAAATCTAAAAAGGAAAATAGAAAACACTTAATAACACAAAATAAATATAGGCCTAAAATGTGAATATGGTAAAAAATATCAAAACCAAACATATAATACTCCAAATGATTCTTGGGTAGGTGGTAAAAGAGGTTAGTGGGGTTTGAGCCTGTTGTCGGGACCGGCCTGCGGCCTATTTTGCAGAGGACGTTTTTTTGGTCCGTGTCAGACTTTTCATTACCAAACCACGTCCATGCGACTGAAGTAGCCCCTCTTTTAGGTACGAGCTCCATGTCTCCGTGCTCTGCGTCACATTCACTCTCCTCCATGTTTGTTTGTGTTATAAAGTGTCGTCCAATTGACAAAAAATATTGCCGTAAAGAGTGGGATTTGCGACACAACTAAATAAACGATAGAGCATAATATGAAACGATAGACGTTTTACTACCATCACACAAAATATATCATCATATCGCCAGGCACTCATGGATATTGATATAGACTGTAATCTGAGTGGTATTGTTTTGATGTTTCTTCTTCTCCTTGATCTACTGCGGGCGGTCTAGCAGGGTCCTGTTGATCTACTGCGGGTGGTCTAGCAGGGTCCTGTTGATCTACTGCGGCCGGTCTAGCAGGGTCCTGTTGATCTACTGCGGCCGGTCTAGCAGGGTCCTGTTGATCTACTGCGGGCGGTCTAGCAGGGTCCTGTTGATCTACTGCGGCCGGTCTAGCAGGGTCCTGTTGATCTACTGCGGCCGGTCTAGCAGGGTCCTGTTGATCTACTGCGGGCGGTCTAGCAGGGTCCTGTTGATCTACTGCGGCCGGTCTAGCAGGGTCCTGTTGATCTACTGCGGGTGGTCTAGCAGGGTCCTGTTGATCTACTGCGGCCGGTCTAGCAGGGTCCTGTTGATCTACTGCGGGTGGTCTAGCAGGGTCCTGTTGATCTACTGCGGGGTGGTCTAGCAGGGTCCTGTTGATCTACTGCGGGTGGTCTAGCAGGGTCCTGTTGATCTACTGCGGGCGGTCTAGCAGGGTCCTGTTGATCTACTGCGGGCGGTCTAGCAGGGTCCTGTTGATCTACTGCGGCCGGTCTAGCAGGGTCCTGTTGATCTACTGCGGCTGGTCTAGCAGGGTCCTGTTGACCTACTGCGGCTGGTCTAGCTGGGTCCTGTTGATCTACTGCGGGCGGTCTAGCAGGGTCCTGTTGATCTACTGCGGGCGGTCTAGCAGGGTCCTGTTGATCTACTGCGGGCGGTCTAGCAGGGTCCTGTTGATCTACTGCGGGCGGTCTAGCAGGGTCCTGTTGATCTACTGCGGGGTGGTCTAGCAGGGTCCTGTTGATCTACTGCGGCCGTTCTAGCAGGGTCCTGTTGATCTACTGCGGCCGGTCTAGCAGGGTCCTGTTGATCTACTGCGGCCGGTCTAGCAGGGTCCTGTTGATCTACTGCGGCCGGTCTAGCAGGGTCCTGTTGATCTACTGCGGGCGGTCTAGCAGGGTCCTGTTGATCTACTGCGGGCGGTCTAGCAGGGTCCTGTTGATCTACTGCGGGCGGTCTAGCAGGGTCCTGTTGATCTACTGCGGGCGGTCTAGCAGGGTCCTGTTGATCTACTGCGGGCGGTCTAGCAGGGTCCTGTTGATCTACTGCGGGCGGTCTAGCAGGGTCCTGTTGATCTACTGCGGGCGGTCTAGCAGGGTCCTGTTGATCTACTGCGGGCGGTCTAGCAGGGTCCTGTTGATCTACTGCGGGCGGTCTAGCAGGGTCCTGTTGATCTACTGCGGGCGGTCTAGCAGGGTCCTGTTGATCTACTGCGGGCGGTCTAGCAGGGTCCTGTTGATCTACTGCGGGCGGTCTAGCAGGGTCCTGTTGATCTACTGCGGGCGGTCTAGCAGGGTCCTGTTGATCTACTGCGGCCGGTCTAGCAGGGTCCTGTTGATCTACTGCGGGCGGTCTAGCAGGGTCCTGTTGATCTACTGCGGGCGGTCTAGCAGGGTCCTGTTGATCTACTGCGGGTGGACTAGCAGGGTCCTGTTGGGGTGTCCAGTCCTAGTTTGAGAACATCAGTAATTTCCCAAATCCTTCTACGTCATTGTCATAATCAAAGTGTATCTGGGTGGTGTTGTCGCTTATGTTTCTTGGAATCTTGAGTACTGAGCCCATACTGAACTAGTGACCCCATGAGATGGAGCGGGACTATTTTCCTTGAACTGTCCTGTGGGGTCCTGTGGGGTGCTGTGGGGTCTTGTGGGGTCCCGTGGTGTCTTGTGGAGTCTTGTGGGGTCCTGTGGGGACTTGTGGGGTCTTGAGGGGGTGTCATGTTCCTTAGTCAACCCAAGGTGCCCTAGACCTCCGTTAGCCCCCCAGGCATTGATACTGCTGGGAAGACACACACACGCACACACACACACACACACACACACACACACACACACACACACACACACACACACACACACACACACACACACACACACACACACACATATACATATACACACACACACACACATACACTCTCTCTTTGAGCCAAGCCAAGTCTCTGAACTGAGAAAAGAGGCACGCTGTATCTTTTGTTAACAGTATAACAACTGAAAAAGAAAAGGAGAGCCTCACACTCTAGGAGCTCAGACACAATAATTGAATAACCAACATTTCAACAGACAAGCTGTCTTCATCAGGGTATAATGACAAACACTGCGGGCCACTAGTTTATATAGAGTTTGAAAGGACACACACGGTTGTCTGTAATCATGGCCGGGTGTGGCTTGATTTCATTGGTTGATTTACAGATAAATAGAACATATAAAAAATTATGAATGGATAACATACGATCATAGATTCAATCTGGTTACATAGGCCTACAAACATTTACAATGAATAGCAAAATCACAAGAATGGCTTCAGATCAAAGTCTACGTTGGGAGCAAGTCTACGACCGAAGGGAGCAAGGGTCTTTCAATTATAGATCGAGACAGCCTCTCATTTAATAAAACTAATTGTCAAGGTCACCACCTCTCCTAGGGAGGGTGACATGTTCGATGCTGATATAACGAAGGGACGAAAGAGTGGTTCGCTTCCAAAAAGTGGGCCGTAATAGGATAAATAACTGCCTTAGTGGAGCACGTGATAACACCTTTGATTGGGATCTATTTCCCTGTTTGAGGGTGTTTGAAGGATCTACATTTGTAAGTGCCATTACACTAAGTACAGCAATTACACTTCCATCCGGTAGAGGCGCAAATAGATGTTGTGCGGGGGGATTTTGGGGTGGTAAATCAGAGTTAACCAATTGATCTCTGAGATTTCTGCCAAGTCAGTATAGTACAGTATAACAACTGACATCCCAGGCTGCACTTCAATTCCCATTGGATAGACAGAAATAGTAGGGGGACTATAGGGGCAACATGACATCTGTACTGGATCATCATGGCTGAATATGTCTGTATCCCAAATGGCACCCTATTCCCTATATAATGCACTAACCCAGAGACCATAAAAGTGGTGCACTATATAGGGAATGGGGAGCCATTTGGGACGCAGCCCTGATGAATAAATAACATGATGTTTACTGTTAGACGAGATGGCCCAAACAAACATGTTGGTCAGGATACACACACACACACACACACACACACACACACACACACACACACACACACACACACACACACACACACACCAAACCGCAGTGACCCATCCTGGGACTAAAGGGGCGTAGCTACAGAAAACAGTCCAGGAGATCGACACTATCTCAAACACCAAGGTAGATAAGCTTGCCCAAGATCATATTAAAACCATTTTCTCAGCACATTTCACTAAATTATACCAAGGGAAATCAATACAGTATTTTTTTGGGCAGATCTTCAAATCACCCTTTGTCGCAAAACTGTAAAACAACATTGATAATTTTATTGAATTAAGTTTGTTATTAGTTCCTTCATTTAGCGAGGGACAGAGCAGAGACTGATATCATTCTTTGGAGATTTGAAAGACAAAGAGCGAATAGTTCCCCCTCCGTGGTTAGAAAAGTTCAGTTCAGGCTCCACTTGAGATGATCATGGTTTATGCCTGTACTAAACCTAGCACACATGAAGCACATTTTGCTTTGCTATTGTATAACAGAAAACAGCTGTCTGGTTCCCCCTTGTCGTCACGCCTTGTGTATCATCTAGGTTGGAAATACAGTACCAAAGTATATAATAACGCCAACTTCTGACCTTCTACTTCTGCAGCCAGCTGTAACTTCTTGTGAGTCTCAGCAGCGGCTGTGGCATTGCGAGCCAAATATGATCTACATAAATGTACTTCCCTGTCCATCTCAAATGGCTACAGTAGGACATCTCTTTGGTGTGTGTCTGTGTGTGTGTGTGTGTGTGTGTGTGTGTCTGGAGTGTGGTGTTATGTTATAATTCACATCAGATGTCAGGAAAACGTCTGGCGAACAGTTAAATGACTCCATCAAAGATGACTACAGATGGTTTTGAGCTGAGAGAGAGAGAGGCCTCTGACCCTCCCAGAGAGCGCATGATCTGTTTTTCATATGGCAGTGTGTGTGTGTGTGTGTGTGTGTCAACTCTGAAACCACTGACCCCATGGCCTGCGCTTCAATTTACAGTACAGCCAGCACCCCTCAGAATAGTCATCTGCTATAATGGGATTCTGGGGAACTGCTGTTTGTGTGTGTGGGTGTTTGACGTGGGACTTGTGCCAGGACTGTGCAGTAGGTTACCCCTCATGTAATGAGAGTTTATGGAGTCTTAGCCCTCTCATTACATTCAGAACAAAACAGAACAGGAGGTTGATAACACAGAGGTCAGGGAGTATGATTTATCATGGATCACCCAGGAGACTGCTGTAGCTCCATTTCTCTTGAAGAGTAAGAATTGTGCCTGTCTTTTAGTTGCCATAGTAGCCAACAAGGTGAAATAAAACTGTTGGTGTGACCTTTAACCCTAATTTTCTCCAGGGGTGCCGTACTACTATGGCTAACCCTGTAAAACAACGCATTTCACTGCACCAATCTGGTGTATGTGGCAGTAAATCATCTTATTTTTTTTACACATGAAATGAAATAAACCATTGTAATTATAAACTGTCATATTACTTATATATCACTATGACATACTAGTTAGCCTATATGTCACATAGCATGGATAGGTTAATGGTAAGGGTTATGGTTAGGGTCTCAACATGTCTACAACATACACCAGCTGTAAATTAATTTTGTTGGCTTGGTTTAAACCCCTTTCCTGTGAACATGTTTGAGTTGAACAGTCCCTGTGTCAGTTAGGAGGCCTGCACGTCTGTAGAAAGCAGAAAGCAGGCCAAGTGCACTGTCTGTCCCTATACTGAAATCTATAGGGCTGTCAAACACACCACGACCAGATTGCTTTTGTCGGCAGGGTTTTACCAGAGGTCCTGTGAACATGTTTGAGTTGAACAGATCCAGTGGCAGTTAGGAGGCTTGTAGGTCTGTAGAAAGCATAAAGCAGGTCCAGCCTGCTAACATAACACAACAAGGACCTGTCCTCACCAAGTGTGTTTATAGGCCACTGAATGGCCATTTTTAAAAGCCTGAGCGTCTGAATTGGAAAGCCACCAAGAGCGCTGGAACCACTCACTTGTCAGAATGATGGAGCCTTGAATGGTAAGCCGGTTGTAAAACTCACTAGCTTACATCAGAGTTTGTTTTTTTTCCCTTAGAAAGTGTTTTTTTTTTCACATACAGCAAAAACATTCCCAAATGTAATGTAGGTTATTTTTGATACATTTTTTTCCATGGATCAACACATTAAATGACACTGACTAATATTCTGTGTTGGTAATAGCCTGTATCATACAGGGATGTTATTGTTATTGCCATCAATAGATCCCCTCTGTGAGACCATGTTGTTTACAATCTGAAAGCATAGGAATTAGTTTATTGAGGAGCCATTAAAGACAACCACCCAAACACAGTGGCTGCATCCCAAATGACCCCATAAAGTAATGCACTAAATAGGGAATAGGTTGCCATTTGGATTTCTTAGCAACATGAAAAGCATTCTCGTTTAGCCTACGTATGCCTGGGGCACCACCAGGGTACAGATCTGTTTATTTGTTGAAATAAAGTAGTTCCCAGTCAGACAACATACTGCAGAGAGTCTGGTCACTTTTTATTCTTCCATACTTCAAATGTAGTAGTAATCATCCGCCACTGTTTCTTGGAAACGGGTCGTTATCGGGTTGTAAAGGATTGTTGGCTCAGTCTGTCTGAGAGGTTGGCAGAGCAGGCAGAAGAGCAGAGCAGGGCAGGGTGCTCCAGCTCTTTTCCAGCTCCAGCCCTAGCCCTGTCACTGTGCCCTTTGGGGTGGTGATGGTGATGGTAGCGGCCCCTTCCAAGGAGGAGGACACAGTTAACTCATGGGAAAATGCTTTCTTGTAGGTCTGACATGTCCAGTCAGATGCAGCTAAAATCAGACATCCCCCTATGCCTTTGTTTGTACTTCATGGAAGCCCAGCTCAGAAATAAGTTCCCGAAGGCGATACAGTTTCACAGAAAGCCTATTTTAATCTGACCCTGGCAAATTATTAACTTAGTTAATTTTCATTCTTTAAAAACCCCACACAGGTCCCCAAGGATATTCTTACAGTATGTACTGTAGTCTATATAGTGCTATGACGAATATACAATAAATATGTATTATGGTTATGTCATAGTCACAGTAACAGGATAATACTGTATATGTCAACACATGGAGTTAGTTTCTCATTATATTGAGCTCTGACTTGAAGTCTTGGACAGCAAAGGTAAGGCTATGGCTGCGTCCGAAATGGGACCTTATTCCCTATATAGTGCACTACTTTTGACCAGGGCCATAGGACTGTGGTCAAATGTTGTGCACTATGTATGGAATAGGGTGTAATTTGGGATGCATCCCACAGCTGTAGGATCATAATTTGATCCAGTTTGCTACAGCAGGTAAATAATCCTGCAGCAACAGGAAATGTGAATTATTACGTGGATTATAATTTATGGACATTTTTTTTAGGGGTTTGTAGGGCAAATCAAGTCTGACATTTTAAACTTTAGAAGCCTTTTTTAACATTGAATACACTGCAAGTTTGCATTTCCTGCTGTACAGGAAAATTCTCATCAACAAAAGAGATCCTACATCTGTATCTGAGTGTTTTAAACATTGGTACTGTACAACATCATCTGAGAGTTGTCCAGATGTCTTAAGTTTTCTACTCCCAAAATGTCAAACAAAGATTCCCAGAGCTCATGTGAACTCAGATAAGCAACCCAGTTGTTGAGAAAGATATGACATGTGCTTATACAACTGAACTCGTTTTAACATGTCTGTAGTCCCTTTACCATTGTATAGTCCATGTTTTTTCCAAAATAAATATCTCAATACTGCTACGTTTGTGGGTGTTTCAGCTAACGATATACTGCCCCTTTCTTCAGAATCTTTCATCATATGCCAGCTAACCTATACTGAAACATACTGAAATCACATGAAAGAAAATGTAATTTTAGCTTGCTTACAAAGACAAGGTTTTGTTATTGTGACCCAGATAGATCCACCAATCAGGGCCTCTATTTATATTTATCTGCTGTGTGATTGGTCTGGTCCAGGGTGTGTGAGATGGAAGACATCAGGCCAGTGCTGTGGGGATTGACAGAGGAGAAGGTCATATGATTGATAAACCTATGGCTGGAAACACTGTGGGTGGGAATAGCCCTGTTGTTATTCCCCCACCCATTACACATGAACTATTCCCATGGTTTGAGTGGCTTCAAACTGCCGTCTGTGACCCTATTCACAAAGTTACAGAGTAGATGTGCTGATCTAGGATCAGTTTTGCCTTTTAGATCATAATACATACGATTATATGGACAGGGGGGACCTTCCCTAGCACTCCTACTCTGAGACACTTTTTGAATACACACCCTGGTCTGTGGGAACCTGTTGCTACTGAGTGTGTGATAAGTGAGATGGAGAGGCGATTGTTTTGAGGGACTGTTGCCAACTCTCACCCTGGCTGCATCTCACTCTCATCCAAAGTGCACCAGATACTATCCCAGGCGAAATTCAACAGTAGATGTAATATCACAGGCAGTTAACAATGTGGAAGAGACGGCTGTCTACAGCTTGATTATGCAAGGCAAATGTTTACTTTATGCATCCTCATTAGAGCCATTTATTGAAATATTTTGATATTACAGACCATTATTAGGTGCAACAGGTGTCGCTATTTATGGTCACATCAATGTAGGCTGAGTTCACTATGTTTGAGCCGCTCATAGGTGTTTGTCTTGTTGTAGCTTACAAAACAATCCAATACTGGGGGTGGCAGTTTGCCAATAGTAGTCAGTCAGATTTCCAATTAACGCTGAACACAATATAATACACAGGAGGCTGGTGAGGGGAGGACTGCTCATAATAATGACCGGAATGTAGATGTAGAATCAAACTCCATTCCAGCCATTACTATGAGCCCGTTCTTTCCAATTAAGGTTCTACCAGCCGCCTGTGATAGAATAGTATAGAATTGGCACTCATCTTGACTGGCAGACGGGTCTCCTGCTGTGTTTCCCATTTGAAGACTTAAAAAGAAGGAAAGACTAGAGAGAAGGAAGAAAAAGGATTGGATAAGGTTAATAAGCCCACAGTAAATAAGCCCACAGTAAATAAGCCCACAGTAAAGGCACAGTAAAGTCCAAGGTAAATAAGCCCACAGTAAATAAGCCCACAGTAAAGTCCAAGGTAAATAAGCCCAAAGTAAATAAGCCCACAGTGAAGGCACACTAAAGACCAAGGTAAATAAGCCCACAGTAAATAAGCCCACAGTAAAGGCACAGTAAAGTCCAAGGCTTATCACAGCCTCTCTGCTACATGTAGGCTACATGCACATTCTGCTCACTTTGTAGATGGCTTTCCCCTGCTCCCTTTGTAGGCAGATGCATGGGTTGTTTTCTGTACTGTATTCTGGCTTTTAGTCAGTTTATCCTGTCGCTTTGATTTTAGGAGTATGTGTTCATATAAAAACACATGTCAATAACACTTCAATACTTCTGAATCTTCTTCTGTTACAAATTGTCACATAAAAAATTATGCTCCTCTTATGGCCTTGCTTGCAGCAGGGATCTTAGGTTGCATCCCAAATAGCAACCTATCCCCTATATAGTGCACTACAGGCCCTCTGGTCAAAAGTAGCGCACTATATGGGGAATAGGGTGCCAATTGGGACGCATCCCAAGTCATTTAGCTGAGGGTTGGTTGGTAGGTTGGGAGTCTGGTGTTTGGTGATAGACTGTGTGTGCCCACCGAGGCGAGCCATGGCACAGTGTCAATCTCCTGTTGTTTTAATGAGGCACTAGTCCCGTGGTAAATATTTAAAGATCTGTATGAGACCAAAACCAAAGGCTTTACAGACGCCGCTGACTTTCTGGGCTTTGTTGATCAGGCGGTCGGAGTTCAATGGTGCTAGTCCTCTGGATGTCTACACACACACAGACGCACGCATGAGCACACACACCACACACTTTAATAATGTTTACATACTGTGTTCTAGTCAAGGCTCATCCTATAGAGTTATCGGTCCATTGTAGCTCAGTTGGTAGAGCATGGCGCTTGTAACGCCATTGTGGTGGGTTCTATTCCTGGGATCCCTCATACATAAAATGATTGCATGCATAACTGTGAGTCGCTTTGAATAAGTGTCTGCTAAACAGTGTATTTTATTATTCTACATTTTTTTAGAGGTGTCATAATACCCATAAAACCTAGTGGTTAAACAGGGAAATGGTTCCAAATGTTTTTTCACCATAAAGTTTTCAAATAGGGGATTTTAGGAACACTTAAAATAAGGTCTGTGTTTCTTGTATTCTTACCCTGGTCTGACGTTTTGATAACCCCGAGAATCTCTCTCGGACAAGGTGACTTTTATCATTATATTCGGCTCCATTTACTCTCAGGTTGGCAAATGCTAATTAGTATCAAAGTAGACATCATACAAGACTACAAATCCCTGCAAGCTCCTGCACGTCATCTCTAGCTGACACCTTTGCTAACAGGTATTGTGTCAATTTAAAACTTGCACAAGACAGTTCACAGAATTGTCCATTTAAAGAAATTAAGCCAATTTATGAATTACTACATTTACTGGCTCTAACCATAATAGAAAGAGGAGTGGGAGGCCCCGGTGCACAACTGAGCAAGAGGACAAGTACATTAGAGTGTCTAGTTTGAGAAACAGACGCCTCACAAGTCCTCAACTGGCAGCTTCATTAAATAGTACCCGCAAAACACCAGTCTCAACGTCAACAGGGAAGAGGCGACTCCGGGATGCTGGCCTTCTAGGCAGATTTGCAAAGAAAAAGCCATATCTTCCTCTGTCCAGTGTCTGTGTTCTTTTGCCCATCTTAATCTTTTCTTTTTATTGGCCAGTCTGAGATATGACACTCTAATGTACTTGTCCTCTTGCTCAGTTGTGCAGCTGGGCCTCCCACTCCTCTTTCTATTTTGGTTAGAGCCAGTTTGAGCTGTTCTATGAAGGGAGTAGTACACAGTGTTGTATGAGATCTTCAGTTTCTTGGCAATTTCTCGCGTGGAATAGCCTTAATTTCTCAGAACAAGAATAGACTGACGAGTTTCAGAAGAAACTTCTTTGTTTCTGGCCATTTTGAGCCTGTAATCCTACAAATGCTGATGCTCCAGATACTCAACTAGTCTAAAGAAGGCCAGTTGTATTGCTTCTTTAATCAGCACAGTTTTCAGCTGTGCTAACATAATTGCAAAAGGGTTTTCTAATGATCAATTAGCCTTTTAAAATTATAAACTTGGATTAGCTAACACAACGTGCCATTGGAACACAGGAGTGATGGTTGCTGATAATGGGCCTCTGTACGCCTATGTAGATATTCCATAAAAAATCAGCCGTTTCCAGCTACAATAGTCATTTACAACATGAACAGTGTCTACACTGTATTTCTGATCAATTTGATGTTATTTTAATGGACATATATTTTTTTGCTTTTCTTTAAAAAACAAGGACATTTCTAAGTGACCCCAAATGCTTTGAACGGTAGTGTACATATACTGTATAATTATATTCCGGACTCTGACATTGCTCTTTCTGATATTTCTTATTTGCGTGTATTTTTTTGGCATTGTTAGGTATTACTGCACTACTGGCACTAGAAACATGAGCATTTATCTGCACCTGCGATAACAGCGGCAAAATATGTGTACACAACCAATAACATTTGATTTGATTTGATTTGACAAGACCAGCCCAGAGAATGTAGAGTTCTATTGACGTACTGTTTTCCATGTACTATGTATTATACAGTGTTCATGAGCTCATATATTAAATGTGAATACAACTTCCTCTTTTCAGATTGAGATGCCTGGTGAAGCAGCTGGACAAGGGAGAAGTGAATGTGGTAGACCTGAGGAAGAATATAGAGTATGCAGCCTCTGTTCTAGAGGCAGTCTATATCGATGAAACCAGGTGAGTGCATTTCAGTTGAATTACATTTCATGCATGACTGCATCAAACATATTGCACTCTGCACTGTTGAAGGTATGGGAAATAACTGCACAAATAAAACTCACAGAAAATATGACTCATCGATAGTAGCCTATACTAATGATCAAATTACTTGACAGAATCGAATGCAGTACAACCAGTGTTGTTTTGGTGCCTTAGCTCAGACAATTTCGAACGATACTTTTTCTATGCAAACTGTGTCTTTGTGTCTGCTGATCAACGTCCTTCATTTCTTTCTGTGTATCAGTTCTCTCTGTGTATCATTTCTCTCTGTGTCTCATATCTCTCTCTCTGTCCCAGTTATTTTTGTGTCTCAGTTTTCTCTGTCTCAGTTCTCTCTGTCTCAGTTCTCTCTGTGTGTCTCAGTTCTCTCTGTGTGTCTCAGTTCTCTTTGTGTCTCAGTTCTCTGTGTGTGTGTGCATGCATGTGGGCATGCTCGTGCATATGTGTGTGTGTGTGGTGAAGCCAAAGACAGGAAGTGAACGTCAGGGGGGAACGTCCGATTACTCAAAGGAGTACTCATACACTCCATGCTTTACTTCTTCAACTCCATGTGTGAAGATTTCCATCTCTCCATGGAGGAGACTATTAAACTAAAGTCTGACTGAACCACACATCCCTCTCAGTCTGGGCTGTTTTGGCTGTAGTTGTTGATACAGACTGCAGAGTGAGTCAGCTCAGTTGGACTCTCCAGCGATAAGCAGGTGTTGCATAGCCTGTAGTCTGATTGCAGAGCTCATGTTCCTTCTCTCTCTCTCGCTCTTTCTCTCTCTCTTACTCTTTCGCTCTCTCGCTCACTCTCTCTCTGTGTGCACCCCAAATGGCACCTTACACATTTACTTTGTACACTCTTAGTGCTATCTAGAACCTAAAAGGGTTTTTCGGCTGTCTCCATATGTTAACCCTTTGAAGAACCCTTTTTGGTTCCAAGTAGAACCTTTTTGGGTTCAATGTAGAACCCTTTTCCTACATCTATGCACTAAGGATCTGTGCACTATAAAGAGAATAGGGTGCCATTTTGGACGCAGACCTAATCATATTTGTGTAGTAATTACATTTCCCATCATCATAGCAGATTATAATTTATTTTCACGGTAGCTCGGTTTTACAATTTCAGAATAATTACTTGCAGAAGGAAGTCCTGTACCCTTATCGCCATTCCATAAACCTAATTTCCTTACTTTAGTATCTAATGTTGACATTCTATAATCACAACATTAAATATATCTGCCTCTCTTTACCTTCATTGGACACATTTTATTCCTGAAGATCTGTTTTTTTACGGTTAATAAATCATCAAGGCTATTTCCTCAGTAAAACAAGATGAAGGGAAACAAAACAAATTGCAGTGAGGATGAGGCTCCATACCAGGACAGGTAAACATGCATTTACAAGACCTGGCCTCTCAACTCATTACATCACAGTCAGCAATGGAAACAAATTAGCTACATGCTATTACGATGCCCAGTGTGAGTGACATTTAGCATACTTTTGCAGGAAATGTAAGCTATACTACTTAGGGGTAAAAAGTGAATGACAGGGAATGTGACACTGTTACAGGTGGGTTACAGGTATGTAACAGGTGAATATCAGGTAGTATGGAATGGTACTGTTACATTTGTGTGCTCCCGAGTGACCCGGAGTCTGACTCTGTCCCTTGTTGTCTCCCTCCCAGGCGTCTTCTGGACACTGAGGATGAGCTCAGTGATATCCAGACGGATTCTGTCCCTATGGAGGTGCGGGACTGGCTGGCCTCGACCTTCACCAGGAAGATGGGTGTGGTCAGGAGACGACCCGAGGAGAAACCACGGTTCAAGAGCATCGTCCATGCCGTGCAGGCTGGCATCTTCGTCGAGAGGTACATACACTTTTATGATATATGGGAAAATAAACATAAAGAATTACAGTAGGCTATTTGCATTGATAAATATGCAGAGACATTTAAGTACAGATAAGTAAAAAAACATACCATTGTGTTGTCCTTAAAATAAACACATAACTGTCATTCTGCCTTTCAATAAAACATTTTTATTATTAAAAACCTTCCTACTTCCAGTAAAAGTGAATACATAAATCATATTGAGCAATGCGTTTCCCTCAATTGCTTTTGGTTGTAGTCTAATAGTATCAATTGTCATTCTGCCAGTCAATAAAAATGGTTAGTAGTGAATTCTTACTTACAGTGGGCACTAACATGAATACATAAACATCATATTCAGCAATGCGTCTCGATCTCCTCAAGAGCTGTTGCTATGGCCTGTGTCTCACTCTTATTTCCATGGCAACTACTAGGCTCTCTCCTGAATTGAATATTCCCAAATGGAACCCACAATGCAGGCATTCTCAGTTCGACAGTTCGAATTGACATTATTTTGTTTATTATTCAAATTTGTCAAACAATTTTTGGATGGTTTCTTCTTTTGTGGACAACACTAAAATTTGAGTTATAAAATGTGTGTACATATTCCATTTGATAACATTTTTGTAAGATCTGTCATTACAGTTATACAATATGTCTGTCAGACAGTATGATCTCTTCAGCCCAGATTCTCCGGAGAAAAACTATCGGGTCTAGGACTGAAAACACTCAGAGGAGACGAGAGAGGAGAATACAGTCAAAGCCCCGCCTGCCAGATTCTCCCTCTTCTCTTTTATAAACTAGATGAAGGATGCATCCCAAATTACAACCTATTCCCTATATAGTGCACTACTTTTGACCAAGGCCCATAGAGAATAGGGTGACATTTGGGACACAACCCTCTTCTCTTTTATTAACTAGACACTTGAGGAACAGAGAGAACTTGGCTGGGCTTCCGACATGTCACACCTTTCTTTGTTGCTGTTGCCAAAGCCCAAATACAGTCTTTCTTTGGCCTTATTTAACAGCCCTGTCTCATCCCTCCCCTCACCCCTTTCAACACCCAGCCTTTGGTTCAGTTCTGGCCAGAGCCGAAATATTCGTAATCTGCAAAGAATGCCTTCTTAAAGCCTTGCTGCCTTTTATCTTTAAAAAAAAATAAATGACTGTTGATCGCACGATTACTGGTAATCGTTGAAAACTGAGGCATTTTAGCATTATGTGACTGTAGCATTTGGCTACCATAATGGGAAAAATACAATTGAAATCATCAGCTGATGTATACAAAGTACATGTACTCATGTACTCAAAACTCATTGAAATGAAATAATGTATTCATCATAACATTATTTCAACCCCTTTTGCCCGCTGGAGGCATTGCAGTTCTATTGTCTAACCACCTAAGGGTTGTGTATCTATCTTCAGGATGTACAGACGCACATCTAACATGGCTGGACTGACGTACCCTTCAGCTGCCATCGCTGCTTTGAAGGTGCCTGATATGTACATTTACTGTTACTATAGTATTACTACTATACATCATACACTAGGGACTGGTTTCCCAGACACAGATTAAGCCTAGTCCTGGACTAAAAATCATGCTCAATGGGGAATCTCTTGTCTTGCTTAATCTGTGTCTGGGAAACCGGACCTATGAGAAATTAAAGATGATGACATGGGTCAAGCTACATTTTGAAATAGGAATGATGACATCCTTAAACATTAAAGAGATAATAAACTGTGTCATATCATGCATAATGATTTCAGAATAAAGGCTTTATTATATCTGTACAAGATGTACCTGATTTTACAGCTGTTTAAGACTTTATCGTAACATCATCATATTCTGGCATTCATAGCGATAATCAATATGGCTTTTATTATAGTTCACAATGTGTGTTCTTTTTAATTATGTGCTGTCATCATCCCTGACATCATCTTATTGTTTACAGGATGTAGATAACTGGTCCTTTGATGTGTTCGCGCTCCACGAGGCCAGCAGTGAACACGCGTTAAAGTTCCTGGTGTACGAACTGCTCACCCGATATGACCTGATCAACCGCTTCAGGGTTAGTCTCTCTTCAGTCTCTCTCTCTCTCTCTAACATCAGGGTGTGTGAGTTTGTTCTATACCACAAGCCTCTTTGTGTGTGTGTGTGTGTGTGTGTGTGTGTGTGTGTGTGTGTGTGTGTGTGTGTGCATGCATTTGTATATTTGTGTGTGTGTGTGTGTGCCCTCTGCTCTATACCACAAGCCTCTGGTCTGGGTGCCTCAGAGGAAGACTCCAACCTCACACTGTTTCTGTTCTGTTCTCTGTCCTCGTCTCTTTGTCTGGTTTTATACTATAGTTTCTACATGTCCTTTGTGGCGAGATTAACATCAACATACTGATACTGTGCTTTGATCTGAATGTGAGGATTATATTTTGATATGGTTACACTTTACTTGAAGGGCTACATTCACCCTTTTTGGTTCCAGGCAGAACCCTTTTTGGTTCCATGTAGAAACCTCTGTTAAAAGGGTTCTACATGGAACCTAAAAGGGTTCTACCTGGAACCAAAAGGGTTCTACCTGGAACCAAAAAGGGTTCTTCCTATGGGAACAGCCCGAAGAACCCTTTTTAGGTTCTAGATACACACTTAGAAAAAAAGGTGCTAAGGCTACATAACATGACATAAAAAAACTGTGGTTTGCAGTTTTAAAACACATTTCATGCTATTCTATACATTTTGCCATGGATGGAGATAAAATGTTACAGTTTTAATGCTAAATCCCCTGCAGTTCTACACATTTTGACATGACTCATGCCATGTTCATATGATATCTGAGTGGGAGTGACTAACAAAATCAATGGGGCCCCCTGGAGATCAGAGCCCCTAGGCATGTGCCCTGTGTGCCCGGTCAGTAGGCTAATTCGGACATGATTTCTACTGTGTTTAGATAGATGGCTAGACAAACTTACCTAGCAATCTATAAAATGTTAGCTGAAATGGGCTAATTGATTGACTATCAGTGACTGACATACTGTAACAGGAGGAAAACTGCTGAAGTACTACCAAAAAAATGTAAGATTGTGCATATGAGCCAGCAGCATACGACCCTGCATCTCACTGCTGGTTTGCCTCTGAAGCTGAGCTGGGTCGTTCCTGATCTCTCCCTGAATGGGAGACCAGATGCTGCTGTAAGTGGTGTTGGAGGGCCAGTAGGGGGCACTCGTCCCTCCTGGTCTAAGGAGATCCCAATGCCTCAGGGCAGTGAAGGGGACATTGCTCTGTGTAAGGAACATTGCTCTGCGTAGGGAGCCGTCTTTCGGGTGGGACATTAAACGGGGGTGTCCTGACTCTGTGCGGTCATGAAAAATCCCATTGCACTTATTGCAAGAGAAGAGGTGTTAACCCCTGTGTCATGGCTAAATTCCAAACCTGGCCCCATTCCATCATGACCCCTAATCATCTCACTCATTCCTAATTGGCACTCTTTAGCTGATGTGGGATTAGCGTTCTGGCACCAAAATGACCACTGTAAGTAATGATCGATCACCTACTACTCTATGTAAAGCGCTTTGAGTACCTCAGTTGGTAGAAAAGCGCTATATAAATCCAGTCAATTATTCATTATCATGCTATCTTTCAACAGTCAGTCGGGAGGCCCTACGCACAGCGTATAGGTGGCCTTGTCACCTACAGATAGTCACATGTGTGGGTTTTGTCATTCACAGCCATACTGTCATACTGTTCCTAGAATCAATGTGACAGCTAGGCTTTAAATGGACACTCAAATATCCGGAGGAGCTCAGCTCTTTCATTGTGAATGTGAACGTGTGTGACGCATGATGCTCATATTTGGATTTAGGAAGAGCAGTGTTCTGGGCCCTACTCTGCTCTTAGTCTGATTAAACAAAATGAGTTAAGCTCACACATAAGCTACAGTACACGTACACATGAAGCCCCCACACGTGTCTCTCTCTGTTTTTCCAGCTTCGTTGGAGAAAAGATGACTCTCGGCAGTGGTGGACAAAGGACCCAAAAGTCATACTTGAGTAAAAGTATACTGTAGATACATTAATACTAAGTTACTCAAGTAAAACTCACTCAGTAAAATACTACTTGAGTAAAAGTCTAAAAGTATTTGGTTTTAAATATACTTAAAGTATCAAAAGTAAAAGTATAAATAGTTTCAAATTCCTTATATTAAGCAAAGCAGAGAGCACAATTTTCAAACAACACTCAGACATAATTTACAAAAGATGCATAAGTGTTTAGTGAGTGTGTCAGATCAGATGCAGTAGGGATGACCAGGGATGTTCTTTTTGATAAGTGTGTGAATTTGACAATTTTCCTGTCCTGCTAAGCATTCCAAATGTACTTTTGGGTGTCAGGGAAAATGTATATAGTAAAAAATACATTATGTACTTTAGAAATGTAGTGAAGTAAAAGTAAAAGTTGTCAAAAATGTAAATACTAAAGTAAAGTACAGTTACCCTAAAAAATACTTAAGTACTACTTGAACATATTTTTATTGAAGTATTTTACACCACAGACTCTCACACATGACATTTTGGACAATGTGCCAAATGTAATATCTTGAAGGAGTGTACAGGAGTTCTCTTTTCTCTAATGAAGTCAACTCTGCAGATTTAATTCCCTGCATTTCACTTCTGTCTCTCCAGCTGCCTGGAACTCACTGTGTCAGTCATTGTCTGTAGTGAAATTGGCCCTCTCTGACCCAGCAGAGTCACTCACTTTCCTGTTGTTCATCTAGCTGACACTTTGAGCTCTTGCTTTTTTTCTGTCTGTTTAATGTTGTGATTTTTTTTTTTTTTTACTTCCCTGTTCTTCCGCAGATACCAGTGTCA
Organism: Thymallus thymallus; assembly: GCA_023634145.1. Taxonomy (NCBI): domain Eukaryota; kingdom Metazoa; phylum Chordata; class Actinopteri; order Salmoniformes; family Salmonidae; genus Thymallus; species Thymallus thymallus. The sequence goes on from CM042408.1 coordinate 15,299,071, forward strand.
TCTCTGGTGTCCTAACCTCCCTGTTGTTCCCCAGATACCAGTGTCATCTCTGGTGTCCTTCGTAGAGGCTCTAGAGGTGGGCTACAGCAAACACAGAAACCCCTACCATAACCTGATCCACGCTGCTGACGTCACACAGACAGCACACTATCTGATGCTCCACACTGGCATTATGGTGAGTCTCACATGCACACACACGCACACACACAGGTTGGTGCAATGGGGATGCAATGAATTGTCCCCCAGCAGATCAAAAGGACAGGTTCTGATTGTGTTTCTTTTCACACTCTCTCAGCACTGGCTCACTGAACTGGACATCCTAGCCATGGTGTTTGCTGCAGCTATCCATGACTTTGAACACACTGGGACAACCAACAACTTTCACATTCAGACCAGGTGTGTGTGTGTCAGTGTTCTTCCTAACGTTTCCTACGAACGGTGCAAACCTCTGCTTCTTTCACACTTTTTTTTTTTATTCCTTATGTTTGACACAACAACACTTAGCTACTGCAGTCAGTCTGACCCTGACTAATGATTGCCAGGGCCTTAAGGGAACATGGCCATATAAAGAGCCCATTTAAAGCACAATGAGTACTCAATATTGCAGCATTGACCTCAGTGATAAGGGATAACAGAGACAGAGAGACACACAGAGAGACACACAGAGAGACACACAGAGAGACACACAGAGAGACACAGAGAGAGAGAGACAGACAGACAGACAGACAGACAGACAGACAGACAGACAGACAGACAGACAGACAGACAGACAGACAGACAGACAGACAGACAGACAGACAGACAGACAGACTTTAGTTTAAACCCTTCATTACCTCTGCACGGTTCATCAGAAAGGCCACTGGTGCATGAATGTATTGTCTAAACTATCCATCTATGACTAATGTCAATCTCCAAACTGCCCTAGCACTGGAGTAAAGTACTACTAACTATCTCATTTGTTTTTTCTCATTTAGAAAAATAAATACAATATTGTCTCGGAACAACTACTTTCTAATGTGGCCCTGTTCTGCATTAGGAAAACCTGGAATTCTCATGTCACTACTGTTACATTTACATTTTAGTAATTTAGCAGACACTCTTATCCAGAGCGACCTACAGAAGCAATTAGGGTAAAGTGCTTGCTCAATTGCTATTGTAATTTCAAAACTGGTTGAAATTAAGTCATTTCAACCAGTTTTTCCCGCTGGGAAAAATGTTGCCATACAGGTTGGCTACCTGGTAAAGTAATCTAGCCTGGGAACCGCCATGCAGCACAATGACTATTAACACTGTGATCCACACCTTCTCTTCCTCTCTCCAGGTCAGAGGTGGCCATCTTGTACAACGACCGGTCAGTCCTGGAGAACCATCATGTCAGTGCTGCCTACAGACTTATGCAAGAGGATGAGATGAACATATTGGTCAACCTGTCAAAAGATGACTGGCGGTGAGTTAAGAAAGAGTCCTCAGATCCTCAGTGTTTGGGGGTTTTAGGCTGAGTATCTGTAAAGCACTTTGTGACAACTGCGGATGTAAAAGGTGCTTTAAAATATACATTTGATTAATAGATTGAGATCACCACTTCAACAAACGAAGGGCTTAGTACTGTAACATAACCAGGACACTTATCCTTGACTTTAGGTTTGGATACGAATGTGGTGTGGTGTGTCAACTCAAGACTATTATATCAACTGGATGATAGAAAGAATATTTCACATTCCCTCAATCAGTGATTATGGAAAGTCCCACAGTCTCACACCCATCATTAGGTACTGTATAGAAATGCTATGCTAGGGGTTGTTGGAAGTGGAAGCGGTGCTAGACATCACACTGTGTTCTTGTCCTGGAGAATCCAAGAACAGCTGGAATGGTGGCTAGGTGGGAACTGACCCTGTTCTCCTGTGTGTGTTTTCAGAGAGGTGTGGACCCTGGTGATTGAGATAGTCATGGGTACAGACATGTCCTGCCATTTCTCATTTCTCTCTAACCTGTCTCTGTCTGTCAGAGAGCTGCGGACCCTGGTGATTGAGATGGTGATGAGTACAGACATGTCGTGCCATTTCCAGCAGATCAAAACCATGAGGAATACCCTGCAGCAGCCTGAGGGGTGAGTGGACGTTATCTGGGACCCTGACCTATGACCCCCTAACCTAACCCCTGAACCCTTACCCCTAACCCTTAGCCCTAGCTCTCTGGACCATGCCTTTCTTTCAAGTTTTAATGTCACACGCACAAGTACAGTGAAATGCCTTTCTTGTAAACTCGAAACACAACAATGCAATAATTAATAACAATGTATTAATAGATAAAACTAACACGAGAAATAAGAATAAGAAATATGAAACACACAATAAAGTAAGTAAGTAAGAAAGTAAGCGTACTATATACAGGAAGTATTTAAAAAGTCAGTTCCAATACCAAAGTGTATGTACATGTGCAGGGATACTGGTGTGATGGAGGTAGATATGTATAGGGGTAAAGTGACTAGGAATAAGGATATAAGATAAACAGATTAGCAGCAGCTTGCTTGTGAGTGGGTGTGTGGGTGTGTAGAGTCAGTATAAATGTATGTGTTAGTGTTTGTGTGTGTGTTGGAGTGACAGTGTGTGTGAGTGTGTAGAGCCCTTTTAGTGTGCATAGAGACAGGGCAAGTACTGAAAAGGTCAATAAAGATACGAGGTAAACTCGGTCCGTGTAGCTATTTTGTTAGCTAATTATCAGTCATATTGCTTGGGGATAGAAGTTGTTCAAGAGCCTGTTGGTGTCAGACTTGATGCACCGGTACCTCTTGCCATACCGGTACCGGTACCTCTTGCCAAATTCTTTGATGAATTTCCGGGCCTTCTTTTCACACCGCCTGATATAGAGGTCCTGGATGGCAGGGAGCTCGGCCCCAGTAATGTACTGGGCTGTCCGCACAACCCTCTGTAGCGCCATGCGATCGATTGCGGCGCTATTGCCATACCAAGCAGTGATGCAGCCAGTCAATATCCTCTCAATGGTACAGCTGTATAGGACCTTTTCAGGATTTGAGGGCCCATGCCAAACCTTTATTTTTTTTTTATTTAACCTTTATTTAACCAGGTAGGTCAGTTGAGAACAAGTTCTCATTTGCAACTGCGACCTGGCCAAGACAAAGCAAAGCAGTGCGACAAAAACAACAACACAGAGTTACACAGTAAACAAACGTACAGTCAATAACACAATAGAAAATCTATATACAGAGTGCAAATGTAGTGCAAAATGCAGTAAGGTTAGGAAGGTAGGACAATAAATAGACCATAGTGGTGATATAAATTACAGATTAGCATTAACACTGGAATGAAGGATGTGCAAATTATGATGTGCAAATAGGGATACTGGAGTGCAAGATTAGCGAAAATAATAAAATAAATATGGGGATGAGGTAGTAGGGTGGGCAATTTACAGAAGGACTATATACAGGTGCAGTGATCGATAAGCAGCTTTGACAGCTGATGCTTAAAGTTAGTGAGGGAGATAGGAACCTCTAGCTTCAATGATTTTTGCAATTCGTTCCAGTCATTGGCAGCAGAGAACTGGAAGGAATTGCGGCCAAAGGAGGTGTTGGCTTTGGGGGTGACCAGTGAGATATACCTGCTGGAGCGCATGCTACGGGTGGGTGTTGCTATGGTGACCAGCAAGCTGAGATAGGGCGGGGATTTACCTAATAAAGAATTATAGATGACCTGGAGCCAGTGGGTTTGGCGACGAATATATAATGAGGGCCAGCCAACGAGAGCATACAGGTCGCAGTGGTGGGTAGTATATTGGGCTTTGGTAACAAAACGGATGGCACTGTGATAGATTACATCCAATTTGCTGAGCAGAGTGTTGGAGGCTAATTTGTAAATGACATCGCCGAAGTCAAGGATCGGTAGGATAGTCAGTTTTACAAGGGCATGTTTGGCAGCATGAGTGAAGGAGGCTTTGTTGCGAAATAGGAAGCCGATTCTGGATTTAATTTTGGATTGGAGATGGTTAATGTGAGTCTGGAAGTTGAGTTTACAGTCTAACCAGACGCCTAGGTATTTGTAGGAGTCCACGTATTCTAAGTCGGACCCATCGAGAGTAGTGATGACAGTCCGGTGGGCGGGTGCGGGCAGCGTTCGATAGAAAAGCATGCATTTAGTTTTACTAGCATTTAAGAGCAGTTGGAGGCCACAGAAGGAGTGTTGTATGGCATTGAAGCTTGTTTGAAGGTTAGTTAACACAGTGTCCAAAGAGGGGCCAGATGTATACAGAATGGTGTCGTCGGTGTAGAGATGGATCAGAGAGTCACCAGCAGCGAGAGCGACATCGTTGAAGGGTTGGCCCAAGAATTGAACCCTGTGGCACCCCCATAGAAACTGCCAGAGGATTGGACAATAGGCCCTCCGATTTGACACACTGAACTCTGTCTGAGAAGTAGTTGGAGAACCAGGCAAGGCAGTCACTTGAGAAACCAAGGCTGTTGAGTCTGCCAATAAGAATGCGGTGATTGACAGAGTCGAAAGCCTTGGCCAGGTCGATGAAGACGGCTGCACAGTACTGTCTTCTATCGATGGTGGTTATGATATTGTTCAGTACCTTGAGCGTAGCTGAGGTGCACCCATGACCAGCTCGGAAACCAGATTGCATAGCAGAGAAGGTACGGTGGGATTCGAAGTGGTCAGTTATGTGTTTGTTAACTTGGCTTTCGAAGACTTTAGAAAGGCAGGGCAGGATGGATATAGGTCTATAACAGTTTGGGTCTAGAGTGTCTCCCCCTTTGAAGAGGGGGATGACCGTGGCAGCTTTCCAATCTCTAGGGATCTCAGACGATACGAAAGAGAGGTTGAACAGGCTAGTGATAGGTGTTGCAACAATTTTGGCTGATAATTTTAGAAAGAGAGGGTCCAGATTGTCTAGCCCAGCAGATTTGTAGGGGTCCAGATTTAGCAGCTCTTTCAGAACATCAGCTGTCTGGATTTGGGTGAAGGAGAAGCGTGGGGGGCTTGGGCAAGTTGCTGCCGGGGGTACAGAGCTGTTGGCCGGGGTAAGGGTAGCCAGGTGGAAAGCATGGCCAGCCGTAGCAAAATGCTTATTGAAATGTTCGATAATCGTGGATTTATCGGTGGTGACAGTGTTTCCTAGCCTCAATGCAGTGGGCAACTGGGAGGCTCTTATTCTCCATGGACTTTACAGTGTCCCAGAACTTTTTGGAATTAGTACTACTTTTCAACCTCCTGAGGGGGAAGAGGTGCCGTCGTGCTTTTTCCACAACTGTGCGTGTGTGTTTGGACCATTTGAAGTCTTTAGTGATTTGGACACAGAGGAAGTTGAAGCGGTCTACATGCTCGACTGTCGCCCCGTCGATGTGGATTGGGGCACGTTCACGAGCTTGGAGAGGATAATGGTGTTGAATGCTGAGCTGTAGTCCATGAAATGCATTCTCACATAGGTATTCCTCTTATCTAGGTGGGTGAGGGCAGTGTGGAGAGCAATTGAGATTGCGTCATCTATGGATCTGTTGGGGCTGTATGTAAATGGAGTGGGTCTAGTGTGGCTGGGATGGTGGAGTTAATGTGTGCCATAACCAGCCTTTCAAAGCACTTCATGATTACAGAAGTGAGTGCTACAGAACGGTAATCATTGTGGCATGAAGCCTTTGAGTTCATAGGAACAGGGATGATTGTGGTCATCTTAAAACATGTGGTGATTACAGACTGGGACAGGGAGATGTTGAAAACTACAGTGAATATGCCTGCCAGCTGTTCTGCGCATGCTCTGAGAACGCGCCCTGGAACGCATCCTCCATCCTGTGTGTGTGTGTGTGTGTGTGTGTGTGTGTGTGTGTGTGTGTGTGTGTGTGTGTGTGTGTGTTTGTGCCTGTGTGTCACTCTGTCTCAGTGTATCATTTTGTGTGTTAGCTGACGTACTGTTGTATCTACAGAGTAGACAAGGCTAAAGCCTTATCTCTGATGCTACATGCAGCTGATATCAGCCACCCAGCCAAGGCATGGAAACTGCACTACCGATGGACACAGGCCCTGATGGAGGAGTTCTTCAGACAGGTACAGTACAAACAAAGTCCCACCGCTACAGTGCATAGTCACTGACAGAAACCATGGAAGAGAGAAACTTGAGTGTTTCAGCACTGTATTCTGTATGTATCCCACTTCTGACATCTGTATTGTTAAGGGGTTGGGACACAATACAGATAGCTTCAGGAATATCTTCACTCGGATAAACTGGTCATGTTATACAGAGCATTGAGGCGGCAGGTAGCCTAGTGGCCAGAGTGTTGGGCCAGTAACCGAAAGGTTGCTCGATCGAATCCCCAACCCGACAAGGTGAAAACCTGTCGATGTGTCCTTGAGCAAGGCACTTAACCCTAATTTGCTCCAGGGGTGCCATACTACTATGGCTGTCCCTGTAGGTAAGCCGTCATTGTAAATACGAATTTGTTCTTAACTGACTTGCCTAGTTAAATAAAGGTTACATTTTTAAAAATACAAAAATTATGGATACAGTATACCGTAACCTGCCATTCTACATTGATATGGTTACCAAGGCTGGTGTTGTTGTTTTCTTACAGGGTGATAAAGAGGTTGAGTTAGGGCTGCCATTCTCTCCTCTGTGTGATCGTAAAGCTACCATGATCGCACAGTCACAAATAGGTGAGCGTCACACCCTGTTATTGGCCTCACTGTGAGCTGTTTCATTTAGGATGGGTTTGTATACTCAGACTGGCCATAGCTCAACTGGGCCACCATGTGGACATTTGAGAAAGTATTTTATATTGATAAACCATGGGACTCTACACTGTCCTCAAAAACATCACAATATTGGTTTTTTTTCTCCTGTTTCTTTGAAAAGTACAATTGTCAGTGTGAGCGAGTCATGAGCGTATTTCTTTTTAAATGTTTGTCTGTCTCCCAGGGTTCATTGACTTCATAGTGGAACCCACGTTCTCTGTGTTGGTGGACACGACAGAGAAGATCATTACCCCTCTAATAGAGGATACCTTAAAGTCACAGGACACTGGCATCCGCAGGTCAAGGTGGGACACATTCGCAATATTATATACTCTATAAAATCCCAATTTTCCCAGTTTAACATGTCGGACAGATTCAACATGCCTATCAGTATCATCAGTAGGCCTACCAATTTCTCGATCTTCAAACTCTATGGTCGATCGAAGCTGTGGAATAAGCAACCAAGTATTACTTGTGTTTTCTGTTCTATTTAATCGATGTCCATATTAGGACAGCCTCACAAGGAGTTGATGTCATATATTTGACAGAATAGACGTAATTTGACCGAGTTTCTATTCTATGTCGCTCAGTTTGACCGGTAGTGGGTCGGTGACGGTAGTGGAGTCAGTCCAGAAGCACAGTGGCCGAGGATCCAGCCAGGGGGTTGACCAGGGGCTCACTACAGACTATAGCCTGACTGGCATCGACCTGAAACGGGTCAGACACACACTGGCAGAGGTCATCCAACACAACAAAGAGCGATGGAAGGAGCTCTCTGTACAAGGTATAGTTGTTGTTGCTCTGCTTCGTATTCTTCTTCAGTCACCTGAATACCTTTCCTTCTTTCAGTGTTCTGTGTTCTTTCCATTGTCAGAAGACTATGTATGACATTAGATGTTCTCTTTGCTTGTGCTATCTCGTTTCCTCAGAGTTGGCGAGTAAAGAGCGAGCTGAGCTGAACACTGGCCCAGAGGAGGAGGGGGAGGAGTCCCAGATGAACACAGAGGTTACGTTGACTCACACCAGCCCTGAGAGACACAGCCAGGAGCTCCAATCAGAGTCCTTCAATGAACTGATGAACAACACAAACTCCAATAACTCTTCCCAGGAGGACTCAGAGCTGGACCACCATCCTCACAGCCCTCTGTCCCCGTGTAAGGATAAAGAGACAAGATCACCTGGCTCCATCTCTCCTGAACGCCTACCATGGAACGGTAGGAATGTTAGCTAGCGATGCGGTACAATATGACATGATACAATATGAGACGATATGATACGATATACAATACAACAATGCAGCATAATGTCGTGCAACGTAACAGAACACCACACAGTGCAGTACAATAGCACAGTGAAACCAACCAACGTCATGTCTTTTTACAATTCTATGTACTGTCCGTAGGCTATAGCGTTTCTCTCATCTCTATAATTGTATTGTCAGTCACGACGATCTGTGACCAAGTGTCCAAGAGATAACTGCGGAGTGGATGGTTGTCAAGGTTACAGCTGTGTGATGCTGTGTTGTCATGGTAACTGTTGTTGCTTGCAGGAGAAGGCCCAGGGGCAGTCCTTGAGTCGGGGGAGGAGTCTCTTCAAAGCCCTTGATTCTGATAAGCTACCCAACAACGCTGCCACTTCCTGATGCACCATATTTGTTTGTTAGCTTTTTTATTGTAAATTTGTTCTGATTGATTTTATTTCCAGTCTATTATGGTATTGTTATTTATTAAAGATAGGGGCCTTCTTGGTCCTCTTTGCACCGCAAGTAGTTTGTCTATATTCATTCCCTCTTTATGAACTCTCTTTTCTTTCAGTTAGGTTTGTATGGTACACTAGGACAATCACGGTACCTAATTGCAACAGTGTGTATTCTCTGTTGATCTCATGCTAGACAAACATATTTTAACATAGAGTAGTACTGGAATGGTGGCCTTTAATGTGCCTTGCCCACAGTTACCCACGCTACTGTATGAGAGTATTATTGGTTGTGCAGTGCCTAATATTACCCACTTGGGGGTGCTGTTGTATTCCTTTCTCCTTGTAATGTAGTTGACGTACACACTCTATTTGGCACAAAAAATACACTGACTACATGTAGTGGTAAAATGTTTTATTTTGTGTAATGAAATCTTCCCATAATTAATTTGCTAAGATAACAATTAGCCTACTAAAATAATCCTGCCTGACATTGAGAAGAGAGGGTTTGACATTTGATATTATTTGCCGGTGATCTTTCTCTGCTACGCTATATGTCCATAATGCATTAGACATCCGAAATGTACGGGTTTTGCCAACAGTTCATTCAATAATGAACGTTATTATTTTGTCACATGTGCAACGCATCAGCCTTACATAGGAGAGGACTCAGACACTCCATAACACCAGTGAGCAAAACATGTTTTGTTTGTAGTACTCCTTTGTTTGTGCAGTACCTTAGAGTGGTACACAAGTCAAACAATTCATACCAAGCCCAGTTTCAGTATAAAATACTAAAAAAATATCAAGTCAATGTATGTGAAATATCAGCAAGTGTTTTTACATGATGAGACTGACACAATGAGAAGGCAAAAATAGAAGTATTATGTTATGTTATTTTCTGTTTAAAGAAAACAAAAAATGAAAATCTGTATATTTCCAGATATAATTTCACTGCATAACAGTCAGTATTGCTGTTCAAATGTCTCATATATGCTGTCTTATTACAATATCTAACAATAATGAACCATACATAACCAACTAAGAGTTTGAGATACAGTACAGACAAATTAATGACATTGTCCTTTCTTGATCTCAACAACGCATGGCTTAATAAAATTCAGGTTAGAAGTGATAACCTGATAAAGTTTAGCATCATCTCTTACCAAGAGTTCATTCCCCATTCAAGTGTTTGAACCATCAGAAACATGGCCAACAGTTTGTCTGCTCCTCACGCTTCACTTCGGATCCTACTTCTTCTTGGTATCTTCATCCTCCTTCTTCTCCTCTGCCTCCTCCTCCTCCTCCTTCTCCTTCTCCTCCTTTTCTTCCTCCTCCTCAGGGAAGGAGACCTTTGATTTGCTTTGGAGCAGCTTGATCCCTGGGAATTGGACAGATTGGAGGGTCATGGGTAATGTGGCAGACTGTCTGGAGTCATATCAGAGAGATCAATAACTAAGAAACACTCGCAGACACACACTGTGTCCTGATCTAATACGCTACAGAGGAAGATGATGATGTGTCGATGTTTGTGTGTGTGTATAAGTATGATGCTGTTTGTGTCAGCACAGTGACCAGACCATCTGTTAGTTACGGTGGCTGGAACCCTCCTCCCTGCAGCTAAGCAACATACCAGAGAAGACATCCATATGTATGGAGATTTTTTAGTGCTTTAGTCTATGTCTGTTAACTTTGACCAACATCCAGCCTCAAGCCGTTGACAGTACAGTATGTGTGACCCACTAAATTTGACAGTGTGAACTCATTCGCCCTCACAACCTAAACCACAGTGGTGAGCTGTATCTGCAGCTTTACATGTTCTGTAAAGGAAACAACACGACCCTGTGCCAGGCCCACATTATTTGACTGTAGCCTTCCACATAAGCTACAGTCCAGTTCGACTAGACTATAACCTTTCATATCAGGTACAGTTTGTTGCTGTGAGGGCCTTACCTGGAGTGAAGGGAGGCTGGTGCTGGTAGGGGGTGTCTTTGCGCCTTGGTGTGTCTGCCAGTCGTGGCAGGGCCCCTGATAGCTCCTCTGCTAGGGCCAGCGTATCTGTGTGGGGCTGGGACAGTCTGGTTGGAGGCAGGCTGTCTCTGTCTCTGTCCTCACCATGGCCTCTAGAGCAGTCTGTGGACACACAGTATGGAACCAAAATAAATGGTGCTATGATACTTAACTTTAAAGGTCCAATGCAGCTGTTTTTATCTCAATATTAAATAATTTCTAGGTAACCATACTGTAATAATTGTCAACTAAAATCCTGAAAAAACAAACAAAAAAAGCTTCTGAGTAAAGAGCAATTTCTCATGCAAGAATGTAGCTAGGACTGTCTGGCGATGGTTTGTGTTGGAAGACGAAAAACTGAAATGTAGCTGTTACTGGCAGAGAGGTTTGAAACTCTCTTTCTTATTGGTTGATTAACTAATTTACCGCATAGTGATATCACCATGGAAGGCCAAAACTCCCTGCCACCAAAACAGGCTGAAATTTCAGGCGGTGAGTAAGACCTTTAAACAGGTTAACATTCACAAGGATTACCAGGACGCTTACTCAGAGCTTGCGCTGACCAGCTTGCAAGTGTCTTCCCTGAAATGTTCAACCTCTCCCTGACCCAGTCTGTAATACCTACATGTTTCAAGTAGACAACCATAATCCCTGTGCCCAAGAATGCCAAGGTAACCTGTCTAAATGACTATTGCACCGTAGCATTCACATCTGTAGCCATGAAACGCTTTGAAAGGCTGGTCATGGCTCACATCAACACCCACCATCATCCCAGACACCTTGGACCAACTCCAATTTGCATACTGCCCCAACAGATCCACGGATGACACATCTCTATTGCACTCCACACTGGCCTCTCCCACCTGGACAAAAGGAACACCTACGTGAGAATGCTGTTCATTGACTATAGCTCATCACTAAGGAGCCTGGGACTGAACACCTCCCTCTGCAACTGGATTCTGGACTTCCTGACGGGCCGACCTCCAGGTGGTGAGGGTAGGCAACAACACATCCGCCACCCCTCAGGGGTGCGTGCTTAGTCCCCTCCTTTACTCCCTGTTCACTCACAACGGCGTGGACGCGCATTACTCCAACTCCATCATTAAGTTTGCTGACGACACAACTGTGGTAGGCCTGATCAGCCTATAGGGAGGAGGTCAGAGACCTGGCAGTGTGGTGCCAGGACAAAAACCTCTCCCTCAACGTCAGCAAGACAAAGGAGCTGATCGTGGACTACAGGAAATGGAGAGCCGAGCACGCCCCCATTCACATCAACGTTCCTTGGTGCCCGTATCACTAAAGATCTATCATGGTCCTAACACACCAACACAGTTGTGAAGAGGGCACAACAACGCCTCTTCCCCCTCAGGAGGCTGAAAAGATTTGGCTTGGGCCCTCAGATCCTCAAAAATGTCTACAGCTGCACCATTGAGAGCATCTTGACTGGCTGCATCACCGCTTGGCATCTGACCACAAGGCGCTAAAGAGGGTAGTGCGGATGGCCCAGTACATCACTGGGGCCGAGTTGCCTGCCATCCAGGACCTCTATACAAAGCGGTGTCAGAGGAAGGCCCTTAAAATTGACTCCAGCCACCCAAGTCATAGACTGTTCTCTCTGCTACCGCACGGCAAGGGGTGCCAGTGCACCAAGTCTGGAAACAACAGGACCCTGAACAGCTTCTACCCCCAAGCCATAAGACTGCTAAATAGTTAGTTAAAATGTTAACCAAATAGCATATTTGGGGACCCATGACCAAATTTCAAGATGGCTGCTACCTACATTCCTGTTAGCATTGTGAAGCATAAACAAAATAAACACGGAATATGTTGATATGCACCGAAAGCCGGGACTCCACAGATCATGAGGATATCTTATTTGTCTGCCTGTGACCTACCATTATTGATCACCAGCCCTGACAGTCAAAATATTTATTTTACACAATGTTTTCACCAAACAGCAAACATCTTACAAGGTAAGCTTCAATTTGGTCTGTGTTTGAGCTACAGTTTAATGGAGGGTATCAGATTAATCATTAATTTGGAACAAATCTAGCCTATTACCAGTGTTATCTGATGATGTATGACTTAATAGCAACATTGAATGTCCACCGAGTGACTATCTTTGCACATAAAAAAATATGATGTTGCCTGCTTATGCACTGTAGGCATCCATTACACAGGGGATTGGCTACTAAGGCACCTTGACAGTCTTGTAGCCAATGAGGTAAGCTTTACAGGGATATGTAGTTTACCTGGGTGGGGCAAAGCTAGGAAATGTCCCATTACCACACCTGACACCACTTACTAAAACATCTGCCTAATTCGAGTTGTTAGGTCTATCAATCCCATTTATTTTCCTGATATTGTTCACATGTTGTGGAAGCCATCTGATGGGTTTCCAGCTCTGGGAATCAATAATTCACTTATAGCTTGTCAATGAAAGATGACTTTCAAAATAAAATAATACAAAAACGGTTATTTTATGTATGCTTGATCTTGTGTATTCTGATCTTCTGATCATTTCCTCATAATCTCCCAGATGTCTTCTTTCCAAATATACCAAGTTTTGGCATGTCAGAATCATGTAATTACGCATGAATAGCAGTTACTTTTGGTTATGTCAAAATGTTGTCATTTACATTTAAGAGGGGGCACATCGACAGATATTTCACCCAGTCGGCTCGGAGATTCGAACCAGTGACCTTTCAGTTACTGTCCCAACGCTCTTAACTGCTAGGCTACCTGCATTGACCCTTCATGCACTAACTCTTATCTTATCACATACGCTGCTGCTACTGTTAATTATCTCTCCTGTTGCCTAGTCACTTTATTCCTAGTTATATGTACATATCTTCCTCAATTACCTCTCTGTTTTGATAATCTCTTACACTAAAATGGCATTATCATAATCTTCACTGTATCACAGTATTAAGAGACACACACAAAGTTACAGACACATGCATACGCACACATTGTGGTATTGTTGTATGGTGGTATTTTGTATTGTGGATATGTAGCAGTGTAATAATGTTATATGATGTACTGTTTTATCTTTTGTTTTATGTGTAATGTAAGTGCTTGAATATGTTTGGACGCCAGGAAGAGTAGCCTTGGCAGCAGCTAATGGGGAGCCCTAATAAATACAAATACAAATATTCCCAACCTCATAGTGTGGATATATATATATACAGTGGGGAGAACAAGTATTTGATACACTGCCGATTTTGCAGGTTTTCCCACTTACAAAGTATGTAGAAGTCTGTAATTTTTATCATAGGTACTCTTCAACTGTGAGTGACGGAATCTAAAACAAAAATCCAGAAAATCACATTGTATGATTTTTAAATAATTAATTTGCATTTTATTGCATGACATAAGTATTTGATACATCAGAAAAGCAGAACTTAATATTTGGTACAGAAACCTTTGTTTGCAATTACAGAGATCATACGTTTCCTGTAGTTCTTGACCAGGTTTGCACACACTGCAGCAGAGATTTTGGCCCACTCCTCCATTCAGATCCTTCAGGTTTCGGGGCTGTCGCTGGGCAATACAGACTTTCAGCTCCCTCCAAAGATTTTCTATTGGGTTCAGGTCTGGAGACTGGTTAGGCCACTCCAGGACCTTGAGATGCTTCTTACGGAGCCACTCCTTAGTTGCCCTGGCTGTGTGTTTCGGGTCGTTGTCATGCTGGAAGACCCAGCCACGACCCATCTTCAATGCTCTTACTGAGGGAAGGAGGTTGTTGGCCAAGATCTCGCAATACATGGCCCCATCCATCCTCCCCTCAATACGGTGCAGTCGTCATGTCTCCTTTGCAGAAAAGCATCCCCAAAGAATTATGTTTCCACCTCCATGCTTCACGGTTGGGATGGTGTTCTTGGGGTTGTACTCATCCTTCTTCTTCCTCCAAACACGGCGAGTGGAGTTTAGACCAATAAGCTTTATTTTTGTCTCATCAGACCACATGACTTTCTCCCATTCCTCCTCTGGATCATCCAGATGGTCATTGGCAAACTTCAGACGGGCCTGGACATGCGCTAGCTTGAGCAGGGGGACCTTGCGTGCGCTGCAGGATTTTAATCCATGACGGCGTAGTGTGTTACTAATGGTTTTCTTTGAGACTGTGGTCCCAGCTCTCTTCAGGTCATTGACCAGGTCCTGCCGTGTAGTTCTGGGATGATCCCTCACCTTCCTCATGATCATTGATGCCCCACGAGGTGAGATCTTGCATGGTGCCCCAGACCGAGGGAGATTGACCGTCATCTTGAACTTCTTCCATTTTCTAATAATTGCGCCAACAGTTGTTGCCTTCTCACCAAGCTGCTTGCCTATTGTCCTGTAGCCCATCCCAGCCTTGTGCAGGTCTACAATTTTATCCCTGATGTCCTTACACAGCTCTCTGGCCTTGGCCATTGTGGAGAGGTTGGAGTCTGTTTGATTGAGTGTGTGGAGAAGTGTATTTTATACAGGTAACGAGTTCAAACAGGTGCAGTTAATACAGGTAATGAGTGGGGAACAGGAGGGCTTCTTAAAGAAAAACTAACCGGTCTGTAAAAGCCGGAATTCTTACTGGTTGGTAGGTGATCAAATACTTATGTCATGCAATAAAATGCAAATTAATTATTTAAAAATCATAAAATGTGATTTTCTGGATTTTTGTTTTAGATTCCGTCTCTCACAGTTGAAGTGTACCTATGATAAAAATGACAGACCTCTACATGCTTTGTAAGTAGGAAAACCTGCAAAATCGGCAGTGTATCAAATACTTGTTCTCCCCACTGTATATATATATATAAATAACACAGGAAAATCATGTTTTTGACTGCACTGGGCCTTTAATACTTTATTTGACCATCTGTTACAACATAAATTGGTCTTCTGCTGTGCTCTGAACTGGAGCATATTCAGCATTCAACTGAATTCAAGGCCATTGAGCCTAAAGGCTTTTGGCCAATGGATATATTGTTTGGCCGTGTTGTTGTTTAAGGGTGGTGGGCCATATTGGATATATTGTAATCTACCCCCTAATTAACAAGCCAAATTTGTAATGAAAACTGCAATAATTACTACAATAATATTGTTGCTATATAATTGGACCAAGAATAGGCTGCTGTGTTCAAATGAGTTTCTCCTGTGCCCATAGTCCTTGTTGCACTGCCTGACTAGCAACTATCCATTTGAGAGATCGGATGGTATAGCTCTCTTTGTGCGCTGACTATCCATTTGGGAGACCTACAATATGAGGATGATATAACTCTCAATCAATCAATATCTAATGTAGATGTATAGTGGCCATGGCCTTTCCAGGAAATAGCTACCTCTATAAGTCAGCAAGCATGTTCAGTCACTCTCAGTCACACACTTCAGCAGGCTCTGTTTAAATATAATGCTGACCACAGACAATACACCCAGTGTGTCTTACTCTCCAGTATAAAATGAGAATATGAACCAATGGCACCTGTGCTGCCATGATGGCAGAGCTTGTGAATGCAACGGTTGGTGTTGAAAGCATTATGTGAGTGAGGACATGTACCTTTCATGGTAGGCGGAGTGTAGACGCTGTGCTTTCTCTGCGCGGGAGACGCCCCTGCCCTCTGGGTCTGGTGTAGAGATAGAAGGCGGAAAAAGAACAGCATGAGAACCAACAAGCAGAGATCCCATTTCACTGAAGCTATTTCAGGAGACAGGTCATCTCAGGTAATCAATGACAACTGCATCAGATAGACATGCCACCTCATAGAACCATAGACTGCTGCTAGAGAGCATCCTGATAATGTTGTCCACATTTGAGGGACATCCTCTTTGACTTTTATTTCTGTTTCTAAACAGAGCATGGTAAACAGAGCAGGGCCGGCCCTCCCATTAGGCAAGATTAGGCAATCGCCTATGGCGGCACTTGAATTTGGGGCGGCATTTTGACAATTGGCTGCCGCCCTCCGGCGCCTCTGATCGGCTACTACACCGCCGGCGGCCAGCTGCCAGCTCATAGCGTTGCAGTGTAGTAGCCGATGGGGGGGCAGCAGATTTTTGTTTGGCCTAGGGCGGCAGAACGTCCAGGGCCGGGCCTGAAACAGAGTGTGACCTACCTCTCCTTGATGACTTGTAGTCTGCTTGTGATCTGTGTGAGAGAAAAGCAGACATGAGTTAGTTATAGTATATTTGTCAGTCTAGCTAAAATTGTTACTCAACCAATTGTTAGAATCTGTGTGCTGAGGTTCTGCTGGAACATTGTATTTCACCTGTGTGATATGATTGAATATACTATAGACTACAGTGGGAGAGCTGTAAAGGTCCTCATAATGACTTAATGGCTGAGAGAGTTTATGGTTCAGTGTCCAGATCACTGCTTACCTCAGGCTGTAATGGCTGACTGGTGACACCCACTATATTGATCACTGCTTACCTCAGGCTGTAATGGATGATTGGTTACACCCACTATATTGCTCTAACCTCTCCTCCATTGACGTTTCTCTGCATTGAAACTGATCTTAGAAATGACTACCCGACGGTGATTCATATGGTTCAGAGGATGAGTTCAATCACCATGAACATCACAGCTGGGGAAAAACACCAATAACTCGCTGACAAAGTTATTGAATGATTGGCACTGGACAACAGACGTAGCCTGAAAATCCAGACTGAATTCGGCTCCGTTCAAAACGTTCAAATGCTGCAGGATTATTTTGCTGTGACAATATAGGTCATATTAAGATCCTACATCTGTATGTTGTTCTCTGTGGCCAACACTGTACATGAACTGAAGACATACAGTGGGGAGAACAAGTATTTGATACCCGATTTTGCAGGTTTTCCTACTTACAAAGCATGTAGAGGTCTGTAATTTTTATCATAGGTACACTTCAACTGTGAGAGACGGAATATAAAACAAAAATCCAGAAAATCACATTGTATGATTTTTAAATAATTAATTTGCATTTTATTGCATGACATAAGTATTTGATCACCTACCAACCAGTAAGAATTCCGTCTCTCACAGACCTGTTAGTTTTTCTTTAAGAAGCCCTCCTGTTCTCCACTCATTACCTGTATTAACTGCACCTGTTTGAACTACCTGTATAAAAGACACCTGTCCACACACTCAATCAAACAGACTCCAACCTCTCCACAATGGCCAAGACCAGAGAGCTGTGTAAGGACATCAGGGATAAAATTGTAGACCTGCACAAGGCTGGGATGGGCTACAGGACAATAGGCAAGCAGCTTGGTGAGAAGGCAACAACTGTTGGCGCAATTATTAGAAAATGGAAGAAGTTCAAGATGACGGTCAATCTCCCTCGGTCTGGGCACCATGCAAGATCTCACCTCATGGGGCATCAATGATCATGAGGAAGGTGAGGGATCAGCCCAGAACTACACGGCAGGACCTGGTCAATGACCTGAAGAGAGCTGGGACCACAGTCTCAAAGAAAACCATTAGTAACACACTACGCCGTCATGGATTAAAATCCTGCAGCGCACGCAAGGTCCCCCTGCTCAAGCCAGCGCATGTCCAGGCCGCCCGTCTGAAGTTTGCCAATGACCATCTGGATGATCCAGAGGAGGAATGGGAGAAAGTCATGTGGTCTGATGAGACTGGCACCCCAGTTTTGAAGCTTTTTGGTCTAAACTCCACTCGCCGTGTTTGGAGGAAGAAGAAGGATGAGTACAACCCCAAGAACACCATCCCAACCGTGAAGCATGGAGGTGGAAGCATCATTCTTTGGGGATGCTTTTCTGCAAAGGGGACAGGACGACTGCACCGCATTGAGGGGAGGATGGATGGGGCCATGTATCGCGAAAATTACAGACTTCTACATGCTTTGTAAGTGGGAAAACCTGCAAAATCGGCAGTGTATCAAATACTTGTTCTCCCCACTGTACATCAAAACAGGTGGAGCACATTATCATAACCAAGTGGTTGTATGAATGGCACAGAAGGAACAGACGAGCATTGGATGTGACTACAAACAGCTAAACAATGCAGAGCACATAATATGCATTGGACAGAAATTCTACCTTGTACTGTAGACCTATGTTGTATTCTAAGGCCAACAATGGTAGTTACACAGTACATGAACTAAAGGCAGCAGCAAAACGTGTGGAGCACATTATCAGCCTGTTACTACCATATAAAGCATCACCTCACAACAATAGCTGAATGAAGTCAGTGTGTCTCAGACCATAAAGCCTACGGGCATGGGAGGGTGATGAAGTCACAGTCTCTGCTGTAGTGGGCAGGGGAAAAGAGCACTGGCATTCCCTGGGGTCATGTAAGGCTGCTATGACACTTCATAAGCAATCTATAATGCTATATAAATCCTCTGTGACGTCCTTCAATCCAGCCACTGTTATAGGACACCAGTCATACTACTGTCTGCGTCCAAGGGAAATTAACAGCTGTTTTTACACAAGAGTAGAGAGTTCGAGAGCTGATGGCAAGTCAACAGTAAACCTTATATAAAGCTAAAATGGCCAGAGGGAGAGTGTTTTATTAGCTATTTCCAGGTCCATGGGTTTCACACATTATCTCTGTCAGGGAGAGTGTTAAATTAAAGCCATGGGGCACTGCAGCTCAAAATATCTTGATAGCACATCTGGTTCTCAAGGATAAAATTCTGATTTAGGACACACAATAATCCAGAGACACAATACACAAATCCAGAGACACAATACGCAACAGTAAGGTTCAGTATTAACCTTCAGAAGTGGCCTCTCTCCAAGAGACACAGTTCGAATGACATTCACAGGGGGAAAATCTGCGAGACAAAGAGCTGCTTGTAGCTGAAATAATGGCTGTGAATTAATAGGGTCCCACGCACACCGCCTACAGTACGCGGCCCACATACACAGACAGAGTTGAGCAAAACAAGTTGCATTCGACCACACTACAGTACAGCAGCCATTCCCATTCACAGCACACAGCCAGTAACTCCCAATGGGATCTCTCAAAACAATGTAATGGTAATCGCCCATGGAGACATAGAGACATGGAGAATAGACGGATGGAGGAATGGAGAGATGGAAGGAGGGATAGAACCAGGGTCATGGTGGGAACAGAGCTGTCACATTGGCAGTGGTTACCTACGCCTGCCATAAAGCACAGACCTGGCACTGAGGAGACAGAAATACATGCACCCAGCCAAGGATGAAGAAATCAATGGATAAAATGAAAGGCTGGGTCTGTGATGCAAAACACACACATCCGCCATTCTGACAATGTAATGCCTCTAAGCTGGCTCCTGGATGAAGGGCCTGCGCCTGGCTTCTGTCAAACAATTTAATTGCCACCCAGTAGGTTTGGATTAGCTGGTTTGTCACTGAGACAGGAACGTCCCAAATGTGCACCCTATTCCCTACAAATCCTTATGGGCCCAAGTCGATAGAAGTACACTAAAAAGGGAAGAGGGTGCTATTTGGGACGGGAACAAGAATACCCCCTACTCTCTGCCAGAAACTCTCTCTGAGGAGAATATGGGCCAGCACACCCTCCATCAATTAACAGTACCAACCCTTTCCCTTCCTCAGTACAATGGGATAAATAAAACCTGTACATTCATACTGATGTTTCAGTACAATGGGATAAATAAAACCTGTACATTCATACTGATGATTCAGTACAATGGGATAAATAAAACCTGTACATTCATACTGATGATTCAGTACAATGGGATAAATAAAACCTGTACATTCATACTGATGATTCAGTACAATGGGATAAATAAAACCTGTACATTCATACTGATGATTCAGTACAATGGGATAAATAAAACCTGTACATTCATACTGATGATTCAGTACAATGGGATAAATAAAACCTGTACATTCATACTGATGATTCAGTACAATGGGATAAATAAAACCTGTACATTCATACTGATGATTCAGTACAATGGGATAAATAAAACCTGTACATTCATACTGATGATTCAGTACAATGGGATAAATAAAACCTGTACATTCATACTGATGATTCAGTACAATGGGATAAATAAAACCTGTACATTCATACTGATGATTCAGTACAATGGGATAAATAAAACCTGTACATTCATACTGATGATTCAGTACAATGGGATGAATAAAACCTGTACATTCATACTGATGATTCAGTACAATGGGATAAATAAAACCTGTACATTCATACTGATGATTCAGTACAATGGGATAAATAAAACCTGTACATTCATACTGATGATTCAGTACAATGGGATAAATAAAACCTGTACATTCATACTGATGATTCAGTACAATGGGATAAATAAAACCTGTACATTCATACTGATGATTCAGTACAATGGGATAAATAAAACCTGTACATTCATACTGATGATTCAGTACAATGGGATAAATAAAACCTGTACATTCATACTGATGATTCAGTACAATGGGATAAATAAAACCTGTAAATTCATACTGATGATTCAGTACAATGGGATAAATAAAACCTGTACATTCATACTGATGATTCAGTACAATGGGATAAATAAAACCTGTAAATTCATACTGATGATTCAGTACAATGGGATAAATAAAACCTGTACATTCATACTGATGATTCATTACAATGGGTAGAAATGCACCATGTACATACTGATTATCTATCAAACCTCTCTTGGTAAACACAGACGCACGCACGCACGCGCGCACGCACGCACGCCAAGGCCTGGAAGATAGATACAACAACACTATCTCATGTCATGACATAACGATAATGATAACCATTCACATCCGGTTCCCCTCAGTGACGTGATGTTGAGTATGACCGTGATGCCTGACTGGGTGCTCTGCTTGCATGCCTTTCTGTTCTGTACTGGGCGGCCTGAAGTGTGTGTTCGTGTGTCTGGGTTGTATAGCAGGCTGGGACGTGGTGTGCAGCTGGGCCATGCGTGTGTACAGTGGTGGAAAAAGTACCCAATTGTCATACTTGAGTAAAAGTAAAGATATCTTGATAGAAAATGACTTATGTAAAAGTGAAAGTCACACAGTAAATACTACTTGAGTAATAGTCTAAAAGTATTTGGTTTTAAATATACTTTAAATATATGTTATTGCAAAATATACTTAAGTATCAAAAGAAAAAGTCAATTTGAAATTGCTTATATTAAGCAAACCAGACGGCACATTTTCTTGTTGTAAATTGTTTACTGAGAGCCAGGGGCACACTCCAAAACTCAGAAATCATTTACAAATTAAGCAGATCAGATGCAGTGGGGATGACCAGGGATGTTCTCTTGATGTGTGAATTTGACCATTTTCCTGTCCTGCTAAGCATTCAAAATGTAACGAGTACTTTTGGATGTCAGGGAAAATGTATGGAGTAATAATTTTCTTTAGGAATGTAGTGAAGTAAAAGTAGTCAAAAATATAAATAGTAAAGTAAAGATACCCTAAAAATACTTAAGTAGTACTTTAAAGTAGTTTTACTTAAGTACTTTACACCACTGCGTGTGGAGATTTTGTTTTGGCCATGATCACACTGTCAAGTCACATGGGGTAAAGGTCAAGGTCACAAACAGTGTGTTGATGATGCTAATGAACCAAGCATTACCCTGGAGGCCAGAAACATCTGATCCCACTGCCTTCCATGCGCAACATAAGTAAATGGTTGGTAGACGGGTGTGTGTCATGTGGTTGAAGGTTGAATCTCTGCTATTTATCAGTTTTGAAGTGTAAAACGTACCAGTGTTTGATTAAAGACAGCTACTGTACTCTCTTTTCCTTGTTAGGTCCTGCTGGTCTCTTTTCACAGTCTCTGTGTCATCCACAGCTATACCTGGGGAGCCTTCTTTGGCACAGGTCCTCCCAGTCTTACTATATGATGACCTTTCGAAAGCAGTGGGGAGGACCAGAGTGTGGACAAGGCAGCTTTCGCTATGACTGCGCTGCAGTCTGTTAGGGTATGGGCTATGACTGTGGCTAGGTAGCAGGCTGTGCTGGAGGCTGAGTCGTGGCTGCGTTGTGACTATAGCTGTGCAGTGCTGCAGTCTCCATATGCTGACGCCACAGGGAAGGTATTTGTGCTGATATCACATTGTGACCCTCTATGTTCTGGATCTCTCACTCAAGGTTAGATTCCACTCTCACGGTTTCATGGGCTCACGATGACACATCAAAGACAAAACACTCGGCTTGCCTCTTTCTTTTTTACTCTTCTCCTTCCTCCCATTCACTAGGGCTGATATCAGCCTCTATCCATCCTATCCCCCTCTATCCATCCTATCCCCCTCTATCCATCCTATCCCCCTCTATCCATCCTATCACCAGCCATCCATCATTCTCCCCCCAGACATCTCATAGTTTAACACTCCATTTTGTGTAGCCCACAAGAATTGTCTGGAGCCCTCATTCAACCCACATTTACATAACTCCTTAATATCCCACAGCTCTCCATTAAATGTCACCAGACAGATCTGAAAGAAAACACTTTGATTATTTGCATAATGAGAGCAAGACAAATGGTGTTCATCTTTCTCATTATCAATAACAAGCATGTTGGGCACGAACAAAAAGTCTCCAAATTCAAACGACCCTCAACCGGTGCATAACAAAACAAAAACCGTTGTCACACGAAGACACACATCAGTTGCATGACAGTTTAAGAGTCATTCGGAGTGTAGCTTTGCAACATTCAGGCCACATTCCATTTCACTACAGGAAATTACTGAAATTCCATTTTCACTGCTTTCATTGAGAGCCATTAGAATTGGAATTGGAATGTCTATTTCCTGAATTGAATGAGATGAAATGGAATTGACCCTAACCCTGTTCCTCACACAGGATAAGTATCTTACCTGCTGCAGTTAGGTCTGGTGGAAGATAGATGGCATGGGTGGCTGGTGTAGGTCTCCTCTTACGGATCTGTTAGGGAGAGACAGGACAGGGTGGTATAGGACAGGACAGGGGGACAGGTCAGGACAGGGGGACAGGTCAGGACGGCGGGACAGGACAGGGGGACAGGACATGACGGGATACAACAGGACAGGGTGGGATAGGACAGGACAGGGGTACAGGACAGCGTATAGCAGGACAGGACAGGGAGAAGTGGTGCATGTTTTACACAGTGGTAGACTAGAGTTCAGTGTTAATAAAGTCAATAGTCTAGGTTAGGGAGAGGGGTGGGAGAGGTTGGCCAAAGCTTTGGATGAAGCGATCTTTCTAAAATCACCATAGTGACAAATAAGGACACAATGGAAATAATTTAGTCTGGCACTATACTTTTTTCCCAAGAAATATTCACTCAAGGCACTAAAACGTTGCAATAAAGTCTAGACAACTAAGACTAACTCCAGAAAGTAGAGGGGGAAAACAAGCCTTCATTCATATTTCAAGGAGTTCACCATTGTCCATGACATAAAACAGGTTTCTCACACAGGCATAACATGTTCAAAGTAAAGCTTCTTCTGCCAGTCAGTGTCAAGAGACGCTAGACCTTTTAACCCTGTGAGATCCCCGGGTTGGCAAAAATGCAACAGGTCCTAAACTCATGTCGAACACTACATAGTTCATCTCCTTAGACCTAGATTTGTTGTGTGTCCTGTCTTCTCTAAGATGTAGTGATTATGTAGAAACAAATACAATTAGCTAGAGTTGTTGCAAAAAAAGATTTGCAAAAATGCTTGGGTCTCACAGGGTTAAGCCCCCCACTCTTTTAGCGAGCCCACCATCACATTACCATTCTAGTACCATGTCATAATGGTAATCACATGCATTAGCATGTAATCATCATGTGAATTGAATGTTTTTACTCACATGCTCCGATGCCTGAGGGTCCAGCTGACTCTGAAAGACAGGTACAGAAAACTGGATCTTCTTAGGACTGTTGGGCTCCATGTTGGGCTCCATGTTGGGCTCCATGTTTTGAGAGGATAGAGAAAGAAAGATAGAGGAGAGAGGGAAAGTAAGAGAGAGAGAGAGAGGAAGAGGGTACTGTGTTGGGAGCAGCTGCACACAGCAGCAGCAGCAGCCTCTCTTCTCTTCTGTTCCTCTCCCTTCCTTATGAGCCCTGGGATAGCTTTAGTGGACAGCCCAGCCCGCCTCTCCCCTGCCCCCGTCGGAGAGAGAGATACAGAGAGAGATGCACTCCACAACCTCACACACTCCTCTAGTGTACAGTCCACTACTTTAGCAGCTACAGACAGTCTCCGTTGCCCCCCCCCCCAGCGCTCGACTCAGACAGACCAACAGCGTGCTCTCTAGCCTCTTCTGGGTCGAGTGTTCTATCTTCGATGAAAACCACAGGCCAGTCTGAGTCTCCTATCTCTCTCTACCCCGCCCTCCGTCTCTCTCTGGGTATCATGACACCACGGCCCAGAAGTGCAATATAATCCCCTGAAGGGACCAGGCAGGTGCAATGTTAAATATTGATAGTCACTACCCCCCCGCCCCCCTCTTCCTCCATACTTCTTTCTCTCAAAGACCTCTCTCTCTCTTTCTCCCCTCTCTCTTCCTCTCCTTTCCTGAGTGGTATGTGAACCTTGAGACAGCGGAGGGGACTGAAAAATGTCTAACACGCTCAATCCTCCAGACATGTTGAAGTTTATAAATGAGTAATCAGTCATATTTTGTCACTTATATTTATATACACACACACTGAGAACACCTTCCTAATATTGAGTTGCGTACCCCCGAATCAACGTGGAAAACTGATTTGAATTGCAAAAAGTCCTCAACAGAAGGACAGTCTTTTTTTCACCCAACTGTTAACCTAAATACAATGACCTGGTGAAATATTTTGTGATTTCACGTTGACAACTACTAAATGTAATTAAAAACTAGACGTTGAACTGACGTCTTTGCACAGTGGGCTACTTTTATAGTATTTTGTTTTGTAAACAATTGGAAAGTTGACCGACACATTTGTTGTTTCCATCAGGCCTGTCGTAAAAATAAATATCTGACATCTACTTTGCTCGCATAAAGGTTGGCTGGAAACCTGGCTCATCTTAAAGAAATGTATTTGTGCATATCGGGTCCGAGTGGGAAAGCCCTGGGTCCATTTCGGAATGGGACACTAACTGCCATCACCATTTATCCTCATAATTCAGATCAGGGGGTTAGGTTAGCTTTCAAATTCAAAAGTCTGCATTTTCAAAACCCAGACCGTCCAAAACGTTTTAATAGATTTCACCTGCGTTCTAACTATACAGACAGATGTTTAATACATCTGTCCACTCAGTGCTCTAGTCTAGAATGCAGGAAAATAGGGGTGAGTTCAAGAGAGTGCCATGTTAAAACATAGTTTTCTTTACCCCATGTCATTATAAAATCACATGCAATAATTGTTATTTATTTGTCTTGTCTTATATGCTTGCATTGGACAGTGTTGATGAAATACGAACGCTATAATAGGTGTGTTGGAAAAATGACCAGCTCCCGACACCCATAATTAATTTATTTGATTTATTTGATTTTATTCATCATTAATATGTAACCACAATGTTCAAATACATACAAATAAATAACATGTTTGTTTGTGGATGATGTAGTAGTCTGCAAGGACTGACCAAAACTTCAATTTAGGTGGCAAAACAACAACATACTGACATAGTCCTCAACGAGGACTTTAAAGACCCATAAATGACCCATTTCTCTGTGTCTAGAATCTGTCTAGAAATGGTAGATGATCCAAGCTGGAAAGAGAAAACAAACCACAGTACACTGATGTAATGTTCACACAAAACCCTTCAGTTCTCTATGTGTCAACGTGCTGTACACAGTGAAACCGTAAAAACAATATAAAGTAAAAATAATAACCACGGCAACACAGACCTGTTATTTTCACCCCGCCAAGTCAAACTGAGTGACACACAAACAGGCCCACAGTCCCAGTGCCCATGCTATTTCTGCGTCTTAAATGACACCCTATTCCCTATTGCACTACTTTTGACCCTGGTTAAAAGTCGTGCACTAGGTAGGGAATAGGATGCCATTTGAGACGCAGCCAGTGTGTTTTCGCCGTGCCATCAATGGTGCCCATTTATGCTCGGAGGTCATTCTGTGCCTCTAAATATGTATGACCCAGGAAGGAAATGCCAGAGACTTAGAGGACGGGCTGGAGGTGTGGAGCGGGCCGGACAGCCTACTGGGTGCCACCTCAAGGGTGATATACAGTTCAGCATATAGGGGAGAAGAGATGTTATCAGTTGCATGTTAGTCTGTGCTTGACCATTAGTAAATTCAAGTAAGCTATAGGTAAGTACAGATAATCTAAAGGTATGCAGTAAGTGGGTCATTCCACAAAATTTATATTTTAGGTAAAAGTTGTGCATCAATATTTAACTTTAAAAAGCCTGTTTATATTAAATAAAGAGTCCTTTAACATACACCACATAGAAAATGCAATAAATCCGATTAAAGACTTGATAACATGCCAGAATTCAGCATTTTGACATGTCCCTCAGTTAACCCACTTAACCAACATCATTGTAAAACCTAATTATTTAGTTGCTTTGAAAAAGTCATTTCTGAAGATTATTATTTATTTAATGTGATTTTGTGGAACGACCCAAGTACTACAGTGTCCAGACTTGATATAATATGGGTTGGTTGTACCATCTGCATGTTAGGCTGTGGATGTGCTTGATGAACTCAAATAAGTACATAGATTACATGCATTTAGTACTAGAGTCTACACCATAGACATATACAGTATGTACATCATTTGTCCAAACAGGAAACAACAAGTTTAAGTGGGTTGCATCAACTACTGTTTTTAAAAAGCACCACTTAAAGATAAATGTATGGATTATATTAATTCAACACCTTTGTTCTGGGTTGTGTTCATTAGGGTAACAATGGAAAACGTTATTATAAAAATGTAAACGGAAAGTAAGTCCAGTTAGTCCCTCCCTGATTCAATCCATTTTCCTCCGTTTGCTGCCTAATGAATACAACCCAGATGTGTGTTTTTGTTAGTCTCACATTAAAAACAAACAAAAAATTTAAATAGACGTTAAAACCACTAAATGTATTTGTCCTGAGACATTTTCTTTAGCGTAATAAAAAAGAGAGATAAGAGGCAGGCTGCTGTCTTGAACTGGAGAGTAGAAACACAGTAAAATGAACAGCAAATCGTCTGATAGAGCTCTAGACAGTCTTTCTACTATTGAGCTTTTCAGAGTTCAGAGACAGTAAAATGTATTGCATACTGTAGTTAGTTCCAGACCTGGGTTCAAATAATTTAACTGAGTTTGCCTGGCTTAATGAGCCATTAGAATAGTCCCAAAACTGTAAACCCCACCCATATGGCACTACAGAAAAGCTGAGCAAACGATCAAAGTATTTCAAATATTTCAAATAGTATTTGAAAAAAGGTCTGGTCCTTAAGGTCACCTTTAGGACAAGAGATACGTGCTTAAATACAACCCATACACAGTCAGGATCACATCCTAACAAAACGTCACCTACAACCACAGATGGAATTGGAGTAAAGTCACTCTGGGAATTCACCAATCCTGGAATTCATCTTAAAGTAACTGCCCAGTGAAAATCTCACTTTTAAAAGTTAATATCCAAATAATGTTGTGGACTCTTCCTATACTGATATTTGATGCCAAAGCATTAACTGGAGAAAAAAAAAATACTTAAACTCAGACTGTTTCAAAAATGCTTGCCATTTCCTCATAGAATTTGATGTCATCTCGCTGAGGAGGAGAAGCTAGCCAATCAGCGGACTACTTGTATTAATATTTTTAATGACCGGTATAAGCCCACATGGGCACGCCCATATCATTCTAACACAGAAAAGCAGATTTTTAACATACCTAATAAAAAATAAGTAATTATAAGTCACATTTCACAGACATCTGGAAACACTGGGCAGCTACTTTAAACACATTTTGTACATCAAAATTATTTTACTTTGGGAACACTAGTTCCGCATGTTCCCCTCCAATTCCACCCCCGTCAACAACACGAGTAATGCAGTAGTTAGTCTTCTGCAAAATAAGCACAAGCTTTAAGTCACATTTTGAGTGTTAGAAATAGAACGGTTAAGACAGAGAACAAGACAGTTCACTATTACAGCAAGTATACAGGAGCATTAGCGTCTCCAAGGCACACAGCATACAGGTGTTAAGGTACCAGGGGCCTCATTTATAAACCGTGCGTACAAAACATACCCTAAAATATGTGAGCGCCAGTTTTCACGCAAAAGTTGGCATTTATAAAAACTGAACTTTATAAAAAAATGTGCTCGCCTTCCGGCAGACTTGAGACCATGCGTACACAGTTTCTAGTGGTTGCAGTATTGCATTGCAAGCAGGCAAGTCAGTTTTGATTTTGTGCAAATGGGGGATATGATGGACAGCTTATTCTTAACAATAAGCAGGTTAATAACAAGATGCAGTAATTTGCAGTTAGTGAGAAAAGCGAAAATATATTTAGTTTATCTTTGCATTTTAAAATAATTAGACATAGCCATCTATTTCCCTGGCTATGATTTATTTCATTTCCGTGATCATTGCATAACAGGTCTGAATACTGAATATCTGAATACTGTAATTTAACATTTCTTGAGTAGACAATATTGCATTTCTACACATAATACATATTTTCATAACCATTGCAGAATAAATTCTTCACATTTTCTGGCCATTATGGGTCCATATTCCCGAAGTAGCCATCGCCTACAACAAATTATCATACGCATCTCTAATTTAAATTGGGCATATTATAAATGCTATTATTTTGCTCTATGCATCAGAAAGGAAGCGTGGTTTATAACATACAGTAGAATTTAACAGGTGAACAGACAGTAGATCTTTTGCATTGTAGTGTGTATAGCTACCACTGTAAGTAGACAATGTTTCAGAATTTGCAGGCAGTGCAGCATAGGTTCGAGATAAAGTTGTTAGTTTCTGACAAATACAGAGTAAACTCACGGACAACATGCAAGACATTAGGCCCTATTAAATTCAAACAGTCTGCTTACAGTTCCACAGCAATTTGCAATAGTTGTCTATCAGATAGCCTACAGCAAATGTCACTGCAAAAGTTGAACATTCTGCAATCACCTCCAAAGACATTTGATCAAGTTTGCTATTGCTATTTCCTTTACAAAACTGCTGGCCTAAAGTCGAATACTTCCAAGGTATAGAGCAAATAAGGGCGTTTTTGTCACCTTCAAATGTGAATTATGGGCGTTTTTCAGGCGGAGTTCTAATGCTCGTTTAAGGACGGGTCTCATTTATAACAGTAAACATAAGTATGTATGGCGTGTGCCAAGTTAATAAATCTCAATATTTTTGTACATATGTAGTCTTTTCAGAAATGGAGCACGCAGATATTTAGTGTGAAATTTACGCAACGGTTATAAATGAGGCCCCAGAGTATCTGTCGTTCAGCAGACTCTCTGGAGTAGAAACCATAGAAATAAAACTCCACTTCTATGGTCGAAAAACAGTGTTAAGGTATCTGCCATCATCAGACTCTCTGGAAATATTAGAAACACTGGTAAAAGGTTGTTGGGCTGTTCAATGTATGGCTTCACCAGTGTTCAGGTTAAGTAGAATGGGTAGACTTGACCAGGCTTCACCAGTGGTTATCTTCAACTGCAGGAGAAAACAACAACATTCTTTACACATTGAGAATTAGGGGCACAAGCTGAAAGCTATAGAGGTGCCAGCAGATAGCTGAATCGCAAAATGTCTATCTGGCTCGAAGAACCAATTTGTACAAGTGCATGAATTGAGCTGAGCTATGCTCAGCTGGATCAGGTTTGGTGGCTTGCTACAGGGATTCTGCTTACAGCAGGGTGAACATGAAAGGATCTTTATGGCTTAGGCTAGACAAAATTGATTCACTGTTTAACGGATTCCCCCCCCCCCAAAAGTGAGGCGAGCGAGCAAAAAAAAAAACACATTAAGTGGATAAGGAATAACAGTACTCTATCCACATTGTCCTAGGGTATATGGACATGAACAATAGGATAAATATTATATTTCAGACTGATTTCCAGATTATTATAAAATTAATACACAAATAACATTAATGAATATTATTCACATAGGATGTATAATAGAATGCAATATTCTATCATATTCAAAACATTTTGAAAAAAAAAACCAGTTCTGTATGAATGTATTAGCAGTTCATTAATCTACTTAATTGTAATGCCTAACAAATTCAAGAATGATTGACAATACATTATTGTAATCAAATGAAAATGTTGATGCATAATAATGAGTTCATTACCTGAATGCATCTCTATAGCCTATAGGCTTTAACAAAATATTAATACAAATATGATTAGGCCTCTCATAGACTAGGCCATGTAGAAAGACGGTCTGCCAAACTAATGTAGTATTGGAAAAAATACATAAATCCAGCCATAGAGTATAGCCTATCATCATCAAAATATTTTTATTTATTTATAACAATTAGAAGCATCAATCTATATACAGAAGAGCAAGCGTGACTAAATTCGAGCCCAGTAACTTTGCTCACCGCATCCTCCTTCGATTGTCTCGTGTGGCTGCCACGAAAAGCCCCCACCTGCTGATCTGCACGAAGCGTGTGCGTGCCACTGGCGATGTACTTTGCTGGACATGCTAGCTGTTCTCGGCGGCGCATCATCACTTCAAACGCATTCCGTTGTGGTGTTATCAGTTGGTAAAATGTAAGTTATGAATCACAAATCACCGTACAGCTGACACACTTCGATTTCATCAATCATTTTGACTTCAATTTGGTTGTCCAAAATACTATCACCTTGCACTGCAACTTTGCTGACGAGTGCCTTGATCTCTGGTTCAATGTTGTTTCGTTTATTAATCGCTTCTGGGCTATGATCTGAAAATGATGCAATAACCATGAATTTAACCGACTATTTGTTTATAATGAGGGACGTCCCACGTTTAACCTAGACACAAATAGTAGGAGTTTGCGCTGGCTTCAGCCGTGACTACATGAGAGAGAATGAAACATCTGCACGTCGCCTGCAGGTGCGAGCGTGTGTTTCACTGTCCAATCCGAGGCTCGAACATGATATGAGGCTGTTTGGTCTCTTGGGCATCAACTTGGGATAGCCTCAAGGGAGAGCGGACAGTGCATTACAAACATAAAATTTCGGGGTGTGGAGAAAACTGAGGCGGGGCATCCGTTAAACAGTAATTCAACTTTGTCCGGCATTAGTGAAGAAATAATCAGAGATTACTTTCAGTATGAACAGAGAGCTTCTCTACCCACAGAATGACAGACACTCACCTCAGATGTAGGACCTGTCAACAGTCTAACAGGGGGTATTCTCTGGCCAACACAGGTGATCGTCGTGGAGATACGCCCGCTAGGAGCTCATTGGCTATCTCCTGTCGGATCTCATAAGCAAGGCTCTCTTTGATCTGAGGTAGAGGACAGATTTTACACAGAAAGTCTTATCAATTAATCAATCAATGGTCTCTTTGATAGGTAGGGACAGAAGACCTCACAGACTACATTCAAACAGAAGAAAATGCTCAGAACCTGAGTGAAACAAGGAGGTGCTATCAGAACTTATCCAATAAGAAATGCTTGTTTTTCATTGTATAACGTTTTGCCACAGAGTGCTCTAATAAACACGACCCAGGATTGACAGTGCACCCTGTTCTGTTTCTGTAATAAGGGATTTATAAATAAAGTTGATTTTAAACAGATGTGTGAAACACAAAACACACACTGACAGACATCTCTCATCCCTCAAAACAATTAAAGCTGGAATCATTAAAGGTGAAACTGGCACTTCTGTTTGCAACATTAAACAACAAAGAAGTTACTGCAAACAACAAACACTGTTTTTTCCCCTCGGACATCAATGCACGCGCAATAAAAGAGAACAATATGTATAGTTTTTTTTTTTACCATGCTGCACGACGCTCCTCAGCTCGGAAAAAAACCCCAATAACAACGGTGGTGGGGCAGCCAGTGGTGTCGTTTCCCCTTACTGCAGATTCCATCTTTAAAGCCCTGCCAAACACTGACATCAGGCCACTGACTAAGAAGTAGTCCTAAGGTATAGCCATAGGTTCCTGTGGAATCCAACTTTCCTTTCCGAGCTTCAAAATATGCTCCATTTGTCCCCTACCAAGCTGTTAAATCAGCTCAGTGAATGATTTTTCATGAGCGGAATGGTCTATCAATAAGGATGTAGTAACCTGGTCCATCAGCCAAGAACATAATAAAACATATTGGCACTTGTTATTGTACCTCAAACACAAATACTGTAAGGCACTGTGCAGGGTCCAATTTGAGCACTCATAGTTCAGCGAAGGACAAATCTTAATGTTGTCCTGTATTCTAAAATAGAATCCTAGAACACAGTGAGATCACTAACCTCCTTGATGAGCTGCTGTAGCTGGGGGTTGTCTGCCCTTCCTCTTCCTAAAGTTTCTCCTCCTCTTCTTCCCTCCCTACTCATCTCCTCTAGCAGGTGGGGGTCTACAGCGGCCCCCCTTCCTCCTCTGTCCTCTTCCTCTCCTTGTGCTCGATCTTCTGGATGTTGCTCTCCTATCAGTGCCTGGTCTATGGCATGGTCCTGGTCCTCTGGAGGACTGATCTGGCCATGGGGGGCCCCTGTGGAGGTACCAAGCCGTGGTGGGGGCGCTGGGGTGAGGGAGATGGAGGCCCGGTACACCTCGGTCTTCTGGGGCCCTGGGAGGGGCGGCTCTGAGGTGTGGGAGGGGCCTGGGTGACATCCGGAGGATCTCATTAGACTGGCTGACCTGGAGGAGCGGCCTGAGCTCAGGGTGGGTGCCATGCTAGGACTGTCCTCTGCCCTGCCCTCATAGCCCAGCGCTGTCTGCTGGTACAGCGGTTCCATCAGCAGGTCCGACATCTGGAGGGAGCAACCACAAAAAAACAACAAGCATGTCACATAGTGAAGTGTGACAAGAGTAAAACCATACAGTGCGTTCGGAAAGTATTCAGACCCCCTTCCCTTTTACGTTACGTTACAGCCTTATTACGTTACAGCCTTATTCTAAAATGGATTAAATGAAAAAATGTCCCCCAACAATCTACACACAATACCCCATAATGACAACGCGAAAACAGTTTTTTTTTAAATTTTTGCAAATGTATAAAAAAATAATACAGAAGTATTCAGACGCTTTGCTATGAGACTCAAAATTGAGCTCAGGTGCATCCTGTTTCCATTGACCATCCTTGAGATGTTTCTACAACTTGATTACCACCTGTGGTAAATTCAATTGATTGGACATGATTTGGAAAGGCACACACCTGTCTATTATAAGGCCCACAGTTGACAGTGCATGTCAGAGCAAAAACCATGAGGTTGAAGGAATTGTCCGTAAAGCTCCAAGACAGGATTTTGTCGAGGCACAGATCTGGGGAAGTGTACCAAAACATTTTTGCAGACCCACTGCAGTTACTCACCGGCTCCATAGCTCTCAGAGCAGAACTGTTAGACAGGCTGTCCATGCTGTGACCGCTCTTCATACCGTACAGGAGAAAGGAGAGATAAGTATCAACAACACTAATGTTACATTTAAGAAGTGGTACGTGATGATATGATGGGTGGCTAAACAACAAAA